>OY728126.1:2078560830-2079928687 GCA_963277665.1 Viscum album
ACTATTTGTTATTTTGTAACCCATTTGATGGAAGTGTATATGGTTTTATGTAATTATATTAACATAAAATACCATAGTATATGGAATATATTGAGGAAATTATATAATCCGATTTTAAATATAATTTAATGAGGTATTAGATGAAATAAAATAAAAACACTCGTTGAGGAACACTACATCTTCTTCAGGTAAACTCCTTATGTTTGCACCTAAAACCATAATTGGTTATCTTTCATACATAAATATGAATTCTTAGATGATATTATGTAATTTTTTATATTATTTTAGTAGGTAATGTCTGATCCAAATGTGTTTTAATGTTTTCATAGGAGTGGAGATAGGGTTTCTATTTATAAGTTTGGTGAGCGACACAATTGTAATTTGTTGAAATGAGTAAATGTGTACCCATGTTTTTCTCCTATAAAATGAACAGAAAATGGATTATTCATGATAATTAATATTTATTAGGTCTAAATAAGGATAAAAAATAAATTATATCAAATTATAATTTCATTTTAACCATAATAGTTTAGTTTAACCCCCTAGAAGTCAAATTGTTTCCTCAACTAGGGTGATTAATTGTACTATTTTCACTGTTCATTTTATTGATAAATGAATTCTACATTTTAAGAATAAAAAATACATTGATTTAAAAAAATTAATCCATTTTTCTGAAATCTATTCAAATAGTGAAAAACAACTAATTTCAAATTAATCCCATAGGTGTGATGACAACGTTTTTTTTCAAAACAAATCAAAAGTTTAAAGATATTTTATATCAAATAATACTATATAATTTATTACAATGACATAAATTGTAATAATAGACATATTATAATCATATTTTTAAATTAATATAAATTTAAAATATAATTTAAAATTTTAAATAATTTAAATAAAATGGTAGTTTTGAAAAAAAAATTATTAACTTTCACAAATAATCTAGAAAATAATATTTTGAAAAAATTCAAAAAAAATATCCATATGATAAATTTGATATGATTATTTCTTTTTTTTTAATTTTTTTAAAAAATCTAATTAAACTATAAAAAATATTTTTAAAATATATTCACAAAAAAGATAAAAATACAATTTTTTAAACTAATTGTGTTTTAAGTGTCAAAATTGGGCTCAGTATTAGCACCAATCTTTAAAACAAATAAGACGAATTTTAAATACATTATTGAATATATAATATAAAAATTGAATTAAAATAATTCACCAAAAGTGGGTTTCCTAATTTCAATAGTTTAAACATGATTCTCTTAATAAAAATAATTTTTTATCAAAAATATTCCCTTTATTTTTAGTGTTTTTATATTATTTTTCATTTAATTTGTACAAAAAGTAATTAATTTTATATAGATGTGTAAACCATATATTTTCATAATTTATTTTTTCTTATTCATACTCTCATTCCAAGAGTTATGTGAAAAATATCATATTAAATAATAATATATGAATAATATATCACATATCGTTTAGACATACTCATACTTGAAATACTTGCTAAACCCATTTTTATGTGTAACAAAATCTAACATATCTATTATTTGAAATGAAAGATTAAATCAATACTACATTTAATCAAAAAATATATTAATGTGTATATTAATTTTTTTAAAAATATTTATCAAAATCAAAGGATGTTAAACATTGTATTAATATTTATGATATCGAAAATAGATATAGGGGTGCTAAAAGAATGTGATAGAATAAACAATTATGCCTAGATTACACCAATATGAGGATAATAAAAGGTTCGCTAGTATGGTATTGCTCTTAGTGGTATTTATATATTATAGTATTAGGATTTTAAAGGAATATGTGTTTTGATTGAAGATGTATTATTATACTATTGGAACAAGGAAGAAAGAGAGTGTTCATTCATGTATCATGTTCATCTTGTAGGATTCACATGAAATTAATTTGATTATTTATGGTTAATTATATATTTTTGAGAATGTTTTTAGTTATTTAATGTGTCAAAAAAAGTTATATAATGTTTTTTGTAGAATTGTTAAGTGACATTTTACTTTTTTTAACTATAGTTACTTGTTCTATCTTTTATGTAATTGATGACTAATTTTGTGAATATATAGGTATTTTGTACATGGTGTTAGAGATGGTATGTTTTATTGAGATTTTCCCAAGATGTATGTTTCCATTATTCCATAATGTGTGTTTCTAGAGTAGTGTGGCATTTTTCGTATTTTTACTTTTCATAAAATATGATATCATGGAAAAGGATAATCATATTCTGAACCATTTTTTTGGGATTTCATTATTATTTCACCTAAGAGGGCTCTTATAATGAACCATGAGTACATGGATTAGTATTCCCGACAATCTATAGTGTTGTAACCTCCAATGACACATATAAATACTATAGAGTATTCAGTCAAGGTGTGAATTCTATAAGTATTATTGTCTTTGGGTTTTAAAGAACCATGAATTGGGTAATCCATGTAATATTTATCTCAAGATATTGAGATGTAGTATCCACCTATCTTTGTGGGTGAGAGTGGTCTACAAGATGCAGAGTTAAGGATTATTTCACATTAGATGATTTTCAATAATATTTGAAAAAACCCTACTATGGAGTTATACCATATAAAATATATTATATTAGGGTCAATTAAACACTAACAAGTCATATAGTTATAGGAAAACAAGAACTAAAGGATAAGAGGGTGAGATTTTTAGGGTTTTAGGTTGTTTTCCCTAGGAACCTAAGGGTGGATAAGGCCATGAAGTTCTCATATTTAGTATAAGGGGATAATTATTTGATGTATTTTATTAAAATAATTGTAAAATTTTATTAGTTTTCACACATGTTGGTGGGTGAAAATAATAAAATTGTCACATGACTTTAGAATTGATTGAGGAATTCAATACAATCTCTATAAAATATATTTTTACTAAAAAAATTTATATTTTTCATTAACTTTAACCTTATTGATATATGGAACCTGTTTGAGGATTGGACTTATAGTAAGAATTAATATTTTATTTGGATTTATATTAGTTCACTATGTATTAGTAATTAGAGGAATGATAGTTCTTATAATGAAAAAATAGAAAAACCGGTTAGGGAGTTGATTTGTCTCTTTTTCGGATATGTTAGAATTATCTAAAGTGAGAAAATGTGTTTCTTGAGTTCTGATATGGAACATGCAATGATTCTATAGAATTCTTTCGCAGATTGGTGGTGGAGATGAATTTGGTCATAATTAAGGTTTTGGAATTGGGAATGGAGCATCATAGTGGAGTGATAATTGGTTTTTTTTTATAATTGATATGTTTAGGGGACTTGGTTCAAATGGGAATGGAAAAAAACCTCAACAGATCATTACCCCTAAGGGGATTCAAATTATGGGTACACAGGTCCAGGAATCATGTAAGATTCATTCTCTTCACAAGACTCTTAATCCTTCCGATAGTTTATCAATAGTCATATGTATGAATATTTAGTCATAATTCTTTTCTTATATATTTTATAATAATGTTTCATCGAACTCATATATATCAGCATAGTGGGTTAGTGAAATAGTCTTGGACATGAATAATATAAAGTGTATAAAGATCATTTATACACCCTTTGGTATGTGATTTGATAGTATTGAGAGGATTGTATGAGACTCTATCACGATTAGTTCTTATTGAGATCCCATGGATATATTTAAGGTGGAAAAGTGATTCTTTATTGTGAACTATGGGATAGATTGTTTGTCTTGATAACATGAACACTTTGACAATAAATATAATAAGGTTCACTTCAATTATCATGATGGATTTTGTTTTACCTATATAGTTGAGTAGGTTGTTTGGGAAGGACATTTTGGGCTGACCAATACAGTATTTTCTTCATCATTGCCTCATTTTACATTATTTATATAAGGTACTAGGGGGATATGTGTAAATTGGTCAATCATCCAAATGAGGTATTGTTTTTATGTTTTCATGAGGAATTATTTGGGTTTTCCCGGAGTGAGTGTTCATGTTTATAATCAACATGGTTTTTAGTGATAATATTATTTATATTATACTAAATTGAATGGAAATGTCAATGTATATAGAATTAGTGTTTTAGTTGGAGGACTAGGAAGATAATAGATTAATGAAACTATTAATGTCCACTTAGGGTGATCTAATTTTATTCACCATGAATGGTAATAAAAAATTATGACTAGTTTTGGATTACTATAGTTTGATCTATGTGACGATCGTGAAATTTATATAATATTATTCATATATATGTCACCATAAATCAGATAAGGGGAGCCTAGTGGTTCTATAGTATTGATCTGAGGTCATAATATCAAATTTTTTTGGAAGGTCTATCTAGTATTACTCATATTGGTATTGGAGCTGTTGTTGATTAATTGAGTCTCTTAAAATTACATTCAGTATTAAAATCATAATGATGTTGTTAATAAACAAGATTGATTGGTAATTTTTTCCATTTTATAATTTATTCACGGTCATGTTCATCTATGATGTATTTGTATATTTCATGATGATAGAGGATTATAATTTATATTTTTATATTATCTTGGTCACTCTGATATCAATATCTCTAAGAATCATTCATGGATTATATAGTAATTCTTATTAGAGAACATGACATTTGAAGAATCCATATGAGTATACCCTTATAAATTTATGACCATTGTTTCTTAGATAAAACCTGACAACATTTTTTATATATGAATCATGATATGATAGAATGGATTGTATTCCAAATTCACTCATGAATTCTATGATTTTGTATCACTGATGACGGACCTAACCAGATGGTTAAACATTTTCAGTGGGTAAATCCTTAAAAAGTTTATTTAGATGTGATTAATGGAGGATTGTTGACTATTGTGATTTTAATCTTACTAAATTGATGTACTAAATATAATTAATATTGGGATGCAATAGGATGTATCCTTAGTGAAAATATTATTTAGGGTAGGTGACTAGTAGTTTATGGGTCAGAGATATTAAGTTAAAATGATTATAACTACACAAGTCATGACATCAAGATGATATAATAATGGTTTACATGGTGAAATATCAACACAAATACATTTTAGGTTAGTGTCTTATATTGTATAATGAACAAAAGACCAAAAAATATATCCATTCAATTCATGGACTTTAACATAAATTTCATATTTCACTTGATTACCTATAGTAATTTGATATTTTTATCATCTAAACCCGAATTATAGTGAATATTTTGTCTTATAAACAATGTATGGGTACTCCAACACAATTATTTTAAGAATAAAATAATGAGTGGAAGTGGATCTAACTCTTCACATATATCTATAAAAATATTTAGATGTGATATAGAAGATATACCCTTAAATCGCAATGTGTTACCTCTTTATTTGTTAATATAATTAATGAGAGTATGTGCGTTAACTAAAATATTAATGTTATAAAGGACAATATGTACGGTTGATATATATAACATGATTGAACCTAATATATACAAGGTGGAAAATTTTCCCAATGAGCATGTGTGGGGAGTAAATTAATGAATCACATTCCATTAGATGTTTTAATTATCAATGGATAACCTGTAATGACCTGAAATTTACATGTAATGTTTTTACAAATAAATGGGAATTTTATGAGCCCGCAAAAATTGATGGAATGTGATTCCGAGGCCTAGAGTGCCCAGAATGAATTTCTGAACTTTTGTTCGGGTACGTTCAGTAAACGTGCAAGAGGGTTTTTCTATCTTTTGAACTGGTGCTCGGAATTGATATCTGAGGGAACCGTTGAACTCACAGTGCTAGTATTTACTTAAACAGACTTTCATCTCAATGGTAGTTGGTCAAGGGTGGATATTAGTTTTGGGGGTTTTCATGGAAATAATAAAATAAAATGAACACACATTTTATTTTATTTTTAGTAACCACTAATTATGGAAGTTGGTAGTGGGGACCACCATACCATAACCTCTCATGAGAGGTTATGGTGGTGTGGACCACCCAAACCTAACATCCCATGAGAGGTTATGGTTGTGGTGACCACACGAGGCCTAAGCCTCTTGAAATCCCCTCTTAATGAGGGGAAAACTTTTCAACTCCCTCAATAATGTGGAGGAGCCTCTTGAGCTTCCCCCATATTAAATTATGTCAACCCTCCCCTTTCATTAATTGAGCCAACACATCCATTAAATAATTAAACTATTTTAAAACATGCCAAGATACATAATAGAAGAACTAATCTATTATTTTGGGCTACAAATTTTTTTTGGATGAATTGGGGAGAGGAGGAACTTGGGATAAAGCTCTCCAACAAAGAACTCTCCACCGAGGAAGAAGGCCGCCTTTGACTTTTTCCACAGGACACCCTCCAAGGAGGAACAACTTCGACTTCGATGAACCAACACATGAGCCTGGGGTAGGAGGTGTGTGGTGGATGAGACAAACCTCAAAAACATCACCATCTTCCCTCATCGACGAAGTCAACGAACCATCAAAGGTAGGGGTGTGTTTAATAATTGATTAATGTCAGTTTCCTCTCGCATTGAATCTTTTTTATGATAAACCGCTTGCTATCACCGTAATGCGGAGTGTGCGGGCCAAAAAACATGGCCTAACCATTTCTGAAAATCTTGTGGTGTTCTTTGCGATGGAGGAGGATGACAACCATCCATGATTGGGAACGAGAATGGCGGTTAGCACCCCCGTCAGCTGCGATGAAGGAGAATACACAACAACACTTCCTCGTGGCCACCACCGCCACCCTGCAGCCACCGCCGCAGCCTCGTGGTCTCCATTCTGTCTACGACACTGAATTGCCCTGCTTCCAGAATGCTGACCCGCGACCGGATCGCCGCCCTGTAGTCGGGCCCCCACCCCGCGGCCCGACCTCCCCTTGGCGGCCGTCCCGGCTCACCACGGCTAGACTGCCGACCAACGGTCGGACTGCTGTCCCATGCCTGGACTATCGCCCCGTGGCCAGACTGCCCTCCCATGGCCGGACCGCCAACCCGCAGCAAGACCACCACGCTCTCACGGATGGACCGCCTCCTCGTCGCCAGACCGCCCTACTGCGCCTGGACTGCTGACCAACAGCCTAACCTCCCTCTCACGGCTGGACCACCGCCCTACGACCAAACCACCCTCTCGTGGTCGGACCACCCCCTCGTGGCTGGACCGCAGCCACTCGGCTGGACTGCCCTTCCATGACCAGACCACAACCCCATGCCCGGGACCCGCCCCCCCCCCCCCCCCAAGCCTTCGTGACCGAGCCGAGCTGAGCCGCCTCACGACCACCGCGGCCCCCGCGTCCTACCGAACCCAGTGGGACAGACCCAGCTAGTCAGGCCATGTCGACCTGAACCCACTACGACCCAATTATATTTTATGGCCATAACTTTTGCACCTGACATCCATTAGATGAACCGTTAGCAGCGTTGGGAACCTTGAATAGTGTTGGTCCCTTTGAGTGAGACCCCACTGTGTTTTGGATTAATATGGGGAATGGTCAGGTTGGAATGAACATGAATCCAACCGGGCCCTCGGGACTAAAAGGATAATAACTCAGAGACAGGGCGTCCGATTGATGTTCCTTCTATTACGTTGAGACCCCTACAACGTGGCAGAACACTGTGATACTTCTTCATCAAATTTTGTGGTAGTTGGAGTATCATCCATTAGCTTCTAGAGCGGATCCTCTTGGAGACGAGTAGGAATAGTGAAGGAACCCAGTGGCTAGCTGAGACTTGACGACTGCTAGTCGTTTCGACTCGGAGAGACTTGACAGGCCCAATGGGAAGCACCTTGGTGATGCGGCAGACCCACGGTGGGGACTGCCTTAGTGACACAGCAGAGCCATGGTACTCGACAGATGGAGTAACTCAGCAAGCCATGAGGGGAGCGCCTTGGTGACGCGGAAGACCCATAGTGGGGAATGCCTTCATGACGCATAAAATCCATAGTACTCGATTGGAGGAGTAACTCAGAAGTCCATGTTTCATGGGAAGAACCTCTGTGTGATGCGGCGGGCCCACTGTACTCGATAGAGGAGGAGTTCTCCCACAGCTTAGGTGTTTGATGATGTGATTGGGGACGTTACTTGATACTACCCCTAGAATAAATCATGTTGTGTGCTGAGTCTGTAATTCTATGTTTTCCCCATGATTTAGATGGATTACATGATAACATAGGTATATGTATGGGCATATAGCTAAGTATAGATATTTGTTGTTTTAAAACATTTTGGTTTATCATTGGTGGTTATTTTGAGACTTTGAGGGTCTCGGGGTCCCTATTGAGTATCATTATACACACCCCTTCACAGGCTATGCTTGCACTTCTTTGTGTTTTTTGCAGATGACAAACAACGGTGATCGAGACTAAGGGTACCCTGACGAAACATTTCATGTTGGTGGACCTTACCACAAGTCCGTACGCAGAGGGTATGGAAGGACGTGGAGTGCTGTGGAGGCGATCTGTACCTACCATTCATGTAGGAACCATAGAGGACAACCCAATAGAAGTTTTCCTTATTCTTTAGTTGTACGTGTACATTTAGTTTATTGTACCTTTACTATTGGTCTTGTATTTCGGCCCCTTTTACGTTCACCACTCTTGTTATACAGTTTTACTTGGTGTTTCGTATCCAAGTGTATGCTTTCTTGTGTTTGTGTTTACAGGTTATAAAGACAATGTCTTCCTAGTTTTAGGGAATTATGCCTTTGGTGCTAGTCTCCTGCCACTAGCCTAAGGAAGACGGGAATGGGGTAGTCATGTCACGAGCCCTGGGGAATAGGTCGTGACATAACCAAAATATATCACAACATCCATTTGTAGAATTAGTGTCCTAAGGTATAGAAGGAAATTACATGATTAATTTTATAGTGCCTCACTTATTAGCATTATTAAGATGATAAATAAATAATTTTACACTGTGTTTACGCATTACCCATTCACATATTAAAACAAAATAGTGTGACTAATTGTTTTATGGTAGGTCTAGAGAGGTCACCTCATGGAAGTGATGTGGTATGGGTTATTGTGGACAGGTGGATGATGTAATCACATAACATAATAAATAGGTTGTCATAATTTATTTATGTGATAGTTATAATAAATTTTTTATATATGGTGAGATTTTATAAGGATTCAATGAGTATTTTAGTGAATTAGGGTAATTAATTCATATCATAATTCTGATAGGGATTTCATAATTCCTTAGGCACTAAGGTGTTTGTAAGAATAAAATACCCTCCAAAGACTGATTGGTAGTCTAAAAACAATATCTGATTATTGTTGGACATGTTTTGAGATTAATTATTTTATTTTTGTGGATCATGAGAGGGATTTATTATATTGGATGATTATTCCGTTAATAATACTTATCACAAATCGAGTCAAATGACACATGTTTATGAACTATATTTTTGGGCTTGTAGAACAACCAAGTGGTGGATAGAGGTAGGGGTCACTCAATGATTATATTGAGTTTCATGTAGGATATTTTAGAGTAAATTTAATGAATATTAAAGTTGATGGAATTTAATTAGAGTACAAATAAATAATACAAAGACAAGTGGTTCAATCTTATAAGGATAGAGTTGGGAGAAAATGTAATCTTGAGAGTGTCCCCATCTTTGGAACACATGTAGATCATGATTTAGTTAAACCAAGAAACTACATTTATTGGTCAATTAAATATTGTTGATAGGATCACTACATTGGCATACTTGTTAGAAAATCCTTGTATATATATTGTGTTACATGATACCTTCCTTATATCTCAGTTTTATAGATATCAACCAGATCATTCATGAACGATGAGGCTCAATGATATTGTGCTATAGGATGATGCAATATTACAGGAATGAATAGTTTGAATAGTAGAATATGGTGATAAAATTATTTTATGGATTATGTTAAATGTGGTTTGTATGAAATGGGTGAATATACAAATCTAGGATGAGATGTAAGAGTAATAGTGATGTATATATTGTGGAAATATTTTTTCACTAATAATGCATAATGATTCTTCTTGAGTGTGGACTAAAATATATTGAGGAGTCTCTAATGACCCACACATATAAAGGTATGAAGTTTTTTTCAATTTTGGTCAACACAAGGTAATTTTGGAATATTTTGGTTGTTAAAGGTGTTAAAGGATGCTTAGGATCATGTTTCCAATGAATTTTCTAGGGGGAAATGTTCATCCATGTAGAATAACTATTATTTGATTCATGGTGTGGGGGTGGGGGACTCGAATTTTAGTTTCCATGTATATGGTCACTACATCCACCATTGGGGTCCTTGTTAAGTTCCATGAAAACCCATGTAACCCATCATATTTTTAGTGGGTTACTATATGAGATATGGTGGGAACAAAAACCCCCCATTTTAAACATTATTTTGTAAATTACATGGTTTGTTTTATGAATAAATCCCTTAAATAGCTTCTCACCAGGTTGCATGGGAATTATTCCTCTATCATTGAGATCTCCCTATTGATTTAAATTTTTCTACATAAATACATTGTTGAATCATAATCCATTGGTTTTTAGTGATAAAATGGTATACCTTTCTTCATTGAAACATCATTTCTCAGTTTCTATAATCACTATCATGTTATTCTTTAAAAATCACTAATTTTTGGGATTTTTTATTGTTTTTTTATATCTCATGTATGAGATTGATTTATTAGATGACATTAAATAATGGTAAATTTCAGACTATTGGGGTTCTAATAACTAACTTTTTTACAATTTTATTTTATTTTCATGTGTTGTGTTTTATACAGTTATAGGAATGCTTGTCTTATCAACTAGGACTGAAACCAAAAGTGGTTTATTTTTGCCTAAAGTTAGTATTATAGGCCATCCTACATGTGATAGATGTTATCAAACAATTTCTTATTATTGATCATCCTCGATAAAACTTTTATCATGGTAATTCGGTTTGTGACATTGGTATAATAACCTGAGGGGGTTTTCATTGATTATATTATAATATATGGATCTATATGTGGTTTCATATCATGTTACCTCATGATAGAATCTACATGTTTTAGTTAGGATAATATTAATTTCTCTTTATCTTGTTAAATTTATGAGACTAGTTCCAAATTATTTGCAACACTTATGAGGTGAGTGAATATTCATGATTATAAATCCAAAAAATAAATCATCGAGCTTGATATTAATATTTTAGGTGTATTATTCCATGAGCGCGTGTAGCCTAGTGGTTGATTAGGATTAGAGAGAGCAATTAATTTATTGTTAAACTATTAACCATTGATTTTTTTTCTAATGATGATTTTCCATTCCCCTTGTTGATGTATAAACTCAAAATGATTATCTTTTCAACCATGATAATATTTATGCATATAATGTCACTATATCAATATATTAATTATTATTTAGTAATGATAAACCATTCCATATGTTTTTCGTGGATGCATATAATGAAAAACCCTTCAATATAGTTTATGATTATAAGGGTAGTGACATCCAATTCACTATGTTAGTACTTATGTGTTGGTGATAATACAATCATCATGATGATTTTTGTTATTAGGATGTTAAACATTTCACAATTATTAATTTTTTTGTGATAACCAACTAACCTTGAATTGTTTTTTATTATAGTGATAACTTATTATCCCTTATTATGGAATTAGTGATAACCTATTAACCTAGATGATATTATTATTATTATGATAACATGTTTAACATTATTTTTACTTATTAGTAATAGTTTTCCACCCATAATGATTTATAACTAAAGATATCATGTTAACCCATAGATAGGGAGTTGTTATATGTTTGAAACCCATAATCCATTGAAATAGTGATAATTTATTCTATATATTATTATTATGGTGATATTCTATTTAAATTATGATGTATTAGGGTGATAGATATTACACCCCATCATATATTTAATGGTGATAAACCATTCACCCACACTAATAAGGGAAGATATTCAATAAATAGTGACTTAATTATTGTTCTGATATGGTTGTTATCTTCCCACTCAATATTATGCATTCCCCCATATAAAATATTGGAGTAAATTAAGGACACAATTGATAGAGTCCTATTCGGTCTTTACCAACACCTTACATGTGTACCCTATTGGATGTGCATAAAATATGAATTTGGATGTAGTGAGGCTATGGACCTTGGTAAGAATGATTGAGTGTGTCACAAACCAATATGGGTCGACCCTGAACCATTCATCTGAGCATGTCTGGGGCATTTCCTAAGGGGAATTCTGATCCCCCTTGGTATGACAACTAGTTCCGAGAATTAGTACATACACATGGGAACAATTTTTCCACAAACAAAACCAAGAAAAAAGTAAAATAACCAAACAAGACACAAATTCTACCAACCAAACATAAATAAATACATAACCAATCAATATACAAAATACAACTAAACAATCTATAAACTATGTAGTTGAACTAGGAACCTAAATAAGAGGCATACCGATAACTAAAAATATAGGATATGCATGGGAACTGAGCTTCTCAGTAGGGATGCCAAAAGTAAACCACTGAATCCAAAAGTCCCATTTCCCAATTTAGTTCATAAAAAAATTTCTGAATACACATATAAAATAGTTTTTTCAAATTTTAATAAAACAACATCATTTACCGCATTTTAAAATCCAACAACCAGACAACTCTTTTCAAAAACCTACACCCGGATGTACTATGTTCAGAAGAATCTGTTGGAACACGGTGAAGCCCCTTTTTCAATAACCAACTTGATGCTCAAATGTGGCCTCACTAGTGGAATATCCCTTCTTGACTGTCTAGAACTTCATAGGGTATTAACACATCTAATCGGGGATAGAAGAAAAGAATCTCTTGATTAACTAAAAGATTCATAGGAACCCATTGGGGTAATAATACTATGTATATCAGTAGTCCTTACATGTGTGACTCACCTTACATGATGCCACTGAACATTCCAAACCAATGTATGTACACTATATAAAATAACCCATAAAGGATATCCCTATATAGATGTGGTAAATAAATATATTCATACATACTTATATCATATATTCACCTCTTATTGTCGAAGCTGACAACCGAGCAGCTATAACAAATAACCGTTTAAAACATTTCCGGAAACAACAATGTTGCCAACCAGGCACACAGTCTTCAAATATCAAACCCTTTCCAAGTAACCATAACAAAGGTTCCAACCGATGATTTAGCATTAAACAACAAAGGTACATTAATCAAAACAGTATAAGGAATACATTTCTAACAAATTGAGATTCCATCTTTACTATTCCATTTCCAGTCAAGCCATTGAGTTCCCAACAAACAACATAAGATATTATAATTTCCAATCATTCCATTCTATTAAATGAATTTGATCATGATACAAAGATAAAAATACAAAAAATGAACTCATATTTTCCAAATAGGATTTCAACCATTTTTAGAAACAATCATATATTTTCTAACACAAAACAAGCCACACATTCCACATGGTTTTGGAAATCATTGACCAAATATTTTAAAAAAAACCACCGATTATTTTCTAATAGAGGGAGAATAAGAGGATATAACAATTCCTTTTTTAGAAATCTATGTCTTTAAAATATAACCACTTCCAATTTTTTCTTCAATTGAAGGCTCATCTATCTGTGCACTCTGTGCACCCATGGATGTGCCGACATCAAAAAGATAATTACAAATAGTCCTTTCCTAATACACCATTGAAGAGACCACCCAAAACCTTTTTAAACACAATTAATCATTCCATGAAAAACCACTATGTTTCACAAAGCCACCGGAAAAAAGATTAACAACATTAATAAAATGCTTCTAATGGTCAACCCTACCAAAAAAAATCTATCAAACCCATTTCAAACTAATTACCACTTATCCAAACCCAATTGAATAAGAAAAATCATATGAATAAATGGGGGAACATAAAAACCAATTTATATAAAGTTAAAATAATGATAAATCATTACCATAAACTAAATATGACTTTGATAAAGGTGAAGAAAATGACTTAATAATTGAAAACAAAATCACAAGCATCACATGGAATGAATATGGAAGAATTGGAACGGAAACATGTACACCCAATCAATAATTATCTCAAAGTTATTTTTAACAATTTTTTTTCTAATAAAACAAACCTATACGTTGAGTTAAATAAAAGAATTATCATCATATTAAATAACTTTTAAAAATCATTTTAAAACACACATGTTCTTTGGTTGTACTATAATGGAAAGGGAATTAAAATATACCAACCTCATAGAATTGAATGAGACAATTATTTCTAATTTAAACTGTCACCTGCTCACGAACATGCACAAACAAAAAAGTGCGTGCTCTTGTAATTTATCTCCACAAATTAACAAAAAAATTAAGCACCATTAATTAGTGCAGAAAGGACTAAAAAACACCCAATTAAATACTACGTACTCACATAAAACATAAGACCCAAAATTAGCTGTTCAAAAATCCAAAAGTGGGTTCATAAGAATACCCAAACCAATGTATTCAATTATAAGTGAATCCATACACATCTTCCATGAAGGCAGATTCCTAGATATAGGCCAACGAGTCTCGAGACACCATTCACATAACATAGATACTGTAAAAAAGGCACAAAAAATTGAGGTTTTAAGGTTTGGTTAAATTGATTAAAAAATCAAATATGAAATGAAATATACTAGTGGAGAAGATTGTTTTCAACAAGGGGAAACATGGAAATGACAGAGAAGATAATAGGTGATAGAAATATGGTTTTCGGCCACAACAGAAGGATGCAATATAGGTTGGGGTGCGATTAGGGGTTCACGCTGGGGAAGTCAGGTTATGTCGCACTATGTTTCACCTGGGAGGAAGAGGCATCACACCTAAAAGGGAATGAGGAGTGGGTTGTCAGCAATGCTAGAGGGAGAGGGGGGGGGGGTTCTCAGGCTTGTTGTATGCTAAGAGGACCACTATGAAACACACAAAATAGGGTAAGGGGTGCCACGTGTTTTGTTGGGAGAGATGAGGGCACCGTCAGCTGTGTAGGGAGAGTAGGGGGATGCTAGCTGGGAAGGTGGAGCAATAGGGAACCATGAGCTAAGTAAGGGGAGTAGCATGGCTCCGTCTAGAGGAACTGGGCGGGGGTGAGGCATGACCCCTAGGGAGGAGGAAGGGGAGTCACCTCAAGGGGTTTTCTCTCCTAAAAAAGGTAAAACAAATAAAATTAAATTCAAAATGTAATTAAAATGTTAATATAAATTTTTATAATAATAATAGAGTTAATATTAATAATGACATAATAATAATAATAATAATATAATTAATGACTTTAGGAATTTCTTTTTTCAAACCAGCATGGTATAAATAAAAATTTAATAAGTATTATATTAGTAACAATTTTAATGAAAATAATATTATTAAAAATTATCATAACAATAAATATATATTTTTCTACACAATAGTATTATTATTATAGTTAAGACATTTAAATTATTTTATTTACATAAAAATTTATTTATTTTAATCATTAGACATCTGCAAGGAAATTTGGGCTAACCGCACAGTTAGCACCAATAGTGGGGTGCCCACGCATGGGTCTGAAACCCTAACAAAAATTTTAATGGTAAAAAAACTTATTTAAAGACCCAAAAATTCCATGCAATTTTTTTAAAATATATGGGAATTTTACGAGTCTCTCAAAATTGACGGCGCATGATTCCAAGGCCCGGAGTGCCTGAAATTAATTTTTGAACATTTTTTCTTGTACATTCAGTAAACTTATGAGAGGGTTTGTATAAATTTTGAAACGGTGCACGAAATTGAAATCTGAGGGCACTATTGAAATCGTAGTGTCGGTATTCACTTTTGGAGACCTTCACCTTGACGATATTCAGTTGAGGGTGAAAGTTAATTTTTGTTTTTTTTTTGGAAATAATAAAACAAAATAATCACACATTTTTTTTATTTGTTGTAACCACCCATGTGGATATTTTTCCCTGGTGGGGACCACCTGAACAAAAACCTCCAATGAGAGGTTATGGAGGTGGGGACCACCGGGCAAAACCTCCCATGAGTGGTTATGGTGGTGGGGACCACCCGATGATTGAAACGTCTTGACCTCCCCACATATTTATGCCAACCCTCCCCATAATTATTGTGCCAACGTAATTTAATTAATTGGTTATTTTGAATTTTTTCCAACAAACTAAATAATAGATATAATAATCAATTATTATGGTGATACCTTTTTAAATTGAAAGAATTAGAAAAAAGGGGTTGGAAAAAGAGATGGATTTGGAGAAGTTGAAGGATTATCCTGTCCAACGAAGGACACCAGCAAAGAACGCCTATGATGAATGCCGAACTCAACATTGAATTTATTCCTTAGGACATCATCCAGTGTGGGACATCTTCAATAGATGATCGTCTTTCCCTCCCCAACAACTCCATCTCCAACGTCGAGATCTCCATCGACGAGTCAAATGAGGTCGGGGTTTATTTGTGTTTGAATACTTTTCCCATGTTATTCCCCTTGAATTGTTTTTCAAGATTGGGAATAAATCGTTGTGGGACGTTGTAAAGCTTGAAGTTCTTCTTCATGTTCTTGTTGAGCCTTATTATACCACCCTAACGCGGAGGTTATGGGGCAAACAAACATGGTTGGGACCCTCCGCAAATCTAGTGATGATTTGTGGTGTTGAGCATGCTGAAGGTGACGACACAACACCACCGCCCCACGACCACCGCCTCCTCGCGAACTTCGCGCCCTCATAGCACCCCCACGGAAGAGCCTCTTCACAGCTCCCATGGCCACAACACCCCATGGATATGCCTCCAGCAGCCCCGTCGTGCCGCCCATGGCAGCCACTGTTCGAGCCGAGCCACCGCCGCTGACCGGGCCAAGGTGCTTTCGTCATCCCCAAGCCATCAACGTTGTCCGCCAATTCGATGCCATAGAACGGGCCGAGCTGCCACCACCACCCGCCGCGCCTCCACTACCATCCGCCAAGCCACCACCATCCTGAAAAGCTGCCGACTGAGCCGCCCTTGTCACGCTGCCCCGACCGATTCGCCCGTGGCCCTCCGATCTTCCTAGGCTGTGCTACCCGCGACCTCTCCAAGCCACCTCTGACCGGCCGAACCTAACAGTTCAGGCCAGACCCAGCGGGTCAGGCCAGGCAACCTGAAATGGGTAAGCCCTGTCCAGGTCTGACCTGATTGGTTCGATAAGGTCAGACCGGACCTGGGCCCACTATGACCCATATAAACTCTTTTGGAAACAACTTTGGAAAAGGATGCCCGTTTGATGAACCATCAGCGGCACTGGAAATCTTGGAGCGAGATAGTCCCTTTGAGTATACCCCACTGGAGTTTTGGATTATGGTGGGGAACAGTTAGGTTTGATCAAGTATGAATCCAACTGGGCCCCTGAGACTAAAAGGCTAAAAACTCACAGACCAGGAATCAGATTAATGTGTCGTCTATTGCATTGAGACCCCTTGGACATGGAAGACCTTTGAGATACATCCTCGTGGGACTTAATGGCAGTTGTAGTATCGACCAGTAACTTGTGGAGCAGATCCTCCTGGAGATGACCAAGCATAGTGCAGGAACCCAGTTTCTGGCTGAGACTTGACGACTGCTGACCTTTTTGACTCAGAGTGACTTGACCAGCTCAGTGGGGAGTGCCTCTGTGTGACCCGAAAGACCCATGGTACTCGACCGGAAGAGTACCTACACAGGCTACGAGGGGGAGCACCTCTGTTTGACTCGGTAGAACCACGATACTCGATAGGGGTAGTACCTCAGCTAGTCATGAGGGGGAGTGCCTCTGTGTGACGCCGAATACCCACAGTGGGGAGCACCTTTGTGTGGCGTGGAAAACCCACTGTATTCGATATAATGAGTACCTCAGTAGACCAAGGATAGTGGGAAGCACCTCTATGTGATGCGGCGAGCCCAATATACTCGATAGAGGTGAGGTTCTCTAGCATTCGAGATGTTTAGTGATGTGGTTGGGGATGTTACTTTTTACTACACCCAGAATAAATCGTGCTTTGAGATGAGTCTATACCTGTGTGGTACTTTTCTTCGTGGTAATATCTTGGTGGTATTCTTCTTAATAGAATTCATGTTTGGTACTTTCCTTCATGATATTAATTCCACTATTGAATAGTTGATATTGGGGCTTTGGGGTTGGAGTAGATGTTTTCCCCATGATTGAGATTGATTTAACTGATAACTTAGGTTTATGTATCGGTGTATACCTATGTAGGGTTATCAGCTGGTTCCTTCCTTTGTGGTTTATCATTGGAGGATTTTGTGAGACCATGAGGGTATCGGGGTCCCTACTGAGTATCATTATACTCACCCCTTCACGAGCTATGCCCACACCCTATTATGTTTAGGGAAAATGACAGACATTGCTGACTGAGGATGGAGGTACCAGGACTAGAGGTAGCTCAGAGGTGGATGTTAGACGAGGTGAACCATAGAGACCACCGTTCATGAGCAGTACCTACCCTTTAGGTAGTTTTTGTGGTGGATGATCTAGGAGATGATTTTCTAATATGATTCATATTTTACTTTCCAGTGCTACTTATACCTTTACTGTTGGTCTTGTATTCTGGCCCCTTTTACTTTCAGCACTATTTTGTTATAAAGATTACTTGTTGTTCGTATCTTATTGTGTGCTTGGTTGTGTGTGATTATAGGTTATAAATGAAATTCCTTCCCAGTTTTAGGGAATACGCCATTCATTGCTAGTCACCAGCCCCTAGCCTATTGAAGGCGAGCATGGGGTAGTCACGACACGGGCCCCGGGGGATAGGTCGTAACACATTTAGACAAGCGTTTAACCCGTATCATGACGAGACCATCTGATGCCAAGAAATAATAAAATATTAAAATTTAAAATTGGAAGGTTGTTAATATTCACCCCACAAAAAAACATTATTCCCCCAAAAAGTAACCTAGCAGAAATTTAACATAAACATGAGTCTATTCCCACATAAATCTGAGAAATTTAACATAAACAAGAGTCTATTCCCACATAAATCTGATTAAACATGAAATAACCAGGGTCTCCTATCGCAACATGCATCACACCTGACCGATTAAAAGAGAACCACAAACTATGATTTAGGGGAGAACATTGGTGGATTCACCCCCCCCCCCCATGAGAATTTACTAACATAGAAACCCTACAACACGAACACACGACCCCGAGTGGTTTGGGGAAATGTGTGAACTCCCAAACTAAACCAACTCAATTTCTTCATTGGAATGAACAACATACCAACGTATTAAATGAAAACATTGATATGAAGTGACCCAAAAATATGGGAATGAGAAATTAACCCAAAACCTCCCACACTTCCAAAATAAAATCTTTAGAACAACTAAATTTTAGGAAATTTATAGCATGAACTCAGCACACATTCTAAATGATACAAGAAAAACTACAACACCATGATTAAACCCATTACTCGGAAAACTGGAACATTGGGAAACTTGGATGGAGGAATCCCCTATAAAACAAAACTAGAGTAGAGGGAAAACCCACAGATAGGTGCCCGAACTATGAGAGGGCCCAGAAACACTGGACATTAATTTCATGAAACCAAACATACCCCTAATGAACACAACTAAGGAAAAACTCAAAATAAAAATGAGTATAATTATTTATATCCCAACAACTATAAAGGAATATAATAAATTTAGAAATTACCCTAAGTGCAGATAAGGCCTCCTGGATTGCAATATAATGAACGCAAAACACACCCACACAAAGGATGGTATTAAAATGGTGAAATTAATACAACAATGAATCTTTTGATATTTCCATCTCAATGCTGGGAACATGATCCAGACTGAGGTTCCACACATCTTCAGAAACTTCTAATAGTGAGAGAGCTTATTCTTATACTTGTTGCTGGGGCCGTAATGGATGAAGCATCTACTACATCAAAGGTAGGCATTTTCATCCTTTAATATTCTAATCCTTCCTACTAATGATTAATATTAGCACAATGGTTGTATGTTTTTGAAGGGATGCAACATGATGATATACAATGTTCAAACTAGCCATACAGGTGTCACATGTGATAATGGTCCAATAAACTAGGAGATGACATGGTTGAAGTATATTATTTAGAAACTGGTTCCAATGGCTCACCCCGCTCTCTAGATGGGGAACTCTCACAAAAACCTACTAGTCCCAAACCAACACCCGAGAATAACTAGAAACTAGACATGACTCACTGGCAATATTTTCATATATTCTAGGTGGAAAACTCTGAACAACATGAAAATATAACTGAAATTAGTCTTAAGACAAAATCCAATAAATATAATAGCGTAACCCAAGGGAAACATAATCATAATCCAAACTTATACAAAAAAAAGGAAAAATTAATTTTCTAAAAATATCCATTTCTTGTAAATTATTTAACTCACCTATGGATCCTTATGAACTGTCACATGTTCATTCATCCAATCCATCTTACATCATACATCGACAAGTCCCCCCGCCCCCACACTCTCATACATACTTATGCACATGTGATCATCCATAATTAGTTACAAGGTTAAAAAATATCTTTTCTTCATGGAATCCAAACACATACCAGATTTTCCAAATCAAAACACATCCTTTTTAAAAACCCACTTCACTAATTTCAAAAAAAATTGAAAAAACATTTCCATTTCCAATCTACATTCATTTTTAATATACAATCACATCAAACAAACTTAAAACAAAATAGATCCAAGAACTAACTATAAGAATGTGGAACTAATATCTATGCCTAAAGCAACGACATGGTGGTGATTCATGCCCCATTAGAAGAATAACACTAACAGGACTCTGAATCGAGAACATGGACTCCACATGAGTCATTATCTCTTATGAGGTAGTAACATAACCTAATTCACCCCCATTATCATACATAAATCAAACAAATCCCATGACTAAAGACTCAAATCTTGGATAACCCATGGTAACTCAATGATGAGTGCGAAAAAGTTTTCACAACACACTTCACGCACTATCCTCTAGAGTCCTAAAAGTCATAGTATCTTTATACTAGACACTCAGAATAATAATGGCCTCCTCTGATACAATTTTTTCATGAACCATCCTAGGTCGACATTGAACCAATCATTCTAGCCAATCCACAACATGTACCGAGGGGCGTTTATGATCTCATTATGATGGAAAAAAGTGGCGATCATCAAAACATACTATTGGGAATGATTAAGGCCCAAACAAATTAGGTTAAAATTTAAATAACCAAACAAGGCCCAAGTGCTACCAGCCAAATATAAAAAACTACACAACTAACCCCAGTACTAAATAAAACCAAACATTATGAGAACTAAAAGAATAAAAACTAAACCCCTAACATGGGATCTCCATGTGACCTCATGAACATATACAATAATAAGAACAACCCTACTATTACAATGAGAAACTAAACTAGGAACTTGAATAAGGAACTGAACAACACTTGAAATGATAGGATTTGCATGAGCACTTAGATGCTCAGTAGAGATGCAAAAAGTAAACCACTTAATTCATAAGTCTCATTTCACAAAGATGTTCGAAAACAATAGTTTGAAATAAAACTATAAAATTGGGTTTTAAGATTTTAATAAAACAACATCCTTTATTCATTTTGAAATTCCACACAAATACAACTCATTTCCAAAACCAACTTCCATTTACAAACAAAAAACAAGACAAGTGATACCAATGCTTTTCTAAAGTAAAAAAGATAAAATGTGAAAGCTAGAAATAAACTAGATCAATAGAATGTAAAGAATAAATGTGAATAATTATGTAACCAGGGGTGATCATGCACATTTAATGGTGACCCTATACATACTCAGTTCGCAAGTACCTAACGACATATGGTTCATCACATATGTTAATAACCATCTTGATTCCCTAACCTGGCCTCACAAGTGGTACATCCCTCCTGGACTGTCTACAACTCCATGGGAACTATCCCATCTAATCGGGGAAGGAATGAATCCTTCACATGATCAAATAGAAGACACCAACAAACCCATTTTGGTAATATTACATTGTATGTTGGATGTCGTCGCATAAATTAATTATCTTTCCTGCCACAACTGAACATTCCTACACCATACATGGACACTCTATATGATTTCCCATAAAGGGATATCCCCCATATAAAGGTTCACTATAAATATATATATACATACATATATCACATATTCACATTGCATTATCGTAGGTGCCAATTGGTTTGTTACAACATATAACCGTTTAAAATTTTTCACAAAACAACGAGGTTGCCAAATGGGATCACTATTTCCAAAAGTCAAACCCTTCCATGTAACCATACCAAAAGTTCTAACCATGCTATATATTTAACCTTCCATGGTTCTGCTATCAAATATATATATGAAAGACATTTCTAAAAAATAGAGAGACATTTTCACTATTTTGTTTCAAGAAATTCCACTAACTTTCCAACACACACCCAAACATATTACAATTTCCAATCAGGCCTTTCTTTTGAACCCACATTATCACTATACAATGTAAAAAATATACACAACACACTCGAAGGTGAAAAACATGAATTCATCCATTTTTTGGAACAATCATATTTTATCAAGCACCAAACATGTCACAATTCACATACGGTTTTTGAAACCGTCCCAATTCATTAAAAAAACTAACAGGCCGAAATCCAATAGATCTAGAAAAAGTGGAGATAAGAATTTCTTTTTAGAAAACCATGTCTTGAGAAGAGAACCACTCCCAATGTCATCTTAATTAAAATGAATGTTCATGTGTGCACTATGTGCACCCTTGGATGTACCCACATCCAAAACCAATACAAAAACAATCCTTTTTAAAGCCATCCTGTAAGAGACCACCCACACAGTTTTGTTAAAATAATGAAATATTCCTTGAAAACCACAATGTTTTAAAAACCCACCAGAATGATTTTTAACAACCTTAATAAAATGATTCTAAAGGAACACCCTACCCCAAAAATCTATCAAAACCATTTTATTATAAGACCCAAATATCCAATCTCAATTACACAGGAAAAGCATGTGTAGAAATGGGAGAACATCACATTACCTATTTTTATCATTTAAAACCAATAATAAATCATGATCATAAACTAACTATGATTGTGATAAAGGTGTGAAGAAAGATTTAATAATTGAATTCTAAAACACATGAATAACATGGAATTAAAATGAAAAAAATTTCAAGGATACACCTACACATAATAAAATAATTATCTCAAAGCTATTTCTTTCATTTTTTAACTACTACTAAAAAACTCTAAAACTAATGAACTATAACACATTTAAAGGTACAAATAACATTCCAAAATTAATTTAAAATATGCATGTTATATTCTTATGCCAAAAAAGAAGGGATATTTCAAAATTCATACTTCATAGTGTTTGTTGATATAATACATTCTAAATCAAACCGTCACTTTCCCACGAACACACAATTCCAAAAATGTTAGTGTGCTAGGAATTTTTCACCACACCTTAATAAAAAAAATTTACACCCATTATTATTGTTGTGGGGAGCAAAAAACCAAATTAAATACAAGGGACTCTCATAAACTATTGTAACATAAATTATATGGTGGAAAATCCAACATTAGGTTGATTATATTACTCGAGCCAACGTCTTCAAAGAGAAAAAAATCCATTTGAATAACCCTTGGTGGCAGACATCGTGACATGGACCAACGTGTACCAACACACAGTTTTCATATCCTATAGATCGTAAACAAGGATGAAACACAAATAATGGAGTTAAGTATTGGTAAAATTGAACAAAACACAGTAAATAAATGAAATATACAGGAGGTGATGCTGGTTGTTGGCAAGGTGAAAAGTGTCCATGGCTGAGAAAGGTGGAGGTTTCGCATAGAGGGATTCAGGATGCACCACACAGAAACCAGACATGATGATGCACAATCAAGAGATCATGTGAGGGTGGTTGGGCTGTGTCTCTCCATGTTTCACTCAGGAGGAAGATGTGTCATGCCTCAAATAGGTGGAGGAGTTGACTTTGTATGACACTAAAGGGTTCAGGGGGGTTCTATGGCCCTCTGTAGGTCGAGCGGTCCATTGAAAAACACACCTGAAAGGTGAATAGGGGTTTCCTTGAGTTGGGTAATGAGGGAAGGGGGATACCTGCGATCTAGGTAGGGTGATCAAGGGGCCTCCACGAGCTCAGTAGGGGGAGAATCGGGGTGGCACAATCTGGGTAGGGGGAGCAGTAGTGCGCTGCCCCAAGGAACCTAGGGGTGAGGCATGACCAGTGGGGATGAGGAAGAGGAAACACCCCTAGGTTTTCCTATCCTCTAAAAAAACAAAAAAAAATTAAAATAAAAAACAAAATGAAAACGTTAATATAAAATTTGAGTATAATAATGGTGTTAAGATTAATAATTACATAATAATAATAATAATAATAATAATAATAATAATAAATAACAATAATTAAATTGTCCATTTCATTTTAAAATGATTATAATATTAATTATATTTTATTAATTATTTCATGGAATAATAAAATAATGTAATTTAAAAGGGTTCGGGTGTGATAGAGGGGGTTACGTTGAATAATTGGGGTATACAACCAAACTAAGCATCATATCCAAATTTTTTTAGTTTTTTTCTTACTTTTTTGAATAATTGGGATGATGTTTCTATATATAATTATCCCATTAGGAAATATTACATTTCATACATTAATTGTATGAAATTGAAAAAGGTATATATATTTTTATATCTCTTGATGATTATTTATTATCATTGGACCATATTTTTAAAATCTATATTTGCATATGACTCTAGATATGGAATGTGATTTTATTTATTATTATTTCTCGTAATTTTATAATCGGTATTGTATCCCCATGAAATCAGGAAAATCACATAGTGAGTTGGTGACCTATGATATACAAGAATGTGTGATCATGGCCAAGTTTTTACCTTCAAATATATGTTATTTTTTCTGAGTTGGCTAGGGATGTTAACAAAATAGTACTTCATGTGATTAATTACAAAAATTAATACATGTAAGTATAATTTATTTTACATCATCTTGGTTTTAATTCATCATGAATTTAGTTTGTAATAAAAATTACCAAATTTCATTGTATTTAACTAATGAATTATTCATTTCAGTATTGATGAGAATAACAAAAACATCAACCCTATCGAATTTCTAAAAGATGATTCCAAAAATTCAGAAACATTTACTACAAAAATTGTTTTAATTAATACATAATAATATTCAAATTTATTAAAAAAATAATTGTTTTTATTTAATAATGTAAATCAGGATATTCTAAGAATTTATACATAGAACAATATCATATTAAATGGTTTACCTCATTATTTTATTGAATATTGATAATTTTATTTTCTTATGTGACAACTCTAATTATTGATTCTAATTTTATTTATTCAGTTTCTATAATGGGCCATTTAATATTCTAACAGGTGTCCCATTAATATAATAGACAGTTTTTTATTCCAATGGGAAACTTACACTTAGAGTAATCTACATTCCAACAGTTATTTAATATTTATATAGTTTAAATACTTCTTATTTTACCTCATTCCCCATTCAAATGATATTCACTAAATATTCTCTATATTTTATATAAAAATTATAATGTAATTAGATATATTTTTTTCTCTTCGTAGAATTTTTCATGTATTTGGTATATCAAGTGGACTGATACTCATGGAATTAATAATTTATAATACTCTTATATACATGTTTTTATTTTAACATTATTGTATTCCTTCTAGTATCTATATTTGTTATTTTTAATGAAAACCTATATTCATGGATGAGTGTGAACCTATATAATAAGAAACACCATACCAAATATAAAAAACAAAAATAATATAATCATATTGTTAGATTATATTAATACCTAAGAGTATCAATTAATATGACCTATTATTTCCCAAGGTCACGTTGTTCAATGAAAGTCCTTTGATATCAACTACTGTAGATTTCCAATACAATATCAAAAAAAATGACAACTATGTATAAACCCCACTAAACAAATATAAAATATTTTCAAGACTAGAGAAAACCGCCTATATTGTAGAAAAGAAGTCAATGAAACCACTAAAATTGATGAAAATGGGATACACATGAATAATTCCCGACCCATCATTGCAATGAGACTACAAACTGTCTCTGGTGATCACAACTACAATGGATGATGTCGAGGAAAATGAAGAGGTATAAGGAAGTGCATAAAATTTTTAACAAGTATAGTGAGAGAAAAAGGCTCAGATGTAGCAGTTGAGTCGGCAAAACACTATGCATAAAAACTGAAAACCATGGTTGATAACCAAGGATGAGTCACTTAAAAACATGTAATTTTAGTAGGAAATGAGTGGAAAACATTAACTTAGACACCAAATTAAAACCCATTACACAAATTTTACAATGCATAATATACTGCACTAGCACTTAACAAAACCCACATGAACAAAAAGTATATAAATAACCCACGTTTTTAATAAAAATCATCCCAATGATAGAAAAAGAATAAAAAAACTATGGGATTAGTATAGTTGTTACTATTTCATCCATGAAAATATTGTGTGAACATGAAAATAAATATTTTCAACACCAAATGTTATACTAAACCACATTTATACTAATGATTATTGATAAATATCCCAGAAACACCCCAATATTCTATCATCCCCTAATTAAGACCAACCATATGGAACTCCATCAATCATACACAACTAATGCATGAAAAGCATGATAAGTTAATCAAAAATATAGTAAAGAGATTAAATAAATGTGGTGTGAATCCAAAGATAAGGGAACTAAATATTTGAGGGAAGATACTCTTGTACGATGGACATCTGAACTCATGAGGAATAAAATGAAAATGAAGAAACTCATATATATTAAGGAGTTAGGTGGTATAAAAAATTTATTTGTTTCCAGAGATATTGAAAATAATACTACATTATACTTGAATTGATATTATAGATTGTCTCAATCATCAATTTTCAATGTTATTTTATGAAATAAAAGGATAATTATTCCCCATTCAAAAATTTTATCATGAAGATTGAATTCAAAATCTATGGTAAGTAAAAAATAGGGTAATTTTGTTACATTACATATTCATTTTCAAATATAAACACTTAATACCTATGATATTCCATATAACATTAAAAAAATTAATATCACATTATCTTCATAATCCAATATATCTAATAGCGATTCCTAATGAGAAATAATCTTCTACAACTACATCATTTCTAGATTCAATGAATGAGAAAGATTTTGTAATTACTTCATCATGATAGATATTTAGAGCACATTAGGTACATAAGATAGGGTTGGTTGATGTTCTAACCAATTAGATAAAACAATAAAATAATTAAGAATCATAAAGGTTCAATGTGTCTATGAGTATGATTTAACTTAGTCAAAAACCTCATTACCATCTACTATAGTGATATATAAAGGATGACTTTGGTCTCATTGATGATTTTCAATACAGATACTCCATCAAAATTATGTTTCTATAATGTTTTTTCAAATATATTAAACCATCTCAATAATTTCATTAACCGATTATAGTCCTAAAATATGTTTCTCTAAAATTTCATCACTTTATATTAGGGTTGTTCATTTACATTAAAAAATCGGATCATATATGTCCATATGAATCATTGGTAAATCATTATTTTGAGAAATTGATCTTATGATTATGTTGATCTTAATATATAACCAAGTTTATATAATAGAATCTGAATATTTCTTCAAGATTCGAAATTATCCATCCTGAATGTCATTTTTGTGAGGTTGAAATTTCATAATAATGTGTAAATCGATGACCAATTTATTTTAATGAATCCTTCAAATAATTTAGTTAAATCACTAATAAAGATTATATACAATCAAATGTAGTTTTTTATATAGTAACTCAACTTATTTTATATGTATATTAGAAAAATTATCAATTATAAATTATTCCCCAACAGTGATGATCTGAGTATATTTATTATGTTAATCCACTATAACCAAAATTCCATTACATTAATTTTCTTTGTAATGAAAATGAAATAATCCATGGTGATGTTCTCCCATTTCCTCGCTACTTGGGTAATTATTGTCCCACCATAAGAAGTGATAATGATCATTACAAATTTTTTTACTCCATTTTTAGTTTTAATATGTTGAGATATTAACTCAATCTTATGCCTTCATTATATCTATAACTAAATGTATATATAATAATGTACCAAATATGAGAAATCAATTTTTATCAACTATATTATTTCCTCTTATTACATCAACCTTATTATTTATCTTTATATTACCCCTTTTATGTTTCCTTAATGTTATCTAATGTTTATTTTTAAATGATAATTTAAGAATGAAATAAAATGTTACTATCCTTTATTGTTCCCATATACATTATTTTTATGTTCTAGAAGGCTATATCCCTTCAAATACTCAACAAAATAATGTTTTTATGATCTTTTAATATTAAATTATCTTGGAATGTTTTCACTTTTTTATGGTGGAAATAGATGGTACATTCATTGTATTAGATCTTTACTAACCATCCATATCAGTTATTATTGATATCCTTCTATGTGAATATGTATGTAGAAATTTATTATTAGAATAAATATCACACCTAACTTTATAAAGATAATACATCATGATAATAAATGTAATGATTATCTATTTCACTATCTGATCAAGCATTGGGTAATTTTGGTGACACCCTGTATTTTTAGGGTGAATTTATTTTTGATATTCTCCATGAGGTGGATAATTACTTTAAACATGACATTTAACTAATATATAATGTTTCTTATTCAATTAATGTATACTATTACAAAATTTATAGTAGTATATTATTGGATAACTAAATGAAATAAAATTAGAAAAATTATTAAATGAATAAAACCATAAGTTAAAAAATATAATATTATTGAGATACTCATCATTATGATCTCTCATAATGATTATATCAATGGTAATAAATATAGAAACTAAAAAACATTTGAAACTTGATAAATATAATCATACCGAATTTTAGGAATTTAATGAATGCTTTTGAGAAATATGTATGGTTATATTTAGGAATGAAAAAGAGAAATATAGATGTTGGACAAATATGGGTGTCATTAATACAAGATCATTTCAAATATATAGTCACTAGATATAAGACTGACAAATAAAAGTATTTATATTTTTTGTAAAAGTATACTTTTATACTGAATAAAGTACTCAAGTGTTGTAACCATTATAAAATTTATATAGAATGAGAGAATACACATCATCAAGTAGTTATATTATATCATAAAAGGATCATTTTTATAAGACTATGATGTAGGTAGTTTTACTAGGGATTTCCCTTGAACACGGCCAATTTGAACATCAAAATTTGTTGATCCAGTTAAATCATCCATGAGAGAAGTCATAGCTTCTAGAAATCACTTTGATATCTATGTCAGATAAATCACCATATATTACAACATCTATTGCCTATAGCTACCTTAGGACTCATGTGGAGGTCCCAAAATGTTTTATAAATTTATTATTGTATTTTAAAAATAAGTAATCATTATTATAAAAAAAAATATATTATCATTAAATATATATATTTTATTATTATTATCTTTATTTTTATATTTTTTTTATTTTAGTTTTATTGCATTATATGAATGATTTTAACTAAATTAATTTTTGAGATTCAATGAATAGTTTAAATACAATATTTTTTGAAAATATTAAACGAGTGGTTATTATATAAAGTAAAAATTTTAAAAAAATATGAAAAAATCATTTAATATAGATATAAAAATTCTTGTAATGATTTTTTTCAATGTGTTGGGTATTTTAATCATAGTAAATTAAATTTATCAAAATTTAATAATTTATTGAAAAAAATTATATAAATAAATAATTTTACTAAAATTAATCACCTTTTTATTTTATTATATAATACAAGAATAAAATATTTTAATGATAACGATTATTTTTCTTATAATAAAATATTTTCATATATTTTGGTAATAAAAAGAGAAATTTCCCATATTTATATTTTGAATTTCGTATAATAAATTCTAAATTTATAACCATAAAATTTAAAATAGGTAATATGATAAATATTATTTTGACAGTTAAAAATACTACCATGGTAAATAATTAAATCTAGTAATGTTAAGATAAATATGAAAAAATACATGAAACAATTTTCTAAACAAATAATTTATATTAACTTATTCATTAAGATACATATTGGATTTAGATTTTATGAATCAATTACCGAAAACATTTTCTAACCTAGCTCACCTAATTTTCATGTGATTCCATTTTTATCCTTTAACCAACCCATGCTTCCAAATAACTATTCCTCATGTTAAATTATAAAAGCATCCCTTCCCAAACAATTGCATACAAATTTTATATTTTTTTTCCATAGATTCCACACCCTTATTTACTCTATTAATATCTGTATCACCTTGGTTAAATTTGTTTCAAAATAATGTTACCTAAATCATTTATTAAGATTGTATTTTTTACTAAAATGAGCCATTCCATCAATGTAAATAATAAGTTCTTATTAATATATGTCAATTATTTTCTCATATATAATATTATGAATCATATTCAACACTATATGTATTTAATCTTAACATCCTTATTATTTTAAAAGAAATTTAATTACAATTATATAAATTCATACTCTTACACTTTCTTTAGTATAACATGTTCTTTTTTTGTGGTTTCAAAGAACTAAATGAACTATGCAACATTAACTTAATCATTTGTTTGATTAATAAGTATCAAAAAATAAATAATGGTAATATATGAAATTAATAAATAATTTATGATAATATTTTGTATATTTATGTGATAAAATAAAAGGAATGATCAATTTAATATATCACTTTATTGCCAGTAATTTCACTCAAAATATACGCATTTTAAATTCCGATATTATGAATGAAACTCATATATTCCCATAAATGAAAATTTAATCATTTAAATCATTTTGAAACTATTATCTAACTACAACGAGTAATATAAGGCTGATTAAATTATTAACTTAAAATGATGATTAAAATATATATAAAAGAACTAGTATGAAAAAATGATGATTACTAACATCAAATATTAAAAACAAACCAAAAAATAAATAATATATGTTTTGAAAATAGATAGGGCTAAAAATTAAAATATTCAATATACATGAAAAAGTTTATTAAATGTGGGGTTGAGATGTTTATTTATTTAACAGTTATTTAGAGGTTGGTTTAAAATATAATAATACAATGTAGTTGTTTTCATTCATTATTTTCATTCATTGATATAGTTTTTTTTTATTATGATTTTTTTAACATATATGATTTATATATTTACCCATTAACATTTTATTATCATGATAAAAATTTTATTTAAGGTATTTAAAATTGAATCAAGTGTTCTATTTTACATTTTATTATGATTAATTCTTTAAAAAATTTATAAGGGGTATTCATGACACAATATTCATTTAGTTGGTTAATACTCTTTATTCATTACCTAGGTTATTTTGGGTTTTATATATTATTTCCCTTTAATATCTCATGTAGTATTTTATCATTATTTCTTTGGTTATTATACTTCTTTACTAAAATAATATTTTTAATTGATCGTAATTTATAATGATATATCATAATAGGAGAAAATTTTAAATATCAAATTTTTTTATTTTACATCCATAAACATATTAATTTTTAACCAAACCATTTTTTGTTATTTTAAAGATAAATAAAATTTATCTTATATGACTTATATTTATTTATATATTCTATTTCAAAGGAAATGTTTTAACTAGTTTTATCTATGTGGGCTTTGTAAAAATCAAAAAATCACTAAAAAATGTATTTCACACAACATCCATATAGCATACATATTCCTCTACATATTTCATATTATTTCCATTAGTTATTTTCATTGATAATATTATCTAGTTATTTATTTTTAAAATAATATCTTCAATATCATTTTACAACATTTAAAGATGATTTGAAAGTGATTTAAATCTCTGATTTTATGAAAAAATTACTAAAACAATAAGAAAAATATTTTCATGATTTCTATTCCATTTTCCATTATTTTAGTTTAAGAGAGATCATCCTTGATTGTTTTATACCATTCAATTATCTCCATTAAATTTCTCTTATGATAGGTTTGTTTTGGGAGATTGCTTTTTGGATATCACCTTATCAAAATATTAATATATTATTATGAAATACCATATGAAAATGATTTATAAATGATTTTATTTCGATCAAATAACTATGATAGTAGCCATGATTGGTATGACATGCTATAGATAAATGTAATCCATCATAATGTGATGGTTGTGCATCGAATAATATATCACCATATTATAATTGGAAATGATTATATCTAATTATATTTATTGTTACGAGATATGTGAGGATATCCTTGTCAATTATGTAATAGTAAATGGAAGTTTATCCAATTTCATATTGTAATTCTTGGAATAGATGTGTTCAAATATTTCAATAATTTAATAATTGACATCGAAGGGACAATTAATATAAAATATTAATTTCTATGTCTATGTTTGTTACAAAATCATATGTTATGTCTCTATGATAAATGTTTTGTTTTTAATTATACATTATTATGAACTGGTGACGTTATGATTTCATGATGATACATTTATATTCCTATGTTTATATGTATTGTTCTATTATTATTCTATCATGAACAATGATCACTTTTAATGATTTTATGATATTATTCCATTAATCATGTATTTCTCCCATGTTCCTGTTTTCTTACATGTTTATGATATAATGAAATTAACTAATTTTTTATCGATAATATTTCCTGTTAATGAGAATTTGAGATAACCCATTTTCAATGTTTCCTATTTATATATAAAATGAAGATGAATTGTTATTATAAGAGGACTTTATGGGAATCTTGATTCAAAAATTTGTAGAGATGACAATTATTTTGTTTTTTAAAATTTTATTGTTATGTATCTAATTTCAAAATACGCTAAATTTTTTGGTTCCATGAGTTTTTTTTATAGTTAGTGAAGTGTAATAGGTTTGTTAGTCAATTTAGAAGTGGGAATAGTGGTGCAATTAGTTATTTTCTTTTTTCAAAATTCATTTATAGTAAATTTATCGTCTTTATATAATTATATTTGCTCCCATAAAAACTTTTTTCAAAAATAAAGTGCATGTAGAAATAGAAAATAATAAAATTCAGATCACATTCATGGTTTGGCCTCTATGTGAGTACATATATACATTCCATGGATGATCCTTTGGGGTTATTTAAATAAAATATTATGAATAAATTAATAAAACTTGTGTAGACTCCCATTAGACAAATTCTGAATTCTAATATTAAATATTATACAGACTCCCATTAGTTTATAGAATATTTTTATCCAATAATTTGACCAAAAAAATATGTATTTAAAATTCTAAAAAACACTCTAACAATTTCTATATGTAATTTTTCCCCTATGTCTTTCTTTTGATGACATATATCGGATTTACTTATTATTAAAACTCTATATCTAAAAAAATTTGAAAATTTTGTTCGTGTTGTATTTATAAAATGGATACTCTCTATCCGTTATTCTACACATTCTCTTATCTGATCTTCTATCCAAAACCCTGTATCCTGAAAAAAATATTCGAATAAAAAAATGCTGAAAATTAGTAAATATGCATATTTTGCATCTTTTCAGCTTTAATGCACTAGTGAACAATGTCACCATCCATTTCACATTGAATAAATACTTAAAATTACTCATTGGATTGAAATGGTGGGAAACTGAATTATTTTCCCGCTCAAAAAAATTACAGAACATTGAAATTCACATTAATTTAAGATTCATTTAACACCTTCTATACTATTTTCAACCATTTTAGATACTTATAAAATTTTATTTAATTCTAATGAATATCATAATTAGTAACATGAATAAATGATTTGAAAATTCAATGGTTTGTACCTAATAGTATGAAACATCATAGTTCACAATTTTATTCATCAATTCAGTTATATTGAACCATTTTAAATAACTCACACCTTTTTCTCTTGACCGAAGAGAAAATAAATAGAAGAAATGATTTCCATATTTGATTACCCAACCCAACTGAAAATGGTTAACTATATTGTTTTAATTTATAAATACATCAAATTTATTAAATTGATTTAGTATAAACTCCTCTATTTCTAAAATTTTCTTAGACTGGAATCTATGTTCACTCATCCACATATAGTCACTCAATAAAACATCATTCGACCTTTTCTATTTATAGACCAATTTTCAATTACAAACCTGAACTTCCCTTTTTTAATTTCCTTAGTTCAAAAAAGATTTCATGATATATCACATTTATTCCACTAGACATATTCAATTTTCATAACAGATATATGTTTTATGAATTGGATACAATATATCATCATATGGATTGGTCTATATAGAATATTTTATGGACCGATATCTAAAGCTCCCAATAAACAATTGACTGCATCTGTTCTAATGGAACTGTATCTATATTTGATGAATTATTAGTGAAATATAGAATATACTTTTTAAAATGACATGAACCCATCAACCACAAGACATCCAACCTTCTAAAACTTTCTTTGATAGATTATGTACATATAATTACATGGGTAAAACAATATATTTTTAAAAAATCAGAAATTATCACATGTATTATTAAATATATCTTATTGAAAACATGAATTTTTCTATCTTCATAACCACATAGTCGTCCGTTCAGCTTATCCATTGAATGGACATCATAATTGTCTCAGATATTCAAATATTTAATATTGATTATCTTAACATTTCATTCACATTTGAACCACCATAGTAACCCATAACTCAAAAAACACATGTCTATATATTTCTATCAAATTAAATGTATAATGAATCATGTCTGATCATTATCATCTAATAAACTGTATATGATCATCTATCTTTCATTTCATAAAATATCATCAAATTTATAGTAAAGTTTTTATGAAAAATTATCCATTAAATAATATATGTTTGGAAATAAAAAATCATGATAACTATGATTAAAAAACTATAACATCTAACAAAAATTGATTTTTTATATCCTGATATTTTTCATGATATTGAGAAATTTAAAATCAGAAATGATTTTTTTGGTATTATTGGTAATGTTCCTTGAAATCCCAAATTCCTTTCATAATTTTATGAATACATTATTTATCTCCAAAACATATGACATTCTATGAAAATCTTTGTTTGGTTACTTTCATCTTCATATAAGCATAAATTATGAAAAATGATGTATGCTGAACTATTTAGAGGGATTTTCTAAAGGATCATATGATCTAACAATATTCGAAAACACATTCTTCATCTGGATTTTAAAAAAATGTGCCTAGATAAAAAATATAAGCATCTAAAACACTTCTTCACATAATTTAGAAAAAAATAATTATAAAAATAATAGATGTAGAAAATTTATGTCAAAGAAGAAACATTCCAATGGATATAAAATATATCCATTTGAATTTATTTAAAACTCTCTTTACAACTTTCTCAACTCAAAAGTTTAAAACACTCGTAATTTTTAGTATTCATCCTTTATAACTAATAATTTTTTTAAACTTTTACCAAAACATTATGATTCTCAAACCACAATTTCCTCACACCTCACTATAAGATAATATATTGTTTTTTAATAAATTTAATCCCTCTCTGACTAGAAAATTATAAAAAAACGTTAAAATAAACTCTCTATGACCACAATTATTTTCTCTCACTATTCATCCTCTCACCCCTTTAATAACATCAAATTAATTTAATTAAGAAGTGTACATGTTTGTCCCTAGTAGAAAAATTTTGTAGATATTCTTCCTTGTTTTAAATATAATCTAATGCATGGTTTCTTATTTCATGAATATGTTTATAACATCATGATTATAAGATTAACATGATTTTATATCCTCAATTCCACAAATATGACCCTTGGAAAAACATTGTCAATATCATAAAAAATTTAACATTTATTTGAAAAATAATATAGAACCACATATCCTACAATAACTATAAAACTTACGAATTGAAACAAAATGTCAATGTTTTTTAACATTGAGTTTTGTACATGAATTTTGGAATGATTCATTATTATTGTATTATCAAAATGAATTTTCAATGGTTGGTAAACAATATCCATCAATTTTTATAATGGAAAATTCATACATAAAATTTGATTACATGTTTCAGAAGATGCAACATATTTTGATTCATCTATGATCAATGTTACTGAGCTCTATTTCGTAATATCCCCACACAATCCATGTTCTCAAATGATAATGTTCATCAATATATTGATTTTATTTAATTAAAATATAAATACCGATAAGAATCAGTATAACCATAAAATATCATATAATAAATTATTTTTTACAATATCCCATGAGAATTTATTCAATTAATGTGTCTCAAAATTACCGTTACATCAAACATATTTGATTCTTTTGGATAAATCTGATATAATTCTCAAAATGTTACAATATAATCTATATCATGTCTTAATTCACATGGATAATGTAATATTACTACCAATTTACAAATGTCATTATAGTTCAAACTCTTTCTAGATTTATTTTATTAAGAGTCATCCCAACTAAAATAATATTAGAAACTTGTTTTGATTCCTCCAAACCTAAAAATTTTAGTAATTCATTCAAATAAATTTCTTGAGATTAGAAGATATATTTTTTATTTTTAATGAACATTTTAACCATTTATGAAATTTAAATCTCCAAAAATTACCATCTCAATGTTCTTCATTTCATCATCAAATTAGTTAAAAAGTTTTTCTTCTCCTCTAGAATAAATTATATAATTGACATACACTATTATAATCAGTTTTTTTGAGATCAAATTTTCCCATGGATATTTTTTTCAACCATACCATAGAATAAATACCTTATTATTCAAATAACCACATTGTTTGGAATGTAGCCATGCAATGTTGTTTTTAGCCATTTTAAGAATTCATCAAAATACAAACTATTATTTTATAATTAACATGTATTAAACCACCATGTTACTCAATGTATTCTATATAATAAATATCACAATTATTGAAAAATATATTTATATTCATTTCATAAAATTTTAATTTTAATGTGTTTTCTACATTCGAACAGTTTCTAATATTGAAATTGGGGAAGTTATTTCTTCATAATACGCACCTTACACCTGCGCATAGCCTTTATAAGCATGTCAAGATTTTTTTTCATGAATCTACTATATGGTCATTTAACTTATTTTAAATGATTCTATTCTATTACATTTATACCGACTTTTTTTAGATCATGTTTACATTTTTTAGTCTTATCAATATGATCTAACTCTTAATTAATTTAATTCACCCATTATTTGTGTTTTAGTACTACTAAAATTGATTCTAGTTCATCCTTTTACATAAGTTTTCTTTAATTATATAATCAGAACAGTTTTTTATTTTGAACGAGAGATTTAATATTTCAAATTATATTTTTTGATTCAAAATGTTTATTAAGAGTATAATATCTTTAATTTCTTGTTTCTATATAATTTTCTTCATCACATTACTCATATGAATCATTAAGATACTTTTTTGACACAAAATATTATTCCTTTTTTTCTCTGGTATACTACATTTTATTCTACACAACATTTTCAAAATATTATATAAAATGGTAGGATTTTTATTTACATTCACAACATAGGAATCTAACATATTTTTCATATTTGTTTTACAAAATTTGTAAATAATTCAATTAGATGAATATCCAGTGAATGATCCTTTCACTTATTTTAATTATATTTCCTATGACATTGAATTATTAGTTTAATAAAAATGTACTTCAAAAAACCTTAATGTATTTCAATGAATGTTTTGTTGTTTTACCATATTTAATAGGATGAATTTTTTGATACTTTCCATATAAAACAATGGTTTTTTATATGTATAATGTCACTAAAAACATATCTCAAGATAAACACAGAAATTTATAATCTATAAATATGGTTCATTCAATTTCTAGTAGCCTTATATATTTAATATCATAATCTACATTATATTTAGGGGTACGTTGAGAAATATACTAATGTTTAATTGAACGATTCTTCGGATATTAAACCATGGAATTAAATTTTTATTCATTTCTATTATTATTTCAAAAAATAATTAAGTATATAAAAATTTCATTGTCAACATTTCAAAAATGATAGAACATTTACAATACATCCAACTTGTTCTTCATAAATATAATTTTTTTCATCAGTGTAAAATCATCAATAATGGGGAGAAAATATAATTATAATTTTATTTATTAGTAAAATGTCATATAAAAAATATCTTTTTTAATAAATTCTATAGATATGGTAGATTGAATATTAATTTTCTTATGACATTTACTAGTCAATTAACCTTTCTACAATGTTATACAATTATTATATTATATTCTATTTAGTGCTGGAAAATTTCATACAACATCAACAATAGAATGTTTGTTCATATTTTTCAATCCACAATTCCATATTCTATAGTATCATAACCTGTTTTCATATTTATTATTAATGTAACATAATTTGTAAATATCTATTATTTGAAAGATATTTCCACTATTTCTTTCTCTGTTTGTTATAACTATACCATAATAAATATTTTTGAGGAAACAAGAATCTTTTATGAATATCACTTGTTTTCAATCATTATAATATTGACTCAGATTAAATTTGTTAGGATATATCTCATCAACAAATAATACTTCCTTATACTTTTATTTTTGTGTTTTTTCCTCAACAATTCATATTCCTAAATTTTTCAATGAACTATTATTCCCAAAAATGAATTATCTTTCCTCATGAATTTAAATATATTTTAGAGATTTTTATATCACCAATCATGTGTGAGGAATATCCTCTCTCATGAATCCATTTTTTTTGTTTTTTGTATCATTCATAGCAATGTCAAAAAAAAATTGATTTAACTATCTTTCATCTTTCTTTCTACAATCTATTTTATATCAAAAGAAACTTTTCATGCAAGAAGTTTCATTCTTTTTTCAGAAAAGTGATCGAGTTGATCATATCATTAAAAAATTCCTCCAAACAATACAGATGATTTTTTGTTAGATATTTTATAGCATATTGATATTTATTCTATTATTTATTTCAATGGGTTAGGAATTTTACCCTTTCTACATCAACCATTTCCTAGACACAGTTCAAACCTCTTTAATGAATGTGACATGTAATTCCAACTATTGTTTTCTCTATAACCATAAATTCAAAAACAATAAGAGAAACCATAATATCATGTTTTTTTATATAATTATGATCTTTCCTAGTAAAAATAATGATGATTTTCATTAAATTTTTCAACATTAGTTACTTCTAGGTCTGTGGAACCATTCCTCTTTGATTAATTTTCATTTTTTTCAAATGTTATTGATTTTATACATTTTAACTCAACCCATTATTTAAAAAAAATTCCTTAAGAACTGAATGGACAGAAAAATTAGATGAATTGTCATATTTAATAGTTTAGGATTTTACCTTATTATTTATTTAAGATTTATCTTCTAGTTTACAAGTATTAAAATTTTCCTTTATATAATTTCTGAGTTTTTAATTCATATTTAATAATGAAATTTCATCTTTAGGAAAATTTTACTATGATTTTTAAAAATTATCATCCTTAGTAGTGACTTAAAATTATTATCTACCAAATTTTATTTATCTACTATATTCAAATTTAGATTAAAAATTTTATCAACGTGCATATCTTCAATTTTAAGAAGGTCATCCTTCCCATCAAAATTTATTTCAACAAATATATTCAATATTTTCATTTCATTATTTATATTTGAATTTTTATCATCATATGATACATGTTATGATCTGAGATGATATTATCCATATGTTGATTCACCTCCTTCTTCAACATCAATATATGAGGAATGTTTTTTTCTCAATTTTTTCAAATAATGTTCTAAATAGATCCATACATTTATATATTTAAGTGTTTTTTTAGTTAAATAAATTTAATATAACCTAAACATAAAGCATTTTTTGTTTCCAATGAAATTTTTCATATATTAGTTGGATTATTCTTATTCAAAATAATTTTCTTCCACTTCATTCGTCATGTTCATTCTTCCAAATCATTTAAATATTCTCTAACTTTATTCTTGGGGAAATTCATTGTAATGTTCCAATTTCCACCAAAATAAATTTTTTTATGGGATGTATTCCAGTAAACTATGCTCATCCTATTATATAACACTTATTGATAGGATACATGATGTTTTTTTAAAATCATCATATAATTTATCTTTCGAATCATTGTTATCAATATCATCAATATATTGAATTTTCATCTTTCACATTGTATCAAAATCAATTTCATTATTTTTATTATATATAAATTATTATTCTTTTCTCAATTCATATGAATCAACAATGTTATACAATTCATCTTTTTTGTAAATATTGTTTCTTCTAACAATCATATTTTTCACATCAAACTAATTTGGAAAATTATTTTGGGTTTCTCCATAATTGTATAGTCTTCCAATATATCTCCAAAACCATTAATGATTGCAAACAACTTCATTCATACAACTATTTTATTTATAGATAGTTTTGTCTAACTATTTTTTTTGAACATACCTATTATGATATTTGGACTATAACCCTCTTTTAAAAAACCATTCTAAAAAAAGAAAAAATAGTAGTCTGAAACGTAATTCTCTTAGAAAATATATACTTTTTTATTTGTTACACATGGTTGAATAGTGTAAAGTATAATTATTATTTTGACCACTATTTATAGGAAAACCATAATAATAATTGAAGGATGGTAAAATATTATCTCACTCAGCAAAATCAAAATACTCATGAATTCACATTAATTTGAAATTTGGTTTTACAACTTATCAAATAATCTCAATGATTTTTTATTCTACTAAAATCATATATCATTCTCTGAAACATCATGATTCTAAACATGAATAAAAAACACCAGTTGAAATGTTCATATATTTAAATCTAAAAACATCTATGTTTGTAACTCTATTATTCATTCCAGTTCTATGGACCCATTTTATATTACTGAGTCATTTTGATCTTGGCCCATTGAAACTAAATTAATTAAATAAATCTCACTATTATCTTCCAAGAAAGTAATAAATTGTTAAATACATTAATTAAAATAATAAATACCTTGGATTTCTTCTATGAAAATTTTATATACTACATAATTTGATGAATTCCCTTTTTTAGGAAGCTATATTGCCTCATATTTATAAACTCACTCGATAAAAACACATCTTCTATTTTCTTTCTAGAGAATAATCTAGGAAAAAGGGCATAAACTCCTTCGTTTTATTTTATCAGGAAATAAATACTGGTTTCATGAGTCATCACAATTCATGAACACATCATCATCTATTTTCATCACACATATCTATTGGTTGGATTAACACCAATGGATCATCCAATGGATTCGTGTATACTACTCATCTACTGGTTAAGTATATACAGCTCATCTAATTTATGAGTATCTTAATTTCATATGGTGGAGTAGTATCATCATACGATGACTAATCAGTGAAAAAATATCATTATCTTTTCAAAATAGGAAAAACAAATTAACAAAAATGCTTCAATATTTTTTAAAAATTCATTGTAAAATGGTATTTATTTGATGCCCTGGATAAAAACACTCCTTTAAAAAAAATTAAATTACCCCATTTCCAAGCAGATCTATAGCATCCATTGATTTTCACAAATTTACATTACATTGATTTTGTGTAAGAATTAATATATTACACACACATATTCCAAATGATTGTATTTGTTTAGGTGCCTTTCGAAATATGTAAACATAATCACATATATATCAATGAGATACATTATCTCTGACAAGGTTCTTCTTTACTAGAACCCTTTTAAGACATAGAAATCATAATACATATCTTAATAACATGGGGGAAAGGAAACATAAAATTGGGTGAGCTAAAATTCCAAATACTCGTAAACAGGAGAGACATGTGAACATTATCTTGGGAAAAAGTGTATGAGAACATGGTCATGATAAAATAATACCAGACCCCGATTATCAAGATCATAATCCAGAATAATGACATATATATTTGAATTTCATAATATATGAATAATATAAGAGTAAATATCAAATGACATGAAATCATAACAAAGGTATAAGACATTAAATTATGGAATTAACATAATCATATTAAATTATTTACATAATAGTGAGGTAATCACTATAAATGACATATTAGTAGTATGTTTTCACTTCTCATACAATCTAGGTATCCATGGTTCTCTCCCTTGACCATAGAAGTAGTATAATTTCACTCACTATACCATCATGGTAGCCATCACTCACTATAATTTTTGTCATAGTCATCATGTTTTACTCCCAAAACTATCTTAGTCCATCTCATGAAATATAAATCTATACCCAATTCATTGGAAGGAGATATAGGTCCCACCCATAACGTAATGAAATCATATATAAATGTGACATGAGAGATTCAAAATTAATCTTAACATTAACCACAAAATAAAATGTTTTTCATTAACATTTATTCTTATCTTAACCTATAGTAAAGTGATAGTATTCATAATTATTTCATCAAAGAATAACCCATGAAATGAATCAGGTTCAAATTACTTATGAAATAGAGACGACTTTCATTAACATAATTACATTAAAACATAAACCACTTAGATATTGTATAGTAATTAAACCTTTATATATGTTTCCAAAAATACATAAGGAGTATCAAATGATCTCATTTTATATTGATTTTTTTTTGAAATACATGTCAAAAAATCATGATGAAAATATACATTTTTCTTTAAAAAAGTATTTTTTTTAATGTTTTGAAAAAGAATTATTTGAAAAAAATAATATAAATACATAAAAAAGGATTGAAATAATTTTGATAATATTTTTCCTTGAAATAATATTAAAGAATTGTGAAATCATTTTAAAAAACCATTTCCATGAAACAATTTAAGAGAACATAGATAACTTATTGAAAATAGTTTTCCTTGAAAAAAAATTAGCCTAAAAAAATTTTAAAACCCCTTTTAATTGAAAATACATTAAAAAAATTTAAATTAATCTTGAAAACATTTTTCAAACCATTTATACAAAAAAAATTAAATCATTATTATAAAAAATAGTTTTGATTGTACACCGTTTTTTGAACTAAGGAGGATATAATGTTATATTTTCACAAAATTACATTCTAAATTATCTTAAGTAAAAATGAGTGGAAATGGTTCTAATATATGAAGATATAATTTATATATATATGATAATAATATTTATGATTTCTCTTGAGGTATTGATCATAATATTTCATTAATGAAAGTCTAATATTAAACAACTTCAATAAATATTGAGATTATTTAAATAAAACCATACCACATGGTAACTTTTAACTATACTCCCCATGTAAGAAAATTAAATTAACTGATAAATAATATATCATGATATGAATGAGGTTAATGGAATAATATATAAATGTTAGTATACACACCAAATATTAAAATATGTTTTCATAACGTGTTATGTGTATAAAAGAATGAAAATTGGGATGAAATTACTTTACCGATATGGAAAATTAGGAAAAATAAACCCCATGAGTGAAAGATAAGAAAATTGATATTCAAATACCAATACATTTATACATATGATTCAATACATTATTTTTATGTATATATAAAATAAAAAATTAATGAGTGGTGTATAATTCATTTATGTCACAGAAATAAAAAGTGAAATAAAATAACATTATGTGATGTCATTAATCTCATGATACTTGTTCAATCCTCATATATAATAAATTTAATTTTATTATAAATATTTTATTGAAAAAAAATATTATACATAATATCAAGTATTATTTTATTATGAATTTATAATACGTACTAATTAATAATTCTAGGATTTGTGTAATGTTTTCTTTATTCTTCGTTTATGTTTTGACATATTAATCTGGATTATCTTATATAGATAATGATAAAATTATTTTCATATTGTTAAACATGGATTATATAACATATATATTCAATATATATATAATTATAATACATTTTATTCATTAAAAATATTAAATGAAACATGCAGTTCATGTTGAGGGTAGCTCGTACGTATGCATGAATGTTGTTTCAGTTTAGTTTTTTCATTAAAGGAAATAATGTAAATAAAAATCTATTGTAGTAGAATTATTTTTTTCATATGAATCATATAATTTTAATAAACCCGACCTTAATATATTTCACGTATGTTGTGATTGAATCACATTGCTTTGAGGGGATGCTAATCCATATTTCCACAAACGAATTCATCGTATTTACACAAAATGGAAATCATGAATGTAGTATTTATATAATAAATACATGAGAATAAATATATTTAAAAATGTCATATATATAATATTGAAACAAAATTTTTATCAAAAATTTCAACTATAAGCGGTGGTACATGTAAAACAAACGAAACTATTTTGTGAGGCAGAAGTTCTCCATATATAAGATCGGTATGTTTGTTACCCATTAGATGGAATTGTGTGTATGTGTGGTTAGACACAGTAATATTACGACATTAAAGAGTATTTATGATTATTTTTTTATTATATAATCATGTATTAAGTACACTTGAGGTGTTGGATAATGAAAATATAAAAAAGAGCTTAAGGAATGATATTGCATCTTCTTTGTGTCACCCCTTCTGGTTTTCACAATAGTGGTTCTGTGGATGGATTACTGCTGAAATGAAGGATTTAAGGAGTATGAGATTGTATTTGAGTTTAAAATTGGGTATATCATTTTCAAACCTGAGTGTTTTGAATGGTTTTATTATTTTGGAGGAGAGGAGTCCTTTTTTAGTGGACGATGAGTGATATTCTTTTAAATGTTTGGAAAAGAAATTAAACCCAAGGGTTTCCATTTACATGTGAGTAAAATAATGATAACAAGTATATTCATTTGGATATAAAAACTTATATATGTACTTAAAATTTCTTTTGGAAATGTTTCTTAGTCTTTTGGATCTTACGATTATGGTTTAATCATTTAATAAGCTATTTTTTCTCCTAAACATTTTAATTAGTTTTAATCGCATTCACTAATATTTTTCAAAAAAAACTATTTTTTACATCTTAGAAATTATAAATTAATGTTATTAAAAAAAGGAAAACAATTTTATAATTTCCAAACACATTATTGGTGGAAAAAAATTAAAATTTATCTCGTATATTGGACAACACTATAGGTTTTAAAAGTATACAAGATTGAATGATTACTATGTTTTTATATCCAATTTCAATATGAAATTATCTCAAATGTCCACTAATGGATTAATATATTTATATTTGATCTAATTATACAATAAAACCAATTTAAATAATTATTTAACTATATAAATTAATTACATGAAAAACCATTTTTTATTAAAATCTATTATTTTTTACTATTCATAAAAAATGATGTTTCTCAAAAAAATCACACAATTTCTCTCTAAGATAATTTCAACATCATAAATTCAAAAATAATTTTTATTTTATATAATTAAATTTAAATTTTTTTCTATAATTAGTTTACTTATTTAAACATAATAACACGAAAAGTAGTTCATTTCTGATAATAGTTTTTCAAAATTTATAATGACTACAAAAAAATTAAATATTTTATTATAATTATGCTTTTTAATGAAATAATTATAAATATTATTTTAAATAATGTTATTACAATTAATATTAATAAATTTTACATCGTGGTTATAATTCTCTTAGATAAAAATTATATCTATAAAACGATGTTTCATAGAAACTTGATGTTGAGGGTAACCTAAACCAAGTCGTTGTTGTTGTGTAGCGTAAGACAAGTCAGTGTTGAATATAGTGAAATCTTACCATCTATTAGTGTATAATGGAAGTATAACATAGTTCATTAATATTAAGAAAACTATTACCATTGTCGCATGAATTAATAATTATAAAAAAAATTATATGTTTTCAAAAAAAAATATTTCACAAAATCATAGGGTGTTACATTCAAAGACACATTAAATGAACTTATCCCAAAAAATTATCTTGAATATCAAATGTTTAATACTTGAACGTTACATTCATAGAGAACCACATTCTAAAAATGATTAATAAAACTTTCTTATGAATGTGAATGTTGGAACCATAATAATAACCCAAAGTAACTCATAACTAATCAACCACATATGAGAACATAGGTGGGAAGTGAAAAATTGAAATGGAAGTGGAATCAGACAATAATTTCCTCATGAATATTTATATAGAACATGGTTATGGGAAATAAAACAATCACAAATCTATAAGTCATCAATTGTGTAAGAGTGGATTTTATTAATTAGAAACAAAAGAAATAAGGCAACATTTCTGTTGTCGTGATTCTTTTCCTAATGTTCTATAATTTTAATGATAATATATAATTAAATAATTTCAGTAAAATAATAACTTTTATTGTGACGCGATCAACATCTAATTCATATCTCATTCCAATAAATGAAGTTGATGTTTTCATTCTCTATGAATTAAGAGATCATTATATCATTGATATGGCATCCCATCTGGTTTCTTCTACCATCCACGCAATGTGGATCAATCATTTAATCCAATATACATGAGTCTTCAGGTTGTGGTAGAATACATTAATATTATTAACATCATCCTAAAATTGACACACACTTTCTATAAATTCTTAACTTTAAAACCATTTTAATAGATGAAAATATAGATTATTATAATTAAATTCATGAAATTAGTATAACATTGATCCCGTATATGTTATAATATAGGTCTTGGTTATCACATTCCAAACATGTGAATACTATAATAATTTTTTATATTGAAAAACGGTAATTGCATGAAATTCCAAATAATCCTTATTGAAAACATGCATGTTTCATTATTCCAAAGTATATTGGATTCATTCTATCAATCCAATGGTGTTGTGAACATCATCAATGATTGCATAAAAACATGTAAATGTGTCCTTAATTAGTTCCAGGGTAATATATACTTCTGAATTTACTTATTCAAATCCAAATAATATTTATCCATTCAACATTATTATAACATTAGGATCATTTTAAGGGTTATTTTCCCTTAGTCAAAACATAAAAATTTCATTAAATCAATTTTACATTCCAATAGAAACATTATATAAATTCTTGAAAATATATTGTAACAAACATAAACTAAACAATATATATATGTTTCCTCATTCATATAACATAAATCTTAAATCCATATACATAAAACATATATCATTCCAATTCATCCTTAAGCCATTAAAAAGGATTCAACATCCTATTAACTGATACATATTCCCTTTCACATTTCTTTTATAGTATCATAATATTCAGAAACAAAACCATTTCTTATACCACCATACTGATTGTATATGGTATATTTCAAATTAAAGCATCAATTTTCATAATCACTATTCATTTTCCACATTATTCATTTCATCTCTTATGATTTCTTAGGGAGGGTAGTATTCCCATCCATTTTGTTAAATGGACCATTTTTCAATTGAAGATACTTTAATTGTGACATTCTTTTCCACAATCAAAAAAACCTCTTGTTCTTATAATACATTCACCTAGGTTATTATTTTCAATTTATTTTCAATAAGGAAACTGAATCAACCATCTTTCATGGTCTCTATTAACCAAACCCCCAGTGAACTCTTTTCTTCTCATTTTGGTGATTGAGTTAGTGGTTTATGGTACAAATTATTACTCATGCTCTGTGAAAACTGAAAAATCAGGATCGTAACATTATTTACTACTTTTATCATCCCATTTGACTACTCATAAGAAAAATTTCTTCCTCCTTGAATTTCAACCCAATTTTTGCTGGATCTCGCCATTGACTAAAACCAAAAAACATAGTGTAAGAAACACTTATCAATGTGGAGAAAACCTAATCATGAATGTGACTCCATATAGAAAGTATAAATTAGGATACATTCCGTAATATTTCAAACCTTAGGTTTATCCTAGTTTATTTATAGACATATTAATTTTAAATCATTCTTGATAGTTGATGAAGAGTTTATGAATTTCTAATGAATATCCCCCAGGAGTGTCAAACCGGGTCTGTTGTAAGGCCTATTATTGTGTACCAGGATACACATGAGTTATTCTCAATGTAATATGTCGGAGTTGTAAGACCAAGGTACAGCTATGACATAGGTACATCCAAATGTTATATCTAGTGATAGATTTATTTATAGGAAATAACTCTCACATTCCTTTACCAAAATTTCGTGACATTTTCCAACATTTTAATTCATCCTTAAACATATCCTTAGAGAAATCTCTGGACATATCCATAGAAATATTCCAGTGTATATCCAAAATTTTTTCTCAGGTTAATTTATAATGGTTTATTATACCGTTTATTTGATACCAAATACATGAATCTATCTTTTCGTATGATAACATTACATCACTTTGGTGTAATAATTTTTACATTGTAAAAATAGATCACCAAAGACCATATTAGTTCAGTGCTATAGGAAACATATAATTGTTAAAACTATTAATTGAGTGTGATACAATATATCCTACTATGTTCTTCAATATTATACCCCTTATTATTTATATCAATCATTATAGATAACTTCATAACATGGGGGAATGTTATTATAAAAATGGGAGATATCATATTCTCAGAAAGGGTAATAGGGATAATATGTGATCATAAACAAGAGAATAATGAAATGAGAACATGGTCATGAAAATATGAGACCAAAATATGAATATCATGATCATAAACCTGAATCATGGATAAATATTGGCAGTTCATATGACGTGAATCATACAGGAACAAAGAGCATTACCCACAAAATCATAAAATATAAATAACACATTTATTTTTTCAAACACATAATCATATAAAATTATTTCCATAGTATTCAAGGATTCACATCAAAGTCCATCTTAGAATTTTAGGTTACATCCCCATACCATTTTAGTAATCATGGTTCAATCCCATATCTATCTAAGTATTATGATTTCTCTCTCAATACTATCTTGGTAGTCATGGTTTACTCACATAGTTATCTTAATAGTAAGGTTTCACTCCCAATACAATATAATTCTATCACACAGTGTAAAAAATCATAACTTAGTGAATCAAATGGAGATATAGGTCCCAACTATATCATAATGATATCAGCAATTTATGTTCCTCAAGATTACCAACAATATTCATAACATAACCTATGAAATGAAGAGGGTATCATAAAGATGTAATCTTATCCTAACCTATAGAAAAGAGACATGTTTCATAATAATTTCATATAAGTATATCCCATGAATAGAAGCTTGTTCATATAACCCATGAAATAGAAATCGATTTCAAAAAAAAAACATTCCATCAAAACATAATCCATTCAGAAAAAATTATATGAATGGAACACTTAGATCAATTTTCAAAAAGTCATGAGTAACATCAACATATATCATTTTAGATAGAATATTGTTTTGAGATATCATTAAAATAATAAAGGAAAATGTCATTTCATATTTAACAAAAGTATTTTTATAACATGTAATATTATGAAAACCATTTATTTGAAAATAATTACAATGATAACATAGAAATAATACGTGAAATAATTTTGAACACATTTTCCCTTGAAATCCAATAAAAAATCATTAAATTTTTTTGAAATCATTTTATATGAAAACATATATGATAATATAATATTAATTTTGAGGAATTCTTTCTATTAAAAAATATAACTTATGGTTTAATTTTTTTAAAAACTACTTAGTTTCAAAGTACATTTAAAACATATAATAAAGTCTTCAAAACATTTTGAAACCCATTTTCTTGAAACAACTATGAAATTTTATAAACAATGTTTGAAAATTAATTTAAAAACATTTCATTTAAAATAAATTTAAAACTTATATTTATATATTTAAATTATCTTGAAAACCATGTAATTATAAATAAAATATTACAATTATAGAAAACCAAGATTTGAAGGAACACAAATTTCTGATCGAAGAGGTAGAAAATGTAAATTTTCTTTAAAAATACTTCTAAAAGTATCATTTTTAAAAAATAGTGTAAAATTGTTCCAATATATGAATACATAATGAATAAATATTTTTTAATAATATTAATTTGTTCTCACGAATAATAGATTCCATGATTTCATCTATGAATGAATAATCATAAACAATCCGGGTAAATAATTGGATTTTTTCAATAATATGATACTGATTGGTAACTAAAACGCTTATTAACCATGACAGAAAAAGAAATTAAATGGATATTAAATTATTACTAAATTAATTAGTTTTATGATATATCTTTTAAAAGGAATTATAAACCCAAAAAATATAAATATAAGTTCATAACATGGCATGTGTCTCAAAGATGGAAAATTTATACAAATTTTCATTTCCAATTTCGTATTTTTTAATACATAAACCCCATAAAAAAAGTTAAAAAAAATTATTTGTAAATACAAAAAACATTATATAAAATATGCCTATAATCATTAATGGGAATTATATATACCACCAAAAATAAATGAGTGTTGTATAAGGCATGTATCCCATGGATATAAAAAGTGTGAATTATTTCCCTTACATAATGTATTGAATCTCATCATACTAAACCAAAAAAAATTATAACAAATGTTTTATTCTATGAATATTATATTTGACCATGATTTTGTACCTAATAAAATATATTATTTTATTATGACATTATATTTCTTTATTATTAAAAATTCAATGCTTCAATTAATATTTTCTTTTCTCTTCATACATGTTTTGACATATTATTCATGATAGTCCCACATAGATGATGAAATACTTCTCTATAAAACTTATAAAATGAATTATATATAATATTTAATCATTAAATAAAAATCATAATTAATATTCAAAAGATAAAATCTTTAAATGAAAAACACCCTTCATGGAGACTGTTGTCGTACATACGCATAAACACTATTTCTGTTTACTTATTGTATTAAAATAATGAATAAAAATTACATGATTGTAAATATGAAAAACTTAATAAATTTATTTTCATATATGTCGTATATGTTTACTAAAAAAATCCTTAATACTTTCTATGTAATGTTAGAATGAGTCGCGTCTCTTTGAGGAGGCGGTGTCCCACACATCCAAAAATGAGGTTATTATATTTACCCAAAAAAGAAATCATGATGTTAGGGTATAAATTGTAAATAAATAATTATAAGTACATCATAAATATCATATATATCATATAAAAATATATATTTTCATCATAATTTCCAACCATAAGCGGTGTAAAAAAACATATAAAATTTTTGCGTGAGGCAGTACTTTTTCATACACAAAAACAGTATGTTTGTAATCCATTTGATTGAATTTTGTGTATGTGTAGTAAGCTCCATTAACATAAAAACATATAAGATTATTTATAATAATTTTTTATTATAAAATCATGTAATAAATTTTTTTTATGTGTTGTAGAAATTTTAATAAATGAAAGAATCTTGAGGAATGATGTTAACTCTTCTATGGATAAATTTTTTTTGATTGCACGAAAGGGATATGTTTGATGGAGTTTGTCACAAATGGTTTCTTCAGGGAGTATGTGAGGGTTGTTTTTAATTTAATTGGTCATATATTTTCCTAACCTAAGTGTTTTTAGAGCTTTTAATAAGTGGGAGTAGAGAATGAACTTTTATAGTGGAGTAGTGGCACTCTTGTAAGTTTTTTGGAAAAGTAATTACACTATCATTTTTTTCATATAATGTGGATATAATAATTGTTAAATTTAGCTAAAATATATGATAGGGTATTAATATTTCAATCCAGTTGCTATTTGAGAATATTCTTGGTCGTTTTCTGTCTTATGTTTACGGTTTAGTCCTTCATTAAGTTATTTTTTCTCTGAATCATTGTAATTAATTTTAGTCACATTCATTAATATTATTTGTAAAAAACGATGTTTCACTTATAATAAATTAATAAATATTCCTATTAAAAAATTGAATCAATTATTAATAATTAAAAACAAATAAGTGGTGGTAATTAATTCAAAAATTAATCGCACAAAATGGACTACTATGTGGGGATTTTATTTAAAAATGATCCAAGGTTTTCAGAGTTGTTATATTCATTTTCAAAGGATAATTTGTACTAATGTACTAAATTGGATTAATTTATAAATATTTTAACTAATTAAATGTAAAAAATGAGTTAAATATAATTTAACTATATTAATAAATTAAATGAAATACGAGTATTGAACTAAAATTTAATATCTTCCCCTATGCATCTAAAATGATTTTTCCTGGAAAAAATACTAAAATGATTATAGTAATATAATGACGATTCTTTAAAACTATGTGTTGTTTGTGACATAAACCAAATTAGTTTTCTGTGTATCACAAGCCATTTCGGTGTTGCATGAAATAAATGACTACCTTTGTGTAGCATAAAATTAATGTCCTACTTATTTATTTTATAATAAAAATTCTACTATTACGTGAATTAGTGAATTGAATTTAAATTATTTTGAAAACAATATTCCTATTATATGGGGGTGTTACAATATCGCACTAAAAACAAATTAAAACTTCTCTTTCATTCAAAAACATCTCCATACAATAAAAATATATGGTGAATCCACTTTATAATTCTTTAATATATTAAAATCATAAATCTTGAGCCTCTTTTATTTGTTTCACATTTTCAACAATTAAAAACTCAAAACGTAGAAACCAAAAATTTAATCCTTAAAATAATTAGTCATTTGATGATTTGTGTCTTATATGTTGTGTCCAATGTCATACATCCAATGAACCATATTTTAACAACAAATTATTATTTAGTTAAACAAAAAAAACACATACATTAGATATTTGGAAAAAATATCAACATGATAATATAATTCCATATATCATGAGTATGTAATACTCCTATAAAAGAAATATTGAATCACCCTTTCTTGAAAAAATTATATCATAATTGTTTCATGATTTTTTGAACATTAAGAAAAACATAGTATCTTAGGAATTTCATAGGAATGATCTACAAGTTCATAAAATTCTATATTTCTCTATTTATAGTGTTCTTCATCTTAACCACTTATGAATTCCCAAAAAAATTACGGTATGATGATTTATGTCTTTGGTAATACATAATAATTTATATAAAATTATGTCTAATGGACTATTTTAGATATATTTTATAATTTATCCTATGATTACCAAATTTTAAAAAAACACATTATCCATCTAGAATTCTTTTTACCTTCATAACCTAAAATTATATAAACTTCCAGAAACACATTTTCCATGGATTTAATAAAAAATTATTTACAATTTTTTTTCAATATAAAAATTATATAAAAAAATTACAAATACTTTTTATTGAATTATAATATATATTGATACAAAATTAATTTAAATGTATTTATATCATGATTGGATCAGCTATGTTTGTTCAAAATGCTGTTTTTTGAATTTTTTGGATTAGGATCAAAATTTAAACACAATGAAACTCATGTTGAACATAAATTGTTTTCATATGGAATTAAAATTTTATACAGTGTGAAACAATATATTTATTTTCAAAATTTTCGTAATTATTTATACTTATTTTGATGATATAATTTATTAAAACATATGATAATATATTTTTTTTTAAATAGTCTAAGATTGTTGAATCTAGTTAAACTTATGTGTAAGGGCCCAAACCCCTCTGGTCCACTCCTTTGCAAATATCTGGTGTTTGAGGTATTCTGGGAGGTAAAGGTGACTTTTTCCCAACACTGTTCCAAATTTCCAGTTCTATGAATAGTGCAATGGTAACCTTAGGTGTACAATGCAATTATGACCATATGTGAATAATGTCATCGGTAATCTTCTAGGAACAGTGCAACAGTGAGGTTCCAATGGAGACCTCTTTCCTTTTCCAAATTTTGAGTTCATGAACACTGTTTCCAGAATGGTGAGGTTGCAATAGTGACCTCTTTTTTTCAAAATTTGAGTTCATGAACAGCATTTCCTGAAGGGGGAGGTTCTACCCGTGACCACTTTTCTTTTCCAAATTTTGAGTTCATAAACAATGTTTCCTAAATGGCGTGGTTCCAATGATGATCTCATTACTTTTCCAAATTTTGAGTTCATGAACATTTTTTTCAGAACAGTAAGGTTTCTATGGTGACTTATTTCCTTTTCCAAATTTTGAGTTCATGAATAGTGTTTTCAGAACGATGATGTTCCAATGGTGACCTCTTTCCTCTGCCAAATTTTGGGTTAAATGACAGTGTTTCCAGCTTCCTACAGTTTCTCCCCTTTGACATTTCTTTTGATGTAAAATGCATCTAAAGCCTTGTTTTGATGACTTTAATTTCTACTCAAAGTCTGTAACAAATATATTATTTTCCCTAAAGCTCAATAGGCTTTTACTTGGTTATGTCGTGTGGGTTAATGCATTTTTCTTTTGTTGAAAAAATCCATCGAATCTTAAACTGCTTCTCCGTTAAATATTCTAAAGGGAAGAGATATCTTAATCCCTTGTTCTACCATCTTGTTCCCTGGTGGTAGATGTTTGACCATTTCTTTCTTCCCATAGAAGTGGAGTGAAAGAACCCTAATCCTCTAATAGTTTCTCCTTGATGTTTCTTACTGCTGCATGCACACCCCTGGTTCTGGTGCAAGCACCACGTGTCAATCATTCATAGATATAAGGTATGTTTTATCATCGTTCTTTTTGGTTCATCTCATTCTGTTTCTCATTTCCCTATTATGGTATGTGATCTTCATACATCTAATGAAGTTCTCTTGGGTTTCGGTTGGTATTGTCATATCACGGAATCCTCGGGTGGATACAATTGTCATGGGAGGAGGCGACGATGAACATTTGGGTGGATCATTCTCATATAAAGAATGACAAGAAATATTTGTGGTAGGGGATTCATTGCTTCTCTTTTCTTTTATGTGAAACTGTATAGTCATCTTGTTTTATCCCACTAGATCACAATGGAGTTCACATAATAACTATTTGAACTGGATAAAAAAATTGATAATGATCATATATTATTTCATCTTGTATTTCTAGATAGTGTGATGTCTATGTTTTCTATGTTTATAATTGTGTTATTGATGGAAGTTTTTAATGAACGTAAATCCAGAATTAATCGATAATTTTTTGGCTAATGATAAAGAGGAATGTAAATGAATCTAGTTTTTCTTGTTGTAATTTAATGTTAATAAATTTGGTGCATTAAGAATGTTTAATTATTTGTGATATCTTACTTGTAAGGTTTCCTGAATTTGGAACCTACAAATCATAAATTGGTTAATCTATGATGGAATAAAAGAACTGGTTGTTTGATTAAAAATAATTCTTTTTCGGGTTCTAAGTTACCATGTTTTTTGATTAAGTGCCAAAAGACCAATTAGTATGATGTCTGTTTTCTTATTTCCAGTGTTGTGATGTGATCCTATATGGCTGGTGTGATATATGGGGGATTGGGGACCTACTATTTGTGGTAGAAGATGATTCCTAGAGTCGTGAGATGCATCAGTTTATGTATGTGGGTGTCAGGGAGGACACCAAGGATGATGAAAGGGGTTGGATGTGAACGTTTGGATGCTTTCGGATTCGTATTTTTTTCTATGTACTTTACATTTTCCACTACTCAAGGCAGCTGGTTTTGCATACCCAACTACCTAAAGGGACAAAGACACATGGGGTATGACATGTGCATTCCAAGTTTAGCTTCTCAAGGGTGGATGGGTATATGCTCTTGCTATAGACGAAAAAGACTCGATGGGCAGTTCATCTAATCACCGGGTTGATCCCCCATTTGTATAGTAATATAGAATGCTTTTTCTAGAATTACTAGGATTATGGAAATGTAATTCTATAAATAAATATTTGAATAAATGATGTTAACCCATGGGGTGGGAGCTTGTTAGGACACAATGATGAGGTTACCATTTAAAGGGACAATGGACTTTGGGTGTGATGCTAATGAAATATAATGTAGAAAATGATTAGGGTTAATCAGTTATTAAATAATTAATTAATATAAAGTGAAACTGATTAAAAGGGGAATGATGCAATATAATAAATCTATTAAAATGGTTGTCTGCTTATAGGATACCTAGTATTAGAATTGGTAGCCGGGAGTCTGAGAGACATGAGCTGTAGTTCATTCTAAGACTTGGTTATGACAATAGTGTGGTTGTAAGCTATAGTATATTCATTACATTTTGTGTTTGTATATGCTACTCCACCCCGTCGGTTAGGGAAACTAACACCCTAGGGATTATAAGCCCTGGGGGTGATTTCCCCCATATTATGGTGGGAGGATGGATGGTTGACTACCCCATTTGGCCCCACTCTCTTCTCTTGGTATTTAATTATGCTGGTAGGAACTGTGGTTAATTTTCCCCATATATGTGTATAGAGGGATATGATGGAATGTGGTTATTCACACACATATATTCTGTATATAGTATCATAAGGACTACTATAGGGTAACATTTATAGGATGTGATGGCCTGAGGATTCTTACTCGCTGTGTGGGATGTAATGGCTTGAGGTATAATACCCGATGCATGATACACGTTATGTGTGATGACCCAGAACCTCTTGGTCCTTCCCTTTGTCAAAATCCGTGTTCTAATGGAGTGGCGTCTCGTTGAGACCGATCGGTGAGAGCGATCGGCGCGACCGATCGGTTAGACCGATCGGCGTCACCCAGCCTTGTCAAGTTGTTTCTAGTAGCTCTCCTTTGTGTAAATAGGGTTTTAAACCCTATTCTGACTCGTTTAACCGTGTTTTTAAGAACCGTAATGCCCATAAGAGCTTTAATTAAATACTTAATCAATTTATGAGTCGGCTTAAACCACCTGACCCCCTTTTGTGATGAGTGGAGCCATGTGATCAACCCACAACCTCCCGCGCCTTACGCGGTTTTGCGTTTTCACCTCACCCGTCCCCGACTCTTATAAACTAAGGGTTAGCCGTGGTTTCTCCTTTCCTCGATCGAGACTTTTCACAAACATCTTCTGGTGCATCGGGCCCGCCGCATCTTTATCCGTAAAGTTCCGCGCCCCCGGACTAAACGTCGATCATCTATGAACAAGTAGGGAATTTCTCCTTTGTCTCTCTCTTTTGTGTATCATGTGGGGTGTGCGTGCTTTTGATTCTGTATAATTGGTTAAACTAGACCTAAACAAGATAATGAATGAATTCTATAAAGAAAGAGGGGGGGGGTTGTGATCGTTGATGGTGTTTTATATTTTGATGTTGTTTCTTCTATGAACATCTTGTTGAGTTGTGCTGGCTTACGCCTCCTAAAAATCAAGGCCGTTGGTGGTCGTTGTTTGTGCACTAATAAACCATGATGATGTATTAGATGGCCTGTTTGTGGTTGTAAACTCTTGCTGTGAAAAATGAATCGGTTAATCACGTATATCCGGCTGAATAATTGAAAGCACCAGGATCAACCCTTCTATGATAACTCCCGGTTAGAACACGCGGAATTTGAAATCATGGAGTGTGTTAAGTCGTTTAAATCTGAAAATCCTTGTCTTGTGTTGGTGGTGGTAGTTGGTTGTTTTCCTTTCGGCCCGATTTCTGGAAATGTGGGAGGGGATGGGATCCCCTATTCTTTTATACTCTCGGTGGTTGTGTGAATCTGGGGGATGGGATCTCCTATTGGTATGGTTTCGTTGGTTGTGAGTTTTAAATCCGGGTGGTTACTTGTTTATATCAAAAATTAGGGAGGAATCCTCTGTTGTTGAGAACCAGGTGTGGAAGTTTTGGTTGATGTTTGACTGTTTACTTTCCTAGACTTATGCCTATGCCTACTAGTTTCCCAGTAGTTCTTAAACATAAACATTATTACTGAATGTGAAATAAGAAAGGGGACACATGGGTTGTTGGCGTGAGTCGTGACTCGGACTTGAGTGATTTTGTGATCTGTAGGCTGTCTGGAGAAAAACCTAGCTTTGGGTGAGTGTTTGTTATCTATATATATACTTTTAGATTTGTGTTTCTTATTTGCGCCCCACCCAAGTTGATCACTTAGTGCCGAACACCCCCATTTCATGGGGGAGGGAGTTTTTCCCAACACTATTCATAGTGGCTGGTTATTATCTCCTTTTCTACTCCATTTCCCGAATAGCCCAAGTATCTTCGGGAAGGCTGTGATGGCCTGAGGTCCATTATTAGCCCAAGAACTTTCAGGAAGGGTAGTGTGGTGGTTGGCCAGGTGTGTGCAGCACGTGGTTTCCGATGTGTCTTCAGGATGAGGCCCAGGTGTCTTCGGGCGTGGCAGTGGATCCTTTAGCCCAGGTGTCTTCGGGCATGGTGGTGGTTGTTCAGGCCTAGGTGTTTGCAGGCATGGCTACATGTGACAGTTGTGGCCCAGGTGTGTGCGGGTGAGATTCATCAGTAGGACTGCGTGCGATTGAGGCCCAGGTGTGTGCGGGAGAGATTTCGGCAGTGGGACTGCGTGTGGTTGTGGCCCAGGTGTGTGCGGGTGGGTGTGGCTGTGGGATTGCGGTGCGAATGGAAGTATTGGTCTGATGCATAGGATGTCTCAATAACCAGTGGGAAAGTGGCGCGGGGTACCCAAAAATCGATTTGCTCTTATTATATATATTACCTAACTTGCATTATTTGGGGAGTGAGCCTTGGTGAGGCTTAGGATGGATATTTCTCCTTGTTAGGTGTTTGGTTTACTCTTGTTTTTTCTCACGGGACTTTAGTACATTCCCCCACTTGTGCACGAGAGTCTTGGTTTTCCCTACTGAGTGTACTTGTATGCTCACCCTACGTATATAAAACTGCTTTCAGGTTTCCAGGAGGACATCAGGGATCACGAAGGACCTTACGAGCTCGGGATTTTGGAGAAGTTGCAGTTGTTGTTTTTCTTTTTGGTACTTACCTTGTAGTCACCTTTTGTACGTCATGGCTTTTAATTTTGGAACATGCATGTGGGAATGGTTTACTTTTGGCTTTACTTTTCTTTCTACCTTGGTGTTGTTGGGTTTTCTTCTCCTTATCTCTCGATCCTATAAAATAAAAAGGGTAATGCCTTCCATTTGTGAGAAACTTCTATACCCTTGTTTCTAGTCGCCCGGGACCTATTGAAGGCGGGTTTCGGGGGTCATTATCTCTCCTTCAATGTAAAGAAGGAAGGGCCTGGCAATCTACTGATCCTTCCCTCCTTTTGGTGAAGGCGGGTTGTGACAGAATGGTATCAGAGGGGATGGTTGAGAGATAGGATGGAGTCTGGAGTTAGGCATAGTGAGGATTGCATGGGATGGTAAGGCAACAGTGTTGGGTGACTTTGGCGCATGAATTATTCCAGTGAAGACCGTCTAGGACACGAGATTTTAGGGCCCCCCGTGATCCGATGTAAGGACTTTGGACCTACCGAACGACCAAGTGAGGCCACATTGATTGCAGGGTAGAGACCCTAGGAAAGGTACATGCATCATAATGACTTGTGTTCTTGTGTTTTTGGGATGTCTTTGGGGTTAACAATAAATAAAATTATAATAAGTTTTAAGAATGATATTCCGCACTACTTGGGCTTAGGCATTCCTTGTTTACCTTGCAGCTATGGCACCCGGAAGGCGACCACGTGTGGTACATGCGATAGAGGCCCCGAAGACTACTTTGGACAATCGTCAGAGAGATGATCGGGAGGATGAGGATGACCAGTGGCAGAAGACTCTTCGAGCCTTCCAGCGACAGGCGCTAGAGAAGTATGAGGGCACCACCTCCGATATGAAGATGGAAGGCTGGCTAGAGGAGTTAGTTATAGACTTCAGCCTGATTTGGGCCCCGACCGAGTACTAGGTTCCCCTAGCCGTTAGCCAGATGCGGGGAGTGGCACGTCAGTGGTGAATGCTTTACCTGGGGGAGAGGAGAGAGACTGAGGTGGCTTGGGTGGATTTCGAGAAGGAGTTCTGGGCGGAATTCCTCTCCTCGACGATGAAGGCAGAAAAGAGGTAGGAACTACTCTCCCTCCAGCAGGGGAGTATGACTGTGAGGGAGCTAGGGATCAAGTTCAAGTACCTCCTACGTTTTTCCCCGGACCTCTTTCCCGACGAGGAGTCTCGGGATAGTCGTTTGGAGGAGGCACTCCGACTCCCTCCAGTATGATGTTACCCCCTTTACCCTGCTGACGTACTTGGACGTCCAGAAGAAGGCCGAAGTGGAGGAACATATGCATGCTCTAGGGGGAGTGTCGCGAGAGGGGATCCAGCTGGGACCATCAAAGGAGAATGCCGTCAGCACCAGGCCTCCAGTGTCAGGACCCTCTAGGTTTCGACCCGTAGGGAGCAGGCCGCAGCAGTTTCAGTTTCGGTCCCCCAGTCCTCGCCCTTTTCCTACGGGCCCGGGACCACGGTGCTTCATCTGTGGGAGCCCTGGGCATCTCAAGAGTCAGTACCCAGACTGGGTGTAGTATAGCAATGGCAGTCAGCCCCAACACCCCCCCTAGCAAGAGCTTCCAGCCAGACCTTTCCAGTAGCAGCAGCAGGGACAGCGAGCTCCCGCTCCTCCGAGGGCAGACGTAGGAGGAGGCCGACCTCAGGACGCTCCACCGGGACCTCGACCAGGGCGTGATCGGGGGGTGGCCGACAACCGAGGGGCAGGGGAGCTGGGCGTGGATAGTTGCACACTGCAGAGGTAGCAATCCCAGTAGGGCCAGAGGTTGTTCGAGGTACGATCAGTCTGTTTAGCACTCTTGCTTATGCTTTTTTCGATACCGGAGCTTCACACTCCTTCGTCGCACCCAGTCTAGCCCATGCCTTGGGTCTAGATGCCGAGAGACTTCCAGTTCCCCTAGTGTTAAGCACACCAGTTGGAGGTCAGACCGACTTGTTGTTCGTTTGTCGGGGATGTAGACTGATGATAGGGCCACATCAATCGGTTCAGGATCTTCTTCTGCTACATATTCATCCATACAATGTCATCCTAGGCATCGACTGGCTATTTTCTGTGTGCACCGTCATCGACTGTTTTCGAAGGAGGGTGGTGTTCTCAGACTTGGACAGCCGGCCTATTACCTTCATCTGCGAGTGGAGCAGTCCGAAGGGAAATAGGAGAGAGGAACCTCTCTTCTCCTTGTTGACCGAGATGACGGTAGAATCAGTAGATGTGGAAATGGTGGTATTTCCAGAGATCGTCCGAGAGTTTATGGACATCTTTTCTGGGGACGTGATGACTCTACCCCCTCGACGTGATATCGAGTTCGGGATAGACCTTCATCCCGATGCTCGTCCAATCTCGATGGCTCCTTACCGGATGGAACCTTCGGAGCTACGAGAGTTACAGATACAGATTGACGATCTGATGAAGAGGGGTTATGTTCGTCCGAGTGCGTCACCGTTGGGTGCTCCGGTATTGCTTGAAAAGAATGCAGGTGGTGGTCTTAGGTTGTGTGTAGACTACAGGAGGCTGAATCAGGGGATGATCAAGAATCTCTACCCTCTCCTAAGGATAGATGATCTTTTCGACCAGCTGAATGGGGCGTAATGGTTCTCGAAGATCGACCTGTGGTCTGGATACCACCAGCTGAGGGTGAAAGAGAGAGACATCCCGAAGATAGCGTTCTGGTGCAGGTATGGACACTTCGAGTTCATTTCCATGCCCTTCGGTGTTACGAACGACCCGGCTGTGTTCATGGGGCTTATGAACTCCATCTTCCGGGAGTACCTGGATCGGTTTGTGGTTGTGTTCATCGACGAAATCCTGGTCTACTCTCGATCAGAGGAGGACCATGTAGAGCAACTGAGGACAGTTTTGGAGGTCCTCCGACAGCACCATCTATATGGGAAGTTGTCAAAATGCAAGTTCTAGACATGAGAAGTGCACTTCCTCGGGCACGTGGTGTCCGAGTGGGGGGTAGAGGTGGACCCATCAATGTTTGAGGCAGTTGTTTCATGGGCAGCTCCCAAGAATGTGGAAGAAGTCCGAAGTTTCATCGGGTTGGTGGGTTACTACCGGAGATTCGTACCCAACTTCTCCCGGGTAGCAGCCCCTTTGACGGTTCTGACCAAGAAGGACCAGGCTTTCGTATGGAGTGAGGAATGACAGTCATCCTTCTGCTATCTGAAAGAGAAGTTGGTCAGTGCCCCAGTGCTGAGATTACCAGAAGAAGTGGTGGCCTATGAGGTATTTTGTGATGCTTCAGGATATGGCCTGGGATGCGTTTTGATGCAGCGACGAGGGCTGATCTCTTATGGGTCCAGGCAGCTGCGTTCCCATGAGCGTATTTACGCCACCCATGACCTAGAGCTTGCAGCGGTTGTTTTTGTGCTAAAGTTATGGCGACACTTCCTCATCGGTGAACGCTTTGTGGTCTTCTCAGATCACAAAAGCTTGTGGTATATCTTCTCCCAGCGGGACATAAACTTACGACAGCGGAGATGGGTGGATTTCCTCTAGGATTATGACTTTGAGGTCTCTTATACTGAGGGAAAGGGCAATGTGGTGGCCGACGCCTTGAGCAGGAGGATGCAGAAGGATGCGGTCCAAGAGTCGGCAGACACCTGGAAGGAAATGGAAGAGTTAGGTACCTTACACCTGGATGCGAAGATGGATAGCGGAAGAGGCTGCCTATATCAGATGATAGTGCATTCATCCCTATTTCAGCAGGTGGAGGAGTCTCAGTGGGGAGACCTAGAGTGTGAAGTGATGCGTGACCAAGTTGACCAGGGAAATGCTCTGGAAGGATGGACCGAGGATGGTCAGAACCGGATGCTTTTCCAGGGAAGGTTGTTTGTCCTAGAGGCGATGCATGGCAGGGTTCTCAGTGAGTTCCACAACTCACCCCTGGTGGTACACCCTGGAGTTTCCAAGATGTACCAGGGTTTGAAGAGGCAGTTTTGGTGGCCCAGAGTTAAGCAAGCGGTGGCAGAGTTTGTGGCCAAGTGCCTAGTGTGTCAGCAGGTGAAGGCTGAACACCGAGTTCCAGGCGGCCTACTATAGCCCCTAGATGTCCCCGAGTGGAAGTGGGAATACATCTCAATGTATTTCGTCATGGGACTACCCAAGGCCCAAGGAGGGTACGACGCCATCTGGGTGGTAGTGGATAGGTTGACGAAATCGGCTCACTTTCTGGCGATCAGGGAGTCGATTAATGTGGATGCTTTGGCAAGAAAGTATGTGGATGAGGTGGTGTGGTTTCATGGGGTTCCAAGATCTATAGTCTTGGATAGGTATGCATGGTTTACCTTGCGGGTCTGGAGAGGATTGCAGTATGTGTTTGGCACCCAGTTAGGCCTTAGCACTGCTTTCCATCCCCAGACAGATGGACAAACGGAGCGCACCATCCAGACCTTGGAGGATATGCTGCGAGCATGTGTTCTGGACTTAGGAGGGTCATGGGTTCAGTAATTGCCTCTAGTAGAGTTTTCCTACAATAATAGCTACCACTCTACCATTAACATGGCCCCATTTGAAGCTTTGTACGGGAGGCCATGTCATTCGCATGTGTGTTGGACCGAGGTAGGAGAGGCAGGCATCCTTGGTCCGGAGGTGGTGCAGAACATGACAGAGAAGGTTTATCTCATACGAGAATGGATGAAGGCGGCCCAGGACCGACAGAAGTCGTATGCTGATACCAGGAGGAGGCCCCTGGAGTTTGAGGTTGGGGACCATGTGTTCTTGAAGGTCTTCCCCCGGCATGGGCAGCAGAGGTTCGGAAAAGGGAGTAAGCTTTCCCCCAGCTTCATCGGACCTTTCCATGTGTTGCGGCGGGTCGGCGAAGTGGCTTACAAGCTAGAGTTGCCATCGCCACTATTAAGGATACATGACGTCTTTCATGTGTCCTAGCTCCGTCAGTATCTGCACGACGATTCGCACGTCCTTTATTGGGGTTTACTGGACATCGAGGACGACGTGACCTTTGTGGAGAGACCAGTGATGATCGAGGATCGCGATGAGAAGGTGCTTCATGGGCGAACCATTTCCTTGGTTCGCGTGTTGTGGAGAGATGGTGGGTTTGTGGAGAGTACGTGGGAGAGGGAAGCACAGATGTGTACCCAGTACCCAGAATTGTTTTGAGTTTTGTTCCTTGTTGTACCTGTTGTGATAGAACGTTTTGTCATTTGGCTATGAAATGTACTGGTTTTCTTCCTCGGGTTGTGTGTGAAAACCCCCGGCTATAGAGAAGGGGAGAACCCGACCCCTAATCAAGACGCAGAAAGGTGGATGCGATTAAACCCATGCGGGCGAGTCAGTGCCGCCCAAAGAGGATAATATCTTGACATGGGGGAAGAGACTCCCCAACCCACGTGCCCGGGAAGTTTGGCATGGTATGTTTCTTGGTTCGTGACAGGAAGATGTTCTCAATTAACGATGAGGTTCACTCTTGAGAGGTATCTTTTGGGGTGGTTGTTCGGACCCGCCCTTCCCTTCTCGGTTGTTTAAATTCTCAGGGACGAGAATAGTTTGAGAGGTATCTGATGTGATGACCCAGACCCTCTTGGTCCTTCCCTTTGTCAAAATCCGGGTTCTAATGGAGTGGCATCTCGTTGAGACCGATCGGCGAGATCGATCTGTGAGACCGACCGGTGAGACCGATCGGTGAGACCGACCGGTGAGACCGACCGGTGACACCGATTGGTGAGACCGATCGGCGTCACCCGGCCTTGTCAAGTTGTTTCCAGTAGCGCTCCTTTGCATAAATAGGGTTTGAAACCCTATTCTGACTCGTTTAACCGTGTTTTTAAGTCCCGTAACGCCAATAAGAGCTTTAATTAAATACATAATCAATTTATGAGTCGGCTTAAACCACCCGACCCCCTTTTGTGACGAGTGGAGCCGCATGATCAACCCACGACCCCCCGCGCCTTACGCGGTTTTGCGTTTTCACCTCAACCGTCCCCGGCTCTTATAAAATAAGGGTTAGCCGTAGTTTCTCCTTTCCTCGATCGAGACTTTTCACAAACATCTTCTGGTGCATCGGGCCTGCCGCATCGTTATCCGTAAAGTTCCGCGCCCACGTCCTAAACGTCGATCATCTATCAACAAGTAGGGAATTTCTCCTTCATCTCTCTCTTTTGTGTATCATGCGGGGTGGGTGTGATTTTGATTCTGTAGAATTAGGTAAACCAGGCCTAAAGAAGATAACGAACGAATTCTATAAAGAAAGAGGGGGGTTTTGATCGTTGATGGTGTTTTATATTTTGATTTTTTTCTTCTATGACAATCTTGTTGAGTTGTGCTGGCTTACGCCTCCTAAAAATCGAGGCCGTTGGTGGTCGTTTTTTGTGAACTAATAAACCCTGCTGATGTTTTAAATGGCTTGTTTGTGGTTGTAAAATCCTGCTGTGAAAAATGAATCAGTTAATCACGTATATCCGGCTGAATAATTTAAAGCACCAGGATCAACCCTTCTATGATAACTACCAGTTAGAACACGCGGAATTTGAAATCATGGAGTGTGTTAAGTTGTTTAAATATGAAAATCCATGTCTTGTGTTGGTGGTGGTAGTTGGTTGTTTTCCTTTCGGGCCGATTGCTGGAAATGTGGAAGGCGATGGGATCCCCTATTCTTTTATACTCTCGGTGGTTGTGTGAATCTGGGGGATGTGATCTCCTTTTGGTATGGTTTCGGTGGTTTTGAGTTTTAAATCCGGGTGGTTACTTGTTTATATCACACATTGGGGAGGAATCCTCTGTTGTTGAGAACCAGGTGTGGACGTTTTGGTTGATGTTTGACAGTTTACTTTCTTGGACTTATGCCTATGCCTTCTAGTTTCCCAGTAGTTCTTAAACATAAACATTGTTACTGAATGTGAAATAAGAAAGGGGACACATGGGTTGTTGGCATGAGTCGTGACTCGGACTTGAGTGATGTTGTGATTTGTAGGCTTTCTGGAGAAAGACCTAGCTTTGGGTGAGTGCTTTTTATCTATATATATACTTGTAGCTTTGTGTTTATTATTTGCGCGCCACCAAAGTTGAGCACTTAGTGCCGAACACCCCCATTTCATGGGGGAGGGTGTTTTTCCCAACACTATTCATAGTGGATGGTTTTTAGCTCCTTTTCTGCTCCCTTTCTCGAATAGACCGATTATCTTTTGGCAGGCTGTGATGGCCTGAGGTCCATTATTAGCCCAAGAACCTTCGAGCAGGGTAGTGTGGTGGTTGGCCAGGTGTGGGCGGCAGGTGGTTTCCCAAGTGTCTTCGGGATGAGGCCCAGGTGTCTTCGGGCGTGGTAGTGGATCCTTTAGCCCAGGTGTCTTCGGGCGTGGTGGTGGTTGTTCTGCCCTTGGTGTTTGCAGGCATGGTCACATGTGACAGTTGTGGACCAGGTGTGTGCGGGCGGGATTCAGCAATGGGACTGTGTGCGGTTGAGGCCCAGGTGTGTGCGGGCGGGATTTCGGCAGTGGGACTACGTGTGGTTGTGGCCCAGGTGTGTGCGGGCGGGTGTGGTAGTGGGACTGCGGTGCGAATGGCGGGATTGGTCCGATGCATAGGATGTCTCAATAACCAGTGGGAAAGTGGCACGGGGTACCCAAACATCGATGTGCTCTTATTATATATATATTACTTGACTTACGTTATTTGGGGAGCGAGCCTTGGTGAGGCCTGGGATGGATAGTTCGCCTTGTTAGGTGTTTGATTTAATCTTTTTTTTTCTCACGGGACTTTAGTACGTTCCCCCACTTGTGCACGAGAGTCTTGGTTTTCCCTACTGAGTGTACGTGTATGCTCACCCTACGTATATAAAACTGCTTTCAGGTTTCCAGGAGGACATCGGGGATCACGCAGGACCTTACTAGCTCGGGCTTTTGGAGCAGTTGCAGTTGTTGTTTTTCTTTTTGGTACTTACCTTGTAATCACCTTTTGTACATTGTGGCTTTTACTTTTGGAACATTCATGTGGTAATGGTTTACTTTTGTCTTTACTTTTCTTTCTACCCTGTTGTTGTTGGGTTTTTTTCTCCTTATATCTTGATCCTATAAAATAAAAAGGGTAATGCCTTCCATTTGTGAGAAACTTCTATTCCCTTGGTGCTAGTCTCCACTCCGGGACCTATTGAAGGTGGGTTTCGGGGGTCATTATCTCTCATTCAACTTAAAGAAGGAAGGGCCTGGCAATCTGCTGACCCTTCCCTCCTTTTGGTGAAGGTGGGTCGTGACATTATGAGAGTGCTGGTGGCTCCCAGAATCTACCTGGTTACTTTCTTGTGTGGATGTGGTGGTTTTGTTGCATGAGGTGCATGTTGGGGTGCTTTTCCCAGGTGTTTGCAGGTAAGCCTATTTGGATAGAGATTCTTCAAATGTGAGATGTTGGATCAAGGAAGAAAACTAATGGGGAACTAGTAATGGGTTACCCTTGATATTTATTATTATATAATATACTATTGTATGCATTACTTAGTGAGAGTATCCATGGTGAGGATGGGAACATAGTATACATGTTTAGGTGATGATATAGTTTCAATTGTTCTTCAATGTGCTTTATCATGCTTTCATTAAATTTGTATGATAGGATTCAAGGAGGTTCATAAAAAGTATATATTTATAATCACCCTATGTATATATAAACTGTATTTTAGGTCACATGGAGCAAGTTTGAGATCAAGCTGGTTTCTACAAGCATGGGGTCGAAGGATCTATTTGAGGTTGTGGTTGCTGCTATTATTAATGTATTTCGGGTATTTTCCATTTTTCCCTTTTAGTTCTAGTAGTTGGCACGAAATTACATATTCGTACTTTGTATTTCTTATATAATGTTTCCTCAGTTGGAGATAGTTGTTATTTATCTTATCTCTCTCTTCGGCATGTGTTATCCTAGAGGGTAATGCATCACATTTGTTGTTTACTATACCCTTGATGATAGTCTCCAACCTAGGGCCTACTGGAGGCGGGAATCAGGGTTCAATATCTCCCATATCACATTGTCGGCCCATGAGGGGTACACATTGTGGGGGGGGGGGGGGGGGGGTCATGACAGAGTCGTATTAGAGGGATGTTAAGAGATATGATAGAGTTTGGAGTTAGGCACAGGTGAGGTTGCATGAGATGGTAGGGAAACAGTGTCATTCAAGTATAAAAAATGGTGTAAACACTAGAGAATGGCTGAGACATAGTCATTTAGGTCCCCCTATGATCTGATGTATGGATCTTTAATTTTTCAATGTCTTCTAAATGAGGTGATACTAGTTGCAGGGTGGATACCTAATAAAGGATCATGCATCATTCTTCTCTGTGCATGTGTTTTAATTGGTAGACCTTAGTATTGGTTAAACTAAAATGAATAAAATAATACAATTAATTAATTAATTCTGAGTCTTCCATATTCCATGTATAATATCTCTAACTATTTTTTAGTTTTCAGGTATGGATCTAGGTCAACTTCCTCATTAGGATTGCAAAGAAGATGTCTTTAAGGTTGTGCCAGCAGATCATCACGGGGTAGATGTGGATGATGACGACACATGGAGGAGGACACACTAAGTGTTTCAGTGCCAAAATATACACAAGTATGAGGGATCCATTTCAGACGCAGTCATGGAAGACTGGTTGGAGGAGGTCATGATAGGCTTCTGTTTGATCCATGTGTGGAAGGAGGACTGGGTTTTCATGGCTGTGAGGAAGCTGCGTGGAGCAGCGAGGCATTGGTTGTTCTTGGTCTTCAGGGATAACAAGGAGTCAGTGATTCCATGACAGGATTTATGAGACATGTTTAGAGTAGATTTTATTTCCTCGACCGCAAAGGCATCCAATCACCAGGAGCATTAAACTATTCTACAGGGGAGATCTAGTGTCTGAGAGTTTGGAATCCATTTCTAGAACCTTTTACGACATGCTTCAGACCCATTGCTATATAAGGATGCTAGGGTGAGGCATTTTGAGGAGGTTTTGCATCCAGATATACAGCACTAGGTTACCCCATTTATGATGAAGACATATCTTGAGGTGCATGAAAAGGGTAAAGGTTGTCAGGAGGACATTGGACACAACCAGATCATCACGATAGGGGAGTCTTCATGATTCGTCATGAAGCATATTTTTGGTCTGGGGTTCCCGGTTTTTGGGGCAGAAGAGTTTCCTTTAAACTAAGGATATGCCCCAACCTTCCATATCTCGTTTCTCCAAAGGCAGCGACTCTCAAGCCTATTATAAGGTATCATGCACATATTCCTCTTGTGGTGTTTGGGGTCATCAATAGTGAGAGTGCTTGACCTTTCAGATCAGTCATCATGCAGCAGGTGTTAATGGTTTACCTCGAGCTCAGGGAGGACATGACACTATTTGGGTGCTAGTGGATCGTTTACCAAAATCATCCTACTTCATAGCAATCAAGGTGTCAAGATCAGTGGATGTTCTGACGAGGATGTATCAGTAGGAGGTGGTGAGACTTCATTGAGTCACAAAGATGATAATTTCAGATCGAGATCCTCATTTTACCTCCATGGTGTGGAGAGATCTCCAACATACTTTCAGTTCTTAACATTTCCCTGGCACTGCATTTCATCTGCAAATGGATTGTCAGATAGAGCGAACCATCCATATTCATGAAGACATGTTACGCTCATGTGTCTTAGATTTTGTAGGTTCATGGATGAGGCACATAACCTTGGTGTAGTTTTCTTTCATAACTATTTTTCACTCCAACATTGGAATGGTGTCGTTTGAATCATTGTATGGCCGACCTTGCTCTTCTCCGTTGAGCTGGACTGGGGTCAGAGAGTCAGCAATTCTCATACTGAAACTAGTGCAGAATAAAATAGAGATGATTCAGGTGATTCATGAGAGTATGAGGATAACACATGATCATCAGAAATCATATGTCGATCAAAGGGGGAGACCCATAGAGTTTGATGTTGGTAATCACATGTCTCTGAAGGTGACTCCACGTCATAGGCAGCGAAAGATTGGTTGTGGGAGTACTATTTCTCCACAGTTTGTTGGGCCTTTCATGGTGTCTGCTCATTTTGGAGTTGTGGTGTATCGATTAGCACTCCCCCCATAGATTAGCTAAATACATGATTTTTTTAGGTATCACAACTCCATCGTTATCTTCATGTTGGCTCTCATGTCATCGATTGGGGAGATATTGAAGTTGATGATGATGCAACCCTTGAAAAGCAACCTGTGGAGATCCATGTCCGTGAAGAGAAGGTGTTGCGCGGGTGTTCCATCCCCTTGGTTTAGGTCTTGTGGAGACCTGGTGGCATGGAGGAGAGTTCTTGGGAACATGAGTTGTAGATATGTGATCAATACCAATAGTTGTTTTATGTTTAACTCTTTTCATGTAAGGACTTTCACTTTGTTGTTATAGACCTTTTGTGTTTATAATATGTCTTTATTATTGTTACTTATTGTGGCTTGATCACATTTGAGAGGTATCTCGATGGGTGGCTATTCAGACTTCTTTTATGTTCCTTTTAGGTTGTTTTTGAATTCTCAAGAACGAGAATATTTTGAGAGGTTTATGATGTAATGTCCTGGACCTCGCTGGTCCATTCCATTGTGAAAATATGGTGTCTGAGGTCTTTCGGGAGGTCAAGGTGACTTATCCCCAAAACACTACCAAATTTCCCATTCTTTGAACAATGAAATGATTACATTAGGTGAACAGTGAAACAGTGACCTTATGTAAACATTGTTACTATTAAACTTCTATGAACAGTGCAATAGTGAGGTTCCAATAGTGACCTCTTTCATTTTCCCAATTTAGTGTTCATGAACAGTGTTTCCAGAATGGCGAGTTTCCAATGGTGACCTTTTTCCCTTGCCAAATAATGAGTTCATGAATAGTGTTTCCAGAACGGTGAGGTTCTAACGGTGACCCCTTTCCTTTGCCAAATTTTGAGTTCATGAACAGTGCTCGAGAATGGTGAGGTTCCAATGGTGACCTCTTTCCTTTGGCAAATTTTGATTTCATGAACAGTGTTTCCAGAATGGCGAGATTCTAACGGTGACCTCTTTCCTTTTCTGAATTTTTTTTAATGAATAGTGTTTCCAACTTCCTTCAATTTCACCCCTTTGACGTTTCCTTTGACATAAAATTCATTTAAATCCTTGTTTTATAGATTATAAGGCCTAATCAAAGTACATAAATCCTATATTAATTTCCCTAAGGCTCTAGATTCTTTTACTTGGTCAAACTATAATGGTTAATTAGATAAACTTTTAATGGAAAAATCCATCGTATCTTAAATCGAGGCTCCGTTAAATCTTTTAAAGGGAAGAGATATCTTCCACCATTGTTCTACCATCTTGTTCCCTAGTTTGAGAGACACGAACCGTTCCTTCTTCCCATAGGAATGGTGTGGGCGAACCTTAATCCTCAAATCGTTTCCCCTTGATTTTTCTTACTACTGCATGTGCACCCCCTATTTTGGTGGAAGGTCCAAGTGTTGATCCTTCATAGATATAAGGTATGTTTCATCATCATTTGGTTGGGTTCATCACCTTATGTTTCACCTTGACCTATTATGGAATGTGATCTACATACTTTTAATGTAGTTTTATTGGGTTTTGGTTGGTGTGGTCATACGACGACATCCTTGGGTGGATACAATTATCACAGGAGGATGCAATCATAATCCTTTATGAGGATCATTCTCGTATAAAGAACGAAATAAACCATTTGAAGTAGGGGATTCATTACTTCTATTTTATTTTATGTGAAATTTTATAGTTTGTGTAACACACCAAGCATCCATGGTATTTTTCCCTTTGAATAATAAAATAACTTGTGTTTTACGCAACCTCAAGTTTAAACACACCACAACCAATCAAACTAGTCATTAAGAATATTAATACCCACGTTTTAAAATTTTATAAATTTTATATATCAAATTTGACTTCATTTTTGGATTTGGAATATCTTTATTAGGTTAGGGTGAATTTTTTGTATTTTTCTGAAAACATTCAATTTTTGATTAATTGTGAAAAACACATAGTTATTATTTAAAACCGACATTTTATAAAAAATTATTTATTTTATTAATATTAATTTTAGTTAAAAATAGATACAAAATACATATAAAAGTTCAATGTAATCTATTTGAGTCATTTTATAATATTTTTAAATATATAAAAATTATATCAATCTTTTTATCATCTTTTACTCTCCTCCTAGGAGCATTTGCAAATTTGCATAAAACATAATTTTACAGCTTCTGTGGGTTTAATTTCAAATATCTACGATACACGGTTAATATCAGTTGTAAAATGTGGTTCAATAGGATGAAAATAACTTTTTGTGAATATTAATTTTTGAATTTTATTTACCATATTTAAAAGTAAATATGATGATTAAGGGTAAAATTGATATCATAATTATCCTAAAACATGTCATAATTCTATTGGATAAGTATAATTCGACCAAAAACAACCTTAGGAATAAAATATGATCGTATTTGGTCTACATGGAATAGATTAGTACATTTATTATTATTTTATTTACAGACGAGTAAAAAGAGTTAAATTCAATTTTTATTAACTAAACCATTTTAAATATAGGGTTACACAAAATATAAATTAGACTATAAATATTAATTAAAAATATAAAAATATTTTCTACATAATTCTATTTTATTTATAATTTTTAGACATTAAATAATTTAATTTATTTATGACACAATGATGATGCAGTAATTACCTTATCAATGAAATATTAAAATAATTGATATTATAAATATCCAAATAAACGTAAATTGAGAATTATGATGAATTGAAATAATTTTATAGATTAATATGACATTTTTGGGTTGTTTAAATAAATTTTATTTGAAGTGATAAAGCTTTTATGGATTCCAAAAAAATAAAATACTAAATAGTGTCAAAATTGACATAATTGAGTTTTTAAAACAAATACTATATTATTAAATGATATAATATTCCAAAAAATCTAAGGATCGGCCAAAGGACATATATAAGGTTATATATATTAATAATGAACCACATGTGGTTCAATTGGTTTGTTATAGTATGTTTATTAACCATATAATATAAAAATGCAAAGAGACATGGTAAATGTGAAACTATTTATGTAAGTGTTAAATCTAAAAGATATGGTTAATAAGATGACATAAACTAGTCTAAAATCTATTGTTTGGGATTTTTTCGACCCCTTCCCACCTTATAATCAAATAATTCATTTTTAACCATTAGAAACCGAAAATTATTATATTATAAAATAATATTTTGAGCTTTTTCTAAAGTTACCTTCAACTCTCTTATAAAAAGGCACTTCCCATTCTCTTAATTTATTTCCTCCAGAGCCATTTGGCTTGGCCAACCCCTACCCAAATATCCTTTCAACATCCCTCAATTAAACCTAGAGGCCTTAATTGGATCATAAATCTAACCTAAGGATCCCTTTTGATCTACTCAAAAGGAAACACTATAAGTGGAGATAATAATCTTACTACCCTCTTTCGAGTTACTTTCTTCTTCCACTTCCTATTTATTTTCTATTTCCATAGAGAAATAATAAATATATTAACATATACATACTATGTTGTTAGTATTAATATGGTACAAACATATTCGTTATTCTATCCATCCTATTGATGACAAAGTCACCATACGTGTGTACATACTGCTTACCATCTCCATGTCTTGGTATTGTTTATTATTCAAACACTTCATTATTTGGATATGAACAATAACTAGAATAAAAGCTATAAATAATAAATATACCATGTTAATTATTCTACATATATCATTTAACCTTAAATTACATATGATTCTTCCATCAATATAATGATATTGTCGCTCGTGCGTACGTATAGATAACCATCTCCACGAACGTGATGAGATTCGTTACCCATCATAATCATTCAAGAATAATTTTCATTTTATGATTCAAAATAATTTATATGAACATAATTGAATTATATATATGAATAAAATACATCCTATTCTAAAAAAACATGGCTTACATACCCAAGAATATAATGGAAAACTACTCAATTAACACGCATTACATTGATACTACTAGATTATTATTAACAAGGAAATGTTAGAAGATCATATATGATATTATATTTTCTTTTATGGTTGTTGTATAATTTGATAACAATTATTTAACTATTATACATGAGGTTAATGTACCCTCTTCCAAGGAAAATTATAAGGTAATGGTTAATTTCGAAATCACTTTATTATCTGAGGTTGTTTTTACCTAAGTATCTACTGAGACCTCCTTACCATCCACATCCATGTTTTCATAAAAATGTTTTAGTTTTTTTTACTATTTACAAGATAATGGGTTAAAGTCATTTTTACCCTTATTTTACCTTATATGTTTTTAACGGAATATTTCTGTCTTTTTCCGAAGAAGGTACATTAGGACTTTTTTGAAAAAATTATGTTAAAAATGTTTTTTATCTTATACTATGGGTGCGGCTATTTTCTACCATTATAACTTCGTCAAAGCTACCCTTATAAGCTTATAAGAATGTTTTCAAAATAAATGTTTTAATTTTTAATTATATGACTTTTAAATGACTTCAAAATAGAAAGATATATTTCTCAAAAAATAGTTTTGATTTCATCTATATCAAAATCCTTTTGATAGATTTTATGCTTGTTTGAAGTTGATTTATTAGGATACAAAACTTTCATATTTTAGTCTCTGAACAAGGCCTTGGCTATGTGGTTATGAAGTCTGTCATTATGCATTCCATCATTATGAAATTGGATATTCTAATTTCATGTTATTATTTGAATAGTCTAATATCCATGTGAATAAATAAATGGAATTATTTTATTTTATCTTTTCCATATTATGATGAAGGTATTGTTTAAAAGTCTTTTGTTTTAGTCTTATACATTTCCTTAAATATTTATGCTTATTTATTGTTTGGACCAATAGGGGCCTATATACCCTGAGAGGGGGGGGGGGTGAATCAGGGTATGGATGATATTTTTCAAAATTCTTCCTACCCCACTAGATCACGACCTCTTTATTACAAGGGTCACTTTGTTTGCACTGTTGTGTTTATTATGATCACTTATTTTCTTCCTAATCTGATGATGATGCTTTAAAGGCAATGCAGGGAAGTAAGCAGGCGGACACAACGATTTTTACTTGGTTCACCATCACTGTGCTACGTCCAAGGAGCATACGCCGACAAGTTTCCAGTCATACCAAATTCCACTGTTCTTCACTAGATGTGGATACAAAGTTCGGGCATATTCACTCTGTTCCATGCTCAATACCTTTACACGGTTTAGGTTAAGCTCACTTCATTCCCAAGGGTCACTCTCTGTTTCTCTCTCTCTAGCTCACTGCCGGTGGAGAGGATCACCTCCGTACTCTTCCTTTGCTCACTGATCCGAAAAGGATCCACTAGAGGTTTATAGACATGTAGGTCTCTTCATTTTCATGAATGAATTCATCTTCCTCTATAAGTATATGCTCTGTTGAATCCCTATTTTCACCTGTAGATGAATCTTTCTTTGCATCAGAAGGTATCAGGCTAACTTCCAGCTTCCACGCAGCCCGAAAATCACTGCTGGAAATAAAATTGTACTTGGCGCGCATGTCTATCTCGGCGCGCAAGTATCGGGACACAAGTCACAACAGGTGCACAATTCCACCTCAAACACTTGTGCGACACAAGCGTCCCCAACTCCAATCTTTCTTGACTCTCTTCCTTTTACGCCCAAACCAATATTGGCGCGCAACAGCCAACCGGCGCGCAACTTCACACACTGGCGAGATACTTCAACCACTGGTGCACAATTTCACCTGCACAACCACACACCACTTGTGCAACCAGCACACCTGCGCGACTGGAGCTCTGATTTCTCGAATTGTTGAACTCCGGTGAAGAATAAAGAGGGGTGGTCCAGTATTCATAGGAATTTGGTCACCCTTGTGCGATGGTGCACAAGTCTCTTCTCGGTGTGCACGTCTCGGCGCACAGGTCTCTCCTCCTACAAGTCACTTGCACGACCTAATTCCATACTTGCACGAACCTCTTTCCATTGTCCTATTTTGATCTTCGGATCTTGAAAAACCACAGGCGCACAAATTCTCAAGCTTCCAAGGCATCAGCGTGCAAGTATCTTTCACGACGCGCAAGTTACTTGCGCGACACCACCAATACTTCTGCGACACTTATCCCTTCCCCATATTTTGATGAACTGATCTTGAAAAACATATGTTGCACAAGTTTCCAGGCCATCAAGTGTACGGTACGCAAGTCCCTTTGCCAAAAACACATTTCTGTATTTGTCGATTTTCAGGCCCAAAAATTTGGCAATTACTGGAAAACGGAGCCACCTTGTATATGTTCTTTTTATACCGCTTCCAGATCATCTATCTCTTTATCGACGTTTGTGAATCAGACATGGATCGTTAACCACAGCTCTGGAACTCTACATTCCACCATGGAATCCTCTTTGTCAACAAAATTGTATGTCATTGTTTTTCTTTGTCAACAATCACCACTTAGTTGTCCACTTCATCAACAAACAAAATCACCTCAAAAATGCTTCAATGATACCTTCAGGGATTTTTGCCACACAATATCCCCCTTTGGTTTTGTTAACAACTCTTCCATGAAAAGATACATCATTAATTCTTCAACCACTATTCGCCTATTGCGACTCTGATAGCGATCAAAGATGTACTCAACACATACTTTAAGCCCACATGAGCAATGCTCTGTGTGAGAAACAATAGTAAATGAAAAGTTCATCAATGAATCACTTCAACTATATTACCCTCTGTTGACACCAAACTAATACCAATTTCCAAATTGATACCAATTGTTGATACTTCACTGATACCAATTTTTTGAAATATTCATACAACTTTCCAACACCACTCTTCTATTCTGCTTTTATCACGATCCTCAGCTGTCGTGATATCTAGTCTTTGATCGATCACTTCTAGCATCATCAGATATAAAAAAATACCCCCCTCTCTCATTTCTCCCCCTATCTGGCTGCTCCACTGGTCGGCTTCTCCCCATATCAATCATCATTTATCAAATTTCCACACTGTCTACCCCTTGATCATTCACTATTTTCTTCCCCCTTTGTCAACGAACCCAAAGGTCACTCCTTTTTAGTCCGTAACAGAGTAGAGAACACATATCATTACATTAGGTAAAACACATCATACCTCAGGGAGAGGGTGGTGGTTTCTGCATCCACACTATTTTATGTGCGTGGAGTCGACTGAACTCCTAGAGCCAATCGATTCCTCTCCAAAGCTTCATTGGGGAAGGCCTTTGTCAGAATGTCTGCAACCTGTAGCTCTGTAGGCACGTAATCCAACTTCACTATTCCCTGATCGACCTTCTCCTTGATAAAATGATACTTTATCTCAACGTTCTTTGTCCTTGAATGATGGATGAGATTTTTGCTCATATTGATAGCACTTGAGTTATCACACTGGATTCTGATCGGAGACTTTACTTCAACTCCCACATCTTCAAGATGTTGTTTCATCCCCAATAACTGTGTGCATGCTTGAGTGGCCGCAATATACTCAGATTCTACAGTACTTAATGAAATGCAATCATGTTTTTTTCTTATCCATGAAATAGAAAATCCACAATGATAGAATTCACATCCAGACATTGATTTTATGTCATCTGCTGATCCGGCCCAGTCTGCATCAGTATATCCCAATAACTCAGTCTGAGATTTGTCATTATATATCAAGCCATAATCCATCGTGCCCTTGATATAAAAAAGAAATCATTTCACTGAATGCATGTGGCTTTCCTTGTGTTTACTCTGATATCTCTCTACTTGGCATATGGAGAAAACAATATCAGGCCTTGTTGCGGTCAAATACAACAAAGTTCCAATGATTTGTTTGTATTTTGTGAAATTAACTGCCTTGACATCCTCATATTTTGATAATTTCATCCTGGTAGCAACCAGAGTCTTCGTCTCCTTGGAATTTTCATTTCCAAATCTCATCAGAACCTTCTTTTCGTATTTCTGAAAGCCACCATTACTATGCTTCATTCGAATCACAAATTCTGCAAATATTGATTCAACATTGAATACCATCCCCTAGGTTCTTGTTTCAACCCATATAATTCCTTCTTCAGCCGACAAACCTAGTTCTCATCCTCATGAATAATAGAACCATATGGTTGCTCGATATGCACTTCTTCCTCTAGAACCCCATTCAAGAATGCTGCTTTGACGTCCATATGGAATACCATGAACTTTCGTTGCACTACAATGGCTATGAATAATATGATTGTCTCAAGCCTTGCAATCGGTGAAAATGTATCATCACCATCTATTCCCTCTATCTGGGAGTCTCCTTTTCACATCAGTCGTGATTTGTTCTGAATGACTATGCCATATTCATTCATCTAGTATTAATTGAACCATTTATTCCTGATGACATTTTTATCTTATGGCCTAGAAACAATCTCCCACGTCTAATTATTCTCAATTTTGATCTAGCTCTTCATTCACGACCTGAACGCAGTTTTCATCTTCAACTGCATCAGCAAAGAATTTCAACTCAACTTGAGATAGAAAAGATTCATGATGTAGTGATTTCATTTTCCTTGTCTGAACTGAATCCGACTGATCACGAATTATATTCTGTCTGTCAATTTCATCTCAGCTCTTTGGATTCCTTGTAGACACAGACTTGAAACTTTCTTGTTCATCATCAGGGTCTTCTTTTGAATCATTATCAGCCACTTCTTCTCTCCATGTGTTGCTTTCTTCCTCAACACTTTCATCAGGAAGTTTTTCAATGATTCATTTTTAGTGGCTTCATTTCTTTCAGCTACTTTTCTCTGTGTCACTCTTCAATGACTTCATTTCTTTGAACATATTCTCTCAGATTTTTGTTGAAACACATTTTATTTTTTCTCGCAGCTTCATGGTATCCTGAAAGTAGTCAGCTATTACCACATTGTTAGAGAAATGTAATTAATCTTGAAATGAATAGTTATTTCTACTTCTCCCTCTACTTCTTTCTTCCACCAATAGGCAACACCTGAGTCGATTCATCTAATTATTGCATTGATGGCTCTTGTATATTATTTAGTTATTGAATGCTATCCATATGTTATGAAACACTTCCTGGGGTTAGTCCCACTATTTAGACTCATAACCACTATTCTCCTCTGGCATCTTCTATTCTCATCTTCCACTTGGAATTGAGCCATTAACGAAATCTCTAAGCCCACTGAGTTGGAACTCTGTGTAGGAAACAAGAGATAAAGTTAACAACACAATAACATTCTATTGTTCTCTGTTTCCCCCTTTCTTTTTCAAATATGGTAACTAATTTGAATCAATTGAACCTCTAGAACATATAACATCTCCACTTTGCATCCTTAGATTCCACTTCCCCTTGGATCATATCTCCCTAGAACTTGAAACACATGAATCATCAGTTAATAGCATTTATATACATAGGGAAAGGGGTACTTCTGGAATCCTCAGGACAAGGATTGTGGTTGATCCTGCTGGGTCACCCCTTTGATTCTTTCTTGCAGAGCATCACACTCTTTCCTTGCTTCTTATAGCTCTCTAGCCAATTTTAACTGCTCTAGCCATATGACTATGCATTCATTACTCACATTATGAGCCATTTTCTGATTTGTAGTTTCTTCTGGATTGGAATTTTTCACAATTTGGGGCATAAAGCCACTAGTACACATTTTTGTCTTTGATGTAACACCCAAATTCCATTTTCCTTGATTCCTTCCCTGACTAGGAATATCTTTTAGTTTTATTTTCCCTTTCTTTTTCAACCATTGAAAGGATCTTCCACCTTCCTCCACTTTTCGTTGTGGATCACGACATGCGAATTCTTCAATACATTCTTTGTTCATCATTATTTTATCAGATGTTTGAGTCACCACACTCATTTTCACTAGTGGTGAGTTCTCTGTTGAACGTTAATTCTTCTTTATCACAGCTAGAGTAGATCTCCCCTTAATCTTCCAGGTTTGATCACATTCTCTTCTTGAGATCTGTTGTGAGTATGACAGAGGAGGTGCCTAATACACCTTTTGTTCAGCTCCATGTGATTCCCCTGAGGCTCTAAGCCTATTCTTATCCTTACTACTTTGTCTCCCAGTTTAGAATTACTCATTATGCATCATTGGAGTAGAGAATCTTCTTTCGAGTTCCTTTTCCTTTCTTACATTCTTCTTGTTTCAAGTTCTTGCCAAATGCCCATAATCTGAACATATAAAACATCTTCCATCAAAGGCATACCTCATTTCATCATTCTTATATTGAGATGCTGATACACCTTGAGTTCTTCTTCTGACACGGGGCTCTTGATCTTCCTAACATATACTCATGGTGTGTCCCATTCTTCCACAACAATAGCATTTTACGGATGCATTCCTATGAGAGATTCTTCTTTCTGATTTCTCACGACACATATTTTTATTCACAGATTTATCATAGTTTCTATTTTCCTAGATTGAAATGTATTCCAGATCCTCTAAACAGAAGCTTGTCATGTGGCCATGAATCCAGAAGAAAAATCACATGTCATCACTTCTATTTGTAACTATCCTCTTAGGACTATCTATAGCACCTATATGTTTTCCTCCACTCCTGGAACTATTCATGGCTCGCATTATATCATGCATGGGAAGGGATTCATCAAATATGATGCCAGATTTTCCCATGTTATATGGTCTTTGAGCTGAGAACATATTATGTAGTTTCTCTTCAGAAATCTTACACTTCCTTTTCATTTTATCATCACCATTCGAAGGACAATCGAATAGTAGGTGCAGTTCATCCTTCAGCTTAGGTTTTCCATTTTCCTTTGATATCTCCATTCCTTTCTTGGATTTTCCTATCACGTCCTTCAGTTCTTGAATAATTATATCTCTTGATTCAAGTTGAGCATTTAGTTCTTTTCTGAGATTCTTCTGGCTCCTCAACTCATCTTCAAGTTCCTGTTTGAGATTTTCCACCATGACACTTTTATCCTTCACCTTTAATTTTTCTTGAGAAACAAATTCAGAGACATATTCATTCTCTTATTATAGCTTTTGATTATTCTGAACATCTTTAGACAACTATGTTGCTAGATCATCAATTCTAGATTTAAGATTCTGAACATCATCTGACTTTTGATTCTCTTCATAATCACCAGACTTTTGTTTTCCACTCATTTTAGCCATCTTTTGTAGTTCATCACCTTGAGAATCATTCTTCTCTTTTAGGTCAGTAGACACATCAATATTCCTTTGATTTAAGCCTCTTAGCTTGTTCACCTCAATTCCCAATAATTGGATCCTGATATTTTTATATTTAACTTATTCATCCAATTTCTGATGTGATTTCTTTGTCATGTTGACAACATCTACAGGTGTCATCCTTCTCAAAACTTCATCATCATCAGTTCATTCGGTATCAATAAAATGTTCATGTACATCACTCATTCCATCATCATGATTGATGGAATCAATCGTTTCCCTATCAGAATCATACATACCTTCCTTCAATAAGCTATTTGATTATTTTAGTTGAATCAAATTTTTTTCATAAAAACTTTCAAACTGAGAGATATCTCCTAAATTCGTATTCTTCTTTGATGTTTTTCCCTTTGCCATGGTACACCGAGATTAGAACAGACTGATTCTTTAACCACACAGATCAACTCCACCAAGTCGGAGCAAACAAATCTTATTACAACAACCTTCCCTTTGATACAAATTGTTAGGACCAATAGGGGCCTATATACCCTGAGAGGGGGGGTGAATCAGGGCATGGCTATTCATTTTCAAAATTCTTCCTGTCCCACTAGATCATGACCTCTTTATTACAAGGGTCACTTTGTTTTCACTTCTGTGTTTATTATGATAAGTTTTTTTCTTCTTAATCTGATGATGATGCATTAAATGCAATGCAGGGAAGTAAGGAGGTAGACACATCGATTTTTACTTGTTTCACCCTCACTAGGCTACGTCCAAGGAGCATACGCCGACAAGTTTCATGTCATACCAAATTCCACTACTATTCACTAGATGTGGATACAATGTTCGGGAACAATCACTATGTCCCAGACTCACTACCTTTACAAGGTTTAGGGTCATATCACTGCTTTCCCAAGGGTCACTCCCTGTTTTTCTCTATCTGGCTCACTGCTGGTGGAGAGGATCACCTTTTTCCTCTTCCTTTGCTCACTGCTCCGGAAAGGATCCACTAGAAGTTTATAGACCTGTAGGTATCTTCATTTTCGTGAAGGAATGAATCTTCCTCTGTATGTAGATGCTCTGTTGAAGCCCAGTTTTCACCCTTAGATGAACCTCTCTTTGCACCGAAGGTATCGGGAAAACTTCCATCTTCCACACAGCCCAAAAATCACAGCTAGAAATAAAACCTTGCTCGGTGCGCAAGTCTATCTCAACGCGCATGTATCGGTGCGCAAGTCACAATGGGCACACAATTCCACCTCAGACACTTGCACGACAGAAGATTCCCCAACTCCAAACTTGCATGACTCTCTTCCTTTTATGCCCAAACCAATGTTGGCGTGCAACTTCTCACACTGGCGCGCAACTTCAACCACCGGCACGCAACTTCACCTGCGAGACCACACACCACTTGCGCGACCTCCACACCTGCATGACAGGAGCTCTGATTTCTAAAATTGTGGAAATCTGGTGAAGAATGAAGAGGGTAGGTCCAATATTTATAGGCATTCAATCACCCCTATTCGACATCGCACAAGTCTCTCCTTGGCGTGCAAGTCTCGGTGCACAGTTCTCTTCTCCTGCAAGTCACTTGCGTGACCTAATTCCAAACTTGTGCGAACCGCTTTATTTGGTCATATTTTGATCTTCTGATTAGGAAAAAACACAGGAGCACATGTTCTCAAGCTTCCAAGGCATCAGCGTGCAAGTCTCTTTCACGGCACGCAAGTCACTTGCGTTACACCACCAATACTTGCGCGACACATATCCATTTTCCATATTTTGATGAACTGATCATGAAAAACATATGGCACACATGTTTCCAAGACATCAAGTGTACGAAGTGAATGTCCCTTTTCCAAAAACTCTTTTCTGCATTTTTTGATTTTCAGGCCCAAAAATTTGGATATCACTGGAAAACGACACCACCTTGTATCTGTTCTTTTAATACCGCCTCCAGATCATCCATCTCTTTATAGATGTTCTTGAATGAAACATGGATCGTTAACCACAACTTTGGAACTCGATATTCCACCATGTAATCCCCTTTGTCAACAAAATTGTATGACATTGTTTTTCTTTGTCAACAATCACCACTTAATTGTCCACTTTGTCAACAAACACAATCACCTAAAAAATTCTTCAATGATACCCTGGGGGATTTTTTCCCAACATTAATAAAAGATTCCTCTATATTGTTATCCTTAATGAGTATCTGAGCTCACCCCTTTCGATGTTTTATTTTTCACAGGATGTGAATAATTATTTAATGGTTGACCTACATGGATAGGCTATGTATATTAGTGTGTTAAAAACAGACAAAATATTATTGATGTTATTATTTCCTGGGGTAATGTGAAACTTATGAATGTATCTAGTACATCCAAGGATACTAAACTAATCAGTATTTCAGGACATGATTTCTTGTATCATGCCAATGTTATTTAATAATGCACCGACTCTGGGTAACTAGGGTCGGGGCGTTAGAGATAGCATGTTTTATCCCACTAGATCATAATGTAATTGACATAATAAATATTTGAACCAGATAAAGAAATTGATATCGATCGTATGCTACTGCCTCTTTTTTTACATGATAGTGTGATATATTTTCATTATTTGTTTAGGTTTTCATTCTTGATTGAAATTTGTAAAGATGGTAAAAAATGAATTAATTGGTAGTTGTTTTTCTATAGATAAAGAGGCATGTAGATGAATCTAGTTCTTCTTGTTGAAATTTTATGATAGACAAATTAGTGTAGTAAGAGTGTTTAATTATTTACGATAGATTACTAGTTATGTTTCCCGAATTTGAAACGTATGAATAATAAATCGATTAATTGAAGATGGATTAAAATAATAGGTTATTTGATACCTGATAATTCATCGTCATGTTCTGAGTTACAATCTTTATTATTTAAGGGTGAAATTCCCAATTGGTATGATGTTTTTTCCTACTTCTTGTGTTGTGTTGTGAGCCTATATGTATATTGTGACATTTGGGGGATCGATGGCCTGCTGGTTGGGGGTAGCAGTTGATGCCTAGAGCAGCGAGTTGCATCAGTTTATGCATGTGGCTGTCAGGGAGGATACCAGGGATGGTGAAATGGGTTGGATGTGAATGTTTGGATGCGTGATGATTATTACTGGTTGTTTATCTACTTTACATTTCCTACTATTCATGTCAGCTAGTTTTTCATACCCTTATTCTGAAAGGGGTGAAGACGCATGGGGTATACCACATGCTTTATGTGTTTTTCTTCTCAAGGGATGATGTGTCAACACTCATTCTATTGGAGACAAAGACTCAACAGGTAGTTCATCTACATACCGAGTTGATCCCCCTTGAGTTTAGTGGCATATGATGTTTTTCTAGAATATGTGGGATTATGGGAAAGTAATTCTATAAATAAAAAATTCAATAAATTATGTTAACCCATGGGGTAGGAGCTTGCAGGTATGCAATGATGAGGTTAAAATTTGAAGGGGAAATGGACTTCGGGTGTGATGCTAATGAAATATAATGTGAAAATTAATAATTGTTAATCATTGTCTAAAGGATTAATTAATGTAATGTTCAAATGATAAAAGGGGAATAATGTAATGTAATTAAGATCATAACATGGTTGTGTGCTTTTGTGATACCTTGTCTTAGATGTGGTGGCTGGGAGTCCGAGAGACGTTAGCTATAGTTGAGTCTAAGACTTTGTTATGCCCATAGTGTGGTTGTGTGCTATTGTATATTATGTACTTTTTCTGTTTCTATACAGTAATCCACCATGTCAGTTAGGGAAAATGACACCCCAAGGATTATGAGCCTTGGGGGTGTTTTCCAAAACATTCTAGTGGGAGGATGGATGGCTAACTACCACCTTTGGTCTCATTCTCTTCTTTGGGTAGTTAATTGTCCCGGTAGGCACATATGTTAGTTTAGCCCATTTATGTGTGTAGAGGGCTGTAATTGAATGTGGTTATTTTCACACATGTGTTCTGGATATAGTATCCTATGGACTACTATAGGCATAAATTGTTTAGGTTGTGACAGATTGATGATTCTTACTCGGTGTGTGGGCTATAATGGCTCGAGGTATAATTACTGACACATGATACATGTTATGCGAGGTTTGGTGGCTCTCGAAAACTACCTGGTTACTTTCTTACTCATAGGTGTCTGCGGTCAAGCCTTTTTGGAGAGATTTTCTTGGGACATGCGACATTGGGGTAAAGCGGCAAACCAGTAGGCAAGTAATAGCAAGGTACCCATGATATTATTTATTATATTATATACTATTGTATGTGTTACTTGGTGAGAGTATCCATTTTGAGGCTGAGAACATAGTATACTAGTTTAGGTGATGAGTTAGTTTCACTTGTAGTTCACTATGCTTTAGTATGCTTTCTTTACCTTTTCACGATAGGATTCGGGGAGGATCCTACTATGTATATTATTATACTCACCCTATGTATATATAAACTATACTTTAGTTCACATGGTGGAGGTTAAAGATCAACCTAGTTTATACCACCTTGGGGTTACAGGAGCTGTTCAAGCTTGTGGTTGCTGCTTTTTTACTTTATTTGGGTATTTTTTTGTTTTCCCTTTCAGTGGTAGTAGTTTTCATGACATTACATATTTTTACTTGGGATTTATTTTATAATGATACCTCAGTTGGAGTTGTTTGGTGTCTATATTATCTCTCTCTTCATCATCTCTTCTCCTAGAGGGTAATTCATCCCATTTGTGTGTTTATTGTACCCTTAGTGCTAGTTTCCATCCTGGGGCGTACTGGAGGTGGGTCTCGGGGGTCATTATCTCCCTTCTCACATCGTCGGCCTAGGAGGGGTACACATTGTGGGGAGTGGGTTGTGGCAGTTTGTGTGATTGAAATTGAAAAAATTATCTCAATGAGTAATTAAATGAACGGGGATATAGTGTATAAAATATCATACATATACCATCTCATGTATTGTGTATCAAATTGAACCACGTCATGAACTTTTACAGACTAAGGATAGAGAAACACACATTTTTTTCTCAATCGTTGGAAAAAAAATTGTTCATTAGTGGATCTTTAGAACCATTAAATTTGGATAAATGGATCAACCTGATATAAATGATATTCAATTATTCACAATTTAGATAGAATAAAAAGGAAATTCTAGTTGATTTTATATGGAATTGGAAGTAGACTAGTTGTGAACATTGAGAAAGAACATTATGGAAAATAAAGAATGTTTTCTTCCTAGAATGTGATAATTTTATAAAATATTACATGAAAACTATTTTACTTTTAGTCATCAAATTATATTAGTGTAAAATATCATAATATTAATCAAAAAGAGAATAAATATATTTTTTCATATAATGAAAAATTCACAAGAAATGAAAATTGGTTGTTTGGTTTTTTCATTGATATTGAAATATAAAACAATCATTTCTTATTTTGGGAAACTTTAATGAATCTAAATGAATTATCTATATGAGAATATCAAAGCTAATATTAAATTTTTTTACATGGTCATCAAGTGGAAATGAAAATTGGATTTTCTCATTTTTCAAATTTATTTGGGGTTAAGAAAATGAAACAATTGTTTCACGGTTATCCAAAAGGAAATTCCATTGGTGTAAATAAGTATCAACTTATTATATTTCAAAAATAATGGAAGAAGCACCTAGTAAATCATATCAATGGATTGAGGGAATATTTCAATTATGGAAGAGGATTCAATAAAACACAAGAAAGTCAGTGCGACATAAAGTGGAAGATTAACAAAATAGAATACTATATCGTTCCATGTGATGCACAATCCACACATCAGTGCTTTAATTTTGTATAGATTGGGAATTTGAAAAATCAATGATCCAATACATTATTTAATGTGAATAATTGATGTCATAAACATATGAACAAACGGGAGACTCAAGGTGCATATAAAAGAACTACTAGTAATCTAGAGTATGGTAGATAAGTGTTGAATGGTATACTTATTATTTACTCAATAACTATTAAAATATTTTTTGATTTCATCATATTGAATTCCATCATAATTTATAACATTTCCAATATTATTAATTCACCACCTATATGATCTAATATTGTATTAATTGGGAAAAATAAATGCTCATGTGATGATTAAATATAAAATATATAAATATTATCCAATTTTTTTAGGAGGATACAACCAAAAGGTGTAGTTATTATTTTTTTTGTAAACTTTTATGTGATATTGGGCTTGGACTGAATATCTCTACAAAGACCCCAAATTAATTATCGAGACAAAAAATTCACATTTCATATAAAAATTCATTATGTGATCAAATATCTATTCAAGGATGATTAAAATATTACCTTTGAATCTATTACCTTGATATGGGTATTGAAACATAGTAATGTGGGTTCTTAATCTAAAATAATTAGGAAGAAACTCGACATTAAAGAAATAAATATTATACTAGAATATGTTTATGTGTTTTCTAAAGAGATACATATTATTCCCCTAAATCAAATCGATTATATTTTAATTGAACTTATAACTTGTTCTGTATCTTTTAATTGAAGTTATTAGAGAATTAACCCCTTTTAATTAAAGGATTTAGAGAAAAAACATCAAGAGAACATAGGAAGTGGATTTATATTCCCATGTTACGAGACCCTAGATTCTACTATATTAAATATATACAATATTAAAAATTATATTGTATAGTTCAAATTATTTTAATTCATCATTGTATTATTGAAAAAAAAATTAATACATTAAATTCACTATAAAGCCTACACGTAGTGGTACAGAACACACAACAATATAATCTAGCACCATAATATTGAAATCTAGAGGATCATAATATAAATATAAAAGAAAATATATATGATACAATTCTATAATAAATAAAATAATAGTAAATATAATATAAATATAATAGAAAAAATATAAGGATATAAATGATTTTAAATGTTATAATGAAGTGTATATAAAAGGGGAAATAAGAAAATTAGAAGGTTAATATGATTATTGGACCAAAATCATTGGGAATCATGTCGTTATTATAGTAACTACACGATATATCCATTATAATAGAAATTTAATTGAGATAAATACATGAGTAAAACCTAAAATAATTTGGTTATACGATATTATTTAATTAATAATAATAAATTTTTATTAAGGTAGAACAATTTACTTGTATGCATATTATCTATAAATGAGTATTAAATTTTTGATTCCAAATAGTTGAATTTAAATTAATTATTTTTAATAAATATATTTTTCTAATATATAAGAAAAATTTATAAAAACAATTATATTTAGAATCAACATGTCAAAATATTTAAATAGTGAATTTTCTTGAATTTTCAAATTTAGTCAATTTTTTTTTGTGATTTGTAATATATATTTTATTAATAATATAAAAATTATAACATAATTATTATATAAAATGGAATAATAAATATGTAAAATTATTTATCAACCAAAAATATGTTTATTTATTAAATAATTTATTTTAAGAAAATCTAAAATCATTTTAAACCTATAAATTGTTTTATAAAACCAAAAATTTATTTGATTATTCAAAAAAAAATTTAAAAATGAAAAAAAATTTGGCATATAAAAAATTTTAATGTGTTTTTGTTGTTAAAATTATAAATGTGAAAAAGGAGGTCCTCAATGTTATATACCTTGTTTTAAAACCATGGGGAGGGAAACAGTTTTCTATTTTATCCGAAAACCTAATGTCCAAGGTCAATTTTTAAAAATTAATAAACAAATAACCCTCATTTTCTATAAATTATTTCATTGCCTTCCATTTTTCTGGACTATAAAAAAATTATAATTTTTTAACTTATTTTTCATATTAATTATAATTATGAATTGAATTAGCTATATAAGGGTTTCAAAATTTATCTAAATTTTCATTAAAATTGTGTACCTAATAGTTTTCAATATAGTCATAGTGAGGTATGCCTTCCACAAACAATTTTTACATTTCCCTTTTGAGAGACTAAAATCATAAGTATATTAAGAATTAAATTTCAAAAATTAGAATGGGTCCTAGAGAGTTATATGTTTTTAAAACACTATCTTCATTCCTATATTTAAATTCCAATATTTAAATTCCAATAAATAAATTTTCATTTTATTCTGTAATGATTTTTTTTCATTATTGTAAAATCATGATTATTTAATAAACATTTCCTCATATTATACCACCCATAGACTCTATTATATTCATATTTTCATGTGGGGATCCCTTTTAATTTTTTCTATCAAAACATAACAGTCAATAACTGATTCTAAATAATACCATGTAGTGAAAAATTCATTCCACTATACAATACTATTATTAAATAAAATTTCCTTTTCATTTTTTATGTCATATGATTCGTATTTTAATTTCAAGTATTCACCAATATATGAATATTATTAAACTAACTGTAGAAACCTTGATAATATATATTCATATTAATTCTATAATAAATTTATTATAGGCCAAGATATTTGAATGGAAGAGTTTCCAAATTTGAAATTATAATATATATTTTTATGAAAAATCATTCATATGATTGATGAATTAGGCTTATTTGGTGATAGGTGGATCCCAAAATTATATTGTCCCATAATTCTATAATAGATCTGTTGAGAAAATTAGATTCTGGTATTGCATGTTTGACTACAATATTATGCATGATGTATTAGTATATAGCCTTTCCAATATGGTTCTGATTCCTTGGATTATGAGTCAATGATTTGACAAATATTTTTATAATTATGAATTTCATCAATATGAATTTATTGATTTTATACATGTATTTTTTTTTATTTATTATTAATTTCATGTATGTAAAAATGTTATATTGATTAAATCTAATTTTTAATTTTCACCATGTTATTTAATTTTCACCATGTTATTTTTCCTTGATATTGTATTGAATGTTTCTATTGTATACTACCCATTTTGGAGTAGGTGAACTCCCTAATTCATTTTTATTCCCTTTTCTTTATGAAACCAAGAATCCTTTAATGAATCATTTAAGGACATTCATCAAGTAATAACAATGTTTCACTGAATTTAAAGGTATATTTTTTTATTCCTATTATAATGTAAGGATCATGTATGTATCTAGTTTCCAAAGACTTAAAATCAATCATTTATTATATAATGTTATATCACTAATAGTATACTAATATAATAAAATAAACAAATTATTCAAGGTCACTGTAGTCAGGGTTATTATAAGTTGGATCAAAGAGCTTTTTGGAAGCGTAGTAACTATATTTAGATGAACATAGTTACAAAAACTATTTTGTTGATAATCCATTTTCATATTATAGAAATTTTATTATAATAGTTTTTATAAATGTATAACAATACATAACTGAATTTTATACCATGATTCAATATTCAGAGTGTTATTCATTAACTAATTAATTGTATTACATTATTATTAATTATAACCTAATGATAGAAATGAAAACACTTCCAATGCCTACAAATAATGCTCTGATTTCCCTCTTGAGAAAGTAAATAGGAAAATTAATGGATATTAGAATATAATTACAATATTAATGAATTTTAATCATGTCATTATAAATAAATGTTCCCTTAGGGAACAACTTATTTCTCTATAACATGGTATAAAAATGTTAGAATGCTTTATCTGAAAACACCATCCTACTTTAAATTGAACCACTAATGAATTAGTAAAATATTAATAGATAATGTCCCTTCAAAATATATACATATAATTGGGATATAGTTATATAGATAATGTTATCATTTTATTATTTCATCTAATGGTATATGAAGATAATAGAAGGTAATTTGTTCAAAAAACAAATAAAGAGGATGATATAGAGTGGTACAAGGTATGGATTGAAATTATTTTAATATGATGTTAGCTGAACAATATTTTTATCTTTATAAAGGATTTGATATGTAAAAAATTTCTAAAATTTAATCCCAAAACTAGTGGTATATGTTTATGATTATGATATCAATGTTACAAGATCGAAAATACAGGACGAAAAGATCAAATGCAATAAAAATGACAAATGATCACTTCATTTATGGGCTAAAACCAATTTTTCATTGGTCAATAATCTCTAAAATAGTTTTATATTATAAGAATATAGTTTTATGTTCAATTATTTCAAATAAATAGTTAATCAGTCATTTTATTATCAATAGAATAAAAGAGAAAAAAAGGTTGCATGAGTACCACATAGGGAGAAATAGGTGAATGATCAGAGATAAAGGGTAAAATTGACTCCATGAAATTACTTAGGGAGGAAACCAACTAGAAATTCCTTTAAGGAAATATGAATTTTGTATGAGTGTGCTGATAAATTCCATCACTATCATTAATTCAATGGAAATAAAGAAGCATCTAATATCTAATTATTCATCTATAAGATGATAGGGTAACTGTGGAAATCTATTATGAAGGTATCAAAAGATTCAACCTTGTTATAGGTCACGAGTTAATAAAGTGCCTATGAAATTACTACAATAAAAGTTATAGTCCCAAATTATGTGATTGAAGGTTATTTTATCATAAACTCAAAGGTAAATCCTTCACTGTAAGATTTTTAATATATACAGTCTTTTATATCTAACATGTATGTTAAAAATAATAAACCAACACTTGATACATTGAAGAAATATTTTTCAATCAAAGCACATGGCAAAAATAACATTTTAATGAATATATTTTTAATTTTTTTATCAATATATATTATTTACATTCATAAAAAATTATTATAATAATTTTTAAATTTGAAATTATTATTAGGATGTAATTTATCTAAAAAAAAAATTAAATAATTTAATTTCAATATGAGTATATGACTATTTGTGATGGAGGAATAAAATTCCTTTTTATACACAATACGTCCTTATTAGTTTATTATCCTGAACTATCTCTCGTAGCACATCCCAAGAAAATTCTGAGAGAATAAGAGGGTAAAACTAAAACTATGAATGGGATGAATATTGTTGTAATTGTTGATATATATATTTTTTAAGAATAAATTGATGTATTTATTAAAGAATTATATTGATATCAATCTGAATGTGAAGATGGGTTTCCTATAATACAAATCCACAATGAACACCCTATATCTAATCCTCCCAATATAATGTAACTAATGGAATTTCTGGTCTTAAATAATCTTCTACAATATTTATGTTATAAGGAATACATATTCATTACTATCTAACCATGAGGATCCACTATCCTATTTATAAAAACGAGGTATGGGTATATGATGTTCAGAATTTATTATAGATAAATCCATGTCCTTAATAAAATTAAAAAATAGTTTTTTTATCATGAATTGGTAAACAGTTTAGTCATCATCAATTTTCTCAACAATTCCCAAATATTGGCCTATTAATTGGTTATCATCAATTATTAGTCAATAATGATTCTATAAAAAAACAAATTCATAGAAGCTATGGAAGACTTTGATGTTACTATATTTCCCATTGGATTAAACAATGCTCCCTATATTTTTATCAATGTTATGAATAGTTTTTTCAAGGATTACCACCATTTAATTTTGTGTTATTTATTGGTGATATAATGGTGTAATATAAAATCAATGAAGATCATGAGAACTATTTATTAGTTTTTCTTACGGCTCTTAGAGAAGAAGAGTTTTATAGGAAATTAATTAATTTTGAATTATGGGTCTAAAAAAATTATTTTATGGGCCACATATTCAATCAGTATGGAGAGGAAATGATATTAAAATAAAAGGCCACACCAATATATATAATATAGAAATATAGATTCATTCGTGAATTAGATTAATATTAATTATTTTTCACAAAAACCTAATTTTCCAACTCGTTAAACACGTTAACATGTAAAGGGTTGAAATTATCATTATTATATGTGTGTGAAGGCTATTTTAATTAACTTATAAAAACATTAGTCAATGAAATATTATTAAATATACCCACGTGTATGGAATTATTTGTGGTATATAATGATTCTATTATGAAAATTAGGGTTTTTTCGATATAAAAATGATATAACTATTGATCCTGCATTGAGCTAATCAAAGACCCATGAAAGAAACATACCATCTTATGATCCTAAGATAGAAGATATAATATTTTCCTAGAATATCCGGAGACAATATCTCTATTATTATAGATTTTAAATATATAAAAATAAAAATAGTTTGAATTATATATTTACAGATAGATATATTATCATGAAACAATGTACATTGTTATAACCACTGATGTGTTATAAATAAATGATATGATAACACACTAGAGTTGAAAACATATAAGTTTATTAATATATTATGAATTATTATGGTGTCATATCCATAATGAGGATTGAATATTGTCCAATAATCATTTATATAGTACAGTTAGATATGGAAATTGTAAGGTATGTCTAAAAGCCACTCTATTTGAAACTAATTATCATATTATATTTACTATAGATGATAAATAAGTCCTAAAAAGATGATTAAGATATACAGAATATAGTTAAATCCATAAAATATGGAATTTAGAAGACATAATCTATAAAGATGATGTTTTTATATTTATATAGGCCATTTTTATTATTAAACACATGAGTGGAAAAGTGAATTAATATATTAGGATCATAGATAATATTTTTTCTATTCACCATGATATGTAAGACCCCATGATTTTGTGCAATATATATTTTAGATAAATTTATCTTTTTAGTGTTTTACATTTCACATGATAGTGGAAATTGTTATATATATATATATATATATATATTGAAACACTAAATCGAAAATTCATTTCACCTGGGACCAACATAGTTTATGCTACATGAAACACTAACTTGGATTGTACTACATGCGACACTGCCTTGGAATGCATTACATGCAACACCAACATGGAGTATGTTACACACAACACTAAGTTTCTATGAAACAACTTTTTTTATATAATTATATAATGGATATAACTATAACATAGAAATGAAAAATAGTATTATGAAGAGTAATAACTATTTTCCAATTTTTTTATAATGTTTTTCAATAATTAGAAAATTTTGATAATGAAATTTTTTGTAATGACTTTATATGTTTAAAAATAATGTTTTCTTGAATGAACATCTTCTAATATAATTATGTGAAGAAAAAATAATAATTTTAGATACATATAGAAATTTAATTTTATAAAATAACAATCATTTTTGAATCTATAATTAAATAATTATATTCATGTTAATTCATGGGAGTTTTTTGTGAAACATTATTTTTTGATTAATAGTGAAAAATACAATGTTTAGTTTCTAAATTCATTTTCCATTAATATTTATTAATATTAAATTATAAATTAATTTATTTACAGTCACATTTGATCAATTGTACATATATAAATACAATTTTGGTCCTTATAATAAAACTCACTTTGAAATTGAATATAAAAACCTAAGAAACTTTGGAACATTTTTCTACATTAAAATCTCGTTATTTCGTCCTATCTATGATATTAACATTAATAAAAATTTATTCTCTTCTGAGAATGGAATATCTTAAATTAAAAATGAACTATTATAATTAGTATAATATTTATAGTGTAAATTATCATTTTAATTTCTAAAAAAAAATTAGTAAAAGTGATTAAAATTTATCATTGGGATTAAGGTCAAATTAATAATTATAAGGGACTAATACTTATTCATAAGGGTCGAAATAACCTATAAACTTGTTGAAAAACCATTTTCTGTCCATATTTTGTCCATACACCTTAAATTATTTATTTTGGGTGGGTTTTTATGATTTTTGATAGGTAATAACAGGTGTAAACCAAACTTATTTTTAAAAATTCAATTTGATTCCTTTCCCTTCCCAAGAATGGGCCACCACCTCTCCCTCTTCATCAAACCTGTCTAAATACATAGGATCAATCAAGATCATCCCAATAAAATTATAAAAATCCTTTCCTTTATCCTAAAATCCTTTCATTATGTAGAATTAATTCCATCGAATCCTTTTGTCACAAACCAAAAGGAGTTACCAAACAAATCTGATGTTTGAATGAGTACGACGAGAGTCAAGACGCAATGTAAGAGGATTTAATCTCACTTTTTATTTTTTTGTGATACATTTATTATTATCCACCCAATTATTTTTTGGGGTTTATGTATCATCCATTAATGTATTATATGTCTTTTATACTCAAATTTAAGGACATTAAAAAAATCCATTTTATGAACTTTCTTTCATGGGGTTCATTTTTCCAAAGATAAAAAATTGGAAAAATAGTTTTCCTTAATTTAAATTATTTTATACTCATGTATGGTAATGCATATAATTTTGTTTTAGAGCTGTAAATAATTATATTTTAAATATTATATCATTAACTTCATCCTTTTATTAACATTTTATGCTTCATGAAATTTTCATTTATTACATGGATTGTGTGACCCTATATAACCAATCAATAAGTGTTTATTGAAAAAATCTCATTGATATTTTATATTTTTAATGATTTTTATTTATTTGATGAAATATTATAATCAATATATCATGGAAATTCGTGATATTCCATATCCTCTTTTTATTTGTGATATAGACATATATTATTACCATTTTTAACTATTTGATACTGAAGACAATTAAAGAATATGTCTTTAAAAAATACCTATTAGTGTCTATCTCTTTAGTCAGAAATATGTTTTATTTAAAAGAATATATATATATTTTTTTCAAATGATCTATGAAAATAATTTTAAATGAAAAAGCATTTAAAAAATATTTTCTTTTTTTAAAATCATTATTTATAATTTTTCATAGGTATTTTCCAATAAATGGATTTCAAAACAATTTCAAGCATTATATATATTATTTCAAATTATGTTCAATAAAATGGATAGAAAAATATTTTCAATATTTATTTATAAGTTATCAATGTTTTTTTAATGAAATTTTTTTATATATTTTGAAGCATATTTTAAAAGTCTTCAAGGAAAATGGGTTTCTACATGTTTTTTAGATTTTATTACATGTTCTATTAGAAAATATTTTTAAAAATGATTTAATTCCTTATTTATAGGTTTTCAAAGTATTTTAATCGAAAATTGGTTTCATAATGGTTTTATACATTAAAAATAATTTTTCAAAGAATAAAGAATATTATTCTAAAGAAATACTTTCAAACTATCATTCCATGTTATTTTTAATCTATGATGACATCTGTTGATGTTAATAAATCCCCTCAAGGAAATGATCCCAATGTGCCATTCATATTCATTATTTAGTTGTATTAGTTTTTATAGAATAGTTCTTATGATACATGTTTCATATCCAAGAGATCTATTTTTTTTGAAATGTGCAACACATTATGGTTTATAAATTGACGAAATGATTATGAAATTTATCTATTTTATATAGGTTATGATGTGATGACATGTTAATGATACCAATATCATTTAATGGGTTATGATTTTATGTTTATAAAACCCAACTATTTTTATGGGCCACGATATGATGAAAGTTTAATTATCTCATGAATCATGTATGAATGATTTTATTATTATAAGGGTAGGACCTATATCTCCCTCCAATTAATTTTTTATTTATATCAATTTTTTATGATAAAAGTGTGTATGGGAGGAAATCCTAAGCTTGAAACAATTGGGTATACGGGAGGAAGACACAATCCCAAAACAGGTGGGTATATAAGAGGACATGAAATGGCTGAAGCAAGAGTGTATATAGGAGTAAATCCCAATAAAAAAACAAGTGGGTAAATGGGAGAGCATCCCAAACCTGAAACAAGTAGAAATATAGTAGGGCATCCAAAGCCCAAAATAAGAGGTAAATGGAAGGAAATCCTAATAAAAAATAAGAGGGTACATGGGAGGACATCCCAATCCCAATACAAGATGGTACAGGGGAGGTAATCACATGATCAAAGAAGGTAAACAAGTTATTATCCAAAACCAAACATGTTACAAAGGCCGTGGGGGCCACTATGTTATAGGTTTTTTATCTTCTTTTTTTTCCACATTTCCATGCTTTATTCTAATGTTATTATTTTAGGGATTATGATGATTATTTCATTATTATTCATGTTTGATGATCATCCAAAATTATTATGATATATAATATATAGGGTATGATATTCAAATTTAATTCTATTGTTCCATACCCTTTTTCCATTTGTGCATATATATTTCATTTATTTATACTTATTAGGATTGTCATACCACCTATTTATTATGTTTACTTTCCACGTGTTATGAATAAATGATTTAGGTATAATTAAAAATGGGGGAGATTCTTATGGGTGATGTTGAAGATCATTCACATGATAGACTATTTTTCCCCTATTTCCATAATCACCAACTATTATAGTCCTCGAGCATGTATTATTGTAATGCACTCTATATTCATCTAAATTGATATAATATCCATATATGTTAAGCCTGGGTCATTATAGTTAGAATCAATGGAAAGGTTTTTTTATCCATTAAAAACAAGAATGATAAATCATTAGTGATATCCCTTTGTATATTTATAAGGTAATGTCTTCTGATGTCTCTATAGATAATTATAATGATGAGTTAAAATATAGTAATATGTCGTCTAAATTAGGAATGGGATAGATTGGGTGGTTTCATATAAATACATCATTGTCTAGATAAAAATAGTGAATGTGGATCTCAAATAAATGTATCTAAGGGAAAAAAATCTGACATGATATTCTGGGTGTGACTCTGGGTAATCTGGTACACGACAATGGGCCTTTCTACACGCCCTGGTTAACACTCTCAGGGGATTTGATTTTGAGAATTAAGAAACACATCACTAACCATCATGAAGGATTTAATTATATGTTCAATATAAATGAAATAGTCTGTCGTATATTAAGTAAGGATTCATGAATTAGACATCCCAAAAGTAAATCTATTCAAGACTACGTTGTTTTCTTCTATGACAAGAAATTCTGACACTATGCTTTTTATTTTAGTCAATCACATAAACTAGAAGGATCTAGATTAAAATTGAATGTGATGGATTATTTTTTGATGAGAAGTAATGCGGGATGATCATAATAGTGAAAAATAACATGATCATGCTTAATCATTTGTCATGGAACTTGATGAACAACATATACCTTAACCAGCTCTCGGACACAACAAGGAAGGGAAAGAAGAAGTTCACTAATAGTCGAGGTAATATATTTCATGGAGGAAATATGATTATTTTCCATTATGTCAATAGTTTTTAATGAATAACCTAAGTTAATGTCTTATAGAAACAAGAATATGTTTTTACTTTGGAAAATATAGACACAAAGGAAGTGACTACAAGGGAAAAATAAAGAGTTATGTCAGCTAAGTAGTAGATAATATTTTATCCCTAAGTCATCATAGATGGATAAGTGTTTTATATATGGAATAAATATTCATTATGCTACTCAATGTCCCAATAAGAAATCTCTTGAAAAGAATTAGGATGGTGGTTTGAGTATTGGTTTGAAATTTTATGATAATGTTACTGAAAATGGAATTTGAATGTTTTGGGATGTTATTTTGTTAATTTTACATTAAAAATAAGATGTATAATTATATTTATCTTGAGGAACCATAATAGATTACTCATATTTCAGATTCTTGTAAATAGGTATTATGAAATAAGTTTATGAAGCATAAGTAGTGGATTAAGACTATTGTTGGATTAATGAAGTAATTTTGTTTTGGAATTAAAAGTCTAATTTATTTGAATCATGACACATACCTGTATTTTCAGTATAATTTTTTATTAATTATTAAAATGTAGAATTTCAATTTTTATGAATACATAGAAAAGTTATTTCTTGGAAGGGTGATATTTTTATTAAGTGAAGGTTACCCATAAATAATTTTTGATGTTTATATTATTTTTCCTGGATAAAGATATGAAACATAATAATAGGTAATATGGATGGTACAAACTAACCTAAAACTGATTATTGATGATGTGTTATATATCATATGTGATGAGGTTTACAACTTTTGGGATTTAATTAATATACCCCGAAATCATTGGAATATGTATGAATGCTTGTTTTTCAAAATGGATTTATGGTAGTTAATGATATCACCTTGTTTCAAGAGAATATATGACCAGGGAATTCAATTATTTTGAATGTTAAATCCAATATTTACATTTGTTTTTACGAGGGATCAATTTTATGTTAATTTAGTAACCTTATTTATAATATTTTAGAATTTTATCTTTTGGAAAGGTCATATGGTTAACCATTTATGGAAATATTTAATTAAACATCAAATAATGTTTTTGAGATTATAGTTATATATCACCATATGATTATTTATTCATAACATGTGCTAACATTTTCAAAAAGATTTTATGTGAAGGAAGATGAAATTATATTTCATTATATTTATGGATCTTAGTATATTTTGGTTCTTAAAGAATGAAAAATTCCCAGTCGTTCTCTAGAATAAGAGATGATGTGGGTATTGATCATGGGAAACCCTTGGGGTGAGATTTTACATATGAAATAGATAAAAATAAGTATGATTCCTTATGTTAATATATTGTAAAATAATTTGATCAATCTACAGAAAGAATATTAAAAAATTTACCCTATAAACATTATTTCTCATAAATCAGATGGACCCTCACACCATCGCAGATTTATGGAATTGTGATAACATAAACCTGTTGAGAAATGTCCTCTATAATTCTATATCAGATCATTAATGTTATATTTTATGTCAATTTCCAAGATTTTACTTCCCGCCGATGTTCTCATATGTGGAAACCTAGTTAAATGTATCTTTGGGTTACCTATATGTTGAAAACATTAATTTTTATTTGGAAGTTTTATTATTCTTATTAGTAATGTGGGTTTCTATGATTTTAAAATTCCATTATTAAACCTTTGAAATCCCATATGAATTTTGGGGGTGATATACGTATTAATAATGATAGAATGTGACACCCTGAGAATCTATGAAATATTTTTTTTTCAAATTAATTTATCTTTTTGATATTTTTCAATTCAGAAGACACTGAAATTAGTTATATATATTAAAAAACTATGTAAAACATTACTTTAAAAAAAACTAGTATTTTGATACACGCATCACCAAATTTCCTTTTACTACACTCAACACTGACTTGGAATGTGTTACATGCAAAACTGACTTAGCTTACGTTACAAGCTACACTATTCTTTTACAAGAAGTATTTTTTTGTTTAAATTATTTAAAGAGGATAATTAAATACATGAAATTAAATGTATTAATATAAATATTAATAACTACTTTTTAAATTTATTATAATTGTTTTATTTAAATAAAAATTATAAAAATTCTGAAATCTCATTTTTTGTATAGTATTTATATGTTTAAAAATATTATTTACTTAAATGAACTAATATTAATGTCGTTATTTTAGGAAAAAAAATTAAATTATAGACACATATAAAAATTTAATTTGATAAAATTAATTTTTTTAATTTATAATGTCAAAATTATCTTTGGATTATTTTTTTGGATTTTTCCATGAAACGTAATTCTTTTGAAAAACAGTGAAAATAAATCATTTAGTTAATAACTACTTTTTAATTTAAATAATAATTAAATATAAATTAATATTAAATTTTTTATGGTCTATTTAGATCAGTTATACATCTATTTATACATTTGAGTTCATTATAATCAATATCAATATGAAATTGAATATAAAAAATTAACATACCTTTGTACATTTTTATGAATAAAAATCATTATTTCTTTGTGTTTGTAAGATTACAATTATTTATAATTTATCAAAAATCAATGAATTGAATTCTATTAAATGTACATAAACCATAGTAATTAATATAAAATTTAGAGTATAATTATATCACGTAATTTTTTCACTAATCATACTTCTAAAATTTAATAAAATTAATCACAACATTAAGGCCAAAATAAGATTCATTAGGAACTAAACCATAATCAATGGTGCCAAAATGTCATCTAAACATTATCAACACCCATTAGATGTCCATATTGCGCTCATAAAACTATAATTATTTAGTATAAATTTTTTTATGGCTAATTTCTGTAATAACATGTGTACACCTAAGCTTTTTTCAAAAATTATAAAGAAGTACCTTTATATCCCTTAAAAAGGCCACCACATCCCCCTCGTCTTCACAAATCAAAAACAAATTAGGATAAAACAACATATACCCAATACAATTATATAAATCCCTATATTCATTATAGAAGCCTATAATTAGACAGAATGGAATCCAAGGAATCCTCTAATCTCAAACCAAAAGTAGTTACCCAACGGAGAGAATGATTGAACTAGTATGAAGAGAGTCAAGACATAATGTTAGAGGATTTCATCTAAATTTTTATATCTATGATATACATTCTTTACCACTAACAAATTTTATATGTTTTATATACTTACCATGAATATATCATATGTATGTTATAAATAAATTTATATTTATCTATATTTTCAATTTATGAACATTCTTCCATGGGGTTCAAATTTCAAAATTTACCTAACTAAAAATATAATTTTATCTCTATTTACGTACTTTGAGACTCCTATTTTTTATGCACCTAAATTATATTTATAGGTTCATATACTTATATTTTACATGTTTTATCATTAATCTAATCATTTTCATGTTATTTTTTTCCTTATGTATTTTTATTTTCTTACCTGGAGTGTACAATCTCATGTAACCAAGTGGTAAGAGTTAATTGAAATAGTCACATTGTTTTTTGATATAGATATTGATTATTATTCTTTTGATGAAATATTATGATCCATATATCAATAACACTACATAAATTACATATCCTTTATTTATTCTTGATATCTCAATTTAGTATTACCATTTTCTAACAATTCGTTACATAAGATAATGAATAAAATGTTTTCAAAAAAATCTAATCAATTCAATATCATTCGTCTGAAATATTATTTATTTCAAAAAAATCTTTTCAAAATGATTTTTTTAAATGATCTATGAAGATCATTTTCAATGACAATTTATTTTATAAATGTTTTGTGGTTTTTAAATATTTCATTATATGTTTTTATGTTATTTTCATTGAAATTGTTTCCAAATTTATATCAAGGTTTTTTATAGGTTTTCAAAGTATCATCAATAAAATGGAATAAAAATATTTCCATGATTTCTTTATGTGTTATCAATTTGTTTTCAATGATAATAGTTATAAAAAATTTTGAAGCTTATTTTAAAACATTTCACATAAAAAGGTTTTCAAAATATTTTCAAAATTCTATTATATATTTTCATGGAAAAAGTATTTTAAAATGATTTCACGTCATAATTCTATTTTTTAATTTTTTTCTCAAAGAAAACATATTTTAAAAAGGTTATATGCATGAATGGAATAATGAATATTTCCCCCAAATATGTTTTCAAAATATGATTCCAAGATATTTTCGATTTAATATGACATATTTTTATGTTAATCAATCCCTTATAAAAAATTATACAATGGTTACATACATATTTATTCTTTAATTGAATATGATTTGATGGAATAATTTTTATGAAACGTGTATCAATACCATGAGCTATATGATTTGTAATAATGCTTCTCGTCATGAGTTATGATTTGATGAAGTGATTATGAAACCAATCTCTTTTTCATATGTTATGATGTGATGAAATGTTAATTATACCAATTTATTTTCATTGGTTCAGATTTGATGATCATAAAACCCATATTTTTTTAGGGTCCATGATATTTTGAAAGATTTATTTTCTTGTGGAACATTAATGAATGGTTTTATTATGAGAAGGGTGGGACTTATATTTACCTCAAATAAAATAGGAAATGATAAATGTTTTACTACTAGATCAAAGGGTACATGGGAGGACATACCAATCTCAAAAAATAGGGTATATGATATGAAATACCAAGATATAATCAAGATTGTATACTAGGGAACATCCCATGCATGAAACAAGAGGGTTAATGGTAGGACATAGCAAGCCCCAAAAAAATATGATAAATGGGAGGACATTCCAAGGCCAAAACAAGTGGGTAAATTGGAGGATGTCCCATTCGTTAAACAATAGTGTACATGGGAGAAAATCACAATAAAAAATAATGGGGGTACATGGGACGAGATCCCATGCATGAAGCAGGTACACAAGTGATTAATCCAATCCTATCACATTACAAATGCATTGGTAGTCCACTTTGAGATAGTTTGTTTATTTGATTATGTGTTTCCTGCAATTCCATGTTTTATTCCATTGTTGTTACTTCATTGATTATGTTTATTTTTGTACTAATGATTAATGTATTATAAATATCCTATCATTATTATGATATATGATATGAAGTGTATGATCTTAAAAGATTATACTCATATTTGATACCATTTTTTCTATTTAATGCTTACATGTTTCCTTTATTTACACTTACTCATCATCTAGGAGATCCCATTTCCGATGCTAACTTTCCACATATTATGATGAAATTTTTTATTTAGAGGTAATAATGGTGGAGATCTGTATGGGATATATTGGACATATTTCACCGGTTTATAAGACATTTTTTACCATGATTCCAAAGACACTAAACTATTTTGGTTTTCATGCATATATTTTTGTAATGTACTAAATATTTATCTAAAATGATGAAATATCCATGAGTACTAATCCCGGTTCAATATATGCTACCACTACAATATTTACGTATTTAAAATAACATTTTAGTTTAGATAATATAATTTGATAAATTTATAAATATGGTTCAAGATGCTTTGAATTCCAACATATAATGGTAGAGACACAACATCCTAAGGATTTCATGAATCCTCTCTATAAAACAATATGGTAGTGTAATGATATTATGATTTATTTTTAACTGGACATTATATAATAAAAAAATTGAATGATCTAATATGGTTTATATTGTATTTAATTCATAATTCTACAGTGCCATGAAATAATGACAGATTTTCCATTTGATTGTGTTACAGATCTCTATATAAATGAATTTATCATGATTCATTTTTCATGTCTAAAAATTATATTCCATAATGGAACTAAATTCAAATTAGTAATTTTGATCATTCATGAAATGTATTTTAACATGGAGAAAAAATTGAGATGTTCCCATCCCCCTAAAATAGGTGGGATATCTGAAGGGACTATACAAACATTATAGGAGATGCTGAGGTCATGATCTCTCTACATCCATGGAACATGGGGCTCATGTATTTCTCTATAGGATTTTTTATTCAACAATAAATTATATTGAATCACTAATATGGATCAGTAAAATGCCATATATGGCTATAGATATTATACAATAACATTGAATGATAACTTTAGAGAAAGAAAAATACATTTTCTAGAGTTTATTGAGGAGATTATTAGGATTATATAATCTATCCAGAATAATTTCAATATTGATAAATAAAAACAATAATTTTATGTTAATAAATTGAAGAACATGGAATTTGAAGCTGAGAATAATATATTTTTGAATTCGTCTCTATTGAATAAAATTATTAGGTTTATTAGGATGGGGAATATAATCCAATGTTATATCGGTCCTTATGATATTTTCGAGAGAATTTGATATGTGTATTACCATTTAGTTATACAACAAAACAAATCTAATGTATACGAGGTAGTCCATTACATATTGTTGTGAAATTACATGCCTAACCTAGAATGTATTAGATCCACTAATGAAATAGAGATGGAGAATGAATTTTCATTTAAGAAGAGCCTATATAGATTCTAGAGCCTAAAGAACATGTTTAATTAGATAATAAAACTTGACTAATGAATTTAGTCTTTTGGAATAAGATATAAGAGGAGGCGACATGGAAGACTGAGGAAGAAATGGGGACAAATGAACCACAATTTTTTATGAATTGAGTTATATTAAAATTTTCAAGGAATAAATTATTAAAATAACAAAATTAAGACGTGATATATTACGATAGTAATTTTACACATCAATAAATTATATAATTGAAAATTCTTATTAAATTAAATTATCTTATTGTTCAAAATAACCTATGAAGTTAAATTACCTATAACTGATGAAAATAGTGTAATAAAATGCTCAAAAGTATAAGTAAACACAATTATATTGAACTCTAGTGGATCAAAATTTAAATATAATGACAATTATAGATGATACTTTATTATAATAAATAATTCACTTAGAAGTGGAATATATTTTTTGTGGGAATTACTAAAAGGATCTGAATGATTTTATATGTTATAATAAAATTTATATACAATGTGTAATATGACATTTCATAGGGTATGATGACTATTTGAATATAATTGTTGGGAATCACTAAATTAAAATAGCAATTTACCAATAGTTCCATTAGAATTTTAACGGAAAAATAATAAATATATTTGTCAAATTTAATATACAAATTTATTTGATAAAATTTAAATTTCTCTTTATTAATATTATATTATATTTAATGAATAAAAACATATCAACATTTACATTCTTTAGAAAATAGTTTCTAATTTTATTGTGAAAATAAAAGATTATTAATAATAATGTTTTATAATTTAATAATTAAATTTATTATAATGAAAAAATATCTTTCAAAAATGGAATAATATTGATAAATTGTTTTCAGGGACCATCTATGGATGATTCTATACTTTTCCTTCATAGAGGCATGCATGCTTCCACCATGGTTTAAATGGGATCTATGAGAAACACTTTTGAAGACATGAATATTTTGAAAAGGATTAGCATGTTAGGTCATCCTAGAAACAAATTTGATTAAATTGAATTTATGGATTCGCTTGATCATTCCACTGATTTATGTTAGTGTTGATGGTGAAATCTCTATAATTTCATGACCCTTAGGCTGTGGAGGTGGGTTCTGCACCAAATATGTATTTTTTAAAGGATGTTTTTATCATTACATGGGAAATGGATTTTATTATACAGACGAATTGTGTAATATTATATTGATAATAAAACATGTTCTCTGAAATAATTTGAACTCATTGTGGAATGAATAGTATTTTAAAACTGATTTTAATGATACAAAGATAATAACACAAGAAGTTAAATAGAATAGCTAAACATTATTGGTTCATTTCATTCAGTATGCTTATAATCTCACTTTAATTATACCGAATTCCTATAGGTAGGTGAATAATGTCAATGATGCTTCATCAAAGTTGAAAATTACTGATGTGAGATTAATTTTTTCATTCGTAATAATACAATATTTTGAACCAATTATAGATGATGTTATGAGAGGACTGGACCACTTCTAACATTATAAAAATATTTTTTCATATTTATATACTTTTCAAACTTTTTTGAAAAAATTTTAGGATGAAGCTAACATGGATCCCAGAAATTCTATGTAAAATTAGAAAGTACTGAATTATTATGAATTTTCTATTATATAAGGATTTTTTTGTATAATAAATCATTATTTTTGTTCAAGGAATCAATTATGATATTATTGTTATGTAAAAATTTGGTAACAACTTATATAGATGATTGATGAATCAAAAATATATTTTTTCATTTAAAGTATTTATGGTAAAATAAATAAATTTATTTTCAAAACATATAAATATGTTTCCAAATAAATAAAAATATTTAATTTTATTATGAACCATTCATTTGGAATAATAAAACAACCAATTCCATGATCTTGAACCGGGCATTCAACTAGAATAATAAATATCTATCCTTTTGGGATCAGATATAGATGGTTTTAGGGTTCTTTTGAAAAATATGATCCAAAACCTCAAATCTATCAATGTCATGAAGGGAATCATTAAGAAAATTGATAGGATCTGTGATGGTTTCATAAGAGTCCATATCTCAGAAGGTAAATGAAACTGAGTATCCCAGACAAATAAAGAAAGGCCCATTGAGGATGGTGATGTCAATTCCCACAGTCCGAAGGAGAACCTCTTGTACATGCTTGAAAATTTGGTATGGTAATTCTTATAGAATCATACCATGTGGGGGATAAACATGTACAACAATCTCTCTAGAAATACGGCTTAAAAAATGGAAATGTGTCTGCCCTCCGGTCTCTGATTGGCCCCCTCCTCACATCTCTTCTACCTCGTACATATTGGCTCTTAGGGAGAAGGGATAACGCATTTTTTAGTAGAATTAGGGAGGGAATTTCATAGTTTTTCAAGGATTTCATTCCATAGATATAACTTTTATGGATGATAACATATACCCTCCACTAATGAAAAATATTGTAGACAATGATCAGTAGGACATTTTTAACCCCATTATGCTGAACTAAGATCCTGATAGGTGAGGGTTCACCTCTTTCCCCTTAGGGTGCTTCAAAATATGGGACTTTTGTCGAATATTGAGTGTGAATGTTTTTTTATATGTATGAAATTATGTTCTTTGGTCTAAAATAATCCCAATAAAATATTGGTTCCTCAACTAGAGGATCAGGAACAATGTTATTCCTATGGATGATAGCATCAAGTGCTGCATCATTAACACTGTATCTAGATGTACCAACTACATAACCCATAGGGAGGTGAGTACCAGCCAACTCTTCATTGAGGGAATGTTGGTGTGTGAGGTGTGATCCTTCTTTGATGAGTTCACTTTCTTATCTACACATAACATGGCAGATCAACATTTTCTGGATCGATGGTATCATGTCTCGGGAGACGGGGGCCACAAGAAATTTGCATGAACCATAGTTTTCACTTAGGTTGATATAGCCGATGGAAGTAAAGGAACAAAGCGATACATGAGGGGGACTCTAAAATAGTAAGTGATATCATTGTAATAACGATGAACCTATTACATGAAATGGCCAGAATAATGAGAAACATGTGGGAGGCTCCCACATTACAATGACTGTAAGAAAGTATCAATGTTACCCAATATATTAATAAATAATTAAGGATTCATTTGGTTTGTTGGAACCCCCAATGGAATTAAATCTCAACATAGATGGGTATTTCATCATAATATAAATTGATGGATGCAGGTTCCTTCGTGATGACCACAATATTTTCATCATAGTTTTTACTATCCAGTTGGGTCATGGATCCTCTATCATGGAAGAGGCTATGTAGATTCTCATAAGAATAATTTGGTGTCTCTTTAAGAGGTTTAACATCACCTAAGATGAAAATGAATATATGATATTTCACAATGATTTTCAGGGCATTAGATCTAACCATTGGCCAATATCATACTCCATCAACAAATGTCTATTCTTTATTAACAACAATAACAAATGGGTCCATACTAGGTGGGGGGTAATAAAGTTATAGACCACCTAACATCACTTGATATCATTTGTCAATTTCCCTTATATTTACATAACTTGAATAACTTGAAGCCCGATGGGGTCAATTTTATTAGAGGGGATTCCCTCTATGTCCACTATTTTAGGCCTCCTTAGGACTGTGTCCCCTTGGCTTTCTATGGCTTGCTTTTTATTGTCTTGTACCATTCCTTTTCCATGAATAAAAATAACATGATGATGATCATTGGTATATTTGGGAAATTTTGTTCATAAAATTATAATAAATCATCGTTCGATACACATATAATTAATTTAAACATTAATTTATAATATGGTCTTATTTCATTATTTAAAATCCAAGATTTTAGTTCCAATAAAGAATACCAATTCCACCAATTATACCACCCTCATAATTAACTAAATTTCTAATATGAAATTTATAGAAATAATTTGGTCACCAAAAACTGTATTAATTGACTGATTCATAATAATAACCAAATATGTTGATTATACCCTACTATACTACACCATAATCAATTATACATTCCATTAAATTGTTATTATCATATAATTCCTGATATATTGACAGATATTCACCAATATATTTATGTAATTCAAATTATTTAGTAAACTCTGACAATTCCAATTCCCATTACTTGCATGTATAAATTATTAGTTACCATCACATGTGTATAAAAACTGTTCCTTTAAGAAAATGATGATTTATATTGGTTGAAATACTCTTTTACAGGATTAATTCGTTTGACTTATTATTTGATGGGTGGGGCTATAAATTATATATCCCCTTGATGAATTTTTATTTATCTTGTGATATATTATTTTATGTTATTTGGTGTCTGCATATCCAATTGTATTTGATGAAATGACACATGGTATTGATGGGGTGGCTATGATTACTTTTCAAATGTTTCAATGGTAAAATTAAGATTTCCAACATTTATCATTTCATCACTATGATTTTATTTATTTTTATCCATATTATAATTTTCCCATTTATTACATATTACTTTAATGGTGGGTTTAGGGATATTATCTAATGATCAAAGGTAGTAAAACACACCCATTGAATCCCAGATCTATCTTCAATTGGTGAAATATAATAAAACCAAAGAATAAATAATGTTTAACTTTTTTGTTGAATAATTAATATTTTAATATTAAGTTGGGGTTGGGGTTTGACTTAGGGGTAAGCACCCGTAATCCTACATGAAAAATGGGGGTTCAAAACCCATTGGGTGCTGGTTACTATACCAGTACTGTAGAGGAACTGTAGCGGCGACAGGGCACAGTAGCGGCGGCAGGGCACAGTAGCAGCGGTGGTACTGTGTGGGTACTGTATCAGGCTAGTTACTATTCACAGAATGGAAAATGGGCCATACAATTGGGCCTACGGGCTATGTAATAGGCTACAAGTCCACTGGGCCTCCATGCTATTTAATGGGTCTCCCTCTACATAGTTAAAAGATGTCTTTGATTTTCATTAATAATAAAATGAGGCTTTGGCCCCAACCTTTAAAAAAATAATTTAATATTAAATTATTGATGTATATCACTAAATAAATAGTAAAATGCCTCTTTATTATGAGCTTGTTCAATATCTAGAGGATCCTATGTGATATCGAGAGTATCCCCATTCCAAAAATGGGTTATACCACCTCCAATGAAAATAAATTTTGTATATAATAAAAGAAGAGTGTTAAAACATGAACAGAATTATAAATGCTTTTTAACATTACATCATAAAATACAATCTATTCATTGGTAATTCAATTTCTATGTATATTAATAAAATCAAAAAATATATATATCCCATTGATCCATAACTAAATAAATAATATTTAAAAATTGTTCTGGATATATTAATGTTAAATTATATAACACATGCTCCATCGTAATTTATGATGGAGAAATCATAAAACAAAACATACATATCTACATGTATATATCACCACTATATGATTCCAAGATACCGAAAAATTATAAATCCATTATTGTTTTAATTTTAATAATCACACACTAGCAGAAAATTACATAGTGTCTTAATATAAACCATATATTGTTATTATGAATCAATCTAAAAAACATTTGGATTTAGTTTATCAATCTACTACATTTTGGAGAAAAACTATTTTCTAAAATAGAATCCTTATCAAAATTCTTGAATATATGAATGAATGGTACTTAGTATCATTTAAAGAAGATATTAAATCTTTATTTTATAAATATATGTAATGAGTATCCAATTATAAATAATTAATAATAACCAAAATACAAAAGAGTGTGGTGGAATCACTATAAAACATATTTATATCTCTATATTATCATGTCCCCCAAAAAATATATAATAAAAATAATGTATAACCACGTAATCAAGTTTACTGAGAATTTAGTGACCACTAAAATTTTTATATATCATATATTGTTTATTTCATCTCAATATTTTTTGATTCCCCAACAGACTATATCAGTATATTGATACATAACAAGTCATACATCTACTAGATTGGAACATGAAATGTCCCTAATCCACCATGATAAAAACATCATATGTGACTCAACTATTAGATATATTGATTTCTTAATTATAATTCAATAATGGTCTATATGTCATTTATCATAAAGGGTGTCAAAGAAACTCATCATCGTCAAGATCCAAGAGATTTCATGATCGAAAAAATACAAAACCCCCATTGAGTAGCTAATACTAAATGATATCATTAAAAATTAATCAATGTTGGAATGTTATAATGATATATATCACAACAAACTTAGTAGAAATATATTTATAATAAACATACACCTCAAAAGATATTTACTATTTCATTAAATTACATTGGATAAGCTTCAGTGGGTTAGTTCAAATAATAAGTCTGCATTTATTTTCTCATGTGTCCAAAAAAAATGATAATATTAAAAAAACATAATAATCCAGAATATTTTTTTTCATCGATTAAGAAAGAATCGTATACATTTTTATAGGATATTATCATTCCACTATTCATGTAAAAAAATTTCTACCCTCATAAATGAATGACATGTGGCGAATAAATTTGATAAAAAAACATGACACTTTCATAACCACCACATCCATAAGTAATATATAACATACAAATATATTCAATGTATTGTATTTATTATATTTTAATAATTTATGCACCAATAAATATTCTAATTTATCACATTAATCCACCCAAATGATTGTAACATCACCACTCTCAATGAAAACTAATATGTGATTTTATTTATTGAAGATGTGATTGGTCCTATATTGATATTGGAATTCCGTTGGACGGATAAGTGGATCCATTTTTATTATAAAATATATATACTAATCCCGTTATATTAAGAGATATCTTTTTTTTATAAATTATATTCTTGTTCTAAACACCTTCCTTTACAACATCATTTTTAAAGATGTACTCTTCCTCTATTGTGAAGTCCACAAATGTCACATTTGTTCAAATATTCAAAATAATGAATCCATAATTCAATATAACAACATAAAAAGAATAATATAAAATTTCATATCTTTTAAAATAAAATTTTAATTAGTTTAGACCTTTACACTGAGATCATAAACTCCCCTAAATATAGAGAACAAATCCCCTTCCAAAAATAAGTACTCAAGGTTTTTCTTAACATAAATCTAGTGTCTCTCAATATTATTGTATTAGTTATTACTAGGTATACTAAAACAATATGAAAAAATGTCATGGGAACAATATTTAAATAATTTTAGAGCCTCTGGTGAACAAAATTAGACTTATATCCATCTTTTTGACGCCATAAATATATACAAAATCACCTTAAAGTTCATTCCTTACAGCACCGGTAAGGACCCCTATTTTGAGTTCTGCGTGTTAATATTCAAAAACACATTATAGATATGGGTTTATTTACTGATTCAAAGAAACAACAATGTTATATCATATAGATATTTGTACATAGTATTTAGGGTGTTTCACCAATGAATTTCAGAGATAATCATTTACCCAACCTTGTATTTACATAGTGTGATGATGTGATTTTATTTTTTAATAATTATGACATCAACAAAATATATCATTAATAATAATAAAAAATACTAATTAAATACATATATATTTCAATATTAAATGTTTTTTTTTGAAACTATGGTATTTGAATTTATCATCAAATCAGATATTCCGACTCATAATACATACAGTAATACATTAATTTACCACATCAAATTTTATAACATAACAAACTCATTTGGAAAATCAGAACCATTGATCATTATAAAATAAAAATCATCCTCTAAATTATGAATAAGGAATGTTTTCTTAATATCAATTTTATGTATATTATAATCTATGTGATCTTATTTGGTAATAAATTCATGAATGTAATTTATCATTTACATAATAGAAAGTGTTTCTTCATAGTCAAAACCTTGATTTATTGTAACCTTTTTTCCACCAGGAATTATATGTAATTTTGAACTTTTAAATCCATTTCATTTTTGTTTTGGGAAGCTTTCTCTAACCCGATGAGTCTCACCCATTCATGTTCATCCACTATGTCTTTGACATGGTTAGTGTACGTAGTCTATGGAATATTGAATGGATTTTAACAATTTTTATGAATCACAATGCTCAATGGACTCACAGTAGATTATAGGACCACCTTCTATGAATATTACATTATCATATATTTTCTGGAAATATCCATATATCTATGGTTATAGATGAATCAAACCATACCATAGAGGTAAATTTATGAAATGATTCAACTCATCTTCCACAACACCTTATGGAACTAGGTCAACCTCTATCACTTGAATATTTCATATTTTTGGTAGTAATCTTCTATGTGTTATAATTTTTCCAACTAATTAATAGACATATATTATTATTTAAAAGGAAAACACCACATTGTTTTACAAACACTTTGTATTTTGTAGGCTTGTAAATGTAAAATTGAATACTCTCATTAGGATAAAAATAAATAAATATTTGAAAATAATTATTAATGATTTAATTGGAATCAAAATGCTATATAAATTATTCTAAACCCAAAACCCCCATAAAAATATTGGGATGTTTCCCATGCCATATCTTATATCGTTTAATTATGATGAATTTAGATGGAATGTGGATTCATAAGAAAATAGTAGTATCTAGATAATAACTCCATAATAAAATATTATGGTCACACAAACTTATAGTTGATCAAAAGATATGTACAATGATATGAATACTATTATTTGTAAATCAAATCCATTTTGTTTTTTCAGTTGAATTATGTTAGGGAATAATTCAATAGTATTTAGCATGATTTCATGAATAAGGAATAAATTATTTCCCACCCTAATAAAATTTAAAAACATTAATTCCTTTGTCCAATCGATTTTATAGATCATTATGAAAATATAATTTTTTTAACAATAATCATAAAATTTTCTCATTAGAAACATATATATATACCAATAGATGTTATGTATAAAGGTAATGAGGTATATGGATCCATGAAATGATTTTCTACACATTGGTCCACAAGCATAACTATATATGAGATGTGAAATTTTACTCTCCCTTTTACTTTTTCCACAAAATTTTTTCTCCATTATTTTGACATATAAACAATATTCACATGTAATAAATGATTCATTATATAATGGTTTTGATTATCTATCTATATAGATTATTTGGATGCATTACAAACTTCTATGTCTATGGAGATAATGATAATCATATGTTGGATTGTAATGAACCTATAAAATCCTAAAAATAATCTTTATATAAGGTTATTAAAATATATAAAAAAACACCATTACCATATTCCCAATATTCTGAAACATTTCAATCATATATATAGAAAAAATCATAATTTAAATATTTTTTGAAAACATATTTTTTCTAAACATGATATAGAAAAACTATTTATTTTAATACAATGAACTAAATAATAGTACTATAATTTCAAAACTACCCCACAAGGTAAAATCATAAAATATATCTTGAAATCCAATGAAACAAATCTTTCCCATTTACCAAGAAAATTCTACATTTCTCCTTTTTTTAAAACTTCCATCTTATCAATGCATAAGTTTTAATCATCCAAAATTTTTGTTGAACACCAGGTATCTGATACCAAGCAGTAATAGTAGATGAAAATGAACTCTATAACATTAAATTTTTTATTTATATAATTCTCCAATTTAAGAATACTTCTTATCTTGAGATACTAATCATGATTTTTTTTATAGATCATACATATAATTAATCCAAAACTGATTATCATGATGTAACATATAATATAAAATAACGTCATATTTATGGGTGAATATCAATTTTTTTATTTTTTCATCAATAAATTTTAATGAATGTAGTCCCACTAAAATGGTTGACACCATAAATAATATCCAATTGTTGATTAAATATGTATATTTCATATTGAATTACATTGGATATCGTATAAAGAATCTATAAATATAGCTGATAGCCATCTATTACCAATCATAACATATAACATTCCTAGATAGATTATAAGATATACCTCTATTGAATTCCAACACATGTATTAAGATAACTCTATTACTATGGTAGCCCGATTGATATGGTTTCTCTACAAATTTAATCCAAATAAAATTACAGGAATAAGAATCCTAACTAATAAAATTAACCTTTTTTCTTTTTTTTCTTACTTAAGATAATCAATGATTAGTTGATAGTTTGGGTCACCCATATATAATGATAAAATTCTTGAATTATCTTCTTTGGAAGGATTCCCACAAATAGTATTAGATATGTTTTCTTTAAAATGTCTCACTAATTTAACATAAAGAATCTTTTTATAAAATTTTATAACAATTTTAACATTTGTAATATTTTTCTTCTTCATGTTAAATCCTTAATCTATCCTTTTATTTAATATTTTTTTTAATACCTATCCCATCCACCAAATTAATATTTTCAGACTATATTAATACATAACTCTTTAAAAGAATAAGAATTTTGTTTCAATCAACCTAAAATAAATTCAGAACAAATTCATTTATATAAAAAATTAAATATCATGCATAATTTATATTTACTCATTATGTAATGTTTTATAACTAAATAAGATTAAAAATCCAAGCATTATTATTATTATATCCATACACACTGAACCCCAATATTCTATAATATGTAATAATCCTCTTGAGAAGTGGGAATGTTGGCCAAAATTCCCACTACGTGGGGATTTTTTATTCAAGTGAAAATAAAAATCATGACATCACTATAACATAACTTGAAAAAATTATACCCACAGACTAAATTCAATCATATTACATTAATTATAAACTGAGGTCAATGTTATGATAACTAAATCTTATGTATATATATATTGGATGTAATTCATGGAATAACAATATCCTTAAATAAAATTTTCACATTAATTTACTATAAAAAATATTTAGATCTCATAATTATTTTATAATTATGAATATTCTAAATTAATAAAACAATAAATAAACACATTATTTATTTTTCCAAAACATGATATATAAATATGAACTTTTCTTATTTAATTTAGGCTTTATAATTATTATTTCATAATTCCTAATAGTTATAATTTTTAACATCTTATAATTTTTAATGTAATATATAGACATATTATTATTTTTAACGTTTTTATATATTTTTTATTTAAGATGTATAATATAAAATATTATTCAAAATTTATGATTGATACAAAACTATAATAATTTGTGTGTCAATATTATTTTATGATATAAACTCCATTGTATGCTATGATTACATTCACTTATTATAATTATTTCTATCATATCACTCATATAATATTATCCAATATCACATGTATCGTAAATAATTTATTATAATGTTTTCATAATATAAAGGAATTTATCATATTCAATAATATCTCAAAACATATATAACGTTATTTTTGAAATCTATGGGTATATAGTATATTATAAATTATTATAAGTGGATATTATAGATAATGAATAAACCAAAATGATGAAATTAATTATATCATATATTATGAGATAGTTTGATATATTTATGATAACCCTGATCAGAAAAAATGAGTAGATTAATGTGTTGATCTTTTGAATAATACGGAATAGATTTCACTGATGGTTTTTTGAATATTATTTATTGAAAAGATGAAATAAAAAACCCAATGAAACCCTAATCATTTTTTGAAAGAGGGAACATGTAGAAAATAGAGACCAAATATAGGCTTACCTTCATTGTTTTGAAATCCATATTCAAATATATGAGTTTTTTATTAAGAACACCAATGAAATATCGAAATGATTCATTCCACCAACATGGTTCCCCATAGAGTAGAACCTAGATCATATCAAGAGGATATCAATTATTCACATGGGTAATAGAGCGTTTAGTGAATATAAATGAATAATGTTGGAGCATTCATTTACTAAACACATCAATTAATGAATTTAGAATGAAAATTAAAAAATTGATTAATCATATTGATCTATAATTGGTGAAAAAAGATTTGATTACATGGCCAAATGTGTGCATAAAATTCCCTATATAATACTTCACATATTAATCAAATATGGAAATAAAAATAAGTTATCAAATTTTTATCCACAGACATATATATCGACCATAAAATTAAATTATATAATAAAATATTTTACCATGATATTGTGAATTTTAAAATTTTGATATATGTTTTTTATTTGTAATCTATTTTTTAATTTATTTAAGCTATATTGTTTTTTGTTTATATTGAGTCATTATATTCCATTTTATGCAACCCCATACTATGACTATGTTATCGCTAATTTATTTCCTTTTCATTTAATAAGGAATCCTAGAAGATCACTATAAATAGTCTATGGGTATTTATTGGAGAATAAAAAAATTTCACTGAATTTTATATTATATTTTATATTTTCAGATGTAATATAAGGATCATGTATTTATATAGTCTCCTAAGACTAAAAAACTATTTTATCTTTTGTAACATGGTATCTTTTATTTCATACCAATGTAATAAAAATACCACCATATGAAGGTTACGGATATTAGGGTTGCAATATAAGTGATTCACAATAGATTTCACTAATACTCTCTATATAAAATATGAATCGGTTAATATAATATTTCACTGATTAGTGAAATACTAAAAAATTCATGATATAGACCAAATGACATATAACACGTATTAATGTCTTTTTTTGTTCCAATATAGTTGATTAATAATTCATGATGTTGGATATTTTATTAAGATATCATTTAATAAAGGTTATATTGGAAGATATACCTATGAAAAACTTTTACACCAAATATAAACATGAATAATTCACTTTGATTCCTCTAAGAACTATAAATTCCAATTATATCTTACTAGATTATATGAATAAACTATTCAATAGGTTTTCAAAAAAACTTGTTTTTGTACTTACTTTTCATATTTTCATTTATTATTTTATAATGTAAAAATATAAAGGGAAATTAAGTATTGTTTTCTGTTCAATAATAAAGTAAAAATTATATTCATAATGAAGAATGAATCAGTTTAATCAGTAAAAAGTATCCTTTCAGGACCGTGAAATCCCATGATAAATTTGGTCCATGTATCTATCAAAGAAATATTTAATTGATTAATTTATTATGCCAAAATCTTTTAAAATACAATATAGTTTCATTCATTTGATAGGTAATATCATTTATTTTAGTTAAATTTATATTGAATATCTAATAACTAAGAAAGTTAAATTTTTAATTATTAATGTATCTCAAGATGTAATACTATGATGATTGTTTCAATGATTATAATATGTGGTTTTTTAATAACTATAATGACATCAACTATAATTTTATAATAGTTTATGATATTCATTTATGCTTCCAATAAGTTCATGGGATGTTCTATCAATAAATTTTAAATGGGGAGATATTATGCCTCGCAACTATTGAATCCCCAAGAGGGAAATTACCCAACATAATATTTGGAGTTAGCAATGGGAATTTTTCTATTGATTATATAGAGGATATATAAATATGTATAGAAGTTTGACATACATAGTAATCATAGGATATTAAATTTAATATTAACATTTATAAGTCTAAACATTGACCAAAGGATATAGATTGAGTCAGTTTACATTTATTGTTTCTCAATGAATTATTTTCATGTGTATTAAAATAAGGTGTCAGATGCTCCCACTACAAATGATCATGATTTTTTTACCAATATAAATATTAATATAGGCATAATCATTTAGAACATATACAAGATGCATGTGGATATTGTAACTAAAGGGATGGAAAATATTGTTACAGAAATTTTGTGCCAACTAATATTACATGTGTAGATTAAAGAGGCTCAAAAGGATGATATGTAGAAAAATAAGAATATGGGATATATTTTAATGTTAATCATTAAAAACATTGATTTATAATATTTGGAACAAAGATATGTGTTCTATCCATGATATAAATAACAAAGGAACTTTTGGATGATTCACATAAATTATCGTTATCTATTCACCTATGAAGTGAAAATATGTATAGAGATATCAAGGATTCATTAGAGTGGGACACCATGAAGAATGATTCTATATATTATACATCATGATTCTTAGTCTACCAATTAATCAAGGCTAAATGACACAAATCATATGGGATGATGTGACCATTACCTATAACTATATGAAAATGAGATTATATCACCTTGTATTTTGTCAAAGGTATTATTAATACTTATGAAGGAAATAATACAATATAGTTTGTAGTGGATTAACTTATAATGATAGCACAATTCAATTTTATTCATGTGAATGTCATAATAGACCATTATTTAATAATATGTTAAATATAAGTGGAATGCATACATTGATTTTAGATATAAATTATATATGATCAAGATCAACGATCACATCAACGCCATGTATAAACCTATAAAATGCATTGGATATAGAACAAGAGTTTAATACTACTTATTTTCATCAAATTAAATGTCAATATAAAAGGACCATTAATATAATGTATGATATGATAAGATATTGATCAATGGATTTAAGATGATTTTGAAATATCCATCATCAAGTAGTGTTGTTGTAGTTAATATCATATTTCACTCAAGTATTTCGTGTGAACCATATGTAGATTTTTATGGGAAGAGATACAAAAATATGATATGATTTGATGATGCTAGAGAGTAAATGTGACTAGGACCCAATAATTTCAAGAAATCATAGAAAACAATAAATGTAAAGAGGGATATACCAATTAATGGAAATGTAGATGGAAAAAATATGTAGATCATGATTGATGAGAACTTACATTTTTTGGTAAATATGAAATATTCTATAAAATATAACTGTATATGTGTTTAATTAGATTTTTGAAGAAGGGAAATTTGAGCCCATGATACGTAGCACATTTTTGAGAGCATTGATAATTTGGGGACTATATCATGTCACCTAGTTCATCCAACAAACATCTTACAATTTCATGATGCGATCAATATACATATATATATATATAAATTGAGGAAGCGTAAACTATATCCATCAAATGTACTGAACTCATAGGTCATACAACTAAAACATGTTCTCTCAAAAGAGAAATTTTATGTATATATATTTGATTTTATAGATGCAGTATTGTAAAATAAGAATATTAACTTCATTAATTTATTATAGTGAAACCACATGTTCAAGGATTTCACATGGAGATAATGGAATATGTAATGAGAAAAAAGTATCCTATTATATTTTCAATTGATTAATGAAATATAAGGCTATAATTTGTTATGTTATAGAATTTAAAAAAAATATATTTTAGTGTGAAATTATAATTAATAATCCTCATTTTCTGGGAAACAATATTTACATGAAACACCAAATGAAAATAAATTGTGCTTTATAATGTTAATGACTAATATTATAAAATGAATAATAATTAAATAAATATATATAAAACCAACACAATTAAAAAATTATAATCTGAATAAAATCATAAATAAATAAAATTACAACATGATTGAAAATTTCATCAACATGATCTCCCATGAAGATCATATCATTGAGCATAAAAATAGAAATAAGAAAAACCATTAGTAATATGATAATTAATATATAAATGAATGAATAAGTAATATTAAATATTTTATCAATTTACTAAAAAATATATGATAATGTACAAGAGAAATTTAGTCATTTGGCATATATGGTTTTTTGTATATATAGTTTTTGGAATAAAAATTCTTCGGATATGAGGGTGATTATTAAAATGCATTATATTATTAGCAAATATAATATTTGATACTCAAGAGAGAATCCTCGGAATTAAGTAGTAAGAGTATCTCATATTAGGATAATTTGTTTGGGCCCCAAAAAGTGGAAACAACACTATGGTTTTCCATTTATAAAGCCCAATGTGAATGTTAACCAGCATGACTTGATTGAAATCATCCTTGGAAGATGTTCAAGCATGTCGATATCACTAACAAGTTCATGCTAGTTGAATAACTATTTATAACTAGCACAATTCCTTATCCCACCCTTAGGATTATATCACTAACTAGTTCATGCTAGTTGAATAACTATTTCATTAGATCATTTTAGGATTATATACAAATGAAATCATTAATGATGTAAATTATAATTTCAAAATGAATTTTTTATTATTTCTATTTTAAAATGTGTTTTTATAATGCATTCAAATTTAATTATATTAATGAAAATGTCAAAATGATTTTAATTTATTTTATTTATGAAATTAAAATTATAATTTTTTTAATAATTGATTTATACATATAATATAATGGTTAATATATATTATTTATTTTTCAAATAGAGGAAAAATATAATTTAATGTTTAAAATTATAGTTTTTAGTGAATTTTTTATCCAGGTGTTGTGTCTTTTAATATTAATAATTTATATTAAACACAATTTAATAATGATTATTATTAAATTTAGTTTTTATGTAATAATATTGATTTAAAATCATCTAATTATTATTATCAGGTTGAAATATGCATAAAATAATTTAATGTTTTAAAAAATATTTTTCATAAAACAAATTAAAATTATATATATTTTTATTTTATAGAAAATTTTCATAACACAAGAGATTTAATTTGATAAAATAAATTCCAAATTTAAAATATTCTCCATAAAATTTTGTAATATGGTATATTTTTATATTTGGAAAAGATAATTTCTACAATATGTAAAAAAATAGTTAATGTGAGATAAATGAGGTAAATTTAAAATGAATTAGTTTTTTAATATTTAGATTTATATTGAATTATTATATAATAGATATTTTATTTTATTTTTGAGTGAATCCAATAATTATGAGCAATATTTTCACTCTTATTTCATCTAACTATTATTTGATTCCATGTTTATTATTCACTAGTCTCTTATTTCAAAGTAATGGTACCCAATTTTTACATATATATGGTCCCCACCACCATAAATTAAAAATTACTACTATAAATTAATTTTCCTTTATAATATCTACCCCAATTTTATATCTTAATGTCTAATATCACATTTGGAATATAATTTTTGAAAAAAAATGAGGCCTATATCCTTCTTTATATAGGATGTTGTTATTAGGAGTGATTTTATCAATGTAAGTAAGGATTGATTATTCTTCTATTTCATTTACCATATTGCATTTACCCTCCTGAAATTATAATCACAACTATAGTGGTTGGTAATAAATATAATTCTTCCCTATAAAAATAAAATTACAAAAATATATACAGATACTCATTCTTTAGTATAACATGTTCTTATTTGGGTGGTCACAACTGAATACCTGAATGATGATATATAATCATAATTATTTAGATATGGTACATATATCAAAACATAAATAATGATAATATATGATATTAATGAGTAATTTCTACTGTGATTATTGTTTTTAAATTGTTACACTAAAAAAGGAAATCATAACATATCACATTATTATTTGAATAGTCACTCATAATATGTACGTTGTGAATTTTAATATTCCCAAATAGTCATGTATGATAAATAAAATGATCATGGAAACTTTTAAATTAATATATTATAATTACTCCATTTCATTTCGTAATCTATAACTTATGATCCTTATACTATATAATTCTAATAGAAATTGAATTATCAAAACTAGTTGAAAACATTCTTAATTACTAACATCTGATGATAAAAATATTCAATTATTAACTTATATATTATTAATAAATTGATATAATTAATTATTATTAAAAATAATATACATGAATAAGTTTCTTAAAAAAGTTATAAGGTTAATTTTTTTTTGAAAATATTTTATAAAACAACCATCCAATAAGTATTCCATCATAATGGGTTTTTATGTCAATTCACATTATTTGGGGAAATATTCTTATTACAAAACCATATTCCTATGTATGGTGTATTAATTTCCACATTAAATCATATTATCGTAATAAATTATTTATTTATGTAATTTAAAACTATATTTCAAATTCTTCCATTCATTATATTTTTATTTGTACATTAAGAAAATCATTATTGTTTTTCATTATCCAATATCAATTTAACTGTGTTAATACATTACCATTTTTATAACTTCTATGTTATCTATATTTTTCCAAATCTCTATATTATGTGGTATTTAATATTTATTTTTAAATGATCATGATTTTTTTAAATATTCTATTTCTCTTGATTTTTAGTTAATAAATATATGATTTTAAAATTAAACCCCTATACTATTTTATTTTTGTGTATTTTAATTCATTTATGAATTCAATATTACCACAAAATATTATTTTCATACTTAGAATGATAATTATATAATTATTTTATACCTTTTCTATTTATATTTACCTATAATAAAAATGAATCTTTATAACACTTTTATCGATTCATATTTATTTAAAATATTAAAAATTCTTTAAATTGAGCTTCTTTACACATCCATATAACATTAATTTTCTAATCCAAATATCGTATAATTTCCCTTTATTTATCTTAAGAGGTACTATTATTGGGATAGAAATTTTAAAATTTAATTCTTAAAAATATTCTTATCAACATTTAAAAATTATTTTAAAGTGATTTATTTTTTTTATTAAAAATTTATGAAAACAATTATGATAATAATTTTATCATGTATATTCCATTTTCATTTCATTCATATAATGATTTATCATCCTGGAATATTTTATATCATTTATGTGTCACCCGAAGAATTCAATTTTGATATTTTTCATTAGGATTATTTTATTGTGGGTATAATCCATTACAACTACATATTTTTTATTATGAGATACTATATGAATAAATTTTGTAACCCATTAAATTTTTATGGGTTGACCAAGCTATGATATATGTATGATATCACGAGGGACAAATATTCGTTTTTTTGTCATCATGTGATGTCCTGGATTGAAATTATATATCCATAAAATTTATTGTGAAATGATTATACCTTATGACTTATTATGTTATTAAATGTGGGGGGTTTCCCAAATACACTATTTTGGGGGACATGTGAGCTTATCAATGGTATAGTTAGTTTTTTACATAATGTTATGATGTTATAGGAAGATATCCCCGAAAAGTCTTAATATTTTTTGTCATTATTTTCGTGCCACATTCCAATATAATGTCACTAAGGATAATGAATATTCCTAAAAATTAACAATCTTATTCCATGATAAATTTTAAAATTTCATGATAATACTTTTATATTCTTTAATTCCATTATCTTGATATGTTACTATGACATCAAAAATAATGACCATTTCCTATTATTCTATAATATCATTTCATTAATCAATCATTTCTCCCATGTGCGAGTTTTCCCACACATGTATGTTCTAATGATTCGTTCTCCACATTGTTTTCAAAATATTTTCCCCTTAAAAGGAATTTTATCTCACCCATTTCCAATTATTATCATTCCCCAAGATAATGATGAATCTCATTTAATATTAATTTTCCTTAGAGAATTAACAAAAATGATGTTTTATTATAGAAATATTTATCTAAATTTTTTTTATGGTTATATTAAGACTCTAAAAAAATTAAAACTGCAACATCCCAGGTAAATAAAGAATATTAAATTTCAATATTTGTGAATTTAATATTAAATTTACTTTATATGGGCAGATATGTTCAATGAAGTACCCGATATGCAAAAATGGGTTTCTTTGAAATCATATGTTGCACACAATAATGAGTAATAGTGGAAAATACTAATATAATATTAATTTAATTAGTATCTAACTCCCAGCCTTTGATTTGGTAGGAATGAATATAAATAACTAAAATATGAATATAAATGTTTGTTTAATTTTTTTTACATTTATCCAATAAATGTTAGTGGCCTAAAATAATAAAGAATCCAATCTTAAGCATAAATACAAACATATTTTTTATAGGGTAGATTTACAGCCTTTTGATGGCCAACCATTTTTAAATATAATTTTTTTCAATTTTATATGTTCCATTTGACAAAATTATACTCTTATTTATAATCGGGACATCAAAATTTACTTTGGATGAAATTTTGGTACTTTTCTGATAATGTTCATTTTTATAAAGAGTGAAAAATACATCATTTTAATTCAGAAATGCCTTTTAATCTAATTTATTTAAATAGTTAGTGTGTTATTGTAATTTTTTTAAACGTAAATTGAATCATATATTTAAAATTTCATCCAATGTTGTTCATTGGAAGTAATTTCACTCTTAAAATTTGTCATAAATGAAGGTAAATCATTTAATAGTTATTATTTCTTAAAAACACCATTTATGTTTTGTCAACAAGAATTGATTTTAAATTTTTTTCTTCCACTTCTCCATTTTGAATATGGAAAAATGGATTCCATAATTTGATTCAAGAGTTACAAATTGTGTAAGTATATAACTTTTATTTTTAGACATTATGAATATTTACTTCAGTAAATATTTTATTTACCACGGTTAAAGGGTAAATCTGGTAAATACAGGTACAAAATATTATTATTATAATATTAAATTACCCTAAAAAGTGTTCTAATCCAATTTGTTGATTAATTTATGACCATGGTCATCCGTGGGTGATTTTGGGATTCCATGGAGCCACTTAAGATTGATAATGACACTTTATATTAATTAATTTAATGTAAAGACAAATATGACTTAAACATATATCTTTTAGTAAATAAATTGTTACATGGGGTTATATAAGTTATATATTCGACTATAAATTTTTCTTTTAAAGATAAATAAATTTCCTACATAATGGTATATATTTTTTTTAAATTTTTTGACATCAAATAAATAAAATTACTTATGACACAATAATGATGTAGTGTTTACCTCATTAATGAATGATTTAAATAAATAAGATTGTAAATATTAAAACAATATTTAAAACCTATCCAATTATTATTTGATGATTTTATATCGAACAAGAGACATATTATCTTCTACTTTAATAATTTTTGGACCTTTATAAACCAAAAATCATTATATAATAAAATAATATTTTCAAACATTCCTAAAGATCCCCTCTTCCCATTATAAAAATCTATCACCTCTAACCCATTACCACCACCTATAAATTTTTTTGTAATATCCAAAATCTACCTAAATAAGCTCCCAACAAACCTATATTTCTCATGGATGCCTTACCATAGGCTTAAGAAACTTCAATTAAACATTTTGGTTCAAACCAATGGGAGATACCTGATTTAATGGTAATGTCTTCTCTTAAGTTCATTTCTTTTATTTTACTTCTCCTACCCATAAATTCTTTTTATTCCATTATTTTATAACAAAAACTGTATCATAAATATACTAGGTTTTTTATGATAATTATTTGAACTACACTTCCACACACCTCCATCTAATCGATACGAACAACTGTTTCTGTGGAATGTGAATTACTGCCTCACAAAATGATGATTGTTCAAATATCTCCAACTGACTCTCATGGTGGCAATATTCAAGGAAATATATTTATATATGATATATATTATATTAATATTGTCTCTTTACTTCTGTATTTATCATTTATATCATACTCTTATGGTTTCATTAATGGGGAAAATTGATAATTTAATTTAAGGAAGTTGGGACTACCATCCCCTCAAAGTGATACGACATGTTCATGCCATACCTGGGATGTATAAAGAATGGAGTTAATGAAATAATATGTGATATAATAATAGAATTATAATATACATATTTATAATTATTTTATCATTCCATTAAAATATAAAATTGAAATGAAAGTGGTGTTCAGGGGTACGTATGACTTACCGTCTCCCTGAACGGTGCATTTCATTTCTTATCTGCAAATGTTATGTACTGTTATAAATAAATATATATACTGGATATATATGATATATTTGATAGGAAAACCATTAATATCATCCTGGATATAATGGAAGTTTTACCACATGCACAATTTATAATTGTAACAAGTTCACTTTTTAAATCAAGTTCTGAACATCGACAAAATGTCCGATATGAACTCAAATAATTGACTAATTGTTATAGAAATGTAATAAGTGATATAAAAGGAATAATAAACATTAAAAGGGTTCTTATATCTGTATAAATAAACATAAGTTTATTATTTAGGAAATTAAATAATGAACAGGTCAAGTCAGACACAACATAAGGGACTTCGTCTCATTCTCTTTTCATTGAGGAATGTTTTTGATAATATACACCTCCTTATTTTATACGGTATATAATAAACCCATTTGATGTTTAATTTCATTCAAAGAGAAACTTTTTTCTATTAATAATTTTACTAAACTACAAAAGGAATGTATTTAACATTTGTAGCGACAATGACCTCTCTGCCGCCGTAATCGTTAGTGGTCTTCCTCTATTAGACTAAATGTTTTTATAATGAAAAAGAAACCACTTCTTATGTTTTTGGGGTATTTGGTATTTAAAATGGGTTTTGAAATTTATTTATTTTTTTTAATTCTTGAATTTATTTATTTTGATTTCAAAATGAAATGTTATTAGGGAAATATTTATATTTGTAATATTTTATGTATTATGATTTTATAATGGCACTTAGACATTTGATGGGTGATTATGTGATAAACCAAATCACAGGTGGTGATGTGGTAAATGAGGATGGGTGGTTACATTATAACCTGCAATGCATTGGTTATGAAAGTTGGCCATATGAATATTCCATTTAGGGATATGTGTGGATGTCGACTATTTGGTTATTCCATTCATGTATGTTTATGTACTAAGTTACCTTTATATGTTATCTGTTATTTTTGTGGGTTTTATGGTAATATTTTGGTTACCAATTGGTATTTAATGATATTTTATTTACTGAAGATTATTTGTCACTACATAAATGTGAAAAGAATTACTTATGATAAATTATTCATGGTTTACTTTTTTTTGAAAAACTAAGTGTTTTCATTCATTGTGTAACCCATACTGAGCTTTTTTATGCTCTTCCCATGTTTTTTATAAAAATTCAACAACAACATATAATGAAAAATAGGGTCTACTATGGGATCAAGTAAAATTCGTGATGTTTAAAATATGGATGTGGACAAGACACTTTTTTGAATAGTTTTTATTTTATGAAAAAATGTATACTGAGTAGAAGAGTCTAAATGTAATATCCAAATTTCTATGTATATGTTATGGCCTAATTATCCAAATATATAAACCTGAAATGATTCTTGATGTGAATTATTCTTTTAATTTAATATTATGTAATGTTTTAAGTCCATGGCCTTGTATTTGGTATTAGAGGTCAGTATAGACATCTCTAGGAGTAAGAGTATTGTTAAATTAATATTCATTAGTTAATTTATGGTAATATTGAAATTATATTGCATTTACAGATTACCATGTTGCTTCTCCAAAGATATTTTAGTGTTCAAAATGGTTTTCCGTAGAGGAAACATGGAAGCAATGTTGGGAAGTCATACAGAGGATAATAACCTTTCAAATCAGCAACCTGAGGTGATCGAAATCAAAACTGAATAGTTTGTTGCTGTGATGGAAATGTTGAATCATGCTATAACGGGTGGTGTAATCCATGCACAAGATCAAACAAATCAACCACATCAGAACATGTCATTAATGGAGCATTTCATGATGCAACTTCTCCCATCATTTAGAGGATCTTCTAACCATGTGCTATATGAAGGGTGGATTGATGCACTGGATAAGATTTCTGATGTCATGGGATGTTTAGAACATCAAAAGGTTAGTCTCGATGTTTTCCATTTGGAAGGAAAAGCTGATCAGTGGTGGTCGATGGTGAAAAATATTAGGGATGGTGAGGAGATTGATGTTATTGATTGGAATGAATTCAATGGTATGTTTGTTGAGAAATATTTTCCTATGTTGGTTTGACTTAGGATGGAAAACAAATTCATAGAATTGGGGTAGGAGGATGACTCAGTTACTACATACGATGAAATGTTCACTCGACTGGCAATGTATGCTCTAAATTTCTTCTGAGATATTGATATTAAGATAAATAGATATTAATTAGGACTGATGATGCGATATCGAAGAGAATTAGCCTCTCTTGATTTCAAAATCTATTAGAATCATGTGAGATATGCCGAGAAGATAGAAATGGAGTTTTTTGATGATCAGGTGTTCTAAGAGAGCAAACAAAAGAAGAGGTCCAGTTGCTTGGGAACGAGAAAGAATTCATCAAAGAAGCACTGAGGTAAGAAAATTAAATGTCCAACATGGGAGAAGTGTGGTAAGAAGAATATTGGATAATGTTTACCAAGATCTGGAAATTTCATCTGGTGTAGTAAGTCTAGTAATATTTCTCATAACTAGATGGAAGATGATCAAGAAGTCTTTGAAAATCCAGTGGTAAGATGTTTTAAGTGAAATGAAATTGGTCATTTTTCAAATGATTTCTAGAAAAGAAATTAACTAAGGGAAAGCATCCTGACTATAAGCAGAAATGGGTGATAAAATAATTTGAAACTACTTCATTAGAAGTATGCCCATCGAATGATGTAGTATCAGGTACAATGTTTGTTTATTCAGATTATTCCAATGTGTTGTTTGATTCAGGCTCTACATATTATTTCATTTCCGAGATTTTTTCTAGTAAATTGGGAATTCCATCTCAAGATATGAATCCTAAACTTATGATAAAAACCCAGAGTAAATGTTGAGATAAAAATAAATTATAAGAACCATGATGTACTTATGTAAAGATAGAATATATCTAAAAACCTTATTGATTGTCCTATAGTATATTTTGATGTTACTTTGGGCATGGATTGACTTTTAGTTTATCATGATAAGATTGAATGTAGACCTAAAGTGGTTTCATTTCAGAAATAATTTCAGTTTGTGTACAAGAATGCACCCTTTTTATAATATATTAGGAAGCTGAGAAACTAGAAAAATATGTAAATGAATGTTACATTGAACATATTGTTGAAAAAAAGGAATAGTTTAGATTAATGATTTGCCCGTGGTAAATGAGTATCTTGAAGTTTTTCTTGATGAGTTTCCGGGTATAATACATGATGTGGAAGTTGAATTTAATGTTGACTAAGTTCCTAATGCTAAGACAATATCAAAACCCCATTATCGAATCGTTCAAATTGAAATTTTAGAGTTAAAGAAGCAATTACAGGAGTTATATGATAAAGATTTCATTCGACCTAGCACATCTCCATAGGGTGCACATGTCTTGTTCTTTAAAAAGAAAGATGGTAAATGAGACTTTGAATTGATTATAGAGCATTGAATAACAAAACTATTAAGAACAAGTATCAATTGAGTTATATAATTGATTTGTTTGATCAGGTATAGGGTCCTTAGTATTTTTGGAATTTTGATTTGAGGTAGGGGTACCATCAGTTGAATGTAATGGAATCAGACATTCTGAATACTGCATTTTGTACCAGATATGTCCATTATGAATGTGTAGTTATGCCTTTTGGTTTAACCAATGCACCTTCTGTATTCATGGGTCTTATAAATAGAATTTTCTATTAGTTCTTGGATAAGCTTGTGGTTTTGTTCATTGATGATATTTTGGTTTATTGTAAAGTTAATGATGATCATAAAAGTCATTTAAGGGTAGTCTTGAAAACCTTAAATGAAAAGAAAATGTATGGAAAATTCAGCATGTGTGCGTTTCAGTTATAAAAAATTTCATTCCTTGGTCACATTTTTTGAAAAAATGGCATAAATGTTTACCCTACTAAAACAAACTTTTTGAAGAATGGCCAAGACCAACAAATTTAATCGAGATATGTAGTTTTCTTGGTTTAGAAGATTATTACAAGAGGTTTGTTGACAATTTTTCACAGTTATGTAGACCAATTAATAAGTTAACTCGAAATGGTGTTAAGTTCATTTAGAACCACTAATTTGATGATTATTATCAAGAATTGAAAAGTTGGTTGGTGAATTCTCCAATTTGGGCACTACTATAAAGAGATGGTGAGTTTGTTATCTATAGTGATTCTTCATTGAAAGGACTTAGTTGGGTCCTTATTCAGAATGATCAGGTAATTACTTATGCTTCACATCAGTTGAAACCTCATCAGTTAAATTACCCGACACATGATTTGGAATTAGTTACTGTTGTTTGTTCTATAAAAATATAGAGGCATAAACTGTACAGATTAAAATGTGAAATATATACTAACCACAATAGTTTCAAGTACATATTCACATAGAAAGTCTTCAGCATGAGACATAGGAGGTGGATGAAAATAATCAAGGATTATGATTGCATAATTCATTACTATCCAAGAAAGGAAAATAAAGTGGTTGATGATTTGAGTTAAAAAATTACTTCTTCAATAACCATGCTATGTTTAGAACGAGAACATTTGGTTTTTGATTTGATAAACATTGAAATATAATTTTTTGGTGCGGGGAATTACTCTATTTTGTTTTATGTGTCAATGAAATCATCTCCATCAGACAGAATTTTGCAATCATTAAAGGAAGACATTGAGTTACCGAAAAAGGTAGAGTTGGTTTAGATGGATATGTTTCTGATTTTATCATTGATAATGACCGTATTTTGAGATTTGGGAAGAGATTATCCATGCCTTTTGATTCACAGTTAAAGAAAGAGTTGTTATGTGAAGCTCATAGATCTTTTTTCAGTTCATCATGGAAATATTAAGATGTACTGAAATCTTTGTGAGTTTTAATGGTGGTATGGAATGAAAAGAGATATTGTTATCTTTACTGTGTTGTGTTTGACTTGTCAGTATGTTAAAGTAGAGCAACAGTTAGTGAAAGGGATGCTTCAGTCTTTACCGGTGACAGAGTAAAAAAGGGAAAATATATACAGGGACTTCATTGTGGTATTACCAAAGACATCTCTAGATAATAATGCAATATGGGTTATTGTTTATTGATAGACTAAATATTCTCATTTCCTTCATATTCGAGATACTTTGACTCTAGATCAACTTTCTCGGGTGTATGTTAAAGAGATAGTTGGGTTGCATGGAGTTCCACTCTCAATTGCATCTGATCGTGATCCCAGGTTTACTTCAAACTTTTGGAATGGCCATTAGTAGTCGTTGGGTACTGAAATAAATTTTATTAAAACTTCTAATCCTTAATCAGATGGGTAGTCAAAAAGAAAAATTCAGTATTAGAAAGATATGCTACGTGTTTGTTCAATGGATTACCAGGGAAGTTGGGACAAACATCATTCATTGGTTGAATTTTCTTATTGTAAAATTTTCCATTTCAGTATAAATATTCCATCATTTTAGGAATTATATGGGAAGTGGTGTCGAACTCTAGCTTTTTGGGATGAAGTATGTGAAAGGAAGCTTATGGGACCAGAATTGGTAGAAGGGATTGCATAGAATGTTCTGTTGGTTCATAAGAAAATGAGAATGACTCACATCAAGAAAAAAATTAATGTTGATAACTGGAGGAGGGATCTATCTTTTGAGGTAGGTTATCATGTCTTTCACAATGTTTCTCTATGTCAAAGTGTGATGTGTATTGGTAATATGGGAAATTTTAGTCTGAGGTTAATTGGACCTTATGAAATCCTAGAGAAAGTTGGATCAGTTGCATAAAAATGGCTTTACCTACATGTTTATCCCAGGTATACAATGTTTTCCATGTTTCAATGTTGACAAAGTATATACCGGATTCATCTCATGTTTTGATCCCATAGGTAGTTCAGTTGGAAGAGAATATCTCTTATGAGGAATAACTAGTATAGATTCTTTAACGAAGAGAGAAACTGTTTACAGAATAAGGTAATTAATTAGCTAAATAATTTGTGGAAAAAATATATGGTTGAATAAGCAACGTGGAAATCTGAAAATTTTATGAGGGATAAATATCCCCACTTATTTAATAAGTGAGTAAAATTGTGAGGATGCAATTCCCATATGGTGGGAAGAATGTAATATCTATGATAAATAAAGAATAATACATTTTCATTTTTTTAAATTTAATATTAATTATATTTTAAACAGGATGATATGTTCTATGGCATACTGGATATGCAATAACAGGTTTCATTGAAATCTTATGTTGCACACAATGTTGAGTCATATTGATAAATAATAATATAATATTATTTTAAATAGTAGTAAAATCCAAGCCATTGTATTGGGGAGAATGAATATAACTAACTAAAATATGAATATACATGTTTTTCTATATTTTTCACATTTATCCAATAAATTTTAGTGGATTAAAATAGTAAAGAATTCAATTTTAAGCAATAATACTCTAAAATTCATTAAAGGTTTCATTTACTGCATTTTAATGGATAATCCTTTTTAAATATATTTTTTTAACTTTTATATGCTCTATTCAACAAAATAATATTTTTATTTAGATTCGGGACATCAAAATTTACATCGTATGAAATTTTTTTATTTTTATGATAATGTTCATTTTTATGAATAGTGAAAAATACCACATTTTAATTCAAAACTGCCTTTTAAATTAATCTATTTATATAGTTACAATACTATTTTAATTGGTTATAAAGTGTAATTGGATTATTGTTTTAACAATTAATCCAATTTAGTTCATTGTAAGTAATTTCTCTATTAAATTACACTTAAACATTTGTAGAATTTTTTTTAGTTATTATTTCTCAAAAACATGCTTTATGTTTTGACAACAGAAATTAATTTTAAATTAATTTTTGTCACTTATGTGATATGAATTTGAAAAAATTGATTCAATATTTGGAATTAGAGGTCCAAATTTTTTAAATAGGTAAATTTTATTTTTAAAAAATATGAATGTTTACTTCAATAAATATTTTATTTACGATGGTTAAAGGGTAAATCTGGATAATAAGGGAAACAAAATATTATTATAATAATATTAAATTACCCTAACATGTGTCATAATCCTATTGTTAGATACCTTTCCAGCCATGGGAATCGTTGGGTCGATTTGGGGACCCCATGGAGCCACTTAAGAGAGATAATGACACTTTATATTAATTAAAATAATTTAAAGACAATGATGACTTAAACATATATCTTCTATATAATCAATTGTTAAATGGGGTTATACAAGTTAGATATTTGACTATAAATATTAGTTTCAAAGATAAAAATATTTTCTACATACTTGTAATTTTTTTATATTTTTTGGATATATAATAAACAAAATTATTAAGGATAGAATAATGATGTAGTGTTTACCTCATGAATGAATGATTTAAATAAATAAGGTTATAAAGATTAAAACAATATCCAAAACATATCCAATTATTATTTAATGATTTTATTTATAAAACTATTCATCATAGGTTATACTTTAATAGTTTTTTAACCTTTAAGCATCGAAGATTATTATATAATAAAATAATATATTCAAACTTTCCTAAAGAGCCCCACCCCCCTATAAATATCCATTACCTCTAACCCATTACTCACACCTCTCAAGCCACTTGTCTCGTCCAAAATCTGCCTAAATAATATCTTTAAATTCCTCTCTTCATCAAATAAGCATTACCTTAGGCAGAAGGCAATTCATGTAAACCTTTTGGTTCAAACCAAAGGGAGATACACGATTTAAAGGTAACATCTTCTCTTATGTTCATGCATTTTTATTTTACTTCTCCAACCCCCTAAAAATTTTTATTACTTTATTTTATAAAAAATATCCTCAATATACTGGGTTTTTTTATTAGAAGATTTCGGTCCACAATTCCACAAACCTCCATCTAAAGGATATGAACATACTATTTCTGTGGACGACGAACTACAGCCTCACCAAACGATGACTGTTCAAATATCTCCAACTACCTCTCATGGTGGCCATTATGATGCCACTATATTTATATGTCATATATATTATATTTATATTGTCTATTTAATTCTTTATTTTTCATTTATTTCATTCTTTTATGGTTTCCATAATGGGTAATAGCAATAATTTAAATTGAGGAAGTGCGGACTACCGCCCCTCAAATTGATAAGACTCATTCATGCCATAAATGGGTCATATAAAGGATCATGTTAATAAAATTTTATATTATATTATATTTTAATTTTAATATTCCTATGTATAATTATGTTTTCATTCAATTAAAATACGATATAGAAATGAAAGTAGCGTTTAAGAATGCGTACAGCTTACCATCTCCACGAACGGTGCATTTCATTTCTTATCTACAAATGTTATGTAATATAATAAATACATATATATAAGGGATATCTATGATATATATGATATCTAAATCATGCATATAATTCAATAGATAATTTATTTTCTACCACAAGGACATTTTATAATTATAATAAGTTCATTTTTTAACTCAAGTTCTGAACATTGACAAAATGTTTCATATGAACACAAATAATTAAATAATTTTTATAAAAAGGTAATAAGTGATATTTAAAAATTGAAAAAGGTTACTAATCATGTAGAAATTAACTTAAGTTTATTTTTCATGAAATTAAAGAATTAATGGGTCAAGTCATAGATGAGGTAACAGACTTCATCTCAATCTCTTTTCATTGAGGCATGTTTTTGATAATATACACCTCCTTATTTTATACGGTATATAATAAATTCATTTTACATTTAATTTCATTCAAATGGATGATTTTTTGTATGAAGAGTTTTACTAAATGAAAAAGGAATATTTTTATCATTTCCAGCGACAATGACCTCTCCACTGCTGTAATCATTAGTGGGCTTCCTCTATAAGAATTAATGTTTTTAAAATGAAAAAACCCCTTATTATGTTTTTGGGTGTTTTGTTATTGAAAATGGTTTTTGAAATTTATTTATTATTTCAACATGTTGAAATAATTTATTTTGATTGAGAATGAAATGTTATTAGTGAAATATTTATATATTCAATATTTTATGTGTCATGATTTTATAATGGTACTTGAACATTTGGCCGGTGGTTATGTGATAAACCAAATGTCGTGTTGTGCAATGATAAACTAGGATGGGTGGTTACATTATAACCTTCAATTCATTGGGTATGGATGTCTCCCATATGACTATTCCATTTAGTGATATATGTGTAGAAGTCAACCATATGGTTATTCCATTTATGTATGTTTATGTCCCAAGTTACCTTTATATGTTATGTGTTGTTTATATCAGTTTTATGGTAATATTTTGGTCACAAAATGGTAATCAATGATCTTTTATTTAGTGAAATGTATTTACTACTTCATAATGGTGAAAAGTGTTACTTATGTTAAAGTATTCATGGTTTATTATTGTTTTGAAAAAATTACACTTTTCCTTTTTTGTGTATCACTTACTGAGCATTTTTTGCCCATCCCATGTTTTTTTGAAATGTTTTTCGAATGACATAATGATGAATATGGTCAAGGCTGGGATTAAGGAAAAGTCAGGATGTCTAAAATATGGAACTAGACATGGCTTTTTTCCAAGAGTTTTTATTTTATAAAAAAATGGATACTAAGTATAATTGTCTACATGAAATATTAAAATAACTATTTATATGTTATGGCCTAATTATCTAAATTTCTAAACCTGAAAATATACTCAATTTGAATAATTTATTTAATTCAATATTATTTAATTTTTTAAAGTTAGGTCCTTATAAAAACAATGGGGATAATGTTTAATTTACTATATATAATATAAAAATATGAAAAAATGTTTAATATATTTTTAATGTAATGTTTAGTTATTTTAAATTTCTATAATTTATACTAGTCATTAATGAGTATTTGGAAATATATTTATCAATATATTATTTACAAAATAAAAACCCTATTTGACGCATCATTAAATATCTATAACCCTACTCCACATGAGGGATGTATGTGAACATGTGTGATTAATATACTTTTCTCGTTTTAAGTCAAATAAGATGTAAGAGGGGAGAAACTAGGAAACTGGAAAAAATTCAGAAATTGCAAATGATTCACTGATAGGTAAGTCACCGACACAGATCCACTTATGAGTGAGCAACCAATGAGACCTATCGATGATGATCCACCAATGAAAAGATACTGATACAATGAAATTTAGAAAACTTGACCTACCGACACCTCAAAATTCAAATTCCCTGACATACAAACACCCTGACCCACAGACACCCTGATCTACCGATGCCCTGACATACTGACACTTGGACATACCAACACCGATGCTCCTGGATCACTGATTTGGAATCTACTAACTCACCGATTCTAACTCTCCTGACTCAGCAATACTCTGACATGTCGACACACTAACATGGCTTTGCACTGGGATACCGATGAAAAAACATGAAAAACTAGAAAACTCTAGAAATGAGCCATCATTTACTCCAAGAACACCTAAAACTTGGTATTTTTACAACAGAATGGTTTGGGGAAATCTAAGATATTATATCAAGTACCTCTCAATATTTTCTCATCCTTGAGAATTCAAAACCAACCTAGAAGAAAGCAGGTCTGAAAAACCACCCCTTAAGATACATCTAATAGATGAACCACCCTGTGTTGTTAAAAATCTATAGTGAAAACCCAATCATCAAAGAATAAATCCTTCTCATCAATATCCTAATCAATAATAGAAACATTAAAGACCCATTTCCACAAACAACCTCCAAAGCACCAAGGGGCATAGTGTCCAAGAACATGGATTATGGATCTCCTTCCCCCATGTCAAGATACAATCCTCTTTGGGTTGCATTGTCTCTACCACATAAGTTTAATCTCATATTCATTAATGCATCTCGAAAAGGGATCAGGTCATCCCATCCCCTTAGTTTGGAATCTTCACAAAAAATCAAAGAACATGGAACCAATTTATAATTCAGTATGCGATGTCAAAAATTACATCACTAGAAAGGTGAAATAAAACCGCAATATAAACTCATAACAACTATAGGTATTGGGAATTGATATATTCTTCTCCATCCCATGTACTCTCCTCGAGGTTGTCGTTCCCTAATATCACCCAAGATAAAGGAATGGTCCGCCTATATATCAACTTCTCCTTACAATCTTCATTTCCTAGAGGTTTCTCAATGAATACCGTGTCATCCTCAACATCCATATCTCCCCTTTCTATGACATGGGATTCATCATCTAAATACTGATGGATTTGAGAGACAAGAAAGATTTGGTGGATATTCTCCAACCATGGTGGTAATGCCAGCTGATATTCCACCTCGCCAACTCATCCCAACACCATGAAAAGTCCGATGAACTTGGGTGAAAATTGATTCCTTTTCAAAACCTCCACTATCCACATTGAGGGGAGACCTTTAAGAACACATGGTCCTCAACCACTATCTCCAATACATTCCTTCTATGATTGGTATACTAATTATTTCTGTCCAGTGTTTTCTTCATCCTCTCATGCACAAGATGAACCGTATCTGTTGTTCTCTAAACTACTTATGGTCTAAGAAGTGATGATTCACCGACCTCTACCAGAATACTGCTAAGAGACATGGTATTTTGTAAAAGGAATCAAATAGGGTCATGAAAATGGTAGAGTGATAGCAGGCATTGAATGAAAATAATACTAGGGTCATGTGTCATATTCATGATCCCCCGATGTCTAGAAAACATGGTTGTAACATATCCTCCAACGTCTGGATGATCCTCTATGTTTTCCCAACCCTCTGAGGGTGTAAATTAGTGATAAGGTGTAACTGGGTTCCAAAGGCATGATGTAATCTCATCCAGACTCGTAATGTAAAACATGTGTCTTGATATGAGACAATGGATCTTGGAACTCCATGCATAGGTTCTACCCCATCAAAATACCTCCATGCAATGTCACACACTACGCTCGACTCCGTGATCACAAGGATGTAATTCAACATCGTCAACCAGTCCACCACTGCCCAAATTGAATCACATTCTCCCTAAGCCATGGGTAATTCTGGGACAAAATCTATCAAGATATTATCCCAAATCCACATAGAAACATCTAATGGGTGAAATAGATCTACAGGAATATGGTTCTTAGCCTTCACCTACTTCCACACTAAGAAACATTCCAGAAACTCTGCAACTTCTTGCCTTAACCCAGGTCACCAAACCTATTCCCTCAAGCCTTAGTACATCTTGTAATATTTTTGGTGTAGCACTAGGGGTGAATTATTGAAATCATAGAGAACATCCATTTTCATTTCCACAAGGAAAAACATCTTCCCAAAAACAACATTTGATTCTAACTATCCTCTAACCATCCCTTCAGATAATTAACTTGGACAACATGATGACACACAAATTCCATCTCTAGGTCTCCCAACTGAGACTCCTCCATCTGCTACATTATGGAAGACTGTACTATCATCTAAAACAGATAGCCTAAACTAGTTTTTCCCCAGTATCCATGCGCTATGTGGCTAACTCCCCCATTGTTGTCCAGGAATTTGTGGATTCCCATATTACTTCTTTATTTTACTTTTTTCCCAAGGAATCAGCCACCAAGTTCCCCTTCTGTGGTGTGTAAGAGAGTTGGATGTTCTAATCCTTTTGGAACTCCATAAACATTCACTAAGGCATGTTTAAGTCTCATTGGGAGAAATAATACCTCAAGAACTTATTATCTGTGAAGACAAAAAAAGGATCCCCAATGAAGAAATGCAGACAAAACATCAATGTGAACTCGGACGCTGCAAGTTCCAGGTCTTGGGTGTAATATTTACAATCGTTATGATGTATCTTCTTAGTCCCATAATAGATTACTCCACACTGCTGCATTAGTAAACATCCAAATCCTAGGCCAGAAGCATCACATAACACCTCGAACATCACCCCTTCCAATGGAAACCAAATAACTATGGAACTAATCATCTTCCCCTTTATAAAGATGAATGCTTCATGAAACTTATCACTTCAAAAAATGCCTGGTATTTTCTATGAAAATATGTAAATATAGCTCCAACTTGAGTGAATTCGAGTATGAACCTCTGATGATAGCTAACATGACTCTGGAAACTATGAACCTCAACTATGTTCTTGGGTGCTTCCCAAGAAACAACTGCTTCAACCATTGAAATGTCCACAACTATCCCTTGCTGAAACACCATGTTTCCAAGGATGTGTACATATCATGTTGAGAATAAGAACTTATACAACATTCTGTAGAGATTGAGGCCTATGAAGCCCGCCAAGACATTCCTCACTATCCCAGTTTGGTCCTCTTATAAAGATTAGTAGACCAAGATTTCTTCGATGAATATGATGTTGATCAAGTCTATGGAATCATAGAAAATAGATTCTATGAGAAAAATGAACATGACTGGTGCATTCGTGACAACTAAGGGGACAACCACAGACTCGAAGATCCCATCCCTGCACCTGAAAGCAGTCATCGAGATGTTACCTTCTTTAAACCTCTACTAGTAATATCCCGACCATAAATTGATCTTAGAGAATTAACATGTTCACTTTAACAGGTTAAAAATATCATCGATCCTTGGAAGGGGTAATAGTTCTTGAATGTCTCCGGATTCAATATCTAGAAGTCTATGCACTATCTTAGACAACAATATTCATTCTTCATGGACATTATTGGAGCACCCCATAGTGACTCACACAGCTAGATTAAATCACTATGTATCAGGTCATCAACTAGAATCCACAACCCCCATAACTCAGATGGCGCCATCTAATAGTGAGTCATCAAAATCCGATGATCACCGGGTTGCAAGTGTAGTCCAAACTCAACATCACGTTGAGGGGGTAGAGTCACATCCTCTTCTGGGAAGACATCTAGGAACTAACTGAAAACCAACGAAACATCCAAAATAATTTTAGCTATTTATTCCACTAATATTTTGGAAAAAAATAAATAAGTGTCTCCATATGTTGGCTTCCCTCGTGGAAACCCCCACTCGCCCAAGAGAGCTACACGAAGGCCTCCCATATTTGAGAACACAACCCTTCTCTAGAAGAAATTGATAATAGAGTGCACATAAAACAAATATTTGATTCCTAGGATGACATCATATGGCTACATCTATATTAGAAGAAGATCCCCACTAAACTCATGTGGCCCCAAAATCAGTTTACATCCACAAAAAACATTGAAAAAACTTGTTTGACCTCAAAATGGAATTCTCAACACTAGGAGAACATAAAATTCACTCTACGTAAAGATCCATAGCATGGGTTAGACTAGGTGCAATAGAAGAGTGTGAATCTCCTGAATAAAAAAAATTGCACACAAGAGTATATAACAGATAGATCATACCTCGATCAAACTCTAGCCCTACCGGAGCTACTACCTACGAGGCATGTAACTGCCCATGTCATGCTCCTCTACCCATCTAGTGTGGACCACCTCGCCAACCAAAATCTAGATGAGGTCCATGAGAATCACATAGTGTTCTCCCTACCCTATAAACATATATCCTCATTGGAGTGGGAGCACGCTGCCCCTTCTCCTGGAAGGGCCTGATCAGATACTACTACTGCTGAGGTGGGATAAAAACCATATCACCCCCACAATACTGAGTTCGAACTGGGAACTAAATCCAAAGTTGTCTAAATCCCCCATAGAAAATGACCCTAAGTTTTTAGCCCATGTGGAAAGGGTGATGTCTAGGATATCAGAACTAGCACTGATGTTCCCTACATCCTAATAGTCGAAACCTAGAGCACCCTGATGTTGAAGACATTATACTAACAAACCTCCACTTCAACGAACTTGGCGGGATATCCTCTTGTATCACAACTGACTCTGAGTGGAACCTTTCCATTACCTCATCCTTCTTATGAACCTATATGTATGTTGGTAGAGTAAAGGGAGTGATGACATACAGAAGAGAAGGTCAGAGTCCCTCCTATAAGTGTCTCACTTGGGACTCCTCATCTGAAAAGAGATCTGAGCTGAAGTGTAGGAGATCCATGAACATGATGCTTGATTCCCATTCCAACATAGTCCCTTACTGGAGGGAGAGTAGATCCTATTTATCCTAGTCCTTTATTGTTAATGAAAGTAATTCCTCCTAAAACTCCCTCTCATAGTTATCCCATGTAATTTGAATCTCCTACCTCTCCCTGAGGTAAAGTAACAAACACCAATTTACTTCTCCTCATATATGGATCACTTCAAAAAAATCCCAGTATACTTCTGAATCCTTAATCAAGATGATAACGATCACTAGTTCCTTTATCCAACTCTCTGTCTCCATGTATGGGACACTACTCTCTTACTTTCTGAGTGTCTTCTACTAGAGGGAAATTAGAGTCATGTTCCACTGGTCATCTTCCTCCTATCGTTCTCTCCTTCGCTGATTAGCTAGGTCAATAAGATGGTCCTCAACTTCTTATACCACATATGGATGACATCCAAATAACATAGCTGAAAAAATTAACATGGAACTATCAATCCCAAGTAATGTGGAAATTTTTTATTAAATTTAATTAAATATTTATTTATTTTAACAAATAAAAACACCAAATACGAAGAATAATAGCACTGAATATGTTGTATGTACCTTCTCTAGGGTCTCTAACATGAATTCGGTGGAGCCTCACTTGTATATTCAGTAGGACCAAATTCCTTTCATTAGATCCTGAGGGGCCCTAAAATCTTGTGTCCTATCATGTCTTCCCTAACCTTTCCCACACAGCAACATTTCCTAACATCATCGCCCTACCATCCTCCGAAATCTTCATTGTTCCTAACTCCAAACATAATCCTACCTCTCAAAATCCCAGAAACAAACCTCTAATACAATTTTTTGATGACTCTCCTTCTTAAAGACAAGGTAAAGGATAAAAAAGATCCACACCCTTCTTTCCTCATGATGAAGGACATATAATGACCCCTATGTCCCACCTTTAATAGGTCATAGTGTGGTGAATAAAAAAAGAGGGTGTAGAATATCACATAATATAGAAGTCATTACCCTTTTTATAGATGAAGATCAATAGAGAATATGGTTTATAACAAGAATCTCCAAATATAGAAAGTAAAATTAAAACCAAATTTTTTTCCTACATGCCTGTTTAAAAATAAATTTGATACAAGGTACAAAACAACTCGAAAGTAAATTAGTAAAAGAATAGAGGATAAGAACAGTCATCAACTAATATTGACCCCCTGACCTAGTAAAGTCTAGCATGATCCTCAATGTCTCTTGGATACCTGAAAATAGATTTAAATACATAGGGTGTGTATAAAAGTACACCCAGTATGAAAACTAAAGACACTCGTTCACAAGTGAGGGAACATACTAACTTACCTGTGAGAAAATAGTATAACCTCAAAGAACCTACCATGGAATACAATTTATCCTAGCATCACAAAGGCACACTCACCAAATAACTCAAGTCAAATAGTTTTGTAGTATAAAAACTTCGATATTTGTGTGCCCCACACCACATTCCCACTTTTTAGCTTCTCATTCCTAATAGATAAAATCTTTAACCAACCACTCATCCCATTTTTAGTCCCACTGCCAAAACCTTCCCACACACACACATTCCTCAAACCACACCACACATCCTACCCATAGACACTTAGGCCACAAAAAATACACATTTCTCCTAATGCCACATGAGCCTCATCCCAAAGATATTTTCAAAACAAACCTATACCACAATCAACTGATCCACCTTCCATAATAATCCTACCTAAAAGATATGGGACTATATTAATCCTCAATAAGTTATATACTACTTGGATACTCATGAGTATTATGAACCTAGAAGAGGGTGTGAAGAAAAATGTCAATTACCTTCCACCCCCACAAGGTTGTTGGGAAAGACACCCTCCCCCATGAAATGGCAGCGTTTGGAACGTGGTGCTAAAAAAGGGTGGGTGCATATATAAATAACAAGGAACTAAAATTTATACATATAAGTAATCAAACACTCAGCCAACATAAGGGTTTTAAACAACCAATCAAACAAGCTCACCAGTACCACTTTTTCTAGTTTCCTGAAATGAAAAACTACACAACAGCCACTGTCAAAGAATAAACCAGAACGTTTTTTCATTTAACCACAAGAAAATTATTCAAATTGCGATTCAAATTAAATTATTCCTATAATTTTGGAAAACTATCAACAAAAATCATATTAAAACAAAAAAAAAAGATTTAAAGCCCAACTGTACATCCCTGTTCTAAAACTGCCAACAATCATTCTTCAATGTTCTACCACCCAATCATTCTCTCACAACCCAGCATCACATCCCCACTAACCAAAAAATTCCACGTTGTAGACCCACTAAACACAGGTTCATAATCACAGAAAATTCCAACTTCAAAATGTCATTCGACTACTATGACACAAAAAAGGTAGTTCGTCAACCTAAAAGTCCATCCCTTCCATAATCAGTTAGTCTATCAAATTGGGATACCAACACACCCCCTATACTACCCCACAAACAAATCTCAAAACAACAAATATTAATCCATAGCCCAGTTGTACACACGTTCCACTCCTGTCTCAGGGAACCAACTCCTCTGTCCACCCTTGTACCCACAACCATGCTCCCAATAGAAGCAACACACGACTGAAAAAAGTCACAAAACATAATAGAACACAACACTGAGACACACCCATCAACAATATGTGTATATATTAAAATTGCATAAACACTATTCATTAATTGTGTTGCAAAACCGGAGTGATCATAAAATAGTTTTCATCCCAGGGAATCTGTTTCAATTAACCAAATGTACGTGTTTAATAAGTATTCTTGTTTTGGATAATTATCATACATCATAACAAAAGAAAGTTGACACCACCAGTCATGAAGAAAATATCACCAATAACCATGATTTTTAAAACACATAAATCCACAATAAATCCATAAATAATCAAAGATAACCAAAATATTATAGGCGATCGAACATTATACCACCCTCTTCCCATTATTTTATTTTCCTATATTATCATTTGATTATAACTAATTTATGTTTATTTCTAATTTTATGAAAAGTATATTTCTATACCTCCTAAATAATAATTAGTAAAATAACCCTACATGATTCCCAAATAAAGAGAGATTTATGAAATCCATACTTGGATGATCAATGTATTAAAATTCCTCCTTGCGCCATGAATAGGGGAAAGAGTGAGCAGCAGAAAACATGAAGAATACTAAGCAAGAGGGCTTAAAAACATACAAATGAGTTGTCTAGGGAGTAAAGATCTAGACCCACAAAGGGGAAATGGAAGGAACACAATGAAGGTAAGATCTTGGATTTAAAGATCCAGATCCCATGTTAAAGGAAGAATGGTCTCCAAAAGTCATTAACGTGGTATCGCGGTTAAGATTACACAATTTGAGTATCTAAAATCCCCCGAGACATTAGAATATTAAATATATAATTAATATTTTTTAAAACTCCCTCAAAAAACACATGTATGGCTTGAAACTCTTTTTACATCAATTAAGACATAAGAGGGGTGAAACATGAAAGATGGAAAGAACTGGGGGAATTGGAAATGATTAACCAATCTATGAGTCATCGACGTAGAGCCACTGATGGGTGAGAAACCGACATGACCTACCGATATTGAGCCACTAAAGCTGAGGTACAAACTCAATTACCTACCGATGCCTTTACATAAAGACGCCTCGACCCACCAACACCCTAACCTGATGGCTCTCTGACCAACCGACTCCCTGACCAACCGACACTTTGACATACTGACACTGATGCTCCTGAAACACAAATGATGACACTCCGTACTCGTAGATTCTAATGTTGCTAACTCACCGACGCATTGGTGTGAGGACACACTAATAGGTTGGCACACTGACATGATGACACACTAACATGATGTTTCACTAACATGCCGATGTAATGGTTCATGAATGGAAAAATTAGAAAAACTAGAAAAATCTTGAAACAAGCCAAAATTACCTCCTAGGACACTAAAACTCAATATTTTCATAATGTAATGGTCTGAGGAAATATGTTTTATTACATATAGCCCTAAGAAATAAAATTCCCAATAAGGATATAAAATAAAACATTACCCTACCCCTTACTTTCAAAAAGGAAATAATTTCATGTTAGATTTAATTATAGTAACCAAAACAATTTTTTTAATTTCTAATCAAAATAAGAAAAAGTACAATTTTAAAGTAACAAAATAAATTATTTGATACAATTATTTTTAAAAATAAATATCCAAATAATGATGGTTTAAAAATAACTAATTTATAATATTGAATTATCATAAAATAAAAGATCCTCAATTAAAAAAAATTATAATTATACAAGTATTTGGTACATCCAAAAAAAGAAAATTAAAATATTCTTTTTATCATTTCAAATAATAAAAATAAACCAAGAACAATTGATTTTTATATTATTACCTTAGATAATATGATTACCTTAGAGGAAGAAACATGCGAAATATCAAATCATATAAGTTATATGCGGTCTTAGGTTCCTCATATCCTCCATGATTAACCAGTGATATAATACCACTCATTAAAAATCCATTTTTGATTCCACAACCAATGTTATAGTTATACCAAAAGTATCATCATATCATTTATTTTTCATTATTGTTTAATCATCATTGGGAGAGCATGTCGAGGGGTGATAATAATTCCCAAACATACTAGTGGTTAGTCCACTAACCAAGGTAACCAATATTTATTTGTTCCATGCACATAACTAGGATATATAATGATTTTTTAGGAGAAATTGCATTTTCTAATAATACCACACTAAAAAGCAAGCATATTATTGCACCTCACCTCCATATACTAACAATTCAATGCCCCGATTCCAGAATCAATCCAACATTCCAAAAATAGTAAATCATTGTTCCTCAACATCAAAAAACGGGATTCCATTAGTATTAACTTCACTAATTGAAGGGATTTCCAATGTATGAAACATGTCATAGTCTTTTGGAAACAAATTTTGTATCATTATAAACACAGTTTTTATAACATATCTTTCAAATTTGAAATATATAATTCAGATTTAAAAAAATATACTCCATTGTATATATATATATATAACCCATGTGACAATGTATAAATCCACAATACCATGTGGGAAAATGTAGAATGAAAGAAATAAAATATTTATATTTATATATTTTTATGTATATTATTCACATTTTATAAAAAAAAAGTATTTAGAATCCACTTTGATTCTCTTTGGAAATTTAACTCACCATTAATCCCAAATGTTAATACCAACTAAAAGAAAAAAAATTCATACCTTTTAAAAAAATGAATTTAAACTAATTTTAAAACCAAATATTCACTCAAGATTCTAGACATTTCAAACAACATTAATGGAATATTTTTTTAAAAAATAATCCCAATATTGAATCATATAGAAAAATTTAAAAACAATGTGAAACAAATTTCATGAGAGGTATCCCTTTTCAATAAAATATATACTATATAATATATTTAATATGAACATTTGAATAATAAATAAGTCATATATTCTAAATTAATGTCTCAAAACTGATGTATCATACATCAAATAAAATAAAAACTAATTTCCTTTGATGTACGATACCCAATCCCACCTAAATACTTCCAAAGAGATCTGAAATAGAGTTCTCAGTAACAATGTATAGAAAATAAAACCAAAATATGGTGTACAAAATTCCTAGGCTTTGACCCATCTGAAAATAACTATGATGGAAATCAAAATGATGGAATAAAATGAACAAATAAGGAGCGACATAAGAGGAAACACTTTCCTAGGATGATCATTTGGAGAAACGAAGATAAACTATGACACCTAGATGGAGGAGATAATTAGGCAATGTGTGAGGGAGATCCCTTTTGGTGGAAACAAATGCGTGGTTGAGGGGTATGGTTCATTATCTGATTAATGAAAAAATGGAGTTGAAATGGGAATTTCCAAAAATTAAACACACTCAGACACTACACATGGTTTGGATAAATTGTTGACCAAACCGTACACCCACCATCTGAACCATCAATAATAATCTTGGAACCTCACATGGGTAGGCCAGATGTTTAGGTAAATCATGTACCTACAGTGCAGTCGAATTTTTAATGGTTTCTGAAACCCTCAAAAGGTCATCTCTTGGGTTCTACAAACCTTCCACCAATAGTATGCCTATGGTAAAAATAATTGGGCGATATAATTTTAAAAACATCTTAGCAGAACTAATAAATGAAGCTAAATGTACTTAAATAATTTTAAATTACTAAGTACACATGTTTAAGAAGTGACAATATTTTAGTTTCATATATAAAGATTACTACAAATTTATTGAGGTAACCTATAAAAACTACATTTATCTAATCCATGAGGATTGTTGGAGAAATTTTTTATCTGAATTTATTCCTAAGGAATCATTTTTTACAAATGTTAAATTAAAATTATTCAAATGAATATCCTTATTTTCTACCTTCAATTGAAAATATTTATAACATTGGTCATCCATTAAAAAGGAGTGATCCATATATAGTTATTCAAAAATGGAATTAATATATGGAATGAGATAATTGTTCTCTATATTGATCATATAAATCCGAATATATCATATTCCCACTTATTATGTATGCCATCAAGGATGGTAATTTCTTTTTCTTCAATAACATGTGAAAAAATTCATTCTCAAGAGTAATTAATATCCATAACTGAGAAGAAATCCATAAATGAAATTCATAAATATACTTTAATATTTTACAAACATAATATAAATTTTAGGATATAGATTGGAAATTACCATTTGATGTTGTTGATATTGGATCTATATAAGGGATGTTATTTCATGTCTAATATAGAATTGAAATCTACTTAAGGAAGAAGAAATTGTTTTTCTATAATACAGTTCAACAAAATTATAATTATGGGGGATTAATAAACTTCAGTTAAAATATTTTCAACACTTTTTGCATTCACTGGAAAATTAAACTCCATGTCATGTGTCCATGATTGGATATTTCATGAAAAATTGCATGATATAAAAGAACCTATATAACTAAAATCAAAATAAACATTATATATTTTAACATGAATAAATATACTACATTTCAAAATGATGTTTAAAATATCTACCTTATTGAAAGTGATAACATAATATCTTATCTGTTCCATTAAATTTATAGGTTGTTTATGTCTCTTTCCCTTAATTATTTGAGGCATGGTGCATTAACATGTATAATATCTATATTCTAAAAAGATGAAATATTAGAACATGGATAATAGATTGTTTGGAAGTTATATTTCATCCATCATATTAATTACATTGATCATGTACAATTGTAAAAAAATTTCATGATTTCCTTATTTCTTCAATTAATCATTTACCCATTAACCATTTGAATTTTTCATGGTGCATGTTTTGAAATTTTTTAAAAATTGACTATTGACTCTTCTTTTTTCAATGAAAATTATCTTTCGAACCACAAAAATTAAACGAATTTATTATCATATGTTAACATTTCTTATATGACCATTTGAAATCAGGAATATCCTCATATATTTTAGGGGTATCTCAAACTAACTCATCATAGATTTCAAAGTCCTCAATTTTTAGATATTTTTATAGGAATTTTTTTAATCCAATAACTAAATCGTACATATTTCTTTTAGAGATGGTGGAAAAGATAACGAAAAAATATAAAATAATTTTTATGTTTTCAATATATGTACTGATTGATTCATTCTCCCTTTATATGTTTATAAAATTCACTATCAATTTTAAAATTGTGACTCATTGAAAAATATTTATTGAAAAATATTTATTCTAATTCTTCAAATTTCATCAAGTAAATTTATTTTTTTGGATTAATATTCCTGAAACAAATCCACTAATTATCTTCTTTACCATTAAGGAAACTAATAGGATAGGTTAAATTCTCTATCTAGAAGAATTTAATTATAAATAATACATTCTCAATGGAATGTATCAATTGTTATATGATTAATAGATATGAAAATCCCACAATGAAGGTGTTTATTATTACAATAATGTATCAACATAAATTTGTTCAATCTTTTGGAAATTTTATTAATAAACCTGGTTCTAATTATTTTTTCATAACATTATTCGATTATGTCAGTTTCACTAGGAGGATGTCGACTACTAACCCCATAATATTGAGAATCTCGATTTCCAAATCATTAAATCGCTTATCATATTATATATTGAAATGATTACTACAATTTTAATCCATTTTCTAAAATAATTAATTTAATTTTTAGCACAATATATTTATTATGTATGTAAAATTTAAAATTTTCACTTCAAAATAATAACTCATAAATCACTAGAATATCCAAACATAAGTATTCATAGGATTAAATTAAGGTTATTTATGATGAATTTCCAATATAATTTATTAATATAATCCCCAAAAATAGCATTACCTCAATCTAATAAAATCTATAATGACCTATATTTCATACCCACAATATTAAAAAAAAATTAATATCAAAATATTAAATAAATTACACCCATAAATCAAAAGGTATAATTTATTCACGATATTATCTATGTAATACATTTTTTTGGAAGCTAGATAATCATTCATTTCCATGTTCATAATATGATCTTAGGACTCATTATATTCATATCACTACTTGAGATACACTAGGTAAATATATAAAAAATGGTGAGATTAAAATCATAGAAATTGTGTAATTGGAATACATATATAGGTGAGATATCATGGTAGTCAGCCATCAAAACATGGAATATAAAAAGGATTATTATAAATAATATCATGGAACCGTGGAATAAAATAATTTTTATCAATAAAATATAATAATAATAGTAATTTTGAAAATTTATAATTTCTTTTTCATAATAAAAGGTCAAGGATTGTTTTTAAGTCATTTTAACCTAATTTTATAGACCTACATCCCATACATCATATTTAATTGGATGACACCAACCATTGGCTTAGAAAGAGTGGTGGTCCCACTAACCGTAGTTGACATCCCCACACTATAAAATGAATAAAAATAAATACATGATATTACTAAACGATTATATAATGATTTTACATTTTAAATGAACACAAAAATTCTATTCAATAAATAAAAACATAGAAAAATTATATGAATACTGAAATTTAAAAAATTCAACTAAAAATACCAATAACCATCAATATTAGAATAATATTAATATTTTAAAAAAAATAAATCATACCGAAAACTAAACGAAGACCTTTTAAAATAATACCAATATGGAATAACTATAACCATCTAAAATAAAATATATATGCTCCAAAAATCATCATGAGAATGTATAATAATTAGTATATAATAGAGAAATAAGAGAATTTTACATTTCAAATACAATTTATAATAATATATATATAAACTAATATGCATATGATGGTGGTGAGAAATCATAGATTGTTCGAATTCCTCATGAAATGTACCAACTCATAATACTTTTTTGAGAAATATTTAGCACAAAGATAAAAATACATGTAAAATAGAAAATATTAAAACCAAATCAGTTTAAAAAAAGAAATAAAATTATTTTAAAAAGTTTTTATATTAATTTCATCTACATGGAATACTCAATTATAAATAACCAACACACATATATGTTTTTATCTGATCAATAATAGTTCTAAAAGATGATCTGAATCATGTCCCACCAGTCAAGTCCTCACCGAGCTGTTAATTCAATGAACATGATGGTACTAATTCCTTTTCTTAAACTTAGAAAGTGCCATCAAATTCAATATGAACATATATTATAGAAATTTTATTTCAAGGCCTCGGAAACATTGATTTATTCAAATCATTAAATATTTTAATGATATTTAATAAAACATGTTGTAAGTGTTAAACAAAAACCAAATATAAATATGGTGTTACAAATTGTGGGTTTTTCTAAAAAAAATTCAAAATCAACAAATCAAAATAATAAATGTTTTTATAAAATAAATAATCAATATATTTTTTGAAAATATAGGAATATAGTTAATGAAAAAATATACGTCAAAATTATATAACTTGTGGAGAAAATAGGGAAGCCACCTTCCTTATAATGTATTTCATTCTACCTGATGGAAACATTTATGATCTAGTAGATCCAAAATTCCCTTATCATCTCATAAATGTGTCATTGAATTCCATATACTCAATTCATGATGATATGATGATGCTATCAACCAAACCAAATAGAGCATCCAAAAACAAATACATTAGGGATTTAGTTTGAGAGAAAAGAGATAGAAAATAACTAGGATCCATGTTTGATAGAAATAAAAAAATTTATATACCAAACATAAATCCTAGTATGAATAAGAAATTGACATCATGAATATTATTGAAAGAGTATTCACTAAAAAAATTTAACCTTATAATTACAATCCTAAAAACCATTCACATATAGAATAATAATTAATTTTGTAAACAATTCTATAAAAAATAATGAAAAATCTACACAAAAAACAATTCACTCCCTTAGTGGAACTCATTTAATCTACCTATAAAAAATTAATGTTGATAATAATAAATCATTATATGAACCATATCCTAAATCCAAATTCTATTTTATTCTCTAAATCTATATATAATGACCTATTATAATTTATCCCAAGATATCCACACTTTAGTTAAATAACATAAAACATGAATGAACCTCAAACCCGTGGAGAAATATTATCCCTGTAATTAAGGTATCCATTCTAAAAAATAAATGGATTATTGGTTATATTGAATATATTATACCATTTCTACAACATATAATTTTACTTTTCCAATGAATCACCTTGAAATTCACCATGTTTCTATAATAAATGAAACTGAAAAAATATGTTTTCCACATAATAAATTATTTTTCCTATCCATGATGTGAATTGGTGTATAATAAAGTTACTTTTGGTTCAATTCCAACATGATCCCATATAATTACATGACTACTAAAAACATTTTATCTTATTAATTGAGATACATGAAAAACAATTATGAACCGAACTAAATTATGGAGGTAAGATAATAAATATTAAACAACACCAATTAATTAATGTACCTAAAAAGGTCTAAAATAAACAAAATAAAAGTTTCCTTTCTAACCCAATCGATGATTCTCCATTCTTGGAGTGACATTCAAAAATATAGAATTTCTAACTATAAATTATAATGGGTTTTTAAGATGATCCCAATATGATATATAACCCATATGTGCTTAAATAACTCATTTCATGATCTTTTATACTTTCACAATCATTTCATGAACATTTATATGATACAATATTTATGTTCCTATAGTATCTAACCATAATGGTGAGATAGATATGTATTAAAATTCAATTACTTTTAAACATCCATTTTTATAATGGTATGATAACTTTTATTTTATAATATCTCTAATTAGGGGAAATAGTCTTCCTATGATCCACTAAAATCCATAACAAATTTTATCTAAATTTCATCCATTATCTCAATCATTCATTATTAAATACATTACATTTATGAATGATCACTATGTTCACAGAAAACCATGTACCAAAATATTTCAAAAACTATTTCAAAAACCACGAGGTAAATCGAAGAACATAGTCGAACAATACGTAAATAGGTATTCCATGTAATTTTAGTAATTACCTAAAATAGATATTCTCAATGTCATCATTTATATTAGATTCACCAATTATAATGATTTATGATTACATTGAATGTTTTTCCAAAATCATTCATATTGAATTAGGCTTTTGAATAGTTTATAAGTAACCCATGACAAAGTCTGTAATAATCTTCTCCCATTCAGATACCATTATAAGTATAAATTGAAATATTCCTGTTTGATATTTGTTATCGTCCTTTACCAGTTCAGAATTGAGTAATTTGGGAAATTAACCTGCAACATTTTTTTTCATAACTAACGACCAAAAATGGTTTCATGAATCCTTGTACATATATCAGATTCCCAGAATAATCATCCTATTATAATGGTGATAAGTAGAAATATGTTTTTATTGAAGAAAATATGAAATGAAAATCATTTTAAAAAAATATGTAATTGAGTTTATATATTGTTTCCATCCATCTATAGTCTCAACACAATAATTTTTTCATGTAATGGTAAGTAATTAAATATCCAATTAGTTAAAATAATTGATGTTCTAAACTAAATTATGTATGAGATTCAATACAAATGAGACAATGAATTCATTATTCTTAGTGAAATACAAATTCATATAGTCAATAAAATTCAATAATTTACACAAATCCTAACATACCTATAGTATTTGGTTATATAAATTTTATCTTAATACATCATCCACTTAATTTACATTTCCTAGTGTATAAACTATTTCAATGTTGAAAATCTGGAGATATTCCATCCATTTTTTTTGTCTTGGGTTAATAACCCTTTGTGAATAAGCATGTTTCAATATTTTATGATTCATGATGATTTTGAGCATATGACTTATGTGAAATTAATTCAAATTTTACAAATCATGTGCTGCCACATCCAATTTTAATGTAATGATCAGATAATTATTTTCAAGAATGTGTGACTTTTGTGATCCATATTATATAGCTTGATCTAATTTCATGATAACATTGTTGATTCTAGATCTGGATTCATCATTTTAGACTACATAACCCTTACCATGTTCTTGAAAGAATATAATATCATGTGGTGTGATCCTAGACTTAAGATCTATAATGGATTGTCGGAAATGATCACTCTAGTGGAATAGAGTTCCAATTAATATTAGTAATGTCGTAGATAATGTTTTATGTAAATCTCCATGAGTGAATTAGAGATAATAAAATTATAACTGTAAAAATATATTAATCTTAAAGGTGTCCTTATATGACATTAAATTGATGAAAATTTATCTATTTTCAGGGTCCACTAATAAACCATTATTATAAATTACATATTCAAGAATGGAAACTTCTTATATACCAAAATAAAAACTAGAGAATATTTTATATAATCAGTTTCTCAAGAGGGATGAAACAAAGCATATAAAATTTCTTTCTAGTCTTTTTTAGTTTTATAATACACCATAATGATATCCAAATATTCCACAATGAAAGTGTACTGGTATATATAAAATAAATTATTAAATAATTACATGTAAACCACTTGTGCATTAATAAGGACAAAGGGCATGAACATTTATTCATAATTATCATTGTGATTGTGGAAAGCTATATTTGGAATACCTTATTACCTCACTAAGAGAATGTAATACATGTACAGTAGATCAATATTAATAGAACCACCAGGATCATTTAAACTGATTAAAAATAATCATCAATTCATGTGGGAGTGTATATATTCTTTATCATAACATGATTCAATATAGAAATAATCAAGAAAGTTAACTAATTAAAAATCATCCTTATTTACAAAGGGAACAAAAAATTACAATGTTTATGTACTCTGTTATAAAAAACCATTTCAATCATGTTCCTCTAGTTAGAAAATAGATTCCATTAATTACATTGGTATCATTATATACAATGAAATTGAAATTGGATTTTCCATAAAAATAGACAAATCAAAAAAATCACATGTAGTTGTGGTGGAAAACTATAAAAAAATTAAGAAATATATTTATGGTATCAATACACAATGGTAGGAAATTTTATTGTTTTAAATATTTTAGTATTCCACAAAGTGATCTCTTTTAATTGATAAGAAATTTTTCCAACCATATTTAATAAAGGACATTCTCTTCCATTATTAAGATAATCGATCCTTTAAAGATATGTACTATCCCATTAGGTCATGTAAAATTTACATGTCTCATATAAAAATAGATATAATAATTAAAAGAATGAAACAAATAAATTCTTAAGATTAATACCAATATATCTATTTAAATATAAAAAAAACCAGACTCTATCTATGATTATTGAAATATATTTCGACTTAAATCCTTTTTACAATCACTTCCTGAGAGGTTTTTGAATACTCATACAATCAATGATCTTCTAGATATGATACCACATATGATTAAAAACACAAGATGAAATTAAGTAGTGGTATACACTGTTATCAAACATAACAAACATAAAAGTTTACTTAAGAAAAATGGAACATTATATATTTAAAGAATGAGATGGATCATTTATGATAATATTATTTGCACTGTTTAAATTTGTACCCATTCCCACATGTTCCTTGATTCCCAATTGTAGTTTCATACTCTATGGCGTAATGGTGTTTTTAGAATCAGCATATATATCGTAGTATTGAGGATTAAATTTTTTCTGATTCATACACCATCTCAATGAATAAGATGTTTGAGAAGTATGAGTGGAAATATAAATAATAGACATTATATTATTAAGGAAATAGTATGGAAATTGTCCCATTTGATTATAGCTGTGACATTATCTGGGTGGTTCCATAAAATATAGATTATAATGCACAAATAAAACACATTATACAAATTTAGGTTCATTAATGTAGAATATATGAATGTAAACTCTGATACTGGTTTAATTATATAATTTTATTCTTCACTAAAAGTTAGTGTTTATCTATTGATTTATCCATATACTATATTTCTAACCAATAAATGTTTAGATTAATGTTGTTCCTCTAGAATTATTACCATTTATATGAATTTTTCCTATAGAATCTCTTTTAATCAAGACCATATAACCACTACTATAGAAAAAATTATCATAGAATGAATTTTGGGCATAGTTCAGAATAAAATATATGCACCTTAAATAAATATCTATATGTATATTCTAGAATGAATCGAACTATGTTCGTAATCCATGTTTCATAATCCATCAGTAATAAATTTCCATTCCTAAAACTATATGAATTTTTCATTCTAACTATCATTACATTATGAATTAATAACATATTGAAGACCAATTTATTAACTCCTTTAAACCTATTCCAGAATTATTGTTTGAGATATTCCAATATATACTAGTAACATCACCATTATATCAACTGAGGTTCCCCTGAAATTAAATATCCTATTATATCTACTAACCCATGTGACTGTGTTTTCAGGTTCTGTAATGCCCCGACCCCTGTTACCAAGTGGTGGTGCATTATTTTAATACATTGGAAATACTACATGGAATAAAGTCTCGAAGGACCGATCATTTTAGCTGTCATGGAAAATAGATTACATACATGAACATTAAATTACAGTAAAAAATAAAAAACCCACAACATTATCTCCATTTACCACATTTGTATCCCTTAGTAAATCCTTTTAGGTCATTCATAATATACTTAATCGCATCCTTGAAAAAATAAAACCTAGAAAGGGGTGAGATCAGATGCTCAGTAAGGATAACAATATAGAAGAAAACATTCATAAATAAGCATAACAATTTACAGAAATGTATAAAAATAAATAAAAATCCTTTTAAAATTAAAATTCAGAAAAATATGAAAAATCTAAATAAAATAATTCTATTAACATATTCACACAGATATTCTACTAGTTCAATAATCACATGTAATATCAATAGCTAATTTCATTATGATGGAATGTATAATGCCAGACATCATAACCACATAGTCAAGGCCTTGTGCCAAGACTACAAATAAGATTTTTTCAAGGCCTTGTGCCATGACACTAGTTTGTCTCATGAGAACTACTAATGCATCGAGTATCTATAGAGGGCTCCACCCGTCACTTAATATGTCCAATGAATTCTGTGTATGAAATAGTTTAAACATAACATACACATTTATATTAAAACTAGCATAAGAAATGTCAATAAATTATCCATAAACCATAAAGGGTATAAAAATAACACATCCACAGTCAAACATACCACAAAACCTTCGATACAATGGGAATGATTTGTATCATAATAAATCAAAAACGATCATGAATAATATATTGTAAAGGATGTTGACATTGTTAAAAATGATTAGTAAAAATCTTTGAGAGAAATTTCCATTTTTAATTAAATCATTTATGATTCATATAAAGGAATTCAGTTCAAATATATTTTTGAATCAAAGTGTCCAATTCCACTTTTAAACTTTTGAAAGTAATTAACATTTTAAAACATTCATGTACATATAAATATATCCTTAAACCCATTATGAAAACATGGACATTAATGAGAAAGGTTTAGAAGAATAATTATTTAAAAATTTTAAAATGATGTATTAGTAAAAATTACCTTAAAATGAATCCCTTTGAAAAAACATTTATATTACATGGACATGGATAATAAATATTTCTTTATAGATACTTATGTAAAAACAGCCTCGGATAATAAAGTGATTGAGAAATTAACCCATTCCTTGCACATTACTTTGGTCGAGGGTACGTTTAACCTCTTGTATAATGACCATAGTATGTTATTAAATTATTCCAGAACCATATTCATATTTATTATATCATATATGATTCTTTTTTGACTTTATACTACCCATTTTATAATGATTTCAATGATAAATTAACATTTAGGGTAATAACTGCTTTCTTTATCGTACGTGTTTTAACTTGTTATTCATAAACGTACCATTTAGATCATGATTTAAATACTTACAGAATACAATAATTTATTTATATATCATATATATTTAGAATATAAATATTTATAATATATAGATATATGAAATGTAATGCACCATTTAGGGAGATAGTAGGTCGTACGTATGCATAAACGTTGTTTCAGTTTTCATATCATCTTGAACGGAAGTAAGTGAATTAGATATATGTAACTACATATATATATATATAGTAGAATTATTATTTCATATATAAATAGTTTTTAATAATATATATTTTTATAATCATTGTTGAATTGTGAATGTGAGAATGAATCTGATCGCGTCGTGGAGATGGTAATCCGTACGTACGCACGAGCGAAAATATAATTATATTGATGGGGAAATTGTATTAATTGGATGGTATATTATTTATAGATAATCATTAAGATGTTATATTTATTATTTACATCAGTTATACACATTATTATTACCATGTAAATATTGGAGTGTTTGAATAACAAACTACACCACGAAGTGGTGACGGTAAGCCATATGTATGTAGGTATGGTGACTTTGACTTTTATAGGATGGATAAAATAATGAATATGGTTGTAACATGTTTATAATAACATCAGAGTATATAGGAGGTATTGGAGTTATTATTTTGGTATGGAAACAAAAAAGAAAGTGGAAGTGGAAGCAGAAAACAACTTTAAAGAGGGCGGGGAAATTATTACCTCTTCTTTAGGTGTTTCCTTTTGAGTTGATCAAAAGGGATCCATAGGTTGGAATTATGATTGTAGTAAGGAATCTAGGTCAAAGGTAGGATATTTGAGAGAATATTTGGGTAGGGTTTGGCCAATACAAATGGATTTAGAGGTGTGAATTTAAGAGAATGTGAAGTACCCTTTTATAAGAGAGGTGAGGGTAACTTTAGGAAAAATTTGAAATATTTTTTATATTAAAATCCTTTTTCAGTTTCTAATCTATAAGAATAATTTATTTATAGGATAAGGTGAGGATGGGTCTAAAACCTCTAAACCAATAGGTTTTGTATAGGTTTACGTTACCATATTAACCTTATTTTTATATTTAACTCTTTGTTAAATAGTTTGACATTTACCGTGTCTCTTTGAATTTTAATATAATATGGTTAATAAACATACTATAATAAGCCAAGAAAATCATCTGTGGTCAATTATTAATATATGTAACCTTATCAAATTGATTTGGACAAGAATTATTTTTTTAGGAATATTATTTCAATTAATAATATATTTTTTGAACCCTAGGGAATTAAGTGGATTTATTGTGTTTTGATAATCCCAACAATACATTCTATATATCTTGATTATGCTTAATTCATTCCAAATATACTTTAATATATGTTGTTACTTTAATTATTCTTAAATTAAGTCTTTTGAATTATCAGATATATGTTTACTTTGACTTAACTCATTCTGCCAAGTAAATGCTCAAACAGTTTTCTACTACCGTTAGAAACTAGCTACCAATATAGAGTAGAGCAACCGTTAGACAGTAGCTACCATCAGAACATATATCTAACATTACAAGAAAGCAACTGTTACAGATCACAGCGACCGATACAGTTAAGTATACTGATATGTTGGAGCTACCGCTATAAGAGAGATACTGATACAGCTACCGATACCCAAAGTCCATCACTGCATCAAAATCTACTGATAGAGCTACCGATACAATGAAGTCGACAGTTACCGCTACAGCAAAGTTGACAGCTACCGATATGCTGAATTCCACCGTTATGCAAAGTCTACCGATAGAGAGCTACCGCTACCGTTACAAGGCAGAGCCACAACTATCGTTACAAGTCCACCACTACTGATGTGATCAAGTCTATAGTTGCAGCTACCGAAACAAAGTCTACCATTTGAAATGAAGTCTACCGATATAGTCACCTACTGTACACAAGTCTACCAATATCAAGAGCTACCGTTCCAGAGACAGAACCCGACACTGCTTTAATTTCTTTATCTTTGTTCAATCTAACCAACGGTCATATCAGTTATATTTTAATACACTGAAATTTATTTAATGTGTGTTGTTGGATGTCAGGGAACCGTACCTCGTACCTGCAAAAAGTAAATCATCTTTTTCTAGAGCATGTTCTTTAAATAAAGGATGGATGTGCTACTACAAAAGGGTATGAATAGACGAATACATAGAGATATAGACCACAAGGTGTGCTGGAAGAACAACATAGTGTGAATGCAAAGAGACAACTGAACTTACACGAAGAACTCATTCATTACTGCATACCAGTGAAGAGATGAGAACGAGAACATAACACAAGAGCTTCATTGACTTTCTCTACACCTGGAAGTAAAGGAAACATACGATACTCTGTTTTCCAGACAAAAACCAGAAGAGGACTCAGAGTGAATTCTGATCAATCAAAGGAGTCCAGAACTACACAACAATCACTAGATCCATTTCTAAACTCTAAATATTTTCTCTGTGATTTATCTTTTTACATATTGAGCAGTGTGTGTTATATGCATTATTTTACACACACACTATCTCATGTACTCTAACTGGAGCATTTTTAAATCCTCACTCAACTATCTTACATTTTTTTACCTCTGGGATAGTGGTAGAGGTCGTGCGTGACCTAGACAGCTGATTGCTATTGTTTTTGTTCCCACGGATAACAGTGGTAGAGGTCTTGGAACTGGACAGTTGTACACTATTGTTTATCCCTGATCCAGGGTGTGGATCACTTTTATATAATGTTTTGAGAGGACTATGTCTTAGCTTGAGACTGAACCTCTTGGTTAAATCTGTTGTGCTTATTTATTTTCAAAGTTATTTTTATTCCGCTGGTAATTTCTTTAAAACCAATACCGTTTTAAAGTCACTTTGATAACTAAATTTTCAAGTTTTTATATTAGTTGTAAATCAGTAAGTTGGTTTCAATAGTTATTCAACCTTTCTGTTTTGATTAACTGGGAAATAATCAATCCCAGGAGAACCCAACCGAACCCTTACTTTGATATAAATTCACTACAGTTTAATTCAGTATTTTATTTGGGGGTTTTTAATACAATGTATTTAAACAGAAATTATAATTGGAACTCAATTCACCCCCCTCTTGAGTATCCACTCCAACCAACATTTGGTATCAAAGGTTGCTAAAATATTTTCTGAGAGTAGTCTGTTTTTCAACTGTGATTTTAGTTGTATTTTAAATTTCATAAAATTTCTGTTATATCTAAATTTTTATCACTTTAAAATATTTTCATTAATTTAGTTATCATGGACAATAGAGTTGAAGGTGTTTCTACCAATAGAACAGCGTGTTTCAATGGAACCAATTATGCTCAGTGGAAACTTAAGATGAAAATTCATTTAGAGAGCATGGGTTTCGATATTTGGACTACTATAGAATCTGAATACAAAATACCAACTACTGTTAGAACTACTAGGAATGAAGCTACTAAGACATCCTACAATAATAATTGTAAAGCTATGAATTCTTTGTACTGTGCTTTAGGAGATGAGGAATTTAATAGAATATCTTCCAGTAAAACTGCTTATGAAATTTGGGATACCATAGCTGTTTCTCATGAAGGAACAACTAATGTTAAGGAGATGAGGTTGAATACCTATACTATTAAGTATGATAATTTTAAGATGAATCCTGATGAACCCATTTCTGATATGTATCTCTGGTTCAATGAAATTGTCAACAAAATGACTTCTCTGGGAAAGGATGTTCCAGCAAAGGAACAAATCATGAGAATTTTGAGATGTCTACTTGAAAGGTAGAGAGGAACCTCTGTCTCCATTAGAGAATCATGTGACATTGGAGAACTTCCAGTCAAAGAACTAATTGGCAAACTGATGATGTATGAAGAGGAACTAAAATTGAACAAAGAAGAAGATGATGTACCTAGAAGGAAGTCTGTTGCCTTCAAAACTACAACCTCAAAGAATAAGGATAAGGAAAAGCTTCAAGCTTTAAATGAAAGTTTAAGCTGTGAAGACAGTGAGAGTGATTCTGACAGTGATACTGAGATGGATCACGTTGCTATAAGGTTTAAGAAATTTTATAGGAAGAAGAAGTATTTTAGAAAATCGAATTATAAAGGTAAGTATGACAACAAAGGACATTGGAAAAAGGATTCGAAGAAGCCTGATAAATCAGATGAAGTTGTCTGTTATGAGTGCAAAAGGAAAGGACACATAAAAGAAGACTATCCAAAGCTGAAATACAAGAAGAAGTATGAATACAAGGATAACAAGTATAAGAAATCCATGAAGTCTACTTGGAGTGCTTCTGAGGACAGTTCTAGTGAATCTGATGTTTCTGAAACTGAATACAGAAACAAGGCAAACATGTGTTTTATGACAAACACTTATGAGGTAACTTCAGAAACTCATGCTTCTAATTCATATTATTCTGGATATGATTCTGAATGTGATAACATGTCTAAATCTGAATTATTTGAATATTGTGATATGTTAGAAGAAACCTGTAATGAGCTGAAAGACAAATACAAAGGATTAAATAAACAGTATGCTTTAACTGTTAAACATAAATCTGATCTTGATATTCAAGTGGAAAAGAATGCTCAGTTACTTAAAGAGAATACTGAAAAAAAATTATCTAATGAGCAACTCAAGAAAGACTTAGAGAAATTTACCAATGGAAAAGATACTCTTACTCAAATTTTAGGTAAGAAAATAGAACCTAGATACATTACTGGTATAGGATACCAACATGGACAATGGAAAATTACCCAAACTAGATTCATTCCTAAATCTGGACAGAATGTAGCTAGCTTTGGAACTTCATACGCTTCAAATAGTTATATTCCTAGTTATGGATCTAATAAGGTTTATCTTTCAAAATCTGTTGATTCTAGAAATTTTATGAGACCCATTAGACAAATATGGGTACATAATGTGTTATTGGCTAACCTGTCTGGACCCAAGAAAATCTGGGTACCAAAATCATTTCCTGTTTAAATCTATTTTGTAGGGAACCTGCTTAAAGAGCACCTGTAAAAAGACCTGGTACATGGATAGTGGATTTTAAAGACATATATCATGAGACTTCTCATTCTTTAAAAGATTAGTCGGAGTTGATGGAGGTTTTTTCACTTTTGGTGATAACTCAAATGGAAAAATCATCAGCTTAGGAGAGATTGGTAACACTGACTTAGTATTGATTTCTAAAGTTTTATTTGCAGATGAACTTAAATACAATTTGTTATGTATTTCTCAGTTATGTGATGATGGTTTTTATCGTAAATTTGAAAATGATTCTTTCAATGTTTTCAATTCTAAAAATGTTTTACTGTTTTCTTCTTTGAGAAATGAAAATGTTTATGCTGTTGATTTAATTTCTTTATCTAAGCAAAATATTACATGTTTAAATGCTTTTCATAAAGAGTATTGGATTTCACACAAAATATTAGGACAATGCAATGTGCATTCAGTTAGAAAACTTTCTAGGAAGAACTTAGTTAGAGACCTACCCATACTTGAATTTCCAGCAGACAAAGTTTGTAATCCCTGTCAAAAGGGAAAGCAATATAAAGTTTCTTTTTAAATCAAATAATGAAGTCTCAACTTCTCAAACTCTCGAGTTGGTTCACATTGATTTATTTGGACCTTCTAGAGATTCTAGTTTAAATGGGAAGCATTATGTCTATGTTCTTGTAGATGACAATTCTAGATATACTTGGGTATATTTTCTAGCTCACAAAAGTGAATCTTTTTCTTACTTTGTAAAATACTCCAAGTCTGTAGAGAACCTTAGTGGACTTAAGATTAGACCCTGAGAAGTGATCATGGTCGTGAGTTTAAAAATCATGAGTTTGAATCTTACTGCTCACACAATGGCCACAGTCACAATTTCTCTGCCCCTAGGACTCCTCAACAGAATGGTGTAGTAGAAAGAAGGAATAGAACCCTGCAAGAAATTTCTAGAACCATGATTAATGAGTATGACCTACCCATTTACTTTTGGGCTGTAGTTGTAAATACGGCTTGTTATGTTATTAATAATGTCTTGATTAGACCTGTTCTTAAGATGACCCCTTATGAGTTTTGGAACCATAGAAAACCTAAGGTTAACTATTTCAACGTTTTTGGCTGCAAATTCTTTATTCTTTATACTAAAGATAATCATGACAAGTTTGCATCCAAGAGTGATGAAGGAATTTTCCAAGGTTACACTATTTCTAATAAACCTATAGAGTTTTTAATAAGGGAACCAAGTGTGTGGAAGAATTTGTTCACATCAAATTTGATGAAACTGATCCACATGAACCTAAGACCTCTCTTGAAAATATTTAAGACGATCTCTCTGTATTGAACCTTAATGATAAAGACAGTGGACCTATAGTTAAAACGTCCAGCTCTGGAAATTTCCCGGAACCTGCTCCTGTTGAACCCCAACCTATTGATGAACCTGAAATCTCTAGCCCTACCTTTTCAAGACCAACTAGGATTCTAAAGAACCATCCTTTGGATGCTGTTGTAGGAAATCTAGATAGAAGAACACAGACTAGAGCTTCTCTAAGAAATAAGGTTGAACATCAAGCTTTTCTTTTACAATTAGAACCTAAAAATGTCAATGATGCTATCAATGATGAATTTTGGGTAATAGCTATGCAAGAAGAACTAAATCAATTTGAATGAAATAAAGTCCGGAAATTAGTAGAAAGACCTAAGGACAATATAACCATAGGAACAAAATGGGTGTTTAGAAACAAAGTTGATGAATCTGGAAACTTCATTAGAAACAAAGCTGGGCTAGTTGAACAAGGTTACAATGAAGAAGAAGGAATTGACTATGAGGAAACCCTTGCACTTGTAGCTAGATTAGAGGCTATTAGGATCTTACTAGCCTATGCATCACATCTGAATTTCATGTTATATCAAATGGATGTGAAAAGTTCTTTTCTAAATAGTTTTATTGTTGAAGATGTTTTTGTAGAACAACCACCTGGTTTTTCAAATCCTCATTTTCAAAATCATGTTTTTAAACTTTCTAAAGCTTTATATGGTTTAAAACAAGCTCCAAGAGCTTGGTATGAAAGACTTTAAAACTTTCTTATTTCAAAAGGATTTTCAAAAGGAATTGCTTATCCCACTCTTTTTATAAAAAGAATTTTAAGAGATGTATTAATAGTACAAATCTATATTGATGATATTATTTTTGGATCTTCAAAAAATTCTTTATGTACTGATTTTTCAAAGGTTATGCAAAATGAATTTGAAATGAGCTTAATGGGAGAGCATAAGTATTTTCTTGGATTTCAAATTTTTCAAACTAAATATGGAATTATTTTAAATAAAAGTAAATATAATAAGGATTTATTAAAACATTTTGGTTTAGATAGTATTAAGGAAAGTGATATACCTATTAGTACCACCTGTAAATTGGATATTGATGAAACTGGTTGTAGAGACCCATATCTTGACGTACATGGTCATTACATTACATTTGCGGAATACTTAGTACATAAAAAAACACACACACAAGGATCGTAATAGTTTAGTGTCTTTGGAAACTCAGAACGTAGTCTTCTAATCAAAGTGAAAGATCTTCAATATCTCCCATAAAGATCTTCCCCTTTTTTTAACCTAAAACTATTCTTTATATCCTGGGAAAAAGAAAACATAAAAGGGTGAGCTCAAATGCTCAGTAAGGGTAAACAAAAGAAAAATCAATCACATCATATTCATAAGAATATAACTTTTGGAAATCTTAACCTGCAAAAGAGAGCATAATTTCATAACATGGGATAAATCATAGTAGTAAAATGAAATCCCAATAATCATAAAATAAAACATGAAACTTTGTGGCCTACACACATAATCATAGAGAATCATTTCATTTAGTCAAGACTCATTGCCAAGACTATCTTAGTGGACAAAGTCCCTTTCTGAATCGAGTAACCCTCGTTTCAGTCCTGTTTCACTGAATCGGTATAACCTACCATTTCAGCCATGTCTATCTCATGAGATATAAAATCTTTACCCAATGAATTGGAGGGAGATATAGGTCCCACCCATCTCATAATGATACCATTCTTATGTGTGCCACAAAATCATAAATCATACATCATTGCATAACTAATGTAATACAAATGGGAATCTTAAACATCATGACATCATAAAATAATTCATATAAGATAAAGGAATTCATAAAAATAATTCCATCACAACATAACCAAATCAATGTAATAATATAGATAAAAACAGAACCCTTTATTATCTTAGATGGAAAATAATTTTGATAAAACACTTGAAATGAATTCATGAGGGAAATATCCTTTATTCTTCAAAATCAATTTCTTTTCACAAAACATCATGAGATTTTAAAAGAGATTTTATTGAAAATAGTCATGAAATCATTTGGAGGAAGCTTCATGAAAATAAAACTGTAAAAAATCCGTTCTTGCCGTATAAGTTAAAAAAACATTCTTCGTACTTTTGTCGAAAAAGTCAAAAAGTACCTCGTACGAAAAATGACAAAAGATTCCTTTCATATCTTTTACTAAAAACTCACCAATGGGTAAAATTGGATTTAAAAAATTGTAGGTGGATGGATATAACATTACATATTGAGGAAACATAGATGTGGATGATAAAATACACCCCAGTAAATACCAACGTATAAACAATCTCGGATAAAAATGAGATTGTGATATTTCTCTTACCTTAGGTCCGATTTTCTTTGTAAGTGTCCGAACCTACTGTATAATGATTTAAATATTGTCATTTACTTATTACAGAATCATATTCATTGTTATGATATCATATTTGGTTCAATTATGACTTTATATTACCCGTTCTTTTGTAAATTCCATGTTAAAGAGCGTTTTGGGTAAAATTGTTTCATTTGTCGTCCGTGTTTTGACTTGTAATTATTCATATGATTACTTAGATCATGATTACATAATTAAAGAACATAAAACCTGATTTATATATATATATATATATTCAGGATATAAATATATATAATAAATCAGTAAATGGAAAGAAATACACCGTTCATGGAGACGGTAGTCCGTACGTACGCATGAACGTTTTTTTCATTTCCTTATTGAATTGAATGGAATTATGTAGATGACATACATATAAATATAAATAAATCCAGTATCATTATTATGTCATATATTTCATTAGTACTTATTATATATACTTTATAATCATTCATGAATGGTTAATCATTGAGAATGAATCTCATCGTGTCGTGGAGACGGTAGTCCGTACATACGAACGAGCGATGATATCGTTCCCATGGTCGTGGAATTGTGTTGAAGTGTATGTATACTATTTCAGTATCAATATCACTCTATAATAATCATATATAGTTACTCATTACACCATTATACCCATCCTTGTAAGGTGATGGTGGAAAATAGATTACACCACGGCGTGGAGACGGTATTCCGTACGTACGCACGCGCGGTGATTTCATTTTTCCGTAGGATAGATAGAAGGTGAATTAGGGTTGTTTCATATTTATAATAACATATCAGTATGTAAGTAATACTGATGTTATTACTTTATCACGAAACAACTAAAGAAGAAGAAGTTGAAGAAGAAAGAAATTGAAAAGATCGGTAATGGATATTACCTCTTCTTTGAAACGCCTCTTTGAATCCTCCACTTAGGGAACTAAGATTGGTCTTTAAAGAAGACCAGGACCTCTAGGATTATTCTAGGTAAGTGGAGAGGATAAAATGGAAGGGGTTGGCCGAGCATGAGTGCTCAAATTGGTGTGAGGAGGAGGGGGAGGAGGTGCCCTTTTATAAGGGAGGAGAGGGGCACCTTAAGAATATCTCAAAATATTATTTTATATTAAAGTCAAAATCGGTTTATAATGGTTCCAAAGGGTCTTATTTCGAAGCTAAAGTGGGGATGGGTCTAAATCCTATCAACCAATAGGATTTAGACAAGTTTAGGGTATTATTTTAACCTTATCAATTAGATTTAACTCTATGTTAAATAATTTAACTTTTACCGTGACTTTTTGTTTTCTTACACTATATAGTTAATAAACTTACTATAACATGCCAAAAGAACCCCAAGTTGTTTATTATTAATATATATATCCTTATCTAATTCATTTGGTAGAATCTTAGATTTTTAGGAATAAAATAACAATTAATAATATAATATTTGATTTAAAAACTATTTTGTGTCAATTTTGACACTATTTGATATATGATTTTTGTGAAGGTCATAACAAAATTATATGTTCTAACCAAGTTGATTAAATCAACACTAATATATCATAGTAACCAATAATGTTTGTGTAATTCATAAAAAGTCTCAAATTACATTTATTTGAGCATTTATAACATCAATTATGTTAACATTTCTTTAAAAGGGTAATTACTGCATCATCGTTGAGTCATAAATAAATTAATTTATTTAAAGTCTAAAAATTATAAATAAAATATCATTATGTAGGAAATATTTTTATATTTCTAATAAATATTTATAGTCGAATTTATCTTATGTATAACCCTATATTAAAAATGTTTTATTAAATAAACAATGATTTTAACTCTTTTAACACTTCTTTGAAGTAAATAATAATAAATGTCCTAATCTAATCCAAGTGGGCCTAAATGATAATATTTCACACTTAAGGTTGTTTATGGTCGAGATACACTTTTCCAATAGAATTAGGACATGTGTTAGGGTAATATTAATATCATTCTTACCCTTAATTACCCTATTTACTTTTAACCGTGGTAAATAAAAGTAAAAAGTTACTATTCACCAAAAATTATTTTCATCTCATTGAACCACATTTTACTTACTGACATCAACCGTGTCTCTCGGATTTTTGAAATTCCATTCACAGAAGCGGTAAAATTAAGTTTTATGAAAAATTCAGTTTTTTAACTACCACTTAGTAGTTTTACTATTCATCAAAAATTGATGTTTTTCAGAACAATGCCAAAATTTCATCCTAAGCTATATTTCATATTCCGAATTCAAAAATGAAGTCTATTTTACCAAATCCATAACATTGAATTTTTATTAATTAATTTTATAATTAAATCCCGTTGTTAAAACAAATAGCGTGTTTTTAAGAAACAATATCTATCAAAAGATTGACACTTGATTATGTCTGGTTTAAATGTGAAATTACAACCAATGACCAACATTGTATTAAATTGTAAAAATATATTATAAATATATTTTAAAACCACTCAAATTAATAATTTATCACTATTAATTATTTCGATTAAAAAAGTTGTTTTTAATTATAATTTAGTAATTTTCACTATTCATCAGAATATGAAAGTTATCCGAAAAGTACCAAAATTTCACCTTAGGCTAAATTCGATACTCCGAATCCAAAAATAAAGTCCATTTTGAGAGCTAAATTTTCTAAAATATAAAAAGTGGTTATTACCATTCATAACAACTAGTTTTAATAATATTTTAATAGCATATCATTGTTTCATGAAACTCAGTAATGCGTACTACACACGCTATCGAGGAAGGTTGTGATTGCGTGTAATGCAAGGAAAGTCAAGAATGCATGTTGTGCAAGCTCCTTATGGTGTAGCATACAACACAAGACATTAATAAAATTAAAAAGAATATTTTTCATAAAATATCGGGCTGTTACATTCTACCCCCCTTAAAATGAATTTCGCCCTCGAAATTCGTCGGGGTTATAAATGGTTTACTATTCAAACATTTCTTTAATAGAAACCCAAATCATAAAAAGGAATATCAAAACCAATCTTTAAAAACAAAAGTATGAAACATAACGGTTACCCAAATAAACTAATCACTGGGTTTCCACATAGGTGAAAATATGGATATGGAAGAGAAATCTAACCATCATGTTCTGATGGAGAGTGGTAGAGAACATGGCTATGGAAGACCCAGCAATCACAAAGCCATAAATTTGTGACGATCTAAGGTACCATCTGATTCATCAGATATAAGATCACTAGGACAACATTTCTGGTTTTCAAGATCGTTTCCCTAAAGTTAAAGAATTTGAATTAGAATAAATACTTACTTTATTTTGGTACAATCTCACTGTTGTTCGTGCCTTTAACAATTTCCACTTCATCTCTTAAATAAATGAAGTTGAATTTGTTATTCGTGAAGTGTTAGCAGATCATGTGATAGAATGACGGGTCATTCCATCTGTCTCAAACAAATGGTTAGAAAAAATTATATACATAAGTCGATCTATAGTGAGATTAATCATATATGGTTCCTAAAATGGACTTTATACTTCATATATCATACTGCTTAATATAATAAAACTAGTTTCTAATAAACAGGGACTTCCTTTAGGCCAGTGGTAGGCGATAAAGGCCAGTCGCACTTCGGTTGTGGGTTCGATTCCCACATCCTTATCCGACGCGATGGGCTGTCGCCCGTCCTGCAGGTTGTCCTTTTTCTAAAACTATATTACTATAACATCCCATCAATAATATTGAAAAAACTTTTATCCTTAAACAATACTAACTTATGTCCAACATAGTCCATTCCAATCTTTAGGCTTATCCATAATACTGCAGTCCACTCTCATAATATAATGAAAACGATTACCAGAGATTTAATACCATCGTTGATCCCCGTATATCATAAGATATGTCTTGTTGGTCACATTCCAAAAATTCAAAGTCCTTAATCATGTGTTCTCTTTAATACCCATTGAACCTTAGTGAAAACATGAATGCAGTTAAAATTTAACACTTTCCACATACCAAAATCCTCAAAATTCTATATACTCAAACCATGATATCAATTAGTCTTTATATCAATCATGAGCTCATGAATACGGTCAAACATTTCATTTTCTCCTTATCCCTTCATTATGCGCATATCATCTACTTTCCAAAATATTTGAATCACTTTTCATGGTTACCGGTACCTTAAAATTATTGAAAACCACAATAATACAAAAATATTATAATAAACATTAAAAGTACCTCAACAACATTATTCTTGAATACCAATACATAAATACTTCAATCCATCCTCTTCAATTATTTTCCTAGAATAAGTCTTTCCACGATTTAGAAGTAACTTTTTAGGTCAGGGCATTGAGTTGGGTAATGCCCATGTTCTCCACAAATAATACATTGAAATCCATATCAGTCTGTCACTCTATGACCCTTATCTCCACACAAATAACATCGGTCCCTCCATTTGAGGTATTCTTCAAGGTTCTTCTTCACTTCTTTAGAAATCTCAATCTTCCTTTCTTTATGTTGCTCAACATGCGAACATGCATAATAGTCTATCTTCCTCTTCTTTGATGAATTAGGTATACCACTAAATTTCACCTTGTTAATCATATATCGCGATGACTAATTCGGCATAATCACAATATCTTTCTCTCTAGGAATTACATAATTTTGTTGCTTATAGTCACCAATTTGTCCATTGGATTCAATGTTAACCAAATTCCGTCTGGTTCCCTCCATTAACTAAAACACAAAAAGAATTCGTTGAGAGGCAAAAATCATGCTAGAGAAAATAACATAGTAAAGGGGGAGTACCCTCAATATCTAACATCTTAGGTTAAATTCTAAGATCGTTACCGTAGTTCTAGGACTATATCCCATATGTATACTTATCCTTAGGGACATCCCTAGACATACCTTAGAAATATCTCTAGGGATCTCACTAACATTCTCACATCCTAGTTTCCAAAGGTTGACTAAACCATTCCTTTGATACCAACTGTAGAGACCCGTATCTTGACGTACATGGACATTACATTACATTTGCGGAATACTTAGTACATAACAAAAACACACACACAAGTATCGTAATAGTTTAGTGTCTTTGGAAACTCGGAAACTAATCTTATAATTGTGGTGAAATATCTTCAATATATCCCATAAAGATCTTCCCCTTTTTTTTACCTAAAACCTTTCTTTATATCCTGGGAAAAAGATAACATAAAAGGGTGAGCTCAAATGCTCAGTAAGTGTAAACAAAAGAATTATCAATCACATCATATTCATAAGAACATAACTTTTGGAAATCTTAACCTGCAAAAGAGAGCATAATTTCATAACATGGGATAAATCATAGTAGTGAAATGAAATCCCAATAATCATAACTTAAAACAAGAAACTTTGCGGAATACACACATAATCAAAGAGAATAATTTCTTGTTAGTCAAGACTCAATGCGAAGACTATCTTAGTGGACAAAGTCCCTTTCTGAATCGAGTAACCCTCGTTTCAGTCCTGTTTCACTTAACCTGTATAACCTACCATTTCAGCCATTTCTATCTAATGATATATAAAATCTTTACGCAATGCATTGGAGGGAGATGTAGGTCCCACCCATCTCATAATGATACCATTCTTATGTGTGCCACAAAATCATAAATCATACATCATTGCATAACCCATGTAATACAAATGGGAATCTTAAACATCATGACATCATAAAATAATTCATATAAGATAAAGGAATTCATAAAAATAATTCCATCACAACATAACCAAATCAATGTAATAGTAGAGATAAAAACAGAACCCATTATTATCTTAGATGGAAAATAATTTTGATAAAACACTTGAAATGAAATCTTGAGGGAAATATCCTTTCTTCTTCAAAATAAATTTCTTTTCACAAAACGTCATGCAATTTTAAAAGAAAGAGATTTTATTGAAAATAGTCATGAAATCTTTTGGAGGAAGCTTCATGAAAATAAAACCGTAAAAAATCTGTTCTTGCCGTATAAGATAAAAAAACATTCTTCGTACTTTTGTCGAAAAAGTCAAAAAGTACCTCGTACAAAAAACGACAAAAGATTCCTTTCATATCCTTTACTAAAAACTCACCAAAGGGTAAAATTGGATTTAAAATTTTAGGTGGATGGAAATAACATTACATATTGAGGAAACATAGATGTGGATGATAAAATACACCCCAGTAAATACCAACGTATAAACAATCTCTGATAAAAATGAGATTGTGATATTTCCCTTACCTTAGGTCCGATTTTCTTCATAAGTGTCCGAACCTCCTGTATAATGATTTAAATAATGTCATTTACTTATTACAGAATCATATTCATTGTTATGATATCATATATGGTTCACTTATGACTTTATATTACCCGTTCTTTTGTAAATTCCATGTTAAAGAGCATTTTGGGTAAAATTGTTTCATTTGTCGTCCGTGTTTTGACTTGTAATTATTCATATGATTACTTAGATCATGATTACTTAATTCAAGAAAATAAAACATGATTTATATATTTATATATTCAGGATATACATATATATAATAAATTAGTAAGTGGAAAGAAATACATCGTTCATGGAGACGGTAGTCTGTACGTATACATGAACACTGTTTTCATTTCTTTATTGAATTTAATAGAATTAAGTAGATGACATACATATAAATATAAATAAATAAAGTATCATTATTATGTCATATATTTCATTAGTAATTATTATATATACTTTATAATCATTCATGAATGGTTAATCATTGAGAATGAATCTCATCGCGTCGTGGAGACGGTAGTCCGTACGTACGCACGAGCGATGATATCATTCCCAAGGTCGTGGAATTGTGTTGAAGTGTATGTATACTATTTCAGTATCAATATCACTCTATAATAATAATATATAGTTACTCATTACACCATTATAACCATCCTTGTATGGTGATGGTGGAAAATAGATTACACCACGGAGTGATGACGGTATTCTGTACGTACGCACGTGCGGTGATAACATTTTTCCGTAGGATGGATAGAAGGTAAATTAGGGTTGTTTCATATTTATAATAAAATATCAGTATGTAATTAATACTGATGTTATTACTTTATCATGAAACAACTGAAGAAGAAGAAGTTGAAGAAGAATGAAATTGAAAAGATCGGTAATGGATATTACCTCTTCTTTGAAATGCCTCTTTGAATCCTCCACATAGGGAACTATGATTGGTCTTTAAAGAAGACCAGGACCTCTAGGATTATTCTAGGGAAGTGGAGAGGATAAACTGGCAGGTGTTGGCCAAGCTTGAGTGCTCAAATTGGTGTGAGGAGGAGGGGGAGGAGGTGCCCTTTTATAAGGGAGGAGAGGGGCACCTTAGGAATATCTCAAAATATTATTTTATATTAAAGTCCAAATCGGTTTATAATGGTTCCAAAGGGTCTTATTTCTAAGCTAAAGTGGGGATGGGTCGAAATCCTATCAACCAATATGATTTAGACAAGTTTAGGGTATTATTTTAACCTTATCAATTAGATTTAACTCTAAGTTAAATAATTTAACTTTTACCGTGACTTTTTGTTTTCTTACACTATATAGTTAATACACTTACTATAACATGCCAAACGAACCCCAAGTTGTTTATTATTAATATATATCCTTATATAAGTCATTTGGACGAATCTTAGATTTTTAGGAATAAAATAACAATTAATAATATTTTATTTTATTTAAAAACTATTTTGTTTCAATTTTTACACTATTTGATATATGATTTTTGTGAAATTCATAACAGAATTATATGTTCAAACCAAGTTGTTTAAATCAACACTAATATATCATAGTAACCTATAAAATTAGTGGAATTCATAAAAAGTCTCAAATTACTTTTATTTGAGCATTTATAACATCAATTATGTTAACATTTCTTTAAAAGGGTAATTACTGCATCATCGTTGAGTCATAAATAAATTAATTTATTTAAAGTATAAAAATTATAAATAAAATATCACTATGTAGGAAATCTTTTTATCTTTCTAATGAATATTTATAGTCGAATTTATCTTCTGTATAACACTATATTAAAAATGTTTTATTAAATAAACTTTGATTTTAACTCTTTTAACTCTTCTTTGAATTAAATAATAATAAATGTCCTAATCTAATCCAAGTGGGCCTAAATGATAATATTTCACACTTAAGGTTGTTTTTGGTCGAGATACACTTGTCCAATAGAATTAGGACATGTGTTAGGGTAATATTAATCATTCTTACCCTTAATTACACTATTTACTTTTAACCGTGGTAAATAAAAGTAAAAAGTTACTATTCACCAAAAATTATTTTCATCTAATTGAACCACATATTACTTACTGACATCAACCGTGTCTCTCGGATTTTTAAAATTCCATTCACAGAAGCGGTAAAATTATGTTTTATGAAAAATTCAGTTTTTTAACTACCACTTAGTAGTTTCACTATTCATAAAAAATTGATGTTTTTCAGAACAATGCCAAAATTTCATCCTAAGCTATATTTCATATTCTGAATTCAAAAATGAAGCCTATTTTACCAAATTCAAAACATAGAAGTTGCATTAATTAATTTTTTAATTAAATCCCGTTGTTAAAACAAATAGCGTGTTTTTAAGAAACAATATCGATCAAAAGATTGACACTTGATTATGTCTGGTTTAAATGTGAAATTACAACCAATGACCAACATTGTATTAAATTGTAAAACTATATTCTAAATATACTTTAAAACCACTCAAATTAATAATTTATCACTATTAATTCTTTCGATTAAAAAAGTTGTTTTTAATTATAATTTAGTAATTTTCACTATTCATCAGAATATGAAAGTTATCCCAAAAGTACCAAAATTTCACCTTAGGCTAAATTCGATACTCCGAATCCAAAAATAAAGTCCATTTTTAGAGCTAAATTTTCAAAAATTTAAAAAGTGGTTATTAACATTCTTAACGGCTAGTTTTAATAATATTTTAATAGTATATCGTTGTTTCGTGAAACTCAGTATTGCGTACTACACACGCTATCGAGGAAGGTTGTGATTGCGTGTAATGCAAGGCAAGTCAAGGATGCGTGTTGTGCAAGATCCTTTTGGTGTAGCGTAGAACACAAGACATTAATAAAATTAAAAAGAATATTTTTCATAAAATCTCGGGCTGTTACACTGGTAAACCAGTTGAACAAACTAATTATAGAGGTATGATTGGGAGTTTACTTAATCTTACTACTAGTCGACCTGATATTATGTTTAGTGTGTGAATGTGTGCTAGATTTCAAGCTAATCCTAAAGAATCACACTTACTGGATGTTAAAATTATTTTTAAATATCATAAGTGTACTATGAATTTAGGTGTGTTTTATCCAAAAAGACAATCATTTGACTTAATAAGTTATTCAGATGCTGATTTTTCTGGTTGTATGTTAGATATGAAGAGAACATCTGAAACATGTCACTTACTTGAAAAATCCCTAGTATCATGGTGTAGTAAGAAATAGAACTCAGTTGCATTGTCTACTGCTGAAGCAGAATACATCACTACTGGTAGTTGTTGTGCACAAATTCTGTGGATGAAACAAACACTACTGGATTATGGATTTGACTTTAAACATGTTTCAATCAACTGTGACAACACTGGTGCGATTAATATCTCTAATAACCCTGTGTCTCACTCTAGAACTAAACATATTGATGTTAGACACCATTTTCTAAGAGATCATTATCAAAGAGGTGATATAACACATGAATTTATAGGCACTGAACTTCAATTAGATGATATTTTCACTAAGCCTTTATGTTCAGAAAGATTAAGTTTCATCAGACAAGAATTAGGAATGATAACTTACCTGTAAAACGTTAGAAAACCTCACCGTTAGAATCCTCACCGTTAGGAGACCTCACCGTTAGGGAGACCTCACCTTTAGGGAGACCTCACCGTGAGGGAGACCTCACCGTTAGGGAGACCTCACCGTTAGGGAGACCTCACCCTTAGGGAGACCTCACCGTTAGGGAGACCTTACCGTTAGAAGACTTTACCGGTACATTTGCGATCCGTATTATTTTGTAAAGCTGAGCCATCGAACCATTGTTTATTTTATTTATGATTTATGTGATTTATGAATCATAAATGATATTAAAACTCGAACTAGACTCACTCAATCTCACCGCGAACCTGTCTTCTCAAATTCTCCTAAACCTAAACCTCTCGACCTTCAGAACCCTAGCCTAAAATCTGTAATGGACCGTGTCAAGAGACCTCAGATGACTGATGTAAGTGAAGGGCCGATAGAGAAGAGACAAAAAGTAGCTAGTACTAATGCTAGTGGAAGTGGCAGTGGAAGTGTAGCTCAGAGAAGACCAGTAAACCCGCACCTATCGAAGCGTGAGATTGTTGTTGAAAAAGAGGTGTGTAAAGAATGGCTGATGGAAAGAAAGTCGTTAGTTCTTAAGGTTTTACAAGAAAAAGGTTGGCTAGAATGCTTCTTGAACAACAACAGACCTTATTATCTAGGATTGGTGAAACAATTCTATGAATTTGTTCATTTTGGAAAGTCTGAAGAAGAAAGCAGAATGGTTTCTGTGGTAAATGGTCAGGAAGTATCTGTTACTTCAGAAGAATGGGCTGAGAACCGGAGAGTTCCTCATGAGGGAGATTTTACTTATTATTCCAAGTCTTTACCTTCGACCAGTGATGTGTTGAAATATGAATATGCTTTGCTGGAACTCACAGGGAATGGGGCTCCTACAAAGGTGATTGCTGCAGAGATGGTAGGAGAAGATAAGATGTTGTTTAAATTTATTCAGCATGTTGTTAGTCCGAGAAGAGGAGACATTGCCACTTTGAGATTCCAAGACAAATATCTGTTATAATTGATGAAGCACAGTGTGAGAATAAATCATTGTAGATTGATTATGGTTCAAGTGGAAGAGATGACTAGACCGAAGTCAAAATCAAATGCCTTGTTTTTCTCAAAGCTAATTTCTGTGATTCTAAAAGTGGAGGAGATAGCTGGATCTCAGGATGAGCTGGTAGTGGTTAAGGATAACTTCTATATTACAAGAACTGTCTATAAATACACAAAATTCAGTTGGAATCCTTGGAAGAAATCATGGGTGAATAATGATGGAAAAATTTATGACAAGTTCACTCATGTGGATCATCCGTCTAGACCAATGGATGTGAGAGATCCTGGTCTTAGACCAGATGATCCAGAACCAGTCTATAGTGATGATGAAGCTGAGGAGGAAGAGACATCAGTAGAGGATGGAGGAGACCCAGACTTACCCACTAGTCATGTGCATCAAGTTATTTCTTATGGAGCAGCTAGCCCTCCAAAAGAACTACCCAAGAGAGAAACTGTCTTGAAGGACAATGATACAGAGACTACAAAAGAAGGAGAAGAAGCATGCCAGTATGTTGTCAAGGACACCTCTGAGGAGGATGAGACAACCGAATCTGATCATGGAGAAAAGGAGGATGATAGTGAAGCAGATGATGAGGAAAATGTTGAAAAAGAGCTCAGTTTGAGTCTTCTAATAGTCAGTACAGCAAAGATAGTGCCTGATTAGGAAGACATAGCAGCAGCACCTGTTGATGAGAGAGTCATTAATGACTCAGAACAAATTTCTATTGAATCTGCTGCAATTGTAGAGGTAATTGATGAATTACCTCAGGAAGAACAGTTGGAAGAGATACCTCAGGAGAATGTTCCAAGTGAGGGAGAGAATCTTGGCTCAGTATCAGTATTATATGACATTGAAGGTTGGACATCAGATCCCAGATATATGATTCTTGGACATTCTTATGGATATTCTGATGAGGAAGAACAACCCCAAAAGGAATCAGTTACCTTACCCACTGTGGCTGAAAATGTGGCAACAAAGGAGTACCTTAAGTCTTTAAAAGCCGAATTCATAGAAGCAATAAGAGAATCAGTGGAAGATATGAAGAAAAGTATGGTTGAAGAGATGAAAAGCATGGAGAAATCCCTTGAGTAATACATTGTATGTAGTGTGTCCAGTCCTGTGAAAGAAATTGTGGATGAACATAAGGTGTGCCACAGTCAGATTGATAGTTGTACAGGAGCTGTAGTTTCTCTTAGACAATCAATTTCTTCATTGACTGCTTTGAACAATTCTCAAACCCAAGTGCACACTGACATTAGATATATCAAAGAAGTGGTCAAACAATTTGAAGATGTTTTTGAGGCCTTTAAGATGTCTATCAAAGAACATCTGAACAGTCAGGATGAACTTGTTCAGAAGGTAGTTAGTAGTCTGACTCAATCATTCAAGGAGACAGTGGCCTTCTCAATGAAACCTCTTCCCTCAAATAGCTCTAGTGTGAACCTTGACCAGATCTGCACTATTATCCAGGAAGAATTGGCTAAGGCCAGTCCCAGTGGTGCATCAGATACTCAGATTCTTGCTACCAATAGGGGTGTTAGTAGTTTTGTTCGTGATCACCTGCAGGCAGCTACTACTTCTCAAGAGGCAATCAAAAATAAGGTGGATGCATATTTTGAAAAGGTTTATACCAAGCACCAAATGACAAACCATTTCAAGCTTTTGATGGAGAATATGAAGTTACCTCCAGTAACCCAAGACTTTAGAGAACAGGTTAGTAAGCTCAGGGAGATTACTCCTGCCTTGGACAAATTTATTGAGAACATAGATGATTTTGTATCTGCTATGGAGAGAGGTGGAAGCATCATCATGGATTTCAGGAATCTCTTGCTGCCTTTCCGACATGTGGATGCTCGACCAGTTATTGTACCACCTTCCCTTCCACCCTCTACCTCTGGGAGTACTCCTCAACTGACTCCAGTTCAAGCCATCAGGAGCTTGACACCTTTGATCCCTCAGAGAGAGACAGATTACAAATCTGGCATTGTATCAGTTGCTGATCCACCAGTGGTTCTTTCAGGAATCTCCAAGCCTGCTGACTCTACCTCTAAACCCTCTTCTGATCCCAAGGGAAAGACACATGTTCAAGAGGATGATTGAGTGCTTCTAGCTCCATTTTTGATGGGATTCATTGTATTTTTGTACTTTTTTGATTTTCCCAATGTATCTTTTGCTTATCAATAAAATACTTCATTACTCTCTTCACTGTCTATTTTACTCTGTATATTTTCTTTCCTAGTCCTTCTCTTTTCTCTGATACCCTCCTTTTTGTTAATCACAAAGGGGGAGAAATTATTGGAAACCAGTACCTAGAGAGAGAGAGAATGTTGTTCACCTAAGGGGTCAAAGGGGGAGAAAATCACTACTTTGGTGGAGAATCCTGTAGTTAAATTTATAGGGGGAGGAATATGAGAATCTTTTCAAACTAAAGAATATTGTTTGTTTTTTCCTCTGATACTACATTATTTCATGATATATTCCTATTTTCATATTTTTCCTCTGATTCTATTTTATTTTTGATATCAATTGCTGAGATTTTTTCTATGATACAATACAGTTGATATCATACTTTGAAATATTTTTCCTCTGATATTACTTTATTTTGGCATAAGTTGTGATTGTCAAAAAGGGGGAGATTGTTGAACCCTCTGTAATTACGTGTCTTTATTGTGTTTTGATAATCCCAACCATAATTTCATTATATTTTGATTATTCTTAATGCATTCCAAATATACTTTAATATATTTTGTTACTTTCATTATGCTTAAATTAAGTCTTTTGAATTATCAGATATATGTTTACTATGACTTAACTCATTCTGCCAAGTGAATGCTCAAACAGTTTTCAGCTACCGTTATAAACTAGCTACCGATACAGAGTAGACCAACCGTTAGACAGTAGCTATCGTCAGAACATATAGCTACCATTACAAGCTAGCAACCGTTACAGCTCACAGCGACCGATACAGTTAAGTCTATTGATATGTTGGAGCTACCTCTATAAGAGAGATTCCTATATAGCTACCGGTATAGCTACCGATACCCAAAGTCCATCACTGCATCAAAATCTACTGATAGAGCTACTGATACAATGAAGTCGACAGTTACTGCGACAGCAAAGTTGACAGCTACCGATATGCTGAAGTCCACCATTATGCAAAGTCTACCGATAGAGAGCTATCGCTACTGTTACAAGGTAGAGCCATAGCTACCGTTACAAGTCCACCGCTACTGATTTGATCAAGTCTACAGTTGCAGCTACCGAAACAAAGTCTACCGTTACAAATGATGTCTACCGATATAGTCACCGACTATAACACCAGTCTACCAATATCAAGAGCTACTGTAATAGAGACAGAAACCGACACTGATTTAATTTCATTATCTTTGTTTAATCTAACCAATGGTCATATCAGGTGTATTTTAATACACTGACATTTATTAAATGTGTGTTGTTGGATGTCAGGGAACCGTACCTCATACCTGAAAAAGTAAATCATCTCTTTCTGGAGCATGTGATTTAAATAAACGAAGGATGTGCTACTACAAAAGGGCATGAATAGACGAATACATAAGGATACAGACCACAAGATGTGCTGGAAGAACAATAGAGTGTGAATGCAAAGAGAGTACTGAACTTACATGAAGAACTCATTCATTACTGCATACCAGTGAAGAGCTTAGAATGAGAACATAACACAAGAGCTTAATAGACTGTCTCTACACCTGGAAGTCAAGGAAACATATGATACTCTGTTTTCTAGACAAAAACCATAAGAGGAATCAGAGCGAATAATGATCAATCAAAGGAATCCAGAACTGCACGACAATCACTAGAGCCATTTCTAAACTCTAAATATTTTCTCTGTGATTTATCTTTTTTACATATTGAGCAGTGTGTGTTATATGCTGTATTTTACACACACAATGTCTCTTGTACTCTAACTGGAGTATTTGTAAATCCTCACTCAACTCTCATACATTTTTTTCCCACTGAGATAGTGGTAGAGGTCGTGCGTGACCTGGACAGCTGATTGCTATTGTTTTTGTTCCCACGGATAACAGTGGTAGAGGTATTGGACCGGGACAGTTTTATACTGTTGTTTATCCCCGCTCCAGGGTGTGGATCACTTTTATATAAAGTTTTGAGAGGACTAAGTCTCATCTTGAGACTGAAACTCTTGGTTAAATCTGCTGTGCTTATTTATTTTCAAAGTTATTTTTATTCCGCTGCTAATTTATTTAAAACCAAAAACTGTTTTAAAGTCACTTTGATAATTAAATTATCAAGTGTTTATATTAGTTGTAAATCAGTAAGTTGGTTTCAAAAGTTAATCATCCTTTATGTTTTGATTAACTGGGAAATAGTCAATCCCTAGAGAACCCAACTGAACCCTTACTTTGATATAAATTCACTACAGTTTAATTCAGTATTTTATTTGGGGGTTGTAAGACAATGTTTTTAAACAGAAATTTTAATTGGAACTCAATTCACCCCCATCTTGAGTATCCACTCATACAACATTTGGTATCAAAGGTTGTTAAAATATTTTCTGAGATTACTCTGTTTTTTAACTTTGATTTCAGTTTTATTTTAAAGTTATTAAAATTTCTGTTATTTCTAAATTTTTATCTCTTTAAAATATTTGCTTTAATTTAGTTCTCATGGAAAATAGAGTTGAAGGTGTTGCTACCAATAGACCACCATTTTCAATGGCACCAATTATGATCAGTGGAAACATAATATGAAAATTCATTTAGAGAGCATGGGTTCTGATATTTGGACTTCTATAGAATCTAAATACAAAATACCAACTACTGTTGGAACTACTTGGAATGAAGCTACTAAGACAGCTAACAATAATAATTGTAAAGCTATGAATTCTTTGTACTGTGCTTTAAGAGATGAGGAATTTAATAGAATATCTGCCTGTAAAACTGCTTATGAAATTTGGGATACCTTAGTTGTTTCTCATGAAGGAACAACTAATGTTAAGGAGACAAGATTGAATACCTAAACTATTAAGTATGATATTTCAAGATGAAGGCTGATGAACCCATTTCTGATATGTATCTCAGGTTCAATGAAATTGTCAACACAATGACTTCTCTAGGAAAGGATGTTCCAAAAAAGGAACAAATCAAGAGAATTTTGAGATGTCTACCTGAAAGATGGAGATGAACCTCTGTCTCCATTAGAGAATCATGTGACATTGGAGAACTTACAGTCAAAGAACTAATTGGAAAACTTATCATGTATGAAGAGGAACTCAAAGTGAACAAAGAAGAAGATGATGAACCTAGAAGGAAGTCTGTTGCCTTCAAAACTACAGCCTCAAAGAATAAGGATAAGGAAAAGCTTCAAGCTGTAAATGAAAGTTCAAGCTGTGAAGACAGTGAGACTGATTCTGACAGTGATGCTGAGATGGCTCACATTTCTAGAAGGTTTAAGAAATTTTATAGGATGAAGAAGTATTTTAGAAAATCGAATTATAAAGGTAAGTATGACAACAAAGGAAATTGGAAAAAGGTTTGGAAGAAGCATGATAAATCAGATGAAGTTGTCTGTTATGAGTGAAAAAGGAAAGGACACATAAATTATGGCTTTCAAAAAATCAAATACTCACATACTTTCCTATAGAGTCTTGTTTTCAGTTAAAACATATTATTTTTAACTATTTTTTTGAAATATAAAGTTATCACAAATGTACAAAAATTTATCCGAACTAAAGTTTTTTCCTACTTCAAAATAAGAATTTAATTTCATTTTAGTGTATATATAAAAGAGTAAAATATTGGATTTAAAAAGGGTTGTACATTAAAAGGTGGTAAATTTTCATTTTTTTGAAAAATACATGTTTTATCTAAAAAATGAATTTGTTTTTATATTATGTCTAATAAACACATAATATGGATGTGAAAATTATATAGAGTATATAAGATTAAAAATGATGTTAATACTATTCATAACCACTTTTTGAACGACTAGTTTGGTATGTTGTGGTGTGCTCGAACTTAGTGTTGCTTGTAACATAAGCTATTTAATTACTTTAATTAGATAACATAATATGAAATCTTGTTCTGTTAAATTCTCCCCTTAAATTAAGTGCATCCTTTAAATTTGAAATTTTTTGGAAAATAAATGGTTAAAAATTGGAAAATACATTTGTGGAAAACCCACATCATAAATTGGGTTAATAAAATTTTTTCTTACTAAGAGGGAAAGGGAACAAAAAGGTCACCACCAAATTATGATCTCGATTAAGAGAACATTTTTTGAAATTAGAGTCACAAAATTAGAGAAAAAACATAAATATTTATAGGCAGTGATTGATGTCATCACTCATAAACCAGTGTAATCTTGAGCTCCTCAAATCCATCAATATATGATGATTTAGAATATCATCGGTTCAATAAAACACAAGGTATTAGGATAACACATTTTTGTTTTAAGATTCCTTCCCTAATGTTTAAGAATGAATTGATTCATAGAATAAGAAGAAAAAATATACTTGATATGTATAGTTTCATCCATGAACTAATTTCTACCACAAACTCATCTTTCACTCCAAAAGATAATAGAATTCAAAAATATTCTATTCATACTAATCATATAGGGTTCCAAAAATAATGAATTTATAATTCATTTGTCAGAATATTAAAAAAACTATATTATAAAAACCGTAACTTCACATGTGCCAGTGGTAGGTGATCCACCCTTGTTCCCTTCAGTTTCGGGTTCAATACTCGCATACATGCCAGACACGACGAGTTGTTGCCCGACCTCTGGGTTTTCCTTTTTATGACCATCCAAAAATAATCTCATGAAATGACTTAACCATAACAATAGTATCCAATGTCGAACTTAATCGATTCCAAACATTAGACTTATCGAAAAAACTTATGTCCAAACTCACAATGAAAAATTTATATGGAAGGTAATCACAATGATGATCTTTTTTTCCAGGTAATAACATGTGAATACCTTCATCATTTATTCTTTTAAAACACTATAACACCTAGAATTGCCATAAAACCTTATTGATTAAATTCATGCTCCCTTATTACTTATAGAATATTTGATATACTTCTTCTATCACAAAATTTTGTAAACTCGAACAATGAAAGAATATACAAATCATTAATTAGTTTCAAGGTAGTCAAGAATATCCAATATAATTTATCCAAATGAGACATATATTCTTCAAAAATCAATTCCTCAGTATTAGAATCATATTATTGTTTATCTTTCTCTCAACCAAATATTTTCCAAAAACAATTAACCTGCTATTGAGTCACTTTTCTTGTTTCCACACAATCTCACATCCTTACTGAAATAGTACTAAAATAAAATCATTATATACTCCATAATTATTATAACCAGTAGATCATTGATACAATACTAAAATGAAATAATTAATTAATATGAACATAAGTACACTAGTCATTACTCTTCATCTATTGTTATATCATACCTTTGTTATTATCCAACATCATCATTTTTTTCACACTCTGAGGATTTGGACATTGATTCGCGCAATGTCCCAACTCCTTGTAGGTGAAGCATTGTACATTTGAAAAAATTTTCATACCCTTGTAATCATGTCCTTGGTGTCATTTTTATCCACAAATATAACAAAATCACATTACGTTCAAGAATTTATCGAGGTGATTCTTTCCAAAGTTATCACACATGAGAAATCCTTCTTTCCCTTATTCCCTTTATCCATCATTCTCTCTTCCATTCTTTTATTCTATTTATTCCTTTAAAATCCATAGAACTCAGCGAATTCGTTACTTATCATATTAAAACATGACACTATTTCTTCATATTATGAGAATATGTGGGAGAATATTTCCCTTTTAAATATTGGCTTAATACTGAGAAAGATATGATCCCTTTTAATATTTCGATCATACGTATTTATATATTTCTCATTCCTTATACAATGTTCCATATCTAAAAAATGCAATACACTAGGTTAGTTTATTAATCTTGATGCATAATTCCAAACTTTTTAAATACCTAAAGTCAATTGAAACGATTATGAATATAATATCTAATCATAAATTTTTTTCGTTGAGGAAGTATTTATTCTTAAAAACTTCATAATGGATTATAATGAAAATGTGAATTATACAAAGCCTATCCCCAAGGTGTGGCATAACTAAGAGTGAAGCAAGGCTCGTTGTCATGTACCAGGATACCTCGGGTCCAGACCGAAACTCCTTGTTGTATTTTTCACTCCTATGTACATTTGTGCTAGAGCCACCTCTACCTACTCGTATCTAGACAGAGATGAATTTTTTGGAAAATACATAAAACCTCTACATTACAAAAATTCTAGAATGTTCTTCTATACTAATCCTCAATGACAATCTTAGGGTAATGTTCTCTAATCAGTGTTTTTATAAACCAGTTATCATGGTTGTTAATAAAATTCATCTAATACCAACTATAACACCCTGACCCCTGTTAGCCAGAGTCGGTGCATTATTTTAATACATTGGATTGATTACAAGGAATCATGTCCCAAAGGACCGAACAGTTTTGCAGTTTTGGAAAATAGATTAAATACTTGACCGTTAAATTACATTATAAAATGAAAACAATCTATAACTTTGTCTCCATTTACTAACTTCATATCCCTTAGACTATCCCTGCATCTAAGTGATAATTTACTTCTTCACATCCTGGAAAATATAAAACATTGAACGGGGTGTGCTTAGATTCTCAGTAAGGAAAAGAATATAGAGAAAACTTTTATAAATAAGTATAAACATTTATGAAAATGTATAAAACTAAAACGAAAGCCTTTTAAACATAAAATTTAGTATAATATTGCAACGATATATCAAATAATACCATTTACTTAATCACATGGATATTCTACCATTTTAATAATCACATGTAATATATGTTGCTAATTTTATAATGACGGAATGCATAATTCCATACATTATAACCACATAGTAAAGGCATGGTGCCAATACTACAAATATGATTTTGTCAAAGGATTGTTCCAGGAAACTACTTTGTCTCATGAGACCTACTAATGCATCGAGGGGCTATAGCAGGATCCACCCATGACTTACTTATTCCAATACATTCCTCATATGAAATGGTTGAATCATAACATAAATATTCGTATTTAAACTAGCATAAAAATGTCAAAAAAGTATCCACAAACCGTGAATTATATAAAAATAACACATACACAATAAAACATATCACAAATCATTCGATACAATAATGAAGATTTGTATCATAATAAATCTTCCTCAATCAAGAATAATATCCCGTAAAGGATGTTGGCATAGTTGAAAATGATCAGTAAAAACCATGGAGAGAAAAATCCCTCATAAATGAAATAATTTAAAATTCATATAAAGGAAGTCGTTTAAAAGATTGTTTTTATTCAAATTGTCATATAATACTTTGAAACTTTTGAAAGGAATTAACATTTTAATACATTCATGTCCATATAAATAAATCATCAAAACCATTTTGAAAACATGGACATTAATGAGTATGGTTTACAAGAATAAATCATTAAAACATGTAAAATGGTGTTTTAGTAAAATTTAAATTAAAAATAATCCATTTGAAAACACTTTTATGAAACATGGAAATGTATATTAAATACTTCCTTGTAGATACATACATAAAAACTACCTCAAATAATAAAGAGATTGAGAAATTAACCCTTACCTTGCACTTTCCTTTGGTCGAGGGTATGTTTAACCCCTTGTAAAATGAACATAGTATGTTATTAAATTATACCAGAACCATTTTAATATTTATTATATTATACATGATTAATTTATGACTTTATAATACCTATTTAATAATGATTTCCATATTAAATTAACATTTAGGGTAATAATTGCTTTCTTTATCATACGTGTTTTAACTTGTTATTCTTGATCATTTAATTTAGATCATGATTTAAATAATTAAAGAATATAAATGATTATTTATATATCATATATATTTAGAATATAAATATTTATAATGGATTGAAATATTAATAGGAAGACACTGTTTATGGAGACGGTTGGTCGTACATATGCATAAACGTTGTTTCCGTTTTCAAATCTTATTGAAGGGAAGTAAGTGAATAAGAAATACGTAAGTACATAAAACACATATATATATATCACCATTTTCATTTTTATGTCATATATTACATACTTATTAATAATATATATATTTTATAATCATAGTTGAATGGTGAATGTGGTAATGAATCTCGTCTTGTCATGGAGACGGTAATCGGTACGTACGGACAAGCGACAATATCATCATATTGATGGTGAAATATTATTTAATTGGGTGGTATATCTTATATATAGAATCATTAACATGATATATTTATTATTTTCATTAGTTATTCACATTATTGTTCCCATCCAAACAATGGATTGTTTGAATAGAAAACTACACCACGACGTGGAGATGGTAATACGTACGTACGCACTTATGGTGACGTTACATTTATAGGATGGATAGAATAACGAATATGGTTTTAACATATTTATAATGACATCATAGTATGTATGTGGTACTGGAGTGATTATTTTGGTATGGAAACAACAAAGAAAGATGAAGTGGAAGAAGAAAAGAACTTGAATGAGGGTGGTGAAATTATTACATATTCTTTGGGTGTTTCCTTTTAAGTTGATCAAAAGGGATTCGTAGGATGGATTTTTGATAAATGTATGGCCTATAGGATTACGGGGGGTAGTTTATAGGATATTTTGGCTGGTTTTGGCCGAGCCAAATGGCTATGGAGGTGTGAATTTATCTGAAGAGGAATTACCCTTTTATAAGAGATGTGAGGGTCACTTTTGGAAAATATTGAAATAGTTTTTTATAATAAACTCAATTTCGGTATCTAATGGCTCCAAAATTATTTATATAGAGGATAAGGTGGGTATGGGTCGAAAACCTCTCAACCAATAGGTTTTAGACAGGTTTTAGGTAACCATATTAACCTTATTTTTATATTTAACTCTTAGTTAAATAGTTTGATATTTACTATGTCTATGTCTATTTTTATATTATATTGTAAATAAACCTACTATAAAAATAAAAAATAACCCCATTTGGGTCATTATTAATATATATAACCTTATCTAAGTCATTTTGGAAAACCCTAAATTTTTAGGAATACTATTTCAATTAATAATATATTATTTTTTTAAACACCATTATGTCAATTTTGACACTATTTAGTGTTTTATTTTTTTGAAATCCATAAGAACTTTATGACTTAGAATAAAATTTAATTCACCAACCCTTACATGTCATATTAAGCTACAAAATTAGTGTAATTCATCATAAGTCTCAATTTACATTTATTTTGGTATTTATAATATCAATTGTTTTAATATTTCACTAATAAGAAAATTACTGCATCATCATTGTGTCATAATGAAATTAACTTATTTACTGCATCAAAATTATAAATAAAATACCATTATGTAGGAAATCTTTTTATCCTTATTATTATTTTTATATTCTAATTTATCTTATGTATAACACTATATTAAAAATGGTTTAGTTATAAAACATTGAATCTAACACTTTTAACTCTTCTTTAAATAAAATAATAATAAATGTCCTAATACAATCCAAGTGGACCCAAAGGATAAAATTTTATTACTAAGATTTTTTTTGGTCGAACTAAACTTATCCAATTGAATTAGTACATGTGTTAGGGTTATTATAATATCATTTTTACCTTTAATTACCCAATTTACTGTTATCTTTGGTAACTAAAAGTCAAAAGTTACTATTCACCAAAAATTATTTTCATTTTATTGAACCACATTTTACTTACTAATATCAATCATATCTCTTGTATTTTTTAAATTCAACTCACTTAAGTAGTAATGTTATGTTTTATGCAAATTTTTCAATGTGTCTAGAAGGTGGGTAAAAGTGGTTAAAAATTTCAATAATTTTTTATACATCTAATTTTATTATAAAATTACTCTAATTAATTAAATTGAACATATATAATTATTTTATATATATTTTTACTTAAAATAAATTTAAATAAAACTAATAATTATTTTAAAAAACAGTCTGTTTAATGTAATAACGTTTTGTTTTTTACTATTCATCAAAAATTTAATATTTTCAGAAAAATACCTTAAAATTACCATAATCGAATTTTGATATTATAAATTCAAAATTGATGTATATTTATACCAATTTACAAACCATGAATTTTAATTTATAAATTTAAAATTAATTCCAGTTGTCAAAACCAGAAAACAAATTTTTAAAAAGTAAAAACTATCAAAAGATTGACAAGTGTTTAGGTCAAATTTAAATGTGAAATTACTTATAATGACCTAAATTGTATTAAATGATAAAAATATAATCTGATTATATTTAAAAACCTTTAAAATTTATAATTTTAAACTATAAATTATTTTTATTAAAAAAGATGTTTTCAATTAAAACATATTATTTTTAACTTCTCGTCAAAATATGAAAGTTATTATAAAAGTACCAATAATTTATCCAAACTAAATTTTATATCCCAATTATAAATAATAATTTAATTTCATTAAATTTAATATATATAAGTGTCAAATATTGGTCTAAAAAAAATTTCTCCATTAAAAAGCAGTAAACGTTCATTTTTTTGAAAAATATTTATTTTATCTAAAAAAATTAATTTGTTCATAAATTTTGTCTAAGAAACACATAATATGGATGTTAAAATTATATAGTGCATATAATATTCAAAATGATGTTAGTGCTATTTATAAATGCTTTTTGAACAGCTAGTTGCGTAAATTGTTGGGTGCTCAAACTCGATGTTGCGTGTATCACAAGCTATTGAATTACATTAAAGGCATAACATAATATAAAATCATGGGGTGTTACATTATCCCCTCCTTCAATAAAATTCATCTTTAAAATTTGAAATTTTTCTCCAAAAATTAAAGGTTACAAAATAGAATAATACCTTTGTGGAAAACCCTCATTAGAAATTGGGTTAATATCATTTAGTCTTAATAAGATTGAAAGGGAATAAAAATGTCACCACACAGTTATGATCTCGATTATGAGAAAATTGGTGGAAATTATAGACACATAATTAGTGGAAAGTCTTAAAATATTTACAGGGAGTGATCTAGGTCATCAATCAAAAACAAGTGTAAAATTGAGGTCCTCAAAGCCATCAATCTAGGATGATTTAAAATACCTTTAGTTCAACAAAACATAAGGTATTAGGATAACATATTTTTGGTTTTAATATCTCTTCCCTAAAGTTTAAAAATTAATTTATTCATAGAATAAGAGTAAAAATATAATTGACAAGTAGATTTTCATCCTTCAATTAATTCCCACCACAAACTCATCTTTCACTCCAAAAGATAATAGAATTCAAAAATACTTTATTCATCCTAATCGTATAGGGTTCCAAAAATAATTTATTTATAATTCATTTGTCATACTATTAAAAAACAACGTTATTCAAATCTGGACATCACGTATGCCACTAGTAGGTGATCCATCCTTGTCCCCCTTCGGTTGCGTGTTCACGTCTCGCGGCCTTGCCCTACGCGAGAATTTGTCGCCCGCGCTCTTGGTTGTTCTCTTTATGAGAATGAAAAAATAATATGGAGAAATCATTTAACCTTAACAATAGTATCCAATATCAATCTTAATCGATTTGAACCTTTTCACTTATCCAAAACACTTCTTCCCAAACTAACAGTCCAAAATTTAGAAGGAAGGTAAACACAATGAATATTTTTTTTCCTTTTAATAACATGTGAATACCTTCATCATGTATTCTTTTAAAACACTATAACACATTGAATTACCATAAAACCTTATTTATTACATTAATTCTTCCTTATTCATTATAGAATAATGGATATACTCCTTCTATTCAAAAATTTTGTAATCTCCAACAATGATGGAATATACAAAAAATTAATCAGTTTCAAGGTAGTCAAGAATATCCAATATAATTTATCCAAATCACTCATATATTATTCAAAAATCAATACGGATGTATCAGAACCATATTATGGTTTATCTTTCTCTCAACTAAATACTTTCCAAAAAAATTTGACTTGCTGTTGATTCACTTTTCATGGTTCCACACAATCTCATGTCGTTAATGAAATAGTACTGCAGTAAAATCTTTATATACTCCATAATTATTATAACCAGTACATCATTGATACAATACTCAAATGACATAATTCATTAATATCAACATAAGTACCCTATTCATTACTCTTCATCTGTGGTAATATCATTACTTGTTTATTATCAAACATCATCATTTATGGTATACTCTGATGATTTGGACATTGATTCGCATAGTGGCCCAACTCTTTGTAGATGAAGTATACTACATTTGAAACATTTTCCTTCACCTTTAAGTCACATACATGGTGTCATTTTTCTCCACACATATAAAAAACTAGCATTCCCTTCATGCATTTACCAAGGTGATTCTTTCCATAGTTATCACATATGGGAAAATCATTCTTTCCAGTCTTCCCTTTATCCCTCATTCTCTCTTCCATACTTTTCTTCTCTTGCTTCCATTCAATGTCGTGGGACTCAAAGAATTATTCACCTATCTTATTAACACATGATACTATTTCTTCATATGATGTGAATATGTGGGATACTATTTCACTTTTTAATGTGTGATTAATACAATGAAAGATATGATCCCTCTTAATATTTAAATCAAGCATATTACTAGAATTATCATAACTTCTAATAGCCGCCATTTCTAAATAATGCCATACACTAGGTTAGTTTATGAATCACAATGACTAATTACAAACATGTAAAATACCTAATGTAAATTGAAAATATTATAGATATAATATATAATCATAAAATGTTTTATTTGAGGATGTATTTACTCTTAAATCCTTCATAATGGCTGATAATGAAAATGTGAATGTTCTTATGGATATCCCCTAGCAGTGTTATAAACAAGAGTGTAGCAAGGCCCATTGTCATGTACCATGAGGCCCTAGGTCAAGCCCTAAACTCTTTGTCAGAGTTTTCACTCCTAGGTACATCTTTGCCACAATCGCCTCTACCTGCTTGTATCCACACAAGGGTGTATTTCATGGAAAATAGACAAAATATCTACATTACAAACATTCTAGTAAGTTCTTCTATAATATTACTCAAACTATATATTAGGGTAATGTTCTCTAATCAGAGTTTTTCTAAATCTATTTCCACGGTTGTTACTAAACTTTCTCTGATACCAACTATAATGCCTCGACTGTAGTTACCTAGAGTTGGTGCATTATTTTAATATATTTGCATGATTACAAGGAATCAAGTACCTAAGCAACAATCAGTTTAGTATTTTGGAAAATATATTACATACATGAATGTTAAATTACATTATAAAATGATAACCAACAAAAAAATTTCTCCATTTACCACATTCATATCCCTTAGACTATCCCTATAGGTCAGTCATAATATAATTCTTCGTATCCTGGGAAAAATAAAACCTGAAATGGGGTGATCTTATATGCCCAATAAGGATAACAATATAGAGAATTATTTTATAAATATTATTATACGTATAAGGTAATGTATAAAACTAAAACAAAATCATTTTAAGCTTAAAATTCAGCATAATATGGAAAAGATAAATCAAATAATTTCACTTACTTATTCACCTGGAGAATATATTTTTCAAATAATAATATGTAATATCAATAGAAAATTTCATAATTATGGAATACATAATTCCAGACTTCATAACCACATATTCGGGGCCTTATTCCAGAACTAAAAAAATATTTTGTTAAGGCTTTATGCCCAGACAGTAGTTTGTCTTATTTGATCTACCGATGCATTAAGGAGCTATATTGGGATCAACCCATCGCATACTAATTCCAATGCATTCCTCATATGAAATGGTTTAAACAAAACATAATAATTTGTATTAAAACATGAATACGAAAGGTAAATACTTTATATATAAACCATGATTGGTATACAAATAACTAATCCACAGTCAAAAGTATCACAAAAACTTCAATACAATATTGATTATTTTTATTATAATAAATCAACCTCGATCAAGAATGATATCCCGTAATGGATGTTGACATAGTTGAAAATGATCAGTAAAAATCAATTAGATAAATATCCATTTTTAATGAAATCATTTAAAATTCACAAAAAATAATTATATTAAAAGATAGTTTTGAATCAATGTTTCATTTACCACTTTGAAACTTTTTAAAGGAATTAACATTTTAAAATATTCATTTCCATATAAATATATCCTTAAACCCATTTTTAAAACATCGATAATAATGAGAATGGTTTAGAAGAATAAATCATTAAAAAATTTAAAATGATGTTTTAGTAAAAATTCCCTTAAAAATAATCCCTTTGAAAACACTTTTAGGAATCGTGGACATGGATAAAAATTATTTCCTAGTAGATACTAATATAAAAACAATCTCGGATAATAAAGAGATTGAGAAATTAACCCTTACCTAGCACTTTCCTTTGTTCGAGGGTATGTTTAACCTCCTATATAATGACCATAGTTTGTTATTAAATTATACTAGAACCATATTCATATTTATTAAATCATACATGATTCATTTATGACTTTATACTACCCATTTAATAATTATTTCCATGTTAAATTAACATTTGGTGTAATAATCGCTTTCTTTATCGTACGTGTTTTAAATTTTTATTCCTGATCGTATCATTTAGATAATGATATAAATACATCAAGAATATAAAAATTTATTTATATATCATATATATTTAGACTATTAATATTAATAATAGAGAGATATATGAAATGGAAGGTACCAATTATGGAGATGGTAAGCCATATGTATGCATAAACGTTGTTTCCGTTTTCATATCGTATTGAACAAGAAGTAAGTGAATAAGATATATTTAATTAACTAAATATATTTATCTCTATTTTCATTATTATGTAACATATTACATACTTTTTAATAATATATATTTTTATAGTCATCATTGAATTGTGAATGTGGAAATGAATCTCATCACGTCGTGGAGACGGTAATCCGTACTTACGCATGAGAGACGATATAATTATATTGATGGGGACATTATATGTAATTTAATGGTATATAATACATAATGAATCATTAAAATGGTTATAGTTATTATTTACATCATTTATACTCATTATTATACCCATCCAAATAATGGAGTGCTTGAATAACAATCTACACCATGACGTGGAGACGGTAAGTCGTACCTACACACATATGGTGAATTTTCCATTTATAGGATGGATAGAATAAAAAATATTTTTGTAAAATATTTATAATAAAACCCCATTATGTAGTATGTATTGGAGTTATTATTTTGGTATGGAAACAACAATGAAAGAAGTGGAAGAAGAAAAGAACTTGAAAGAGGGTGGTGAAATTATTATCTCTTCTTTTGGTGGATCATTTTTAGTTGATAAAAGGGATCCATAGGATGGAATTATAATAAAATTAATGAATCTAGGTCTAAGGGAGGATATATTAGAGTATATTTGGTTAGGGGTTGGTCGATCCAAATCATTTTGGTGTTGTGAATATAAGAAAAGGGGATGTACCCTTTTATAAGAGAGGTGAGGGTCACTTTATGAAAACCGTGAACTATTTTTGTATAATAAAATCATTTTCGGTGTCTAATGGATCCAAAATGATTTATTTCTAGGATAAGGTGGGGATGAGGAAAAATCATTCAACCAATTGGTTTTAAACAGGATTAGGTCACCATATTAACCTTATCTTTTAGATTTGACTCTTAGTTTAATAGTTTGACATTAACCATGTCTTGTTGTATTTTTATATTATATGGTTAATAAACGCACTATAACAAGACAAGAGAACCCCATGTAGTTCATTATTATTATATATAACCTTATATAATTCCTTTTCCCTAGCCTAATATTTCTAATAATATTATATCAATTAATAATATCGTTTTTGTTTTAAAAACTCAATTATGTCAATTTTGACACTATTTAGTATTTTATTTTTTTGAAAGCCATAAAAACATTATCATTAAAAATAAAATTTATTTAACCAACCCTAACATTCTATATAAACGTATAAAATTATCTTAATTCATCATTAGTCTCAATTTACACGTACTTGGATATTTATAATATAAATTTTTTTAATATTTGATTAATAAGGAAATTATTACATCATCATTGTGTCATAAATAAATTAAATAATTAAATTTCTATAAATTATAAATACGGTTCCATTATGTAGGAAATCTTTTTATCATTATAATGAATATTTATTGTCAAATTTATCATCTTTCTAAACCTATATTAAAAATGGTTTAGTTATTAAACATTGAATTTAAAACTTTTCACTCATCTTCAAATAAAATAATAATAAATATCTTAATTTAATCCATGTGGACCTAAAGGATAATATTTTATTCCTAAGGTTGTTTTTGGTGGAATTAAACTTATAAAATAGAATTAGGACATGTGTTAGGGTATATATAATATCTTTTTTACCTTTAATTACCCTATTAACTATTAATAGTGGTAAATGAATGTCAAAAGTTTTTATTCACCGAAAATTATTTTAATCTTATTGAACCAAATTTTACTTACTAATGTCAACTATGTCTCTCGTATTTTTAAAATTCAACACACAGAAGCGGTAAAATTATGTTTTATGCAAATTTGATAACGTGCCTAGAAGGTGGGTAAAAGAGGTTAAAAAGTAAAATAAAAATTTATACATATGATTTTATTATAAAATGACTCCAATTAATTTCAATGAACATATATAGGCACTATATTTCTATTTTGACTTAAAATAAATTTGAATAAAATAAATAATTATTTAATTAAAATACCGGTTTTAAATAATAACATAGTGATTTTCACTATTCATCAAAAAATCAACATTCATAGAAAAATAACAAAAATTCACCCAATGCTAATTCTGATATTATGAACTAAAAAATGAAGTCTATTTTACCAAATTATAACATATAATTTCAATTTATTAATTTAAAATAAATTTCTTTTGTGAAAACCTAAAAGCAGGTTTTGAAAAAGTAAAAACTATCCAAATATTGACATTTGTTTATGTAAAATTTTAATGTGAAGTTACTTATAATGACCTAAATTATATTAAATGATAAAAATATATTCTAATTATACTTCAAAACCTTTCAAGTTCCTAATTTAACACTATCAATTATTTCTATTAAAAAAATGTTTTCAATGAAAACATATGATTTTTAATTATTTTCCAAAATAAGAATGTTATCAGAAAAGTACCAAAAATTTATTTTGGATAAATTTTTATTACCCAATTCTAAATAATAATTTAATTTCATTAAATTGAATATATAAAAGTGTCAAAATTGGTTTCAAAAAGGGTTCACCATTAAAAGGTGGTAAAATTGATTTTTTTGAAAAATACTTATTTTATCAGAAAAAATGATTTTGTTATTATATTATGTCTAAGAAACACATAATATGGATTTTAGAATTATATATAGTATATAAGATTCAAAATAAAGTTAATATTATTCATAACCGCTTTTTGAACGGCTAGTTTGGTAAGTTGTGGTGCACTCAAACCTGGTGTTGTGTATAGAGCAAGCTATTGAATTACTTTAATGAGATAACGTACTATGAAATATTGGTGTGTTACATTCTCCCATACTTAAATAAATTATGTCCTCACAATTTGACATTGTTCTTTGAAAATAAGAGGTTAGAATGATAGAATAAAACCTTCGTGCAAAACCCACATCAGAAATTGGGTTAATAAAATTTATTCTTAATAAGAGGGAAAGGGAATAAAAAGGTCACTACCCAATTATGATGACTATGAGGAAAACATTTGTGGAAATTAAAGATACATAATTGGAGGAAAATAATATATATTTATAGGGAGTGATTGAGGTCATCAATCACAATCAAGTGTAAAATTGAGGGCCTGAAAGCCATCAATCTATGATGATTTAAAATATTGTTAGTTTAAAAATCGTAAGTTATTAGGATAACACATTTTTGGTTTTAAGATAACTTCCCTAATGTTTAAGAATTAATTTATTCATAGAATAAGAAGAAAAAAATATACTTGACACATATAGTTTCATCGTTGAACTAATTTCTACCACAAACCCATCTTTCACTCCAAAAGATAATAGATTTCAAAAATATTCTATTCATCCTAATCATATTATGTTCCAAAAATAATGAATTTATAACTCATTTGATATACTATTAAAAAAACTACATTATACAAACAAGGACATCATGTATGCCAGTGGTAGGTGATATACGCTTGTCTCCCTTCAGTTGCGGGTTCAAGTCTTGAGGCTTTGCCGGACGCCACGAGTTGTCACCCGACCTCTGGGATATCCTTTTCTGAAAATCCAAAAATAATCTCCAGAAATTATTGAACCTTAACAATAGTATCCAATGTCAAACATAATCAATTCCAACCACTAGATTTATCCAAAATACATATGTCCAAACTCAAAGTCCAAAATTTATAAGGAAGGTAATGCCGATGAAGATCATTTACCGGGTAATAACATGTGAATACCTTCATCATGTTTTCTTTTAAAACATTATAGCACCATGAATTACTATAAAAAATTATTGAAAACAATCGTGCTCGCTTATTCCTTATATAATTCTAGATATACTCCTTCTATCCAAAAATGTTGTAAACTCCAACAATGATTGAATATAAAAATCATTAATCAGTTTCAAGGTAGTCAATAATATCAAATATAATTTATCCAAATCAATCATATATAATTTTAAAATCTATACCCCATTATCAGAACCATATTATGGTTTATCTTTCTCTCCACTAAATATTTTCAAAAAAATTAACCTTCTATTGGGTCACTTTTCATGGTTTTACAAAATCTCAAGTCCTTATTGAAAACTTTCTGTAGAACAATATTTATACACTCCATAATTATTATAACCATTACATCATTGATAACATACTCAAATGAAATAATTATTCAATATCAACATAAGTACGCTAGTCATTACTCTTCATTTGTGGTAATATCATAACATTGTTATTATCCAACAACATCATTTGTGGTATACTCTAATGATTTGGACATTGATTCACGTATTTTCATAACTCCTTCTAGATGAGGCATTGTACATTTGAAACCTATTCCTTACCCTTGAAATCACTTACATGGTGTCCTTTTTCTCTACACATATAAAAAACTCCCATTCCCTTCAAGCATTTAACAAGGTTATTCTTTCCACAATTATCACATAGGGGAAAATCATTCTTCCCCCTCTTCCCTTTATCCATCTTTCTCTCTTCCATAATTTTCATTTCTTTCATCCTTTAAAATCCATAGGACTCAAAGAATTGTTTACTTATATTATTAACACATGATACTATTTTTTCATATGATGATAATATGTGGGTGACTATTTCACTTTTAAATGTTAGCTTAATACCATTAATGATATGATCATTCTTAATCTTTCGATCATGCGTGTTGTTGAAATTTTCATTCTTTATAGTACGCACCATTTATAAACAATGGCATACACTAGGTAAGTTTATGAATCGCAATGCATACTTCCAATCATGTGAAATACCTAACATAAATTGAAAATATTATGCATATAATCTATAACCATAAATTTTTTTCCTAGGGAAGTATTTACTGCTAAATTCTTCATAATGGATTATAATGAAAATGTGAATTATCTTAAGCATATCCCCAGGGAGTGTCATATCCAAATGTGCAGTAAGGCCCATTGTCATGTACCAGGATTCCCTGGGTTAAGCCCGAAAGTCCTTGTCAGAGTTTTCACTCTGAGGTACATTAATGCCAGAGCCGCCTCTACCTGATAGTATCCAGATAGAGATGTATTGCTTGGAAAATATTCCAAATCTATAGATTACCAAAATTCTAGAAAGTTATTCTATACTAATCCTCAAAGTCTATCATAGGGTAATGTTCTCTAAATAGTGTTTTTCTAAATCAATTTCCAAGGTTGTTACTAAACTTCCTCAAATACAAACTATAACGCCCCGACCCCTGTTACCCAAAGTTGTGTATTATTTTTATACATTGGCATGATTAAAATGAATGATGTTCCGAAGGACTGATCAGTTTAGCAGTCTTGGAAAATAGATTACATACGTGAATGATACATTACATTATAAAATGATAAACAACAACAACATTGTCTCCATTAACCATCTTCATATACCTTATACTATCCCTGCAGGTCAGTCATAATATACTTCTTTGAATCCTGGAAAGAATAAAACATAGAAATGGGTGAGCTTCGATGCTCAGTAAGGATAACAATATAGTGAAATCTTTCATAAAAAATTAAAAACATTTAAGGTAATCTATAAAACTAAAACTAAATAATTTTTTCCATAAAAATCAGCATAATATGGAAAATATAAATCAAATAGTGCAATTTAATTATTCAAATGGATATTCTACTAGTAGAAAAATCAAATGTAATATCAATAGCTAATTTCATAATGATGGAGTACATAATACGAGACATTATAACCACATATTCAGGGCCTTGTGCCAGGACTACAAATAATATTTTTTCAAGGCCTTGTTCCAAGACCCTAGTTTGACTCATGATACTTACTGATGCATCGAGGAGTTATATGGGGCTCCACCCATCACTTACTAGGTCCAATAAATTATTCATATGAAAAGGATTAAACATAACATAAACATTCGTATTAAAACTAGCATAAAAATGTCAATACGTTTTCCATAAACCATGAATGGTATAAATATAACACATCCATAGTCAAGCATATCACAAAGCCTTCAATACATTAGGGAATATTTGTATCATATAAAATCAACCTCGATCAAAAATAATATCTCGTAAAAGATGGTTACATAGTTGAAAACGATCAGTAAAAATAATTGAGAGAAATATCACTTTTTAATAAAATCATTTAAAATTAATATAAAGGAACTCATTTAAAATATAGTTTTTAATTAAAGTTTCCCATACCACTTTGAAACTTTTTAATGAAATTAAAATTTTAAAACATTCATGTCTATATAAATAAATACTTAAAACCAATTTGAAAACATGGACATTAATGAGAATGGTTTAGAAGAATAAATCATTAAAACATATAAAATGATGTTTTAGTAAAAATTAACTTAAAAAATATACCATTTAAAACACTTTTATGAAACATTTACATGGATAATACATATGTCCCAGTATATTCTTACGTAAAAACAATCACAGATAATGAAGAGATTGAGAAATTAACTCTTACCTTCCACTTTCCATTGGTCGAGGGTAAGTTTAACCTTCTTGTATAATGACCATAGTATGTTATTTAATTATACCAGAACCACATTCATATTTTTAATATAATACATGATTCATTTATGACTTTATACTACCCATTTATCAATTATTTCCATGTTAAATTAAAATTTTTGGTAATAATTGCTTTCTTTATCGTACGTGTTTTAACTTGTTATTATTGATCCTATATTTTAGATAATGATTTAAATACATCCAGAGTATAAAACCTGGTTTATATATCATATATATTTAGAATATATATATTTATAATAGATAGATATATGAAATAGAAGGCACTGTTTATGGATATGGTCAGCCTTATGTACGGATAAACGTTGTTTCCATTTTCAAATCGTATTGAATGGAAGTATGTTAAAAAGATATATGTATGTACATATATATATATATATATTAAGTATAATTATTATGTTATATATTAAATACTTATTAATAATATATTTTTTTAATCATTGTATAATGGTGTATGTGGGAATAAATCTCATCGCATCGTGGAGACGATAATCCTTATGTACGCACAAGCAAAAATATCATTATATTGATGGTGAAATAATATGTAATTGGATGGTTTATAATATATATAGAATAATTAACATGTTATATTTATTATTGACATCACTTATACTCATTATTATACCCATCCAAATAATAAATTGTTTGAATAACAAACTACAACACGACGTGTAGACAGTAAGCCGTACGTACGCACGTATGGTGACATTTCCATATATAAAATGCATAGAATAAAGAATATGGTTGTACCATATATATAATAACATTATAGAATGTAAGAGGTACTAGGGTTATTAATTTTTTATGTAAACAACAAATAAAGAGGAATTGGAAGAAGAAAAGAACGTGAAAGAGGGTGGTGAAATTTTTACCTCTTCTTTAGGGGTTTCTTTTTGAGTTGATCAAAAGGGCTCCGTAAGTTGGATTTATAATAGATTTATGGACTCTAGGTCAAAGGGAGTATTTTTTAGAGGATATTTGTGCCGGGGTTGGACGAGAAAAATGGCTTTGGAGGTTTGAATTTAAGAGAATGGGAAGTACACTTTTATAAGAGAGGTGAGGGTCACTTTTGGAAAAGCTAAAATATTTTTTTATAATAAAATAATTTTCGGTTTATAATGGCTCCAAAATGAATTATTTATATGATAAGGTGGGGATTGTTAAAAAACCTCTCATCCAATTGGTTTTAGATAGGTTTAGGTCATAATACTAACCTTATCTTTTAGATTTAACTCTTAGTTAAATAGTTTCACATTACAAGGTATCTTTGTATTTTTATATTATATGGTTAATAAACATAATATAACAAGCCAAGAGAACCCGTTGTGATTCATTATTTATTCATATAACATTATCTATGACCTTTTTCTGATTCTTATAATTTTTGGAATATTATATCAATTAATAATATAGTATTTGTTTTAAAAACTTAATTATGTCAGTTTTGACACTATTAAGTATTTGATTTTTTCGAAAGCCATAAAAACATTATCACTTAGAATAAAATTTATTTAACCAACCCAAAAATGTCATATCACCTAGAAAATTATTTTAATACATCAAAAGTCTCAATTTATATTTATTTTGATATTTATAATATCAATTATTTCAATATTTCATTAATATTGTAATTACTGCATCATCATTGTGTCATAAATAAATTAAAATTTTTAATTACTAAAAATTAAAAATCAAATAAAATTATGTATTCAATCTTTTTTATATTTCTAATGAATAATTATAGTCGAATTAATCTTCTGTATAACCCTATATTTAACATGGCTTTGTTATTAAACATTATATTTAACACTTTGAACTCTTCTTTAAATAAAATAATAATAAATGTCCAAATCTAATCCAAGTAGAACTAAAGGATCATATTATATTTCTATAGTTGTTTTTGGTCGAATTACACTTATCCAATAGAATTATAACATGTGATTGGGTAATTACAATATCATTTTTAACTTTAATTATCCAATTTACTTTTAACTATAGTAAATAAAAGTCAAAAGTTACTATTAACCAAAAATAATTTTCATATTATTGAACCAAATTATATTTAATAATGACAACCGTGTCTCTAGGATTTTTGAAATTCAACTCACAGAAGATGTAAAATTATGTTTTATGCAAATTTGCTAATGTTTCTAGAAGGTGGGTAAAAGAGGTTAAAAAGTTCAATAAAATATTATATATCTAATTTTATTATAAAACGAGTCAAATAAATTACATTGAACATATATAGGTATTATATATAAATTTTTTACTTATAATAAATTTAAATAAAATAAAAATGTTTTAAAAAAGGTGGTTTTAAATAATAACGTATTGTTTTCACTATTCATAAAAAATTGAAAGTTTTCATGAAAATTACAATAATTTTACCCTATGATAATTTTGATATTCCAAATTCAAAAATAAATTCTATTTTACCAAATTCAAAAAACAGAATTTTCATTTAATAATTTAAAATTAATTCACGTTGTCAAAACCAAAAAGCGGGGTTTTAAAAGGTAAAAACTATCAAAAGAGTAACCTGTGTTTATGTCAAATTTAAATGATAAATTTATTATAATGACCTAAATTATCTTAAATGATAAAAATATAATTTATTTGTACTTAAAAACCTATAAAATGCATAATTTAACACTATAAATTATTTCTATTAAAAAAAAATTCAATTAAAACATATTATTTTTCACTATTTGTCAAAATAGGAATGTTATCAGAATATTACCAAAAATTTATCCAAACTAAATTTTTATGTATCTCTTATAAATAAGAATTTAGTTTTATTAAATTGAATATAAAAAAGTGTCAAATATTGGTTTTAAAAAGGGTTCTCCATTAAAAGGCGGTAACATTTAATTTTTTTTACAAATACATCTTTTATTGGAAAAAATGAATTTGATATTATATAATGTCTAAAAAACATAATATAGATGTTAAAATTATATATAGTATAAAATATTCAAAATGAAGTTAATACTATTCATAAAAACATTTTGAACAGATAGTTTGGTATGTTGTGGTGCGCTTGAACTCAATGTTGCTTGTAGTGCAAGCTATTGAATTACTTTAATGAGATAATGTAATATGAAATCTTTGGGGGTTACAGGTTCATAATCCCCCTAAAACATTAGCGGATTATATTTATGGAAGTATATGTAATGAACCTCATATCATAGTTTGTCATTTATATTTCTTATATTAATTTCTTAAAAATCATGTAAAACTCTTTACAAATGATTTTAGTTCACATGCGGTTTAGTTGTAACCAAATTCTCTAAAACCACTTCTGGATGGCTTCATGGGTTTCAAAATAGTTCAATTTATCTATATCCATAACAAAAGAACCATTTTGTGGACAGTTAACTAGTAATCTAATTAATATAGATATTTCAAATCATCAAATAAAAAATCATTATAACAAATTTCAATGAATCCAAAAACATACCATTAAAAATTCAGTCATATTGTGATTTAAGGTTAATTGTACATGATATGATATATTAATCATATTGACCCATGAGGGTGAGATTAACAAACACATAGAGGTTTCAAAAAACACAATTTTTTTCCAATTCTAGCATAGTTACTTGTTCTTCAAAATAAAAGGACCATCTATATGTTATTATTCTTTACAATACATGTTTGAATATTTTCTATCTCTTTTATACCATCCCAGAATATTGGACTGAAAAAATAGATTCAATTTATAACTAATTGACCCTATCCATTAGCTCGATATAAGATTTCATTCTAATAACTTTTTGTGAAATCCTCTTTCACCACCTTTTTGAAAGAAATTACAAGGTATTAATATATCATTTTGGGATTATTTTCACCTTTAAGAAAAAAAATCTATTAAGATAACAACAAACAAATTGAAATAAAAATTATATAAGGCATGAAATTTAAATAATAAAACTCAATACTAATAGCAACCAACAAATTATATTGGTTTAAAAAGATAAAAAATACATCAAACTAAAAACAAAAGGACCTACCAATATAACAATGTCGATGTAGCATCACCCAAACCACTACATAAGAAAATATCCATGATCCAACCACCATCCTAAGAATGTTTCTTCCTGACACTCAAATAGATAGATAATTTCCATTTCATTTACCACATTCAAGATGAATAATATATGAATATAAACCATATTTAATTTATAGGGGGAGAATAATGATACCCTATAAGAAATCCCCACAAAACATCCCAGGTCACAACATAATTACATGTTATATTTTTCTCATAATTCAATATATATGAAAAATAGAGAATATAGAGACCATTTATGTTTAAAAAATAAATAAAATTAATTTAAATTGATATACCATTACTTCCATTAACATTGAAAACTAAATTCCACCTCTCACACACACATGTGTGATATTAACTTATTGTTGTCCTAACTATTTAGTATAATAATGTTCAACTAGTAAAGTCTTCATTTAGACATGAATCCATGGTACGTCAAGGACACCTACCTCGTGTATAGAACCAACAAAGTGTCTTCTGATGACATATAAACTCAATAAATTCCATTTATTTGAAAAAATTTCAAACCCAATAATTTATTTATATGAATTAATCTTTTAGAAACATTTAATCAAACACATTTCAATAATTAAAATAAAATATTAATTTTAAACCATTTTAAAATCGGTGTCTCATTTAGAAAACTATTCAAAATATAGTTTTAAGAAACATAAATCAAAAGATATTTCAAAAAACAACATTTCAATGTTTTCTTTATTTTCATAGAAAATCACTAATTAAAAACCTAGCCTACATGTAATTGAAAACGTGGATAAGAGAGAGATGAAATATATCTCTCAAATGATATCATTAATCATGATGATTAAATAAATGATTTTCCCATAAATAATTACCTTACCACATATTCAAAAAAACCATTGATTCCACAGACTTGACACATGAATATCCACTGAAGCTATCCAGTAGATAAAAAAACCTCCAAAAATGCCTAAAGGAGGTCTTGATTTTTCAATGAAAAGTTTGATAAGATAATTTAGATCAAAGTATGATAATAATAGCAATGTGTCTTGATCTCAGATCATTCGTGACATGATAGAGATATTGAAAAGTTGAATCGTTGAGATTACCGATATTCTAATATTCAATTCAATCTTTTTATTGACTTAATTCCTTTACTTTTGGTTGATATTAATATAATACATGGAATGGAAAAGAATTTGAAATATTTTTCCCTAAATTTATTGCAAATATCATGATGTTAATATTGTAAAAGAAGCATCCTTAATTTTAAGAGGAGATAATTAATCTTCTATTTCATGTCAAGATCCATCCCAAGTATCCCATTTGTATGATACTAATGGGGAATAATTGAAAACTCATTCAATAGATGGAAAAGGTAATAATTAAATTTAGGATTTAAACATTGTTCATAAATTCATTAATTTATTTCATACAGAATTAGCTTGATATTTTTCAAAGCATGAAGTTGATGTTCAAAATTATTTAATCCATGATGTCATATGAATACCAATGTTTCATTATATAATAGAAACTGAGGAATTAGTTGAGTGTAAGAAATAACTAGTGGAGATATGTGATATGGGATTTAGATACCCTAATCATTCACTTGGGGTATCCCATTTTCCTTTTGTTACATCAAAATGTGGATATATGAGTTTGTTAATTGGTCAGAGAAAAATCAATTCAATTATGATCAAGAAATAGTATCCTCTACCTCACATTGACAACATATTCAATAAAATTCACAATGTTTAATTTTTTAAATGATTGAAATTCATTATAGTTATTATCAATCATGTGAAATGGATGATGATATTCAGAATACAAAATTTCATATGAGTTATAGACATCGGATTTTATAGAAATTCCTTCTGGTTTGACTAATATTCCATTTTTCATTAAAAATATTATAAATTGAGTATTCGAGGAATATACTGACAACTTTTTAGTTGTATTTAATGATGATATATATATATATATAATATAATGAATATTAGGACCATGAGAATCACATTATATCCATTCTTTATAATCTTATATTAATAGAGTTATATGGGTAACTATGAAGGTCTTAATTATGGATTTAGAATGTATTTTTTGTAGCCATATAATCTCTAAGAAAGGTATCTCATTTGATCATAAAAATGGAATTCTAATTAAAAATTATTTTAAAACATTAAAAATAACCTAGGTATGTAGTATCATTAGATTTGAATATTATTATTATGGATTTATATTAAATTCTTCATGATAAGATAACCTGTTAACTGAGACAACTCATAAAGGGTTTATGATCGTAATGAAAAATGAATGCGATCAATTTTTTGAATAAGTGTAGAATATATTTATGTATTGTATGATTATGAATGTACTATTCAGAAATATGGGTTCAAAATATATAGTGATGCAATGAATAATTGAATTTGTTGTGTATGAATATTTAATGATAATGTTTTCACATACAAAAAACATACAAATCAAAGTAGTTAAGGAGTCATGAAATAAACTATTCAAGACCTGATCCTATGTTGGCTACCAAAATATTATTTTTAAAGGTATAGAGATACCATCATTATGCAGAAATTTTTGACATATAAATAAATTAAAATATTTTTAATGAAATATATTTATACAACAAGATGAACATGTGGAAAAAGATATGGATTGAGAAAATAAAATACCATGATTTCTCATTATCGTAACATCCTCAGAAGGAAAATCGGATAAAAGATTATTTGAACTCGAAAATTCACTGAGTCCTGGATATAATAATGATTTAAAGGGATAATATGTTTTGGGATTTTATTAAATATGGATATGGGAATCATTAAGGATGAGTAGATATCAGAACTTTTTAAAATGGTTTCAAAACCATCATCATGGGGGAAAATAAAATTTCCCCTAACTATTGATTGGAATTTTAAAAATATGATTAATGTAGAGACTAATTTATCATTTTCATAATTTTGAATATTTCTATATATATTTCCAATTGTAGGTGATGATATTGTGTATGATTATAAGGCCCAATGTTCCCATAATAAATTTTATAATAATATTAATTAATTTTACACTATCATCATAATGAAAATGTGATATACCTTAATTTGTTTCCTAGGTCATAAAAATGAGGATACGGTAGAATCTAAAGAGTTATTATTACCCTAATAGGGTTATAACTTTTATATGAACATTCCTTATGTGAAAAAATCTATTGAGGACACAACTATAAAAATAATAATTAAATGATCAAATTTTATTTAGATGATCATCCTGATAACATCGGAATGTGGATTCAGATCAAAAAATGGATAGTAGAATTGAGTTCAAAGAATGATTTTTATCCTTGGGGATACCTAAAGTGAGAGGGCATGAGAGGGTTTGAATCCTCTACCATTGGATGTTTTCTATTTATAATATTTTTTTAAAAATGATCTAGAGATATGTTATTTCTCTCACGAATGGTAGATCTCCATCGATCTGACTTGGATGGTGATTTGATGTCTGAACATCGTCATATCATAACAAAAATGTATACCCTGGTAGATTAGAGAACAAATAACACAACTTCGGATCCAAAATGTATGTAGGATTTTTATATTGGATTCTACAAGTTCTCCATTGATTCCTTTTTTCCCAATTTCAATTTATTTTGGAATATCGTTCTTTATAATAATTTGTTAGTGGACAAATTAACAATGAACCTTATATGTTTTGATTTAATATTACATGTTCTTTGTGTTCTTCACCATTTTTATATGATAACATTTCAACATTCTCAGATGTCATTCGATCAAGGAGAAAGAAACATATCTAGGAAGCTCTTATCCTGATGAGTCCCCATCTATACATGGATTTGTATTTGGGAACAAGATGAGGCTTGGTGGACAGCGGAAGATCCAGAAACATTTTCTTGCTTCAAAATTCCAATTCTTCACATGGAGCACACAACAATGTAGATCGGGAACCAATTATCCCATATCAAGTCTCAAAATAATTTACCTTCCACTGGTGTGGTTTTAGTGGTTTACATATGGTGGTAGTGGAGTTTCTATGGGGAGGCAGCTCTGCCCAGGAAATGACGTGTTGGTGTCCATAGAGAGGCACAAAAGAGGCTGCAGGGTGGTGTGTCAGAGGGCTCCCATGCTGGTGGTGGTGTTTTGGGCTTGTGTGGATGGGCCATCAGAGTGGGTCGGACATTGTAGAACATGCTAAGGGTGTATTAACTACTTGTATCTCTCAATTTGGGTGTTTGATGTGTGTGATGTATATAGGAAAATTACCCCAGCTTCAAGGAAGATTTTTGGAGGCTATTTTCGGATATGTTTTATAATTCATGCTTGAGGATCAGTTTCACAGAACATGCATTCAAAATAATAATAACATATTTATTATTATTTGGTGATTCATGTATCTGACATATCTCATGCATCTGGTATCTAGTTTATGTGTCGTCAGCATCTTTTCGAACCTACAATTTATGTGGATGTTTCATTAACTATTTCGGGAGCATAATCTCACATCAAGGTGTGGTCACCACGATGCATGTTTCGGGTGTGTTGCAGTCAAATTTGATTTTTTCACTAAGTTTCCATTTTGGAAAAATGAATTTCCAATCCTATGTGTTTTCCCATGGGGATCACAATGTTGTGATCCTTATGTTGTGTTCTGAGATCAAGGTGTGGGCCCTATGAAGCATCGTTTGTGTACGATGCTGAGAGATGCAACTTATTCACTAAGAGTACAATTAATGTGAATGAATCATAGGTAATGTGATTATTTCAAAATGGATCGTGACAGAGTGATCCATTAGGTTTTCCAGGGTAGTTTGAGGTGGTATGTCAATAAAGTTACATTTTCTCCCTTCTGATCAACAATGAGCACATTGCACTCAGAATTTTGTAAATATGTGTAATGAACTATTGGAGTACAGTTGCATGGTAGGAGTTCTTGATCATAGTCTAGTACCTCAGTATGTATTGGTTCACGTATTGTAAACGAGGTGGGTAACACACTGTGTGGGCCCCACTTGCTTCGTGTACCTCTGTATGAATCATCTATCACTCATACCTCATAATGTTGGACTCAGTTTTTAGCCTGCATGTAAACTATCCTTTCATTTTTTTCCACATAGAATATGATGGTGACCTCTATAGTGTATTTTGAGATTTGATACAAGATGACTCATATGTGAAGCACATCCAGGAAACATCTGACAATGGTAGTGATTAGTTGTTGGCATATCAGTTCTTTTCAAGAGGATCCATCCTATAGGGATGGATAGTGTAGTTCCACGACACCTTCCAAGTAAAAACCCCTAACAGGTAGTTCATGTGTCATTGATGTCCATGAGTGTAATTCCCCATCATCATGTTTTTGGGCCCCCTATGACTGCTATGTGAGTTGAATCCCCAATTTCCATGAGTATGGATCCTCTACTAGTTACTTCTGAGAGGAATCCCCCAGACGAACTAAGGAGAGATTCCTCAATTAAAAAGAGTGGAATCCCCCTAACACAAAATTTTGGGTGTCCTCAATGAACAATAATTGAATCCCCTTATACATTAGGGTTTTGGTAATCTATGATGAAAATTAGAGTGGAATATTCCAGACACAACAGTGTATGGGTCCTCTATGATGAATATTATTGTGGAATCCCTCTAATGTACTAAGGTGTCGGCCCTCTAATTTTGTTTTATTGGGTCCATCTATGGATTAGTGAAGACATGTACATTGAAATTGCATTGGACTCATGAGTATGATGGGTGCTTTACCCACCAAGACACATCCATGTGGCATGACCTAAAACCATGAGGGCGATAATGCGTTTCCCAATGAAGATAGTATCAAGGTGTGGTGATTGAGTCCCTTTAACTTGAATATTTAGGGAAGACATGTGGGATGTTGGGAATCATTGGTGGATACTTATGGAACTGGTAGATACTCATTTCCAAGGTTGAGCAGTGAGATGTAGAACCCCTAACACTCTCCCATTTGTCTTTCATTGACTGAGCAAATATATATTCTATTTCCAGTACCCACCCAATGGGTTTTTGTTACTCTCTTTCCTGGAGATATGATTATGAATGATGTAAGCTGTGTTCTTTATGTCTCAAACATTTCGTGGTTATATGAGAATAATATCCTATTATAGGTAGGGAATACTTGATAATAAGTTTCTATTCTAATCATTTCTAGCTCCTTGTGTTTGTAAGAGTTTATTTCATTCTATTGATGGGTTGAGCTACTCTCCATTTATTGTACATTCTTTTATCTAATAGTACCCTATTTAGTACAACTTTTGATGATACATTTAGCTTAAAGGGAATCCTAATGATTATTTTTATACTCACCATACATAGTCTTTTACTTCACTAGGTGTGCCCGTGAAATCGATGGATAAGTTGATCGTAGCTTCATATAATATTAGGTATATGAGTTACTTGGACATCTTGTGCTCGATATATCTTGAAATCCGTTAGTGGGGGTCCCTTCAGCTAATTACTTTTCCACTTTTTCTTGGGTAGTGGCACTTTTTTTGGTTGGGCGTGTATTATTTCCCTTTTCCATTCCATTTTACGTTTCTGTATTGTTCTTGTTTACAGTTTGATGCATATTTTTGGATTATATATATAAGTGTTGTATCTTTTCCTTTTCCTCAATAATTTTACATTGAGTGGTTTGTGTGTGTGTTTGTGTGCAGGTTCTTAGGCAATTTCCTCCCCAAGAGTGTTGTTCATTTGACATTATTCTCCACCCCTAGCCAATGAAGGAAGGCTAGAGATAATTGTGACTCGAGCCACGATGTGGGTTGGGTAATGAAAATGTGGTATCAGAGGTGGTTCACTATTTGGGTTGTTGTTCGTAAATTCCCTTAATGGGAATTGGTTGGGGTTTAAGGAAATAGTGTCAACAAGTCTTTGGAGCTGCTCTCAAGCCAGGGAGTCCTGTCATTGTGCAGCGATTGATGTAGCTATTCACCATGACCCTTGTTATCTTCTTGTTGACCAAGAATGATAATACATTTATTATTGGGATGTACAATACATGCATCATATTGGATCTAGTCATTGAATGTACTTCTTGAGTCAGCTCCCCATTATTTTTTATATATATATAAATGTGTGTGTGTGTGTGTTTGTTTTCAGTTTACGGTGGTACTCCTTGATGGATTCAGGATGCCTCAATGATGACATCCATCTAGAATACCATCTCCAGTTCTTAAAGAAGATCCTATGACAGAAGAGGCTGTAATTAGAGATCCATCATGCGACCCCAATCCTCTATGTCTGCAAGTGGAATCACCTCTACCTATTTTGAAGCAGATAGCCATGTCAGAGTAGGGGAAGGACAAGTATAAGAGGAGAGAGTTCTCTGAATTCTAGCACAAGAGACAATTGATGTTCCATGGTGATTAGATCCATTGGTAGTAAAGGATTCGTTAGAGTTGGTGGTCCGCCTCTTCAGTCTTGTTCAGACACTGACAGATCAGATGGTGTCCCTAGAAGCCAGGAATTTCCATGGAGTTGCTAGGATTTTCTAGAGCCTGGTTACTCGGATTACTAATGAGTTGGTATTTTCAAGGTAATATTTCTATTATATGTTCTATGAAGAGTACTTCCCCTCCTTTATATTCTTTGATTGTATTCTGAATGCTTTAGTGTCATTAGTAAATAGGGATTAAAATGGATTAGTATATGACTAGGTTTATAGATCATACAAACTAATCTCCAGAAATGATCTATGATGGGTACATTCGAGCATGGATTTTTGAGCAGGGACTCTTCATAGAGATATGTGTCGATATTGTTTTATTTTTCAACCCCAACTATGTGGGGTGGCTGGAGGGAGCACTGGTGTTGTTGATCTTATTTTTAGAAGGAAGTCAGTTTTCATATCTTCAACGAAGGATCCCTCCCCTTGATCATACATAGGCATGAGGTCAGGGTATGATTTAGGGTACCGAGAAAGGCTTGGATGGGCTGGTGTTACTCTTGTGAAAATGTAGGTAACATTACAAGAGGCTACCCGACCCAGTGTGTTGAGCTTCTATGGATGATTAGAAACAAGCCTCCACAGTAGAGGTGACACCGTGATCATAGATAGTGTAGGAGAGGATATGGTGGACCATATGGAGTAGGTGTTTCTAGAAGATCTAGAATAAATATGGTGTGTGGATGATGCAACAAGATCCTTCCAACACTACCTGGTGGCACACATCATACCTTAGGAGATAGTGGAATGCACCATGCGATGCTACAAGTTATAGATGTCTATGATCCTGTAGTGTGTGAGATGGAATGATGTACAATTTGATTCTTATCTAAAAATATTAGTATAACATGTTAGACACCTTGTGAGGTACTCTTTTCTCACTAATTCTTTCGTGAGGTTTTATTAGGGTGACTCTGGGTGTCAGTGTAACCCTGTTTTGTTGTCTTTCAAAATATCATTAAATGTAAGAGGAAGAGTGATCCTTCCCCCATTAAAGATATGTTTTTATGTGAGAAAAACCATGAGGGATACATAGTGTCTCCCAAAGGGGATAGTATTGAGGTATGGTGGATGAGTCCCTATTACTTGTTAATTCATCACAGGGTTGTATAGTGGACTGTGGGAGTAGGTCCTGGCATTTCTAGTGGAGTTTTGTAGCTTGATCTTGTTTCACATGGGATTCCACTAGTGGGTGTGGAGGAGTTCATGGAATTGGGAATACTCTCTTTTCCATACAACAGAAGACGTGTGGTGTGTTCCACATGCATTCCATGCCTAGTATCTTGAGGTTGAAATTTTTTACTCACTTAACTTGTTCATTGGTACCTTTTCATGCTCAACATCATCATTGAAAGAATAGATATCAAGTACAGGTCATGGTGATGGATTCTATATGAAAATAACTACATGAGTCACTACCTAGTTCTAGGATTGGTAGCCTTCTCATTAAGGATTTTGAGGTGCTAACTCCTAGGAGAACTCTTTGAGGTCTACTCAGACCACCAGAGTCTAAGGTATGTCTTCACTCTGAGAGACATGAACCTGAGGTAGAGATGCTCGGTGAACTTTTTATTGGTCTATGACTTCATGATCATCTATACTATAGGGAAGTGAAACTTCATAGAAAATTCATTTATAGGAATTCCTAATCTCTCCATGTTTGATAAGTTTCAGCGATGTTAGCTTCAAGATATGTGACCCTAGTGGATCAGGAGGGTATAGTTTTTTTAGTAGATAGCATTGGATCCTAATTTATTTGACTGTGTGATAGTTTACCAGCAGTGAGAAACTAAATGTGATGTTATGTGTGATTATATATCCATAGGTGACACACCAGATGCATATTCTAAAGGAGGTAATCACAAGACCATGTTTTATGGAAATATAGTGGTTCTGGTAACGATGTGGGAGGAGGTGATACAAGAGTTACACACTTCTCACTCAACTGTGCGTCCAAATATGGATAATGTATGAGGATCTTCTGTGTATTTTTTGGTGGTCTTATGTGAGATGAACCATAGCCGAGTCCATCTCACGATGCCTCAGATATCAGTAGGAGATGGATGAGCATTAAGAGTCGGTTTGTTATTGCGGAATCTTGAATTCACTGCATGATGTGGGATGGAATATCCCTGGACTTCATCACCAGACATCATTTAATAGCGAAGAGACATGAATCCATATGGTTAATAGTATTTTGACTAAAGATGTTGGTGAACTTCATTGCTATTAGGGAGTAGAGTATGGTGGAGATTTTTGGGTAGTTTTATATATTGGAGATCATCTGCTATCATGAGGTTACCTTGAAATTTGTCTCTGATCTTTATAGGCAGTTTATGAAATGATTGAGGAGAGTGGTGCCAAATGAATTTTTGAACCAACTGTGGATGAGTACATCCTTCCACCCATGGACTGATGGGATGACTATGCGCTCTATCCAGATGTTGGAAGATGTGATGAGAGATTCCCTATTATTTTATGGCAGGGGAGGCAAGCTCTCTCTAGGTATCTTCAGGCTGATCGAGATCGTGATGAGGGTTGGAAAGGTCATTTGACACCATGAACTACCCCTAGAGTCGGAATGGGTGCTTTATGTTTTCCATGTAACCATGATTTAGAGATTAGTGCATATTTTCCTATTCATGTAATCAATATGAGAAGGCCTTGTGAAGATGTACAGTCCCCATGGTTTATATGTTTTGGTTTCCCAAAAACAAGCATGAGAGTTTCTAAGAGCATGAGAGATGGTTGGGAGCACAGTAACCTGAGTTTTCGTCCCATGTTTTTCTTTTTTGGGGATGAAATGATTGATGGATGGAATGATGTATATACCTAGTTTTACCTTTTAAGAGTTCAGAATAATTATAACTATATTTCTAGAACTAGGAACTAATACGACGTGCGACTCAGACAATTGGCATGCCCAAAATAAATTTTATAAAAATATTAAGTATTCTTATACATTGCACGTGACCAAAAAATCATATCTACTTATTTGTTTCATAGATCAGAAAACAGAGGACACAATTGATTCCAGAGCATTCTGTTTACCCTTGATGGGGTATAACATTTGTGGGTTCATACCATATAAGGATAATATCGAGAACGTAATAGTAAATAAAATTCTTAAGTAATATTAATTTATTTGGACTATATACCTAATAACTTCTAAATGAGGAGTTGGATTGGAAATCTTAGTGCAACATTGAGTCCATAGAACAATTTTTACAATAGGCGTGGCCATAGGTGACATGGAATGGGAGGTTTGGATTCCATGACCACTGAAAGTATTTCAATAAGTATAAATTTAGTGAAATGAGCTAGAGTTAGCTTATTTCCCTCAAGGATAGTGGAGATTTAGAAATTATCTTTCAATGATGATTTGACATCTAGACATCATCAGATCGTGCTGAAAATGTAGGTGCAATTAGATAACACCACAGTGATCTAAGAAGTGAATCCAAAATTGTTGAGGGATTTCTCTATCAGATTCTGTAGCTTATTGATTGAATCATTTTTTTCTGATTTCAATTTTAGTTGGAGTTCGCTACTTTAGTATTCTTTTTTTATTGCCAAACTAACAATGACCATCATCTCCTTAGATTCATTATCGTCTCTTCTTTGTTTTATTCACTGTTCATCAATGATAACATTTCCACATGTTCAAAACACCATCGATCACACAGAAAGACACATATTAGTGATGATGTCAACATGGGGAACCCTGATCTATACTCAAATTTGTGTTTCAGGCACTGGAGGAGTGGAAACAATGATCAAAAGACCCACTCTCTTTTTGTCCCATTGAGATGTCGATGAATCTTCAAGGGGATCATGTAGTAGTGTAGATCAGGATCTAAGGACCCCAAATCTGGTCTATATATAATATTCCAAGAAGAAGAGTGGTTATTTTTGGTATGCAGAAGGAGGCAATGAAACAGATCTAGTGAGGTGGTGGTGCGGTGACCTTAGGGAAGTACAATGGTAGCCATAGGGTGTCACAACTCAAGTTGAAGGCCATTTCAGCGGTATCTGTAGGGTGTCATAACAGAGGGTTCGCGGACCAGTGCTATAGTTTTGGGAAACCCTTCGGGAAATAGGTGTTTTAATCCCCCATAACACTCATCTCGGGTATTTCATTCATTTGTCATATATTAAAACACAACCCTTTCTTCAAGGAAAATTATTCAATTCTATTTTGGGATTTTTTTTATAATTATTCCTTGAGAATCAGTGGCATGAAGCATTCATTTAAAAAAGCAATAATATATTTCCTATTATTTGGAAATTCTTGTATCAGGCATTTCTCCTTCATCTGGTGTCCAATTGATTTTCCAACAATGGCATGGAGACCATGTAATTGGGGTGGATGTTCCTAGACCTCATGTTTATGATTAAACCTAAATCATGGTGCAGTACACAAGGGGCCCAATTCGCTAATGTTGCAGTCAAATGTGACATTTCCACTGAGTTTATATTTTGGATAAATGAATAGCCAATATGGTGTGTTTTTTTCGGAGTATCAGAACATTGAAATCCATATGATGTGTTACAGTATTGAGGCATGGGGCCCATGAATCACCATTCGTGTATGATGAGGAGAGATACAAATTTTTCACCTGGAGTCTGTTTCTTGGGATTGAATAGTTGATCATGTGAAGTTTTATGCAAGGATAATAAATGTGTGATCCATTGGGTTATATGGGGATGTCTGAGGAGGCAAGTTAGTAATGTTATGTTTTATCCCATCAGATCAAGAACGAGAAACATGCTCTCATCAACCATTTTGGACAAAGTTGTAACGTACTCTAGGAGTACACTGACATGCATAGTGGTACATGTTCGAAATTTATTATATATGTATGTCTTGGAACACAGCTAGGAAATACTGTGGGTCACACACCGTGTGGTCCCTAGACATATTGTGAACCTATTTTGAAATCTTTTATCTCCTGTACCACTATTTTTTGGACATGTATTTTGGCATGTATATAGACTATCCTGAGTGTGTTTTCCACATAGAACATGATGGTCCCTTTCGTAGTGGCTTTCAAGATACTATGAAACATTTTTGGATGTGATTTTTATTCACGTGACATCCCAAGATAGTAGTGATCATATGTTGGAAAATCAGTTCTATTTGAGAGGTACCATCTAGTAGGGATGGTCAATTTAGTTCCTTGATACCTTCCTTGTGGAATTCCCCTATAGAGTAGGCATTGGTTTCTCGATGATCTGTAATGGAATCCACCATTGGAATGGTTATGGGTTCTCTATGACTATTATAAGTGTAAAATCCGTCATCCGAATGGGTGTGGGTCCTCTACCAGCTACTTCGGAGATGAATCTCTCTAACGCTCTAGGGTGAGGTCCTCAATGAATAAGGGTGGAATCCACCTGATACACAAGTGGGAGGGTCCTCTAATAATAATAATGGATTATTCTTGATGTGTTAGGGTGTGGGTACTCTATGATGTCTATTGTAGTGGAATCCCTATAATTCATCATGGTGTGGGTCTTCAATGATGAAAATTAGAGTGGAATCCCCTTGACATACAAGGGTGTGGGTCCTCTACTTTAGGTTTACTATTTCCCACAACAGATTAGATATGAGACCTATTTTGTTGTTACATTAGACTAATGAGTAAGATGAAAACGTTCTTCGCGGAGAAGCATCCCTCCAGCACATGCAAAAATAGAGTGTGTGGGACAATGCCTCTCAAAGCTGATAGTATCAGGATTTCATGATTGGGTCCCTTTGACCTGCGAGTTTAGGGAAGACATATGGGATTCTGGTCACTGTTAGTGGTTACATCTAAAACTTTTAGAGATTCTTTTCATAGGGTGAGATATAAGATAGAGATCCCCTTACTCTATTTACATTGAGTTTCTTTGACTGAGCACACACAAAATCACACATATATTCTATTTCTAGTACCCACTCTCTAGGTTTTGGTTACTCTCTTTCTAGGAGAGGAAATGATGTGTGGGATATGAGACATGATTTTTGTGTCTAACTTCTCATGGTTGGATGAGTTTAATCTCTTTATATATGTCATGAAGTCTTGATGAAAGGTACATATTATCAACATTTATAACTCCTTTTGTTTGGATGAGTTAACTTCACTCTCTTATTGGGATGATCTTCACTATTGTATTGTACCTTTTTCTATAAACTCCTCGCCTCTTTAGTACATATTTTGATGCTCCCTAGGCCCTCAAATGATTGTAATATGTATTTTAATACTCAGCCCTGCATGAGATTTTATCGTACATGGTGTTCCCTTTCATATGATAGGTAGGTTGACTGTGAATTCAGAGGTGCATAGGAATACAGGGTTCTTGAATCGCGTTCTGCATTCATAGCTTGGGATCTAGGAGAATGGATCTCACATCAATTTTTATTTTCCACTTGTTTTAGGTTTGGGGAACTTTTCGAGTTGGACATGCATGTTTTCCTTTGTCTACTTGATTTTACATTTCTGTACTTGTATTTTTTAGAGGTTGATGTGTATTTGTGTTTTATATATATTTATGTTTTATCTTTTCCTTTTATTCTATAATTTTTCATTGTCTTTGTTTGGTTTGTGAGTATAGGTTCTTAAGAACCCCCCCCCCCCCCCAACTTCTTTTCTCCTCAACTCTATTCACCACCCTCTGGGTTATGGAGGGGGGATTGGGGTGGTAGCGGCTCGAGCCCTGGTGTGGGTCAGGTCGTTACAATTATATCTCTGAATGAGGAAAAATTGATAATTATTTTCTTAAGATGAAATTATAATATTTATAAAAATAATGTGTTAGATCTATACCAAAGATGAAAATTGAATATACAGATACTTATCATAATTAAAATATCAATATACACCATATTAGCTCTATGATTTATAGTGATTTAAAGGAAAAAATTTCATAGGATAACATGAAGTAGTATATTAATGGTTACATTTCAATACGTTTGGTTGGTAAACAAGTGAATTATGAGAGACAACATTTGGGAGGATGAATGAATCATATTTATATTCCTATGTTAAAATATGTTGAAATTACTTTGTACATTGTAATTGGATTACCGAAATATCCTAGTACGAATGATATAATATGGGCATTGTTGACCCCCTCACAAAATATTTTCATTTATTTAGTATGTGAGATTATTTACATCTTTATCAACTTGGGTGGAGCTATGTTGATGAATTTTTATAATTACATTATGAACCACTATTAATTATATCATATTTTGATCCATGATTCACAATAATATTTTGGAAAATTTTTCAAATGGCCCTTGTACCATGATCCGTTTATGGAACACTTATCCATCTCAAACAGTGTGAAATTCTTAATGGACTACTAAAAATTTATAACACCAGTTGATTTAAGAATCTATTGAATATCTAGGCATGTGGAATAGAAATAAGTTTTATTTTAGTCCTCTATAAAAATAAATTCGATTCAAGAATTATAATATCATCATATAAAGTATTACATAAATATATTTTTCATTATCCATTTATAGGGATAAAGTAATTGAATGGAATCTTGTTGGACTTGATCTTATAAAGTAGAAGAAAACCATGGTAATGGTAATTAAAAACCATATAAATGTAGTAAAAAGTTGAAGAAAGTATTATATTTTTTAACCACATTATGGATTTGGAATTTTAATTGTGAGATCAGGTTTTATTCAAATTTTATTCTTGGAAGGGTATTAAATTCTAAAATATGAAGTGAAAATAAATCCCCATGTACATCATGTTGTGTGAAATTTTTGAAAGGGTTTGAGCTATGCCATACCCTTTATAGATGTTTTTTATTCATCATAAATTACATCAAATGTTTTACATCTCATTGTGAAGGATGTACATAATAGAAAAAAAAATCATGTTATCACCTCTAAATAAATATAATTGGATCCTAGTCTACATAACAATGAAAATACGTTCCATATTTAGAACACTAGAGAACACGTGATAATAAATCATTTCAATCATCAATAAAATTACATTGGATAAATCATAAGATAGAAGAGGAGATATGGGAACACTAAGATATAATGATCAAGAACTAAAAAAAATTACCCCCGAGGAATCATTCTAGAAATTTGGTGGATGTAATTTTATCAAGGGGAACAATTTAACACCATACGACTTTATGACATATTTATTCTATGTAAATAAATTATATATTATAGATTTAAATATTGGAAAAGTTTAATCCAAATGAATCATAATATTGTATATCTTTTAAAGATGATAATTAAATTATCAGTTATAAATAGAGATAAATACAGTATGAAAATTAAATGTTTCAAACATGAATAAATTTTCATCACAATTATCTAATCTTTAAAAACAAAATTAAAATCATTTAAAATAATTATAATTATTTATAATAAATATAATTTATCTAATGAGACGTTCAACATATTTGAAGAACAGATTTTAATATTATTTTTACATTATTTAAAAATTCATTTAAAAAAATAATAATTTTGAATTTATAATATCAAAATTATCTAATAGTTATTTTTTTATAATTCATTATTTTTTTTTGATGAATCATGAAAAATAATGTTTTACATTGAGAACTTCCTTTTTGTTTAAAATATTCGAAATGAAAAATTAAATTATAACATTTTAAAAATGTTATATTTGATCAAATATATTATAATCTAAATACCTTAGGTTATTTGAATAAAATTTTATGATCAATTTCAATGTAAAAAACATTCCATAATTATGATAACTTTTATTCGAAAACACACATTTTTGTCCCATCAATCAGATTTATTTTAAATTTAATTATAACAATAATGTGTATTTAGTTTTGAAAAATGGATTCCATATTTTTAATAAAAATAATTAATAATATACTCAATGTTAAAAATAATTTTTTACAATAATGTATAGTTAAAGTTGTAAAAAAATTATCGAGGTTAAGGTAAATACTTGTTTATTAGGGGTTAAACTAAGAAATATGGGTTATAATAACTAAGAAATGTGTCAAAGAAACACTTTTATTGATAAATATAAATTATATGTATCTAGAATTATAGATTTTTTTAGTCTAGTTGTATAATAAAACCATGGGTACAAAATTATTTATAAAAATACCAGGTGTGTCATCTCCCGAACATATAAAAAAACACCAGATATCCTCCCTTAATAAATATAAATGTACCATTTATTCATCCAAAAACTACAGGAATTATTCCTTAATTCCATCCATTTAGTTGTTAGGCCTTGGACAGATATAAAATCCAAATGTGAAAAGATTTAGGTTAAACTAATAGAGCATGGTTGAGAAGAGGTAATTTTTTTAACTATGATTTTTTATTTTATTTATTCTTGTATCTCCTTCTAAAAACATTAATAATTGATATATCAAGAATATATTAATATTTTATTATGTTAATATAATTAACTATCACAATACCTTACCTCATAAAATTGAAAACAATGTGGTTGATCATGTGTACAGTAGACTACTACCTTCTAAACTGATGTAATAGGGTTTTCCATTGCCACCAACCAAAGATGGTTATAATTGTTGAATTGAAATATTTGTATTACATTTATGAAATTATTGTAATTTTTTAAATAATATATCACATATACCCTCTTAATTTCCATTGGGGGGACTTGATAACATCATTTATGTGTGTGGTGGACTTCCACCCCACCAAGCGATGTCATCCGTTCCTTGATTACAAATTACATGGAAGGTTACATAGAAAAATATAATCAATATATGTGATATTTATGACTTATAAAATACTTATGAAAATAAAATGTCAAATATAATATCTTACATAGAAACCCTTTCGGAAAACAATAGTGTCACTCATGTATATGTGTCAAACTACCTCCTCCATGAAGAAAAGTGAATTGTTATTGATTTCATTTTTACATTGATGGTAATATATATGAATGTAAATAATATAAATTTCAAATGTAACATAATAATTATTAAGTAATGTTTAGTTTATATTTATTTTCCTTTATTTCCATCTATTAAGATAATGAAATCTTTGTTTTTGTGTACGTAAAACCATCCATCACCATGAACAGTGCAATTCCTTTATTATGTCTATGTGTTATAAATTTATATAAATAAATATATAATGAATATATATTATATGGATATAATGAATTAAATTAATGCATTATGTCAAAATTATCAATGTAAAGGGGCTAAAATTACCAAACCAAAACAGACAAGAAAAATAAATAAATTATCAACCAAAACAGATATTTTAACAATGAATTGTTAATAAAACGGTGATAAAAGAATATAGGTAAATAAAATATGATTGGAGATATATGATTTTGGTTTTATAATATATTTATTATTATCCTTTATTTATTATATATTCTTTTCTAACACGTATGAAGGAATTCATAACTATAGAAAATGGATTTTCTCTCAATTACATTTTATTGGGGGTATATGTCATGTTATGAATCTATCATTTTTAATGAAGTGTATCTATATCCTCATTGATATATAGTATAATGAAATTGTCTTTTATAATTATATTTTAAATTTCATTTAATTTTATAATTTCATGGGGTAAATTATTCAATGTTACCAATGTGGTAATGGTTTTACGTTATAATCCCATCATTTATTGATATTGTTAATATTTCTATTTTTTATGATGAATTTTGTTCTCCTATGGTTATGTTATTAGAATTAATGTTTCTCCTAAAGATTACATTTTTTATTTACACATTATTTTAAAATATTTTTGTATAAATAATCATAATTGTTTCTCTTTTGTTGAAAATATGTTTTCTTCCGTATCCATTTCCTATAAATTTTTCATAATTTAAATAAAAATCCCTGATATATTTACTAATTGTAATATTACAATTTTTTGGGTTTTTAAAATTTCTATAAAAGGAATATTATTTTTGTTTTTAGAATTAAGTAACTATACCCATTTTACCATAGTGTAAAAGGAATATTTTCTTTTAACTAATGCGGAATGAAATGAATTATCTCCCATAATGAATATTATTATTTTGGAAGCATCATTTATATGATTCCAAGGGGATTTTGAAATAAAATAATTTCAACAATATTATTTTATATTCTATGTTTACAAAAATAAATTTTCAATGACAGGATATTTTCATCAAGAAATGTTTTATGTGATATATAAAAATAATTTTCCATATATGATGGCATAAATTAATGTAAGAACCCAGACCTTCTCTTTCTGGTATGTTTTCCTTTTCTAGCCATTTTTTGAGAAAAAGAGGACAATCTGAAAATTTTGTAAGTACACGCCATGTACTTTACAAGTACACGCCCTGTACTTTTCTTCCTCTTGAGGCTGTGTGCTGGCCATGTTCGGGCCAGTCACATGGGGTGTAGCGATGAGGTGGAGTCCTTTAATATGGTGTATGGAAAAGGGGACTACATGCTTTGTAGTTTCTTTTTTATTTCATTAATCGGACCGGGGTCGCGCATAATCCCCATTTTCATCTTCTTCTCAGCCTAATTACGACCAGAGCGACCAAGAGGGCCGATTCTTCTCTGAGCCACTGATGCTTAACCAGTTGTCTGAATCGAATGCCATCTGGTGCGATATAATTTCAATGATTTACTCCGTTCTAGGTTGATTCACAGGCCAAGGTTCAAGATTATCAATCACAAAGGATTGAGGTAGGTGGTTATTTCCCTACGTCGAATTTCTTTGAGTTTTTGGTGCAAAATTGTCGGATACCCATGTATCAGGTATCTCGGGTTAGGGTTTTCGTCCTGTTTTGTTATCTTCCTTAGATTTCTTGTATGCTTGACATTATTATGTGATTACTAATTGCTTGTTAGCATGTTTAGGATCACTCCACGGGTGATTCCCCTTGTTTTGGTTGTTGATTTCCATTTTCAACGATTTTCCTATGAGGAAACCCTTTTTCACATTTCTAGTATGCCTGTTTACTTGATTTCATGTATTACCTGATGTTTATATGCTTGTGGATGCATTTGTAGCTGTTATCCAAGTAGTTTCTGAACTTACTTTGGTTGCTAACAATCGATTATGCACGACTAAACTGCTAAGGGTTGAGTGAACCTTGTGTGGTATACTAAAGGGGGAATTAACGATTATGGATTCCATAGAGAGTCTGTTATAATTAGTATGGATCGTGGGACCTATGGGAATGAGACTTTGTATTTACTCAGAGTGTCCTTAGTTACGTAGCGAGACAGTATGGGGAATTAGACGTAAGTGCTTCCTCAGAGAGTCTATATCTTTTGTTGCAAGACCACATGGGAATTGACGGTGAGATATTCCCAGAGTGTTTGTGCCTTTGTACGTTTACTTGACTAGAGGGGTTTGCTAGTATGATCCACCCAGAGATTCAGTGCTTTATTTGTTCGTTGGTTGTGACGAGTCCACCAGGCCAAAGAACAATCTTGGGTTTGTACTACTTGCAATTTAGGTAGACTGCTGAGTTTCATGTTGTGATTAATTGCTTGCCTTGGGAGTAGAGATCTGTTTCTAGGTTACTTGGCTGATAGCTAAATGATTATACAGAACTAATAATTAACTGTGAATGGATTTTGGTAGGATTTCTTACTTTAGTGTGCATCTTATTCTCTGTTTCATTTATTTCTTTTAGTTTTTCTATATTAATCAATGACAGTAGGGCATGAATCTCGTGGTGATTTCGTACTAGGATTAGTCTCACACCCGGACTGGGTCCTTCTTTTCGGCCCAAACAGGTTATATGGTTGTAGTTTTGGATAGGGATTGTGGCCCTTCTACTTCGGGTACGTGATTTCTGGTTGGAGCTGGAGAGCATAGGACCGAGCATAGGCTTGCGATGATCCAGGAGTCGTTGTTACTTTCGTACTTTGTTTTTAGTTGTATTTCAGCATGTTTTTTTGTTTGCTACTTTCCTTAGATACTTGTACCTACTGCATCATTATCATTATCATTATATATTCATTGCTTCCGCTGTTTAGTTCCAGTGTTTGTATACTGTTTACTACTTCCGCGATTGACTGTTGTTTTCTCGCCTTGTATACCTTACCATATGAGGGAATAGTTTCCCCCATAACATACCAAGGCCCTCACTGCTAGTCCGAAGCCACTGGCGTTTGGGGAAATGCGCATGAGGTCATGTGGAGAACCGAGCATGGGGCACCAGTGTAAGGGATCCAGATTCGGGTCGTTACAAAGTGGTATCAGAGGGGCTCTTTCCATTTCTATTGACATACTATTTAGCGACATTAGACATGGAGAGGACGGAATTGGTGAATGGTAAATAATTGCTCCCTGGTGTTCTAGAACCTGTGTAAAGGTAAAAATCTAGATTACCTCGATTATTGCATGTTTTTAGTTTTTCGAATATTATGGTTTAATTGATTTCACCGTTAGGTGATGCACTTGTTTTGTGTTGTTACTGTTTATATGATTGCGGTTCTATTTTGTTGCAACCAGATGAGATGAGGGTATCCCATATCATGAATCATTTAGGCACATGTTAGAAGATCACATGCCATGCATTTTTTCATGCTATCTAGGTTGCAATAGATATTTCATGATGTTGTGAAAGGATTTGTGATAGACAATGCATGATGTTGTGATAGCTACTGTGATAGAATACCTACTATGTTGATAGGGTATCGATGTTTGGAGCATTATTATCACAGACACAAAACATTGATCTTAGAGGTGTTATGGGCCCTCGAGGATCGGAATTTGGTGGGTCGTGAGTTCTTGTACTGTTTTCTTGTTATATACATTGTTAGGATGCCACGTTTTGATTCGCGGGGAGTATGGGCCCCTACAGATCGGAATTTGGCACCTTAACATTTGTTTTTCTGTGTTTTTTGGGATCCGGTGTAGTTCTGAGGCTACTGTCCGGAAAAACCCAGAATACATGGTGTGTACTTTATATATACACATTGTGTAGTTTTTGGCCGCGTCACTAACCGTGTGGATAGGGACACAGAGATGTAAATGGTTTTCCAGAACACGACGTTTACTCTAGGTACACGCCATTTAGAGGTTAACTAGGATCCCAACCGTGTATCTAACAACACCGGCTAGTTAATGCAGGTTTATTACACTTCGTTTTCGGCATGGACACGTCGTGAAACCTATCCAAGGTACCCGACCGTGTCTTGAAAGATACGGGTCGGTTTTATCTTCTCCTATACACGCCGTGTTTGTTTGGAACACGTCGTGTAAGGATCAGCCGAGTACCCGGTAGTGTCAAGAACAACACGTGCCGAGGATTCTATTCAACTACACGCCGTGTCCCATAGGAACACGTCGTGTAGTGTCAATCGTGTGTCCGGCTATGTCACTAACAACATAGGCCTGGTAAGGTGTTTCCGGCACACGTTGTGTCTGTCTGAAAGCAAGCCGTGTAGTCTTCGGCTAGGACAGTCCATGTGACTTAGTCGTGTAGGAGTATACGGGAAGGGAGAAAAGGGTTAGTACACTCCATGTAGTTTAATAACACGCCATGTAGTCGGTTTTTTTACACAGCCACGTATGGCCAAGGTACACGCCCAGGGTAGGATTTCTAGAAACACATCGTGTATCACTATTACATGTCTTGTATTTATGTTTTTTCCAAATTTAATGTTTTTCCCCCTGTTCCATTTTAGCTCTCCCATGCTGCAATTGTGTTCATCATTAATGAAGGTGTGTTTTGGTCTTTTAGAGCTATGGCATCGAGACATCCTCCTACTGCACACTAGGGACCAGCGATCATATGCCTGATACGACCAATCGGGGATTGCCAGTAGTTCCACCAATCGTTCCGGACATGGAACCTGCAGTGATTCCAGACACTAGTGTCGATTCTCTATTAAGATAGGGTTTCACGAGATTCATGAAGACCTTCTAGGGAGTTCATCATCCATCCCCCACTATGGCAGAGCTGACACAGGTCTTCCAGCAGCAGCATCCTCCCACTTTCAAAGGGGACGGAAGACCTCAGGCTGCAGAGTCATGGATATAAGCCATGTTGTCCATATTAGAGCATCTGGATACGCCTCCATAGATGAGGGTGAAACTCGTGACGTACATGCTATGAGATTCTTCCAAGAGATGGTGGGACATACTCTCTCAAACAGGGTTCCAGCAGGCTATGGCTTGGGATGAGTTTCAGCGTACGTTTTATAACTACTTCTACCCAATGACGCTGAGGGCTGACAGACCCAGGGAGTTCATGAGCCTACAACAGGGTACTCTCTCAGTTATGGAGTATTACTCCAGCTTCATTGAGTTACATCGATTCACTCCCGTCATGGGGAATGACGAGCTGTTTCTAGCGAGGAAGTTTATGGAAGGCCTCAGACAAGAGATCAGATCGCAGGTGAATGTCTTTCAACTGATTTCTATTACTTTGATAGTGAAGTAGGCACTCATCACGGAGATGAACCTACGGGAAATTGGAGCTGTGGACCAGGGTGGTATAGCATCCAAGGCTGATTCCCTCCAGATAGTCAGCAGGAAACGCCACCGAGAGTCTACCTGAGGCGACCCGAGGAAGCGAGGTTTTTCATCTGGTAGACGAGATTCCCCTTCTGGCACCCAAGTGGTGTGTTATTAGTGTAGGAGGAGTGTGCATAAGAAGCCACAATGCCTGAGGGACCCAGTGGAGTGTCGATCCTGTGGCAATATGGGTAACCTTCAACATTTCTACAAGGTTTCCCTTCTAGCGGCTAGTGAAGGAGGATCAGTTTCGACCCCGCGTTCAGGAGAAGGATCACCAGCTCTGCAGAAATCTTTGCGCTAGAGTTCTGCAGGACATTTAAGTAAGGGTAGAGGCTGTGGATGCATTGTTCAGGCTCAGGGTTTTCAGGCTGCTACATAGGGCCGTGGTACATGCCAGAATTTTGCTGTATATCAGATTCATCAGGAGCAGGATCACGGACCCTCTACAATTTGAGGTACGATCATAGTAGCCTTAGTTTTATCTTCACCCCTTTTCAATACTAGTGATTCACATAGCTTTATCTCTGTTGCTTTCTTGGAAATCCTTGAGCTCTGTGTCTTTTCGTATGTTGACATGTTGACTCTCGATACGCCCTTGGGAATGAGGACATCTAGCATACGTCAGTGTAAGGGGTTCCCTATCAAGGTTACAGAGTATCATTTATTATGGGACATCTTTGTCCTGGAGATTATGATCTATGACGTCATTCTCAGTATGGACTGGTTGGTTCCCTTCCATGCAGTTTTCGATTGCTATCGCCGCAGGGTGACATTAGTATCACTAGAGGGTGAATCATTCCTTCATAAAGGTGACTAGGATGTTTGGGTGAGTCAATCCGGACTCGAGCATCATGGGTTAGGAGGAGTTATAGGACCGATTTCTAGTCATTATCTGGATGAACAGGGGACATCTCAGTTAGAATTTCCTCCAGTGGTTGATCGCTTTCCAGATGTCTTTCCAGAAGACTTTTCATGTTTTCCTCCAGAGCGTGAGGTAGAATTCTTGATTGGGCTCGTTCTAGGAGCATCACCAGGGTCCAGTCCTCCTTATAGGATGGCTAACCCTGAGTTGTAGAAGCTCAAGATATAGTTTGAGGAGTTACAGGAAAAGGGTTTCTTTCGACATAGTACTTCTCAATGATATTCGCTTGTCCTATTCGCGATAAAGGCAGACTGTACCCTTAGGCTTTGCGTGGATTATTAGAAGTTGAACCAGTTGACGATCAATAACTGATATCCCTTGCCCAGGATTGATGATCTCTTTGATCAGCATCGAGTAGCTTGGGTGTTCTCGAAGATCGATTTGAGGTCCAGTTATCATCAGATACACGTTAGACCTTCAGATATTCCTCTAACAGCCTTCAGGAGCAGGTATGGCCTCTACAAGAATACAGTTATGTCGTTCGGTCTTACGAACGCGCCAGCAGTTTTCATGGAACTAATGAACCGAGTTTTCCATCCTTACTTGGATTCCTTCGTCGTGGTCTTCGTGGATGATATATTTGTGTACTCTCACACTCGACACGACCATCCAACCCATCTTGAGATCGTTTTGAGTACACTGAGGGAGCATTGACTTTATGCTAAACTCTTGAAGTGCCACTTTTGGATGGACGAGATTCTCTTCCTGGGTCATGTCATCTCAGAGACAGAAGTATCATTAGACCCGTAGAAGGAGAGAGCAGTAGTTACCTGGGAGCAGCTGAAGAACGTCTTTGAGGTACTGAGCTTCTTCGGGATGGATGGTTACTACATGCGGTTTATAAAGGACTTCTCGTGCCTAGAAGCACTGCTAACAGGATTTACTAAGAAGGGGGTGAAGTTTGTTTGGTCAGAATCTTGTGACTCAGCCTTCCAGGAGATGAAGGGGAGATTGACTTCAGCACCAATCCTAGTTTTTCCGGAGCCGGGCAAGAGCTATACAGTTTTCAGTGATGCATATGACATCGGACTTGGAGCAGTGATTATGCAGGAGGATCGAGTGGTTGCATATGGATCTCGGTAGTTGAGGCCTCATGAGAGGAATTATCCTATGCATGACCTATATTTTGTTGCGGTTGTTCATGCTTTACGTTGCTGGAGACATTACCTTCTGGGAGAACATTTTTTGGTATACACTGACCACAAGAGTCTCAAGTACATCTTCACGCAGCGTGACCTGAATCTGTGACATCGGAGGTGGGTTGAATATCTCTAGTCCTTTGATTTCGAGCTTGCCTATACACCTGGGAAAGGCAACGCAGTGGATGATGCATTGAGTAGGAGAACTCAGATACAGGTAGTTCAGGAGGCTAGTAGTGAGTGGCAACTGATGACTCTGTTCTTGGAAATGCATTTGGAGGTGCACGATAGGTAGGGTAAGACATTCCTATCTTCTGTGGGTGTTACCTCTGTACTTTTGGACCGAGTTCAAATGAGGAAGCATTCAGATTCAGAAGGGCTAGTCCTATGGGAAAACGTGTCAGGAGAGGACCCTCTTCCCGGGTGGACCGTTGGCAAGGATAAGGTCCTGCGTTTCCAGGGACGCGTATGGGTGTCAGTAGATATATGCGAGGAGCTGATGCGAGACTTACATTCCTCAGTTTGGGTAGTTCATCTTGGCATCACCAAGATGTACCGTGATTTTCATCGCCAGGACTGGTGGCCAGGTATGAAGAAGGATGTGGCTAGTTTTGTCATGAGATGTTCCACCGGTCAAAAGGTGAAGGTGGAGCACTAGTGGCCATCGGGTTTTTTACAGCAGCTACCAATTCCAGAGTCGAAGTGGAACGATGTCTTGATGGACTTCGTTATAGGGTTAACGAGATCGTCGAGAGGAAATGATGTAGTGTGGGTTGTCGTTGACAGGATTATTAGGGTTTCTCACTTCTTGCCGATAAAGGAGACTTCCGATGTCAATGAGCTTGGATGGTTGTACGTCCGTGAGATTGTGTGCTTGCATGGGGTTTCTAGTACTATCGTTTCAGATAGGGATTCCCGCTTTACTTCGCATTTCTAGCAGGGGATACAGAAAGCTTTAGGTACACAAGTGCTTCTGAGTACATCTTGTCATCCTCAGACAGATGTTCAGTTAGAGTGCACGATCTAGGTGCTTGAGGATATGCTCTGAGCATGCACTCTAGACTTTGGTGGTTCTTGGGAAAAGCATATACCTCTCATGGATGTTTCCTATAACAACAGTTTCCAGGAAACTATTCAGATGGAACCATACGAGGCATTGTATGGTAGGCCATGCCGATCACCTTTGTGTTGGATGGAGGTAGGAGAGGTAGCTTTGCTGGAACCTCGTCTCATCCACAAGACCTCAGAGCAGATAGAGTTGATTCGGAAGAGGATGGCTACTGCACAGTCTCATCATAAATCTTATGCTGATTAGCGAAGGCGACCTCTGAAGTTCAGGGTCAGAGACTAGGTTTTTTTACGTGTTACACCGAGGATGGGACAAAATAGGATCAGAAAACAGGGTATTCTTTCCCCGAGATACGTCGGGCTGGTTTCTTATAGGTTGCAATTACCTTAGAGATATCAGGCCATGCATGACGTCTTCCATGTTTCTCAGCTTCGACGCTATTTCTCAGACCCGTCTCATGTTTTTCGACCCAAGGAGGTTGAGCTGCTGTAGGAAACATTGTTCAATGAACATCCTATCAGGATTGTTGATCGTAGTGAAAAGGTACTCAGTGGATGGTCTATTCCTCAAGTACGAGTGCTATGGTAGCACGACTGTGTGCATGATGAGACTTGGGAGAGGGGGGCTGATATGCGATCAAAGTAGCCATAGTTGTTCGAGGTTTGTTCTTCGCCACCTTTCTAGGGAAATTTGGGGATATATTTGTTTAAGGAGGGAAGTTTGTAAGAACCCGGACCTTATTTTTCTGGTATGTTTTCCTTTTCTGGCTGTTTTGGAGAAAAAGAGGAGAATCTGGAAATTTTGTAAGTACACAACATATACTTTACGAGTACACACCATGTATTTTTCTTCCGCTTGAGGCCGTGTGCTGGCCATGTCCGGGCTAGTCACATGGGGTGTAGCGATGAGGTGGAGTCTGATTAATACGGCATATAGAAAAGGGGACTACACACCGTGTACTCAAGAAGTACACGCCGTGTACTTTTCTTGTATTTCATTAATCAGCCCGGGGTCGCGCCTAATCCCCATTTTCATCTTCTTCTCCACTTAATTACGAACAGAGCAACCTAGAGGGCCGATTCTTCTCCGAGCCACCGATCCTTCACCGTTTGTCATAATCTAATGCCATCGGGTGCGATAGAATCGCACCGATTTACTCCATTATAGGCCGATTCACTGGACGAGGTTCAAGAGTATCAATCACCAAGGATTGAGGTAGGTGGTTTGTTTCCCTTCGTTGAATGTCATTGAGTTTTTGGTGAAAAAGTGAAGGATACCCATGTATCGGGTATCTCGGGATAGGGTTTTGATCATGTTTTGTTATCTTCCTTAGATTTCGTGTATGCTTGAGGATATCAGATGATTAATAATTGCTTCTTATCATGTTGAGGATCACCCAACGGGTGTTTCCCCTTGTTTTGGATGTTGATTTCCATTTGGCACGGTTTTCCTATGAAGCAACCCTTTTTCACATTGCAAGTATACTTGATGACTTGATTGCATGTATTGCCAGATGTTTATATTCTTGTGGATGCATTTGTAGCTATTAGCCATGTAGTTCCTGAACTTACTTAGGCTTCTAACAGTCGATTACGCATGACTAAACTGCTTAGGGATGAGTGAACCTGGAGTGGTAGACTAAAGGGGGAATTGACGATTAGGGCTTCCCTATAGAGTCTGTTATAATTCGTATCGATCGCAGGATCTATAGGAATGTGACTTTTTGCTTCCTCATATTGTCCTTAGTTACGTAGAGAGACTATATGGGGAATTAGACATAAGTGCTTCCTCAAAGAGTCTATATATTTCATTGCAAGACCACAGAGGAATTGATGGTGAGAGGTTCCTAGAGTGTCTGTGCCTTTGTATGTTTACTTGACTAGATGGGTTTTCTAGAAGGAGCCTCCTAGAGAGTCAGTGCTTTATTTGTGGGTTGGTTGTGACGAGTCCACCAAGCCAAAGAACAATCTTGGGTTTGTACTGCTTGCTATTTAGGTAGACTCCTGAGTTACCTGTTGTGATTACTTGTTTTCCTTAGGAGTAAATAGTTGTTGCTAGGTTCCTTGCTTGATAGCTAAATGATTGTACTGAACAAATAATTAACCGTGAATGGAGTTTTTTAGGATTGATTATTTTAGTGTGCATATTCTTCTTTGTTGCATTTATTTCTTTTACTTTTTCTATATTACTCACTGACAGTAGGGAACGGATCTCATGGTGACTGCCTACTGGGATTAGTCTCACACCATGTTTGGGTCCTTCTTTTTGGCCCAAACAGGTTATATAGTTGCAGGTGTGGATAGGGACTGTGGCCCTTCTACTTTGAGTACATGATTCCTGGATGGAGCTGGAGAGCATAGGACCGAGCATAGGCTTGTGATGCTGCTGGAGTCGTTGTTTCTTTCATACTTTGTTTTTAGTTGTATTTCAGCACGTTGCTGTGTTTGATGCTTTCCTTAGATATGTGTACCTGCTGCATCATTATCATTATCAATATATGTTCATTGCTTCCGCTGTTTAGTTCCAATGTTTGTATGATGTTTACTACTTCTGCCATTGACTGTTGTTTTCTCTCCTTGTATTCCTTACCAAATGAGGGCATAGTTTCCCCAATAACTTACCATGGCCCTTGCTGCTAGTCGGCAGCCTCTGGCATTTGTGGAAATGCGCCTGAGGACATGTGGAGAACCGGGTACGGGGCACCAGTGGAAGGGCTCCAGATTCGGGTCGTTACAATTAATGATTCATATGATTTACTTGCGATATAATCCTATGATTCCATCCTTATTAATTCTATAGATATTTAATAATGTATTATTCTCATGATGTACTATATTGATAACATCATCAATATGACACTAATTTTTTTATGATTATTATTATTTATTGAATAAAGTAAAATCATTTCGTATTCTAGTTTATGTTGTCAAAATATTTATGGTATCTAGGTTTTTTCCATCTATATTCAGAATGAATTCGATTAAGTAATTGATAGGTGGGACCTTCTATATTCCCACGATGTTTCAGTATGTCTCATGATACAAACAAAACTTGGATTTGGAGTGAGTCATTACCCATTAATCTAATATGTATTGATATATGTCATTGAAATTGTGATTATGAGGTTTCATAGTATCCATTAAATCATTTAAAGATTAGTCATTTATTTTTTATTATTATTATTTTATTTAAAATATCCATTTAAATTTTTTATGATCACATGATTACATATATAAAATTATATTGTTATTATTATATATTACCTAAATATTATTCTCATACTATTTATTAAAGGACATGCATTTCATATTTTTAATATAACATATTAATTATTCTTTAGTTTTTCAAAACATCTACCACAGGCATACCCTTAGTGAGAATTTGATCTTACCCCTTTGGTTTGTATCATTCCTCATTTTGTTGATGTGATTATTATGAATAATATAAAGGGTTATGTTATGGTAAATAATTTTTATCTTCATGAAAAAAAAATTACATTATTTTTTGACTTTTAAAACTATATTAAGGTGTGTATCTAGGTATTAATACTGTTAAACTATTCATTCTTCCAGGATGTGATTCCTTGTATCTTATGCTAATGTAATAATAAAACCACCAACTCTATGATACATGATTTGAGATTTTATTATTGAAAAAAATAACATAGTCATTGTATTGGCGAGTATTAACAAGAGTAACCAACTTATGAAATATTTATCTCGAATTTTTGCATAAATAAGTGTACTGATTATTTGCTAAAAAAATAAAAATTTAATTTTAAATAAAATCATATAATATTAAATTATTATTTTAGAAAATAGTTTTTTGATCATAATGTATTTTTATCAATGTAAATTCATTTTAACAATCATCCTTATTATCTTTTAATTAATGCCTAACTAATATATTTATTAAAATAAATTATTATTCCTATTGTTGTAGTTATTTGATAAGGAATGAATATAAATTAATTTTATATATAAAAAACTTATTTTCCACAAATATTATTTTTATGGATTTTTGTTTGTGAATATTTAAATAAATGTCTTCCAATATTGAAAATATATTTGACAATATAGAAATAATTTTTAAAATATATATTAAAAATTAGACTAAATATGTTTATTGATTTTTTTTATAATAAAGATTATTTTTTAGTGAATGGCGATCAATTAAAAAAATTAAAAAATATTTTTATTATTATTAAAAGTAGTATCAACGTTTCATTTGGTATTAATTTTTTTTTAAATTCACATAAGTTTGATTTTATTTATCACAATCCAATTAATTATTTGTTAATAACAATATACTTTATTTTGGTGTAAACCCATTTTATGTTTAAAATAATATACTTTAAAAAAAATTTCATTGCATTTTCCCAAATATTTTTTAAATTTTTTTTACTACTATTATAAATTGAATATTATCAAATTTATTTAATTTATTTAATTAAATTGTTAATATGTTATAAACTATACCATTTTATTTTTTTTCTATTTAAATAATTTACCATGGTAATTGTTTTGCTATAGTATTTGGTAATACAAGTAATTTAATGTAACAATTATATACTAGATTAAAAACTATTATCTGAAAATTGTTTTATAAGTATTATCAACCAATTACTTATTTTTATTCACTTTATATCCATTGGGATTCACAAGAAAATTATTATGTCAACCCTTTTTATATTATTTTATATTTATTTACAAAATTAAAATTCCTTACATTTAATATCATTAATAATTTCTCATGGTAATAACAATATTATATTTAAAATGAAAATATATCTCTATTAAGGATGATACCTAAATTATATTCCTTTTATACAGTTTATTTTTATTTGTAAAAAATATTACAAAAAAGAAAAAATGAATTCACGACATTAATATATCAGTCAAAGACATAAGATAATATAATGACAATGATTTTAAAGATATTAAAAAAATTTATATATATATGAGTTGGGGTAATACATGAATTTTCTAAATATTTATGATGTATAAGTGATTATATCTTTGTTTTAATATGATTTTTATTGTTTTTATGATATATTTAATGTCACATTTTATGAATAATCTTGTGAATAACCTAAAATGGTATTTAATGAATAAAATTCTTTTTAAAAATATTACATGAAAAAAATCACATATTAACTAAATGTTTTTTTTTAATTTTTTATGATTCCATTCATTGACCATGTATGATCAACATAAAAATTTTAAAATTACAATCCTGGCTGTTAAATTTTAGAAATTTTAGAAAATTTGAAGGATTTATTTCTATAATAGTGGACTCACATCAACCTTATGAAAACAAAATAAATGATAATTTTATCTCAAAATATAGAAATAATAAACCTAATATCCTTGATTTTTTTTCTTTATTAAATTATGATAAGATATAAAAAATGATATCTAAATTACTGAATAGTTTAGTAGTAATAGGAAACTATATACATACACGGGTGTTGAATTGAAATTGAATACCTAAATAATATCTTAATTTTTTTGTTTTCAATATTCCCACTAGAATATTATATAATATGAAAAATAGAAATATTGATGGAATTATGGAGAAAATAAATAAAATAATAGTGAGATCAGGTACTCAGAATGAGTGATGTACTTTATAGGAAATCATGAATTCATTAATCATGACTAATAATGAATGGACAATCTAGAAAGGTAAATATCTAAACACACGTTACATTAAAATTATTGACAATAATAATATATATAAAGGTAAATAACTAGAAAAAATCCATTTAATCAATATAATAATAATTATTACTAGATAAATAATAATCAATATTTAATGGTAAATAATTGAAAACATATTCCATTAATCAATAACTACAAATGAAATTCATCTATAGATAATATCATTTTGAAAATAACACGAATAATAATAACTTATATCTAAATGAATTCTATGATTAATTATCAGACATAATGGTTCCTTGTAATTTTATACATTTAAATTTATGTTCATTAAAAAAGGTTTAGAACATACTATGTGAATACCCATTTATCTAACATTAGCCAACTGATTCGTCTTGTGAGATTATCGATTTATTAGAGGTCATTCTATAAATGGACCCCAAACACTATTATAAATATCTAGAGAATTCCCCATATATCGAATATTATATTTAGTTCATACACAAAGTGGCATATCATAAAGTACTGTATTGATTAATAAGTTGGGATTTGTCAATATTTTCCCAGATGAACATGAAACAATCAAATTTAAACAAAAAATGACAAGATAGAATAACATTTAATAAATATCCATATCTTGGATATATAATTTGAGTACATAAGGGAAGACTAATGTTTTATGATAATTGGAATGTTAAAATTTAAAGGGCGTGTGAACGAAAAAAATGTAATAATGAGGGGAATGTAAATAATACCCTTGATAAAAAAAATAAAAACCATCCATATATTGAATATGTATGGTATTAATATATATCCATTAGAGTATTAATAAATGTTTTTTAAAATTTATGGATATAAATATGACAATAATTTTTATAAAAACATTTTTTACTGTTATATAGTTATAGTTTTGAAAATAATTTTCTTTGAAAAACACTTTTAAATGCTTTTTTTCCAAATTATCATTTTAAACATGAAAAGTAATCCTCTAATAAATGATGTTAATTATTGAGACTAACTCCATAAATTATTTAAATGATTTTAAAAATTACTTTATCATTTAATCAAAGGATAATCATGTTCCTTGATCATAAAATAATAGGAAGATTCCTTTAACATTTTTAGTAAAATCCAAAGAGGGGTTGTTTTGAGAACAATATAACATTCCATTGAAAATAGTCATTAATGATTAAAAATGGGTGAAATGACTTTAAAAATAAAATTTAAATGGATAAAATCCTTTTTGAAACTAAATTTAAAATATTAATGAAATCATGGACTTAGAAGAAAACAATTTTTTGACCAACGAGTGTAGTAAAGTCATATTTTATTACAAAAATTTTTATCAATTGTATTATGTTATAAAGTGTGAAAAATGATTATATTAAATGAAAGTATCACGAATAACTAGAAGATTATGAAAATAATATTCTCTCTAAATAATGATCAAATATTTTCTTTCAATTTATATTCTATAATAAATAACATCAATTAAATTTAGATTGTTACGTAAACCCTTAAAAAGTTCAAAATGTCGTCCTTAGAATCAAAACATTAAGCTGTAGTTTATAAAAATACTAGTTATACATAAATTAATTATAGAATATGATTCAATTTAATTACAATTTAATATAAAAATAATCTTAGAATATCAATAATTATGAAGAAGTAATATAAACTAATGAAATAAGTTGAGTTATGGAATTATTTACCAATTGGTATCTTTTAATTCAAATCCAAAAAGATGAACTATTTCAATTTAAAAAAAATAACATGAATAATGAATCATTCATTATATTAAAAGTTAAAAGGGTAGTTTATACACCATATAAAATAAATTTGGGGCACAAATTTACAATATACTCTAATGAAATGATTTTTGAGATGAAATGGATTACCTTACACTCCATTTTTATCATTATTTAGTATTATATATATATTTTTTAAAAATATTTATTAATGTATTAATGAACCATATAAATATTTATAAAATTATATATTGATCTTTTATATCAACTTATTTTCCATTCATTAATAATTATTCATTATTTTCATTATTTTGAGGGTCAATTGCCATGTTTTCTCATGCATGGTCATCATGAATGATATAGTTAATGTGAATATTATATAGTTATATCAAATAAAGAAAACAAATCATGACATTATTATCATATTTTTTCATCAATTTATCTTTTCAAACCTGCCATATATTATTTTTACGAAAAATTAAGTACATTTCAACCATGAAGATGGTATGTCGTATGTAAAGAAGAGTAACAAGTCCATTTTTTAATGATCATTATTGAATGGAAATAATTAAAATAAAACCATTTAAGAATTATTATAATATATTATATAACATATTAAATAATTATATTTGTATCATTCTTGTGGTGTGGGGATGAATATAGGGCCACATCGCTTTTGTTAGGCTGTAGTCCACATGTACACCAACGATGTTATCATCACTATCTGAGTGAAAATGAATGAAAAAATAATATATTTTATATTTATGAAATTATAAATATATCATGGAAATAATAATTTGGTCATTTATATCAAAACTAATCATTAAATTTACCTTTTTCATCATCCTTGTGAAGAGTTAATGAAAGTCAAATCATATTTGTTCATGATGCAGTAGTCAGCCATACACACACACAACGTAATCGTATATCCAATGGCAAAATATATGAATGGTTATGTATTATATATTAACTCTATTGTTATAAATATGATTCATATATCATATATATACACTTCATATCCACTATATTACCCAACCATGGGTGGTGGAAATTGAAAAATGAATGAAAACAGTTCACGAACTGGTAGTCCACCATACACACAAATGGTGATTGTGTAATCCATTTGATATAAATGGATATGGTTTTTTTAATATTTTAATGACCTGGAAATTATGTGGAATTTTTTTTAAATACATACGAATTTTAGGAGCCCGTGAAAATTGACGGCGCATGATTCGAAGGACCCATTTTCTCAGAATAAATTATTAATGTTTTGTTCGGGTACGTTCAGTAAACTTATTAGTGGTTTTTTATAACATTTGAACCGGTGCACGAGATTGAAATCTGAGGGCACCGCTGAACTCCTAACGCCAATTTTCTTTTAGGAATACCTTCACCTCGACGAAAGTTGTTCGAGAAAAAAAGATAGTTTTGGGGTTTTTAGAGATTGAATTAAATAAAAATAATGTTCATGGATTAATTTTTATTTGACGGTTAAAATCGTCTCATAAATATTGGAGGTGGGACCATCACACCTTAACCTCCCATGAGAGATTATGGTGGTGGGTCCCACCTGATCCTAACCTTCACTTAGAGGTTATGACGTGGGGACCACATGTGGCAATACTCCCCTATTAATGGAGAGAGCGGAAAACCTCTCAACTCCCCTCATTAATGAGGTTGATTTTCCCACACCCTCCCTCCTTTATGGTTCCACCTTCCCTTTAATTTAATTGTGCCAACTCCCCAAATTATCTTGTCCCAATCCACCGCATTAATTAGGTTTAGCCAATTAATTTTTTTCAAAATTTTGAACTTTGTGCCAACAAATAAAAGATAAACCTATCTATTATTATTTTCTTTGACATCTTGGTGGAAACTTGGGAGAAGAGTGAAGAACTCTCCAAACAAATAATGAAGAACTCCAACCTTCTTCAACTTCTTCTTTAGTGATTCTACTACCATGGGATGTATTCAAGAGACCTAACCTCTACATCATCGTCAACGAGCTGAAGGAGGTCGGGAATGGAAGCATGCAGGGGACACGATGATCGATGAGCTTCTTCGACTACTTTCTACAACCTCGTGAATGAATGAAAAACGAAAAACAATGGTTGGGGTTTTTAAAAAGTTGAGGCTTTCCTTGAATCATCTTCAACAGTTGGAAAGGATTTGTTTTCAGGTGAGTTGTTGTTCATCTTATTACTTCGTGATGAGCCAATTGATACAACCCTAAATGCAGGGCGTGCGGGCCAAACCCACATGGCCCAACCCCTTCGCCATTCTTGTTTGTAACACTCTTCAGTATGGTGATGAGGAAATAGAACAACGAAGGAGGTGAAGAAAAAGGCCACGCTACCTGCGGCCTCCACAAACAGCGCCACCCCGCGGTGCTCCGGTGCTCAGGCCTAACCACGACCCTCCGGCCAAGCCACACCAGCCGCACCGCCATCGGCCCGTGCCACCTAGCTCCAGGTCGTCGGCCCGCCTGGCTCCCTGCCCGGCCACCCGCTGGCCCGCCTACCAGCCTGCCCAGTCACCGTCCGACTAAACTGGCACCCTGGTTGTGCCGACCTCCTGAGCTGGCTCTTATCCCCCCTCGCAGTGCCCTGGTCAAACTGGCCTAGCCCCGCCCTTTGGGACGAGCCGCGCCAGTCCACACCTTCGTGACGATCCGGGCCGAACCAGCCCTAAGCCCAGGCTGAACCACCCACGCTGCCTGCTGGGATGGGCCTAGTGGGCCAGACCGAACCTAGCAGGCTAGCCCACCCAATGGGTCGGGCCAGGCCCAATAAGTCTGACCAGGTCAACCCAGACCGGGTCAGACAGAACCCGGCCCACTACTAACCCCTTTAATTTATTTGGCCATATCTTTGGCATCATACATCAGTTTGACAAACCTTCAATGGCACTGGTTTTCTTCAAGTGCGATGGTCCCTTTGAGTTTACCCGACTACAGTTAGAGGTAATGTTGAGATACGTTTAGGTTGGATCGTTCGCAAATCCAACCAGGCCCTCGGGACTAAAAGGCTAATAACTCACAGATCGAGCGTCCGATTGGTGCCCCTCCAATTGCTTTGAGACTCCTATGACATGGCGAAACATTGGGATACTTCTTCGTGGGACTTCCTGACAGTTGGAGTATCGACCAGTAGCACGTGGAGAGGTTCCTCACGGAGACAAGCGAGCTTAGCTTAGAGTCCTTGTAGCTGGTTGAGACCTGACGACTGCAGACCAATTCAACTCGTAGTGACTTGACTAGCACAGTGGGGAGTGTCGTGGTGTCACAACAGACCCACAGTGGGGAGCACCTTGGTGTCGCGACAGACCCACAGTACTCTACTAGAGGAGTACCTGAGTAGGCTCTGAGGGGGAGCACCTCTGTGTGACGCGGCAAACCCATGGTGGGGAGCGCCTCTGTGTGACGCGGAAGACCCTCGGTACACAACATGTGGAGTACCTCAGCAGTCCAAAGTTAGTGGGAAGTGCCTCTATGTGACACGGTAGGCCCACTATACTCGATAGAGGAGGATTTCTCTAGAAGCCGAGGTATTCGATGATGTTACTAGGGATGTTACTTGATTCTAACCCTAGAATAAAATCCTATTTTTAGCTGAGTCAGTAAATTTTGTGTTTCCTCATGATTGAGATGGATTACTTGATAACTTAGGTAAATGTATGGGCATATACCTATGTGAGGTTATCTATTGATTTCATAATTTATTGTTTATCCTTGTTGAATCCAGTGACACCTTGAGGGTCTCAGGGTCCCTACTGAGTATCGTTAGACTCACCCATGCAGGGGATATTCCCACACCTCATTGTGTTGGATCCAGACGATGGACAACGCTGACTGAGGCTGAGAGTACCAAGAATGGATGGAAACTAGAGGTGGACAATACTAAAATTTTACACATTACCAATGGTTCAAAACCATTAGTAATGGCCTAGAAACCATTGGAATATTGTATAGAAATGGTTCCCTCAACAATGGCCAAGAAAGCTGTGACAATAAGCCTATAACAACGGTTCTATGAAAATCGTTGGCATATGTGTCAAAATAGATTCTATACCAATGGTTTTCTAGAAACTGTTGGCATATGTGTGTTAAATATAACATATACCAGAGTTTGTGAAAATGTTTGTATATGTGTGTCAAATTTATACCAATGGCTTCCAATAATTTTTATAGAGGGGATATGGCAAGCCAGAAGGCTATACCAACAGTTTTGTTATAAACTTTGGTATAAACCTATACCAATGGTTTTAACAAAACCGTTTGTATAGTTATATTATTGAATCTACACCAATGGTGTTAAAAACCTTTGGTATAGATTTGCTCAACTCCACAGCAGCAGGCCCCTCTCCCCTCTCCGGACCTAAAACAACACAACTTCAGCAACATGGAAACACACCTCCCCTCTCCAAAACTGCAACAACCCCAATACGAAATCCCCATCCAAAGTATTAAAAATTTAGAATTCATTCCAGTATTTAGAAATTTATAAATTTATAAATTCAAATTCAATAACACCCATAAGAGAAAGATCCAACATTTTATAGAAAACGTAATAACAACCATAAGAGTATTCCAAATTTAGAATTCATTCCTCACTCAAACCACAACACCAACACACATAAGAGTATTCAAAATTTAGAATTCATTCGTCACTCAAAACCCAACACCAATACACAAAAAAGAAAAAACCTACATTTTATAGGAAGCACATGGGATGTTTAGTCATGGTCTTGGGTTGAGTATCATAAAACTAATAAGAAAAACATGGGTAGAGTGGACAAGGATCATGATACCCATAAAACAGACAATGGTATTGGTCATGTAATTAGACCTAGGATGATTTATAGGCAGCACAATGGATGTTTATATTCCTCTAATGATTATGTATACATGTATAAATGGTTCCTGATGTGCTAGTGCAAAACATTGGCCAATCTCGACATATGAGATGCGTTACCGGAATGACCTACTTTTTTTTCATAGAATTTTCAATTAGAATATGGGGGTATGTGGCTAATTGTAATTTTCTCTCCTGGGTGTGATGTGAGATGAATACCCATCTTAGGTAGTGGGTATGAATATTCAATTAAGTCTTTGGTATTAGGTTCCCAAAGGGACTTTGGTTTGGTCCTAGAACCACTGTTTGAGGATGGGATTGAGGTGATCCAATGGGATATGGTGTCACCATATGTATTCCTCATCATTGGGGTATTTTTATGAGGCATTGAAACTTATTTTTCAAGAATATATGTGTAGCCTTATTGACCAATTTGTTATATGGTATGCTTGAGTGTTCATAGGGTTCATATGAAATCACTATATGATATTTATTTGGTGTAGGATATTGTATAGAATTAATGACCCGTGATTGAGAATTAGAACAACAGTGTTGGTGCATGTTCATGATGGGATGTTGAGACTCATTCCTAATATAATTCATGTTTATATATATATAATATAACCCATTTTGTTTCAATCTATTCCTTGTGAATATTTTCTTCTAATAACATATGACCAATAGTCCATATTTTATTTGTTATCCCTTACATTCTAGAATCTATGTGTAGCATTGTGAAGATTTCCCATATGCTAGTTGTTGTTCTCACTTAAAATGTTTTCCATTTAAAACAATAGTGAGACACATTGAGTGACACCAGTCAAACAGTGCCTCCGATTGAGGTGGGGGGGCTATTCAGAGGGTGGGGGTTGTTCGGGTGGTGGGTGGGGCTGTCTGGGGGTGGGAGGACATTCTGAGTGGTGCGTGGGGCTATCTAGGGGGTGGGGGCCATCCGGGGGTGGGGGATGTTAGGGGGGTTGGGTGTGCTGTTAGGGGGTGGGGGCCATTCAAGGTGAGGGGGGGGGGGGGGGGCTGTCTGAAGTGCGTTTTCGGCCACTGCAGTCACACGACACCTTAAATTGACATGTCTTCTAGCCGACCATTTTACAATTAACCCACTCCTTGTTGTCGTCCGATTTTTTGGTATTCCAAGGTCATTCGGTCAGTTTTAACTACCCCACGAATGCTTTTCAAGTGCGCCAAACATCTAAAAACACATATTCTTCCATGCCGCACAAACCGAATATCTTAATGACATGTCTTCTTTTCGTACACCTGAGGAATAATAATTATGGTTCTTTTGTGTGATTTCAAGTCATTCTGATATCATTCGGTATGCATTTGACCGTAAAACACATTTTTTGGTCATTTACGACACACGAAGTGTGTTTTCGGCCACAACGGTCACACACCACCTCCAGTTGTTGTGTTGTCTGCCGACCATTTTACAAATCACCCACCCTTTGTTGTCGTCTGATTCCATGGAATTTTGAGGTCGTTCGGCCAGTTTGGACCACCCCATGCATGCTTTTCAAGTGCCCCAAACAGCTAAAAAACACATATTATGTCGTATTGCTCAAACCACGCGTTCGAATGACGTGTTGTCTCCTCATACACCTCACGAATAATAATTAGGGTGTTTTTGTGTGATTTCATGTCATTCTAATGTCTTTCGGTATGCATTTGACCATTAAACACTTGTTTTGGAAATATACGACATGAAGAGTGAATTTTCGGCCACTATGGTCACACGACACCTTTGATTGATGTATCGTATGGCTGAACATCTCACAATTCACACACCCTTTATTTTCATCTGATTTCATGGAATTCTGAGGTCGTTTGGATGGTTTTGACCACCCCACACACGATTTTCAAGCGTACCAAACAACTAAAAACACATATTTAGTCGTTCCGTGCAAACCATTCATCCAAATGATGTGCCTTCTCCCGTACTCCTCACAAATAAATGTTAGGGTGGTTTGTGTGATTTAAAGTCATTCAGATGTCATTTGGTATGCATTTGACAGTTAAACACATTTTTTGGCCATTTACAACATGCAGAGTGTGTTTTCGGCCAACACGGTCACAAGACACCTCTAATTGACGTGCCTTCTAGCTGACCATTTCACAGTTTTCCCACCCTTTGTTGTTGTCCGATTTCATGGCATTATGAGGTCATTCGGCTGGTTTTAACCACACCACACCCACTTTTCAAGCGCGTTAAACACCTAAATAACACAGATTCAGTTTTTCCATGAAAACCATGCATCCGAATGACGTGTAAGCTTTTCATATAGATCACCAATAATAATTATGGTGTTTTCATGTGATTTAAAGTCATTTCTATGTCATTGGGTATGTATTTGACAGTAAAACACATGTTTTAGCCATTTACGACTCACAAAGTGCATTTTCAGCCACCGAGTTCACATGACACCTCCGATTGACGTGTCATATGGTTAACCATTCCAAAATTAAACCATGTTTTATTTTCGTCTGATTTCATGGCATTCCGAGGTCATTCGGCCAGTTTTGACCACCCCCAGCATGTTTTTCACGCGCGCCAAACACCTAAATAAAATATATTGCGTCATGTCGTGCAAACCGCGCATCCGAATGATGTTACATCTCCTCGTACACCTCAAAAATAATAATTAGGGAGTTTTAATGATATTTTAAGTCATTATAATGTCTTTCAGCATTCACTTGACCGTAAAACACATGTTTTGGCCATTTACGACACACAGAGTTCATTTTCGGCCACCACAGTCACAAGACACCTCTCATTAATGTGTCGTCAAGCTAACAATTTCACAATTCACACACCCTTTGTTGTCGTCCGTTTTCATGGCATTGAAAGGTTGTTCGTCCGGTTTTGACCACCCCATGCATTCTTTTCAAGCGCGTCGAACACCTAATAAACACATATTTAGTAATTCCGTGCAAACTGTGCGTCCTAATGATGTGTCGTCTTCTTGTATACCTCAAAAATAATAATTAGGGTGTTTTAGTGTGATTTCAAGTCATTATGATGTAGTTCGGCATATATTTGACCGTTAAATGCATGTTTTGGCCATTTACGACACGCAGAGTGCATTTTTGGCCACCGCGGTCACACAACACCCTTGATTGACTTGACGTCTAGCCGACCATTTCACAATTCACCCATAATTTGTTGTAGTCTGATTTTATGGAATTATGAGGGTGTACAGCCGGTTTTGACCACCCCAGGCACACTTTTCACGCACCCCAAACACATAAAAACACATATTCAGTCGTGGCATGAAAAACGCATGTCAGAATGACGTGTCATCTCCTTGTACACCTCACAAATAATAATTAGGGTGTTTTTGTGGGATTTCAAGTCATTATGATGTCTTTCAGCATGCATTTGACTGTAAAACACATGTTCTGTCCATTTATGACATGCAAAGTGCGTTTTTGGCCACCGCGGTCACACGAAACATCCGATTGACATGTTTTATGGCCAACCATTTCAGAATTCCCCCACTATTTGTTGTTGTCTGATTTCATGGCATTCTGAGGTTGTTCAACCAGTTTTGACCACCCCACACATCCTTTTCAAGCGCACCGAACACCTAAGAAACACATATTCAGCCGTGTTGAACAAACCATGAAACCGAATTATGTGTTGTCTTCTCATACACCTCATGAATAATAATTAGGATGTTTTCGTTTGATTTCAAGTCATTACGATGATGTTCGGTATGAATTTGACCGTTAAACATATATTTTGGCCATTTATGACACGCAGAGTGCATTTTCGGCCACCACAGTCACATGACACCTGTGATTGAAATCTCGTATGGCTATCCATTTCACAATTAACCCACCCTTTATTTTTCGTCCGATTTCATGGTATTCCGAGGACGTTCGGCCGGTTTTGACCACCCCAAGCCCACTTTTCAAGCACGCCAAAAACCTAAAAAACACATATTAAGTCATGTGGTGAAAACCGCGTGTCTGAATAATGTGTCATCCCCTCGTACACCTAAAAAAATATAAACTAGGGTGTTTTGTGTGATTTAATGTCATTACAATGTCATTCGATATGCCTTTTACTGTTAAATGCGTTTTTTGGCCATTTTTGACATGCAGAGTGGATTTTCGGCCATCGCGGTCACACGACATCTCCGATTGATGTGAAATCTTGAAGACCATTAAATATTTCACCCACCCCTAGTTTTCATCAGAATTCATGGCATTTTGAGGTCGTTCGGCTGGTTGGACCACCCCACGCACGCTTTTCAAGCGCGCCAAACACCTAAAAACACATATTTAGTCGTGTCGTGCAAACCGCGGATCAGAATGGTGTGTTGTCTCCTGGTACACCTCAAGAATAATAATTTATATGTTTTTGTGTGATTTCAAGTCATTCTGATGTCGTTCAGTATGAATTTGACAGTAAAACACATGTTTTCTCCATATTTGACATACAGACTGCATTTTCAGCCACTGTGGTCACATGACATCTCTAATTGACGTTCCATCTTTCCAAGCATTTCAAAAATCACCCACCCTTTGTTTTCATCAGATTTCATGGCATTTCGAGGTCATTCGTCCAATTTTGACCACCCCACGAATGCTTTTCAAGCACACCAAACACCCAAAAGACACATATTCATTCATGTTGTACAAACCGCATGTATGAATGACATGTCGTCTCCTCATACACCTCACGAATAAAAATTATGTTGTTTTTGTGTGATTTCAAGTCATTCCGATGTTTTTTTATATGTATTTGACCGTTAAACGCATGTTTTGGCAATTTATGACACGCAGAGTGTGTTTTCGGCCATCGAAGTCACACGACACCTCTGATTGATGGGACGTCTTGCAGAGCATTTAAAAATTCACCCAACCTTTTTTGTCATCTGAATTCATGGCATTTCAACATCGTTCGGCCGGTTTGACCACCCCACACATGCTTTTCAAGCGCGCCAAACTCCTAAAAAACAAATATTCAATCGCACAATGAAAAAAGAGTTTTTGAGTAATGTGTTGTCTTTTTCTACACCTCAAGAATAATAATTATGATGTTTTAGTGTGATTTCTAGTCATTCCAATGTCGTTGGATATGTATTTTACCGTAAAACACATGTTTTGGACATTTAAGACACGCATAGTCCCTTTTTAGCCACCGTGGTCACACGACACCTCTGATTGACGTGCCTTCTAGCCGACCATTTTACAATTCACCCACCCTTTGTTTTCGTCTAATTTCATGGCATTTTGAGGTTTTTTGGCCAGTTTTAGCCACCCCACGCACGCTTTTCAAGCCCACCAAACACCTAACTAACACATATTCAGTCATGTCGCGCAAAACACACATCTGAATGAGATGTTGTCTCCTCATAAACCTCACAAATAAAAATTAGGGTGTTTTAGTGTGATTTCAAGTCATTCTGATGTCGTTCGGTATGCATTTGACCATTAAACACATTTTTTGGCCATTTATGACACGCGAAGTGTGTTTTCTGCCACCACGGTCACACAAAACATCTTATTGACGTGGCTTCTATCCAACCATTTCACAATTCACCCAACCTTTGTTTTCATCCGATTGCATAGAATTCTGAGGACGTTCTACCGGTTTTGACCACCCCATGCTAGCTTTTCAAGCGCGCCAAACACCTAAAAAACACATATTCCGTCGTGCCATGCAAACCGCACGTCCGAATGGCATTTCATCTCCTCTTAGAGATCATGAATAATAATTAGGGTGTTTTTGTGGGATTTCAAGTCATTATGAGGTCGTTCGGCATGTATTTGACCATTAAACGCATGTTTTGGCCATTTACAACACACAGAGTTCGTTTTCGGCCACCGTGGTCTGATGACACCTCCGATTGACGTGACGTCTAACTGACCATTTCAAAACTCACATGCCCTTTGTTTTCATATGATTTCATGGAATTCGGAGCTCGTTCGTCCGGTTTTGACCACCACATGCACGCTTTTCAAGCGCGCCAAACATCTAAAAACACATATTTAGCTGTGCCGCGCAAACCGTGTGTCAAAATGATGTGTTGTATCCTCGTAATTCTTAAAAATGACCCACGGATCATTGTGTTAAAGTATCATGACAATTTAAAGAATATTGGTCAGTTTTTCGTATGCCAATTTTTTTTACTTAAAATGGTGTCCATTTTAAACAAAAGAGAGACATTTGGAGTGATAACGGCCACACCATGCCTTGAAATGAGGCGGGGTTGTCTTGTAAATTTCCCAAATGACCAATGGATCATTTTTTAAAGTATCAACATAATCCAAATACATTTGGTATGTTTTTCATATTTCAGTTATTGTTTTCACTTAAAATGTTGTCCATTTCAAATAAATGTGAGACCCCATGAGTGATACCGGCCACATCGTGTCTCGGATTGAGGCAGAGTTTACTTGTTCCCATTATAAATGACCAATGTTTCGTTTTCCTATGGTAGAAACACAATCCAAAGGCATTTTATTGGGTTTTTGTATGTCAGTTTTTGTTTTCAATTAAAATCTGATAAATTTCAAATAAAAGTGAGGGAATTTGAGTGGAACTGGCCACACAAATCCTTGGAATGATGCGTGGTTGACTCCTACATGTCAGAAATGTCTCATGGATCATTGTTCTAAAGTATCATCAGAATCCGAATACGTTTGGTCTGTTTTCCATATGTCAGTTGTTGTTTTCCCTTAAAATGTTGTCCATTTCAAATTAATGTGAGACACTTTGAGTGGTACCGGCCACACTATGCCTCAATCTGAGGCGGGGTTGAGTCATACACGTCACATATGACCAATGGATCATTTTCCGAAATTATCTACACAATACAAATATGTTTGATTAGTTTTCCATATGACAGTTATTTTTACATAAAAGGGTGTCCATTTTAAACAAAATAGAGACACTTTGAGTGGTACCGGTCACACCGTGCCTCGAATTGAGGCGGGGTTGACTTTTACACAACACATATGACTCATGATTCATATTCCTAAAGTATAAACACAATATGAATGCGTTAGGTAAATTTTCCGTATGCCAGTTAGGCATATCATGCAACAACAGCGATAATATCTTATACTATAATTATAGACATTGTGCGTGATGTGGATCACCTAGTGCATGGTTTGGGAAAATCATGCACATCTCTTCTAATATATATCCCTATATGGTTGGTAGATAACTTGTGGGATTGACTTAAATTTTTTACTAATCGTGTGGCATAGTTTATTTCTACGCCAACCGGGGTTCTGAGTTCCGAACAAGCATTAGAATCCCCATTAACCATTAAAACATCACTTGGATTCCATATTTGGTAAAAAAATAAAGAGTTATACTAAATTCAAAAATATATATAGAAGAGTGAAAAAACGAGTTCAAAAATAAATTGTTATACTAAATTCAAAATTTTAATGGATCAATCAGCCCCTGCTCACCATCACCGTTGTCATCATCAGCCTCATCCTCACCACCATCTCTGTCCTCGTCATTGTCCTCGTCCTCATCCCCATGCTCATCCTCGGCCCCATCTTTACTGTCGCCTCCATCCTCACCCTCGTCCTCATCATCTACCTCGTTCTCTTCCACATCCTCAGCATCACCAGGAACGTCATCATCTCCATTGCCACTAGAAATACCACCTGGTTCATTGGATAATGCACCCATAGACGATATATATGTCTGACAAGACACACTAGCCATTGGGGGAAGTGATGAAGAAAAAGCATTGATCAATTTCATAAATTCTTTCTCCCTTGTTTGAACCTGTTATTCCAACTCTGTGACCCTTTTATCAGACTGTCTTGCATGCTACATGACCTAATCAAACTCGGATGTACAAGAATGGATAACTGGAGAGGTCCAATACCACATCGGGACTATATTCTTACTAGGTCGGGAGAGTACTCAACTAGAGTATTGATCTCCCAAAACCCGATATAAATGATAGTGTGGCCCTAAATTGTGAGGCTCATAGGCATCAAGGGCCTCTAAACCAGCCTGTTTATAATACTAATAGATTATTAAATTTCAAAATAGATATTAAAAATTGAAATAAACAAATTAAAACTTACAATATTTTCTTATGTCGGTTCATTAACCGTAGTTCAATATTCTTTCCTTCTACTCGAGCAAAACATATTCGCTCGAGGGAGACGTCCTTCAATATTCAATTTTTGCTTCTGTAATGACATTGAAACAATATAAAGTGCAAGTATAATCATATATTCAATATTCAATAAATCACCTAATTTAAGTAGGAAACAATAAAAAGGGGAAGTCATAATGAAAATTTACAAACAACTATATTGTACCAGCTGCCTCTCATGATCTGACATAGTAGTGCACCACAAAGTCTTGAGTTATTGCTTTGAATCATTGTTTTTTTGTTTTTTCTCAGTAGATTCCTAAATAATGTTAAATAATTAACAAGATAATATTAATGAAAAATATTAAAACTTTCATTTACATACGTAAAATGTGATTAATAACTTAAATGTGGTAGTCACCTAATGGGTAATCATTTGGCGATATCTCTCTATCGGACAGTCATCCATGATAGGTACAGTCTGCAACTCCGTTCCCACTCTATCACACCAGCCAACATACAACTCATGCTTATAAGCTCTCCAAATCTCTCCTAGATCCTTTAAACGTGATGGTTGTGAAACTTCACCATCAGGGAAGTTAAACTAAATTTCACACCCAATATATTAATACAAATAAAAAAAATCTATGTAAAATCTAATATATTTTTTACCCATATTTGTGCCCATGCATTATCCTTGACTTCGTGTGGAAGATGTCTCCAAGAGACTGGGCTGACCAGAATGATGTCGTAGTATTTGGCTAGCGTCGCCAAAAAACCCCGACATTCCTGCCCATATTTATCAATCATTTATCCATCATCATTGTATTCAATCATCAACTATGTTTGGCAGTTACATACCACACGCTAGTGAGTACGCCCCTCCCTTGCATAATATCAGTAGATGAATTTGTTTTTAAAGAAAACAAATATTATTACAAGTTAAAATAAAAATAAATTTTGGTATACAAATTTGTTAGAGTTGTATAAATATACATGTGGTATTCTGATCAATGGGTGTCATTAGATGTGCAAAAGCTGAAGGAATATCCTGTACAGGTGGAGTGTCAGTCATTGTACGCTCCTCAGCCACATACTATGTCAGAGCAGGAGTCGAAGAAGGTGGAATATAATAGCTCGAAGATAATGAACCAGAAGAAAAAGATGATGGCATAGACATATAGCCAACTGGTAGTGTAAAAATCAGATGTCTAAATAGCCTATGTTTCCCTAAAGACACACTAGGATCAAAATGGGGCATAGAAGATACATCTGTGGTAGGGGAATATTCCAATCAGGTATGACCATTGGATCGTCTAACTCTTGCACCATGATAGCACATACCACCGGCCTTAGTATTGGGACCACCTGATGATCACCTAACTCTGACACCACCACCCCTCCTACCACCAGCCTCGGTACTGGGACCAATATCATGCTCCTTGTCGGATATCTCTCGTCTAGGGGTGGATCCTGAAAAAAATATAAAAAAAAACACATGATATTATAAGTTATTGAAATATATATATTTGACATAAAATACTCACAATAGGGATGATTGGAGGAATGTCCATCTGTGTCATGAGATGATAATTTTCTGTCAATGTTTTCCACCAAATCTCTTCAATGGGTGTCATTTCCTACAGTGAAAACAAATATGGAAGTAATTAGAAACAGATAACTAATATTGAATTTCAATCAAAAAAATAATTAGGGAAATGAAAATAGTTTACTTTATACAAAATTATAACTAACACATTACTCTATATGATAATAATATTAAGAAACACAAAAAATTAAAGTGTATATAAGAAAATAAGATATAGAATTTCAAATGCCTATATTCAACGAATTTCCCAATAAGATATTGGAAGTGGATCAAGGAATACATAATAATTAAGGGTCTTGTTGGGAGTACATGATTTTTATACATTAACTTCTTCAGGGACATCAGGTGGAGGAGTAGGATAAGGATCACATCAAAAGTAGATATGGCCTCATAAAGTTTCACCTTAACCATGGATTAAAGGATCCTAGGTTTGGGGCCATAGATGATAGGTTGGTAGGGTGTATTCATTGAATCATGGCCCAATTGATTTTAGAGAGGTACCTTCAATAGTTATAGGTATGGATTTTATTAGAAACACCAATAAAAAGGATATCCATGAATTGTGACGTCCTAAACTAGGATGCCACTCATTAGTGACCCGAACCCAGATGGCCACATGGCCTCAAGCACATCTACCAAAATTCCAAATGTTATTGACCAATTGGGAGATCCTTTGCTAAGTCTGGGGGAGACTATTCTCTCATTACCTAAGTTGCACAATTTTAACATTATCATTGTAAAATTTAAATAATTATAATAATGGGAAAATATTGGAAATGGATGAAAATAACCAAATCAGTAATACCAACTAACAAATATAGTAATAAACCGAATGATGGTAATGTATTTCATGTATCAAGAACAGAATCATAGTTACAACTAGTAGGAAGTAGTAATATACAAGAGGCTCAATAAATCCTAAAATTCTACCCATATTCTTGAGCTACAACCCAATCATCTGGTTCATCGGTGGAAAGAGTGTGAGCCATGTCAATAACTCAAAATCCACAATAATAAATAAATGAGCCTTGCCTCGTCATTGAATCAAACCATTTGTAAAGGGAAGAGTTTTACCAATGGTTTCACACAACCGTTGGTGAAAGAGGAATTCAAGACCCCTTTATAGGTATCCCAAATAGAGGCACATGAATCGGGTCCCATTATGATTTATATGCATCCTAAATCATTCACTCAGGAAAAATAAATAAATCTTGGAAACTCTATGGTCATACCGTTCATTAACCAATTAGTTTCCCAAGCCAAGAACACCCCATAGGTGGATAAACCTTAGGCATCTAAATTAATAGGTTGATCATGGCATGTATGAAGGTTTAATTTCATAAAGTATAGAGAAAATCATTTATTTTTAAATTTAAGTTTAATAATAATGTATGTCAATGATAACAAGATTACTGAATTGAATTGGTGACTTATCTAACATTGTTATGGATGTACACACATGCCATCATGGCTAGTGAAAAGAACCCACCATCATAAAAGTGAGTATTTGCCAAGAAAGATACATAATATACAACGTACAATGAGAACCATATTTATTTGACCCTAAAGTTATATTAGTACAATCATCATAGAAATCCAATTATCACTCATGACTAACCATGCCACTATAAACAACCTATAGTATATGAGGTTTCTCACTAATCTCAACAACATTATCGCACATTCTTACCATGATATGAATCATGAAGAATATGGATGATAGTAAAACATAATTCCCAGCAATACCAAGCCTTCTAAGAACAGAAAATTTATCGATGATATTGACACATAATTCATTTTGAATCAAATTTGATTCACTGTCAAAGCCCAACACACACACCCAAATCAAACAGAAAACAAAAGTCATACACACTCAAATCAAAACTGAAAACTAAAACAGTAGATGAAGAACATTAAAATGAAAGTATCACTTACAAATTAGAAGTGTAGAACTAAGAAATTTTGAATATGGATCAGAACGAAGGATTTTTTTAGTAGGGTAAAAAAAATCCCACTTCACTACTTCACACAAATGAAAACATAAAACAAAAATAGTATATGCAATATCACTTATTGATTAAAATTGAAGAGCTAATAAATATTAAAGATAAAAGAATTTTTGACGTAGGGGAAAGAAAATCCCAATTCTCCCTTCTGTTTAGGGCTGCAGTCACATGAAATGTGGAGGTTGAGCTTCTGAGAAGTTGGGGCAAAACGTTCCCAATAGTTTGTAAAAACTGTTGGAAATGAAATACTTTACCGACAATTTGTAAAAACCATTGGTGTATAATGAATTAAACCTCTCTATACCAATATTTTTGTTAAACCGTTGGTATAAAGTATACTTATTCCAAAGGTTTTGAAAAAAAAATTGGGAAAAGATGATTTTAAATATCTTTACCAATGGTTTCCTCAAACTATTGGTAAAAGTACTATACAATAATGGTTTTCTTAAACCGTTGGTATATAGTTATTGGGAAAACCTCCTTTTCTAGTATTGGGACCATATGATGTGTCGGTACACGGAGGAGACTGACAGACATGGAGTGCTGAGGAGGGTATCTATACTGAACATTCAGGTAGGATCCATGGTGGATGATCCAAGAGTTTCTTTTCACCTTTCAGATGTTTTGTCATTTTCAGTTGTACTTGATCTTCACAATTGTGCTTGTATTTCTGGTCCCTTTACATTTCAGCACACTTTTTTAATACAGTTTTTACATAGTTTTTTGCTTCCAACTTGTACTCTGTTGTGTGAGTTTTTAGGATATAAAGGCAATGCCTTCCCAGTTTTAGGGAACTACACCTATGGTGCTAGTATCCACCCACATAACTATAGAAGGTGGGCTTGGGGTACTTACGGCACGGGCCCCTGGGGATGGGTCATGACTAATTGGTATCAGAGGAGTCAGTTTTACCACAAAACATGAGAATCTTATCTTTTCTGTGAAGAAATAGTGTTAAGGGTACTGAGTTCGGTTTTTTGTCCATGGAGTCCAGTCTTGGTGCAGTGACTGACATATCCATACATCAGGTCCCTGACGGCTGATTTCCGACTCAGCGCATGAAAACACTGATTGTCTGTGTGTTTTCAAATGTCTTCTTTATGTATGCTCAACCAGGTTAGCTCACCAGGAATAATATTTTGACCGTGTCATGTCTGTTTCATTTAGGATGCCTCCCCGTGGACGAACAGTGAGAGTCCCAAGAGTAGTATGCATAGATATCCCATTGAGTGATGCGGCCTCGGTGTAGGGACCTTTTCCAATGATGGCACCAGCAGAACCACTTCTTGTTGGGCCATTTATGCCACCATCCATAGAAGCATATGGTGCACGCCACTTGAGTGTGTTTCATGATTTCCAGCGCCAGAGGCCGCCCAGGTTCAGGGTTGAGCTAGACCAACAGGCAGTTGAGGATTTGCTGGAGGATGTAGTGAGTGTCTTCAGATTGGTAGGGACACCAGAAGACATTATGGTGATCATTTCCGCGAGTCTACTTTAGGAAGAAACTGATAGATGGTGGAGCATTATTCTCTAGGTCTATGATGATGCGAACATATCTGGGCAGACATCGAGAGCCTGTTTCGAGTGGATTTTTTCCCAGCCACCATACGTGTTGTTCGGACATAGGAGCTACTTCACCTACAGTATGGAATCATGATGATAGCACAATAGTCAGTGAGGTTCAATGACCTCTCGCACTACTCAACTGATATCGTATAGGACCTATTATTTATGGCCTAGACCTTTGAGCAAGGGCTCATGCGAGAGATCAGATCATCAATGATCTCACTCAGAATCCTGATGCTGGTGGGGGTTCTTGAAAGAGCCCTCATCGTTGAGAGTTTCTTTGCTGAGCAGTCTCCAGAAATAAGACCCACCACTAGTTGACATGAAACAGAGTCTTCTGTTGTTTGTAGTAGATAGATGTCATAGAGTTTTGAGAGGACTAGACCCATAGGTGGAAAACCGCATAACTTAGGATCAGTTGTGCGGGGCACCCGGGGTAGAGACATACATGCCAGGAGCGGGAGATGTTGCTCATGTAGAGGCCAGGGTCACATGGCTCGTGACTGTTTAACCTACCTTTAATATGATCAACAGATCCTCAAAGGAACTCCTAGGTAGAGATAGAGATATGATCAAGGCGGGCCACAGGGCGCAGGCAGATGTGGAAGAGGAGCTGGTCGAGCAGCTGGCGGTGGACAACGTTATGAGGTGTTACCACCACCACTATAAGGAGGTCCACCCCGACCACAGGGAGCAGGTGGAAAGGCAAGATCTCAGCTTCAGGTAGCTGAATCATATGACCATGGTGCTTTAGAGATTATTCAAGGTACGATCTGTGTCTACTCCACCTTAGTTGTAGTACTAATAGACTTAGATGCTAGTTACTCTTTCATTTCCACTGCCCTCGTTTAGAGCTCGAATATTCTGACAGAGCGTTTGTCTCGATATTTATAGCTAGAGACTCCAACAGAAGAAGAGTCGACGATTACACACAGTGACCTTACTCTAGGAGGAAAGAGCTTCAGCTTGGATCTCCTCGTAGCAGCGTCGAGGCCTTACAACGTCATCTTGGGTATGGACTGGATATCTACAGACCATGCTCATATCGATTGTATCAGGCACAAAGTGATGTGTGTCTGCACGGATGGTACCAGGTTTACCTTCACTGATGAGAAGGAAGCCTTTTCCACACAAGACATACATACTCGAAGGAGGGTGAAACCAATCACTCATCATTTGGCCTACCTTACCCTCAGAGCGGTGGATGTGGAGAGTCCGAGCTATCCTGTAGTGGTGGACCAGTATGCATATGTTTTCCTGGATGATGTCCCAGGTCTAACTCCTCGCAGATAGGTGGAATTCAATATTTACCTATACCCTCAGACTACACTGATATCTACACCATCATATCGGATGGCTCCCGCAGTGCTACACGAGCTGTGGGTGGAGCTAGAGGACTTGCAGGGGAAGGGATTCATCCGGACTAGAGTTTCTCCCTTGGAAGCCCCGATTCTGTTCACCAAGAAGGTATATGGGATCTTGAGTATTTGTGTTGACTACCGTCACCAAAAACAGGTGAAAGTAAAAACAAAAACCCACTTTTGAGGATTTAAGATCTCTTTGATCAGCTGAAGGGAGCACAATGGTTCTATAAGATAGACCATAGATCAGTCAATCACCAGCTCAGAGTTCGAGATGAGGATGTGAAGAAGATGGATTTCAGCTATCGGTAAGACCACTATGAGTTCTTGGTTATGCCTTTCGGTGTAACCAATGTTGTAGCAGTGATCATGGGACTCATGAACAGGATTTTCCAGCCATACCTTGATTGCATTATCATAGTCTTCATCGAAGACATTCTGATCTAATCGACTACTGAGGAGGAGCATTGATACCATTTGCATGTAGTACTGGACAGACTCTAAGAGCAACATCATTATGGTAAGCTCTCAAATTGCCATTTTTGGATCTGAGAGGTTCACTTTTTAGGATATGTCATCTCAGAGGATGGAGTTGTAGTAGATCCAGCAATGATTGATGCATTACTTGCTTGGGAGACACCTAAGAGTGTGATGGAGTTATGAAGTTTCTTGGATTTTACTGGGTACTATCAGATGTTCATTCCAGAAATCTCCAGAGTTGCAGCACCATATTCATCCTTGACAAAGAAGGTGTATCCCTTCATGTGGTTGGAGATATGCCAACAGAGCTTTCAGGAGTTGAGGCAGAGGATGACCAGTGCCCCCATCTTTAGGATTCCAGAGGAAGTCATAGGGTATGTAGTCTACTACGATGCATCAGAGACCGGACTCAGGTGTGTCTTGATGTAGGAATGAGCAATGATCACATATGGTTCTCGACAGCTGAGACATCACAAGCAGAAATGTGCTACCCATGAACTGGTGTTAGCAGCAGTTTTCTTCACCTTGAAGATGTTCCGACACTATCAGATGGGAGAATATTTTACCATGTACTCTTATCACAAGAGTCTCAGGTATATCTTCTACCAGAAGGACCAAAACTTGAGAAAACGATGTTTTTTTGTGTTCTTCCAGGACTATGACTTCAATATAGTCTATACTTTTAGGGATGGGGAATATTGTTGAAGATACACTCAGTAAGAGATCTGGTATACAACTGCTAGGCGAGGAGACAGAACATATACCTTCTTTACAGATATCCTTTTTGGATAGAGATGGAGTATCCTTCCTTCAGTACCTTGTAGTCACTTCCCCACTTTTTCAGCAAGTCAGGGAGGCACATCATGTGGACACTAACTGCGAGACATGACATGCTCAGATATCTACAAAGTAGGCACCTGATGGATTTTCTGAAGGTTCGGAGCACGTCATCCTCTTTAGAGGACGCACTATGGTACTAGTGTCACTTGATGAGTAAATATTGAGGGAGTTCCACACAACCCCACTAGCGGTACATCCAGGAGTGGTGAAGATGTACTTAGACCTTCGATGACAGCATTGGTGGCTAGGTATGAATAAGGCGGTAGTGGAGTTGGTCTCTCGATTCCTCACTTGTCAGCAAGTAAAGGCAGAGAACTAGGTACCAGCAGGCTTGGTTCAACCTTTAAAGTTCCTAGAGTGGAAGTGGGATGGGATATCCTTGGACTTCATGACAGGACATCCCCATAAATCCATGGGTCATGACTGGTTTTGGGTGATCATTGATCGACTCACCAACTCGGCCCACTTCATACTGATCAGAGATCAGTGTTCAGTAGAGAGCATGGGATGCCTCTATGTGTAAAAGATGGTGAAGATACATGGAGTACCTTCATCTATTGTCTCCAATAATGACGCACAATTTACTTCCTGGTTATTTAAGGGGTTGCAGGAGGATTTTCGGACACAACATTGTCTGAGCACCACCTTCCATCCTTAGACGGATGACCAGACTGATCGGACCATTCAGACCCTCTAGGACATGCTACGTTCTTGTGTCCTCAATTTCGGTCATAACTGGGAGGACCACTTGCCTTCGGTGGAGTTTTACTACAACAACAGCAATCACTCCACCATAGAGATGACACCTTTTTAGTGTTATACGAGTGACCTTGCAGATCACCTTTGTGCTACACTGTCCCTGGGGAGTCAGCACTAGTGGACCAGAGATGGTACAAGCTACCACAAAGAATGTGCATATCATCCAGGAGCGGGTGAAGACTGCATAGAGCAGGCAGAAGTCATAAGCTGACAGGAGACAGAGACCTCTAGAGTTCGAGGATAGCGACCACGTCTTTCTACGGGTCTCACCTCAATGAGGTTTACAGAGATTTGTCCGAGACGACAAGTTATATCTGAGATTTATCAGACCATTCCAGGTCCTCATCAGGGTTGGCGAGGTGGAATACTGCTTACCTGTCCCACATCAATTTCATCGGGTGCATGATATATTCCACGTATCCTATCTGAGGCGAAACGTGCATGACCCTCTCACATCGTCGACCATGGTGAGTTGGATGTCGACGATGGGGTTAATTTTACAGAGGTTCCAGTGGAGAGTGAGGATCGACAAGAGTAGGTCCTATGTGGACGGTCAGTACCTCGGGTGCACGTTCTCTAATAGCACGGGAACCTCTAAGAGAGAACATGGGAGAGGGAGGATTAGATGTATTCTCAGTACCCACACTTGTTCCTATGGTTTGAGTTATAGCGTATGGGTACATAAAGCCCTGAGGTTGGGAGAATGTAAATCCCCGGAAATTCCATGGATTTTTTTTCATAAATAAATTGGAATTTTATTAGTCTGAAAAAAGTTTCGGCGCATAATTCTGAGGCCTAGTGTGCCTGGATTCAATTTATGAATTTTTGTTCAGGTACATTCAGTAAATGTATAAGCATGTTTTTATACCATTTGAACTGCTACTCAGAATTGAAATATGAGGTTACTGTTGTACTCAAAGTACTGTTTTTTGCTTAGAAAGACCTTCACCTCAATGACAGTTAGTCAAGAATAAAAGATAGTTTTGGGGGGGGGCATTAGAGATTGAATTAAATAAAAAAAGTGTGAGGATTTATTTTTTATTTCATGGATAAAATATCCTCATGGAAGTTGGAGGTGGGACCACCAAACCATAACCTCCCATGAGAGGTTATGGTGGTGGTTCCCACCCGAACATAACTTCCTGTGATAGGTTATGAAGTGGGGACCACACGAGCCTAAACTCCCCTATTAATGGTGGAAGCAGAAAATCTCTCAACATCCATCATTAATAAGGGATAGTTTCTCCACACCCTTCTTGATTTATGGTGCCACCTTCCCTTTAATTAAATTGTGCAAACTCCCCTAATTAACTAGTGTCAATCCTTCACATTAATAAGGTGGATCCAATTAATTTATTTCACCATTTTGAATTCTGTGCCAACTAAATAATAGATAAACCTATATATTATTATTTTCTTTGGCATCATGGTGGAAACATGGGAGAAGAAGGAAGAACTCACCCAACAAAGAACAAAGAATGCCGACCTTCTTCGTCTTCTTCCACAAAGCTTCTATAGACATTGGAATTATTTAACTGACCTACCATCTCCATCTCCGTCAATGAGCTAACGGAGATTGAGATCGGAATCATGCATCAGACGTGATGAATGACGATCTTCTTCGTCGAATCTCTGCGACTCTGTCAACGAACGACGAACAACGAAAAAATGTGTAAGGGGTTTTTAAATGTTGTTTCTTTCCTTGAATCATCTTCAATGGTTGGAAATGATTTTTTTGTGGGTGATTTGTTGTTCATATTATTACTTTTTGATGATCCAATTGATACCACCCTAAACACGGAGGGTTCGGAGCAAAACCAACATGGCCCGACCCCACCTCTATTCTTATTTGTGATGATCTTCAGCATAGTGATGAGGCGATGGAACGAAGAAGGCAGCAACGATAGAGTTCGTTCTACCCACAGCCTCTGCAAACTGTGCCACCCCCATGGAACTCAGGTGCTCTGGGCCAAACCATGACCCTTCGGCCAAGCCACCTCGGCCGCACCGCCGTAGGCCCGCGCCTCCCAGCTGCAGGCCCACCAGGACGTGCCATCCCCGGATGCCCGCCAGCCCACATAGCACCCTGCTCGGTTGCCCTCTGGCCTACTTGGGACCCTGCCCGGCCACCTTCCGGCCTACCCGAATGCCTGCTGGCCCACCGGGCGCCCTGTCGGGCCACCGGGTGCCCTGCCATGCCGCCTGTCGGCCTGCCTGGCCGCCTGCTAGCCCACCCAGTGTCGTTCTCGTCCACCTTTTGGCCTGCCCCGATGCCTATTGGCCCACCTTTCGTCCAGCCCGGCTGCCTGTCAGCCTGCCCGACTACCTTTCGGTCTATCCGGCCACCTGATAGCCTACCTGGCCGCCTCCCGACTGTGTGACGGCCATCCCAGTCGCCACCCGACCAAACTGGCGACCTGGCCGTGCCAGCCTCCCTAGCAGGCCTGCGGCCCCCTCGCGTCAACCTGGATGAACTAGCCCAGCCGCGCTGGGCCGAACTGGCCCCGAGCCCAGGCCAAACCACCCATTCGGCGAGTTGGGACGGGCCAATGGGGGCAGGACAAAACTAATAGGTTGGTACGTACAATGGGCTAGGCCAGACCCAATAGTTCTGACCAGGTCAAACCAGATCGGGTCGACCCAACTGGGTCAAACCGGGTCGGTTTGACCAGTCTGGACCAGACCTGGGACCACTACTAACCCCTTTACATAAATTGGCCATATCTTTGGCACCGAACATCTGTTTGATGAACAATCAGTGGATCTGGTTTTCTTCAAGCGCGAAAGTACCTTTGAGTATACCCCCTGGTGTTTCTGGGTAATGTTGAGTTATGGTCAGGTTGGATCGTGCATGAATCCAACTCGGCCCTCAGAGTTAAAGGCTAATAACTAACAGACGGGGCATCCAATTGATGTTCCGTCTATTGTGTTGAGACTCCTATGACGTGGAGGACCTTTTGAATACTTCTTCATGGGAATTCCTGACAATTGGAGTATAGACGAGTAGTTCATGGAGCAGTTCACCCCAATACAAGTGAGCATAGTGCAGAGACCTAATAGCTCGTTGAAACCTGACGAATGCTGACTGATTCGACTTGGAGTGACTCAACTAGCACAATGGGGAGTGCCTTGGTGTCACAGAAGTTGCACAGTGGGGAGTACCTTTGTATCGCAACAAACCCACGGTACTCCACATGAGGAGTACCTCAGCAGGTTACGAGGGGGAGCACCTCTGTGTGACACGACAGACCCATGGTGGGGAGCACCTCTGTGTGACGTGGCAGACCCATGGTACTCGACAGGAGGAATACCTCAGAAGTCCAAGGTTAGTGAAAAGTGCTTCTATGTAACACGGTAATCCCACTGTACTCAATATAGGATGAGTTTTTTAGCCGTCGAGGTGTTCGACAATGTGAATGAGGATGTTTCTTGATTGTACCCCTAGAATAAAATCCTGGGTTGAGCTGAGTCAGTAACTTTTGTGTTTTCCTCATGATTGAGATGGATTACTTGATAACTTAGGTATATGTATGGGCATATACCTAAGTGAGGGTATATATTGATTTCATACATTGTGGTTTATTCTTGATAGATTATGTGAGACCATGAGGGTGCAGGGTTCCTACTGAGTATCGTTATAATCATCCCTGCACGGGTTATTCCTGCACCACATTGTGTTGGTTGCAGACGGTGGACATCGCAGACTGAGGTTGAGAGTACCAGGACTATACGATACCTGGAGGTGAACCATACGACATGTTGTGACATGGAAGAGACTAACAGACGTGGAGTACTGAGGAGGATATCTATACCTACCATTTATGTAGGATTTATGGTGGATGATCTAGGAGCTGCTTTTCACCATTCACATTTTTTTCCTTTTTTTGTTGTACTTGTACTTTATTGTTGGGATTGTATTTACAACCACTTTACTATTCAGCACTCTTTTGTTATATAGTATTTACTTAGTGTTTTTCTCCTAGTTTGTAGTCTGTTGTGTGCGTTTTTAGGATATAAAGGCAATGCCTTCCTAGTTTTAGGGAATTATGCCAAAGGTGCTAGTCCCCAGCCCCTAGCCTATGGAAGACGGGTGTGTGGTAGTCATGACACGGGCCCCCGTGGATGGGTCGTGACAATTATAATTATTGATAAACATAAAATAATATTGGTGTTAATGATATTATATAATAATTAGTATTTATTAAAAATTTAAGGAGTTGTCTAAATAAATAATATTATGGTGTTCATTAAAGAGTGTCAGATCTTTTTTAAGAATCCTCTTTAAGTTTTTCCTATACCCATCCTAGGATTGATTTTTATGTAATATAAGGATTATAGGATGATTGGAATGAATTTAAGAATCTATTTACATGGTATTTTCCAATCTAATGTTCTTTGATGGTGTGAATAAGAGAGGATACTATGTTTCCTTTTATTAGTGGGGTCGAGAACACATTTTGTATTTAGAAAAGAAATGATTGTTGCCATATTTTTCATATGTCCAGAAGTTCAAAATGTAATATTATATAACATTAGTGGTGTCATGGTGTAATTATACCCATAAAATAGATTTTATAAAAAAAGTTTAGGTCAATATTAAAATTACCCATTTATTTTAACTACTAGTAAATAAACTTTCCCTTTAATTAAAATAAATAATTTTATCTATTTACAATATTCATTTTTATCAGATATTATTTTAACATTACTATAAATTAATAATACTTATGATTAAAAATGTTAAATACATTTTTCTAAATTCACTTAATTAAAATGGAAAATATTAATTAAATATTAATTCCCCATATGTGATGATAAAATAGCTTTGTAATATTAAAATGTTCAAAAGTTTAAAATGTTTTTATATATAAATTAAATATGAAAAAGATTACCATGAACTAAATATTTTTATTATATAAAATTTATCTAAATTTAATTATAAACAAATTAAAATATAATTTAAAATTGCGAATTTTTTAATTTAAATGGATATTTTACTTTAAAATTTGGTACTTTTCAGTATTCAATAGAAAATATATTTTTAGAAATATATGATGAAAACTATATGATAATATTATTATTATGGTTTTAAAAATGAATTTTATTTTTTCATATAAAATTTAAATATTTTGGATTGAATAATTTTGAATTACATTTGTAATGCATGACTAACAAGTCCTCTATAAAAAATGATTGGTTTCTCAGATAATAATTTAATTTTTATAATTCATTTTATATCGATTTATAACAAATTGATTGTCAATGTGCATTTGTAAAATATATATTTTCATACGTTAGTGAATTAAATTAATAACATCAATTATAACGCCTTGGTGATAACTATCGTACTATATGATATTATTACATGTTTATTCTTTTCTGGTATAACTCAGTCTTGCGTGCAACAAAAAATATTGAATATAATAATTATTACATTTATCACAAACTATTAAAGAATATAAAATTATTATAAATGAATTATATTTTATATTATAATAGTTATATATTCTCTTGTAAGATGTGTGTTGTGTGTAATTTACTCTATTGTAAAATATTTTATTCTTTTATAATATCATGGTGTCACATTATCCCCACCTTAAATAATATGTGACTAGACAATTTAAAAATGATCGTGATGATATATGGTTTTTTTATATTTTAAAATTATTTCTTCATGAACATACATCATAAAATTGATAATAGAAAAACTTCTTTAAAAGATGGAAATTTAAGGGGAAGGAAATATAAAATTACACATAAGTAGGTTTCCATTTTTAAGAACATATATGGGAAATTGAATCACGGACATAGACAAACATAGTGAATAATGACTGATATTGATTGAGGTCATTCATCACATGACAATGAATGATCAATTGAATGTTTATAGACTCAATCCGATAAATATATGATTATCTAAAAGAAAATATGATTCCTTGGGATTGATGGTAATATAAAAATAATTATTTCAATATCTTATTCCTAAATTTGAAAAATTGTTTTACTATATATGAATATAAGAAAATATACATGACACATTTATAATTTATAATAATATTTTAATCATTTTTTGGTTCTTAAATCAATTTCCAATTCATACCTTACTCATAAAAATGAATATCCTAAAAATAATTTTTTATTCATGATGTACTAAAATTAAATTTTTACGGATTGTAAGACCTATAGAAAAATATTATATGGATATATCTAACCATTTTTGAAAAAAAAAATTAGTTAGTATAAGATATATTATATAATTTATTTTTCTATAAAACAATAATGCATCAATATTGGTTCAACATTGATATATATTTTCAAATACATTACCTAAAAATAATGACACATTAACTAGTAAATCATTTAGTCATGTGGTATGTTATAAGCACATATCACCCTTCCATCAGGGGATCAATTCCTACACCATTTTTGGAATGTATTCTCTTCATCAACCATATGGGTTTTCTGTTTGTAAACAATATTAATATGATATTATTAATATACCTAAAACTATAGGATAAACATATTTGAAATACTATTAATCATTAAACAACACTTTTACTTTTATTATCAATACAAATTATTTTTTCTCACAATGTTTAATAATATTATTTAACTATTAGAAAAATTTTATTATTGTAAATATTAACTATAAATGATTTATTTATGACTATATAATTTTCATTAAAATATAAATGCATTTTTCAACAAATAATTTTTCCACTAAAACATATAATTTCCATAAATATCTCCAAATTGTCTTTAATCATGGTAGACTCCAATCACATAATACCTAAATGGATGTGTTTAAGATTTTGAAAAAAATATTATCATTTTGATCATTAACCCAAGATGGTATTTATAACTATTATTCTAATTAAAACATAAATTATTCTAACACAATCAAAAAAATATTTCATGATTATTATATCCAAAATACCATTTTTAAACATATTTCTAAAAATTAATATTTTGAATCCCCATAAATAAATATATATTTTATTTTATTTTTATATAGGGATTAGGTAAAGGGTTTATCATTTAGAATTTGAATTGACTTGTATAATTCCTTAGTCCACCACACATAAGAAAATGAAATATACATGTATCACTAGGATGAGATTTAATTACATACATAGTGATGTTCAACTGTCCGTTACAATTTTTTGAATTTTCCTTTTCTTGTCCAGACGTAAATAATTATCCATTACTTATAGTGATGTTCCACTATTTATTTGTTCACATAACTGATATGATTGAAATGAAGCCCTATTTCATATGTGGTATGTACCACTGAATCCATTAGAAACATCCATCATTATATTTATTGGTGATTGTTGGATTTGGTTATGTTATATTTTTTAATCCAAATTCAAGAAAAATAATTAGGATTAATCAAAAAATATTTCACTCTCTTCATTATTTCATTCGTCTCATAATAGTCACACCATTTTCTTTCATTTTTAGTTTTAAAATGATTCATTCGGGTTCAATCTAGTGCCGAAAAAATTATTGTGTTAGAAAAAATAATATATGTGTAATAAACCATTAATCATTGATAATATGTCTAAATAATAAAACCTTATATTCAATATAAGAAAACATATCTTTAAAATAGGTTATTCAATGATTATAACTATTAAAATCAATTATAATTGTTTATATATACAATATGAATTATCTTGTGATCATCTGTTAGGTGTGTTAAACTACGTGGGAAATATGGATTGTTTTGATACAATACGAGAGAATGAGGTCAACCACAATGTCCTTTTTCCAAATTTATTACCCATATATAAATATTTTCATGAACCACATACAACTATAATATCTAGGATAGGATGTATTTATATGAAAAAATCTCCATATAACAAAATCATTTGACTTTTTTTAAATAATTTTCCTCATAGTACATCAAAGGGTTATGAGACCTAATATATATTTTCCTATATCTAGTTCATAATGTTTCTAATAAAACTCAAAAGATGACAACTCTAGTGACTGTGAAACCAGTATCCTATATATGGTGATTCATTTATTATTTTTTATTATGATACATATAAATTAATTTTTATTTTTCAAATAGTTTAGTAGTCATTGTAAAGTAGATTCAGACAGGTGTCTTGAATTAATATAGAATATAAAAATCATAAAGTAATTGTTTTTGAGATTAATATTATTAACTACAAAGTATTTATTATTATGAAACATTTTCTAGATCATGGAATGAGAATTATAAAAAAAGAAACAAGGGTGATCTAAAACGCTCAGAAAGGGTTACGTATAGTGGAAGAAATCACCATGAACTGACAAATAATTAATAATAAAAGTAAAATATAGAATGGTAATTATATTAACATAGATTCCATTTACATAATTGAATGTCATAAACAAATAAATATTAAATAAATGAAAACAAATTTCACTAAACCAATAAACTATATGTCATATAATAATAAGTAGTAATAAATATGTATGGATAAATTACTTTAAACACATTCCATTTGTTAATAACTGCTAATGAAATAATTTTAGATGTAATTTTATTGCGAAAAAACAACGATAATAATATCTAAACTCTAAATTATGAAAATGATAAATATTAGACACCATTTTTCCTAGGTATATTATAATATTACTGTCAGAACCATCCCCAAGATGGTTTAGAAAATACCAGGTGGAACCAGATTATTAAGACCCACAAACTGTTTCATCCCATGAGAATATTAATGCATTGAAGGGTTTACAATAAATGCTCCCCAACACATTTCATGGATTTACAATGCATTAATCATATACCAAATACTTCATTTACATTATAAATAATGTTCTTTATTGTAAAATAACTATATGTAATAAATAACAAAGATTCATCAATATTTCCCTATATGAACACATATAATTCAATGTATACAACGTATGTTAAAATTTTATACATTTAAAAAACCTGAATATAAATGGTAAAAAATATGTAATATTTTGGTAAATTTAATGACTAATGATCATTGGAAATATAATATTTTTATGGTAAGATAATGACCACAAAATAAAATAAGTATGTGAATTTTAATACTACACTTATTTAAAATAATCATAAAAAATGTATATAAAGAATAGGTTTGGAATTAAAATATTCATATTGGATATTAATTTTGGATTTTTCATTGATTAATAGAAATACCATAAAAATATATTAGAAAAAATTATTCAATAGAATATCCTTGTCATTTTAAAATACATTTTGAAAATCATTTTCATTGAAAAGTTTATATGCAATTACATTCTACTAAAAGATCATTGTAAATATTTAATGGAAGAATCAATGAAATGATAGTCAGAGAATTGGGTAATTACATTCATTCTGTAGATAATGAAAATATAATTCCTTTTTAACCAAAAAAATAATAAGAATCTTCCTTGTTTAAAATATGAAAAGAATCTCCCATTTAGATTTTTTATTAAATCCAGAAAGAAGTTATATTGATAATTACATTATAGATTATTGAATATTTTATAAAGATAATAAATGGGTAAATATTTATTTTATGAATCAGTTTTATGAGAATAAAAACGTTTTTAAAAACAATTTTAGAATATATATTTTTTGATAAAGGAAGATTTCTAACCGAATGGAGAAAAAAATCGTATATAGTTAAATACATTATATATATTTTTTTCACTAAAAAATATTGGCAAAATGATACTATCACAATATAATATCATGAATAACAATATTATGAAAAAATAATGGTTTCTGTCAACAATTTTCAGATAATTTCTTGAATTGAAATTCATGGATGAAAATCCTCGATTAAAATGAGGTTATAAATAATCTATTTAAAAGATAATAACATTGATTTACCTATCATACAATGAATAAAATATGTATAATAGATATAAATCAATATAAAACGTGGTTAAATACAACATAAGGTAACAAAAACTATTTATAAAAATATTCTTAACATATCAACGACAATGAACATATGATACAACCCTATTAATAAAAATTGTTTTTAAATTATCCACCACTTGGTAAAATTCCATTAAAATACCTATCAGTAAAATTATTTAAACTAAATCATTTTATTATAATTATAATAAATTAATCAATATATTAAATTTTAAATGGGAATTATGTTTACTATATAAATGAAATTAGGTTCATAACATTACAGTAATACCCAATTGTATGAAATTAAATGGAATACCATAACATAAATTCCGTTTTGGTTTTACATGATTTAAAGACCACAATAGTGGTTTTAAACATGTTATTGACCAATTCTTGAAGTAAATTAAAATCTATAATATCATATATATACATTTTTTATATAATATATTTAACTTTTCATTAATAATCATTCATTATTTTCATTGTTTGAGTTATTAATTTCCTTTTTTACTAATGTATGTTTCACAATGAAATATATGGTTCTTGTTTATATTATATAGTAATATCATGTAAACAATAATTATCATGAAATAATTTTCATCTTTATAAATCATTTTTAATTTTTTTAAAAATCATGGTTTACACTTATGAATATTGAAGTACATTGGGCTTATAGAAATGATCACATGTACCTATAAAGTAGTTACATTTTCATTTAAAATGATTATTATGAAAAATACAAAACTAATAATTTATCTTAAAATAATTATCATAATATCATATATATAAAATATTATATACTTTTATATATCATTCTTGTGGTGTGACGATGTGTAGAGAGTCACATCTCTTCATGAAGACAACAGTCCACACATACATGAATGATATTACCATCGTTATGTGAGTGAAATGGAATGAAATAAATTTAGATAAATTATATTTACATAATTAAAAATATTTAAATAATATAAAATTTCTATCATTTATATCACATATGTTCATTAACATTATTATTATCATCTTTTATTTGAGGCATTAGTGAAAGTCGAATCACATCACTTCATGATGAGGTACTCTATCATACACTTTAGAGATACTATCTTATTAAAATTGGAATATAATGTAAAAATATGTATATTATATATTAAATCAGATGAAAAAATAATTTATATAATTTAGATTCATCATCATACCTATCATAGTGAGGAGAAAAATTAAAAAATGCATGATTTCAGTTCGTGAGGTGGTAGTCTATCATACACATGATGGATTATTTCATAACCCATTTGATAGAAGTAGAGATGATTTTTAATGAAATTATTAAAAACATTTTCATTTATATTTAAGATATATAATTAATTATATCATGATGTTTTATAAATTTTTTGGGAGGTGGAAAAACAAGTTAAAAATAATCCTCATTGGTGAATGTTACAACTTATTTGGGTATCCTCTATATGATTGCACTAAATCCTTCATATTTTGAGTTTATTCCCATTATAATTCATCTAGGATTATGAGAGGTATTATTGGAAGTAATTTGGGAATTTATTTTCTACGAAAATATTGTTTTAATATGGCATGTAGAGAGGAAAGTGGGTGACCTTTTATATGTGGGAGAGAGAATACACGATGTATTTTAAAAAAGGATTTTTTGAATATTTTACATAAGAAAATATGGTTTGAAATGAATCATTACACAAACGTATAAATGTAAGGGAATATTTTTTAAATTAAAAAAATCAAATAAGTTCAATGTTCATTTTTTAAATATATTTTTTGTTTAACTCATTGTAAATTAATTATTACTTTAACCTAAGTAAATAACTTTTTCAAATATTACAATTAATTTTGGTCAAATTTTGGTTGGCCTATAGCCAATTATATATTTTTAAATTCCCAATATTCCATTATTTTTCCCAAATTAAATTAAAATAATTTTATAAATTTAATATAAAACTAATTCGGCAGGCGTGATGAGAAAATTAGTTTTGAAGGTGAAAATATTAACAAATTACAATATTTTAATATCAAAATTCAATATTAAAATGATTCTAATGACATAAAATAGATTAATTGATAAATAATTGATCAAATATAACATTAAAAACAACAAAAAATATAATTTATCATTATAAATTATTTAAACAAAATGATAACTTTCATTTCTAATTAATTATTTTCTAGTTTTCATTACAAAATGAAGCATTCCAAATATATCCAAAAAAGTATCCTTAAGATTTTTTTACATAAATATTAATGAAATTATAAATATTCTATCATATAAATTTCCTGAAATTGGAAAAATTAATTAGTGTATTATGTACAAAAAGAAACACTAAACGACCACTTAGAAAAAAAAATTGATTTTCATAAAAGATTTTAATTTAATTTTAATTATTTGATTTTAATTATTAATAAATTGATAATTAAAACATGTATAACTTATATATTTTCATAATTCAGATAATCATATCCATACCCTCTATTCCAATATATAGGCCACCACTATCATATTAATTAATAAAATTAATAGTATATTGTTGTTTGGTCAAACATGGACATTCTTGTAACATAATTTATTAAAGAACCCCATTGGTGGATTTATCTTAAAACATTGATGAAGTGATATTTATTCTAACAAAAATTCATCTTAACGTATTAGGATTTTGTATTATTTTCGATGTTAGGTGTTTCATGTCACATACACTGTTGAATTTAATGCTATTCTCATTGAATTTTAGTGTTACTCGAAAACCTATCAAAATATATCTCTAAACATGCATGAAATCATCCAAAATTAATTTTAGTGACTAGAAACCTCTCATTAAAATTCCTTAATCTTAATCTAAAAGATATCAAATCATGAGATATATATCTTAGTTGTTTTCATTAGTTTTATTTCAACATCTATATAATTAAATCTTATCACATAAATTTTTATATAAGAACATTATTATATCAAATATACTGAAATATTATTATGATATAACACTTTTCCATCACCTTATTATCCAATGATATATTTAATCATTCCTATTGTTTATGTTTATACTACCTTCTCTATGAAGTGATGAATTTAGTTTTTCATCACTACCTATCATGGATGGATATCGTAAATGGTTAAATTTTTATATATAATATTTATAACATAATTATTTCCATGGAAGGAAAATATATTACTTACCTTCTTATTCTTCCATCTATTAGAAAATGAAATCATCCCACATGAATTTTAATAGACTATAAAATCCATGATGTGATTTGATTCATTTATCATTACTGCCTCACATTGAACATATAAATCATAGAAATAATTATTTGATATGTTATTAATAACATATTTTTGATTCTGTAAAAGTTAAATATTATCTATTTAACCTATATTACATCTAATATAAAAATGAAAACATCATTAATATGTATTTATAAACAACTATCTCCAAGAAATGACACGATTAATTTATGAATGAAAAATTAAATGGATGATTATATAAACCATAAAATGTAGATTATTGATAAATGAATAATTATTAATATTATAAATATGATTGAACTGTTAACCCTATTACCTTGTCCTACCTAAAAATGTTGTTTTGAATAACCAACCGAACAGCCTAAAAATACGTGAGATGAACGTAACAAATTTCAGAATTATATATAACACGGTATTAAAATGAATAATAATAAGGTATTATACATGAAAATAATACAATCAAAATTTTAAAATTAAATAAAACTGTATTTTTTCATAATGAAATATATATACATACTGAGTAGAGACTCAAGGTAAAGGATTCCTAATCTGAATTTCAATTCAATGTGACAAATTAGATTATTTCAAAATTAATTGTTTTATCTTGTTTATAAAACAAAATTTGGATGTCCTTTATCAAATATCATTAAACTCATTTTTCATTTAAAATCCATTACATGTTCTATTTTTTACATTCCTTTTGATTCAGATGTTACAGAAGTAGTATATGATTTTCATTAAATATTATTTAAAACCTTTTATCATTTTCTTTTATAATTTTTCTACAATATATGTTTTTTCTAAATATTTTTCAATAATATTATTACTATAATCAAATGGTTTTTTAATTCAATTTAAAACTGTCATCAACTTGTCTTATAGTGTGTCTAAAAAGTATCTTTTCTTCTATAATAGTTTTTTTAAAAGTGTGAAATGAATATTTTTTATCTATATTGAATGAATAAAATTTCCTCCCAAAATGAACATTATTATTTAAGAAACATCATATAAATTTTTTCATGTTTTTTTAATGAATATAATTATTTTTGTTCTACTAATAATGTTTAATTTAATAAATTTTTGAAAGAAAGTTGCTGTTTTCTTTTCTTATGTGAATGTTGAAATTAATTCTGCATAAGTGATGAAGAAAATATACTATGAGTTTTTATAATATAAAGAAAATATTATATGTTATTTATTTATTTTATGGGCCTTCTACACTGTTCATGGTGGTGGATGAGACTGATATTTCTCTCCAATGCATTACATAATTTTGAATGAGATAAATAGGTATAATTTACTCAAATGAAGTGGTAAAATATAGCTTTGAACAAGGTACTCTAATGACTTAGATGATGTTAAATATTTATAAGTTACTCCAGTGAATATTATTAAATTAAAAAAATTTATCTCACTTGAAATACTTTACATTTTATTAACTAGGTATTTTATTCCATTAAAAGATAAATTGTAGGAGTGTTATAAAGATTCTATACAAAGGTACCCTATGTTTTTTGGTTTTTATGAAAATATTTTTATTTCAAAAGGCATGGAAATGAGTTTATGATTTAATGGATTTTTTTGGTTTTATATAGATTAATGTATTTTTTAATGGATATATTTCAGGTTTTTTTGGAATGCTCATGAATTGTCATTTTTACTTTATTTGTACAAAATTATTTTTTAAAAACAATGACATTAAGGTTGATTTGATGATTATGGAAATGATTATTTTGGCTAAAATTTTATTATGATAAATTTCAAAACATTATACAATAATAAATTAATTTTATATATATTAACGTGACCACATTCCTCTTATTTCACTTACTATGATTTTTTTCTAAAACTATATTCCCAAATGTTTTTAAGTGGGATTTAGGATGTTTATTGATTATAGAATGTTAAATGGTGGTATGTCATTCATGAATAACTATTTTCAAGAATAAAATAAAAGTGTAACTATATGAACCTGTTTTTGTGGGTATATTGAACTTTATGTAGAAATATACACTTTTTTATGTAGTGGATTTCCTATATCTATAAACATTTTAACATAATTTATCATAGGATGTGAGAAAACATCAATTATTTTTTTTTCAAAATTGTAATTATTGTTTCATTAATGTATTTGTTCTTATAAAAAATGAACAAAGTGATTGTTTAAACTTTTTATGAATCCTATTTATGATGGAACCCCAATGTTACAATTATACAATACCATAGTAGGAATAGTATTGATACAATGTTTTAGAAAAATGTCACTTCCATTATAGAATATATTTACAATACTAGATCATCCCACAAATTAGTCAAATACGATTAGTGGTCAAAATTAATGGATTCCAAAATAGTGGGGGAAGAATATAGAGAATAACATAAGTAAGTATATGAAAATTTAATTATAAAAAATAAATCTAATATATTGTAATCACAAAAATAAATATAAGATATTGTAATCATAAAATAAAAAACTATATGTTTTGTTATAAGATTTAAAATATTGTTTCAAATGGAAATATAAATTTTTTAGGAATCAATAATATCCCTTCGGATACATTTTTTCTAAATTTGGTGAAAAGTGTTTTTTACCATTCCACATTGACATTAGAATATTTATGATGTTCTGGACATTAGTTCCAAGATCCACTTTTCTCCCCCAAAATCTGTTTACAATATCAAGCTCTATGTATCCAAGATAATTATAACACATATGATTTTGTTATGAAATTTTTATAATGAATCATATTATCACCACAATATTATTTGTATCCATCCTTGGTAATTTATTCATCATAAACAACCATATTTTATTATTCTTGGGTAGATCAAAATCTTAAATAATGAAATAAGTGATATATACGTTGAAATTTCATTATATAGAATGTATATCATAAAATAGTGTTTGACACTTATTTTTAGATCAGCTAAAATGATATTATTTATAAATTAGTTACATTCAAATATTTTCTTTTATTTTTTCAACCACTTTAATCATTACGATACAATGACATAACACATCCTCTATTGGGTATGATGGAAATAGTGTACTAAAATTGTACATGAAGTTATGGAATTATTCTAATCCTAAGATACAAATCCAATGGAATCTGTGGGGTTTTTCCCAGATATAGTGTACATATAAGAAAAATAATTTTTAAAATTATTTGATAGTAACACTTGTAGGGTCATTCTTCCATCTTTTAATTCTACGATTTTACTGGAAAAATTCCATGTTACCTCACTTTTTTGGATGCAACACTGACATTGAATGCATAAATTTCTATATTTGGTTATGAAATAATTGGAAATAATTTTTTTGGATGTTTTAAACATATGTTAAACATTAAATATTCCGTTTATTCTACATTACATTCATGGATTCGCATGACCCCATCCACACATGTACATCAATAATAAAAAGATAGATTTTACATGTTATAATAAAATTAAAAAATTATTAATATATAACTTAATTTATGATTTTATTTTGTTTTCATATCAGTGTTGAATAAATTTGGAAAATATTAAAATAAAATATTTACCATAAAATTAGTGATAATTGTAGGGAAATTATCATAGATTATTAGTATAAAAAAACTAGTACTTTATTTCAAAATCACATCCCCCATAATTATCTATTATTGCTTTGGGGAAGAAACTGCAATGAATTAATGTTAATATCATACAAAAAGTTTAGTTTAATTTCAACAATAAATATTACCAAGCATCATTCAACTCTAATAATCCATTCTCTTAACATGATTATGCTATGATATTCAGTTCTAAATTTTCTTTTATTCCCATTTGTCTTTATTCCTTACTCCAATTTCCACTCGAGAACACAATAAACAACCTTATTGGATATTTACATTTAAAAAAAACTCATTAATGTGTTTTACATGTTTATTATCATATTTATGCTCCAGAATCCATCACATTAATCATTATATGCCTATTTTCATTACAAATTAATCATGAATTTTTTTCAATCTTATGTTCATTCAAGGTTTGGTAGATGTGTAACAGTTGGTGGATCTATGTAAAAAAGTCAGAAATTAAGAAGTATGTATCTTTAATCATAATTCATGATTTACATGTGGATAAAATAATTATTTCATGTAACTTCATTTTTGAAACTATATATATTTAGTTTCTAATTAACAATTGAAAGATAGCTTATATTATTGATAACACTAAACAAATGATCAGTGAATTATTACATTATGTTTGACCATTTCAAAAAAAAATTAACACAATGAATGATTCATAAATCAAATATAATCTATAAAATTACTAAAATAATATAACCATGTGTAAAAAAATTTAATAATATTAAAATGTCTCACAACATGATATCACATGAATATCAGAACAGAAATGACATTGATGAATATTTCATTCATATTATTGGATATAATTTCTCTACATTGAGAATAATTTATTGACGTAATATAAATGTGTGTTTTTAGATTAAATTTGGGAATTCCATGAATATTCTTGTTTATGCTTATAATTTTTACATAGTTATTATATTATCACATTTTCTAATTAATGACTTTTTATAGCAAATATTAATTTCATATTATTAACTAATTTTTCAAATTTATTAATTTGGAAAGTGAATTATATATGATTCATTTTGAGGGTTTAAAATTTACATTAATGGAGATTTGGGATGGATTCGACATATTGGGAAATCCATCACTATTGTTCACAAATATTTATTCTCTGTATATGTAACATGATTCATATTTCAAAAACTGATATTGGATTCTTGTAGGAAAAATAAATTAAAATAATCAAAAGTCTATTTTATTTGGTAACTTGTAATAAAATGTTGTTCATAATGTAGTAACTCTTGGAGGAAAAACCCAACATGTTCTCTGGTTGACATTTCAAACCCCAAATATAACCCAATATATCAGAACGTAATATTAACTGTTATGGAGGGTGTTTTAATGAATTGGAATGATCTGTACAAATAGGTTGGTCCAGAAAACATTTATAACCACTTATAATAAGTAAGTCTGTACGCCAATATCTCTTTTAATAAGGCACTCCCCTGCAAAACATTCATATTTTTTCATTGATTTTTAGAATATAACATATATTTTCCTTCAATAAAACATCTATGAAATAATTTTTTACTCATTTTATTTGAATTCGTGATACTAGAATATAATATTTGAGATGATATTGGGCGTTTCCATTTCAATATGTTTCATAAGAAAATTGTCTCTTTGATGAAAAATCCAGCCAAGAAAGAGTAGATATCAATCATAGATGACCTAATTGATACATCCATCATTTATTTATTTTTAATCCATGAAAAATTTATAATTCATAAAATGAGATCAATAATTTTTTATTAACTATAAAGGAATTTAATCATTTTTACCTTCCCATACTGTCAAAATTTTCTTAATCATGAAAGATAAGCATTAAATTCAATGTCTGATTAACATTTTTATAGAATTTTAAGGTTAAAGTATAATCCATAAACACAAATAGTTAAAATTTATATTTAGGAGATTCTTTTGTAATTTACCATTGATCATATGTTGGATTTGGAATCAAAATCAACATAGGATGATATGATTCGAAATATCTATTTCAATAAGAATTCATTTCATCATATATTTATGGTCAAATAAAATTCTATGGGGTTCTGGGGATTAAAATAACATAAGATAACAATTAAATGTAATTTAATGTCAATGAATAATAATAAATTAACAGTAAACGGTCATATTTGATCGATTGTGTATTGTAATATTGAATTTTATAAAAAAATTATTCCATTGAGTATTTTTTTTTCTTATTTATTATTAAAAAATCATACAATGAAGAACCCCAAAACTTTTTTTCTTCTTTAAAATTGTATTCCTTATTGTATTATAATATTAATATGGGATGTTTAATTAATTTTCTCCTTAAGATATTGTCATTGGTCATCTAATTTTATTTACTTTGGAAAATAATTTTTTTAGAGCATGTGAAACATTTATCATAAAATTAGTGTCATTATTAGGGTATAAATTGTTATCTTCAACAAATTTTAGGTATGCTATTTAGTTTTAACTACTACTATGTTTCCCTTCTTCTCAACCCTCTTATCTTTTCTTTAACAATCAAAAAAGTTCTTTTTTTTACCATTAATTGAAAATATATTTGTTGTTATTTTCATAGATTTATATTTATTTCATTTTTCTGTATAATTGATAATATGATACATAGTTGATTTTGACATTAATATATACCATAAGGATGAATAATTATCTAAGTATTAAGATAAAGAATCTATAAATTCAAGAATTGTTAATATGAGAAAATTTTATTATTTCTATAAATTTGATATCATTGATCATGGTAGATCGTCTCAATCAAAATCTGATTATCAAAAAATTGATTCAAACAAAACATAAGATGAAATAACTATTAAAGAGTCAGATGAAATTGATTATAATTATCAACCAACAAAAATAATATATATATATATATATATATTGAATCCATATTTGTAAAAAAAAATATAGGTTAATTCACATTCTCTCAAAATTTCAAGACATCACTAATGGGAATACCAACAAAAAAATAAAAAAAATTAAGAATTATAATCTAAACTGATAATCGATATATTTCCCCTTAACAATAAATTAAATTATAAGAATTTCTATTCTTACGTGATAGAGTGGATAATTATTTTATGTATTACCTAAAACGTGAAGATGATAAATTTTTGAAGTATTTGAAATTTATTTTATTATATAGATTATTTTAATCATCAAGGACAAAAATGATTTAAAATTATATTTATAAAATTATTTAAAACCATGTGTATTCAATGTATGATTATTGTGAGTGGTTCAAGAAGTCATGTGAATGCATCCCACATCAGAAAACCAGGGATAAATTTCTAATCCAATACTTATTTAAAGGTGTCACATCCAATGTACAAGAGAATATCTGAAGTTATAGAAGGGATATTATTGGTTGAAAAAAATAAGGGATTCTCAATCATTGAATCAAATAAAAAAAAATACACCTAATAATTGAATGATTATGTAAAAAAGACTAATTAGAGTAAATTAGGTAAGGCCATCTAATATAGAAAACAATTTATTTGATATTTTTTTTAATTCATTTTCCACTACAGTTAGATAGTTATACTTAAGTAAAAAATAATTTTCACCAACTCTAGTAAATCATTGTGGAATTAGTATTTAACTAGACCAAGAAACAAATTATTTTCTAAAATGACAATAGAACATATATTTTTCAATTATATTCCCAAAAATGAAATTACAATAAAACAAGAAGAACCCCACAAAATTAGTATGTCTCAATCTCATTAACATACTATCATATATGGAAGGATCCCTCAGATATGTAATATAGAGATATTAAACCACAAATGACTTTTTTTTTACAAAAACTCCATGAACATAGAACTTACTAGTAGGGTTTTCAACAACCAAAAAATATATTATATATCTAAGGATAAAAAAATCCACAATATGTAAATTGGAAACCAAATTTTAATTCTAAAATTATGTATATTTTGAAAAAAAAAATATTCTTAATCAATATAATGTGATGAATAGTGAAGGTAAAAATTCTATGGAGGTAAAGATGGAAATGATCCATATTTCCACCACCCTCATTGAAATGGTAAAAAAGATGTCAGGAAACCATCCATCCTAATACACTCCAATCATAGGGGAAATTTTAGTTATATAACATTAATGTTTGGGATGAAAAAAATCTAGGAATTAATGTGTTCCTAGTATACCACCATGATTCCAAAAAACTACAGAGGTTCTCTACGACCCTTGGTCACTATGAAAAAAATGAGATAGATATTATTTAAAATAATAAACAATGATGATATTCTATATAAACCCCTTAATATTCAATATAATGTTGTAAAATAAAAAATTTGGCTGAAGATGAGATTATATTATGGATTTTTAAACATTTTTTTCATTGAGATAAACATCACCCATCAGGAGTTCATTAGGAAATCAAACTGTCATCCTTATTTTTAAAAGAAAATTGTTCCAACTAGATAGGGATCAGTGGAATTGAGAGTATCAAAACTAGAATGAATGTTTCAAAAATCACTACACCAACACGAAAAATTGAAAATATGTTAATGGATCATAACAACTTCACCATATCATTCAATATAAGTGTGTTTTAGTTTTTTTGATGAATTATATGATTTGAGATATTTTTAATTCCTCACTCTTTATTCACTTCTTTATAGGTTGGTGAGTTAAACTGGTTGAGGCTCTTGATTCAATTTGAAAATAGAGGTTCTAAATATCCATTGTGAATCCATAATTAATTACTTGTTTAGGTATAAAATATGATTATTTCAACATATTTTTATTTTTTATCAAGGGGGGTGACTACAGAAATTATCATTCTCCCATTATATTAGGTAGTTCATGCATAAAAACTATATAAATGGTCGTAAATTTCTATTATTTTATAATTTACATGGATTTAAATGGTGATGTTTTTTTAATGATATAGACTCTTTGAATTACCCCTCATATGATCATTTTTTATCTCCGATTTTAAAAAATAACAAAAAAATACCATGGGTTTTTATTTTCCTATTCATAGAGAGATTAATATATCTTTCATGATTTTCATGTAATTTATAGAGTAATAACATATTTATAATGAACAAACATTTCTTTTATTTAATTTCTATGTGGATTCAAGTTGTCATTCAGGTATTTTCCTTTATGATTTTGACATGGTTATTGAGTATGTTGATTGTTTTGATGCCTTATTCTCTAATATTAATAATTTCAATTCTGATACTGATGTTTATTATGCAAATTGTTCAGATACATTGATGGACCCATATATACATCATCCCATATATGGTAACTCATTCCATTTCCTCCTAATAAAAAATAATAACAATATAATTATTTCTGAGAATTTACCTATTATAATTTATGTCAATATCCCTTTGGAACATGGAAAAATAATTTTTAAAGAGAATAATAGATAAATTGGTAAGACCATGGATCACATATTGATTATTGTCCCTTAAAATACCATACGTGGGTTTATTAAAGAGGCTAGGTATAAACTAGTAAGGAAACCAAAAAATTAGACTTTTTCCAAATATTGTGTATTTTGTTAAAAAATGTAGAAAATTTTCTTAAAGAAGGTACATTAAACCCATTTCATATTCCCAATGAGTTAGACTTATTTAGTTTTTCCAGATTAATAATGGTGTTACTATTATAAATGAGAGAGTGGATATAGTTAAAATGTTGGTGGTAAATAGTTTCATATGTTTATTGATTGTAGAAAACTAAATCGATAAACTCACAGGGACTATTTAGCTATTGAATTCATTGACCAAATGATTGAGAGAATAAATGCAAAGATAAAAAATTGTTTCATGGATGAAGTTTTTATTAATTTCATGTTCCTATTACTCTTTAGTATTATGAGATAGTGATACTAAATAATCCTTTAATAAAATTCATATTTAAGTATTTCATTTCAATTTTGAAAAAAGTAAATAATAATTCAAAAATTCATAGTCTGTAATTTTTCTTATCTTTATATGGCTATGTTATAACACTTATATATTTTTTTATATATGTGTATATTAATTTTATTAATGTATTAATAGTTTGGTAATGATGTTTCATCATTTTATTGAGGATAATTTTATTTTTATCAATGAGAAATATCATTTCATATAAGATAATAGAATAGTTTTAGGTCATTGGTATTCAATGGATGGACTAATATTTGATATAAAAATGGTCTATATTGTTACACCATTTTCATATAGATCAACTATACATGATTTTATTTATTTCCTTGGGTATTTAGGTTTTTATTTTTTCTTTTATGGACATTTCATTATTGTTTCTATACATTTATCATATTTACTTCAAAAGGATTCTAATATGGTGTATTTTTATTTTTATGGGGATCCCTTAGATGATATGAATAAAATTATCATGAAACAACTAATCATAAATCCACCAAAGTAGGTTTTAATATTCGAGCTTATTTATGATTCTTATAACATCACAGTTAGAGTGGTCTTATCTCAGAGTATTAAATGGAGGTCATAGTTGATTGATTACAAATTAACTAATTCAACCCATGAAAACTTCTCCACAATGTAAAATGTGTCTATTTTATTTATATTATTTTATATTAATTCAACGCCTATATTTTATTATCTATACTTTTTGTTTTATTATATCATGAATCTTTTAGGTACCTCTTAAATATGTAATATGTGAACCAATGTCTTATTCTATGGTTCCCCATCTTAAAGAGTTTCAAATATTGTTAAAGTATAATAATGTGACTAAAAAAATCAATGAAAAAATGAGTAGTATTACTCACATTTTGGAGCATGATACTCAAATGCATGTACCAATTCTATATCATTTCCCCAATGAGAAAAATTATGAAATATCTTGTACACATCTTTGGTATATTTATTTAGCGAATTACACAACTTCTATATAAATTATTGAAAAAATAAATAAACAAAAATTTGAAATTTTTTAGAGTGAATATATTTTTTAGGTGTGGTCATGGTGAAAATGTTTTACCATAAAAGATATATAGTAATTTCATTAAATATTGATTATATTATCCTTATTTATTCCATGATTATCATATGTGTTTTTACTAATAATCATATTTCATTCACGATAGAATCATTTATGGCAGACATGATATGGCCCAACAACACATATTATTCTATGATAATTTTTATTCATGGGGAACTTTCATTTTTGTTCCACAAGAATAGTTAGTGGGTTTACCATAATATTTATTATTTTTATTATTCTGGAAAAATGGTGGTGATATACATCACTTGGATCAATGAGTATCATGTTTTAGTAGATATTGTCAAGTATTAAATTGTATGTATCATAAAAGTTCAATGGTAGTCATTAATGAACATGGCTCAATCATTTTAAATTTGAATTTGAATTCTATTCTATGAAAAAATTGGCTTGCACAAAAAAAATAATAAATATACCACCCAAAAAATAGTCATACATATGTTTTTAATTTTGATTTGAAGTGGATTTTAGAGAAAATTATTCAGCCTAATATGAAGGGTTAGTGAATCAGTTATATTATGATAAATTCGATTATAGTACAACATCGAAAATATAAAATATGCTTAAATTTAATGAGTATATGTGATATAGATGACTTCATATTTATTAATTAAGATTAATATATCATATACTTCCTTTCCCATTCAACCGTATTTTAAATGATAACGTTTCTCATGTGTGTGTATGACCTACAAATTGTACAAAGCGATGTGATCCATTTTTCATGTTAAAAAAATATTGATTGGAAAATTATATAAACTGAAAAATCTTATATTTTTGTAATATATATCACGTTAATGTTTAAGTAACTATATAATATTCTCATGAATAGTATCCTTAATGATAAAACACCATTGATAAAATATGGAAATTAACACATTAATCAATGGATATTTTGAAATGTTATTAAAAATCTGGATGTAAAATGTTATTATAGGATCATATATGATATTAATAATATTATTATTTTTGTATAAATTAAAAACATCCTTTAAACTATGATACATGATGTTAAATCATGTTTGACCATAATAAATCATTAGGTATGGGACATTATCCAAATTTCCACTAATTTTGGAATATTGAAATGTTTTTCAACCCAATTGTTTTTCTAGTGTATATAATATACATTTTATGTTTTATATATTTATTAATTTATAATTAGTTGTGTTTTATGATTCATTTTAAATTATTTGTTCGAAGTGTAATTAAATTAAAATTTACCAAGTTTTAATGAACTTCAAATATCAATTTCCTTTCATTGGGTTTTATAATTTCTTTGTTGTCATTAATATTCTATGATTACGTGTGAAATGAGTTTGATAATATTATTTTGTATTTACACTTATTTCATTGGGATATCAATTTGATATAGATAAATTATTAATATATTAATTACTACTTTAATGTTTTCATCTTTTAAGGTATTATTTCATAATATTTTTTTATCTGAATTTTGTTTTCATGAATTTCAATTGAAAAAAATTATTTTATAATTATCTAAAATAAGAAAATCATTTCTCCATCCTCCATAATTCCTAGATTTTTTCATGTAATATTCCAAGTTCTATATTAATTTTTTCTTGAACATGTTTGGATAATAATTTAAATTTATTTGAATTTATTTAAATCTTTGGTTGAAGATGATTTTTAAGCTCTTGAATCCATCACATTAATTATTATAAGCCTTTTTTTCTTCACAAAATAATAAAGAATTTGTTTTAATCTTATATTAATTCTTGGTTTGGTAGATTTTTAATGGTTCACTACTGGAAATCGGATCTTTCCCAACACTTCTATACCAACGGTTTGTAAAAACCGTTGGTATAGGCACCCTTTCCCAACGGTTCTCCCAAACCGTTGGGAAAGGGAGCTCAAACCACCCCTTTCCCAACGGTTTTGGAGAACCGTTGGGAAAGGGGTGGGTCTTTCCCAACGGTTCCCCCAAACCGTTGGGAAAGGGAGCTCAAAACACCCCTTTCCCAACGGTTTTGGAGAACCGTTGGGAAAGGGGTGGGTCTTTCCCAACGGTTCCCCCAAACCATTGGGAAAGGGAGCTCAAAACACCCCTTTCCCAATGGTTTTGGAGAACCGTAGGGAAAGGGGTGGGTCTTCCCCAACGGTTCCCCCAAACCGTTGGGAAAGGGAGCTCAAAACACCCCTTTCCCAACGGTTTTGGAGAGCCGTTGGGAAAGACCCAACCCTTTCCCAACGGTTCTCCAAAACCATTGGGAAAGGGTGTTCCAAAATCCAACATACACCCCAAAAAAAATATGCACCTATCCCAACGGTTTTGCGAACCGTTGGGATAGGTTCTTCGATTTTTTTTCCAGGTCTACTGCCCGAGAACATTATATAAATCTAAATTTTAAATAATTATTATAATACATATATATATTTATGAAATTATGTTCAAAAAATTCATATTAGTTTAGTGGTTAAGTCGTTCTATTATAAACGAAGGGTTTAGGGATCAAATCACACCGAATGTATTGTTTTTGAAATACATATGCCAACGGTTTTATAACTGTTGGAATAGATTTTCATATTACCTATGCCAGTGGTTTTCAAAACTGTTGGGATAGGTCTATACCAACGGTTTTCCCAAAACCGTTGGTATAGACCTATCCCAACGGCTTACTTCGCCACGGTTCTCCAAACCGTTGGTATAGACTATACCAACGGTTTGGAGGCCTATACCAACGGTTCCAAACCATTGGTATAGGTTAGTTTTCCAATAGTGGTTGGTGGGTCAATGTAAAAAAGTCATGAATTAACAAGTATGTATCATAAATCATAATTCATGATTTACATGTGGATAACAGAATTATTTTTATCCCATTATTTTTTAAACCACATATATTTAGTGTGGAATTAATACTTTTTAGATAGATTATGTTATGGGTAACACAAAAAAATGATCAATGAATTATTACATTATGTTTGATCATTTAAAAATAAAATTTACTATACTTGATGATTCAAGAAACAAATATAATCTATAAAATTACTAATATAATATAACCATGTCTAAAAAATAAATTCTATAATATTTAAATATTCCACATCTTGATATCAAATGAATATCCTATCAAAAATGACTATGTTGAATATTTCATTGATATTATTTGATAAAATTTTCTATATTCATTATAATTTTAAGACATAATGAAAATAAATTTTTTTAGATTATAATTGAAAATTATATGAATATTCTAGTTTATCCTTATAATTTATACAAATTAATATTATTATATCATATTATAATTGATGAATTTTGAAAGTAAATTTTATTTTCATATTATTAACTAAATTTTCATATTTATTAATTTTGAAAATAATTATTTATGAAACAAGTAGAGGGTTGAAAATTTAAAGTAATGGAGTGTTGGGTTGGATTAGAGATATTGGACCGTACATTATTATTCGTCAGATATATTTTTTCTCTTTATATGTAATAGGTTTAATTTTTCAAAAAATGATATTGGATTATTGTTAGAAAATTAAATTAATATAGTGAGAAGTCTATTTCATTTGGTAACATGTTATAAAATATTTTTTGTATTGTAGTAACTATTGGAGAAAAAAACTACATGTTCTCTGGTTGAAATTTCAAACCCTTAATATCCCACACTATATTAGAATGAAATTTAAACTCTTATAGAGTGTGTTTTAATGAATTGGAATAGTTTGTATAAATGGGTTTTTCCAGAAAAAATTTATAACCACTTATAATAAGTAAGTCTTTGAGCAAATATATTTTCTAATACAACTCTCCTCTACAACATATTTATATTTTTCATTCATTTTTAGAATATAACATTTATTTTTCGTTTATAAAACATCTATGAAATTATATTTTACTCATTTTATATTAATTTTTGATACTGGAATATAATATTTGAGATGATATTGGGTGTTTCCCTTTCAATACATTTCTTATGAATATTGTCTCCTTGAATAAAAATCCACCCAAGAATGATTAAATTTCATTTAGAGTTGACATAATTGATACATCCATCATTGATTTGTTTTTAATCCATGAAAAATATATAATTCATAAAATGAGATAAACTATTTTTTATTAAATATTAAGGACTTTGATAATTTTTTACCTTCTCATATTGTCAAAATTTTATGTATCATGAATGATAAACATTAATTTCCATGTCTAATTAACTTTTTATAGAATTTTAGGGATCATGTATAATCCCTAAAAACAAATAATTAACATTTATTGGTAGGTGATTATTATCTAATTTACTGTTGAAAATATGTGGTATTTTCAATCACTATCAATGTAGGATGCTATGATTTGAAGTAATTATGTGAATAATAATTCATTTCATCATATATTTGTGGTCAAATAAATTTCTATGTGGATAAGCAGATTAAAATTGCGTAATATTACAATTAAATGTATTTTAAAGTCAATGGATAATAATATAAAAATGTTAAATGGTCATATTGGATACATTATGTATTCTAAAATTTATTTTTATAAATAAATTAATCCCTTGACTATTTTTTAGGTTTATTTTTAAAAAATAACACAATTAAGAACCCCAAAACATTTTTCCTTCAATAAAATTATATTCATTTTTCAATTACTATATTAATAGGTTATGTTTTATTAGTTTTATACTTAATATAATGTCACTGGTCATTTGATAAGATTCACTTTGTAAAATTATTTTTTTGATCATGTGAAACATTTAACATCAAATTAGTGTCATTATTAGGGAATAAATTGTTTTCTTTAACCAATTTTATGTATATTATTTAGTTTTAACTACTACTATGTTTCTCTTCTTGTCATCCCACTTATTTTTTGTTTACCATTAAAAAATGTCTTTTTTTTACCATCAATTGAAACTACATATGATGTTGTTATGTTATACTTATTTTTATTCCATATTTAGATCTAATTGAAAATAGGATACATCCTTGATTTTTACATTCATATAGACTATAATGTTGAATAAATATTTCAGTATAAAGATAATGTTTCTATAAATTAATGAATTATTAATATGAAAACATTTAATTATTTATTTAAATTTGATATCACTAATCATGGTTGATTATCTCAAACAAAATCAGGTTATCAAAAAATAGATTCAAACAATAAATAAGATGAAATAACCAGTCAAGAGACATATGAATTTGATGATAGTTGTCAACCATAAAAAATAACACGTATATATATTGAATTCAAATTTGAGATAAAATATATGTTAATTTCCATTCTCTCTAAATTTCAAGACCTCACTTATGGGAATACCAATAAACATATAAAAAATTTAAATTTTATTTTCAAGATTTATAATCTCTAGATTTCCTCTTAACACATTATATAATTATGGGAATTATCATTCTAACATGGTGGAATAGAAAAATATTATATGTAATACCTAAAACCTGAAGATGTTACATTTTGGATGTATTTGAAACTTATTTTTTTATATAGATTATTTTAATCATCAAAGACCAAAATGATTCAATATAGTATCTATAAAATTAAAAAAAACCATTTATAGTTGTTCAAGAAGTTATGTGAATTCATCCCACATAACAAAAACACTATTTAATTCCAAATCCCATTCTTATTTAAAGGTTTCATATCCCATGTACAAGAGAATATTATATGTTATAGAAGAGATATCATTGGATGGAAAAAACATAGGGGATTCTCCATTATTGACTTACTTAATGAAAATGACCCCTAAAAATTCAATGATTAAGTAAAAATGATTTTAATTAGAGTAAATTGTGTAATCCCCTCTTATATAAGAAATAATTTAGTAGATATTTTTTAATGCATTAGCCACTACACTTATAGAGATAACATTAACTAAAAATTAATTTCCTCACACTATAGTTATTCATTGTGTCATTGGTATTATAGTAGTCCAAGAAAAAAATTCTTTACCAAAATTACAATAGTCCAATGATTTTCAATGGTATTCCCATAGAGGAAATTAAAAAAAAACAAGAAGTACCCCACAAAATAATTATATCTCATTCTCCATTACAAACTATCATAAATGGAAAGATCACTTAGATATGTAATAAGGATCTATTGAATAAAAAATGACTCCTTTTAAGAAAAACTCCATGAACATTCACATTACGAGTATGTTTTTCAAAAACCATAAATTATATTTGATGTCTAAGGTTAAAAAAGTCAAAAATATGTTAAATGGGAAAAAATATAGATTCTTACACTATATATATTTTGAAAAAAAATATTTGTAATCAATATAATGAGATGAATAGTGAAGGTACAAATTTCAAGGATGTAAAAATGGAAATAATCTATATTTCCACGAACATCAACGAAATGGAAATCATGTTGTCTAGAAACCTTGCCTCCTATCAAACTCCAAATCAAAAGGGAAATTTTAGTATTATCACATTAATGTTTGGGAAGAAAAAATCATGGAATATGTTCCTTGTAGTCTACCATGATTCAAAAAAAACTAAGGAGGTTCACCATGACCTTTGGACACTCTGATACCAAATGAGATTGGTATAGTAAAAAATAATTAAAAATTATTATATTCCATATAAACCCCTTAATATTTTAAATACAATTGTAAAAGAAAAAAATATGGCTGAAAAGATGATTCTGAATGTGGATTTTGAAACATTTATGTTCATTGAGATAACTATCACACTTCACGAATTCATTTGAAAATAAAATGGTCTTCCGTATTATTAAAAGAAGATTTTTCCAATTATAGAGGGATGAAGGGAAATGGGATTATTAATCCTTGAATGAATGTTTCCAAAATCATTACACCAACTCCAAAAAATTTAAATATGTTCATGTATATTAATAGCTTCTCTATCCCATTCACTATAGCTGTGTTTTAATTTTCTAATGCATTATGTTATTTGAGTACTTATTAATTCCTCACTCTATTTTCTCTTCTTTATATATTGGCGATTTAATCTATTTGAGGTTCTTGATTCAATTTGAAAATATAAGTAAAAATATCCACTAGGATTCCATGATGAATTACTTATTCTTCTATGAAATATGATCTTTTCTATATATTTTTATTTTCTCATCATGGGGGATGCCTACATAAACTATCGTCCTCCCATTATCATAGGTTGTTCATTCTTGAAAAAATTCAAAATGATGGTAATTTTTTATTAGTTTATAATTTAAATGGATTATAAAGGTGATGTTTTTTAATGTTATGGACTCTATGAATTACACCTCATATAATAATGTTTTGTCTCCCATTTTTAAAAATAATGAAAAAATCCACATGGGTTTTTATTTTCCTATACATACATAGATTATGATATTTTTCATTATTTTCATGTAAATTATAATGTAAAACATATTTATTATAAACACACCACTCTTGTATTTAATTTTGATGTAGATTAATGTTCAGATTCTGGTCTTTTTACTTATGATTTTGGCACGGTTATGGAGTATGCTGATGGTTTTTATGACTTATTCTCAAATTTTAATAATTTATATTTATATACATAATTTAATTGTGAACATATTTTAGTTACATTTATGGATCCACATATAAATCATCCCCTATACGGGAACTCATTCCATTTCCATTAAATAACAAATACTCATAGAAATTTAGCGGTGAGGGTTTACCTATTATAATTTATGTCAATATCCATTTTTGAAAATTAAAAAAATACTTTCTTAAGGAGAATAATGGAGAAATTTGATAGAGCGTGGCTAACATATTTATTATTGGCCCCTCTAATTCCATGAATGGTTTTGTTAAAGATGATGGGGATAAACTAGTAAATAAATAGAAAAGGAGACCTTATAAATATTTAGTATATTGTTAAAAATATTAAAAATTTTCCTAAAGAAGGTATATTAATTCCATTTCAGATTCCCAATGAGTTAGCCTTATTTTTTATTTTTCAAAGAATAATGGTGTTAGTATTATAAAAGAGAGAGTGGGCATAGTTAAAATGTTGGTGGAAAATAGTTTCAGGACTATATTGATTGTCTAAAACTAAATCAATACACTCACAGAGACCATTTCCCTATTGAATTCATTGACCAAATAATTAAGAGAATAATTTTAAGGACACAATATTGTTTTGTGGATGGATTTTTGTGTTAATTTCCATGTTCCTATTACTCTGTAGGATTATGAGATGGTGATATTGACTAATCCTTTCAAAAAAATCCATATTTAAGTTTTTCATTTGAAATTTGAAACAACCAAATAACATTTTAGAAATGCATGGTGTGTAATTTTTCATATTTTTATAGGGAATTGATATAACACTTATAGATTTTTTTTATATGCATCTTCATTGGATTAATGTATTCTTAGTTTGGTAATGGTGATTCATCATTTTATTGAGGATAATTTTATTTTGATCTACAAGAAATATCATTTCATGGTATATAATGGAATGGTTTTAGAGCATGTGGATTCAACGAATGGATTGATATTTGATATAAAAATTGTTGATATTGTTTGAATAATTTCATACAAATCAACTATGAATTATTTTATATCATTAATATTGTATATAGTTTTTTATTGATTTTTTTGACATTCCATTATAGGTTCTATAAATTTATCTTATTTACATCAAAAGGATTCTGATTTGGGGTATTTTTATTTTTATGGGGATTCCTTTGATGACATGAATAATATTCTCATGACATCATTAATCATTAATCCACAAATGTAGTTTTTACTATTCGGGCTTCTATACGTTTCTTTAAACATCACAATTGAAGTGGTCTTATCTCAGATGTTTGAATGATGGTCTTAGTTGATTGATTACACATTGATGGATTTAACCGATGAATACTAATCCACATTGTAAAATGGGTCAATTTTATTTATATTTTATTTACATAAATTCAAATCTTATATTTTATTATCTATATTTCTGTTTCTGCTATCATGCATCTTTGAGGTACATCCTAAAAATGTAAGATGTGAACCCTTGACTTATTCAACGGTTCCCCATCTTAAAGAGTTTTAAATTGTGTTAAGGTATATGAATGAGTCAAAAAGAATTATAACATGAGTAGTATTACTTACATTTTTTAGAATGATACTCATATACATGTACCTCTTTTATATCATTTACTTAATGAAAATCATTTTGAAATCCCATGTACACAACTATGGTATTTTGATTCGACAGATTTAATAGTTTATATATAAATTAATGAAATAATAAATAAACACCGATTTGAATATTTTAGGAGTTAATATATTTTTTAATGTGTGGTATTATGTTTACATATGGTCCATTTGTGGTTACCAATTTATTATTATATGTTTTCATGATAATTATTTTGAGTTTGTTTTTTATTTTTCTTAGAAAATCTCTCAGGGTGAAAACTTTTTGCCAAAAATTATAAATAGTAATTTATTTGAATACTAATTATATCATCCTTATTTATTACATTATTCTAGTATTCGTTTTCAGTAATACTCAGATTTTATTCACTATAGAAACATTTGTTAGAGACACAAGATGCCCCAACAACACTTATTATTCATTGATAATTTTATTCATGAGGAACTATCATTTTTGTTCTTCTAGAAAGGTAAGTTGGTTTACAATAATATATAGTATATTTGGATTATTATAGAAAAAAGTTGGTGACGAATTCCAATAGGATCAATGAGTATCATGTTGTAGTGGATATTTTCAAGGATACAATAGTATGTTTGTTTAATGTTTAAAGGTTATAATTAATGAACATGTGTCAATATTTTCCAATATAAATTTGGATTCCATCCTATGAAACAATTTGGTTTTAAACAAAACATCCAAATCATACCACCACAAAAAATGGTCATACCTATGTTTTTAATTTTTAATTGAAGTATATTTTAGAGAAAATTATTATGCCTGTTATGAAAGGTCAGGGAATCACCTATATGGTGAGAAAATGGGATTATAATATAACACAAAAAATATATTATATGGCTAAATTTAATGATTATATGTGATACATATAACTTAATATTTATTAAATATGATTAATATATCATCGATTTCCTTTCCAATTCAACCGCCTTGTAAAAGATAATGTCTCTCTTGCATGCGTACGACCTACCCACTTAAAAAAGCAATGTGAATCATTTTTCATGTTCAAAAAAAATATTGATTCGAAAATTATATATACTGAAAAAGATTTTAAATTTGAAATAAATATCATAGTAAAGATTAAGTAACTATATAATATTCTCATGAATAGTAACATTAAGGACAAAACACCATTGATAAAATAAAAAAATTAACTCCTGAAATAATGTGTATATTTTAATTTTATTAAGAATATTTTTGTAAATCGTTATTATAGGATTATATGTGATATTATAAATATTATTTTTTGGGTATAAATTAATATCATCCTTAAAACCAATAAACACGATGTTAAATCATGTTTGACCAAAATTAATCTTTAGGTAATAGACATTATCCAAATTTCCAATCAATGTGGCATATTGAAATGATGAGCACCAAATTTATTTTATCTGGTGTGTATAAAATACATTTGACATTTTATATATTTATTAATTTATAATTAATTGTGTTTTATGATTCATTTTGAATTATTTATTCTATGTGCATTTAAATTATGTTTTACAAACTTGTAATGAACTTTCAAACTAAATTTCATTTCATTGGGTTTTATAATTTATTTTTTGTCATTATATTATAATATTAAGTGTGAAATAATCTTGATAATGTTATTTTTTATTTACACTTATTTCAATTGGATATAAATATGAAACAAAACATTTATTAAAATAATAATTATTACATTGATTTTTTGATTTTTTATGGTATTTTTTAATTATCTCATTTAAATATGATATTTTTATGCTCTAATATCAATTGAAATAAATTATTTGATCATTAACTGAAATAAACAATTCATTTTTCCATCCTCAAAGATTCTAGTATTTTTTCATGTAAAACACTTAGTTATTTATTAATTTTTCTAAAATATGTTTGGATAATATTTTTAAGAAAATTTAACTTCATTTAACTCTTTGTTCAAAGATCATTTTTCATATAAAACCATATTTTATATTAATTATAGAAACAATATTTCTAATATTTTAAAATATATTTTTTAAATAATGTTTCAGGCATATTTACAATTTTACAAATATTATGAAATGAATCTTCATGTTATTTTCTAAACTATTATCTAATTTTTATGAGGGAAAACGTTAAAGGAATCGTTGTTTTTTCATGTATGACATGAACTATATTACCAGCCATCTCGACAACTCATCATTTTAAATATTATTCCAAAATATTCGAAGATTATTTTCTAGGAAAAGTATGTTCTGAATTTTCCGTGAACCTTTATTTATAATAGGTTATTTTAATGGTGAGGTGGATATTTTCCTCATGAATGTTTTTAATTCAATTATTTTTTATTTCTATTTCATGACAATAAATAAATTAGTTTACATATAATTAACATGGAATATATTGTATTGATATAATCCTTACCCATTATGAGGTTGTTTTATGGCCATTTTTACAATGAATTCTTTGACGTTCTATTTAATGATTTATTTTTATATTCATCAACATTACCATGAAATATTTACTAGAATTCATTCATTGGAAATTGAATTTCTATTAAATATCAGTATATTTTTAATGTAGAAAAGATTACTTATTAAAAAAATTATTTCTAAATACTCAATTATTAATAAAATAGAATTACTATATCTAGGGTAATATTGATATATATATATATATTCATTATAAAATACAATTATTGGACAATAAATAACGATGTTCAACAACTATATTGGTAACTAGATATATGCCAAATGATTTGGACATGTAGTGATGGGTGGGGCCCATAATTATATATCACCTCTGTGTATCGGTAGTCTTAGGGGAAAAATAAATAATATATCATTAAAAATTAATTACTAATAGTTTTAAACTATATTTTTAATTGTCATGATGGGAGATTTGTCTTGATTCATGAGATAATTATGTCCAACCGTTAAGTATTTACATCATGGTGAACCTAGTTATTAATACCCAAGAGATTTTTCAAATGATATTATATCAAGATGCATTTAGTCAAGTATTTATTGATTAACTTTCTTGTTTTATTAGTTATTTACCATGTTATATTGAGTAATCACTATCAATTCATGATAGTCACAACATTTATATGGAATTTTTGTTTAGAAATATTCATTTGTAAATTTATTATTTCTCATCTTCCCATGATTGTGACGTTAAAGATGACATTGCATATATGTTTAGATACTTACATTTTCATATTTATTAAGATAGATTTGTTAGTTGTTATAATTTACTTTATATTTCATGTGTGTTTAGTTATTTACCATGCCATATGGATTATTCTTATTGATGCAACACCGGTTCCACATTAAATTACTCTTCGTAAGAACCTGATATCAATATTGTTTTTATTGATATCCAAGAGTATACTATAATTAAAATTCATGGATATTCTGTATAGAATAATAATATTCTTGAAAAAAATAATGTTTTAATTTGGGTATTAAAATTTAATTCAAGACTCATGTGTGTGTCTAGAAAAACAAAAGTAATAATTTATTAATCTCTTCATGATGTTCTTCCTTTTTTCCTATTACAATGTAATAAAGTGGAAACTGACTCTTGTTTATTATGTTTGGGGTCATTATAGTTGATGTGAGAGGATGTATAGTATAATTCATGGGAACTATATTTAAGAAAGAAGTGATCATGGAATATAACCCTATGATTGGCTTTGATTATATATATGTATAGAAGAATATCCTAAAAATTTTATTATAGAGACTATGTGGATATTCCTTGATATACGTACCTATATGTATAATAAATGTGGAAGTGGTAATATATCATACACACATGTGGGTAATAACATTGAAAAAGGCACATTGAGTTCACTCAACTATAACCTATTATAGAAAAATAGGCCTTACAGGGAACCTCATTTTACACTCCTTAGGATATGATTTAGATAATTAAATTTAACTTTATAAAAATTATTAATGATTTTAATTGATAGTTAAATTGAATAACCTTTGTTAAAAATAATGTTTCTATATTGAAAATATGATTTCATGGTTTATACATCCTATAAATAATTATATATTTTTTCGATATGATAATTTTTTATCACTCATAATTTTTGGTTTAAGTGAATGAATAGATACTTAAATAATCATTTTACACTAAATATGAAAGAAAATGTGGTTGTTATGATAAATCAAATTAGATGATGACATGAAGAAATGATATTATGATTATTTCTAATCGATAATCCCAAGATATTATTATCAATGTATTCCATAAATAGTTCTATGAATCACAATATAAGTAAATTATATAGTTTGAAAATATCCAGATTTGTGAATACCAATGAGGGACTATGACATAATGTTTTTCACCCCATAAATTAAAAATGTGAAACAATGGAAACTAGATCAGAGGAATTGTAAAAAGTGTTATTTTTCTGGGATAAGTGGTAATAATTAAATAAATTTTTATGAAATAAAAATAAGTATGATGGAAGGAAATAAATATAATCTTAGGATCTATTTATTATTTTTTCCTAAATTTTGGGAACCAATGAATTATCTGAGTCAATTCCCTATTTCAAATTTTATCCCATAGAATATGTAAGGTTCAATGGTGAAATAAAATTGTTGATGTATTTTTTAATTGGGATTCCAGAATTATATTGATGAATTCGTTTTACCAATGATAATTTGGTAATAAGAATCATTAATCTTTTATATATTGTTATAAATTCTATATTCATATTTTTCATTATTATCATTGAACATATGGATAAAACCATGGGGTTTTGAGTTTACCATTGATCATATGTTAAAATACTTAAATTAATTATTCAATTTTTTATGTGGTGGGGTTATACTATGATTAATGTTATTTTAGTAATGAATTTCTTTTAGAATAACCTACTATTTTATTTTACGAATATTTTATTTAAGGATTATTTCCCTAATATTTATTTTCTCAAAAGATTAATATTATTGGTATCATTTTTTTTATATTATCTATGATGATTTAGTAATGATGGGTTATCATAATTTTGAAGTTTTATAGAAATTTTATTAACATGGTTATAGAAAAGTTAAAGCATTCCTGTGGGATGAAAACCCATTGCATCTAGTACGACCCTGGGGATTTAACCCAAAACATGAGGTTGAAAAGGGTTTATTTTAAACCATTAGTATACAAGAATTTTTAGTTATACTATCATTATTGATCCTTAAATTATTTGGGAAATAAATACCATTGATGAACCATTTGTGTTTCTGTTGAGGTGTAGTGATTTATAACTTCTATAAATGGTAATTGATTTGTAAAATAGTTAAAGGCAATTCTAATGACATTTCACTCATTTATAGATATTCTGATCCATAAAAAATTTAATTTTAGTTCTATAATTGTTTTTTAAAAATTGTTTTAGATATTTATTTCTTAGAGTATGCGATGAATTTGAAATTGATCAAAGCACAACCAAATTATGAAATTATTCTATTGAAATAGAATGATATAATGTAAGTATATTTCCTTTTATTATAATTCAATAAAATAATTCATAAACATTGTGAAAATGATCTTAAAAAATCATATATGATTTCCTTCATATTCGATTAATCAAAATGAATTTTAAATCATTAGATATTTTTTATTTTTTGTTGTTTAATTTCTCTTAATCATTACCATTCATATTATCAAATATCTCTATCAGACACTTTAATGATTTAAGATTTTCATCCATTTCCATTTCTTTACCTTCTTCCTATATTTTTATTTATGGAACCGTAATTATGTGTTATTATATATGAAATTCATATTTATATTTCTAACTTATTAATACGATGTGTCCCTAAATTGTTGTTCGGTGTGTATTTTCAAAAAATCTATTTCTAAATATCTAGCGATGGATTTTGGAGCACGTGTTGAAATCAATAGGACACTATTTATTTAATGGGGTAAAATATATAATCCCAATATTTTAAAATAATAAAATCCGGTTTGATAGAAAATATGAGACGCGACACATATTTTATAAAAGAAAATAACATATTGATACATTATGGTGTATTTTTTTCAAAAATCTATGTATGAGATATCGTGTGATGCATTCAATGCCAGAATTAAAAGTGACATAAATATTAATTATAATATTTTTATTTGAAATATAAATATTATAACCTATGCATTAAGATTTTATGTATGAATAATATAATTACTTTTTAAAATTTTTAATATTTATTTATTATATAAATATAAGACTCATTTCAATGAAAAAGAAAAATATTTTTGGAGAAACTACATTTTTAAAAAAGGAATTATAGACTCGTTTTTCACACTTAATATAAAAATATTTTTACAAAAATTTATAAAAATAATTTGAACATATGAATTTTGTTTTGAATCATCTTATAATAATTTTATTATGATTAATTTTGGGGGTTTTATGAAAATTTTAAATTTCGATGATTAGTGAAACGACTATTTATTATTAAAAAACCATTACATTTAAATTAAATGAAACGTTAAATGTTATCTATAAATTATTTTAATGTAACAATTGTTTCATAATATTATATTAAATAAAATTTAGGTTTTTAAAATCAATATCATATTAAAATTTGATATTAAAACATTCCTCGCTCTTCCGAAATATATCTTTGGAAACACACTTTTTAATTTCATCCATGAGATTAATTATTAATGTGAATATGATACATAAAGGAATTAAATTTGATAAAATGGAGTTTATATTTGGAATAGTATATATATATATATATATTATCTAATAATGGTAACAGAATTAGTTTTCCATTGTTAATAGTAAATGAGCTATAAATTAATTACTCTAGTTAAGGTAATAATAGATTTACCGGGGGGATTAAATAAAATTATAAAATGGAAAAGTATATAAAAACATTTCCAAACCCCATTGGATGGACATATTTATGCCTAATTACTAATATGGATCAATAATTCTGGATTTTTTAAACACGTTTAATGATAAAAATATGGTGTGAATTATTATTTTCAAAAATTCCAAGTCCATCATCTCCCCTACTTATAAAAGGCCACCCACTCTCCACCACCCTTAAAATTTGTAACGCCCTAACACCAATTACCTAATGTCGGTGCATTATTAAATTACATTGCCATGATAAAAGAAATAATGTCGTGAAAGACCGATCAGTTTAGTAGTCTTAGAAGTAATAGATACATTCATAAGTTTCACATTACATCATAAAATAAAAACATCCACAACATTTTGTCCTCTTTTTAAACACACATATTTATTTTTTTATCCATGCAGGTCAACCATGAAACACTTTTTCACATCCTAGTAAAAATAAAACACAGAAATGGGAGAGCTCATATGCTCATTAAGGATAACAATATAGGGGAAACTTTCATATATAAGCATAAACATTTAAGGAAATTTATAAGACTAAAAAAATACCTTTAAAATTAAGCTTCATTATATTATGGAAAAGATAAAATAAAATAATTCCATTTACATAATCACATGGATATTATACTAGTCGAATAATCACATGCAATATCAATAGCCACCTTCATAATGATGGAATGCATAATTCCAGACTTCAAAACCACATAGTCAAGGCCTTGTTCCATGACTAAAAAATAGATTTTGTCAAGGTCTTGTGCCAATACACAAGTTTGTCTCATGAGACATACCGATTCATCGAGGATCTATAGCGGGCTTCAACCTTCACTTATAAATTCCAATGCATTCCTTATATAAAAATGATTAAACATAACATAAATATTCATATTAAAACTAGCATATGAAATGTCAATACATTAACCATAAAACATGAATGGTAATGAAATAACACATCCATAGTCAAACATATCACAAAACCTTCAATAAAATATGGACGATTTATATCATAATGAATCAATTTCAAACAAGTGTAAAATTCATCAAAGGATGTTGACCTAGATGGAATCGAAACTATTTGAGATAAATATATATTTTTTTAAATCAATTAAAATTCACATAATTATAAAAGAAACATTTATTTTTGAAAATGTTCTTAACATATTGTAAGGGATGCTTTGACAATATTATAACTGTGAAAAATATCTGCACCTTCTGCATTAGTTAAAAAAACATTCTTACTTTATTTTGTCAAAAATGTCCTAAAGTACATTGTTTGTAAAACGACGGAAAGATTCATTTCAAAACATATAAGGCCAAATAAGGGTATAAATGACATTAATCCATTGTATAGTAAATAGAAAAAATGTTTTGAAATACATTTTTAATAAAACCCAGATGTGGATGATAAAGAGGTCCCAGAAGATACATACGTAAAAAAAACCTCAAATAATAAAGATATTTTTAAATTAACTCATAACTTGTACTTTTCCATGGTAGAGGATAGGTTAAAAATTTGTATAATTGTAAATAATTGTTATTAAATTATATAAGAAACATATACATAAATATGATATCATATATGTTCTTTTAATATTTCTCTGTTAATAATATTTTAGTAGTATCATTGTTTTAGGTGTTAACTGATTCGTTTTCCTTTTTATTCTTAGTTACGTAATCCATGTTTGTTATGAATTGGATGTATTTGATTCATATAAAGTATTATTTTATGTTCATAAACATTATTTTGAATCGTAAAATGAAAATTATTCTAGAATGAAAATGATGGAGAATGTATCTCATCACGTTCGTGGAGACAGTAATCCGTATATACGCACGAGCGAAAATAGCATTATATTGATGGAAAATTATTTATAATTGTATGTTATATCATATATAAAAAATAATTAAAATGTTTTATTTACTATTTAAATCAGTTATACTCATTATTATACCCATCCAAATAATAACGTGTTTGAATAACAAACTACACCACAACGTAGAGATGGTAAGCCGTACATATGCACATATGGTGACTTTGTCATTTGTAGGATGGATAGAATAATGAATATGGTTTTACCATATTTATAATAACATCAAAGTATGTATAAGGTACTGGATTTATTATTCAGTTGTGGAAACAACAATTAAAGAGGATGTGGATGAAGAAAAGAACTTGAAAGAGGGTTGTGAAATTATTAACTCTACTTTGGGTGTTTCCATTTGAGTTGATGAAAATGACACCTTAGGTTAGCTTTCTGATCAAATTATGTCCTCTAGGTAGAATTGAGGGAAGTTGGTAGGATTCTTGGGCAGGGGTTTGCTGAGAAAAACGGCTTTGGAGGTGTGAAATTAAGAGAAGGGGAAGTGCCCTTTTATAAGTGAGGTGAGTGTCACTTTAGGAAAAGCTTGAAATATTATTTTATAATAAAATCATTTTTGGGTTCTAAAGGATCCAAAATGAATTATTTCTTGAAAATGATGGGATGGGTAGAATAACACACAATTAATTGGTTTTATACAGGTTTAGGTCATCATATTAACCTTATCATTTAGATTTATTTCTTACTTAAATTGTTTGACATTTACCGTGACTCTTTGTATTTTTATATTATATGGTTAATAAACATAATATAACAAGTAATAAATACTCCATGTGGTTAATTATTTGTATATATAACCTTATATAAGTCCATTTTCTAAACAATAGATATTTAGGAATATTATATAAATTAATAATATAGTATTCTTTTTTTAAAACTCAATATTGTCAATTTTAACACTATAGTTTTTGATTTTTTAAAGCCATAAAAACATCATCAATTAGAATAAAATTTATTTAACCAACCCTAATATATAATAATAACATATCGAATTAGTGGAATCAAATATAAGTCTCAATTTATATTTATTTTTATATTTATAATATCAATTATTTTAATATTTCATTAATAATGTTATTAATGCATCATCATTGTGTCATTAATAAATTAAATTAATTAATGTCTAAAATTTTTAATTAAATACCATTATGTAGGAAATATTTATATATTTCTAATTAATATTTATAGACGAATTTATATTTTGTCTGACCATATATTAAAAATGATTTAGTTATTAAACATTGAATATAACTCTTTTAACTCTTCTTTAAATAAAATAATAATAAATGTCCAAATCTAATTAATGTGGACCAAAGAGGATAGTATTTAATTCTTAAGGTTGTTTATGGTCGAATTATACTAATCCAATATAATTAGTACTTGTGTTAGGGTAATTAGGACATGTGTTAGGGTAATTATGAAATCATTTTTACACTTAATTACCCTATTTAATTTTAACCATGGTAAATAAATGTCAAAAGTTACCATTAACAAAAAATTATTTTCATATTATTGAACCACATTTTAGTTAATGATATTAATTGTGTTGCTTGGATTTTTGAAATTCAACTCATAGAAGTGGTAAAATTATGTTTTATTAAAAATTGCAAATGCCACATGGAGGTGGAAAAAATACGGTGAATAGTTTGATAAAATTTGTATATAAAAACTTATTATAAAATTCTTCCAATGAATTAAAATAAAAATATATAGGTATTATTTATCTATTTTGACCAAAAATAAATTTACATAAAATAAATAATTATTTAAATAAAAATTTGGTTTTTAACAATAACTCAATGTTTTTCACTATTCATCAACAATTGTTTGTTTTCAGAAAAATTCCAAAAATTCACCCTAAGCTATTTTCAATAATCCGAATCAAAAAATGAAGTCAATTTTGAATTATAAAATTTATAAAATTTCAAAAAGTGGGCATTACAATCCATATGTCTAGTTTGATTGGTTGTGCTGTGTTTGAATTTAATGTTGTGCACACCACAAGTTATTGTATTATTCAACGGGAACGTACCGTGGAAGATTAGGGTGTTATATTCTCGATTCCATAGAATAATTTCATCCTTGAAATTTCTTGAATATTACTGCATAAAAATATTTTGGTGGTTCTTCATAACATTTTCCTCATGTTCCCACGTTGCCACTTTCATCTTATGATTTCTCCAAAGATATTTTACCAGACGAGTCGTCTGGTTTCTTAGCACTTGTTATCTTGTATTAAGAATCTTGACAGGCTCTTCACAATATGATTGATTGGGTTCCAGTTCAATTTCCATATAGGTGAGTACATGCGTTGGCTCGGGCATGTATTTTCTAAATAGTGATATGTGGAACACATCGTGAAATTTGGAGAGACTTGGAGGGAATGACAAATGGTATGCCACATCACCAATTAGTTCTAGAATTTCGTTAGGACTGATGTACCTGGGACTTAATTTACCCTCCCTTTTTAATTGTATAACTCCCTTATATAGAGATAGCTTCAACAAAACAAGATCTCCTACCTGAAATTCATTGTCCTTCCTTCGGTTATAGGCATAGTTTTTATCCCTAAATTGAGATGCGTTGATGTGGGTTTGGATAACCATCACCTTTTCCATCGTTTCCACAACTTATTCTAGGACAATGAGGTTTCTTTCAACAACATCATCCCAACAAGTTGTTGTGCGACACATTTTTCAATATGACGCTTCATATGGGGCCATCTGAATACTTGAATGGAAGCTATTGTTATAGGAAAATTATACTAGAGGTAAATATTTGTCCCACATACCACGAAAGTCCAGTGAGCAAGATCTCAATATGAATTCTATGATTTTAATAGTCCGTTCTGATGGTCTATCAGTTTGAGGGTGGTAGGGAGTGCTCCATCAATGTTTAGTATCTAGGGCTTTCTGAAGTCTTCTCCAAAATCATTATATAAAACGGGGATCACTTTCAGAAATAATTGATTGAGGTAAACCATGGAGTCTTACAACATCATTAATATATTGTCTATCCAGACGTTCAAGTGGAAAATCTTCTCTTATAATATGAAAATATTCTGACATGGTAAGATGATAAAAAATGACCCATAATGCATCATTCCTTCTAGGAGTCTGTGGTAGCCCAATGAAATAGTCCATCATGATATTATCCAATTTCCACTCAGGTATAGGAAGAAGATGCATGAATCCTTCTGGCAGTTGTCTTCCAGATTTCACTTATTGACAAACCATACATCTTAACACAAAATATGAAATCTCCCACTTCACGTTGTCCCACCAAAAATGATCCTTCAAATATTTATACATCTTGGTGCTCCCAGGGTGTATAAAAAAATTGGAGCTATGAGCATCATCCCACAATTCCATTTTTAGATCAGGTATGTTAGGAACACAAAGTCTCTTCCCAAATTTCAAATTTTCATCTTCATATATGAAGTCACTCAATCTCCTATCATTCAAATATTTAATCTTGTTTTAAAATTCCTCATCACCAGTCTGAGAACTCTTTATCCTTTCTATTAATGATGGTTTGGAAATGATTTGAAAAAACATTAATGTTTCATCATCCATGGTTATTCCTGTATCCATCTTTACTAGATCCATAAAAATAGGATCCCCTTCAACTCTCGTCTTGTTCAAAACTCCATGATCCTTTCAACTAAAAGCATCTTTGACATTATTTGCCTTACTAGGGTGGTAGTTTATAGTGAAATAATAATCCATGAGTAGTTCAAGCAATAATCTTTGCCTCATGTTTAGTTCTGTGACAAAATATACATCAAACTCTTGTGATCAATATAAATCTCACATTTTTCACCATAGAGATAGTGTCTCTATAATTTCAGTGAAAAGATTACTGTTTCTAACTCATGGTAATGAGTAGGATAGGTTTTCTCATGAATTTTTATTTGTCCTGATGCATAGGCAATAACTCTATCATTCTGCATAAGGACAAAACCATGAGTTTTATTTCAAGAATCACTATAACTAACAAAATCATCATTCTCTAATGGTAGAGTCCATATAAGATCAATTAAAAATATTATATTCATTTATTCAAAACATTATTCACACTATTTTGTCCAAAAAAATTTATCCCCTTTACATTCAAGCTTGGTTAATGGGTTTTCCATTCGGAAAAAATCTGGAAAAAATGCAGATAATAACCCGCTAAACCCATAAATCTATGTACCTCAGTTATACTCATTGGTGATGGTCATTCATGGATTTCCTTTTCCTTATATGGACCAATAGAGATTCCATCCTTAGAGATAATATGGACAAGAAAAGAAATCTCTTGAAGCCATAATAAACACTTTCTAAACTTCCCATATAATTCATTTCTTCTATGAGTCTTTAAGATAACGTAGAAGTAATTTTCATAATCTTCATAGATTTTTGAGTATACCAAACTATCATCAACAAATACCACTACAAAATCATAAAGATATTCTTTGAAAACACTATTCATTAGATCCATGAAGATAGAGGATGAATTAGTAAATACAAAAGGAATTACTGTAAACTCGTAAGCTCGTACCTGGATCCAATAGTCGTTTTCTGAATGTATTCTGAATTCACACATAGCTGGTGATATCCAGATCGATGATAAATCTTTGAAAAATATTTAATTCCAGAAATTTGATCGAATAAATCATAAATGTGAGGTAGGGGATACTTTTTATTTAATGTTATAGCATTTATATCTCCATATTCAATGCACAACCTCATATATCCATCTTTCTTTTTGATAAAAAAATTGGTACTTACCGTATAGAAACACTAGGGTGAATAAATACATTATTACTCAATTCTTGTAGTTTTTTTAGTTCCAATAATTCCATAGTGGAAATTCTATAAGGTTTCATTGATATGGGCCTTGAACCTGGAATTAAATCAATGGAAAACATAATTTCCTCATTCTGGAGGATGTCCAGGTAAATCCTCTAGAAACACATCAACATATTCTTTCACAAATAGTGCATCCACTATTTGAACATTCCTTTCCTCACCCGTAGTTATTTCATTCTCTTCCTCCCAAATAATTAAATCTAGTTGAGATACTGGGGGTGGATCTATAAAATAATCAGGTGGTGACATTTCTACTCTAAAGATAAGGTACTCCTTATCATCTTCAATAATTGTGACCTCCTTCTTCTCATATTAAATTTTTGGATCAAGGTCTAAAATAAAATCCAAACCATGTATTATACCAAATTAAATCATGGGTATGACAATGAGATAAGTAGATAAAGAACATTTATATTCCATAATGGGAACTTATTCACAAAACATTGTTGTAATGATACTTCCCTTAGGATTTTTGATTGACAACTCCCATATTAAATCAAATTATAAATATCTAATTTTTTTAGCAAATTTGTAAGATATGAAAAAATTCAATGATCTAGAATAAAATAAATCATTGTTAAATTTTGAGGAAACCATTAAATTACCATCCACCACGTCTTTCAGTGTATCAAGCTAGGCAGTAGTGATCATATAAGCTTTTCCTTTCTCCATTGGCCTTTTCTATGGTATGTTTCCTCAAAACTTAGGGCTTTCGTTTTCATAATTCCACTTTTCTCTAAAATTGTAGCATTCACCATTTATATCCTCTTTCTTCCCCTTGAAATCATGGTCTTAGTGTCCTTTTACCCACACTTGTTACAGACTCCATTTCAATTCAGGTAATTTTTGGGGTATTTCTTCACACATTTACTGCATGATGGATATTCAACATTTTCCTTCTTCCCCTAATTTCCATTTCCATAGTGTTTATAAGATCACTTCTTATCCTTATTTTCTTTAAATATGTAAGACATAAAGCATTATTTTTCTATCTTGATAGCACATGTGACAATATATTCTTATGATAAGAAGGATTGTGAGACTAATGCTTGTTGGAGAAATGGTTTTAACCCATAAAATAATCAATCAATCTTACTCCATGGGTTATGTATATAATATGTAGCATGCTACGATAACCATGTAATTTTAGCATCATATTGTGTGACATTCTCATCCTCCTTTTGTCTCAATCTCAAAAATTGACATTCCAAATGTGCTCGATGGTCATGAGGAAGGTATTTTTATAAGAAAATATTTTTAAACTCCCTCCATTATATATTTGATACTCTATCATCTTCCTTTGTGTTTTGAATCAATGACCACCATTGACCTGCATCTTCTGTGACGTGATAAATTACCATGACAACTTTTTACCTTTCGTTACTCCCCAAAGCGTGAAATCTTTTCTCTAAAAAACATATCCATTGCTCTTCTATAAATGGATTCTCTGTCCCATTGAATGTTGGTGGTTTTTTCCTAATGAATTGTTCTAACATTGATCCTCCTCGTTGTGGATCAGGGTGCTTCATATGGGTAGGTTTTTTATTCATTACATGAGTGAGTTGTCCCTGTATAGTGATAAGTTGATCCGTACTAGTAGCATCAACAACTATAATATAATTATCTTGAGTAGGATTGAAATCCCTACATGGATTACATGGTTTGATACGGATTCCATTCCCTCCACTAGGTGCCATTTCTAAACAATGGCATACAATAGATTAGTTTAAGAATTTCAATACATAATTCCAAACATGTTAAACAATTAACATAAATTGAACAGTTTATGGATATAATCCATAATCATAAAAATTTTCTCATTGAGGAAGAATATACTCATAAACCCTTCATAATTGTTTGTATGGAAAATGATAATTATCCTAAGCATATCCCACGGGAGTTTTGTGACCAAGAGTGCAGCCTGACCATTGTCATGCACCAGTTCCCATTGGAGTCTAGCTCAATGAGGAGTTTTCGGGTTTCACCCCTAGGTAGATATGTTCTAGAGCCACCTCCATCTTCTCGTATCTAGACATGTATGTATTTCTAGGAAAACTCATAAAATCAAAATAGTACCAAAATTCTAGTATGTTCTTCTTTACTAATATTCAAATAATATCTTAGGGAAGTGTTCTCTAATCCTAGTTTTACTAAATCTAGTTTCCAAGGATTGTACTAAACTACCTCAGAAACCAACTATAACACCCCAACCCCAGTTACCTAGAGTTGGTGTATTATTATATAAATTTTCATGATACAAGGAATTATGTCTATAAAGACTGATCAGATTAGTAGCATTGGAAGTAATAGATACATTCTTTATTTTTACATTAGCTCACGAAATATAAACATCAATAAATTTTTTCCAAGTTTTAAAAACACTTATATCTTTAGCCTATCCTCACAGGTCAACCATAATATACTTCTTCACATCAAGGGAAAACATAGAAAGGGGTAAGCTTAGATGCTTAGTAAGGATAACAATATAGTGGAATCTTTCAAAAATAAGCAAAAACATTAAAGGAAATATATAAGGCTAAAAAATCATTTTAAACATAAAAAACAACATAATATGGAACAAAAATCAAATAATTCCATTTACTTAATCACAAGGATATTCTACTAGTAGAATAATCACATGCAATATAAATATCCAATTTCATAATGATTTAATGCATAATGAAAAAATTTATAACCACATAGTCAAGGCCTTGTTCCAAGAATAAAAATTATATTTTGTCAAGGCCTTTTCCAAGGACACTATTTTGTCTCATTAGACCTACTGATGCATCAGGGAGCTATAGCGGGCTCCACCCATCACTTACTAAGTTTAATTCATTCCTCACATGAAAAGATTTAAAAATAACACAAATATTTGAATTAAAACTAGCATAAGAAATGTCAAAACATTAACCATAAACCATGAATGGTATAAAAACATCACATCCATTGTCAAAAATATCACAAAACCTTCAATTAATTATGGAAGATTAGTATCATAATGAATCAAATTTAGATTGGTGTAAAATTCATCAAAGGATTTTGACATAGATGAAATCGAAACAATATGAGAGAATTATCTCTTTTTTTAAATAGTTTAAAAGTAACATTATTATAAAAGAAAATATTTATTTTTTAAAATATTTCTATTAGATGGTAAGTTAATCTTTAATGATGTTATAATGGCATAAAATTTCCACACCTGTCATATAAGTTAAAAAACATTCTTACCTTAATTTTGTCGAAACTGACAGAAAGTACCTTTTGGGAAAATGATGAAATGATTCCTTTAAAACAATATAAGGTCAAATAAGGGTATAAATGACATTAACCCATTTTATAATAAATATTAAATTTTTTTGATGAACATTTTTGAGAGATCATGGATTTGGATGATAAAGAGGTCCTAGTAGATACTTACATAAAAACAACATCTGATAATAAAGAGATTGTGAAATTAACCATCACCTTGTACTTTTCCTTAGACAAGGTTATGTTAACCTCTTATATACTAGTTAAATAATTGTAATTAAATTTTACAATAACCATATACATAAATATGATATCATATATGATCTTATAATATTTCATTGTTAATAATATTTTAGTAGTATCATTTTTTTGGGTCTTAACTGATTAGTTTTCCTTCATATTCCAGGTTAGATAAGCCATGTATTTTATAAATAGGATGTATTTTATTTATATAAAGAATTAAATTATGTTCATGAACTTTATTTTGAATGATAAAATGAAAATTATTCTTCAATGATTACAATAGGGAATGAATCTCATCATGTTCGTGTAGACAGTAATCCGTACGTACGCATGAGAGAAATTATCATTATAATGATGCCTAAATCATAGGTAATTGGATGGTATAACATATATACAGAAAAATTAAAATGTTACATTTATTATTTAAATCAGGTATACTCATTATTATACCCATCCAAATAATGAATTTTTAGAATAAAAAACTACACCACGACGTGGAGACGATAAGTCGTACGTAGCAAATATGGTGACTTTTTAATTTATAGGATTTATTGAATAATGAATATGGTTGTACCATATTTATAATAATTTAAAATTATGTAGATGGTACTGGATTTATTATTTTGGTATGTAAACAAAAAATAAAAATTAAGTGGAAAAGGGAAATAACATGAAAGAGGGTGGTGAAATTATTACCTCTACTTCTAGTATTTTCATTTTGTTGATCAAAAGGGCCTCTTAGGTTGGCTTTCTGATAAAATTAATCCCTCTATGTTGATCTGAGTGATGTTGGGAGGATATATGGGCACCTTTTGGCCGAGCCAAATGGCATTGGAGGTGTGAAATTATGAGAAGGGGAAGTGCCCTTTTATAAGAGAGGTGAGAGTCACTTTAGGAAAAGCATGAAATATTATTTTATAATAAAATAATTTTCGGATTATAATGTATAAAAAATGAATTCTTTCGAGGATTTGGTTGGTATGGGTCGAAAAACTCTCAACAAATGGGTTTTAGATATATTTAGGTCTTCATATTAACCTTATCTTTTATAATAAACTCTTAGATAAATAGTTTGACATTTACCATGTCTCTTAGTATTTTTATATTATATGGTTAATGAACATACTATAAGAATCCAAGAGAACCCCATGTGGTTCATTATTAACATATATAGCCTTATCTAAGTCCTTTGGCCTAACCTTATATTTTATCAATATTATATCAATTAATAATATAGTATTTGTTTTAAAAACTCAATTACATCAATTTTGACACAATTTCGTATTTGATTTTTTGAAACCCATAAAAACAATATCACTTCATATAAAATTTATTTAAACAACCCTAAAATGTCCTATTAACCTATGAAATTAGTTTAATTCACCATAAGTCTAAATATACAAGTATTTTGACATTTATAATATCAATTATTTTAATATTTCTTTAATAAGGTAATTACTGCATCGTAATTTTATCATAAAAAAAATTAAATTGTTTAATGTATAAATATTATATATAAAATAGAATTATATAGGAAATATTTTCATATTTTTAATTAATATTTATAGTCGAATTTATATTGTGTGTATCCTTATATTAAAAATGTATTAGTTATAAAACATTGAATTTAACTCTTTTAACTCTTCTTCAAATAGAGGAATAAGAAATGCCCTAATCTAATCCATGTGAAGAAAATAGGTTAATATTTTATTACTAAGGTTTATGTGGTTGAATAATACTTATCCAATAGAATTAGGACATGTTTTTGGGTAATTATGATATCATTTTTACCCTTAATTACCCTATTTATTTTTAACCGTTGTAAATAAAAGTAAAAAGATAATATTCAACAAAAATTATTTTTATCTTATTGAACAACATTTTACTTACTAATATTAACCGTCTCCCTCATAATATTTAAATTCTGCTCAATGAATTGGTTAAATTGTGATTTATTCAAATTTGAAAAGGCTCCTATGAGGAGAGTAATAGACGGTAAAATGTTCGATACAATTTTTATATATCAAAACCTATTATAAAAGGACACCAAATAATTACATTGAACTTATATAAGTATTATGTATCTATTTTGACCTAAAATAAATTTAAATAAAATAAATAATTATTTAAATAAAAAGTCAGTTTTAAACAATAACTCATTGTTTCTCACTATTTATCAAAAATTTAATGTTTTCATAAAAATACAAAAAATTCACCCTAAGCTAATTTCAATATTCCAAATCAACAAATTAAGACCATTTGGAATGAAAGAATTTATAAAATTTCAGAATGTTGGAATTACTATTCATAACATCTAATTTGATTGGTTGTGGTGTGTTTGAACTTGGAATTACGTACAACAGAATTTATTGTATTATTTAAAGGTAATCATACCATGGAAACATGGGGTGTTACAACACATCATAATGAATTTGGTTCAGCCATGACATAACCAAATTATTTACTTAGTCACAAAAAAACCATTCTATATCCCTTGGTTTTTTTATAAGTCAATCCTAAGAAGGCATTTGGGGTAATCATAAAAATGTTCTTTGTACAAGAGGTAACATTCTAAAACAGGTGTTTATATATTATTTATTAATTAACCACTATAATGTATCATAGAACCATGAATATATAATAACATAATTGTATTACATATAATTATATTATATTGTTTTAATTTAATTAACTATATGCATTTCATCTTCAATCATATGGGAAAATCATCAATTTTGTTTATTTCAATGTATCTCCCCCAGAATTGATGCAATTATTACCACAAACACATTTCAATGAAAGATATAGTGATTAATTTAAAACACAAACACAGACACTGAGAGACACAAACACACAATCATATATATATATATGGTATTTTTGAAATAATTATAATTTTTTTATTATGATATCACATATACCCTCTTTATTCTCATATAGTTTAAAATCTTATCAAATCACATGTGTCTTAGGTGGACTACCGCCGCAAGATGCGCTATAACTCAATTTTCATTTATGCATTACAAAAAATATAATAAGGAAATATTTAATGGATGAATTTTTAATTAATGAAATTATATTAAATCTATTGAATTAATATACTACATACTTCAATACGATCTAATCTATTATGGAAATAATAATGTCGCTCATGTGTACATACGACCTACTGCCGCCATGAAGAGATTTGATCCATTATCCATGATAGAACAAATATAATTATTATAAAATTGTATCTACTGATAAGAATGAAAATTATTAAATTAATACCATATTGTATATGATGTAACTATATAATATTATCATGAATCAGAACTATCAAAACAAAAAATTTTGAGAATGAAATGCAATTAGAAACCAAAACCATTCATATAATGAATCATTATTGATAAATTGGTTGTATAATACTATAATTGGATCATATATGATATTATAAATTTGATTATTGTTATGGTATAAATTAATAACATGCTTAAAAAATATATAGGATATAAAATAATTATCATCAAATGGTAAGTGGGGGGGTAAGAGACTTCATCTTAATTTCCCTTCATAGAGGAATATTGAAATGTTATTTACTGAGTTTTTTTTATATTGTGTATATTCATTCCCATTAACATGTAATGGTGTTATTATGTAGTAATTAATTTTTCTGAAAATTATTATTTTATGATAAGCCACATGATTCAATAAATAAATTTATTATTTAATATATATATTTATATATATAATTAATTCTATGGACATGAAGTAACATGTGGGTCCACAAGTCCCAAAATGCATCAGTAGTCTCATGAGATGGATGGTTGAGATATAATTGAATTTATTTTAGAAAAATATTTTTAAACTATCTTGAAAAAATTCTTTATTATATAGTAATAATGTTTCCTAAGATCACAAAATACAATAATTAATAAATAATTTCAGAATTTTTTTTTATTATCCCAGATATTTTCACAATTACACTATTTCTTAATGAATTTCATTCACATTTATTTGTTAAATGTAATGTTTTTATTAATTTTTTCTTTCTATATTGATTAGTCATTATATATTAATGATTGTAAAATTACTTAAATGTAATGAGTTCTAGGTTATTTTCCTTCCCATATTTGTTATACATTATATAGACAGTATTTTCACGATATTTATAAAATAGGTCATGTTTTAAAAACAATAATATAAAGGTTAATAATGAAATTCCAGCTGTGGAAGACCCCAAACTGAGGTTCCATGGATGTTCTTAGAAAATCAATATCACTTTAATTGATTGTGATAATGAAGTAGTGAATGGAACACTTATTATGAAATCACTAATTATGAACATATAATATGATTACAGTTCCTCAAATTCTTTCATATCTTAAATGTTTACTTATATTATTCATTCATCAACTCAAATATTGGATGATGAGTTATTTATGAAAACATATGGTTGTATAATAATTTTATCCTATATATATATCTCTCATAATTGATTTAGGTTTTTGGAAATACATATTATTCAAATATAGTTATTATCCCCATTGTATAGTTTAATGTTATATTTTCCATGGATTTTTTATATATAATTTTTAATTATATAAATTTATGGTGTAAGGAAATATTATTTCATTTCCCAAATAATTTAATAATCAAATATCATAACATGGGTGATTATGAACTTCTATTGGTACCTAAATATGTAATATTCATCCTGATACCAAATAATGAATGATATGTTGATCAAATTAAATAAAATCAATATTAAATACATGAGAATTGTATACCAATATTTTTGTGTATTTCCCAAATAGTTACTTAGTTTTTTTCCATTATCATGAATTTTTTAATTTATTTTACTCATTCTGGGTTCAGTTCCTATATCGAATAGTCCCTATAGTTTGGACGCCATTGAAGTTAAGCAATAATAAAAAAATCATAATAAATTTATATCGTTTTTATATGGCCAATTTTTTTACCAAGAGATATTGTAGTACTCTATGTTACAAAGAATGATTGGTTAACGAATCATTAAAATGATTATCATGAGTTAAAAAATATTATGATAATGAAAAATGATTCTATACATTGTACACCATAGTTTTCATATCAACATAGAGGGGGGTAATTACTTCATTATGATGGATATTTGATCTTGATATCATAAAATAATGGGGAAGAGGTAAGACAAACACAAAAAATCCTTCTACACAATATACCATCATTATTAATTCATAGTGATGTAATTATTTCATACAAATTCACATGACATATTTATCGATTTTATCAATAGATTCTTTAATGATTCTATATATATTTTTTCATTTTTATGTATTTATGATATTCTCATATATACCAAAAAGAATTAAGAATGTGAATTGAATTTGAGGATTGTATATGAAGATGATAAGGTGATTATTTTTGATAAAAATATGTATCCTTATTGTGTAATGTCATCATAGTAAGAGGAATATTTTTAGATCCTTCAGAGATAGAAGTTATTATATGATGGATGAAAATAAAATCCATAATTAATATCCATAGTTTTCAAAGATTTTATTGATATTATCACTATTTGGTTTAAAATATATTAATATTTTCAATTATTCTACACATGTCAACGTGGAATGGATTGAAATTTCAATTAAAAACTGTTATGATAGTTTTAAATAATAATAATAGTTTTTTATAGAATCTGTGCGAAAACTACCATAAACTCTAAAAGCTTTTTGATATAAAATGATTCTTTAATGAATGTATTTTAAAATGTACTTATAAAGAATAAAATGGTTATACAATATTCCTGGTGTCAATTAATGATCATTTTAAATAAATACATGATATGTGGTCCTCATATAGCGACTATAATATTGAATTAATGACTTAGAGGGATTATATTTATGATGAAATTTCTATGATATATACTAATCATAAGATAATAATGCATATATTCACATAGAAGGATTGAAACATTTATCACTGGATATAGATGTAGTGGATCGTGGATTATTATTTTCAAACAAAGTATCATCCTTGAAATGTAAACAAGATGGATTATTATTTAAAAATTAATCATCATGGAACCTAATAAATTTTGAGGATTGATAGAGAAACAATCTTACTCTATAAAAATACCAAATAAATGTAAATAATAAAGTATGATATGTGATCTTAAATATTCTATATTATTTCTCAACCCATAATCTATGTGATGATGAAGGATGAATAAATGTATGATATAGATAAATAAATGAAGGTGGGGGATATTATAGATTGGAACCATCACAAAGAGAGATTTATAATATTTGGATCATGGATAAGTTCCCTGTATATGGAATAAGAGAAGGAATATATTTTTTATGAAGAAAATAGCTCATACCTCTTTGTTCAGACTAGAAGTACAAACACAGATAGAGATCTCCTGGAGAACATCTCATGGGACAACTTGTTGAGGGATATTACAGAGTATTCATCTTGATGGGTTATATTCTATTAATTAATGTCAAAGAATTTAATCCTATGGATATAATGAAATAATTACCCATAACTATATTATAATTTAACAACATAACCATAAATATTATTATAGGTCTTCCAAATACCTATAAAATAAATAATAATATCTTTGATGAGTTCTATTTAGTTATAAATTCTACCTAATACATTTTTATTCATTATAATTTTATAGATAACAAATTTTCTAATATGTTCATAATAATAGTTTTAAGGATGTATTTAGTAAAAATTTAAATCATAATTTATCATGATTTATGGTTCACATCAATGTTATATATACTCCACCAATATGAGTTATATATATAATCAATTGTTATCACTAATTCATAACCCAAAATTGATGGTAAACATGGAAGGGCCATTAAATTTTTGAATGATATTCCATGATAATACCCAATGGGGTTTAATGAACAATAATATCATAATATTCCATTTTAAATGTTCTCATATAAATATAGTTTTGAATAAATAAATAAAATTAAACCATATGATGCTCTGTATGAGAAGAGATTAATTTCTTCAACATGTTGAGATGAAGTGGGAAAGAGAAATAAATTGGGTATACATTTTCCCTGAAAATTACTATATTGGTTCACACTATTCTGTGACATATTAAATCTAGAAATATTTTATAAAAGATATATGTGGAAAATTATCTATTTAATTTGGAGTTCACGATTTTTGTAAAGTAATCCTTTGAATATCAAAATGTAAAATTGATAATGTATTCATAAAGAAATGAAAAGTGAGCCTAAGGATCATCGATCCCTTTATGATTATTTATCTATTGAGAGCTATATCTTATTGTAAGAAAATTCCACTAATCTAATCATATTTATATGATTTTTTGCTTTTATAAATTTTTAAGATTCAAAATCTAGATCTATCACATATATTGGATTTAAAGTTTTTACAACTACAATATGTTCACTCTAAGGATGAAATACCAATATATATTACAATACCCCGTGCTTCCATTATACGTTTCCCTTTTAATAATACAATAACTTGTGTTGTACGCAACTTCGAGTTCAAACATACCACAACCAATAAAACTATCCGTTATGAATAGTAATACCATCTTTTTGTAATTTTAAAAATTTTAACATTTAAAATGGACTTCATTCTTGGATTTGGAATATTGAAATTAGCTTAGAGTGATTTTTGGTTATTTTTCTGAAAATATGCAATTTTTTATGAATAGTGAAAAACACTGAGTTATTATTTAAAAATGACTTTTTATTTAAATAAATATTTATTTTATTTAAATTTAATTTATGTAAAAAAAGATTCATAATACCTATATATATTCAATTTATTTCCTTGGAGTCATTTTAGAATAAGTTTAGATATATAAAAAATTTATCAATCGTTTTACCGTCTTTTACCCACCTCCTAATAGCATTTGAAAATTTGTATAAAACATAATTTTACCGCTTCTATGATTTGAATTTTAAAAATATGAGAGACACAGTTAATATCAGTATATAAAATGTCATTCAGTAAGATGAAATTTTTTTTGGTGAATAGTATATTTTGACTTTTATTTAGAACGATTAAAAATAATTTGGTTAATTATGGGTAAAAATGAAATCATAATTACAATAACACATTTCATAATTCTATTGGTTATGTACAATTATACCAAAAACAAACTTATTAATAAAATATGATTCTCTTTGGTCCACATGGATGAGATTATGATATTTATTATTATTTTATTTAAATAAGAGTTAAAATATTTAAATCCAATGTTTAATAACTAAACTATTTTTAATATAGGGTTACAGTCAATATAAATAAGACTATAAATATTAATTATAAATATAATGAAATTTACTGCAAAATGGTATTTTATTTATTATTTTTAGACATTACATAAATTAATTTATTTATGACACAATGATGATGCATTAATTAACTTATTAATGAAATATTAAAATAATTGATATTATAAATATCCAAATTAATGTAAATTGAGACTTATGATGAATTAAAGTAATTTTCATAGTTAATTTGTCATTTTAGGGTTGGGTAACTAAATTTTATTCATTGTGATAGTTTTTTATAGCTTTAAAAAAAATCAAATACTAAATAGTCTCAAAATTGACATAATGGATTTTTTAAAACAAATACTATATTATTAATAGATATAATATTCCTAAAAAAATAAGGATCGGCCAAAGGATACATAAAAGGTTATATATATTAATAATTAAAAACATGGGGTTCTCTTGTCTCTTTATAGTATGTTTATTAACTATATAATATAAAAATACCAAGAGACATGGTAAATGACCAACTATTTAACTAAGAGTTAAATCTAAAAATAAGGTTAATATGGTGACCTAAACCTATATAAAACCTATTAGTTGATTGGTTTTCGACCCATCCCCACCTTATCCTAGAAATAATTCATTTTTGAGCCATTATAAACCCAAATTTTGTTTATTATAAAATAATATTTCAAGCTTTTCCTAAAGTGACCCTCACCTCTCTTAGAAAAGGTCACTTCCCCTTCTCATAATTTCACACCTCAAAAGCCTTTGGCTCCACCAAACCCTTCCCACATAACCTCCCAACCTCCGTCACATAAACCTAGAGGCCTTACTTTGATAAAAAAAGCCAACCTAAAGATCCACTTTGATCAACTTAAAAGGAAATTCCCAGAGTAGAGGTAATAATTCCCCCCCCCCCTCTTTCAAGTTCTTTTCTTCTTCCACTTCCTCATTATTTGTTTTTTACATACCAAAAATAATAAATCCAGTTATTTATATATACATTGATGTTGTTATAAATATGGTACAAACATATTCTTTATTCTATTCATCCTACAAATGAAAAAGTCACCATACGTGTGTACGTATGGCTTACCGTCTCCCCGTCATGGTGTAGTTTGTTATTGAAGGACTTTATTATTTGGATGGGTATAATAATGAGTATAACTGATTTAAATAATAAATAAAACATGTTAATTATTTTTTAAATATGGTATAACATCCAATTAAAAACTATTTCTCCATCAATATAATGATATTGTCGCTCATGCGCACGTACGGATTACCGTCTCCATGAATGGGATGAGATTCATTCCCAATGGTAATCATTCAAGAATAAGTTTTATTTTATTATTAAAAATAATGTTTATGAACATAATATCATTCAGTATATGAATAAAATATATCTTATTCATGAAAAAAATGGCTTACATAACCAATCCTAAAAAGTAAAATGAATCAGTTAACACCAAAAACAATGATACTACTAAAATATTATTAACAAAGAAATATTAGATGATAAAAAAAGATATCAAATTTATATATATGGTTATTTCATAAAATAATAACAATGATTTAACTATTTTAAAGAAGGTTAATGTAACCTCTTCCAAGGAAAAGTACATGTTAAGGTTTAATTTTACAATCTCTTTATTATCTGAGGTTGTTTTTAAGTAAGTATATACTAAGACCTCTTTATCATCCACATCAGTGTTTTCATAAAAATGTACGTCAAAAAAAATTTAATATTTAATAATAAATGGGTTAAAGTCATTTATACACTTATTTTACCTTATATGTTTTGAAATGAATCATTCCATTGTTTTCCAAACAAGGTACTTCATGACCTTTTCGAAAAAATTATGGTAAGAATATTTTTTAACTTATACGGCAGGTGCTGCTATTTTATACCGTTATAACATCATCAATGAATCACATATAATATTATAATAATATTGTCGAAATAAATGTTTTATTTTATAATTATATGACTTTTAAATGATTTCAAAATAGAAAGGTATATTTCTAAAAAAAAGTTTTGATATCACATATGTTAATGTCCTTTAGATGAATTTTATGTTTGTTTGAAGTTGTTATATTCTCATACAAATCATCCATATTGTATTGAAGGTTTTCAGATATGTTTGTCTATGGATGTGATATTTCTATACAATTCGGGGTTTATGGATAGTGTATTGAAATTTAGAATGCTATTTTTAATACGAATGTTTATGTTATGTTTAAACCTTTTCATATGAGGAATGCGTTGGACTTAGTAAGTGACGAATGGAGCCCACTTAGCTCCTTGATGCATTTTTAGGTCTCATGAGACAAAATAGTGTCTTGGCACTGGACCTTGGAAATATCTAATGTGTAGTCTTGGAACAAGGTCTTGACTATGTGGGTAAGATGTTTGGCATTATGCATTCCATCAATATGAAATTGGATATTGAAATTTCATGTGATTATTTGACTAATAGAATATCCATGTGAATAAGAAAAAGGAATTATATTGTTTTATCACTTCTATAATATGTTGCTGTTAATGTTCAAAAGGCTTTTGTTTTAGTCTTTTATATTGCCTTTAATTTTTATGATTATTTATGAAAGTTTCCACTATATTGTTATCCTTACTCAGCATCTGAGCTCGCCCCTTTCTATGTTTTATTTTTCCTCAGATGTGAAGAATTATTTAATGGTTTACCTGTAGGGACAGGCTAAGGATATATGTGTGTTCAAAGGGAAAAAATGTTATTGATGTTTTTATTTCATGATGTAATGTAAAACATATGAATGTATCTAGTACATCCAATGATACTAAACTAATCGGTCTTTTATGACATGATTCTTTGTATCATGCCCATGTTATGTAATAATTCACCAACTCTGGGTAACTAGGGTCAAGTCATTATATACATGTTGGATCATAGAGATAAATTAATATGAATCAATACCACTCATCTCTTCCATGTTATTTGGATTAATCATAAATGTGTGGATGAAATGTGTAACCTCGATATCTAATAAGATAATATTTCCTCAAAATATTTTTATACTAGTAATTTAATATTTAGTGAAATATTTTTAATGGGGTGATGATGTAACACAATATATTATTTAGATTGAAATTCAAATATTGTAGGTAGATTTTCATACACATTAAACTAATATAAAGTGATGTTTTGATTTCATTAATTTGGATCTAAATATATTAATATATATTAAATTTTATTATATCAAAATGAATCCTAAAATGGAAAATTTGAAATGCAATAATAAATTAATTAATAAAAATACTACAATATTGAAATACTTTTCATTAGGAACTCACATAATGATCTTATCACTAATTATAGTTATATAAATAATTACAAATATTTATAAACATTTGCAATGATAAAAAAGAGTTTTGAAAAGTTGTTTTACTAAATCATGTAAGGTTATGTATAGGAATGAAATATAAAAATTTTCTGGTCATTAGATATATGTTTTTTTGTATTATAGTTGAATATATGATCAATGGTGTACATTTAACCGATAGCTATATTGAATATTTTTTGATCAGAATATAATTATTTCATATTTGACATAAATATTATACCTTGAATTAAATTGGCATAATAAAATTTTATATATTCGAATAAAATATAAAGACATTAATTCATTTGGTAAAATATCAATTATTTTAATGAAATTGTTTAAATTAGAATTATTACCACATAATACGGATTATAATTATACTTATTTGTATAAATATAATAAAATATTAATAAAAACATATTTGTCAAATTTAATGAATATTTTTTTGATAAATAATTTGGAATAAAATAATTCACTGATAAAACTTTTATTTATTAGACAACTATTTTCCTATGTGTTGTGAAATTTTTTTACAAATAAATTAAATTGATCATTTTTTAAGAGTGATTTTAGTGGAATTAATTTTCTATACATAGGAAGTAATAAAAAATAAATCACGTAATTGATATTAATTGAAAATAAAATATAATAAATTCAAATAATGTGTAGAATATTAACTTCAAAATAAATAATGTTATTTTTTCATGTTTTTAATGGAATTTTATCACATTTGGAAATTATATTAAATAAAATTTACATCAAATTTGGATATATCATGTGATAATTAGATTTAAATTTAAATATTTTTTTGGAAAATATAAGTTATTGAGTTAATGTGCGTTAGCAAGGAAAAGGGTAAAATGATGTAAGGGGTTTAAAATTAAATGTAATATCATAAATCATTAATACAAATTGTCTCAGAATAATGTGGTTGTGGAATGGTTCTACCCATCTCCATTTTTTTATTTTGGATTCAGTATCGTTGTAAACATACATAAAAACATGAATATTATATTATTAGAAAATATGCCACTCAAACATTCCTACAAAAATTTAATTCCTCAACTTTAATAAAACAACACTATTTCTTTATTTCACTCTCAAATATACATCAATATTATCTATCCCCATGGTTTTATGCTAATGGTTTCTTCATGTGGTGATGTTTAGGAAGGTATCAGTTTCATGTCTCCAAAAAAATGTTCTGATTGGGTTTTTTATTTGTATTCCTCTCCCCTATCAATTATAACAATAAACACAAACTCTATATATAATAATCTTCTTCAACATTTTGAGCCCCATTTTATAAAGAAGTATCTCCATGTAATTAAAAAAAATTAAGGATTAAAATGGAGGTCATGTTCCTACATGATGATCTAATATATAATTTTTCCATTTCACTTATTATTTTCTTCTTAAAATTATTATTTAATCACATCAAAGACATTTAATATAAATAATTATTCTTTGATAAATAGGTTATTATAGTCACACAATAAAATACTCTCACTCAATCAATTTTTATGACATGTTCTTGTTTGTCTTGGTTTTACCACCTATATAAATTTTCATTGAACAATTACATCATGAATTATTATGAAAACAAAAAAATATGGTAATTTTATTATTAAAAATGGTTTTTAGATGTGTTTATAACAATATTGTGAAATTATATTTATATAAAAGTTTCCATCACTGTAATTAATTTTTCTTATTAATTTATTATCCATAAAAGAGATATTTCTAACTATTCTTGATAAACCACCATCATAATTGCAATGAAATAATCATGTGACATTATAAAAACCAAAACACACAAATACAATCTATATATATATTCAACGGGTGATAAATATATAGTAATGGATTGATGAAAAAAACCACAATACTAAATTATTTATGGACACATGTAAAAATCAATAACCAATTATTAATTTTGATTGTGAAATAAAAATAATTGGGTTATTTGAAAATTTAAATGATATTTTTGAAAAAGAAATAGGTTGAAAATATGTTATTAAGAAGATGTAAAATAAAGGAGTCCAAAAGAGTGAGGGAAACATATAAAAGGAAATGATCAAGAGAAAAGGGAAGACACATATCATTTTCTTCGATACTTTTGTAAGCATCCTTTCCTCCTTGCTAACTTCTTGTCATCCAACTCTACAATGACTGTGACTTCATTACCGACCTATCAACCTCCCCCTACATAGAGGATGGTATTTAAGACTTTAATTTATTATCGTAGAAGTGGTTTTTCCAGTGGTAGATTTATCTTCCTATTATGCCTCACAATTTTATTGAGAGGAATATCTTGTTAGTGGTGTCTTCATCTATTTGTCCTTTAGTGCTTCAAGAATTGCAAGAGTCTCATGATGCCTTATATCATCTGGAGAGTGTAGCATAGAATCCTCGATCTTCATTTTACCATCATAATTTTGAAAGAGAAGAGTGGGGTTACCTATATCAGATTTCATTGAGGGTGGAACTGAATACTTCATCTTCTTAGAGGAAACAATTTGAAATCCCTCAGTATCCAAAATGAGTATTGAAAAAAATTTAGAACTTACTGGAGAGTCTGATTCTAAAATTTAGTTACCCATTTGATGGTTATGGTAACCATGCCTTCATTTGAATGATGAAGATCAACCTATTTTTGTATCTCTTATTCATTCTCTTGGTCAACCATCAATTCATTGCCACCACCTAGAATCTGTGAAGATAATGGTATTTGATATTTCTATAATTCAGCACTCGTACCTCTACAAAAAGAATCATCATTTTAGAAATTTACCTATGCAGAGAAGATGGAATAATGAGACTTCATCTTTTGCTCAGAACTAGGTGTGTCACGTGGCCTGTCACCCTCAAACAGTGGCATGAAAACATCCCTAGGAACAATTCCTTGCACATACTTATTCTTATCTAAAATCTCAGTAGATTTTTTAGTTCCATAATAATTCCTACAAGTTCCATTATTATACTCATCTTATAACTGGTAAGAATATCAAACTTCTTGGAAAAATTTCTTTTCATAAAAAAATATCTTACATCGTATCCATGCAATGAGAAAAAACATCATATAATGTAGTGTAAACATGTAGATGATTCATTACCTATGACATTATATTTCTCACATAATTTTGGAATTTTTTCATAAATAATATTGAAATCAATAACATCGTCATTAGTGGGAAGAATTACAATTTAAACTAGACTAATCCCATGCCAAACTCTACCAAGAACCTGGCGAAGTGACCAAATCGAGCAACATTCTTTTTCTTATCCATTTTAATCGGGATGACAATAGACATAGAAATGCCATAATTATTTTTGGGATTCCAGAGTATCTAATTTAAATCATCCACACTAACCCACATTTGTGTTCTAGTGTTAGTCACCTCAAATGGGTTAAATTATTTATCCCATTCACGAAGGTGAATAATCCAATATTTGAGCCCAATGGAACAAAATCCCCAATCATGTACTTTTAGTTACTCCATGGGAAATAGAATATGGAAATATCCATATCCTAATGAGACTCATTTCCAGGATGAAAATCCCCAGATAAACGAAATACCCTCTTTGAGTTTATTAATTTTCAGAGGTTGGGAGCCCTTAGGAAAAAATAACTGAGTAATGAATGAGAACTCACCCATTATGAGACACCTGTAGAGAGAATATATTTAATATTTAATGTGTGAAATGGTTCATTTTCTTTAAATTATAGAATCAATAACCCCATTGATGTTGAAAAAGGCACACTTCGAAATGACTCCCTAATGAGGAACTTCAGATCTCACATGTGATTGTTTCTTTGATCCTATCATAGGACCATGGATCCAATTGAACACTTCCTAAAAACTAACCTCAATGGCATCACATGAAATGTCCTCCATTTTTCTCAGACCAACCACCATCTAGGGATCTGGGTCTTGGAACTCGGACACCGCACCAACCGGGCTCTGCATGTCAACCTTTGTCATCGCATCATTCAACACAGCCACTACTCGATTATGTATAGTCAGAACACCTGTGCATGTGTTGGTCTTTGATACAGCCTTGAAGTCATTAAATAGCATATTAGGATGCTCCTTTAAGCCATAAATAAGGATATCGAACCTACCTTAGGGAAGGAAACGTCTCACCACCGTGAAACCATAAATTGCCGAAGGGAGGTCTCATCCTGTCATCGCTCTTTTCTACATGAAAATTTAAATGAATTAAATCATATATAATAAATATAAATAAGGATCCAATATAGATTAATAATAATCATAAAGTAATTATACTAGATGTTATAGGGCATACCTAATAGAGGATTTTAATTGTAATGGGTTTTCTTAACATAGTCTCCATTTTCTTGGGTTATACAATATCATATTTGAATAAGTTATTTTTGGCATGTTATATTCTAATAATCTACTATATTATAATTTCATTCACATTTTACATAGTAAAATTACATTTTCTAATAATATTATTGTTATATTATTTATTTTTTACTTTATAAAAATAATACATTGTTTAGAATATATTTCAACTTCTATATTGAAAATTTATCATCCATGTTAATATTATTCCATACCAAATATGTATTAATATATAATTATTAATGTTATATATGAATCTATTATATAAATAGTAGATATTTTTTAAAATTCTATAAAAAAATTAATTTTATATCAGTATTATTAATTTTTAAATAAATTATTAAAAATTCATAAAATTTATTTTTACACTTTTATTGAAATTTGTATGATTCAATTTACATTTCATCCATAATAACATCACTTATTTTCAAGGTTCTATTATTAGGATTACTATTATATAATTTTATATTATAATTACATTTTCACCATTTTATAGAGATTTCAAAAATGAATTCTATATTTTATCTTATGAAATTACTATTGAAATTTAAGTAATCTACATTTACAATTTCTCTTCAATTTTTCTCTTTATCGATAAATGGTCTTTTCCCTATGGAAATAATTTTCATTCCTAAAAATCTAAATTTTATTGTTATGCATATACATTGGGTGATTGAATTTTTGGAATTATTTGACCCAATTAATTATTTTAATTTTCACAATGTTATACATGGACATTTTATAAATAGAAAAGATCCCAAATTTATGTATGTAAATTATGTAAAAATATGTGTTTACATTGTTATGTGAGAAATTTTTATTATAAGCTATCTCTTCAATGCTATGATTTTCTATTCTTATTATTTTGTGACTATCCTATATTATACCAAAATTGCTTAAATTTCTTCATATTCATATTCCACCATATATTTTATTCATTTATTATGATCCTCTGGTGTTTATAATTCTTTGTGACATTGTAATGCCACATCCCTAGAATTTTGGATTCGATGCATTATTTTAATACTTTGGGATGATTACAAAGAATAAAATCTTGATCTACAGAGTAGTATAGTTGTTTTAGAAAACTAGATACATACATAGGTTAAACATTTCAACATGAAAATAAATACACTATATAGGTTTTATTGGGAACATCTAAAACTCTATGTTTATCCCTGCAGGTCAGTCATAATAAATTTCTTCATTTCCTAAGAGAATGAAACACGAGAAATGGGTGAGATCAGATTCTCAATAAGGGTAAGAAACACACCAAATGATATAATACTCATAAATATTACTCATGGGGAATAAATAAGGACACATGACTTTAAATAGAGAACACAAACACATTATGGAAGAAACAAGAGTTGAATAAATAATGACATAATAAAGCATAATCATGAATATTCTACTAATCGGATAACCACATGAACTATCGATACTAGTTTCATAAAGTGGGAATGCATATTTTAGGACATCATAACCATTCTTTCAAGGCCTTGTTCCCAGATCATTAATATCCATTTTGTGGAGGCCTCGTGCTAAGACCATACATCGTCTCATGACACCTACTGATGCACGGAGGGGCTATAGAGGGCCCCAATCGACAATTAATATTTCTAATTCATTCATCTTATGAATGGGGTTAAACATAAACAACATACACATTCATATTGAAAATAACATGTGAAATGTAAAAAACTTTCCCCAATATTTAATCATAAACACTAACCATTCGGAAAAATATGGTCAATGGTTCCAAGATATCACATCCAAGGTCAAAAAAATTACAAAAAAATCAACAACATATTGACGATGATATCATAATTGACAATACACTTTGAAATACAAGATTAATCAAAGGATTTTGGCATAAATAAACATACATTTAAATGATACCATTGAAAAATTATTGAGGAAATAATCCTTAAACATTCCAAAGTGTCCCATACCACCTTGAATCATACACAATACAATCCCCTAGAATATCATGACAATATAGAGAATCATGATATGATATACCAAAGGGTAGTACAGAAACCACATGCATGTAATTAGTGGTGAAAAATCATATAGTTCATAATAGATAATGTGAGGTGATAAAATTTTTGTTTTTCTTTTAAAAGATGAGTTATTTTGGAAAATAATACTTATTTGTCATAAATATGTTAATAAACATGTATATCATATAAAAGAATAGAGATGTACATAGATATTACATTTGAGGGATAAATTATTTAACACTAAAGTGAAATCATGTAAAAATTGTTTTAAAATACGATTTCGAACTAAATCATTTTAGTGTGGTTTAAGGAATTCATTAAATGTTGTTTAAAGAGAACATGGATGTTATCATTAATAAAAAAATAATTGAACCAAAATATCTTTTCATTAAAAAAAATTTATTTTATAAATATTAATATATCTTGAAACATATTGTGCTAACTTCAAAATATAAAAGTATTTGAGAAGATCCTTGAATCCGGCATGCATTTCGGAAGAATATTTCAAAGATTTTTTTAAAACGTATAATTCATCTTAAATAAAGGATTTATTCTGGTTTAAATAAATATATAGAACATTCAAATAGATATTATGTTGATTACATATGAATGAATAAGAGTTTAATTAAGGTATGTAAATAATAAAATAACTCGAATGAAAATGAAGGTTTGGGTTTAAACCCCATACAAATTGGTAATCAATTGAATTGTAGGCCCCAAAATTAATAATCATTAAATGATAAATTGAATATAATAAATATAAAGAGATTAATTATTTGAAAAATTAATCTTCATTATACATACACTATACAAAAGTAATATTTCTGAATATATAATATATCACAAAAATGGAAGTGGGATGAAGAAACCCTTACCTCATGTCTGAATGTGTTCCGCTCATGAAAAAATGGTCCTGGAATATGAAATTAGTGTTACAAATAACTTAATTAAGAACCTATTTAACACATATTTAGTTTATCGTGATTTCTTTAGAACATTATGTTGTTATTTATTAGTTATAAGATTTGATTTTGTCATTCCGGAGTGTTTGTTTTCTTGATTTTCTTAATCAGTTCACCTGTTTTTAGGTAATGAAGTTCATGTACAATGGATGTATATCTCCATAATTGAATTTACACATTATTTATTAACTTACATATGTTTTAATGTTAATTTATATCATATTTTACATATAATGTGGAAGAAGAATTTAATGAAATCTTAATTCATTCAGTTAGATTATTTTTGTGGTATTTTGATAATTTGGAAGTTGTTTTGACATATGATATAATAAAAATTACATATACAAGATAATAAATATTAAGTAGATTATAATAAGAATATTTTAGTCTAGTTCTACCATTAAAATGGTATCAATTGTAGTAATGAGTGATGAATTTAAGAATGAAACTTCCTCATCCATGATGGTTGTAAATTGGAACATCACGGACGATGGTTTCAATTATATAGTAAAAGTGAGAGAGTGAGAAAACTAGTGATGGTTCTTCCATTTACATGATATAATTATACAATATAGATTATATTGGAGTTATCATGGTATTTTTTATATAATATATGATGAGAGGGTAACAATAGAAAGAATCATGATATGAAAATGAAAGAAATAAATGTGAATTAACCTCTGGAATCCACCTCTTGAAGAATCTCTTTAAGGGAAGGGGTTTTGGACTTTTGGAATGGAAAAGAGATTCTTGGTCGTGGGGTGTTACTATGGAAATTTATTTTGGATGAAAATTGAGGATATTCTTTTCTTAGAGGAGTGAGGATAAGGGGGAGTGTGGGGGGGGGGGTTATAGTGGAGGAGGGGAGTGCATTTTGAATATTTTATTCATTATTTTATTAATTCCCAAAAGACAAACAATAGTGTTGTTTCATGTGACCACTAATAGTAATACATTCATGTGAGTACAAACTAAATTTCCTTACATCACTCATGATGTAATAAATAGTGTATTTAATTGATAATCTATATATACAATATTTTAACGTTTTTATTATTCATCAAAAATTCATGTTTTTGAGAAAAATACAAAACAAATATACCATAACCATTATTAATTGAGTAGAATTAAAAGTTAAATTACATTTTATGAAAATAATATTCTAAATATGATGAATTTAATTATAAAATAAAATTATAATTTCTTAAAAAAACAACTTTAAAAATATAACTCGTTTTATAAAACATTGAGAATTTAATCACGGTCCCATAAAATTATTGCATAACCATAAGAAAATAAAGTAACATGTTATGATTAAATGTTATGAAAATAAATTTTCATTTTCTATTATTATATTAAATAGATAATTGTAATTAAAATATTTATGACATACAAAAAATACCAGTACTTATACAATGATCGTTTTTTCACTCTTAAGATTGCTAAATTTAATTTATACCTTCATGGATGAATTTTCAATTTTCATGGAAAATATACAATTCACTAATATACATAAGGGTATGTTACTATTCATAAAATTTTGTAACTATTCACAAAAAAATATTATTGTCTTATAAGACTCTAAATATCTTACTAAATGCAGCTGTGTATGTCTATTTTTGTTGAAATTAAAATCAAAGAGGTGGAAAAATTATGTTTACACGGAGAGGTTATAAAATGTGGTGTTTTGTAGAGACTCAGTGTTTTATTCATTCTATATTAAATATTTTTTTAAATTCTTATGGTGTTACATTATCCCCTCCTTACAAAAATTTCATCCTAGAAATTTTAAATTTAGCTTCAAAAGATAATGGTTGATTCTTGAAAATTCCCTTCCGTGAAACCCATATCAAGACAACGGTTAAAATATCCTATAAATAAGAGGAAAAGGAAATGCATCATTTAATAAAAAACAACGCATTCTCTTTGGACAACAGGGTCATGAAAAAAAAATTATTCCATCATTTAGAGACATTAAACTATTAAACCCTACACTAGGATCAACATAAACAATTTAATAAAAGGTTAAATATTCTAAAATATAATTATTAAAAACATTATAATGAAGGTATAAAAATTTCAAAGTTGAACTTATCATCAACCCTTAATCAATAAGAATTATTTCTAATATTCATTTTCCAAACATGTTATTAACTTCATCATTTATCCTCATGAAATATGGTAATATCTTGAACAACCATAAAACCAATATTGGATACATCAATTCATCTATATTCCTTAAGAAAGATACATGTTATTAAATATATTACCAAAATTCAAATGTGTTGTAAACTCTATCGATGATAGCATAGTTCACTTCTCGACAAGTCAATAATTAGTTCTAAGGTATTTAGTACATATCCAAATCAATCATTTATTCATCATTATCTCATCATCAGATATATATCAAGGGTTTTATTTCCATCAATCATGTTTCTTCCTAAAAAGCATATCATTCCACAGAATCCTTTTTCCATTTTACCATTTATCAGAAAACCTCATTTACTTAATGAAAATGTAATGCACTACAATCCTTATATATCTTATGATTCTTACAACCATTACATTTCTGACAAAATATTCAAATGACATGGTTCTTGACATGGAATATTAATCATTCTAATTCATCTATGGTAGCATCATAACTAGATCATTAAACAAAATCATCAATTGGGGTATATTCCTTTGACACATGGGACATTGAATTTCCTAGTGTTCCATCTCTTTGCAGTTGAATTATTGAATATTGGAAAATCCTTCCCCTATCTTGAAATTATGAGCATGGTGGAATTTTTCTCCACACTTGAAGCAAACTCCTTCTCCTCTCAAGCATATACTAAGCTGTTTCTTCCAACATTTATCACATGTAAGAAAATAGATATCTCCATTCTTCCCATTATCCATGTTTTTCCTTGACATACTCTTCTTCTTTTTCTTCCCTTCAAATACACTAGAAATAGAGAAGTCTTTACATTCCTTGTCAACACAATATATAATTTTCTCGTATAATAAGGATACTTGGTAGATAATCATATTTTGAAATGATGTCTTATGATTATTATAGATATGATCCTTCTTACTCTTTGCATCTTGTGAATTGGTGATGTTATAATTCCTTCTTCTAGGCACCATTTCTAATCAATTCCATATTATGTATTACCTTATAAAATTATGAACTCTCTATATCTCTAAAAATTGTATATCACATAACATAAATTTATTCATCATAAATCCTAGAACCATATTATTTTGTTACATAGGGGCATAAATACGTTATAACTTTTTATAAAAAGATTATGAATTTACCAAAGAATACCCCCTAGTAGAGTCAAACTAATAGTGAATCAAGGCCCATTGTTGTGCACCAGTTCTTATTCGAGTCTAGCTCAAAGAGGTGTTTTTGGGTTTTACCCCTAGATACATCTATGTCAGAGCCACCTATACTGTTCATATCCAGAAATGTATGTATTTTCTAGATATAATACATAATATATTCTTTATTAAAATTCAACGATATCCATTTATTTTTATCTTCAAAGCTTATCATAGGATTTTGTTCACTAATATACTATTTCTATATCTAGTTTCTACATTTTCTACTAAACATATTTTGATACAAACTGTAATGCCCCGTCCCTAGAAGACCGGAGTCGTTGAACTATTTTAATACATTATTATGATTATAAGGAATCAAATCTCTAAGGTCTGAGTAGTTTAGTAAGTTCAAAAAACTATATATACAAATAGTTTCAACATTACTACTTGAAAATAGATACAACATATATGTTTTATTGGGAACATGCACAACTATAGTTTTATCCCTGTAGGTTAATCACAATAAACATCTTCATATACTGATAAAATAAAACCTAAGAATGGGGTGATGTTAGATTCTCAAAAATGATACAAAATACAATAGAAGGTATCATAATCTAAAACATTACGCATGGTGAATAACTATCAACACATGCCTTTAAATAGAGAGCTTGAAGACATTATTATAGGAATAAGAGTTGAATAAATACTTCCATAATAACGCATAATAATGGGTATTATACTAGTCAAATGACATCATGAAATATCAATACTATTTTCATAAAGAGGGAATATATAATACGGGACAACAAAACCATTCCATCAAGGCCATGTGCTAAGAACATAAATATACATTTTGTCCAGGACTTGTTCCATGACCATAGTTTATCTCATGAAACCTACCGATGCACCGAGGGGATATTGTGGGCCCCTCCCAATAGTTACCAAGTCCAATTCAATCCTCTCATGAATGGTTATAGTCATAAACCACATACAAATTCATATTCGAACTATCATATGAAATGAAATTAACATTCCCCAATTATTAATCATAAACACTAACCATTCAGAATAATATGATGAATGGTATCAAGATATAATATCAATAGTAAATCTAATCATAAACCCTTCAGTAACATGTTATAGATGATATAATGATAGATAATACTCTATGAAAGACAAGATTTACCATATTATGTTGACATAAATAATGAAACATTGAAATTAGACCACTGAGAAATTATTGAGGAAATAATCCCTAAACATTCAACAGTGTCCCATACCCGCTTGAAACATTTAAATCATAATCCCATTGGATACCAGGAGAGTAATAAGAATATTTATATGATATAATAAAGGTAATTACATATTCCACATGAATGTAATAAGTTGTGAACAAGGAATATACTAAAAAATGATAATTTGAGGTGAGAAGTTCTATTTTACTTTGGAAAGAAGAGTTATTTTCGAAAATAAATTTTATTTATAAAAAATCTAAATACAAATATTTTTATCCCAAAGAATAAAAGGGACTGAAACTGAGATTACCTTTGAGGCACAAATGATGTCTCATTAATTTCAAATAATGTAAAAAGTGTTTTTAATGAAGCTTTATAACTAAATCATTTTAGTGTGGTTTAAGGAAATCATTAATGAGATTTTAAATCTCAAAGGCATGTTTAATTTCATAAAATTAGAAATGAACCAAAATAAAATTTCATGTTAAAATATGTTATTCAATAAAGTTAAATTTGGCTTAAAAAATGATAGATTGAACTCAAAAATCGGTAATAATTTGAGAAGATCTTTTAATCGGGCTTGCATTTCCGAAGAATTTTTCAAAGAATATTTTATAACATATAACTCCATAGAAATGCAGTTATGATTCTAGATTGAATACATATATAGAACAGTCACACAAAAATTATTATGAGTAAATTTGAATGAATAATATTTTAATTGATTTATGTAGATAATAAAAGTAACTCAAATGAAAATAGAGGTTCAGTTATAAAATCCTTAAAAATTTGTAATCAATTTAATCATATGCACCAAAATTTATATTAATAAAATTATATGTTTAATATCATGAAAATAAATTGGTTCATGATATGAAAAAATGGGTATTATATATACACCATACCCACGTAATAGTAGCGAATATAGAATACCTCCCAAAAACGGAAGTGAGATGAAGAAACCCTTACCTTATGTCCGAATGTGTTCTTCTCATGAACTTATGTCCCCAGAATATGAAATTAGGCTTATTAGTAAAATAATTCATAACATATTAAACATTTATTAATTTTATGATGATTTTATTAAGCACATTATGTCATTATTGATTAGTTATAATATTGAATTTTGTCGTTCTGCAGTGTTTGTTTTCTTGATTTTCATAATCTGATCACTTTTTTTTTAAGTTATGGAGTTCATGTGGATTGGATTTAAATCTCCCAAATTAAATTTAAAATTACTTATGTACATACATAGGTTTTAATGGTCATTTACATCATTTTCTTATATGGAATGAGGAAGAATCGTTATATGAAATATTAATGACGTTTACATAGATTATTTTTGTGGTAATTTAATAATTAGGAAATAGATTGGTCATATGACTTAAGAGCATGTACGTATAATGGTTACTGAATATTATGTAGATTATAGTAAAAATATTTTAGTATATTTTAACCATAAAAATAGTTTCAGGACTAGTAATGAGTGAGAAATTGAAGAACGAAACTTCATCATCCATGAAGGTTGTAAAATGGAACTTCACTGATAATGGTTTTGTTTATACAATAAACGGCAAGGATTAAGAATATTGGTGATGGATCTTCCATTCACATGATATAGTTACACTATATATATTGTAATGTATTTATCTTGGTCATTTTTTTAGATGATGTGAGGAGAGAATAACTATAGAAAGGAACTTGAAATGAAAATGAATAAAAAAAATTAAATTTACATCAAGAATACACGTCCTTGAGAATCTTTTTAAGGGAAGGGGTTTTGGTCTATTGGATATAAAAGGTGCTACTTGGACGTGGGTACTAACTAGGGAAGGGTATTTGGGTATAAAATTGAGTATATTCATGTCTTAGAGGAGTGAGGAGAAGAGGTAGTGATGGGGGGATTATAGTGGTGCAGAAGAGTAAATATTGAATATTTTATTCATTATTTTATTTATTCCCTCAAGAAAACCATTAATTTTTTTTCATGTTACCCCTTATAGTAACAAGATAGTGTGAGTTCGAAACAAGTGTCCTTACATAACTCATGATGTCATAAATACTCTATTTAACTGATTATATTTACATACAGTATTTTACCGAATTTCTCATTTCATAAAAAATTCATGTTTTTTATAATCATACAAAAAATTATCTCTAACCATTATTATACTTTGATAATTTAAAAATGAAACAAAATTTTTGTAAACAATTTCATAAATAATAATAAATTAATTTTTTAAATAAATCATAATTTACTCCAAAAAACATCATTAAAAATATATCTTGTTTTATAACATGTTGAGAAATTAATAAAGGTCCCGTAAAATGATCTTATAACCATAAGACAATAAAGCAACAATTTATGATCAAATTATATTGAAATACATTTCAATTTAAAATTATTAAAAGAAACAAGAAATTATAATTAAAATATTTAAGACATAAAAAACATAATAATTTTGCTAAGATCGTTTTTTCTCTTTTAAGATGACTTAATGTTTTTATAAATTTACTTGTGATGTTTCTATTTTCATTGATGATTTACTATTCATTACTATTAATAAGTGTTTGTTACAATTAAAAAGGGCATTTTACTATTCACCAAAAATTATGTTTGTCTTATGAGACTCTTAATATCTAACTCAACACAACTGTGTAAGTATGTTTTTTTGAAATTCAAATCACAGAGGTGGAAAAATTATGTTTACATGGCTAGGTTATAACAAAGTGGTGTTTTTTAAAGGATCAGTGTTTCATTCATTCTATATTAAATCCATTTATAAATTATTAGTGTGTTATATACATGATAAATGGTTATTATATAATGATTTAATATATTTTTTAATGATTCAATGAGGTTTTTTATTTAATCATGTCATGTTCACATGTCTCTTGTGATTATTATATAATTATATATAATCCTTCACTCATCAATATTCCTTTTCCATTTTATATAATTCAACTCACCATTTTCTTATATTTCTTTATTCTTTATGAACTTATATATATGAATATATCTTGGTAGAATTGAAGTGTCATTAATGGTTCGTTTATGTTGAAGCATTATTCTGTAATAAGATTTTCATGTATATAATATATTAACACATAAAACCTCTTGGTTATCAGACTATATTTTAGCTGTTATATTTAATTAGTAATTATGTGAAATTACATAATGTATATATTTGGGAAATCTCACAGTTCAATATACAAATGATTCACCAATTTTGAAACATTCATTTTTTGATTATTTTTTATACAGCACTAATTATGTTGAATGACTAATCCTTTTTTCTATGTTTTTTTTAAAATTATATTATTTTTCAAATATAGAGTGAACCCCTGAATGAATATTATATTTGTTGAATCTCTTCTAAAATTTTTATCAAAAATAAGTTATACATTTCTAGTAAGGAATCTTTCGTCCTTTATTATATATGTAATAACCTTCACCCTCACTTTTCATCAAATATAACCATGAAAAAATGATCAAGGGTTTGGTACCTGGGGATACAAGTGTTGAATTATAGAAACCTAATTAGATATACATGTATTATATGGGGATTAAATAATTATAATATTAATTTCTTAGTTACAAAAATGATTCCTTAATAATTTTTACACATAACCATTACTAATGAAACCCCTATATATCGAAAAGAAACAATTTCCCATTGACATAAAATTAACCAACTCTCCTAAAAATTTGGAAAATATTGTAATGTTTAAAGTGTTTTATAATTTTCCCAGTAATTTAAAATTTTGTATTAAACGTTAATTATCGTGTGGGATTCTGTATTTAGTGGAATACACAATACTGAAAAAAAGATAAACTAGGAAATGTGATGACACTTTCAAAGTCATCCAATTATTAGATACAAAATGAAAATTAGTCCATAAAAATTAATTAAATAGATGAAATAAACATCATAATTATATTAAAATATATTTATTTATTTTTTACATTTATTCCAAAGAACATTAGATTTCTATTAAACATCCCATCAGACTCCATTTGAATTCTACTACCCTCCCCATAGACTAAAATTTTCCCATCGTTCATTACAGGCTGGCTTGAATTCCAAAAAAATAATATATAAATAAAATGAAAAGTAATTATATATGTAATTAAGTATCTTATACTGTGAAACATGAATTGATATCCTATTTATCAGTCCTTATTCCAATATAAAAAATACACTATACATGTAATTTATAAAAAATAAATTAAATGAAATTATAAAAATAAGGGCATAAAAATATAAGGGTTACCTCCCATGATGTACTAAATTTTTTATAATATACTTAAATATAGTGATGATGAGTTTCAAAAAACTCATTGATGAAGTTGTTTCATGGACAATAACCATAAAAAATTATTACTCCATTATTTATCCACAAAACAATTATTATTAAGTTACCTTGTGATATGTATAGTGTGTCCATCACCTAATCATAGTAAATATGTTTATATATTGTTTTTCTAGAAGGTAGGAGTAATTTTATCAATAATTTAATGTCTTATAATGTCCCCTTATGGACACTTTCCATTTATATGTGATAAAATCACTTTTTTATATTGGGAATAAAATTCATCAAGATCTTAGTGCTCCATAACAACAAACTCTTCACTCTCACCCAGAAACTAAACATAATCCTCTATTTTGTTTTCAGTATTTTCCAATTTATAGAAGGATAGTTAATAAATTTTATCTTGATAATGAAGATATTTTGTTGAATAAATAGTATGAGTATAAGAGAAATTTGTATGTATATTTATTTCACTAAAATTAGAATATAATGTATTCAAAAATATATCTCTCCATCATGAATTTATGTACAAATAATTTTTTTCATCGCTAACTTATTTTTGGAAAATAAAAATATGACTAATATTTAGAGATGAGTCTTTATATTTCCCCTCCCAAAATATAATTATGTTTAATTTCAAAATATTCATGAAAATATTATTAGATTAGTGAAATATAATAAATTGTGAGTTCATTATGTATCTATTTGGAACCTTATATTCGTTTATAACTGATTCATTTATGTATATTCTTAATCTCCTCAATATTATTAATAATAAAATGATATTCACTCTTAACTTGGTATAACATTTACCTTCTTCATAATATGTGGTAAAAAAGTATTCTTGATATCCAAAATTCCATTGATAATGTCTATAACATTGACAAAAATATAATTTAAATTTTCTCAAACCAAATATTTTTCCATATTTATTGTTGTGACTAATATGAGTCAATAAAGTATAAAGGGATAAAAAATAATAGACCATTAAATAAGGATACTTATTTCGATTCAAGGAAACTGATTCCAAAACTACAGAATGTCATATAATGAGCCTATGTCATGTAATATTTGTAAACACATAATAATATATCACATAGACTAAATTGTTTTCATCTATCCCTAAGAGTCAAAATCACATAATGGTCGCAATTTTTACAATATTTCACTTTCTTATTTATATTTAAAATAAAAAAATTTAATATGATATTTTTTGAATTAAATAAATAAAATATGTTTTCATGGAATAAATAAATATTGTTTGAGATAATTTGTTTATTGGTGTTCTGGATTTAACACTATAAATATACCATAGTTCTCATATGTATATCTTAAATATATTTATTTTTAATGGTTCCCTATTAAATTATCCATATAAAGTGTTCTTTTTTACAAATATAATTGAATTACTTTTATTTAAACATTGAAATAAACTTAACAGTATAATAGTTTACTCACTCATGGTGTGTATAGTTAGTAGTACCGTGAACTTAATCAAAAAGAATTCTATACTTGTGGTATGCATGCATTATCTAGAAGACTCTAGGTAACACACTATAGCACAATTATTCACCATTATGGACTATCCTTCGACAACCATAATATTAACCAATATTATATTGGACAACTATTAATGGGTAATATTGAATGAATAAAAAATATAGAGAATAAATCTATATTTACTTAAATTGTGGTATATTTTAATTTCCCTCTATCAGACACAATAAAATGAATCCCTAATGATAGAAAATAGAATAATATGCGTGAAATAATTTATTATAGGATCCCAATACCTATAATACATTCTCCACTACAATATAAACTTTAGGTTATACCTCTATATAAATAGATTCGAAATAGTGGGAGAATAATATATATTATCCCAAAAATAAAAAATTAATGTATAAATTAACATGTCCTAAATGAAAAATATTTTTTCTGAATAAAAAATATATTTCTCCCAAGAATTTTTATTCATTTTCAAAACATCAATAATATCATTTTGGATGCATGATCATTCCATGGTTCGATAAGTTATTTATTTGATATCTCCATATGGTTTACAGAATCATCAGTCAAGTATAAGATTCAGTTCAATGATCATTTATCCACCTCTTTCCTCTCCCATTATCATTATGATCCATGTGGCTACATATTTTCTGTCATTCCCAATATAGTGATGAAATATATATATGGGGAATATTATTCTCTCAAATAGAATTTGAATGATCTCCACATAGAATATATCATTCATCGATATCCTTAAGTTCCTCAATATATATGGTTGAAATTTTTTAGAGATATGGGAAAAGAAATTGTAGTAAATAATTCTTCTTTAGAAAAATGTAATATAATATTATTTATTTTCTACCAACACTAGGAAGGCATTCTAGGAGAATAAATTGAAAATATTTGCGTTTTTTGATTTCATTATATTCATCCGACCTTTCTGAATCCCTAAAACAATGATACAAAAAACTAAATCATTTTCTCATGTTTCAGAATGAATATAAAACAAGATTGACATTTTTTGTGAATTTGTCATCTTAGGAGAAACCATAAACTGAATACGTGATTATTATTATCATGATTTTTAATGTAGAAATTTTATTTCCTCAATAACATAATAGGATATAAATTAATGCAATATTGAAAAATATTAATTTTACACATTGGGTTTTTAGGTTTCATTTATAAGTTTTTTATGCCTAAAATTTAACATAAACAATAATATACATATTCTAAACTATTATGATAAAACATAGTATGTTATCATAAATTTTAAATATCTATGTCATTTAATAAACATCACAAGTATCCTTGATTCTTTAATAAGTCATAGTCTTGTGATGGATATGTATACCGTCATTCACCCATAAGAGACTTTGTAAAAAATTAAACATCATAAGAAAATCACAAAAACAATAATAAACCAATTAATTTATAAAATATAATTAATTTCATATTAAAGTACTAAAAAAATTTATACATTAAAATTGTTTAATTTTTATATATTTTGAATAATTATTTTAATGTCAAAATTGAATTTAATTATGAAAAATAATTATCTTTTTACATAAATTAGACATTTGATTCATTTGAACAATATAAAGATAAGATATTAATTTCAATGTATGTATGTTCTCATTTCACACATAACTAAAATTATTTTTCAAATAAATCATGATTAAGTAACATGTGATATATAATATTTAAAATTGTGTTACTATCAATGTAATTTTACTTAGTTTTTGTCATATTGGGTTCAATATGTTTCTACCTATAACCCATAAGACAAATATATATAATAAATATACTATAAACATATCTTTCATTATAAAACGATACAACAAAAAATTTCATTATGTCATTTTTTTATAAATATATATAACCTAGAGTAATTTACATACATGAATAATTTTTATGAAAAAAAATAATGTTATAAAATTCAAGATTGTGACATTAAGGAAAACCATTTTATTCAGTACACACATAATTTTATCATTTCACTATACTATTATCTCAGGATAGGTCAATAAGTGTTAATTTCTATCACCCTATCTTGAACTAAATATAATGGATAATGTTCAAATCCTATATATTCTACATTGATCATATAATTTACACTATGATAGAGGTTTTGTTATATTATGTGATACAACACTCTTGTATATCAATACATCTCTATATTAGGTGTTATTTTAATTTAGAATATATAATGAATGTATTTATTTGGATTTACAGTGATATTGTTGTTTCATTACATTTGGTATTATTATTATTGATTAAAATAAATGGAAGTGATAATTCTTAGTTCATTATATACTTTTATATCTAGGAATGTACCTGGTAGCATCTAATAATAAAAAATATTTTACTTATTAATGAATAAACATACACGAATATCATAAATATTATATAGAGACAAATTTTTGTGCTCAGATTAAATGAAAATTGAATATTTTATTTAATAATTATTAGGAATATCACATTTCTATAAAGTATTATAATGATTTTTGAACCCTTATATATCAAGAGCATATTATTAGAGATTAAATGGTACTTTAGAATACAAATGATTATAATATAAGGGCCATTAATGAGATGTTATTAGTATGTTAAATTCTTTATCTATGAATATGACATGTTGCATTATGTTTAATATATTTTATACATGATTTATATGATAGTCATAGTAAAGAGAATCCATTTAGAAATTATTTTCTTAATAAGTATAAGGGAATTGGGTTGATGAGAGAAACTATTTATGTAACATTTATTATTTAACATATGAGCTATAATATTATTAGAATGTATTCGGTTATCAAATCTTAGGATGAAATAAATAAAATATTTTAAAAAGTTAATATAAATGGATAATTTTTAAAAATGATGAAAATAAAAAATCTAATGGAAAACAAAGTCGATGAAAATATTGTTGAACTTCAATTAAAAACTAATGAAAAAAAATATATTAATGAAAACATTATTGTGGTTATTGAAAAATAAAGAATAAGGAATGTAATGTTAAAGGAAAAATTAATAAATACCATGATAGAATATTGAAAATTGGATTTATCAAAATCAATTATTACAATTTTCTTAATATTTGTAATATAATCAATACTAATAAATTTATTTTTATTAAATCATCATGAAATCATGATTAATGTTTAAAAAATCTATGATCAAATGCTTATTGAAATATTAACTTGGAATCTTATAACTAATCGGTCCAAATCATATGCTTTAACCCAAATTTTTAAAAAATAACATGCACATGTTCTAATGAAAATTTATTTTTGTAAATTCTATGGCATAAATTAAATAATTTGGGACGATATTTACCCCTTCATGTATTATTATTTGAAATTTATGAAAACAAGATAAATTAAAATTGGGACCCTTATATAATATAAATGTTTCATAAATTAAAGGAATGCCTAAATTTGGATTAAAACATTTATAAATTATGCTAGATAATGTTTCATGAAAAAAATATCAATAAAGTGAATCTCTGTATACAAAATATCCAAAAATAGATCCAAAATCTACCCATTTTTTCTTTTTATAGGGAAACCATCACCTAATACAAAATTCAACAGGGCTTGTAGCTCCTAAATGCATTAACCTTTATTAATAAGTTATATTAACATACATGAATAATAGAATAAATGTTTTATACATATTAAAATGGGACACGTATAGTGTGTGGGTACAATTAAAACATTAATATTTCCCACCAAACAATTATTGTACTATCATACGGTCATTTTTATATAATTGCTACACGATGTAGGAAATGATAGAATATAACATTAAATTACTTATCATCAATGTACTGAAATAAATTAAACTTTTTTATATTGGATATTGAATTCCATGTACTAAAAAATCTATTCTAGAAACCTACACACTACTTCATGCCATGATCTTAATCTATATAGATTGAATTTTGAAATCATTTAGAAGAGTTTACTATCCAGATATAGTTTCACCCCCACATAGATGGCCTTTATTCTCATATGAATTTATATATACTAATATAAATTTATATTAACACAAATATCCATAATAAGTTTTGTTTTAATTATCATACTAAAATTAAATGTGAATGTGTATATTCACATTTATATTTATATATAGTAATGAACCATTTTAATTACTAGAATAAACTACATAATCTATATAAAATGATTTATCCACAAACCAAATAACAAATAAAAAAACAATAATAGTAAGGATGAAAACTATTACATGATCCTAAATGAAAAAAAACATATAAAATCATAATTACAATCATAGAGAAGATAATAAATAATTATAAAAAATTAATTTCAAAAAGTACATACTTCAAAAATATTTTGAAAATGAAAAACTTTTATAGTTATTTATTACACTATCTTGTGTCACTACTATCATAAATTCATGTATAATATAATTGAGTACAAGATTCCCCAGTTGAATTATATTTTTGACCATAATACATAAGATTAAAAAAGGTAATATGTCAGCAAAAAAGTGATTTAATAAAACATATATAAAGTTATATATTTAGATTATGTAGATAAATATAAAAAAATAATTAAAATGTAATGAACCCCCATATTATATTTATTGAAAAATAGATCTCCAACAAATTACCATGGGATCTAGATCAATGTAACAAGAGGTATTAGTTGGTAAAAATAATTATGATAGGTAATGAAACAACGAACATCTGATGGAAAATCTAAATATCACTAAGTTAAACTTTTGAAAATGTAAATAATAATTAAGAAATTATGCATTTATCCACTAATTAAAACCAAAAAATATATCATACCGAGCAGCCCATGAGGATATATGAACATTAAATATAGTGATATGTGTTACTCATATTCTAGTACTAACATGTTTATTAAAAGTTGTGTGTTGAAATTAAGGTCAAATTATATATTATATCACTATTTTCTATAATTAATAGGAATAAATGATAAGGATAATCAGTTATATGTTTATGTGTTAAATGCATAGATGATTTATTAGTCAGAATGGGTTTTAACTTCATTCTACTTACTCAAATGTTATAAAAGATTAAGTAAATGTATATAGATTTAAAGAGAATCCCTAGTGAGTTCTCCTCTATTTCTCTTTCTTTGATCCATTGTTTTCTCTAAATTCACAATAGATATATATTGCGGCTTTATATCTCTATCCTATAGAATTCCTTTCATTATTCTTCAATGATTCACTATGGTGGTGTGGTTTTGGTTTGAGTGCTTATAGTTTATGTTTTTGACAACCCATTGTTATTGTGAATGTTGATCTGTGATTTCCTTGTGAAAATTTGTATTCTAGGTAGTCTCTTGTTTTTCATTTAGAGATTTGTAAGATTATAATGCATCTGTAAGGTATATGTTGCTTTTAATCTCCTATTTATGTTCTATGTGTGATTTCGAAATGATTTTCATATTTTTGAAAGGATATTAATAGAAAGATTAATGAAATAATTAATTTTCATATCTGAATTGATTTTAAAGAGATTTCAAAAATTATTTATTACTTTGATATATATTTATTATTTTATTATGTATTTATCAATATAATAATGTAAACAATGGCTATTTGGAGCCTTCGTTTCACTGTAATTCTTATAATGTAATAACCATATTTCTGTTTTTTGTGATCTTGACCTATGAGAAGATTTAATTAAATTATATTCTTATAATAATTATTTTCCCCTAGAAATCTACATTCTTTGATAATACTCATTAAAAATAATTAACATATGTGATAATTTACTTGAATAATTGGGGAAGCCGGTTTTTTTGTTTATATGTGTTTGGATTTATTGTGATTTACCAGGGTGGTTTTGGATGTTCTATGGTGATGGAGGTGATCTATTTGGTAGTGTGATGTGTGGGTCTACGATGTGTAGGATGAATAACAATGAGGTGATGTAAGAATTCTTTTTATGTTGTGTGATGTGTTTGTGGTGTAGTTTTTCTAGTGTTGTTCTTTTGGAAAAATGGTTTTCCTCCAACGGATGTGGTGTCATGGTTTTTGTAACGTGGTTATGGTACACTATTTGTGGTGCAACGTTTATGGTGTGTGGCTGTTGTGGTTGTGTGATAGATGAGATGTGTAGTTTGTGTATTGATTTGAAGGGGTTTACATGATTAATTGATGACAAAGGACATGTAGTGTCATCATGGTGGTCTTATAATTTTAGTAAGTAGTTTTTTTACATTGTAATGCTAGTTTAATGGTCATCATGGGATGAACTATGATGACATTGGAAACAAAATTGGTTTGTAGGAAAAAAAATTGAGAGGAATTTTTTTTATGATTTATATAAAGTGAGTACAATGAAATAAAGATTTGTTTAATGTTAAATGGAATAGATAATGAATAGAAGTGAAAAATCATGTAAACAGAAATTTTAATATTCTGAGGTTTTTGTGGTGGATACATGATGTTTCATATAGTGGTGGAATTGGTTGAGATGGTTGTTGTGTAGTACATGTTAGTGATTTCCTGAGGACTAGTGTTGTTTATTTGAACCCCTATGTGGGGTTTTTTCAGTTATCTTAATATCATGTATGTTTATGTTATTTTATACAAACCCAGCCCAAATTGTATAACCTCTTCAACGCATAGTGCTGTTTATTTTAGGGTAATTTCTCCCACTTATTAGATGATGCTGATATAGTTATGCAGCTACCCCACCCTCCTCTTCTCTTCCATCAGAAAAGGTGTGATAGAACAAGTTTCTATTGGAGACAAATGATGTGTTGGTCACATTGTCTATTGGTGATATTTTATTTATTGGCCCATGTTTCCATGATAAAGATGTTATGTTCTTTCCAATTTTTCTATGGTCGGCATGCGATATGTTTTCCAACATGTCTATGGAATATATATGATGTGGTGTGATGTGATATTTGGTAGGGTTGATTCATGGTAGGATAATGGAATGTGGTCTATGTCCTTCATGTTCATGATAACATAGTGATCTGGTTCAATATGTGATGTTATGTGAGGTGTTCCCCATGTTTCTACAGATAAGTTGTGTCATGATATGATTTCAGGACCAAATGTTTTCATCTAGGATGTGATGTCATGGGATATGTATGAAAGGGATGGGATAATGGGTTGTTCAACATTTATGTGTGTTTCTCAGGTAGTTTTGGTTGAATATGAAAATAAATTTGACCATCGATGGGTTGTATTGGAGAGGGGTATGATGCACGATAGAAATATTTGTCATCCCATTAGTGTAAGTAACTGTGTTTGTATTTTGGGAGAGTATTAGATAAGGATATGGTGCACTGGGTGGAGGAACTCGAGATTAGTTTTAGTTTGATCTAAGGATGAGTTATGTTTTGGGTTGTATTGGATGTTATTTTGATATGGGGAGTTGAACATCAATGGTGGACACTATTTCATGGTGACCACGTGGAGGAAGATTTGTTGTGTATATAATTTAATAGGTATTTCTAGTCAATGATTATCTCTTTGATGATGTGGGTTTCTAAGTGGTAGGAACTACTCTTTCTTTATCATGGGTGTCTGATTTTTTTGGAACATTAGATCAGGTTAAATAAACTCATGTACCTTGTTATAGATGTTTTCTAAGATGAAGATTCCATAGTGTGACATCTAAAGGAGGGTTTGTGGTCAGTGATAAGGTATAAGATACCTCATTTTACAACAGTTAGGCAAATATATATGAATAATTGAAAGAGTATATAGATGAAATATTTCCATATTGGTTGACCCTTGAGAGAGTGACCAATATGAATTTTTGAGGATCAGAAATTTAGGTAGTTCATTGTACGTGTTTAGGTAGTCCGAGTTATGTTCATTGGGGAATCGACCAATATATATACATTCTTGACCATTGATAACATGTTGTCTTTTTGAACCTTTTTATCATTTTATATTGTCATTCCATATCTTTGGGAGATATGTTCACCACTAGGATCAGTTTTCAATAGGTCGGGGAGTTCCATTTTAGAAGGGTGACCATGCCTCTTTCAATTGTAACTATTACCTCTGAAGAATCTCTATAAGAAGGGACTGTAGGTTATTGGTCAACAACAAAGAGATGAAAAATATGGAATGTGGAAGACACTTTATATTCCCCTTCCACTGGGTCCTAGGAAAGATGATGGACATAGAGGCAGAAAATAAAAAGTTAAATGATCTAGACATAGTCACATGTAGTTATTATAGGCAATAATGGTAGAAAATATAAGATCTGTTCGAGGTATAATTTTTTTATAATCTAACCTTCTGTGTTATTTGTTGGATTCACGATCCATTCAAAAGTTTTATACAAAATCTCCGTTCTTTATGTTAGGAATGGACATCAAGAAGAATCCTCTAACCATAGTGTTATCTAATCTAGTTGAAGGATATGCTTCTTCAATTGAAGTTTCTCGTGATTTTAAACATTGGACATTTAAAAAAAATTTGTGGGTTACTTTTTCATATCTCAGATAGAACGATATGATAATATCCATTATATAGATTTGTAATATTTCATATATTCAATCGTCGACTCGTTATGGATAAATTTTTATTTTTCTAATGTGGAGGTAGTGTGAGTGGCTTTCACTGAAATGTATGGTTATTGGTTGGATAGTAGGAAAGTGTATCCCCTTTTTACTCAATTGGTAGAGAAATTATTATAATCTCATGATGGACGTCTTACATGTGTTTTAGATGAGTTTGCTGAATTTTTTCCAAGAAGAGGTTATGTCCATACCCCCTCAACATGATATCAAGTGTCAGATAGAATAGAAACATGGAGATACTTTGAGTTCAATGGATTCTTGTAGGATTCCACCCTAGAGTTCTGTTAGTTGAGGATTGAGGTATATGATCTGATTAAGAGGTATTTTCATTAAAAATAATTGATCCATCATGGGGATCTTCAATGTTGTTCACCAAAAGGATGAAGGTAGTATGAGGTCTTGTATAGACTACCAGAGGATGAATCTGTTGATAGTATAACATCAAAACACTCCTATTTCTATTAATGAATTTTTTACCAGATAAATGGATCACGTTGGTTCTCTATGATCGATCATTGGTCTAGAAATCACTATTTGAGAGATAAAGGTGAAAAGTTTCTGAAGACTGCCTTAAGATATAGGTATAGCCACTCTTAGTTTCTAGTCATGTTGTTCACTGTTACAAATAAACCATTCATGTTCATAAGTAGTATAGACTCTATGTTCTGTGACTTCCGGAGCCATTTAATCATCTTATTAAATCATGATATATTAGTCTACATGATGTTAGATGAAAATCATGATGACAATCATATAGTTATATTTGAGGTCCTTTGACACCACAATCATTATTTTAATTATTCCAAGATTGGGTTTTGGATGAAATAGTTCATTTCTATGGACCTGTGGTGTCTTCCCAGGGTGGGGTAGCAGACCCATCGATGTTAAAGAATTTTTTTCTTGGTATAATCCAATGAATGATGTATAAATTTACCATATTATAGGTCTCACTAGGTATTATTAGAGGTTTGTACATTATTTCTCTCAATTTATAGCTCAGATAATATCATTGACCATGAATGGACATGATTTTGTGGAAACATCATTTCAAAGCATCAATCAATGTCTTGAAGAAGAATTTAGTTAAATCTTCAACAATTTAGATTCTTAAGGTGGGTATGTTGTTTTAGAATTTAAGTGACTCATCCTATCCGATAATGGAATGTGTGTTGATGTAGTAGATAAATCGTGAGTGTTTATGCAGTTATTTCCCCACAAGAATAACTATTCCACAATGATATGGATTTTGTAGAAGCAATGTTCACAATAAAGATGTATAGGAATTACATAATCAGTTAGAGTATTTTGGTTTTCACTGAGCATAAGATCGTATGATGTGTTTTCAATTAATGGTTTCTAACTCTATTTTATTAAAGGAGGATGGATTTTCTTCATGATTAAAATTTTGTGAAATCTTATTCCCCTAAAAATATTAATGTAGTTTTAAATGAATAAATTTATGTTTCCTATGTGGATATGGCTCAAGAATATACATATGTATTGAAAGGTATGAAATAATATTTAGAGATTAATATTGAAATTTGAGAGAAAAATATATTAGTTTGTCTTTATCAAATTAAAATGGAGACATATTTGAGGTGGTTGGTGGAGGAGTCCTAGTGGGGAGACTCAGAGATAGAGGTGATGTTTGATCGTGTCAGCCATGATGATTCTAAGAGGGACAGTGAAATGGTGATCATAACAGGAGGTTGCTCCTAGAGAGGATTTTTGTCCTACATGGGACACTTGAGGTTGTTCTCCATGAGTTTCAAAGCTAAATTTTACCTTTATATATGTGTGTGAAAAAAGTTTTTCATGGATTTACGATACATCATCGATCATTGTAGATGAAAAAGGTTAGTATTTGAGTTCCTCAAAAAAATCACGTTTGTTAGTACGAAAAAGAAGATCACAATGATCCAAGAGGATTATTAATGTCTTGTGATGTTAACAATAAGAAATGTAATTACATTTCAACATCATTTATCTCAAGGTTTCATCTAGAACATGGAGGAAGTGATTTTTTTTTGGAGATATTGAAATTTTAGACAATCATTTCCCATTTCTGGAGATCTGTGAGTTAAGTAATGAGTATGTTTTGGTGAGGTAGTACATGGATCATGTGATTTTATTTCATGGGATACATAGGCCCATAATTTTCTATTATTGTTTTCATTTTACCCCATTATCCTAAAAGTATTTTAACACTATTTTGTCTGTCAGTTTTGACAGGGCACTAGTTTTCTCCCTAAAATAGATTAACTGATGGTGAAGACCATCTAAATGTTGGATGATATTTTCTATGAATGGGTATTATAATTTTTTCATCATGGATATGAAACTAATATTTTATCATTTTATCATACAAAAGAACATATCAATCATAAATTTTTATTCCTTTTATGAGTCATTGTATGTTCGATCGTGTCATTCTCCCCTGTGTTGGATGGCACTTGTTGGGTCTATAGTTCATGGTCATCATGTGGTGTAGACCATGATTCAGATGAACCATCTATTTTATGAGAAGGTGATTCCTAAACAGGTCCATCATAAATACTATTCCAGTCACATCTGGCTGACCTAATAATTTTTGGTTAGAGAATATGTATTCTTAAGTCTCTCCCCTTGACATGGGATTCAATGGATTGGCATGATAAGTGATATTTATCATAGTTTTGTTGCACCCATTGATTTATTAGGGTATTTTGGAGAGTTGAAGTATAGTTTTTTGGTTCGAAAATGATAGTATATGATACAAAACATCTTATATGTGTCCTTGCTTCATCGATTTCTCACAACAAAGTCCACATTATTCACTAGGGAGCATTTGATATTATGGACTAATGTGAGTTTTGTGGAGTGTTTAATAGAGATCTAGTATTTCTGAGACAATTTGTTTTGTGACTAGAACATTTCATTTTTTCTTGTGTTATGGTGGAATGGGGTTTTATATGACAGTACTTTGGAGCTAGATATGTAGATTCCATCCCATTACTCGAAGCTATTTTTAGTTTTTCTTTTCCCTATTTTACTTGTGATGTGATTTTTTGATCATGCTATAGAATGAGTGTTTTTTTTCTATTTAAGTGTGATGTTTAATAAAACCCCTTATCATATGAAAATTAACGGGCCTAAATCTTAATTGAGATACATTATACTGTTATGCAATTAAAGTCATTCGGGGAAGTTGGTGACACACAGAGAAGATAGTACTAGGAAATGGAGGATGGGATTTCCTAATTTATTTTCTTGGGTCAATGATGTGTGTTGGTTGTGTTAGTCATTTTTAAATGTTTTTTTCAGGTTTTTGAGATTATGTAGAAATTTGGTGGATGTGTTTGGTACCGATTGATGTTGTGTAGTTACTGATGAGAGATGATGATGTGTCAGGGCAATGTTTTTATTGAGAGTTTTTGTTGGCATTATTGGCTGGTGGAATCATTCATGATTAACACGATCCTTGAAATGTATCTCATGAGGTGGTATTTCATACCCCCACCGTCAATGTTGGGTTTCCGATTCATGGGGATGAGAGTCATTTTAATAGGAATCTAATATAATGGCCCATGCCTTCCCATTTCATTACATTTCTCGTTCTAGGTGTTGGTGGATTTTCCGAGGATGAACGAGTATTTCTTGTGGTGGTTAGAGGTGACATAGAGTAGCTGAAGGATAATCAGATTATTAATGGTTTAAATAACATGAGTTATAAATACATTTCTTCTCTTGTCGTTAAATGACATGTATTTGTTATTTATTATTTATTTATATTTGATAGATTAGTTTCAAGACTAGGAACTGATAAGGCATGCTTATTTTTGATCTATTGTTCGTATAATAAATGTATGAAATATATTAATAATATAAAATAACATGCTAATGATGGATTCTTAAAAATAGAATAACATATCAAAGTGGGTATAAATCAAAAATTTCGATGGCACCATTGGGTTTATAACAAGAGTTTTACCCCAGGAATTACTTAACCATGGTAATCAGAAGGAATTTTTGGAAAAGTTACCATGGTTATGGAAATGATTAAAAAAAATTAATATTGGATCTTTTTTGTTTATGATGAAATTAGATAGTTTTTTAGTAGACTATTATTATAGAATTCTAGGGTTATCGATATAACCCATGATACATTGGAGAACCGCTGAAGAGAGTATTAGGGGATCTCTATCAGTTGAATAGAAACCGAAACATAGATCGACAATAAATTTGAAACAGAATTGAAGGATCTCTCTAATAACCGCGTCACCATTTTTCTATTGATCGGTCATCGATCCAAATCAATGTAAACAATTATTTTGATTGGTTTCATTTTTATTTATAATTTTATAAAATGAACATGAATCAGTTTACCAATGTATTGATTCATTGATTGGTCATCATGTGTGATGGGTTAAAATAATAAGGTTTCTGCGGAATTGCATTTTGATTGATGATTCATCATTTTTATTCTCAATATAATGAATCGAGTCCAAAAAGACCATGGACCAAGGATTTTTCTTATAGATTTGTGTGTGATCATTTCTACCCTAATTATTTATTCATCATGGGAGTTCTTCATGTGGATCTTGGTTCGTCTTATCCTAATTAATTTATCATTATATATCCTTTTATTGGTTAAATGATCTGATATTGTATATTTGGAGCATCTCAACTGGGCTGTGTTGTGATGATAGAAGAGTTGATGAATCAGACAGTTTTGGATACCCAATTTTCTATTCTTAATTGCACAACGAATAATGTTTAAAGATCCAATATTCTAAAAAGGTGACTGATTTGATGTTATTGTTATGTAATTGAATGACTCGATGTGTATGGATTCATGATTTTTTGGAAATTAAATCACTAGATAGATGGTTTTATGAAATTTCAAGACATGCATAACTAGATTTTAGATTATAAAAAATTATTCACTACAAGAAGTGAAATTCACGGCCACTTGCAGTGTTCCCCCTATGGTATCTAGGGTTTCATATAATGTTATGTATCAGTCCACTATGCAACCCCTGCCACGCGGTGAGGGTTCTATCCCCAGTTACTAAGTGAATACCTCAAAGGGTACACAAACACATGGTGGGGTGAAAGGGTTGGGGAACTCCATATACTCCCTTACATGGACATGGATGGTAAAAATTACATAGATTATTCCATGTACTCATACATGCGTTGGGTGCATGAGAAAACTGGATATCATGTACTATTACCCAGACTTGGTATGGGACCGAGTCCATTTACCCAGGTAGGACACAGTGGCATGGGGCACAGCGTGTTACAATTTTAAAGAACGTGTACATTCTGGAACATGTCTGGGATCTCCTATCTTATATATATTTGTTGAGTATCACTATATTATGTTCCCCATATCCGTTCACATGGGAGTTAGTATGGAATCATATACTACACCTATGATGTTGATCCCTTAATTATGAATTCTTTGATAGAGTTAATAGAGTCACTCTATGAGGCACATAGTGATATCCTTAATTAATCATCATTCACTATGTGGATTTATTGGTATCTTTGTGACCAACACTATGCAGGTGCGGATCCTTTAAATAGTAGTTTCATACATATTTAGTATTTGGTATACCACCTATCATTAGGTGTGTTCTTCATCTATGTATCATATCTAATCACACATTCAATTGGTTTTTCAAATAATGACAACTAATTATCATTAAATATCGGATGGATGATATCTATGCTATTAGGAAAAAAAGTTTATTCTCCCAAATGGATTCAATAATTATAGATCAAGATGGAATCTAATGAAATATTATTACAGTTTTAATTTACATAAATAATTTTTTTTATTGTGAATATATGGATATTCTTGTTATATAATATATATAACTATAAATATGTAGATATGATTGTAATTTTTTGTATGATTTGTGATTTGGGGTTTCCTTCTGGGTATTTTCATAATCATTCCTAAATGATATTTTCTTACAGCTGTTGTGTCTTTTTCATATGATTGACCATATGACTGAGTCCATGAAAAACTAGTAACCAAAGCTTCTGAATGTGATCAGGCATACCAAGGTGTGTTCTTAAATTACTATGATAGTGATCCTATCTTCACATTTAGGTTTGACATGTTTTTAAATTCATTTTGGTGGGATTGTAATTGTCTCTATAGATATACCTTTAATTCATAGTGTACTATGGTTGTTGGATTTTAATGTATACATGCATGGTTGTTAAATCATTTCAGTATTTAAGCAATAAATTTTCGTGGATATGTGTCCATGTGTATATATACCTAGGATAAGGACTCCCATGTTAGTGATATGACTATTTGATGCTATTTTTTATCCCCTATCATGTTGGGGGATGGCTTGGGGAGTCATGAAATGGCCCACACTAGAATGGGTTATGATAGAGCTGTATCAGTGAAATATGGTTATACCATAGTATTAGATTATATGAGTTTTCTTGGAAAATATTTTTACGTGTTTAGAGTTTTGATTTCAGGCCAGGGACTCACATTTTGGTGTGATATAGATCATATCAATTTACAAGGTAACTAATCAACTTTTTTACGACTCATTGCATTCTGATAATTGGATGTAGAGGAAAAAATGGGGCATCAATCATGTAGGAATGGATTGTGTTTTCAAGACCTTATTGAGTATGTTTTGTAGATATTCTAATTAATCGTGGTACATCATATATATTTTTGGATGACCCTACAATGTATTCCATCTACAGTTTAGCATCATGGTTAGGAGGATGATACACTCAGTGATGAGGCATTGATAAATGGACAACATCCTGATATATTAACTCATGGTCTATCACCATATATTTCACCGCCTATAGAGAATCCCATGGTACCCACATTACTAGAAGATTAGGTGTAATGAATGAGTGAACATCATGAGGTTAACCGATAGAGGGCCCTCGGGTTTTGAGGCAAGTACTAACCACAAGCATATGTGGACTACTTTAAGGCAGATACTCGGGTATTCTTTTGGGTTAGTGAACCATCAAATCAGATGGTGGTCCTAGAAGCAAACCTTAATAATGGATCAACAGGGTTATGGTGGGGTTAGTTTAACTAATCTAATGATGAGGTTAATCTACCATGGTCATATTTTTATCAACTCTTCATAAAGGAGTTCTCACTAGCTACATTGATGATTGTATGTATGTTGGATCTTCATTGGCTCCCATAGGGTATAAAAATAGTATTTGTGTATTCATAATTGTTTATAAACCTCTCTATGTACTTAGTGGATATTGTTTGTGACCTGTTCTTCAATCCATGAATAGTTTATAGAGGTCAACATTGAGTAATTATGTCACACGTTATCCCACTATTAATTCCATTCTATGATGGTGTTATAGACCACTATTTTTTTGTGAGAGTTTTTTGGATGATCATATATGGAATATGGTTTTATGTAGCAGGCATACTATATCAGAGACCTTAGATATAGGGATCCCATATTATTTTTAGGTACCATGACATGATATAAGTTCCCGAAGGAGGCCCCAGGATGGAGTGTATGTGGTCCAGGGATCCTATGGTGTGTCCAATAAACCTAGAGAGAGGTGGTTCTACTCAATTTATTGAAGATAAAATATCACCTGAGATTATCCCTCCCCCATAAAACATACATAGAGAATTTGGATATGCCACTAAGGTAAAAGAAGCTACATGAGCAGGTAGGATTGTAAGGTAGTGATCATAAAATTGGAGATGAGTGGGTAGTAAGAGGTAGTATAAACATTGACTTATTACCACCACCACCACCATGTCATCCATTCTAGGTTTATGAAGCTAGATGTCAAGGGTCGAACTGACGTCAGTTGAATCATATGACCCGGATGCTCTAGAAATGTTTTGAGGGATGATATTTATCTTTCATACCATAGTTGTAGAAATGATAGACCTAGGTCATAGTCATTCATTTCATACCGCATACATTGTACAATACAATGAGATTTGGGTTTATATCTTACCCTAGATCATGCTCTTGGTGTCACCTACTATAGAATACTCTAGTATCACACACTTGTGCTGATAGTGTGAACTAAATCTTGAAGGTGACAGTTTTTGATTGGATAATATTGTATAAAAAACGAGGCCATATGATGTCGTACTAGGTATGGACCGGTTATCAATAGTTCATTCCTAGATTAAATTTTTCATCTAAAAAATGTGGTGTGTCTATAGTGATAGAATAATTCATTATTTTTTAGTGAAAATGATACCTTGTAGTGATGGATGGAATCATTCATAGGAGGGTGAAGCTGATTACTAATCCATTGGATAGTGTGGCCCTTGGTGTAGTGGATGTAATGATATCCTGGTTTCCTATAGTGGTGGATTATTATGGGGAACTCTCCCCTAATGATGTCCCAGATCTACCTTCCCATCAAGGGTTTTACATATACAGTTATTTACATTCCAGGATGACCTGAATATCTATTCCATCATATAATATGTCTCCAATAGTGTTTCATGATATGAGGATTCAGTTGGATGACTTACAGTGGAAGGGGTTTTTTGGACCTATTATTTCACCCTGGGAATCCCCATTGATGTTCTCTATGAAGGATGATGAAATATTTAGTTTTTTTGCGAACTACATCCACTTTAACATGGTAATTGTAAGGAAATATTATCCACTACAAAATATCAATGACCTATTTGAATAGTTTTTATTGGAATTATTGTTCTCACATTTTGACATTAGTTTATTTTAAGACCAGTTGTGAGTACGAGAAGGGGATTTACTGAAGATGGAATTTCAATGCCACTATGGTCACTAAGAGAACGTTTTGATTTCATTTGTCAATAAGAATGACTTAGAAGTGTTAATGGGACCCATTAACTTGATACTTTTTCCTTTACAATATTGATTTGTTCAGATGATAATCAACAGTATCCATGGGTACTTGATGTTATAGATGGATCATGAAAAGAACATGATGGTGGTTCTAGACATAATTTAAGAGTAACCACATTAATGAGATGTCTCAGTGATCCAATTCTAGATTTAGGTGGACCACTTTATGGGACATGATATATCAACATAGGGAGTCGAAGTAGACTCAACCATGTTCAAGGAAGTGTTATCTTGGGATCCACCCAGGACAATAATAGATGTGTGAATCAACCTTGGGACATAATGATATTACTATAGATTAATACTAAATTTATTCTAGATATCAACACCAATTATAGCTTTGAATCTAAAAGGGAATCATTTTTTAGGGATAGAGAGGTTCTACCATCCATTTCAGTAGTTGATGATGAATTTGAAGAGTGATCCTATCATGGTACTTCTATAAGAGGGTGTCGAGTTCATAGTGTTATATGATTCATCAAGAACTATTCATAGTTATTTTATAATGAAATGACCGGTGGTGGATTCATATTATTCATGTCAGTTGAGACTATATTATAAGAACCAAGTGACCCACAATCCATATTTAGTAGTGAAAAAATTCTTGAAATATATTTCACGACACTACATAATGGGTGAGAGGATTATAATTTTCTATCATCAAAAGATTATCAACTATATATTCCATTTGAAGGATCTCAAATTGAGATAGAGGTGATTGATGGCGATCCTCTTGGAATATGACTTCATATTTTTATATAATATTTCCCTAGGGAATGTGGTTGAAGGATATCTCAACATGATATATTCTTCATAGCTACTGAATAAGGCATATAATAAGTTGGACTCACTACAACCATCCTTTGTGGATGGATTTGGAGGGGCATAATTCTAGACAATGGTTTTCACCCCCCCCCCCCAATTTAATATCATTTAAGGGAGGTAGAACATTGGATGTTGATTGTGATACCCAACACAGTCAAATATACAGTAGAAGTTCTCTTGATCAATTTTCTTAAGGTGAATAGCATTCTGTTATTTTATGAGGACACAAGGTGGTACTAGTGAAATTATAGGATGTTTTTCTATGAGTGATCCATACATTTAATTTGGTGGAACTTTAAGTGGAGTATGATATGGACAAGAACCTATGAAATCATTTTTGTTAGTAATGGACAATGAATTTAGTGCCAGAGATTTTCACTATTTTCCATCTTTTCAGAAGTGAAATATGATCACCATGTTCAAATTGGTTTATTTCAACCACTTGAGGTTAAAAAATGGAATTGGGATATGATATCTATTTATTTTGTGATGGGATTACAACATATTTCTATATAAAATGATTTAATCTAGTAGATAATACATATACTCACCGCATTGGCCCATCCATTATCAATTCATGGTTAGAGTTCAGTGGGGAGCATGGGATTCCTCATCATTTTGAAGATAGCCTGACACCATGGAGTTCCATCGATGATTGTTTCTAATCGTGACAGTCGTTTCAAATTGGAGTTTTAAAGGGATTGTTGGAGATGTATGGGACAAATTTATTCTTGATAATCTCTTTTAACCCCAAGAAATGACCCCTATAATTTGTGTAATATTCAGGTTATAGAGGACATGTTGTGATCTTAGATGTTGGACATGAAAGATAGTTGGTAGGGTGACATACATTGGTGGAGTTTTCATAGAATAACAACTACCATTCCACAATTATTATGGAACTATACATTTCATTGTATGAGATAACCTATAGGTAACCACTTCACATGACCAACCTTGGAGAGTCAGTACTCTTGAGACTAGTATTGTTGTGGGAAACTACTAAGAAGGTTCAGATAATATAGGTGAGGTTGAAGACTAAACATATCCATCAAAAATACTATTAGACAATGTAATGGGGCACATAAGAGTTTGAGAGATGGGAACATATGTTCCTATGAATTTCACCATAACTTTTATTACAAATATTTAGACATAATGGAAAACTATCATTGAGATTCAATGTCCCATTATTTATGCAACATAGAGTTGGTGAGGTGGTATAACACATATCACTACCACCACATCTATACCAGGTACACGTCATCTTCCATGTGTCTTAGGTGGGGAGGTCCCTTCATGAGCCATTCTACATGTTTAAATTGGGGATCTAGATGTTGAGGATATAGAAATATTTTCTTATTATCTAGTAGACATCAAGTATATTTAGGTGAATATTATTAATGGGAGATGTATCCTTTAGATCATGATTGGTGACAGCACCAGAATCTTTCAGACAGAACATGGGATAAGCATGCCCATATTATTTCTTATTAAACACATCTCTTGGTGTATCCCTTGTTTTTATTTTTGGGACAAAAGGATCTATATGAGGATTAATGGGAATTCATGTATTTTCCATGAATTTTTTTTTGAAATTTTATGGATTATTTCTGAGACCAGACACTAAGAGAGCGTGTGACTCCAATTCCCAATTTTCATGGAATAAATGCTTGATGTATTTTAAAAAAAAATCAAATTGAACATGCACATTGTTTTCTTGAAAATGATGAATAACCATTAAAAGGGGTGCAGAATAAGAAATATGAGGGCACCGTAGAGTTTATAATGATGGTTTTAGGCTTTTAATTACATAATATTGGATAGAGTAGGATATTCATGGAGAAGTCATTGCTGTTGGAAAAATTAATAAAAAATGTGACTAAATTATTTTATTTGTTATTACTTATCGAATAGTTTGTAGAGCCTTTACATATACTTTTATTATAGAATTCATGTGTTACCTCAAAACCCTATATATATTATAGAGAGGTTGGAGAAAGAATTTGTGGATCTCCCTCAGGTAAAAGACAACTACATCATAGATCGATGACAAATATGCACCAAAATTGAAGGATCATTCAATGAAAAAAGAAACTCCTTCATTCTCATCAGAGATCAATATAAATTTTGGTAATATTTTTTATTTTATTCTTTCACTGTTCTTATATTATTTGATAAACTATAATCAATCAAACAAATTATTTATTCACATATAATCCACCAAAATGGATGGGTTGCATTAATCAGGTATTGGGTGAATTAATTTTTTATTGTTGATTAATTATTTTTATTCGAAGGAAAGTTAATAGAGTTTAATAAACACAAATACTAATGATCATTTCTCAAGATTTTTATTGTTCATTTCATCCCTGATTCATCATTCATCACGATCATTCATCATTCGGCTTGTGGTTTGACATATCACAATGAATCTATCAGTTGGATCCCATTTCCTAGTGATATGATCTAGTATTTAAGATATTTAGTCATAATAATATGATCGATTTTTGTCAATAGAATTAGGAACCAATTAGAAGGTTTTTGGATACCCAATTTCATGTTCTTCAATGTGTAAAAAATAATGAGGAATGATACATTTTTCAAGAATAAAGGACGTTCTGGAGCTAGTTTTTTGGTGATCAAATGCCTTTACAATGATATATTAATGACTTTTTGGTGAAAGAATAGATTGATTAAAGGATGTAAAAAGTTATTAGAGGAATGAAACTAGATCTAGGATTCTGAAAAATTTTACATTACATGGATTATGATGTGTAACCTCAAGCCAAAACTCCCCCCCCCCCTCAGAGCATATGGTTTCAGATAATGTTAAATATCACACAACATGTGACCCCTATCAGAGTGTATGTGTTCACTACCTAGCAACCTGGCATGCACCCCAAAGGGTACCTGGGAAATGGTTGGTGTAAATAAGTGGGAGCACACTATGTACTCCCCTACTTGTGAACGCCTTTGAATAGGTATATGGGCTATTCCATGTACAGTTACAAGGGAAGAGTACATAGGATAACTAAAAATTTAATACTACTACATGAAACCAATGTGAGACACATGATTTTACATTGCCATGACCTGGGGTCTAGGGACATGGCATGTAACCCATCTACAAAACAATTGCATTATAAATTATTTCATGGATATCTTTTACTTGGTATCTAGGATGATTTTCAGTTGGGTTTGTTCCCCACATCCCTTTATGTGAGGGTTAGTATGGAATCATCTCTTACAAATAGGAAACAGATCCCTTCATTGGGGCAACCGGGATAATGTTTTTGGATTCCCTCAATAAGACTCATAGTGATATCCTCTATTCATATTCATTCCATAAGTGGAGTTCTAGGTATTTTTGTGAACAAAACATGGAATATTTCAACCCCCTTTTAGTATGATAATCCATACTATGATGCTGGTATTATCAAAAGACATGGGATTGGTCCTCATAAATATATCATATCTCCTTGGGCTTTTAATGTGTTATTATAAGGTAATGACTCGAAGAACATTTCCACTCTAATGATTACAACAGTGCTATTAGACTTAGGAGTGTGTTCTCACAGATGACTGTTATGTGGAACCATCAAGAATCATATTCTAGCATATTAATGATGATATTTAATAATGGAATGTGTGTCTATATTGAGTATATCTTGGAATTCTTGTTATTTTTTATATAGAATTATACGTGTGTAGAGATGATAGTATTTCCATTGATTAATGACTTTTTATTTTAGGGCTTCCAACGAGGTATTGTAATAATGTTCCCTCTATGGGATTCTGCCACATGTTTCATGAATGGTACAGATGATCACCCTTTTTATATAGTCCTTGACTGACCAATACTAAATGGTTCATAGTGACACCAGGCATACTGAGGTGTTTTCTTATGGTAGTTTGATAAAATTCCTAGTTTTACTCTCTATTTGAACATTTTTTTGGACTCATTGTAATGGGATTTTATATGGCCCTATATAATTTGACTTACATCACACTGTACTATAGTTGTGTGATTTAGATGTCTGTATTCATGGTCATTCATACATTTTAATATTATAACATTTTATTGGTATAGATATGTGTGTGTTTAGGTAGTTAGGCTAAGGCCTCCCATGCTATTTATGTCCCAACAAATCACTAGTTTCTATCTCATAGACTTTGGAAGGTGGGATTAAGATATTTCCTCATGGTCCTCACTAAGATAGTTCAATAGAAGTCGGCCAGGTTCATTACTTTTATATCCAAGAAGGGGAGAGGGATCTGTGAGATACATTTATATCATCAAAAGTAAATCAATGGAGTGTGATTCATAATGTATGAGGGGATGCTAATTTTTTTAGAATGTGGGATAATGGGAATTGTAAATATCTAGACTTTTTAAATGATATTTTTTTCTTGAGTAAATATATTTTGCATATTATATTATTTGAAACACATAAAAAAATTGAAACAAAAAAAATACATCATTAATAATGATCTCCACATTAGTGAACTATGAAATTAATTAAAATTAAAAACGTTTTATCGAGAAGTAAATATAAAATAGAATAGATAAAATTAGATATAATGGGTCACTTAAATCTTCTACAATCATCATTCACATTACTAATTCTGTAAAATTGAAAAATAAAATTTTTAAATGATCAAAATCATTATAAATGAAAATATAACATCAGTAAGATATTTTATGTGAATTTTGAGTGAAATAATGATGTTGTACTTAGAGGGTAAAAAGGGATATGTGTCCATTGGGATTTGGAATTTTATGACCATTTTTAATATAATAATGTTGGCCTATATGAATTTTTTTGAATATTTTTGTTATAAACAATACCATTGGTTGATAATTTTTCCATTATAATTAGTGTATATAAGTAGTAATTAAAATGGTTGATTAATATAAAATAGAGAATCTAAGGCCACATCTAGTAGATCCATTCTGTTTGAATCCCATTTGTTAGAACATGGTTATGAGGTATTGACACTAGGGTTTCTCCATGGAAAACAACCTCATGAAATTTAAAAAGAATATCTTGAATAAAATTTCATACTGGAGAATCTCATGTTAGTGAAGATTAACAATCAGTCGATGTTAGTAGAGCTGCCCCATAAAAATATGACCATTTAACACCTCACCCATAGAGAATATGTGGAAGTAATACATAATTATGTTTTTGGTCATAAAAACCTAATGTATGATTCTAATTTTACAAATAAAACTTTTATTATACCAACCACTTTCAAGAATATTTTTTCTTAATAAAATATATATTTAATTGAGAGTAATTTGATAAAATTATTTATAGACTAGTAAAACAATTTTATTTAATGGTATAGATTTTCTCAGGCCATTCATTTGTGAAAATCCATCATTCATGGTGTTCATGGGGCAATCCATGACTCATTCCAATTGTTTTCCAAAATCTTATTTTGAACTGTCAGTGTCAGCATGTCAGTGCATCATCATGTAAGTGGGTTGGGATGTCATTTGGTCAGCCGGTCAATGTGTCGACATGTTAGTAGGATGACATTTCAGTGTGTTGTCATGATATCATGTCAATATGTCAGTGAATCAGAATGTTAGTGGGTTGTCAAGGTAGTACATCAGCATGTCAGTGCATCAGTATGTCTATGATTCCACATGTCAGCACACCAATGAGTTAGGGGCATCGAAATTGGTGAGTCTAGGGTGTTGACATTAGTGAGTTTGGAGAATCGGTGAGTCATTGTGTCGGTAGCTCATCACCGGTAGGTCTAATCAATAGATCAACAATTGGTGGCTCAACATTTTTAGGTCATGTCAATAGCTCACTTGTTGGTGGATCAGTTTTGGTGACTCACACAATAGTGGCTCATTTCCCAGTTTTTCCATTTTTTCCCAGTTTTCCAGTTTTAGCCGCTTTTCTCTTATTTGATATAAACCGAGTTTGATGGATTTTTTGTGATTTTTAAGGGTGATTAAATTTTTTTAATGGTAATGATTTGGTCAAAGACTAAAGAATAATTTATTGATAAGAAAAAAAGGATTACAAAATGCGAAAGGAAGGGATTTTTTTACAATCTCTATCAAAAAGATAAAATAGGTCAGAAGGAATATAGTCTAGCCAAGTCATGCTTTGATAGACTCCTTTGTTGGCTAGAGCATCAGCAATGGAATTTTATTCACTGTAGGCATGGGTAGCTATATAATCAATCCCATGGAGCAAATTAAGGCAGTTCATCCAATGAGCGGTGAGAGACCAGGCTAGGTGGATGTTGCCATTCCAGATGGCATGTATAATAGTGGTTGAATAACTTTCAATACATAGATTTATCCAACCTCTTTGAAGAGAAAAATCAACAGTATGAATAATGCTGAGCATTTATGCCTTCAGAGATGAAGAGTGACCACATCCAACAAAGATGCAACCCTGACATTGACCAGCTGAGTCTCTGAAGATAGCACCACAACTGGTAGGACCAGGGTTGCCTTTGTAAGTGCCATCAACGTTCACTTTGATCCACCCAAGCATTAGAGATTTACAGAACACTTCAATGGAGCGTTTAGGATTTGGGAAAATGTCAGGTACATGAAGATGACAAAGGACCATAAAGTCACCAACTGAGTTTTTGCAACAGTCCTTTTGAATTGAGGCTGCTTCATGAATCGCAAGAAGAATTCGGGACTTCCCTGCATTAAGATTGAGAGAGTGATTAATGTGAATGAGGTCATTTCTAACATACCAGAGTTTATGCAGGAGTTCCGCCACTGCCACAAGAAACAGATTTTTGACCTGGAGAGAGGCATCATGTATAGTGCAATTATTTAAAAACAAAGAAATTGAATCTTTAATGGGATTTCTGCAATTTAAAAGATCAAATATGTAATTCCAAAGTGCATAGGCCGTCACAAAAGATAGAAATATATGATTGGCATCTTCCGTATGCTGGTTACACAGATGAAATTTAGAACAATGGGAAATGCCAAATGTTTGCAGACTAGTTTCTATAGGTAATCTACTGTGCGTAGTGCGCCAAATAAGGGTAAGCCTAGAAGGTTTAATCCAGGGTTTGTTAAATTGATTCACCCAAGAAAAATTAGATTCATGGTCAGAGAAATTATGCTTATAATAGATTTTATAATCTAGAATGCCATTAAAAGAAGGTTCCCAAACAAGGAAATCACCAACAGAAGAAAAAGTATAATTCTCAATAGCTTGCATAATAATATCAGGGAGATCAAAATCAGGAGATTGTAAGACCTCCTTTATAGACTGATTAGTATCTTCAAGAAGATTACTAAATGGAAGCCAAGAAATCAGAGGGCTACCACACCATTTTCCACACCAAAAATTAATGGAAGAATCAACACTGAAAATCCATCTAGAATTTTTCTTGATTTTGTGATAAGAATCCCGGATGGAAGGCCAGATGGAAGAGTTAATGAAATTAAGATTTCCTTTTGAAATCTTAGAGAAAAAACTATGTTTTAGAATATCAGTAGATTTATAAGTGGAGTTAATGATGCGCCAAGTAAGGGAGTCCTGAAGAGCATCATTGAACAGCTTTAAATTTTTAATGCCAATTCTACCATTAACAATGGGTTTACAACAAGAATTCCAAGGAATTGTAACAAGATTCTTTTCAAAAATGCTTCCAGAACAAATGATGTTTTTGATATAAGTATTAATTTTTATAAAAATACCAACGGGACTTTTATAGACCATAAGGGAGTAGACCATTTTAGAAACAATGGTCGATTGAACCAAACAGATTCTCCCATCCATGGAGAGAGACTTCCCTTTCCAATTAGCTAGTTAATTTGTGATATGATAAATGATATTAAAAAAATATATAGCTTTGGGAAGACCCCAAAATAGAGGAACACCCAAGTAAGTGAAAGGTTAAAGGCCCTCTTTAATACCTAGGTAATTTATAATACCAGATTTCCTTCTTACCGGAAAATTATTGCCAAAATAGATATAGGATTTGTTCTTGGAAATTGCTTGACCAGAGACGTCCTCATTGTGAGATATAGTTTTCTTGAGATAATGAAGATTTCTTTCATCCCCATTTATGAATAAGATAATATCATCAGCATATAAAATATGGGTGGGGGAATTTATGTTCCTGGCCACCTGAATGGGTTTAATCAAATTTTGTTCAACCTGGTGGTTTATGAGTCTGCTAAGGTAATCTTCAGCAATAACCAAGAGGATGGAAGAAAGGGGATCTCCCTGCCTGACACCTTTAGATCATTTAAAGAAACCTCTAGGGGTACCATTAATCAAGATAGAGATATGGGCTTAGTGAAAGAGAGTCTTGATTCTATCATTGAAGGAATCATTAAAACCAATGTTTTTGAGAACTTTGTAAATAAAATTCCAATTAATGGTGTCAAAAGCCTTTCTAATATCCAGTTTGATGGCCACAAAACCACCTCTAGAGTTTTTGTTTAATGTATTCGTATATTCAAGAGCAAGACAAATGCAGTCTTGAATGGATCTGCCTTTGATAAAACCAAATTGGTTCCAAGAGACAATTCTATTGCAGATAGGTGCAAGTTTATTTGCAATAATTTTTTTGATGGTTTTATAGATAGTGTTAATCAAAGCTATAGGTATGAATTGATGGATCTCAGCATCATTCTCAACTTTAGGTATAAATGTTAGAAATTGAGCATTGATTCCCTGAGGAAGAGATCCATGAGATAAAAAGGACTTAACAAGGTTACAAACATCATTTTGTACTATATCCCAATGATTTTGGAAAAACCATTATTGAATCCATCCGGACTAGGAGCACTGTCTGGGTTTAGCCCAAAGACAATGTCTTTAATTTCATGATCGAGAGGAGTTCTTAAAAGGGACTTATTGTCTCCTTCATCAACCAATAAAGGAATGATGTCAGGTTTAAGATCAACATTTCTGTCCAGACCATTTAAAATGTTATGAAAAAACAAGGTAACATGATCCGTAATGGATTCTTCAGAATCAATGACCAAGTCATTATGAATGAGCATAGAAAGAGGAAGACTGACCTTTATAATTCTTTGAAGAGAATTATAAAATTTAGTATTGCAATCACCATCAGTAATCCATTCAGTTCTAAACATCTGTTTACGAATATTTTCCTTAAAAGTGAGTAAGGAATTAAGTTTAGAAGAGATATTAACTTCCAACTGAGGATCCAAAATAAAATTAGAATTATTGTTCTGGGTTTGGAAGTGACTGATTTCATCTTCAAGGTAAGAGATGTCTATATCTATTTGTGAGTTTGAATTTTTACACCATCCCTTTAGAGCCTTCTTAAGAACTTTCAATTTATGTAAACAAGTAAAAGGATCTTTATGATGCTTCATGGAGTTCCAAGTGTTAAACATAAAAGTGACACAATCAGGATTCGAAGACCAAGAATTGTTAAATTTGAAGGGAAATAAAGGTTTTTGATCATTCATGAGAAGATTAACAAGGATAGGATGATGATCATAATTGATTCTAGGGAGAGTAACACTAGATATTTTGTCACAAAAATCAAGAGTCTTCATGTTAACAAAGGCTCTATCAAGTTTACTAGAAATGTTCTTATTGTAATTTTTTCTTTACCAGGTGTATTTTTCACCAATAAGATTGATCTCGAATAGGTTACAACCATCAATAGTAGATTTAAACTCTGTAGTTGAAATGGAGAGATGAGAGGGACCAATTTTTTTAGAAGGGGTAAGAATGGCATTGAAATCTCCCAAAACAATCCAAGAATCTTGAATAAGATTAGCAATATCAAGGAGTTGAAGCCATAATATTCTCATATCCTGATACCTATTTTTGGAATAAACCATAGTACAAAAGATATGTTGACCATTCCATAAGAAGTCACAGGTAAATTTCCGATCAAAAATTCTAAAAATGTTGATATTTTTTAAAGAGTTATGGCAAAAAATCCACATTTAGTCAACATGAGGACTGCTATTACAAGAACCTAGAAAACTGTAATTAAGAGCTCCAAATATCATAATGTTCAGTTTAAAATTGACCATTCCATGTGTGTTTTCTTTTCTCTCTTGGTTCTCATAGATCCTTCTTCCTAAGACAATTCATAGTACTATGCTAAAGCACCTCCTGTCCAATTTTCATGGAGTTTATTGCTTCTTACGTGATCCATTTTTTATGATGCAAGGAGGAGATTTGGTGGCCTAAAGTTCCATGGGATGATTTCATCTACCTATATTTAATTTTGACTCTTCAATGGTGGTGGTACATATGATTTAATCTAATGAACGTGATGATGATTTTCGGAAAAAAAATAATTATAATGGAATATCATAAAAAGATAACAGGAGACAGTTAAATAATGAGACGAGAGTGGTTTGATGTTTGATCGCCTACTTTATTTTGTTATATCTATTTCTCTTTGGATCATTGTTGTTGTATGCCTTCTGAAAATCATGTATTTGTTGGCATTATCTTGTGTAGTGGTAGTGTTATATTTTTTTATGATGTTTGATATTTGGTCGTAACATGAAATATACATAATCACATATACATTTGATAATTAAATATATACCCCAAGATCAAACATATTATATAATCTCCATAGTTTTGGAAAGTGGAATTATAGAACCCCTTTTGGCTAATTCTGAATACCCTTGGTTTGATAGTGTGGTCGTATAGTGTGTGTTTTTTGGGGTTCTATCCTTTTGTAGGTTGTGAGTATAGGGGTGGACTGATATTTTGGTTCCTTGGAAAGGGTGTAGTATGTGTGAGTAGTGGAGCTGTCATTAATTTTAGTTTTTGTGGTTAATTGTGGTATTGGTTGTAGTGGTGGTGTGTTGGTTTCTCAGCTTGAGATAACGATTGATTTAGGAATCGATGGACTTGTAGGTTGTGGGACAGGCTTATTTTGTGTTTTGGCCACTGAGAAACATTGGGTAGTGGGACTACATTGTTTTAATGGGCTTGTTATGTAGTAGGACTGAATCTAGTAATTTTTCGGGAAACGGGGCTACAGGTTTGGGTGGTTTTGGGACATCTAATAAATTAATATTCTGAGTGTTGTGTTTTTGTGCATCAGGGATATTGGGATTGGTTGTGAGAGAATGAATTTGTGGTATGACATTGAAAAAATGAAAAAATAGCTTCCCTAGGTAGTGTTGGAACAAATTATGTGAAATCCTTATTAAATAATTATAAAATGATTGAATGAAAAAGTGGTTTAGTGTATGCACTGGCAGTGGATGTATGTGTCGTTGTGCTTATAGGGGAAATATTTAATGTGGTCATGGCGGTGTGGTTGTTTTTTTGGGACTCGTATGTTGGGATGAGGGTCTATTTACTTATATGTATACATTTTAGTTCCTTGTGATTTCTATATTCACCCCACCCTTGTAAAGCACCACATGTCGAACAACCCCATTTCATTTGGGAGAGTGCCATTCCCAATATCCCATTGGGAGGGTGGATCGATGTTTACTAACATTTTTCACCATACCCTCTTCTAGGTTCTTATTACTCAAGCATATTTGGGTAGGCTATAATGGATTGAGGCTTACCATAGTCTAAGATCCTTTGGGAAGGATTGTTGTGGATTAGGGTCTCAAGTGTTTACTGGCCAGGTTTGATTCCAAAGTGTTATTGGGATGAGGCACATGTGTCTTTGGGCGAGAGCTACAGTTATTATGGCCTAGGTGACTTCGATCGAGAGGTGTGGTTGTTATGGACCAGGTGTCTGCGGGTGGGAAGTGTGGTGTGGTGTGAGGCCCAGGTGTGTGCCAGCAAGTGGTGGCAGTGGAACTGTATTTTGGAAGAGTGGAAGCATGAAGATGTTAACCATTAGGAATGAGCAGTTAACTAGTGGGAAAGTGGTATGGGGTTCCCAAATGTTTATGTTCTTATACAACTACATTACATGAATTATGTTTTTTTGTTCCTTGGTGTGGCTGGGCAGGTTAGTACTCCTTCGTTGGTTCTTGTATATTCAATTACATTCTCAAAGGTGCATTATTATGGTCCACCATCTGTGTATGAGTTGCTTTAATTTTCCAAATGTGTATACTTATATACTCACCCAAGGGTTGTAAAACATTTTTCATTCATCCTAGAGGACAACAAGGATCATGATGGAATTTACTAGCTTGTGTGTCTGGATATTTTCCATTTCATCTTAGCTTCTTTTATTTTGTAACATTAATTTTTCTTTTTTATGTAACCTCTATCAGTTTTACTTTTGAACATGCATGTGGGATTGGATTTTGGATTTAATTTTACATTTACTAATTAGTTTAACTTCGGATTTACCATCTTATCTTCTGATCATGTTTTCATTAAAAAGGGAATTGATTTCCATTTTGTGTGAGAATCTATAAGCTTGGTTCTAGTCACCACTATGTGGGCGATTGAAGGTGGGAATGGGGGTCATTATCTCTCCTTCATTTTGAGGGTTGAAGGGAATGGCACATTGATGTCTCTTCTCTCATCTAGAGGAAGGTGGGGAATGACAAACTGGTAACAATAGTGTGAGGTTGAGGGATTAAATAGACATTGGAGTTAGTCAGAGTTACAATTTCATTAGATAGTTTGTAAACAGTTTTTGGAAATATTCTTGCATAAAATTGGACAAGGAATACCAACTAAGACTAGGGATTTTAGTGCCGCCCATGATCTAATGAAAGGACTATGGACGTATAGAATGACCAAGTGAGGATACACAGATTATAGGGTAGAGACCCCAGGAGAAGTACATGCATCATAAAGACTTGTGGTCTTTTATGTATTGGACGTTTTTTTGAATTTAAAATAAATAAAAATTTATTATATATCTAAAAAAGATGTTTATACACAATTTGAGCGTTGGAGTTCCCTATTTACCTTTAAATTATGGCTCTCTACCATCATCCATGTGTGGCTCAGGAAGTGGAGACACTATAAGCCAGTACGGCCAATCAGAGAATGATTTATCTAGTAGAGACGGTTTACATGTGGAATAAATATCTTCTTTCTTTCTTGTGGTAGACTCTGGAATGTACGGGGGAGAATCTCGGACAAGGAGACAAATGTTTTGGATCGATGATAAAGTCGTCACCTGCAGCTTGATCAAGGACCTTACAGAGTGTTGCATCCCACTTGAGGTGAACCATGTGATGGGTGAAGCACTTCTATGGTGGAGACATTACCTGGGAGAGAGGAAGGAGAATGATGTCTTATGGGATGACTTTGAGAAAGAGTTTCAGGTAGATTTCTTTTCCTCCATGATGAATTCCAAAAGAGAAAATAGATTCTCTCCCTATAGAAAGGGAGTTTTCTGGTATGTGAACTTAATATCATATTCCATGATATCATACTCTTTCTACTAGATCTCATTCTGGATGAGGAGTCACGGGCAAGGCACTTGGTGGGGGAACTCTGACTTTCTCTTCAGTATGTCATGAATCCCTTTAAACTCCCTACATATATAGATGTTCAGAATAATTATGAAGTATTATAGAGGATTCCATCTCATGAAGGTGTACCGTGAGAGAGGATTTGTAATAGTTCTGTCGAATGGGAAGGTAGTCAGTAGTGGGTATCTGGTGTCGGGTCCTTCCAGGTTTCGACATGTGGGGAGTAGGCCTCAATAGTTCCAGTTCTGAACTCCTAGACCTCACCCCTTCCCCATGGGCCTGAGATTGAGGTTATTTATCTATGGAGGACAGGTAAGTCTTCAAAATCATTGCCCAATTCAAGCATAGTATGGTGGGGTTGGGATTTTTTAGTGCCCACCCCAGTAGCAGATATTAGAGGTTAGGCCCATCCAGCCATAGGGGAATCCCGCTCTACCTCCATCCAGGGTAGATAGTGCTGAAGGAGGCCATCCTTTAGGTTCTTTTTAGGGACCTTGACGAGTTCATGTTTGGGGAGGAGGTTGAAAGCAAAGGGGTAGAGGATGTGTGTGTGTGAATTTGGAAGCCTCTGAGGCTGCAGTTCCTTCATGGCCAGAGGTTGTTTGAGGAATGATGAGTTTATTTAGCATTATTACTTGAACATTGTTTGATTCAAGTTCCTCACACTCTTTTTCGAAACATGTCCAACCAATTTCCTTGGACTAGATGTCATGAGGACTTTCGTACCCATGTGTTGAGTACTCTAGATGGAGGACAGTCCTATTTTTTGATGTTTTCTGAGGATGTAGACTGATGATGGGGCCACATTAGTCTAGTGGGTATCTTCTTTCGGAAGAGATGCAGTAGTATGATGTCATCCTAGAAATTGACTAGTATTTTTAGGTGCACAAAATTATTGACAGCTTCTATAAAAGAGATGTGTTCTCATATATAGATGACCAATTCATAACTTTCATTGGAATGAAGAGATGTTAGGTGGGAAGTAGGTGTATGGAGCCTCTTCTCCCCATGAATACTGATCTATCAGTGTGATTAGTAGACATATAGATAGTGGTGGTTCCTGAGGATTTCAATGTGTTCCTGGATGTCTTCCCAAAGGAGGATGTGACTCTACCACCTCAACATGATGTTGTGTTTGAAACAGACTTTTAACCCAATGCCCTTATGATTTTTGTTGCTCAATATCATATGGCACCCTCTAAGTTGTGGGAGTAGAGGATTCAAGATGACAATCAGAAGAAGAAGAGATTTATCTAGACAAAATTTGTCAATGTGGGGAGATCTGTTTTTTTTCAAATAAGGAAGATTGTGGTTTGAGGCTATGCATAAACTACTGAAGACTGAACAAGGTAACTACCATGAATCGTTACCCCCTTTTGAGGATATATGATCTTTTCAACATGTTAATAGGAGCATATTGGTTCTCTAAGATCAATCTGCGTTTCAGATACCACCCGTTGAAAGTGAAAGAGCATGACATACAAAATAATAATTTTGGATGAATGTATTGGAACTTAAAGTACATGGTCATTCCCATGTATGTTATGAATTCAATCTATGTGTTAATGGGGATCATGAACTCTATCATCCACAAGTGTTTTGACTGGTTATTCATCTTGTTCATTGATGACATCCTAATCTACTCAAGGATAGAGGAGGAGAATATAGAGCACCTGAGGACTGTCTTGGAGGTCATACAACATCACCAACTCTATGGGAAGTTGTATGTGTGAATGGTATGGAGGTTGGAGGTGAAAATCCTTGGACACATGTTATCACACCAAGGGAGAGCGGTGGACCTGTCAAAGATAGTGGAAGATGTTTCTTGGGAAGCACCCAAGAAAGTGGTAGACTTTTGTAGGGTCCTTATTCTAGCAGGGTATTACCAGATATGTGTTGCTGACTTCTCTAATTTTTTGGATCCGTTGAAATATATGAACATAAAAGACTAAGTCTTCGTGTGGAGTGAGCAATTTTAGGCTGCTTTCAGCTACCTAAATAAGAATATGGTCAGTTCCCCAGTGCTTTTGTTATCAGAAGAATGGGTGGTGTTCGAGGTGTTCTATGATGCTTCTGGTCTAGATTTGAGAAGTGTGCTATTGCACTAGTGGGGAATGATCTCTTACGGTTCTATGTAGTTACATATTCACGAACATAAGTATTACACCCATGACCTAGAGGTTACTGTGACTATGTACATGATGAAGTTATGGTAACATTACCTCATTATGTAGCACTTAATGGTCTTCACAGATCACAAGTGATTTCGGTATATGTTCTCCTATCAATACATAAACATGAATCAATGAAGGTGTAGAGAGTTTCTCCAATACAACAAGTTTGATATATCTTACCCCTAGGGAAAGGGGAACATGGTGGCCGATGCATTTAGCAGAAAGCCGCAAAAAAATTATAGTTTGGGAATACACTGATGTTTTGATAGAAATAGATTATTTTTCTATATTACATATGGATGAAAGAGTGGAATACTGAAGAGTATGCCTATTTTAGATGATAGTCTAGTATTCCATCATGTGGAAGGTGTAAGTGTCTCATTGGGGATACTCAGAGACTGAATTGATTCGTGATCACACAGTCTAGGGAGATTATCTAGAGGGATGGTCGAAGGATAGTCTTAATGAGACTCTATTCTATGGGAAGCTATTTTTCCTAGTGGTGATGCATGATGTAGTTCTATATAGGCACCACATGTCACCGCTGGTGGTACATCCAGGAGTCTATAATATGTTCCAAGGCTTGAGTGATAAATTTTAGTGGCTCGGGGTGCAACGAGTAGTGGTGGAGTCAGTGGAAAGGTTCCTTGTTTGTCAAAAGGTTTGAGCATTGTGTTTTTGGTAGTTTGATGCATCCCTTAGATGTTACATAGTGGAAGTGGGATGACATATAGATTGATTTCATCCTAAGATTATGACAAGATCAGGGGGGATGTTATAGTCTTTTGGTAATAGTGGATCAGTTGACAGAATCAGATCACTTCTTAACAATCATTGAGTGAAGTGTAGTAGATGCCTTGACAAAGAGGTGTGTGGATGAGGTGGTGCGGTTTCATGGAGTTCCAAGATCCATTGCCTCATATCTGGATACAAATTTTACATCGTGAGTCTTGAGGAGATTACAGTATTCCTTGGGTACACATTAATGATACAACACTGTTTCCACACTTAGAGGGATGAGAAGATGGAGTGGACCATCCAGATGGTGAAGGATATGCTATGAGCATGTCTTCTAGACTTCATAGGATCATTAGTATGGAATTATAACTTGGTATATATTGCATAAATTAATATTTATATCTCTTAAATTGGAATGGCACCATTCAAATATCTATACAAGAGGTTGTTTCTTTCACCTGTATGCCAAACATGGGTTGGGGAGGCCGATGTCTTTGGTTCAAAGGTAGGGAATAACATGACAGAAAAGTTGTTTCATTTTTTTGAGAGGTTGAAGGTAGAATAATACTAGTAGAAGACATATGATGATTATAGGAGGATCCCTATGGAGTTTCTGGTTAAGGACCTTGTCATCATGAAGGTTTCCCATCAGTGTGGGTAGCAGAGAACATGAAGATGGAGCATGCTTTCTCCCTAGTTCATCTGACCTTTTAAAATGTTGGGTTTAGTTAGTAAGGTGGAATATCATCTTATGTTTCCACCATAGTTGGAGTGGATCCACAATGTCATCCATGTACCACAACTCGGTCAATATGTACACAATGAATCCCACTTCATGGACTTGAGGAGTTGGATATCGAGGACAATGCGATGTTCATAGAGTGATTGATAAGAATCAAGTATCGTTAAGAGATGGTGCTTCATGGATAGACCATTCCATTGGTTCGTGTGTTATGGAGCCATGGTGGAATGGAGGAGTATACATGGGACTGAGAGGTAAAAAAGTGTGCCTCGTACCTTGACCGGTTCTATGTTTTGTTTGTATGTTTAACTTGTGTGCTTTGTTTGATGTTGTAATGCTTGACCTTGTTTGTTATCAAATGAAATGTTTCTCTATTCTATGAATTTTTGTGAAAAGTACATAATGTGGGGAGATGTGTACCTGATAACTAATTGAGATTCATTGATGTGGATGAGATTAATCCTGTGAGGGGGAATCAGTTTCTCTCGAAGCAGATAGTATCATAACATGGAGGAAATTGATCCCTATTCCGTGTACCTAGATAGTGTGACCATGTTGTTTTCCTGATTGATTGGGGATAATGGGCCTTAGTGTTTTTAGAGTTGTTTAGAAGATATATGTCAAGATGGTATCCTATAATGTCATGGTTTTCACTATAGTTTTCCGACAATGGAGGCTGGTTTTCCTCTAAGTGGTATCTTATGGTGTGGTTGTTCGGAAACCCCATTTTTTTGAGTGTGGTATTAATTTCTCAAGGATGAGAATAGTTTGAGAGTTATCTAATGTAATAAAACAGATTTTCCCAATCCATTAAATTGTGATAATCTAATGTCTAAAGTTTTCTGGGGGATATTCACGACTCATTCCGTGTCTTTTCCCAAATCTAGTTTTGAATTGTCAGCGTTATCATGTTAGTGTGTTGGCATGGATGTGCGTTGGCTTGTCAGTGTGTTGGCATGTTTGTCTGTTGACATGGTAGTGCGTCATCATGCTAGTGTATCATCATGTTAGTGCATCGACATGTCATTTTATTGGTGAGTAGGGGAATCAACATCAGTCAGTCAGGGTCATCAACATCTATGTGTTCGGAGCATCAGTGAGTTATTGTGTCGGTAGCTCAACATCGGTAGGTCGTGTTTTTACCTAACCCATTAGTGGATCATTGTGGGTGGTTCAATGACAGTAGGTTTCATCAATAGATCATCGATCAATGGTTCATTATCTATGACTCACCCATCGATGAGTCACCCCACAATGGATCATTTCATAGTTTTTCTAGTTTTTTTCCAGTATTCCAGTTTCACCCCTCTCACACACTTTTTGACATAATTAAAGATTAATGTTTTTTTTGGGTGTTTTTAGGGTGTTTTAAAGGATATAAATAATATATTTAAAATCATAATTCTTTGGGAATCTGAGATATTCAAACCATGTGATCTTGACAATGATCCCACATTAATGGATTTGGAAATCGGTCATCCTTCAATATAAGATCACGGACTTGAAAGCGAGGGCCATCCCTTCCTAGTGTGTTTTTTGTTATGTCTTGGTGCACATAGAGCCTTACACCCAAGGAAAGTCATGCACCTATGCTAGTGCCCCTCCTGATATGTTTTCTTAGAGTTTCTTTGTGCTCATGTGATCTCATGTTCTAAGCATAATAAGGAGTCTTGGTTTCCTATTATTCCATGTAGGGATTTATTATTCCACTCTTTAATTGTTAATCATGTTTGGTGGGTGTAAAAATGATTTCTTATAAGGAACGGGTGAATGATTTTCTTAAAATGAGAAACAAATAAGATAGTAATATCGCCAATAGATAATATGTGCCAATGAAATATTAGGCCAGGATTGGTTTGAGGTTTGATCACCTGCTTTATTATGTCATATTTGTTACTCTATTGATTGTTTTGGGCATATTCCTTCTGAAAATCGTAGTTTTTGGTGGTCTTTACTTGGTCACTAGTGGTTCTTTGTTTATTTTTTTATGATGTTTGATAATTGGTCATTACATAAAATCTTCTTAATCACCTATACATGTTTAATTAAATGGATACCCTAGGATCAAACATGTTTTGGGATCACCCCAGTTACTTAACATGGAATTAAATATCCCTTATATGATAAATTTGAATACCCTTGGTTTGATAGTGTTGTTGTGTGATTTTTGTTTTATGGGGTTCTAGCCATGTTTAGGTTGTGAGTACAGGGGTGGGAAAAGGAGTTGGTTTTGTGGGAAGGATGTAGTATGTGTGTGCAGTGGGGATGTAGATAATGGAAGTTGTTATTGTTAACGGTGTGTGGGGTGGAACTTGAGGTGTGTTGGTATAATAGTGTGAGAGACTGATTGATTGTTGAATAAATGAACTTTTAAGTAGGCGTACTACCTTATTTTATGTTGTGTTCATCGAGAATTATAGGGATGTGGGACTGCAATGTTGTTATGGGCTTGTTATGTAGTGGGATTTCATCTAGGACTTGTTCAGGATGTCAAGCTACAAGTTTTGGTGGTATCATGAATTCATGTAAATAAGTGTGTTGGGTGTGGTGTTGTTGTGTAGTGGGGATACCGATATTTGTTTCAAGGTAACGATTGTGTGGTAAAACACAGAAGAATGACAGAATAGTCACCCTCGGTAGTGCTAGAATAAATTATGATAAATACTAAAAATATAATAAAAAAATAGATGAATGAAAATGGGGTTGGGATTATGATTTTGTAGTGGATATATGTGTGGTTGTGTTTATAGGGGTTCTAGAAAAAGTTTTCCTGGTTGGATGGTTGTTTTTTTGGGACCCATAGGTTTGGATGAGTGTTTGTTTACTTATATGTATAAAATATAGTTCCTTGTAATTTCTATACGCACCCCACCCTTTTAGAGAACCATGCGATGAACGTCCCCATTTCATGGGGGATTGAGTCTTTCCTAACATCCTTGTAGGATGATGGGTAGCTAGTTAGTGTTTTTTTTCTCAAACTCTCTTCCGAGTTCTTACCGATCAAGCATATCCAGGCAGGCTGTAATGGATTCAGGCTTACCATAGTACCATATCCCTCAGGTAGGTATGTTGTGTACAAGGGGATCAGGTTCTTGGAATATAGTCTTGTTTCCCATGTTTCATTGAGATGAGTTCTAGGTGTCTTCCGGTGAGAGGTGTGGTTGTTATGGACCAGGTACATTTGGGTGAGTGGTGTGGTTGTTATAGCGTAGGTGCCTATGGGCAAGATGCGTGTTTTGGTTTGAGGCCCAGGTGTGTGCTGTCTGGTTGGGTCAGTGGGACTTCATTTTGAAACCGTATTTGTTTCAATATGTTATTCATTAGTAAGGAGAAGTTATAAAGTGGTAAATTGGCAAGGGGTACCCACATGTCGATGTGAATATAGCATTACTTTACTTGAATTTGGTTATTTAGTGATTGTGCCCTAGTGAGGGTGGGCAAGTGAGTACTCCTGTGTTGGTGGTTTTATGTTCGACCATTTTCTCATAGGGGAATTAGTATGGTCCCCAAAATTTTTATGATTTAAATTATTTTTTCTAATAGGTATACTTTTATACTCACCCTACATTTGTAAAACTATTCTTAGGATTCCAGGATGTCTTCGAGGACTGTGATGGGCATTACTAGATCAGTTTTTGGGATAATTATTGTTTCTTTTGAGACTCTTTTATTATGGTACATTTCATTAGAGGTTTTCCGTACCTTGTATCATCTTTACAATTGAGCATGATGGTGGGAATGTATTTTAACATCCCATTTATAATTACTAATTGTGGTTTCTTGGGATTTACCATCTTATCTCCCAATCATGTTTTCATTAAAAAGGGAAGTGCCTTCAATTTTTTTGGGATTTTATACCCTGGGTTCTATTCTATACTCTGAGGCCTATTGAAGGTGGGACTTGGGGGGTCATTTTCTCTACAACATCCTAAGGATGGAAGGGTGTGACACTTTGTTGTCACTTCCCGCATCTTGTAGAAGGATTATAATGATAGTTTTTTAGAAAATATTTTCATTTTTATACCCAACCATCATATTATGAATATTCTTTTATTTAATAAAATATAATTTTAAAACACACATAATTAAATAAAAATGGTAAAATAATTCGATAATGTCTTATGAAAATTTTATTGTTGTAAGAAAGTTGAATGTGCCGAAAAAATAGATATTTTTTAATAAATAAGGATTTTTATATTTAAGAGTTGAAATTTCATTATTTTGAAAATTATTTTGATAAAAGAATTATTATTGTTGTAATCAACACATTTATATTATGTTATAGAGAGTGTAATATAGTTTTATAAATTTATTTATTTTCACATTAATTATAAAATATAAACTTTTTTGTTTCTGGTATGTTTTATGACATACAAATTCTATCATTATTCTGTAATAATTAATTATAGACAATAAACAACCTATAATATGTTATTTTAATAATATTATTAATTTTAGTATATTTTAAATCGTTTCAAAAACAATAAATGACATTCCAAAGACAAGAAATTGAATTATGAAAACACTACATTTTGTAATCATGTCCTTTTAATGCCAATGAATTGATAAAAAATGATTCTTAGTTCTGGTGGGAGAAAATAACCTAAAACATGGAAAAAAAAGTCCAAACTATGATCCAAAAGAATGGATAATGTATTTTTTTTCTTTCTCCACAACTTGTATTTCTTAAAACTATATGTAGAAATTATTAATGAAATCCACCATTTTTCTATAAATACCCACCCATCTCACCATTCCTCTTCACTCCCAATCTATCATTAATTATGTTGTTGAGATTTTTCATCCCAATGAGTCCCATTTGGTTTCTTGAATCCCCCTGGCTCCATTACTTAAGACCTAGGAGTCATTATTAAATGTAAGGGAATCTATACATCCCTTTTCTATTTATGTTCCATTTTTAGTTTTTATGTCATCTATCTTCTAAATTACGTTCTTTTCCCCAATTTTTATCATCCCATTATAGTAATAGAAGTATTTTATGATTTGGGGACATTTTTTATCAATCATTTCTTCAATTTTCAATAAGAATCATTGTATTTGTCTTGTTGCTGAATTTACTTCTCAAAATTATCTATTTTACATGAAAAATTATATTTTCATTTTTTAAAAGAATACCCAAACATATTTTATATTCAAGGGTTATTTAAAAATATTTATAAATTATTTTTTTATTTAATTATTAATATATATGAATCTCACATTTCTCTTCATGGGTTAAAAATGACATAGTGATCATATAATTAAGTATTTTAGTATTCCATTTTATTAATAAAGAACATATTCTTCATTCTCCAAAGATTGTTAATGAAATACTTTATTATGATATATGTGGATCATATATATTATAATATATTAATGGTTTACCATAATAATTCTCTAATGCATTGGGTATGGAATTTAATCTCTAGAGATATAACGTTTTATGATACCTTGGTGAAAAACCCTATAAATTTACATCTACAACACCATTGTGATAAACCATGGTGATATTCTTATGAATCTATTATTTAAATGTTGTATCCACAATTACATGTTATGATTAATGATATTATTACTCTGATATTCCACTTTTTCACTTTTTATTGTTATGCCTCATGTTCTTATTGGAATGTCTCCCAATGACATGTTATATCGCTATGTTCTTAATTCCCTTAATGTGTCACATTCTCCCCCTATGACCTTGATGTATGGACCTAGTATATATGATTTATTTAATGTATACTAGAGTGAACCCAAAAATATTTCCTTCAATTTGTTTCTAAGTAGTCATTTTTGTTTACATGTATTATGTTATTTATTTCTAAGAATCGAAACATTCATATATCCCATTCTTGTACCATTTAATGAAATGTTATGTAATAAAAATTAGTGATACCTTAGTTGGACTAAAGGTAAAAGTTTTCTATTTGTGAAAAATAGGATTTTAAAACATTAATAAGAACCATATGGGAAAGTCTAAATATTTAAAAAAAATTATAAATGTTTTTAAGTTTTTGGTGGCTTCAAAAAGAATAAATCAATTTCTGAATACAACAAGTTGTTAATCCAATGATTTTTTGAATTATTTTGAATTATTTATAAAAAATATAATTTTCATATTATGATATTAATAAAATACTTATTAATTATTCATTACGAATTCAAATACCTTGAGAATTTTACTTTTATTAAAAGTAACACATTTCCCACTATAATTTTATTATTCAAGAAATATTGCCAGAAATACGATGAACCACAAAAATGATGACTGAAAAAGATTCTGCAGAGATGGAATTTAGATGGTATATAGAATAATAAACTTCATAAAGATGATTAATCCACTAAATCAATCTATTAACAATGACATGAATCAAGTCGAGTGACAATATTATCCATGGAGGGAAAAATCTATATTGAGTCTTTCATGGATCAATGTTCACCTTTATTCCGTTAATATACTAACTCATTGATTTCAGAATAATAGACAAGATCTATAGAAAAGTTATATCTGTAATGTATTTTCCATAAACAAATAATTTCACCTTGGAATTAATCCTCTTAAAAAGAGAATCTGATCAGTGGTGAACACTAATTAAAGACCTGAATCCATGAAGGAAGATTAATGCTATGTTGTTAGAGGAACTTATGGGAATCATTTTCAATAATATTTCCTTTGTTTTATGTACGAAAAAAATGGAGAATGAATTATAAGAGCTAAAGAATAATGGACATCAATAAGTGTGATTCTATGAGATGAACATTAAAATACATTCGTGATACACATTTATCATTGTTATGGATACTATTGGAAAGTTGATATATTATGTGGTGGACTAATAACCCTTCTATGTTGGAATCTATAAAATTGATAATATGTGATTTATGAATAGAGAGTGTGGAGTTTTATAAAGGTCAAAATCGAGTTTGTATTGAACCAATTATCACATTTGTTTCATGAGTAGATAGGGAGATTGTTCCAAACACATGGAAGAACATTTATCAACATAATATAGGGAAATAAAGTGAAACAGTCCATGGGTAAAAAATGTTTGCAGAAGTATTACTCGAACATGATACCAAGTAATTCAATGTTCTAGATGTTAGAAAGATGTGGTAATGCTGATCAAAACTATCATAGAGCATTGAAGCCCCAAATAAACATCTCTAATGAAAAAGGGAAGATAATGTAGGAATAACTGGAAGTTCAATTATTCAAATGTTTAATGTATGTGAACTTTTCCAATAAATGTAAAAATTAGAGTATAATGGAGGGAAACCACAATATTCCTCATCGTAGTCCAAGAGATAGGGGTCAATATTTTTCTTTCATGACCACTGATCTAGAGTCTTAGAATGATGTGGTGTGAGGAACATTCATAATTATATAATAATTAGAATATACACAGTTTGATTATAGTTATACACATATCTATATTTCACCCATTATTTAAAAGAATATAGAATCAATCCATGAACCTCTGGAGTAAAATTTATTACAAAAGTATCCAATAAAAATTATCCTAGCATCATCAGTGTATATAAAATCTAGTATTAACTCTAGATATTGAAATCAAAAAGAAAATAAAATATTTATTTACATTTTAGAATAATATATATATAATATTTATTAAATTGATCTCAATGATTAATTTTATGATCAAATATATATGTATGGATGTTTCAGTAGTATTGAATGGATGAAAAAAATTTATTTTCAAAAGGGAGATTTTCTGGCCTGTGATTTTTCAAGAATTACCTAGATCATATTTCTTTACATGGATGATCAATGAATAGGGAATAAGTTAATGAATGTACAATGACAGATAATGTCCCAATCATTTGGGAAAAAATTTATATTTCATGATGATTTATCTTGACCTCCCCTTCATGATAGGTGGTGTTATACATTGAACTCATACCAGGATCCATGTTTTTTCAAATACCCTAAAAAAAATATATGATATAGAGTTAGAGGATTTAATGAAACAAATTTTGGATCTTTTAGAGAATGGTTTATTAGACCAACTGTGTCTCCTTGGGGTGCACATGAATATCCATGGGGTGTTCTATTGTAGTTTCACTACAATAGCATCCTAGAAACTGTAGAATTACTACTCAGATATTAGTTCATAAAATTTGGACATCAAGTCCATGTGTTTTTATTTAAGTCCCCTAAGGCCTACTTGTCATTTAATGGGTCTCCTCATCCAAAAAATGTTCTTTTTTAAATCATAAAGAGTATTCAACCCCAACTTTTTTTTAAAAATAAGGATAAATAAATGAATATATATATGTATTGATTATATAAAAAATAATATGAAACAATATATAATTTGAACCCCTCCAAATGATTGATTATTTATTTGAATAAATGCATCTGTATATTGATTGTATAGAAGACAATATGATAAAACTAATGAACATGAATCCTCTGCTAAGGAATGATGATTTATATGAAAAGATTTTTGGGGTTAAATTCTTGTTCAATATTGACCGTTGATACAAGTGACATCAATTTCAGGTGAAGAAAAAATATATTCCAAAGACTTCCTTTCAAAAAATTATGGGAATTATGAGTTAGTTTTCAGGCCCTTCAATGTGAATAATTATTCTACTATATTTATGGTTATGAGTAATAGATTATTTAGGAACTATTATGATAAATTAGTTACAGTTTTTAATTATGATATTTTGATATGCTCCAAAATTTATGAGGATAATGATGATTATCTAATGGTTATATTAGGAACTATGAAGAAGGATAATGAATTTTAAATGTTCATAATTTTTAAATCCTGTATAAAAAATTATTTATTCTTGGGAAACATTGTATGAAATGAAGGAATATCAGTTGACACAGTGATGAAAAAAGCTATACAAGAGTAGCCTCATCCTATATTGGTAAATAATATTCATAGATTCCTTGTATTAACAATATATAAATGAAGGTTAGTGAATAATTTTTCAATACTTTATAATCCACTGTCCATGCTAACTTGAAAAGGGGATAAATTATTCAAGATAATGTTGTGTGAAGAAATTATTGATGAACTGATGATGATATTGGTTACTACACCAATGTAAAATCCTCTATTTTCAACAAAGGATATATTATTATTTTTTGATGAATCTCTAAATGGTTTTGGGTGATTCCTCATGATAAATGACAGGGGGAATTTTTTTAAAATTTTGATAGTTAAAGCCTCCAGATAAAAACGATCCTACCCAAGACGAGGAGTTTTTTGCATTTATTTTTTTATCTAAAATATAGCATGCACTTCCATTATCAGTAGAAATTTATAGACCGAAAAATTTTATATAATATTTTATAGAAAAAAGAATTGAGCATGATACAAAGGATATGGTTTGATATTCTTAAGAACCCTAAAAGTTAACTTCATTATCACCCCACAATTGGAAACAATTTTGCTGATGCATTAATTAGGAAATACACTATCGTGTTGGTAATGATAAGGATTCAATGAGATCCATTTATTAAGAACCTAGTAATATAAACCATAGATATCATATGGGAAGGGAAATAATAAACCATATCCAAAATGAATAGTCAATAATATTTACTAGCTAAGATGTTGGGATCTCAAATATATGATCTTTTGATAATAGAAAAAGAAGATAGAGGATATGAATAAATAGGAGTTTCCTGAGTTCAAATTGATCAATAATGTATATGGAAATTTCATAAAAGGATTTGTGTACCATATATCCTAGAAATAAAGAAGGATATGATTGTTGATGACTGGAGTTATACATTTAAAATACATCAATGATTCCCTAAAATCTATTTTTATCTTCATGATATTTATTTTTTGGATAATATGAATGTGGAAATTTTCGACTACACTAAAAGGTTGTTGGTGTGTTAGAAAGTGAAGTAAGTATGAAAATTTCCTAAATGGTTATTTTAACCACTACCCATTCCAACATAGAAGTGATAAAATATCACTATGTAAGTTGCCACTAGTTCCCAAATATCATAAAAAGGATATAATGGAATATAGGTTTATGTGGTTCGACTCACTAAGACAATACATTTCATCAGTATTCAGGATGTTTTTTTGTCACCAACTTCCCATGATATATATAAAGGATGTGGTGAGGTTAAATTTGGTGATACATTATATTAAATTTAATCATTATATATGGTTTACATCTAAATTCTGGAGTAGTATTTAACATTTTATTAATAATTAATTGAATTTTACTAGGATTTATCACCCCCAAAAAGATGGACAATTTGAATGGACTAATTACCAAATTTTGAGGACATGAAGAGTATATGATCATGTTAATTTAAGAACATACATGATCAAAACCTACCTTTTGTTGTTTTCTCATACAAAAAATATTCCACTCGAGTATTTAAAATGAAACATCTAAATCACTATATGTTATGAGATGTGGAACTCCAATATGTTGACATGGAGTTGGTGTGGGAAATATATATGGGTCTGATTTTGTGCTACATAGGGTTGAAAAGGTTCATTCAATCCAATAACATATAAAGGATTCACAGAGTCAGTATAATATCAATGATGACAAATGTGAAATGGAAATGGTGTTTTTTATCATGGAATATTTTTTCATTACTATATCCCCATGGAAGAGATAAATTTAATTTAGAAAGAAATGGATGTTTGGGCCTAGGTACATTTTCTACCTTGAAATAATTTATTGTATAGGAGTAGTAACCTATTAAATAATACATACACAAAATCATTACCATAACAATGATTTATTCAACATATATATCTCGAGGAAGTACTTACCTGATCCCTAAACTATACTAAATACAATGAAGGTATAATAAAAACATGCCATCTCATATGAGAAAAAGCCCATGGTGATCTCAAACCATAGAGACAGGGCCCTACAATACAATACTACCATCCACAACAAATATTTATGGAGTAACCCAAAATATAAAGAATTAATGGGGGAACTATATGGTTAAATGAGATAGAATTATCCTATCTGTTTCCAAATATATAGATGTAGTGGAAAATTTTAGGCTTAAAATTTGTTAAGGTGGGAAATGTCTTGAACAAAACTTTTTACATGATATTTGTTTCCTGAATTAATGTTTTTTACATATTATATAATATTATACACATAAATAATAATGTAGAGACCCGAAGCTTGACGTACATTGACATTACATTACATTTGCGGAATACTTAGTACATAACAAAAACACACACACAAGGATCGTAATAGTTTAGTGTCTTTCGAAACTCAGAATATAATCTTCTAATCCTGGTGAAAGATCTTCAACATCTCCCATAAGGATCTTCTTTTTTTTATACCTAAAAACTTTCTTTATATCCTGGGGAAAAGTAGACATAAAAGGGTGAGCTCAAATGCTCAGTAAGGGTAAACAAAAGAAATATCAATCACATCGTATACACAAGCACATAACTTTTGAAAATCATAACCTGCAAAAGAGATCATAATTTCATAACATGGGATAAATCATGGCAGTGAAATGTAATCACAATAATCATAAAATAAAACATGAAACTTTGTCGCATACACACATAATCAAAGAGAATCATTTCTTGTTAGTCAAGACTCATTACCAAGACAATCTTAGTGGACAAAGTCCCTTTCTGAACCGAGTCACCCTCATTTCAGTCCTATTTCACTGAACCGGTATAACCTACCATTCCAGCCATGTCTATCTCATGAGATATAAAATCTTTAACCAATGCATTGGAGGGAGATATAGGTCCCACCCATCTTATAATGAATCCTTTCTTATGTGTGCCACATAATCATAAATCATACATCATCGCATAACACATGAAACAAAAATTTGATTCTTAAAACATCATGACAACATAAAACAAATCATATATGGTAAATGACTTCATAAAAATAATTCCCTCACAACATAATAAAATCAATGTAATAATAGGGATAAAAACAGAACCCTTTATTATCTTAGATGGAAAATAATTTTTATAAAACACATGAACTTCATTCTTGAGGAAAATAACCTTTTCACTTCAAAAACACGTTTCCTTTCATAAAATGACGTACAATTATAAACTAAAAGAAGTGGATTAAAAATAAACTTGAAAACTTGTAAAGGAATCTTTTTGGAAATAATGTTTTAAAAATCAATGCATGCCGTATAACTTAAAAATACATTCTTCGTTCTTTTTTCGGAAAAGTCAAAAAGTACCTCGTACGAAAAACGACAAAAGATTTATTTTATATCGTTTACTAAAAACTCACCGAAGGGTAAAATTGGATTCAAACAATTGCAGGTGGATGGAAATAATATTACATATTGAAGAAACATGGATGGGGATGATAAAATACACCCCACTAAATTTCAAAGTATAAATAATCTCGGATAAAAATGAGATTGTGATATTTCCCTTACCATAGGTCCGATTTGCTTCGTAAGTGTCCGAACCTCCTGTATAATGATTTAAATAATGTCATTTACTTATTACATAATCATATTCATTGTTATGATATCATATATTGTTCACTTATGACTTTATATTACCCGTTCTTTTGTAAATTCCATGTTAAAGAGCGTTTTGGGTAAAATTGTTTCATTTGTCGTCCGTGTTTTGACTTGTAATTATTCATATGATTACTTAGATCATGATTACTTAATTATAGAATATAAAATATGATATATATATATATATATATATTCATAATATACATATATATAATAAATCAGTAAATGGAAAGAAATACACCATTCATGGAGACGGTAGTCCGTACGTACGCATGAACGCTGTTTTCGTTTCCTTATTGAATTGAATGACATAAATATACATAAATCCAGTATCATTATTATGTCATATATTTCATTAGTACTTATTATATATACTTTATAATCATTCATGAATGGTTAATCATTGATAATGAATCTCATCGCGTCGTGGAGACGGTAGTCCGTACGTACGCACGAGCGATGATATCATTCCCATGGTCGTGGAATTGTGTTAAAGTGTATGTATACTATATCAATATCAATATAACTTTATAATAATGATACATAGTTACTTATTACACCATTATACCCATCCTTGTAAGGTGATGGTGGAAAATAGATTACACCACGGCGTGGAGACAGTATTCCGTACATACGCACGCGCGGTGATTTCATTTTTCCGTAGGATGGATATAAGGTGAATTAGGGTTGTTTAATATTTATAATAACATATCAGTATGTATGTAATACTGATGTTATTACTTTATCATGAAACAACTAAAGAAGAATAAGTTGAAGAAGAATGAAATTGAAAAGATCGGTAATGGGTATTAACTCTTCTTTTAAACGCCTCTTTGAATCCTCCACTTAGGGAACTATGATTGGTCTTTGAAGAAGACCAGGACCTCTAGGATTATTCTAGGGAAGTGGAGAAGAGAATTTGGCAGGGTTTGGCCGAGCATGAAGGCTCAAAGTTGTGTGATGAAGAGAGGGAGGAGGTTCCCTTTTATAAGGGAGGAGAGGGGCACCTTTGGAATTACTAAAAATATTATTTTATTATAAAGTAATGTTCGGATTTAAATAGCTCCAAATTGATTTATTTCGAGACTAAGGTGGGGATGGGTCGAAATACTCTCATCCAATAGAGTTTAGACATGTTTAGGTTCCTATTTTAACCTTATCATTTAGATTTAACATTAAGTTAAATAATTTTACTTTTACCGTGTCTTCTTGTGTTCTTATAATATAAGGTTAATAAACTTACTATATCAAGCCAAACGGACCCCAAGTTGTTTATTATTAATATATATAACCTTATCTAAGTCATTTGGCCGAACCATAGATTTTTAGGAATAAAATAACAATTAATAATATAATATTTCATTTAAAAACTATTTTATGTCAATTTTGACACTATTTAGTAATTTATTTTTGTGAAAATCATAGCAGAATGATAAGTTAGAAACAAGTTAATTAAATTAATTATAACGTGTCATATTAACCTAGAAAATTAGTGGAATTCATAAAAAGTCTCAAATTATATTTATTTGGGTATTTATAACATCAATTATGTTAATATTTCATTAATAAGATAATTACTTCATCATCGTTGTGTCATAAATAAATTAAATTATTTAATGTCTAAAAATTACAAATAAAATACCATTATGTAGGAAATCTTTTTATCTTTCTAATGAATATTTATAGTGGAATTTATCTTATGTATAACACTATATTAAAAATGTTTTATTAAATAAACTTTGATTTTAACTCTTTTAACTCTTCTTTGAATTAAATAATAATAAATGTCCTAATCTAATCCAAGTGGGCCTAAATGGTCATATTTTATTCCTAAGCTTTTTTTTTGGTCGAATTACACTTATCTAATAGAATTAGGACATGTGTTAGGGTAATAATAATATCATTTTTACCCTTAATTACCCTATTTACTTTTAATCGTGGTAAATAAAAATAAAAAGTTACTATTCACCAAAAATTATTTTCATCTCATTGAACCACTTTTTAGTCCTTGATATTAACTGTATCTCTCAGATTTTCGAAATTCCACTCACAGAAGCGGGAAAATTAAGTTTTATGAAAAATTCAGTTTTTTTAACTACCACTTAGTGGTTTCACTATTCATCAAAAAATGAAAGTTTCCAGAAAAATACCAAAAATTAGGCCTAAGATATATTTGATATTATGATTTCAAAAATTATTTCTATTTTATCAAATTCAAAACATATAAGATACATTAATTAATTTAAAAATTAATTCCTATCGTCAAAACAAATAGCGTGTTTTTTAGAGATAATAACTATCAAAAGATTGACACTTATTTATGTTTGGTTTAAATGTGAAATTACATCCAATGAGCATAATTGTATTAAATTGTAAAAATATATTCTAAATATAATTTAAAACCACTAAAATTAATAATTTATCACTATTAATTATTTCGATTGAAAAAGTTGTTTTTAATTAAAATTTAGTAATTTCCACTATTCATCAAAATATGAAAGTTATCCGAAAATTACCAAAATTTCACCCTAAGCTAATTTCAATATTCCGAATCCAAAAATGAAGTCCATTTTGAAAAATAAAAATTTACAAAATTTCAAAAAGGGCTTATTACTATTCATAACGGCTAGTTTTAATAATATTTTAATATAATATCGTTGTTTAGTGAAAACTCGGTATTGCATACTACACACGCTATCAAGGAAGGCCGTGATTGCGTGTAATGAAAGGAAATTCAAGGATGCGTGTTGTGTAAGCTCCTTTTGGTGTAGCGTACAACACAAGACATTTAATGAAATTAAAAAAAATATTTTTCATAAAATCTCGGGGTGTTACATTCTACCCCCCTTAAAATGAATTTCGCCCTCGAAATTCGTCGGGGTTATAAATGGTTTACTATTCGAAAGTTTCTTTAATCGAAACCCACATCGTAAAAAGGAATACCAAAACCAATCTTTAAAAACAAAAATATGAAACGTAACGGTTACCCAAATAAACTAATCACTGGGTTTCCACATAGGTGAAAATATGGATATGGAAGAAAAATCTAACCATCATGATCTGATGGAGAGTGGTAGAGAACATGGCTATGGAAAATCCAACAATCACAAATCCATAAATTTGTGACGATCTAAGGTACCATCTGATTAATCAGATATAAGAGCACTAGGAAAATATTTTTGGTTTTCAAGATCATTTCCCTAATGTTAATGAAATTGGAATTAGAAGAAATACTTTCGTGATTTTGGTATAGTCTCACCGTTTTTCGTTCTTTAGACAATTTCCACTTCATCTCTTAAATAAATGAAGTTGAATTTGTCATTCGTGATGTGTTGGCAGATCATGTGATAGAATGATGGGTCATTCCATCTCTTTCAAACAAAGGGTTAGCAAAAGTTATAAGTCCATCTTATGGTTAATCGTATATGGTTCCAAAAATGAACTTATACTTCCTATATCATACCGCTTAATAAAATAAAACTAGTTTCTACTAAACAGGGACTTCCTCTAGGCCAGTGATAGGCGATAAATGCCAGTCGCACTTCGGTTGTGGGTTTCATTCCCACAGCCTTGTCCGACGCGATGGGTTGTTGCTCATCCTGCAGGTTGTCCTTTTTCTAAAACTACATTACAATAACATCACAAAAATAATATCAAAAGTTCCATCCTTAAACAATGCTAACTTATGTCCAACATAATCCATTCCAATCTTTAGGAAATACTTCGGTCCAAACTCATAATATAAAGAAATTGATTACTTGAAATGTCATAAACCAAGCATGTGAATACCACCATTTATCCCCCATATATCTTGTTGGTCACATTCCAATTCTTTGAATACCTTAATCATGTATTCTATTGAAAAATGAATACCCATTGGTCCTTATTGAAAACATCAATGCTATTAAAAGTTAACTCTTTCCACATACCAAAATCCTCAAAATTCTATATACTCAAACCATGATATCACTTAGTCCTTATATCAATCAGGAGCTCATGAATACTGTTAAACATTTCATTTTCTCCTTATCCCTTAATTATGCGCATATCATCTACTTTCCAAAATATTTGAATCACTTTTCATGGTTACCGGTACCTTAAAATTATTGAAAACCACAATAGACCAATACATAAATATTTCAATACACCATAAAAGTACCTCAACAACATTATTCTTGAATACCAATACATAAACACTTCAGTCCATCCACTTCAATGATTTTCCTGGAATAAGTCCTTCCTTGATTTAGAAGTAACTTTTTAGGTCAGGGCATTGAGTTGGGTAATGCCCATGTTATCCACAAATAAGACAGTGAACTCCATAACAGTCTGTCACTCTATGACCCTTTTCTCCACACAGATAACATCGGTCCCTCCATTTGAGGTATTCCTCAAGGTTTTTTTCCCTTCTTTAGAAATCTCAATCTTCCTTTATTTATGCTCCTCAACATGCGAACATGCATAATAGTCTATCTTCCTCTTCTTTGATGAATTAAGCATACCACTAAATTTCACCTTGTTAATCAAATATCGCGATGACTGATTCGGCATAATCACAATAACTTTCTCTCTAGGAATTACACAATTTTGTTGCTCATAGTCACTAATTTGACCATTGGATTCAATGTTAACTGAATTCCTTTTGGTTCCCTCCATTCACTAAAACACTAAAATAATTTTGTGAGAGGAAAAAATCATGCTAGAGAAAACAACATAGTAAAGGGGATGTACCCTCAATATCTAACGTCTTAGGTTAAATTCTATGATCGTTAGCGTAATTATAGGACTATAACCTATATGTATACTTAACCTTAGAGGCATCCCTAGACATACCTTAGAAATATCTCTAGGGATCTCACTAAAGTTCTCGCATCCTAGTTTCCAAAGGTTGACTAAACCTTTCCTTTGATACCAACTGTAGAGACCCGAAGCTTGACGTACATTGACATTACATTACATTTGCGGAATACTTAGTACATAACAAAAACACACACATAAGGATCGTAATAGTTTAGTGTCTTTGGAAACTCGGAATATAATCTTCTTATCCTGGTGAAAGATCTACAACATCTCCCATAAAGATCTTCCTTTTTTATAACTAAAACCTTTCTTTATATCCTGGGGAAATGTTAACATAAAAGGGTGAGCTCAAATTCTCAGTAAGGGTAAACAAAATAAATATCAATCACATCGTATACACAAGCACATAACTTTTGAAAACCATAACCTGCAAAAGAGATCATAATTTCATAACATGGGATAAATCATGGCAGTGAAATGTAATCACAATAATCATAACATAAAACATGAAACATTGTGGCATACACACATAATCATAGAGAATCATTTCTTGTTAGTCAATACTCATTGCCAAGACTATCTTAGTGGACAAAGTCCCTTTCTGAACAGAGTCACCCTCGTTTCAGTCCTGTTTCACTGAACCGGTATATCCTACCATTCTAGCCATGTCTATCTCATGAGATATAAAATCTTTACCCAATGCATTGGAGGGAGATATAGGTCCCACCCATCTTATAATTAATCATTTCTTATGTGTTCCACAAAATCATAAATCACACATCATCGCATAACACAGGTAACAAAAATGGGATTCTTGAAACATCATGACATTATAAAACAAATCATATTAGGTAAATGACTTCATAAAAATAATTCCCTCAAAACATAATCAAATAAATGTAATAATAGGGATAAAAAATAGAACCCTTTATTATCTTATACGGAAAATAATTTTGATAAAACACTTGAACTTCATTCTTGAGGAAAATATCCTTTTTACTTCAAAAACACTTTTCCTTTCATAAAATGTCATACAATTATAAACTAAAAGAAGTGGATTAAAAATAAACTTGAAAACATGTAAATGAATATTTTTGGAAATAATGTTTTAAAAATCCATTCATGCCGTATAAGTTAAAAAAATATTCTTCGTACTTTTGTCGGAAAAGTCAAAAAGTACCTCGTACGAAAAACGACAAAAGATTTATTTTATATCCTTTACTAAAAACTCACCGAAGGGTAAAATTGGTTTCAAACAGTTGTAGGTGGATGGAAATAATATTAGATATTGAGGAAACATGGATGGGGATGATAAAATACACCCCAGTAAATTTCAAAGTATAAACAATCTCGGATAAAAATGAGATTGTGATATTTCCCTTACCTTAGGTCCGATTTGCTTCGTAAATGTCCGAACCTCCTGTATAATGATTTAAATAATGTCATTTACTTATTATAGAATCATATTCATTGTTATGATATCATATATGGTTCACTTATGACTTTATATTACCCGTTCTTTTGTAAATTCCATGTTAAAGAGAGTTTTGGGTAAAATTGTTTCATTTGTCGTCCGTGTTTTGACTTGTAATTATTCATATGATTACTTAGATCATGATTACTTAATTCCAGAATATAAAACATGATTTATATATATATATATATATATTCATAATATACATATATATAATAAATCAGTAAATGGAAAGAAATACACCATTCATGGAGACGGTAGTCCGTACGTACGCATGAACGCTGTTTTCGTTTCCTTATTGAATTGAATGACATAAATATACATAAATCCAGTATCATTATTATGTCATATATTTCATTAGTACTTATTATATATACTTTATAATCATTAATGAATGTTTAATCATTGATAATGAATCTCATCGCGTCGTGGAGACGGTAGTCCGTACGTATGCACGAGCGATGATATCATTCCCATGGTCGTGGAATTGTGTTAAAGTGTATGTATACTATTTCAGTATCCATATCAATTTATAATAATCATATATAGTTACTTATTACACCATTATACCCATCCTTTTAAGGTGATGGTGGAAAATAGATTACACCACGGCGTGGAGACGGTATTCCGTACGTACGCACGTGCGGTGATTTCATTTTTCCGTAGGATGGATAGAAGGTGAATTAGGGTTGTTTCATATTTATAATAACATATCAGTATGTAAGTAATAATTATGTTATTACTTTATCATGAAACAAATAAATAAGAAGAAGTTGAAGGAGAAAGAAATTGAAAAGATCGGTAATGGGTATTACCTCTTCTTTTAAACGCCTCTTTGAATCCTCCACTTAGGGAACTAATATTGGCCTTTGAAGAAGACCAGGACCTCTAGTATTAATCTAGGGAAGTGTAGAAGAGAATTTGGCAGGGGTTGGCCGAGCTTGAAGGCTCAAAGTTGTGTTAGGAAGAGAGGGAGGAGGTTCCCTTTTATAAGGGAGGAGAGGGGAACCTTTGGAATAACTATAAATATTATTTTATTATAAAGTCAAGTTCGGTTTTAAATATCTCCAAATTGATTTATTTCTAGGCTAAGGTGGGGATGGGTCGAAATCCTCTCATCCAATATAATTTAGACAAGTTTAGGTTCCTATTTTAACCTTATCATTTATATTTAACATTAAGTTAAATAATTTTACTTTTACCGTGTCTTCTTGTGTTCTTATACTATAAGGTTAATAAAATTTCTATATCAAGACAAACGGACCCCAAGTTGTTTATTATTAATATATATAATCTTATCTAAGTCATTTGGCCGAACCTTAGATTTTTAGGAATAAAATAACAATGAATAATATAATATTTGATTTAAAAACTATTTTTATGCCAATTTTGACACTATTTAGTAATTTATTTTTGTGAAAATCATAACAGAATGATAAGTTCGAAACAAGTTATGTAAATTAATAATATCATGTCATATTAACCTAGAAAATTAGTGCAATTCATAAAAAGTCTCAAATTATATTTATTTGGGTATTTATAACATCAATTATGTCAATATTTCATTTATAAGATAATTACTGCATCATCGTTGTGTCATAAATAAATTAAATTATTTAATGTCTAAAAATTACAAATAAAATACCATTTTAAAGGAAATCTTTTTAGCTTTCTAATTAATATTTATAGTCGAATTTATCTTATGTATAACCCTATATTAAAAATGTTTTATTAAATAAACTTTGATTTTAACTCTTTTAACTCTTCTTTGAATTAAATAATAATAAATATGCTAATCTAATCCAAGTGGGCCTAAATGGTCATATTTTATTCCTAAGCTTGTTTTTCGTTGAATTACACTTATCCAATAGAATTAGGACATGTGTTAGAGTAATAATAATATCATTTTACCCTTAATTACCCTATTTATTTTTAACCGTGGTAAATAAAAGTAAAATGTTACTATTCACCAAAAATTATTTTCATCTCATTGAACCACATTGTAGTCCTTGATATTAACCGTGTCTCTCAGATTTTAGAAATTCCACTCATAGAAGTGGGAAAATTATGTTTTATGAAAAATTCAGTTTTTTTAACTACCACTTAGTGGTTTCACTATTCATAAAAAAATGAAAGTTTCCAGAAAAATACCAAAAATTAGTTCTAATCTATATTTGATATTATGATTTCAAAAATGATGTCTATTTTATCAAATTCAAAACATATCAATTACATTAATTAATTTAAAAATTAATTCCCGTCGTCAAAACAAATAGCGTGTTTTTAAGAGATAATAACTATAAAAAGATTGACACTTGTTTATGTCTGGTTTAAATGTGAAATTACATCCAATGACCATCATTGTATTAAATTGTAAAAATATATTCTAAATATACTTTAAAATCACTAAAATTAATAATTTATCACTATTAATTATTTCCATTGAAAAAGTAGTTTTTAATTAAAATTTAGTAATTTCCACTATTCATCAAAATATGAAAGTTATCTGAAAATTACCAAAATTTCACCGTAAGCTAATTTCGATATTCCGAATCCAAAAATGAAGTCAATTTTGAAAAATAAAATTTACAAAATTTCAAAAAGTGGTTATTAATATTCATAACTACTAGTTTTAATAATATTTTAATAGCATATCGTTGTTTAGTGAAATTCTGTATTGCGTACTACACACGCTATCAAGGAAGGTCGCGATTGTGTGTAATGAAAGGCAATTCAAGGATGCGTGTTGTGCAAGCTCCTTTTGGTGTAGCGTACAACACAAGACATTTAATGAAATTTAAAAAAAAAATATTTTTCATAAAATCTCGGGGTGTTACATTCTACCCCCCTTAAAATGAATTTCTCCCTCGAAATTCGTCGGGGTTATAAATGGTTTACTATTCGAAAGTTTTTTTAATCGAAACCCACATCTTAAAATGGAATACCAAAACCAATCTTTAAAAAAAAAGTATGAAACGTAACGGTTACCCAAATAAACTAATCACTGGGTTTCCACATAGGTGAAAATATGGATATGGAAGAAAAATCTAACCATCATGTTCTGATGGAGAGTGTTAGAGAACATGGCTATGGAAAAGCCAACAATCACAAATCCATAAATTTGTGATTATCTAAGGTACCATCTGATTAATCAGATATAAGAGCACTAGGACAACATTTTTGGTTTTCAAGATCGTTTCCCTAATGTTAATGAAATTGGAATTAGAAGAAATACTTTCGTGATTTTGGTATAGTCTCACCGTTTTTCGTTCTTTAGACAATTTCCATTTCATCTCTTAAATAAATGAAGTTGAATTTTTCATTCATGATGTGTTAGCAGATCATGTGACAGAATGATGGGTCATTCCATCTCTTTCAAACAAAAGGTTAGCAAAAGGTATAAGTCCATCTTATGGTTAATCGTATATGGTTCCAAAAATGAACTTATACTTCATATATCATACCTCTTAATAAAATAAAACTTGTTTCTACCAAACAGGAACTTCCTGTAGGCCAGTGGTAGGCGATAAAAGCCAGTCGCACTTCGGTTGTGGGTTCGATTCCCATAGCCTTGTCCGACGCGATGGGCTGTTGCCCGTCCTGTAGGATGTCCTTTTTCTAAAACTACATTACTATAACATCACATAAATAATATCAAAAGTTCCATCCTTAAACAATACTAACTTATGTCTAACATAATCCATTCCAATCTTTAGGAAATACTTCGGTCCAAGCTCATAATATAAAGAAAATGATTACTTGAAATGTCATCAACCAAGCATGTGAATACCATCATTTATCCCCCATATATCTTGATGGTCACATTCCAATTCTGTGAATACCTTAATCATGTATTCTATTGAAAAATGAATACCCATTGATCCTTATTGAAAACATCAATGCTGTTAAAAGTTAACTCTTTCCACATACCAAAATCCTCAAAATTCTATATACTCAAACCATGATATCACTTAGTCCTTATATCAATCATGAGATCGTGAATACTGTTAAACATTTCATTTTCTCCTTATCCCTTAATTATGCGCATATCATCTACTTTCCAAAATATTTGAATCACTTTTCATGGTTACCAGTACCTTAAAATTATTGAAAACCACAATAGACCAATACATAAATATTTCAATACACCATAAAAGTACCTCAACAACATTATTCTTGAATACCAATACATAAACACTTCAGTCCATCCACTTCAATGATTGTCCTGGAATATGTCCTTCCTTGATTTAGAAGTAACTTTTTAGGTCCGGGCATTGAGTTGGGTAATTCCCATGTTCTCCACAAATAAGACATTGAACTCCATAACAGTCTGTCACTCTATGACCCTTTTCTCCACACAGATAACATCGGTCCCTCCATTTGAGGTATTCGTCAAGGTTCTTCTTCCCTTCTTTAGAAATCTCAATCTTCCTTTCTTTATGCTCCTCAACATGAAAACATGCATAATAGTCTATCTTCCCCTTCTTTGATGAATTAGTCATACCACTAAATTTCACCTTGTTAATCATATATCGCGATGACTGATTCGGCATAATCACAATATCTTTCTCTCTAGGCATTACACAATTTTGTTGCTCATAGTCACCAATTTGGCCATTGGATTTAACGTTAACTGAATTCCTTTTGGATCCCTCCATTAACTAAAACACAAAATTAATTTTGTGAGAGGCAAAAATTATGCTAGAGAAAACAAAATAGTAAAGGGGAAGTACCCTCAATATCTAACATCATAGGTTAAATTCTAAGATCGTTAGCGTAATTCTAGGACTATAACCTATACGTATACTTAACCTTAGAGGCATCCCTAGACATACCTTAGAAATATCTCTAGGGATCTCACTAAAGTTCTCGCATCCTAGTTTCCAAAGGTTGACTAAACATTTCCTCTGATACCAACTGTAGAGACCCGAAGCTTGACGTATATTGACATTACATTACATTTGAGGAATACTTAGTACATAACAAAAACACACACACAATGATCGTAATAGTTTAGTGTCTTTGGAAACTCGGAATATAATCTTCTAATCCTGGTGAAAGATCTTCAACATCTCCCATAATGATCTTCCTTTTTTATACCTAAAACCTTTCTTTATATCCTGGGAAAAAGTAAACATAAAAGGGTGAGCTCAAATGCTCAGTAAGGTTAAACAAAAGAAATATCAATCACATCATATACAAAAGCACATAACTTTTGAAAATCATAACCTGCAAAAGAGATCATAATTTCATAACATGGGATAAATCATGGCAGTGAAATGTAATCACAATAATCATAACATAAAACATGAAAATTTGTGGCATACACACATAATCATAGAGAATCATTTCTTGTTAGTCAAGACTCATTGCCAAGACTATCTTAGTGGACAAAGTCCATTTCTGAACCGAGTCACCCTCGTTTCAGTCCTGTTTCACTGAACCGGTATAACCTACCATTCCAGCCATGTTTATCTCAGGAGATATAAAATCTTTACCCAATGCATTGGAGGGATATATAGGTCCCACCCATCTTATAATGAATCCTTTCTTATTTGTGCCACATAATCATAAATCATACATCATCGCATAACACATGTAACAAAAATGGGATTCTTGAAACATCATGACATCATAAAACAAATCATATAAGGTAAATGACTTCATAAAAATAATTCCCTCACAACATAATCAAATCAATGTAATAATAGGGATAAAAACAGAACCCTTTATTATCTTAGATGGAAAATAATTTTGATAAAACACTTGAACTCCATTCTTGAGGAAAATATCCTTTTTACTTCAAAAACACTTTTCCTTTCATAAAATGTCGTACAATTATAAACTAAAAGAAGTTAATAAAAAATAAACTTGAAAACATGTAAAGTAATATTTTTTGGAAATAATGTTTTAAAAATCCATTCATGCCATATAAGTTAAAAAAAACATTCTTCGTACTTTTGTCGGAAAAGTCAAAAAGTACCTCGTACAAAAAACGACAAAAGATTTATTTCATATCCTTTATTAAAAACTCACTGAAGGGTAACATTGGATTAATACAATTGTAGGTGGATGGAAATAATATTACATATTGAGGAAACATGGATGGGGATGATAAAATACACCCCCGTAAATTTCAAAGTATAAACAATCTCGGATAAAAAAGAGATTGTGATATTTCCCTTACCTTAGGTCCGATTTGCTTCATAAGTGTCTGAACCCCCTGCATAATGATTTAAATAATGTCATTGACTTATTACAGAATCATATTCATTGTTATGATATCATATATGTTTCAATTATGACATTATATTACCCGTTCATTAGTAAATTCCATGTTAAAGAGCGTTTTGGGTAAAATTGTTTCATTTGTCATCCGTGTTTTGAATTGTAATTATTCATATGATTACTTAGATCATGATTACTTAATTCTAGAATATAAAACATGATTTATATATATATATATATTCAGAATATACATATATATATTAAATCAGTAAATGGAAATAAATACACCGTTCATGGAGACGGAAGTCCGTACGTACGCATGAACGCTGTTTTCGTTTCCTTATTGAATTGAATGACATAAATATACATAAATACAGAATTATTATTATGTCATATATTTAATTAGTACTTATTATATATACTTTATAATCATTCATGAATGGTTAATCATTGAGAATGAATCTCATCGCGTCGTGGAGACGGTAGTCCGTACGTACGCACGGGCGATGATATCATTCCCGTGGTCGTGGAATTGTGATAAAGTGTATGTATACTATTTCAGTATCAATATAACTTTATAATAATCATATATAGTTACTTATTACACCATTATACCCATCCTTGTAAGGTGATGGTGGAAAATAGATTACACCACGGCATGGAGACGTTATTCCGTACGTACGCACGCGCGGTGACTTCATTTTTCCGTAGGATGGATAGAAGGTGAATTAGGGTTGTTTCATATTTATAATAACATATCAGTATATAAGTAATACTTATGTTATTACTTTATCATGAAACAACTAATGAAGAAGATGTTGAAGAAGAAAGAAATTGAAAAGATCGGTAATGGGTATTACCTCTTCTTTTAAACGCCTCTTTGAATCCTCCACTTAGGGAACTAATATTGGTCTTTGAAGAAGACCAGGACCTCTAGGATTATTATAGGGAAGTGGAGAAGAGAATTTTTCAGGGGTTGGCCGAGCTTGAAGGCTCAATGTTGTGTGAGGAAGAGAGGGAGGAGGTGCCCTTTTATAAGGGAGGAGAGGGGCACCTTTGGAATAACTAAAAATATTATTTTATTATAAAGTCATGTTCGGTTTTAAATAGCTCAAAATTCATTTATTTCGAGGCTAAGGTGGGGATGGGTCGAAATCCTATCATCAAATAGAATTTAGACAAGTTTAGGTTCCTATTTTAACCTTATCATTTAGATTTAACATTAAGTTAAATAATTTTACTTTTACCGTGTCTTCTTGTGTTCTTATACTATAAGGTTAATAAACTGACTATATCAAGACAAACGGACCCCAAGTTGTTTATTATTAATATATATAACCTTATATAAGTCATTTGGCCGAACCTTAGATTTTTAGGAATAAAATAAAAATTAATAATATAATATATGATTTAAAAACTATTTTAAGTCAATTTTGACACTATTTAGTAATTTATTTTTTTGAAAATCATAACAGAATGATAAGTTCTAAAAAAGTTAATTAAATTAATACTAACATGTCATGTTAACCTATAAAATTAGTGGAATTCATAAACAGTCTCAAATTATATTTATTTGGGTATTTATAACATCAATTATGTCAATATTTCATTAATAAGATAATTACTGCATATTCGTTGTGTCATAAATAAATTAAATTATTTAATGTCTAAAAATTACAAATAAAATACCATTATGTAGGAAATATTTTTAGATTTCAATTAATATTTATAGTCGAATTTATCTTATGTATAACCCTATATTAAAAATGTTTTATTAAATAAACATTGATTTTAACTCTTTTAACTCTTCTTTGAATAAAATAATAATAAATGTCCTAATCTAATCCAAGTGGGCCGAAATGGTCATATTTTATTCCTAAGCTTGTTTTTGGTCGAATTACACTTATCCAATAGAATATGTACATGTTTTAGGGTAATAATAATATCATTTTTACCCTTAATTACCCTATTTACTTTTAACCGTGGTAAATAAAAGTAAAAAGTTACTATTCACCCAAAATTATTTTCATCTCATTGAACGACATTTTAGTCCTTGATATTAACCGTGTCTCTCGGATTTTAGAAATTCCACTCACAGAAGTGGGGAAATTAAGTTTTATGAAAAATTCAGTTTTTTTAACTACCACTTAGTGGTTTCACTATTCATCAAAAAAATGAAAGTATCCAGAAAAATACCAAAAATTAGGCCTAAGATATATTTGATATTATGATTTCAAAAATGATGTCTATTTTATCAAATTCAAAACATATCAATTACATTAATTACTTTAAAAATTAATTCCCGTCGTCAAAACAAATAGCGTGTTTTTAAGAGATAATAACTATCAAAAGATTAACACTTGTTTATGTCTGGTTTAAATGTGAAATTACATCCAATGACCATCATTGTATTAAATTGTAAAAATATATTCTAAATATTTTTTAAAACCACTAAAATTAATAATTTATCACTGTTAATTATTTTGATTGAAAAAGTTGTTTTCAATTAAAATTTAGTAATTTCCACTATTCATCAAAATATGAAAGTTATCCGAAAATTACCAAAATTTCACCCTAAGATAATTTCGATATTCCGAATCCAAAAATGAAGTACATTTTGAAAAATAAAATTTACATAATTTCAAAAAGTGGTTATTACTATTCATAATGGCTAATTTTAATAATATTTTAATAGCATGTCGTTGTTTAGTGAAACTCGGTATTGCGTACTACACATGCTATCAAGGAAGGTCGCGATTGCGTGTAATGAAAGGCAATTCAAGGATGCATGTTGTGCAAGCTCCTTTTGGTGTAGCGTACAACACAAGACATTTAATGAAATTAAAAAAAATATTTTTCATAAAATCTCGGGGTGTTACATTCTACCCCCCTTAAAATGAATTTCACCCTCGAAATTCGTCGGGGTTATAAATGGTTTACTATTCGAAAGTTTCTTTAATAGAAACCCACATCGTAAAATGGAATACCAAAACCAATCTTTAAAAACAAAAGTATGAAACGTAACGGTTACCCAAATTAACTAATCACTGGGTTACCACATAGGTGAAAATATGGATATGGAAGAAAAATCTAACCATCATGTTCTGATGGAGAGTGGTAGAGAACATGGCTATGGAAAAGCCAACAATCACAAATCCATAAATTTGTGACGATCTAAGGTACCATCTGATTAATCATATATAAGAGAACTAGGACAACATTTTTGGTTTTCAAGATCGTTTCCCTAAAGTTAATGAAATTGGAATTAGAAGAAATACTTTCGTGATTTTGGTATAGTCTAGCCATTTGTCGTTCTTTAGACAATTTCCATTTCATCTCTTAAATAAATGAAGTTGAATTTGTCATTCATGATGTGTTAGCAGATCATGTGATAGAATGATGGGTCATTCCATCTCTTTCAAGCAAAAGGTTAGCAAAAGTTATAAGTCCATCTTATGGTTAATCGTATATGGTCCCGAAATGAACTTATACTTCATATATCATACCGCATAACAAAATAAAACTAGTTTCTACTAAACAGGGACTTCCTGTAGGCCAGTGGTAGGTGATAAAGGCCAGTCGCACTTCGGTTGTGGGTTCGATTCCCACAGCCTTGTCCGACGCGAGGGGCTGTTGCCCGTCCTGCAGGTTGTCCTTTTTCTAAAACTACATTACTATAACATCACATAAATAATATCAAAAGATCCATACTTAAACAATACTAACTTATGTACAACATAATCCATTCCAATCATTAGGAAATACTTCGGTCCATGCTCATAATATAAAGAAAATGATTACTTGAAATGTCATCAACCAAGCATGTGAATACCATCATTTATCTCCCATATATCTTATTGGTCACATTCCAATTCAGTGAATACCTTAATCATGTATTCTATTGAAAAATTAATACCCAATGATCCTTATTGAAAACATCAATGCTGTTAAAAGTTAACTCTTTCCACATACCAAAATCCTCAAAATTCTATATACTCAAACCATGATATCACTTAGTCCTTATATCAATCATGAGCTCATGAATACTGATAAACATTTCATTTTCTCCTTATCCCTTAATTATGCACATATCATCTACTTTACAAAATATTTTAATAACTTTTCATGGTTACCAGTACCTTAAAATTATTGAAAACCACAATAGACCAATACATAAATATTTCAATACACCATAAAAGTACCTCAACAACATTATTCTTGAATACCAATACATAAACACTTCAGTCCATCCACATCAATGATTTTCCTGGAATAAGTCCTTCCTTGATTTATAAGTATCTTTTTAGGTCAAGGCATTGAGTTGGTTAATGCCCATGTTCTCCACAAAAAAGACATTGAACTCCATAACAATCTGTCACTCTATGACCCTTTTCTCCACACAGATAACATCGGTCCCTCCATTTGAGGTATTCCTCAAGGTTCTTCTTCCCTTCTTTAGAAATCTCAATCTTCCTTTCTTTATGCTCCTCAACATGCGAACATGCATAATAGTCTATCTTCCTCTTCTTTGATGAATTAGGCATACCACTAAATTTCACCTTGTTAATCATATATCGCGATGACTGATTAGGCACAATCACAATATCTTTCTCTCTAGGCATTACACAATTTTGTTGCTCATAGTCACCAATTTGTCCATTGGATTCAATTTTAACCGAATTCCTTTTGGTTCCCTCCATTAACTAAAACAAAAAAATAATTTTGTGAGAGGCAAAAATCATGCTAGAGAAAACAACATAGTAAAGGGGAAGTACCCTCAATATCTAACATCTTAGGTTAAATTCTATGATCGTTAGCGTAATTCTAGGACTATAACCTATACGTATACATAACCTTAGAGGCATCCCTAGACATACCTTAGAAATATCTCTAGGGATCTCACTAAAGTTCTCGCATCCTAGTTTCCAAAGGTTGACTAAACCTTTCCTCTGATACCGACTGTAGAGACCCGAAGCTTGACGTACATTGACATTACATTACATTTGCGGAATACTTAGTACATAACAAAAACACACACACAATGATCGTAATAGTTTAGTGTCTTTGGAAACTCGGAATATAATCTTCTAATCCTGGTGAAAGATCTTCAACATCTCCCATAATGATCTTCCTTTTTTTATACCTAAAACCTTTCTTTATATCCTGGGTAAAAGTAAACGTAAAAGGGTGAGCTCAAATGCTCAGTAAGGTTAAACAAAAGAAATATCAATCACATCGTATACACAAGCACATAACTTTTGAAAATCATAACCTGCAAAAGAGATCATAATTTCATAACATGGGATAAATCATGGCAGTGAAATGTAATCACAATAATCATAACATAAAACATGAAACATTGTGGCATACACACATAATCATAGAGAATCATTTCTTGTTAGTCAAGACTCATTTCCAAGACTATCTTAGTGGACAAAGTCCCTTTCTGAACCGAGTCACCCTCGTTTCAGTCCTGTTTCACTGAACCGGTATAACCTACCATTCCAGCCATGTTTATCTCATGAGATATAAAATCTTTACCCAATGAATTGGAGGGAGATATAGGTCCCACCTATCTTATAATGAATCCTTTCTTATGTGTGCCACATAATCATAAATCATACATCATCGCATAACACATGTAACAAAAATGGGATTCTTGAAACATCATGACATCATAAAACTTATTATATAAGGTAAATGACTTCATAAAAATAATTCCCTCACAACATAATCAAATCAATGTAATAATTGGGATAAAAACATAACCCTTTATTATCTTAGATGGAAAATAATTTTGATAAAACACCCGAACTCCATTCTTGAGGAAAATATCCTTTTTACTTCAAAAACACTTTTCCTTTCATTAAATGTCGTACAATTATAAACTAAAAGAAGTGGATCAAAAATAAACATGAAAACATGTAAAGGAATCTTTTTGGAAATAATGTTTTAAAAATACATTCATGCCGTATAAGTTAAAAAAAACATTCTTCGTACTTTTTTCGGAAAAGTCAAAAAGTAACTCGTCTGAAAAACGACAAAAGATTTATTTCATATCCTTTACTAAAAACTCACCGAAGGGTAAAATTGGATTCAAACAATTGTAGGTGGATGGAAATAATATTACATATTGAGGAAACATGGATGGGGATGATAAAATACACACCAGTAAATTTCAAAGTATAAACAATCTCGGATAAAAATGAGATTGTGATATTTCCCTTACCTTAGGTCCAATTTTCTTCGTAAGTGTCCGAACCTCCTGTATAATGATTTAAATAATGTCATTGACTTATTACAGAATCATATTCATTGTTATGATATCATATATGGTTCAATTATGACTTTATATTACCCGTTCTTTTGTAAATTCCATGTTAAAGAGCGTTTTGTGTAAAATTGTTTCATTTGTCGTCCGTGTTTTGACTTGTAATTATTCATATGATTACTTAGATCATGATTACTTAATTCAAGAATATAAAACATGATTTATATATATATATTCAGAATATAAATATATATAATAAATCAGTAAATGGAAATAAATACACCGTTCATGGAGACGGTAGTCCGTACGTACGCATGAACGTTGTTTTCATTTCCTTATTGAATTGAATGACATAAATATACATAAATACAGTATCATTATTATGTCATATATTTCATTAGTACTTATTATATATACTTTATAATCATTCATGAATGGTTAATCATTGAGAATGAATCTCATCGCGTCGTGGAGATGGTAGTCCGTACGTACGCACAAGCGATGATATCATTCCCATGGTCGTGGAATTGTGTTAAAGTGTATGTATACTATTTCAGTATCAATATCACTTTATAATAATCATATATAGTTACTTATTTCACCATTATACCCATCCTTGTAAGGTGATGGTGGAAAATAGATTACACCACGGCGTGGAGACGGTATTCCGTACGTACGCACGCGCGGTGATTTCATTTTTCCGTAGGATGGATAGAAGGTGAGTTAGGGTTGTTTCATATTTATAATAACATATCAGTATGTAAGTAATACTGATGTTATTACTTTATCATGAAACAAATAAAGAAGAAGAAGTTGAAGAAGAAAGAAATTGAAAAGATCTGTAATGGGTATTACCTCTTCTTTTAAACACCTCTTTGAATCCTCCACTTAGGGAACTAATATTGGTCTTTGATGAAGACCAGGACATCTAGAATTATTCTAGGGAAGTGGAGAAGAGAATTTGGCAGGGGTTGGCCGAGATTTAAGGCTCAAAGTTGTGTGTGGAAGAGAGGGAGGAGGTGCCCTTTTATAAGGGAGGAGAGGGGCACCTTTGGAATAACTAAAAATATTATTTTATTATAAAGTCAAGTTCGGTTTTAAATAGCTCCAAATTGATTTATTTCGAGGCTAAGGTGGGTATGGGTCGAAATCATCTCATCCAATAGAATTTAGACTAGTTTAGGTTCCTATTTTCACCTTATCATTTAGATTTAACATTAAGTTAAATAATTTTACTTTCACCGTGTCTTCTTGTGTTCTTATACTATAAGGTTAATAAACTTACTATATCAAGCCAAACGGACCCCAAGTTGTTTATTATTAATATATATAACCTTATCTAAGTCATTTGGCCGAACCTTAGATTTTTAGGAATAAAATAACAATTAATAATATAATATTTGATTTAAAAACTATTTTATGTCAATTTTGACACTATTTAGTAATTTATTTTTGTGAAACTCATAACAGAATGATAAGTTCGAAACAAGTTAATGAAATTAATACTAACAGGTCATATTAACCTATAAAATTAGTGGAATTCATAAAAAGTCTCAAATTAAATTTATTTGGGTATTTATAACATCAATTATGTCAATATTTCATTAATAAGATAATTACTGCACCATCGTTGTGTCATAAATAAATTACATTATTTAATGTCTAAAAATTACAAATAAAATACAATTATGTAGGAAATATTTTTAGCTTTCTAATGAATATTTATAGTCGAATTTATCTTATGTATAACCCTATATTAAAAATGTTTTATTAAATAAACTTTGATTTTAACTCTTTTAACTCTTCTTTGAATTAAATAATAATAAATGTCCTAATCTAATCCAAGTGGGCCTAAATGGTCATATTTTATTCCTAAGCTTGTTTTTGGTCGAATTAAACTTATCCAATAGAATTAGGACATCTGTTAGGGTAATAATAATATCATTTTTACCCTTAATTACCCTATTTACTTATAACTGTGGTAAATAAAAGTAAAAAGTTACTATTCACCAAAAATTATTTTCATCTCATTGAACCGCATTTTAGTCCTTGATATTAACCGTGTCTCTAGGATTTTCGAAATTCCACTCACAGAAGCGGGAAAATTAAGTTTTATGAAAAATTCAGTTTTTTTAACTGCCACTTAGTGGTTTCACTATTCATCAAAAAATGAAAGTTTCCAGAAAAATACCAAAAATTAGGCCTTAGCTATATTTGATATTATGATTTCAAAAATGATGTATATTTTATCAAATTCAAAAAATATCAGTTACATTAATTAATTTAAAAATTAATTCCCGTCGTCAAAACAAATAGCGTGTTTTTAAGAGATAATAACTATCAAAAGATTGACACTAGTTTATGTCTTGTTTAAATGTGAAATTACATCCAATGACCATCATTGTATTAAATTGTAAAAATATATTCTAAATATATTTTAAAACCACTAAAATTAATAATTTATCACTATTAATTATTTCCATTGAAAAAGTTGTTTTTAATTAAAATTTAGTAATTTCAACTATTCATCAAAATATGAAAGTTATCCAAAAATTACCAAAATTTCACCCTAAGCTAATTTCGATATTCCAAATCCAAAAATGAAGTCAATTTTGAAAAATAAAATTTACAAAATTTCAGTGGTTATTACTATTCATAACGGCTAGTTTTAATAATATTTTAATAGCATATCGTTGTTTAGTGAAACTCGGTATTGCGTACTACACACGCTATCAAGGAAGGTCGCGGTTGCGTGTAATGAAAGGAAATTCAAGGTTGCATGTTGTGCAAGATCCTTTTGGTTTAGCGTACAACACATGACATTTAATGAAATTAAAAAAAATATTTTTCATAAAATCTCTGGGTGTTACAGATAACAAGTAACCTGAGAACTTATTTCATTAACAATGATCATTAAATTATTAATTTATAAATCTAATTTATAATCCAAACAATATAACTTGAAAAAAAAACTAGAAAATATAATACCTAAAATGTGATAGAATGGATTGCCCATATCTACTAAAATCATCACCCAAACTGTAAAATCTATATAAAATAAATAAAATGTTATTAAACCAATAATACAAATAAGAAGTTGAATTATATCATTAAGGGGATTTTTTATGAATTTTGAGTGAGTGAATGATGTTGTATATATATGGTATAAAGGTAAATGTTGTAGTAGAGATTTAACCACTTTATGGACATTGATCAACACTGACCATTGCTCAGTTTGACCAGTTGGATATATGACCATTGGTATATATAAAAATTGGAATTTGTAACCTTTGATGGTAATTTTTCCATTATAATTAGTGTTTATAAGTATTACTGATAACGGATAATTGGTACTTAAAGGAGAATTAATTTCCTCAACCATTACAGTCGTGTCACTTTTAGCCCATTTTTTAGAACATGAGAGGGAAGTATGAACAATGTGGTTTTCCCTAGACCATGAAAAAGTATAGCTTCAACGAGTGAAGAATGAAAAAAATTTCCTACATGAAAATTTAATGTTAGTGGATATTACCACCTAGTCAATATTAGTTGAAACATCACAAGACACTATATCTAATACAAACCTAACCCTTAGGCCATATGTGAGTGTAATACAAGATTAATATTCAAGGTCATAGTTATAGAAAGTGAAGTTTTCATATTACAAATAAAATATTTATTAAATCAATAATTTTTAAAATTAGTTTTTCTTAAGAATATATATTTTAAATTAGTCAAATTTCATACATTAATTTCTATAGACAAATAAAACAAATATATATTTTTGAGAATTTATAAAATTTTATAATAAATCATGGTATTAAGAATAATATTTTTTTAATGTAATAATCAAATTAAACAAAATTAACTAAATATAAATGATTAAATAGTTTTATAATATCCATTGATATATGAATTAATGGGTTAAATTTGATTGTGTTGGGGAACTGATATATTCCGATAAATAAGTATTTTTATTTTTTAATGTTAAAATTCACCCATACATAAATTTTTTTGGATATGAAATATAATTTGTGAAATTTTCACATTGAAATTTTGTTTGGGTAAATTTATGAAATTTTTTGCAAAATACATTATTTTTTTGAATACTAAAATATACAGTTTTTAGTATCAATATATTTTATGACTTCATAATTATTTCAGAATAAATTATTAATTATTTAAAATTAGTATATGACCTAAAATATTATTATTATTCATATTAATTATGTTATTATAGTTTATTAAATTTTAAAAAATATAAGTTATTTTTGAAAATCTAAAAATGAAAATTTTGATTTTTAAAATATAATATCTTACTATATATTTTATATTCCATTAAAAATAATGTAATAAAAATTTATACATGGTCATGGTGGGTTATAATAAAATAAAATTAGAACCAAAATTTCCAAACCATGACAAAAAACCTTCTATAAGAAAAAGGGTTTTCAATTTCCACAATCTATATTTCCAAGACCTATATATGGAAATTATTAAATAATTCCCCTAATTTTGATATAAATATGCATCCATTTAAACACAAAAATTCAGTCCCAATACATCTCCTATAATGTTCTAATTATTTACCTCCCATGTTGCCCCACCCCCCCCCCCCCCCCCCCCCCCGAGTTCTCCAAAATTCCCATATGATCCATTCCTAATGATCTTGGTGTAACTCTTAGAGGTAACAGAAATATACACTTTTCTTTTACATTAATGGTCTATTATTAGGTGGTATGTCTTTTAATTTATAATTTATGTTCTTTTCATTCACATTACATCATCCCATATATATAATAATAGTCTTTTATCCGTGGGGGATCTCCCTTATTGATCATTTTTTCCATTTCTAAAACCATGTTTTATAACCTTCATTTTACCGAATTTAAATCTCAAATTTTTATATTATATGATAAATTCTTTTTTAAATACTATTTGAAAAAAAACAATATTATACTTTATATTGATATTAAAAATTATGTAAAATTACTTTTTATTTTAGTGATTTATAGAATTGATAATCATATTTAATTTCTTGGGTTAACAATGATGTATTGATCATGTCTGTAAGGATGTTTGGAAGCCATGATTTTCATAAGGAACCTTTATTTCATTATCCATTTAATATTAATGAAATTATTAATTAAGATGTGTTTCTCTCACATTAATTACGAAATATGAAGGGTGAACCATGATATCACTCCAATGCATTGGGTAAATTATTTAATTCATAGAGACAAATGTTTTATAACTCCATGATGAATATCCCGGTTAATATTAATTTATAGTACTATTGTGATAATACTTTGTGACAGGCTAATGAATGTGTAATATAAATTTTGTTTACACATTTCCATTTATTAACTCATGTTCTTCATATTATGACAGTCTTCCTCTCTATTCTTTATTGTTATGCCTTATGTTATTATTGATATGTCTAAGTATAACAAGCTATATATCTCTATTTCTTATTCCCTTAAGGGGATACATGCTCACCAATTCCCCCTAATATTTTCTCCAAGATATGATATAATTTAAAATTAACCTATAGTTAACCAATGATTATGTCTTCCATGTGATTTTATAATAATTTTGACTGCTTCCATTTATTATTTACCTTATTTCATATAATCTAAATATTAAATGATCATATGTATGTTTCATGAAATTAAATGTTTTGAAATAAAAATGCATGATCCCATAGTAACTCACAACATGAATGGATTACATGAAGTGATTGTTTCGGGTTGACGGTTATTTTTAACTCTTGTCTAGTTGATTCACATTTCATTCAATCACTCTCCCTCCTCTTATTTTGAAAGAGCCTTATATAACCTGAGGAGTAATTCTAGACCTATTACTCTTCTCTATCCATTTTATTACCATTATTGATACATTGAGATTTATCCTCTCCTATCAATGGGATTCCATCAGTCATTATTTGGATATCCTATACGGTAGTGTGGTTTTGGTATGTGATGTGTATAGGTTGTTTTTTTACAATACAATCGTGTTTCCGAGGTTGATCCATGAGTTTCATGTGTGGATATGGTTTCTAGGAGGTTAAATTTTCACCTATAAGTGAACAATGAGATCATAAATTTTCTATGAGGTATGAGATCCCCATACTAACTTGTTTTTATTATATTTATGAGATCTACTTCTTTTTTCAAACATTTGGGTGAAAATTAAGGATTGGTATAATATTAATATAAAGTAACTTGGTTATATTTATTTTTATTTGGTGTTGTCTCATACATTAGTAAATTCATATATGTTGTGGATTTTATTATGAAGCATTGTTTCCAAATTTAGGAAAAATAGTTGTTGGGATCTATGTTTACACTATAGTAGTTATGATGTAAGGACTCTTTTTTGTTATTATTTGACTTCAAACTAATCATAATGTTAAAAAACATATATTAATATTATAATTATGGTCCCTTTGTCTTCAGGTTTGTTTTATATTACCAATGTATAATAAAAAATATATGTGAAAATTCCACTAAATAATATTAGAATCTTGTTTGTTTTGTTTTTGTGTTTATGGTTATTATGTTTTCCCTCATGGGTTATACTATTATGCATTAATGGATATGACCCGTTGGGCAAGGTGATGTTTGGGGATTTGATGTAGAGGTTTGTTTTCATGGATATAATGTGATTATTTGTGATATGTTGTGTGCCATGGTGGTGGCCTAGTGGTTAAGGTAGTGTTGTTGTGGTGTTGTGTTGTAGTACAAGGAAGATCATGTTCTCTAAATGATAATATTTTTTGGATTTTAGGGTGATATGTATTCAGTGATTTAAAATGATGTATATTATTGATGTGTGGTTTTATAGTAGTTTTTTTCCTGTTTCTAATTATATTTTGATGCATGGTTACACTAGTTTCCTTTGAATACATTCAATGAATTGTGATGATGTAGAAAAAATATTGATGTCAGATAAACAAGGTGGACTGAAAATATATGTGCGATGGTTGGAATAAATTGAAATTACTGATATAATATTTAGTTTAATATGAAATGAAATATATAATGAGTAAATTCCATGAAACATGTAAATATAAAGTGGAATGTTGTATGGTTTTCGTTGTAGTTTACTGGTTTTTCATACAGTGGTGGAAGTGGTTGAAATTATTGTTGTATGGATCATTGTAGTTATGTGATGTGCACTATAGTAGTTGATTTCAACCCATAGGTTGGGTTTTATGGTTAATCTATAGATAATTTACATTTATTTTATTTTATATGCTCCCCACCCAAGTTAGATGACCTTACCAATGCTCAGAGGTGTGGAATTCTAGGTGTTTTCCCCAACATCTATAATTATTGGGATATAGATCATTGGAAACCTTATTTCCCATGATATTCCTTCATTAATAATGTGATTTTACATGTGTCTATGGGAAACATGTGACGTGTTTTCTTGAGTTTATATATTTTAGATATGATGTGTTAGCTTTGGTGTCTACCAGCGATATGTGATGTGTTCAACCATATGTCTATGGGAAATATGTGAGCTATTCTCCTTGGTGTTTATAGGTGATATGTGATGTGGTTTCATGTCATATGTGTTTAGGGTCATGCATGGTATGAGGAGGGAATGAGGTTGAATTCCTTCACATTCATGATACCCTACTATTCTAGGCCGGGGTTTGATGTGATGTGATGTCTATCATTGGTGTATATATACGATATGTGATGTGATGTGATGTATGGACCAGATTTTTTGGGGTATGAAGTGATGTGATATGATATATGTATAAGGGATGTGACAATATGACATTCTATGATAGATTTTTAGAGTTTATAAATAGTGGGGATGTGGTAGATGAGTTTCTTTTTTGTTTTCATTTTGTTAATATATTATTATATTCGATGTGTGATTAATGGGTGGAACATAGCGGGGGGTTGTTTCATTAAATGGCCTATATTGGTTCTTATTGGCTATCCTCATTATTAACTAGTGAATTAGTAAGATCATTTCACTTGTTCAGTTGATTCCTTGGTTATGTTACAACTAAAAATACTCTATATTCTCACACTATGTATATAAAATATATTTTTTCAGTGTACAAGTGGAATTCGGGGACAGAGGTTGAAATTACTAGATGGGGTAGAATTTCTTTAGATTTTATTCTATAGACCTATATTTGATATTTATTTTATAATCATTTATATGTATCAGTTCTATTTTTCATGAATTATAAAATTATTTATGGGTTACCTTTATACCGTCAAGTAGCATTGTTTGCTGATTTTGTATCCCCTCTCATGATCCTGTATTATTTATTGAGATTGATGCCTCCCAAATATTTATATTTTAAATCCTTCGGGATAGTGAGCAACCAGGATTCAACTTGAGTTTGGGGATCGAAGTTCCATATATCTATTTTTTATTGCATTATCATTTATAATAGGCGGTCATAACACAGTGATTCTCCATATGATCAGAATTACTTCTCCTTATTCCTTCACCATTGAGAGGTACTAGTATTTCATTGTTTGAAGTATTATCCCACACAAGATTTTAGTAGTTCATCCACCCCAATATACCGTATGAAGATGGATTTTTTTGGATTCATGTATGTGATCCTCATCAAGAATGTGATAAAATATTTATGTTTTGACCATATTAGATATATAGTATTTTATTAATTTTATATTCCTCCCAGTTTTATTTTAAAAAAATGAAATGTAATTTATTATTAATTTATATCTTGCAGAACATGAATAAGAATAAATAAATCCTAATAAATTCATTTGTTGTATAAGATAAATTCCATATATAAATTGTTTCATGAAATAATGTTTAGAATAATGAATAATGGATTTCAATTTTTATATTTAAAATATGACTTATATTTCTATTTGAAAATGTATACCATATACCGTATTATTAAATATGGAACGACATTAAATTATGACTTATAATATGATAACTTATATAATAATATGTGAAAATACCATATTGTAAGAATAACCATCACTACATACACCATATGACATTTTCTTTGGCTTCAACATATTATAACATATGATTTGTGTTAATTATATAATAAAATAATGGTGATTTTACTATTACTAATTCAAAAATTTGAGCAATATATCATAAATATTATATTATTTCAAATCACATAAAGTGATCTATAGTAAACTGAAATGATATCGTGTTGTAGAGAACTTATCAAAAATCATGATACTAGAATATAGTAAAATCACTACCTTTGATATAGAATATATCATCAAATATGGAATGAGGAACATTTTTCCCCATATTCAATTATAAAATGATTTAAATAATATTTCAATTTTCTATAAATTATATATAATTTATTTTTGGGATATTTATATTATTTATATACTTTTTATAAATTAAATATTTACAATGTTTTGAAAATTAATACATAATTTTTTTTAATAATATAAAAAATATATATTATCAATAATAAATTTTAAAATTAAATGAATTTAATTTATATGGAAATACATAAAATTTTGATATAAAAGTATTACATTGAAATTATATGGTTATTTTAATTGTTTTAATAAATTACAAAATAATGAAATAATGAAATGGTTTATAGTACAATTTTTAATTACTCATAATTAAAAATTTTAATTGTTTGAATCAAAATCCTTATTTGATTTTTTTAAATCATATCAAATGTAGTTTTTATGATTAATGTAATTAATGTTTATGTAATTAAAAATATATGATATTTTAACTATTTAAAATGTTTACATAAAATATGAATTGTTAATATGTCAAATAAAATTATAAAATTTAAATTAAATTTCATATAATTAAAAACGGTCATATGAAATGATTACATAAATGGCTCCATGATAAAAATAAATATGATATGTTTATATTTATTTATGTATAGAATATCCATAATATTTATTGAATTATAGTACTGTTTAAATTTTTTAAATTTAGTAATTATTCATAAATGTTTATCTACTGATTAAAATACTAAAATATTAATTAGTTTATTTTATTCCAAAAAAATTGACAAATATATGTTATTTTTATATTTCATTAATATATGATTTAGTAAAATTTAATTAAATAAATTATTTAAATTATTATACATATATTTTTTGGGTAGAATTATAGGTATGATGAAAAATATACCTTTATTCTAAACAAAATTTATCTTAATTAAATGTTATTATATTAAATTTATAAGTTAAATATAGTAAATACATATTATGTGTTATAATTATAATAGAATTAAGGTTTCTCTTGAGTATTGAACCCTGGGTACTGTGACATGGTGGCTAAAATTACCCAGGAAAAAGCATAGATGGGGTCTTCACAGGGCCTCAACCACACCTCCCTATATACCCGACTCTATTTAAAAAGTATGAGAGTCGATGGTAACTATGGAGAGACTATACACTCAATATTAGTACTATCTATAATAGGGAAATTACAAATCATGATCCAAAATAAAAAATAGAGATCAGTTGTATTAAATTTAATCTGAAGAGAAAATTTGTTAAATGAAAATATATCATGTTATGACAATTGAATGATGAAACCATATAGTCATACTACTGATTAGATCACATACTGGGCCAATCAAATACAAAAAAAGACACGAAATAAAATACATAGTATCATGCATTGAAAACCATGTGACCTGCCACAAACGCATATCAAATCCCATCAGTTTACTCCAAACTGGACTATGATGAATCCAATGATCAAATATGGGTATAAAACATAAATCCTTTACATGAAACAATGTGCATGTGAAGGGTGTGACAAATATATCTCAGTAGCATCTCACCAACTTCCCCAATCATATTCCATTATATACATATGTATGCATGATATAAATAAATAACAAAGCTTATTATAAACAAGAGTATGCACTAGGTCACAATGCACAAACTTGGCCACTAGTGAACCTAACAATACCTAGTTAATATTATGCCAATAGAAATAGTGACCTTACATCATGAACCCATACCCATAAACTAATACTCATTATAGGATTTCAGACAACCTATCATCATCAACCCTCTCACTCTAGAAAGGGTCGATGTTGGACCTCAGCCACATATTACTATGTCACAACCAGAAACCAATCACTTTGGGAAGGGCCTATAGTGAATATTGACCTTATCATATTTTTAATCGAAATTATCCCACTAACATGGGGTATTCTATCATATTGAATATTGGAAATAATTTTCTCTATAAGGGTTATGTAACATAACAAGCCTCAAATTAGACCCTTTTAGTCAAAAAAGGCCCTATAAGAGGTCTCAACATATATCATCTCACCAAATATTGGGTCCCATACTGAATATTTCCATCATACACATTATAAATGATGGTTCATATACTGAGTCTCATCCTCTACCTGCATTCTCAAGGTAGGTTTCTTTATCAAACCATGCTAAATATCACATACATGATAGGATTAATCCAATGGTATTCCATCATTGGGACACAATATCTTGCACCTACATCCTCAATATGGTTCACATATTCTAGGAAATAAATTTGTACTCATATATCTCATTATTTTCATTCCAGATAACCAACCCAAATCCTATTTTTAGTCCCAGATGACCCTATCATATGTCCCAATAAAAATATTTATTATCTATATAGACTCGCTTTATAATATTCTCATTAAAAATATCTTCATATTATCTACAATGCACCAAACCTATTGGAATTCCATGTATCCATATTGAATCACGTTATAAAAATCTCTAATTGAACTAAGGTTCACGGAGTCAGGGTAATTTCTCCTTCATATCCAATATCACTGTCATCATGACAACAAAAACAATGTTCTCAATATAAGTAAACACCATATTACAGGGAAAGTCCTTTACAATCCATCAATAAAATTATCTTTAACTAAACGTTTTTACTATCCCATATCCTCCACCAGAGAGAACTCAAGCTCATTATTATAATGACACCCACCTTGACACACCATATGAATTTTTAGAGGACTTATCCATCTCACCAAGGGAGTTATGATAACAATCCATGATCATGATGGTTTTCCCAACCACACGTGGGATAATTAACTACATCACATGTCCCCCAAGAGCCTAATCCCATCATTATAATCATACTATCCCCAATGATTCCCATCATAGGATAATCATAATCAATATCATGGAGGAAGAACAATCTTGGCATCCTCATATACCAAATTGATATCCTCATCTCCATGCAGATTTAGACATGAGATGTTTTTATATTACATGAAAAAAGATGTATTACTATATGCCAACAGTGGAAGCATAGAATCACTAAACAAATAATTTGGGAACTCTCAAACAATATTCAATTTTCCAAAACCAAAATCTACCATGTATAAATGAACTATAATTTAAAAAATATTATAATTAAGTTTTATATTTACCACATAATTTGATATAGAGATTTCATCCCTAGGGTGTAATCATAATGCCTCACAAAACCTCATACCAAGACACACGAACATCCATATCCTTTATATCACTTCACAAATATCATAAATTTAAGTATAACTAAATGATATTTAATTTAACAATTTTAACCAATAGTTATAATACATAATAATTCATAGATCTACTCAGCTACCGCAAAATCATGACCAAGGATGATCATAAGGTCTATGGTTTTCTCCAAACACCCCTATAATAAAATTTCTATTAATTGATACTGATAAGTAACCAATTTAATATAAATGAATTAATGATATTAATTAAACCACCCAATAAATTGTCCACCAAAATTTTGCAGGATAACATTAGTTCATCACTCTTTAACATCCCTATGCCACTAAAATAAAAACAAATTCTTTCAAGATGGTTCCACATGGTCGTGGTTGGATTGAAAAATAAAACCGATTGTTGAAGACATAGTAAATAATATAAAATGAGGGAGAATAAGACACTAGGGATATCATTATAAAACCTCAAATTATCATGAAAAGTATTCTATACAACTAAAAATAATGGGATAACCGAAGGGGTGTGATAGTGTGAATGGATGGTGAGTGTCCAACCAGAAATATCCATTCTAAATCCCCTCCCCACTAAAGATCCTAATGATTATTTTAGTTAAATTAATTTTGTACCCCTAATTTTCAAAATTATATTCCAAAACCCATTGAGTAACATATTTTACATCACTATGTACCTAGTGGGGTATCAAACACCTTATGATCCACCAAACACTAGATGGTATCCTATTGATCATGTGATGTAACCCTTGGGATAAAAAAACACACCATCACAATCAATATCATGGTGGAACCCTAATGGGTACATGGTGGTGTTTTCTACCTTTGGATTCAAAAACTCTATATTTTAACCATCATCTAATCCTATAATTCAAATATTGAAGCAATAAACCCATCAGAAAACACCAATTTGAAATGTTCCAACTCTTTGAATTCAATTATGAATCCCATTACTCAAAAGTACCCATACTCCAATGCATAAAATTAAAAAACCCTATAAATTACCCCAATCGATAATGGTGTGGGTCATTAGATTCACCCCACCATAATGATTCTCATCCCCATGAAGTGAAAGGAATTATCTCCAAACATCCCATTCATTGATAAACACTTGATACCAGTCAGAAATCCCTATCCCAAATCATACCAAATAAATTTTTAATTATTCATAAACAAAACAACGACACATAATTTTTTATTTATATATCTAGGGTCTGATCCTCAAAAAAATATATCTCATATAAAAAAATATTTGACATAATTTCAACAACATAATATCCTATACCATAAAAAATCACTCATTGTTACTTCACTAATGGTCCATTTCCTTGAACGAAACTGTATTCCAACATCTAAACATCATCACATCCTCAGAATCATATTGAATTATCTTCAGGAGGCATATCAAAATCATCATAGCTACCCACATTTATTTTTTATCCTTAAACCTAATTTAATTCATTATTAGAATCCCCAACCAAAAAATACACCATCTCCATATAACTACATGATCCAGTGCACCCTGATCAAAATAACTCTTAGAAAATAATAAATTTTAATTGTAGTTTACTTCTATGTCATATAATCAATATGTATCCCAACGAAAATGAAAAATATCATATTCACCAAGGAACTAGGTAGTATTGTATCTACCTATACAACAACATTCTAATTCCATCATGACTCCCACTAACTTGGTTCACCCAAAAAATACCTTCTAATTTCAGGGATTCACATTAACAACTGATATGATGATGCCCACCATAGTGTTTTCATCATATTAATTCGTATAGACCAGTAAGACTATTATCAAAGTCCTATACTCATAAATTGGAAAATATAATTATGAACTGTGGCTGACAAACTCATATCCATGGATAGGCAGGAGACATCCAAATGTATACTAATTTTGTTATCATAAGAACACTCTCTATTTTACTATAAAAAAATATAACTCCAATCTAGTTTAACATAATCAACTTGAAAATAGTGTTCTCTATACCATATAAAATCCCTTCAAAGTGTTCTTGAAAACAAGACAAAAGGGGTCCAAAATGACTCCATTTTTGCATACCCATATACATACTTATCTCATCCTTTACATACCCTTTCATGGACCATACTAACTTCAACCATGACATAAATCTAAGGTCTCATCATTCCATTATGGTACACCTCCTATCCTCATCAATATATCTGGACAACAAGCCCATATTATTCTCAACAAATTCATTTGTTCTCAACCCTTAACCAATCCTTTAAATTCATATCTCATCCCATATCATCCCTAAGGTGATCACATAAAAATCCAAAAATTTCAAATGAATCACAAAAAAAAAATAGTATTTAGAGCCACTCACCACTATAAGAACATAGTTATAAAGCTTGGGTTCTCATAGAACCCAAATAATTCACAACCAACCCATACACTGCCAATTTTTATACTTTACATACACAATATGGACCACAAGAAACCAAAAATAATATTCACATTCAAAATCTAAAATCCGATTATGAAAATGTGAAAGTTCATTCTCTAAATTTCCAATGTGTGTATGAATTTAAAAAAGTACCATCTCACTAGTTCTTATCCCATTACAAATCATAACATCATTTGATCTATCCCAATCAAATTCAAATGCCCTTATACCGAGTTACCTGAGATGGCTTTGTATTGGACAAATGGTCATTCCGAATCCCAATGGGTTGGTTTCTAGAAACAAACACAATTAAAAAAATAAAAGGGATTGATTTTTTGAAAATAATTATTATAATAGACACAATCTTGTATGATGAACACACCTCACAGATAATGTACTAGAAAAAAACAGGTAAAAATGTGAAATTGTACATCATTAATATACTGAACATATTTATAGATAAAATCTCATACAACTCATGAAAAATGTGCTAAAATCTACCATTATGACCTCCATGACATATATTCCCAAAGATCAAGTTCATCCACAACCTCTAAGTTTCACATTCGCGTTTCTCAGACCTAGAAAAATATAATCAAAAAATTCTAGAAAAAAATGTAGGGGTGAGCTAAACATCCCAATTGGGTCTTAGTAAGTGTTTTATAAACAATAACATAATATCAACAAAAATGTTCTATCAATTTAAAAAAAACTTATGAAACATATTTTCATACTATCAAAAAATCATGATTTCAACTGAAATGGTTGAATATATCATAAAACATGCATAAATTTTCATTTTATAAAAAATATAAGCTATAATTAATAAAAATGTTTTATAATACAAGATCATAGATCATATTAAATATATGAATTTACTCATATCTATTCACCATTAAGGAACTTCTTTACATTCAATCAAATAACACAAAATTAGGGTATCCCATATCATCCAATCAATCTACACAAAATTAAGGGATCCCATATCGAGCTGTCAATCTGCAACCCATTAGTGGTAACCATACTCTGAAGCTAATATATAACCTATGAGGTTATCCCAATATGGGTACTCAAAATACCCCCCATTTGGGGATCTTCTATCAGGTGTTCAATATACCAATCTATCTTGGATAAATCAAACATTCCAAATTAATATAAAATAAAATCGACCAATTTTATTTTTCAATATATGCTTTTCAATTCAAAACAAAATAAAAAAATTCATAAAACTCATGCCATTTATAATAATCAAAAAATTTAAGATATTTTCTTCCTGGATCAACATCAGTTTGTTTTCATCAAATATATTTTCAAATATCATATCCAATTTTTGTAAATGTAAACAATGATTTTATTTTCAATGAAATTTGGTTTTGTTCATAAATGTTAATCTTATGTCAAAATAAAGAATCAATAATATAATATATATGTATTAAAATCATTTAATGATTCATTTTAATTTAATCAATAAATTCAAGGATTCAATTGATAAGAAATAATTTTTAAAACCCCCTACCGTTAATCACATGTTTGAAGACAACTCCCACAATAGAAAAACTAATGAATAATGAGGTGAATGTGACAAAGAAAAAAAACTAAAATCAAGATCCATAAAAATAGTTACTAGAAAAATTAATATCATTTTTTTCTGTCCATATATAAGTATGAGATAATATGATATCAAAATTCAACCACATGGGAGATGGTCTACATACCAAAAGAAGATCAAATGAGATCAATTGTGCAACAACTCACCAATAGAAGGGGGATCACAGACAATGAATCCTATAGGGAGAATAAAAATGAAATTGAAACCTATTTATCTTGAATCAGTTGTGTTATGAATATAAAATGAGCTTCTTGGGTTATTATTGGTAAAAATTGGTTGTTTAAAACATCGCTTGCATGGTTTTATGGACAGACTGCACTGTTAGAGGTAACCATTAACTAACACTTTTTACCATACATGATATTTTATTTAGGGAACATGTTTTTGTTGAACACTAACCTTAAATATGTTCAAAATATGAATAAACAAAATTAGGAGCCACACCATTTGAGGGAGAGGTCACATTGTGTGGATCAACCGTTTACCCACTTCTACTTGAAAACCATACTTAAATGGTTACCAACATAAAAGTTAAAATTTCCCATAACCATATCTAAATATTTTCCCAACATTTTCAACAATTCTCAATAAATCACCCAAATCCAACCCCAAAAAATTTACAAAAAATAAGGGTCAAGAAGTACCAATAAGTCTTTACCCAGATGTAACATCCTACCCATCTTAAAAATAATCTATTCATATAAATACTCTCATCAATACATCATAATTGAATCACACTACAAAGTCTCGTGTGAATCAAAACCATGAGGTCATATAATAAAGACAAAATGTATTATACTACCACAATTTAACTTTGTCTAAGAATCAAAAATCCTTATTGGATTCATAGTCATAGATAATTTAGGATAAAAATCAAGATCTTCCTAGATCTGAACATGAGATCATCCAAAATGATACTTTTGATGTTGTGAATCTTGAAGCATGATATGGATTAAAATCTCATATAGTAGAAGTTCTAAAAAGTAATCAACTTCACCACTGACCCAGAAATCTCAAAATTTCCCACTATTCATAGTGAAAACATTCCCCTTTTCAGAATATTTCAATGATAATTCATTGGAGAAACTCTCAAAAACCCATATTCATCAACTAAAATATATAACGGTCATATACAGTGATCAGTATAGGACATAAACTATCTCTTTGTTGTAACCATTATCTAAAAATTTGACTTAGCCTTCACCATCATCACATGGACCTAACTAAGTCAAACCAAAGAAGCTTAACCAATCTGAAACCAAGAGAATGAATATTTTTATGTTCGACTATATTAGTACTCAAATTAGCAATTTTAATTGTATACTAGAAACTATTATTATAGTAGAAGTCAATTAGTTCTATGTGGATGTCCCAAGCTACACCAAAGATAAGAATGAAATAATATACCATGTTCTAAAGGATATATATATTTTCAAACCATTCTATATGTGGATGATATATAATTATCTAACATAACTAATATCTCGATACCACCTGGAGGACCCTATAAAAGTGAGATGTGATGTGGGTATACAATTGTAGACTAATTATAACGAACTCAGTGATATCAAAAAAATCTACTATACCTCGCGATGTTTGAAGTCTTCAATTTTTTTATTTAGAATTTTTATAAAGTAATAATTTTTTTTCATTCTATTCATCAAAAAAATTATCACATCCTTACTCTATGGTATATGTAGAAACCCAACCACAATGTCAATGGGGATCTCATCCCACATCAATTTATGAATTGGAAGTGACTAATACAAACTAAATGGTCTATGTTAGCTGCATATGACCTATTGGTAGGTGTAACAACAAGAAATATAGTAAGATACATCTCACCTAATACCAATACAATAAAATATTTTATATATATCATAAAAAATAAATATTTTACATGGTTGAACCTCCCATTTGGATTATTTGAAATCCCTCGTCATAGCCTTCATCAATACAAAGGAACAACAAACTAATTTTGAAAACATAGTACACCCTTCCTTGTAATGCCCCGACCCCAGTTACCCAGAGTTGGTGCATTATTAAGTAACATTGGCATGATCACAAAAGATCATGTATCAAAAGGCTGATTAGTTTAGTAGCCTTGGAATAACTTTATACATTCATAATGATTACATTACATCATAAAGTGAAAACTACTACAACAACATATTGTGTTCATATCCCCTCATACTATCCCTCCTGGTCATTCATAAATTACATCTTCACATCCTGGGAAAAATAAAACATTGAAAGGGGTGACCTCAGGTTCTTAATAAGGATAACAATATAGCAGAAACTTTCATAAATAAGAATAAACATTTAAGGAAATGTATAACTAAAACAAAAGACTTTTAAACTTGAACTTCATCATAATATGGAAAAGATAAAATGAAATAATGCCATTTACTTATTCACATGGATATTATACTAGTCTAATAATCACATGAAATATCAATAACCACTTTTATAGTGATGGAATGCATAATGCCAGACTATCATAACAACATAGTCAATTCCTCGTGCCAAGACTACAAATAATATTTTGTGAAGGCCTTGTGCCAAGACACTATTTTTTTCTCATGAGACCTACCAATGCATCGAGGAGCTATAGCGGGCTCCACCCATCACCTACTAAGTCCAATGCATTCCTCATATGAAAATATTGAAAAATAACATAAACATTCATATTAAAACTAGCATACGAAATGTTAATACTGTAACCACAAACCATGAATGGTATAAAAATAGAACATCCATAGTCAAACATAAATCATTCGATACAATATGGAAGATTGTATTGAGTTAGATTAACCTCAATCAAGAATAATGAAGGATAATAACATAGATTTAAATAATCATCGAACTATTGAGATAAATATCCCTATTTTTTCTTAAAAACAATTAAAAGTCACACTATTTGTTAAGAATCCATTTAAAATAGATTTTTGAACCAAATTGTCCAATACCACTTTGAATATTTCAAAATGAATATTGATTTGAAAATATTAATGTCCATATAAATAAATCCTTAAACCCATTTTTAAAACATGGACATTAATGAGAAATATTTAGAATGATAAATCTTTAAAACATTTTAAAATGATATTTTAGTTAGTGTTCCTAACCAAAAGAGAGAAAAGTGAATACAAATAATTGAGGCAATAAAATCATTATAATATCATGAGAATAAATGGATTCATGAAATACTATATCAAAGTACAATATGTACACCATATAAATGTGATTGTGTGTATAACAACAAAGGAGTCTCAATGGAATGTAAATTGGGATGAAATCTATCATAAAGGTCGTTTCCTTAGGTTAAGGATAAATCAATGACCTAATTATGTGTGAAAAATATAAATACACTCAATGTGATTGGATATTCAGTGTAAAACAACCAAAGTACATTCACACAAATTCTTGTAAAAACAACACATTTGAATTGGATGTTTAACTCAACAAATGGAGATTGAGTAAAAATTACTTTTATCAAGTTCATACTGATGACTTGAGAATTTATCAATTGACTGATTATGTGTATCAAAAGTATATCCACAGAAAGGGGAGTGGAAATTATAACATAATAAAATGAATAGTGATTCCACACATAATCTTGGATTAAATTAATCACTGAAGTATGCGTAAGGCCAAATGAGTAGAAATTGAAATTTAAAATTCCCTTATATATTTGGTAACTTACGAAACATACACCCAATAAAGAAGGATAATAAAATTATTATTTAAATATACTTAAATTAAAGTATATTACACAATGAAAAAAATCATGGGCAGTACACACACCACATGCAATAAATTAATGGTGAACAATGGAATTCACATAGAATTAAAAGTGTGATAAGAAACCCCTTACCTTGTAATTTTCCATGCATGAGAGTAGGTTAACCTCCAGTATAATGGTGAAATAATTATTATGATATTATTTAAGAATCATATACAATAATATGATATCTTATAAGATCTTTTATCATTGCTTTGTAAATAATGTCTTAGTATTATCGTCGTTTCAAGTGTTAACTTACTCATTTCCTTTTATATGTTTTGTCACATAAGACGTGTTTGTTATTGATAAGTTGTATCTTATTCAAATAAAGAATGATATCAAGTCATTAAACATTATTTTTAATCATCAAATGAGAATTATACTTGCATGGATACGATGGTGAATGAATCTCATCGCGTTCGTCGAGATGGTAGTCCGTACATATGCACGAGCGACAATATCATTCTTTTGATATTAAAATAATATACAATTGGATAGTATATCATATAAACAGAATAATAATAAATTTATATATATTATTTACATTAATTACACAATATTATTATACCCATCCATATAATAATATATTGAATAACAATTACACCGCGGCGTGGAGATAGTAAGTTGTACGTACGCACGTATGCTGACTTGTCATTCAAAGGAGGGGTAGAATACTGAATATGGTTGTACCATATTTATAATAACATCATAGTATATAGAATATACTGGGGTTATTATTTTATAATGGGAATAACAAAGAAATAAGATGTTGAAAAAGAAAGAAACTTGAAAGTGGGTTGTGAAAACATTACCACTTCTTCGGGTTTTTCCTTTTGATTTGATCAAAAGGGCTCCTTAGGTTGGATTTATGATAAAAGGAAGGCCTCTAGGATGAAGGGAGGATATTTTATAAGGTATTTGGGAAGAATTTGGCCGATCTTAAAGGCATTGAAGGAATTAATTTGAGAGAAGGGGGAGTGCCCTTTTATAAGAGGGGTGATGGCACCTTAGGAAAAGGTAGAAATATTATTTTATAATAAATTTATATTAGGTTTCTAATGGATTAAAAGTGTGTTATTAAAATGTTAATCTGGGGATAGGTCGCAAAACCTTAAACCAATTGGTTTTATATAGGTTTGGGTCAATATATTATACTTATATTTTATTTTTAACTCTTAGTTAATTAGTTTGACATTTAGCATGTCTCTTCGTATTTTTATATTATATAGTTAATAAACATACTATATACTTCCAAGAGACCCCCAAGTGGTAAATTAATGATACAAATATAATTATATAAGTACTTTGGATGAACCTTATATTTCTAGGAATATAATTTCAATTAATTATATAATATTTGTTTTAAAAACTATTTTATGTCAAATTTGAACTTATTGGGTATTTTGTTTTTGATAATTTCATAAGATCATTATTACATCGAAAAAATTTTATATAACCAATACTAATATGTAATTTTCAACTAGAAAATTAGTGTATTTCATAAAAAGTATCAAATTAAATTTATTTTGATATTTATAATATCAATTATTTTAATATTTCATTAATTAGGTAAATACTACATCACCATTGTGTCATAAATAAATTAAATTATTTAATGTCTAAAATTTATACATAAAAAATAATTATATAGGATATATTTTATCTTTCTAATGAGTATTTATAATAGAATTTATCTTATGAAAAACACTATATTAAAAATGATTTACTAATTAAACATTGATTTTAACTCTTTTTACTTTTCTTTGAATTAAATAATAATAAATGTCCTAATCTAATCCAAGTGGACCTAAATGATAATATTTTATTCCTAAGGTTGTTTTTGGTCGATATAAACATGTCCAATAGAATTAGTACATGTGTTAGGTTAATATTAATTTCATTTTTTCCCTTAATTACCGTATTCACTTTTAACCGTGGTAAATAAAAGTAAAAAGTTACTATTGACTGAAAATTATTATTATCTTATTGAAGTACCTTTTACTCCTTGATAATAACAGTGTCTCTTGTTTTTTCAAAATTCCACTCACAAAAGCGGTAAAATTACGTTTTAAGTGATCTTCCAAATTCTCCTAGGAGGTGAGTAAAAGACGGTGAAAAAGATCAATAAAATTTTTATATATCTAAAATTATTCGAAACAAACTCCAATGAATTAAATTGAAATTATATAAGTATCATGTATCTATTATTATCTTAATTAAATATAAATAAAAGAAAAAATTATTTAAATAATAATTCGGTTTTAAACTATAACTCACTGTTTTTTCACTATTCATCAAAAATTGAATATTTTCAGAAAAATACAAAAAATTAACCCTAAGCTAATTTCGATATTTAGAATCCAAAAATGAATTCCATTTTGAATGATAAAATTTATAATTTTACAAAAAGTGGGTATTACTATTCATAACAGCTACTTTGATTGGTCGTGGTGTATTAGAATCTCGAAGTTGCGTACAATGCAAGCTATTGCATTATTCAAAGGGAAACGTACCTTGGAAGCTTGGGGAGTTAATTTCTCTCCTCCTTAAATAAATTTCATCCTCACAAATTGAAATTTTTCTTTGAAAATAAAAGGGTGAAATTAGAAAATATATTTGTGGGAAAACCCACATCGAAAATTGGGTTAAAAAAATTTAGTCTTAATAAGAGGAAAAGAGAAATGAAATGGTCACCACCAAATTATGATCTCGATTGGGAGAACATTGGTGGAAATTAAGGACACATAATTGGAGTAAAAACGTAAATATTAATAGCGAGTGACTGAGGCCATCAGTCACAAACAATTGTAGAATTGAGGGGCTCAAAGCCATCAAGCTATGATGATTTAAAATATAATTGGTCCAATAAAACATAAGGTATTAGGATAACACATTTTTGGTTTTAAGATCCCTTACCTAATGATTATGAATTAATTTCTACATATAATAAGAGAAATATATATACATATATATATATATATATAAATATATATACTTGAAATGTAGAGTTTTATCCTTCAACTAATTTCTACAACAAACTCATCTTTCACTCCAAAAGATAATAGAACTCAAAAATATTATATTTATCCTAATCGTATAAGGATCCAAAAATTAACATATACCATTAAAATGATGAAAAATTCTTTGTAATGGCTAGGTTCTTCTTATAGGCCAGTGGTAGGTAATAATGGCATATCACACTATAGTTGTAGGTTCCATTCATGCAGCTTTGTCCGACGCGACAGGTTATCACCCGATCTACAGGATGTCCTTTTACTAAAACTATAGTATCATAATATTCCAAAAATTAATCATAAGCCTTATTTTAACCTTAAACAATACTATCCATATTTCAACTTAATCCACTCCAAATATTATATTTATCCAAAGTAACTTCGTCCAGACTCTCTGTAAATGGTATCTAAATTACAAAATCAATTGTCACATCAAATTTCCCAGTCAAAGTAAAGTTTATCTTATTGTCACATACTGAAAATATGATTACCTTAGTCATATTAAAACCTTAATGAAAAAAAAGTACTGCAGTACAATCATTATATATATCACATTATTCATATAACCAGAACATAATCCTTGAGTCCAAAAACACAAATAAATTAATTATTCCACTTCAACTGTAGTAACATCATAACACTGTCCTTGATCCCTTGGCCTTTTTTGAGGTAATTTTGCTTGGATATTAGGTAAATCATTCACATAATTCCCTATTTCTCTACAATTTTTGGATTCAACATTGACATCATCTTTCTTTCCCTTGAAATCATGAGCCTAGTGACCTTTTTCTCCACATTGGTAACAAACTATCATTCCTTTTGGGCAAGTACCAGGGTGTTTCTCCCCACAATTATCACATAATGTAAAATCCTTCATTCCCTTTTTCCCTTTATCTGTCTCTTGTTCCCCCATTATCTTCTTCTCTTACATTACTTTATTGTCATAAGATTTAGAGAATTCATTTTCTATCTTTATAACAGATGAGACAATGTCTTCATATGACGAGAAGGATTGTGAGACTAATTCTCGACGGAGAAATGGATTTGACCCATCAAATAAATTATCAATCTTACTCCTCGGGTTACGTATATATTCTGCTGCATGCCTCGCTATCCATGTAAAGATAGCTTCATACTTTGCGACAGTCTCATCCTTCTTTTTCCTCAGACTGAGAAATTTCAATTCCATATCTGCTTGATGTTCATGAGGAAAGTATTTTTCTAAGAAAATTTCTTAAAAATCCCTCCATTACATACTTGAAACTTTTTCATCATCCTTTGTGTTTTGAATTAATGACCACCATTGATCAGCATCTACCGTGAGGTGGTAAACTGTGATGATAAACTTTTCCCTTTCACTACTCCCCAAATCCTAAAGTATTTTCTTTAGGGAACATATCCATTGCTCAGCTTCTAGTGGATTTGTACCCCCATTGAATGTTGGTGGTTGTTTCCTCATGAAGTGATCTAACATTGATCCTCCACGTTGCAGATCGGGGTGCTCCTTACGGGTAAGGTTATTATTCATAACCTGAGTGAGTTGTCCCAGTATGGTGATTAGCTGATCAGCACCAGTTGCATCACCAGCACCACTATAATTATCTTGAGTAGGAGGTAAATACCTACATGGAGTGCGATCATGGTTTGTATAGAAAATGAGAATTATCGTAAGCATATCCCCCGGGAGTGTCGTAACCGAGAGTGCAGCAAGGCCTGTTGTCGTGCACCAGTTTCCGTTCGAGTCTCTCTCAAAGCGGTGTTTTCTGGTTTTAACCCTAGGTACATATGTTCCAGAGCTACCTCTACCTGCTCGTATCCAGATAGGGATGTATTTCTTAGAAAACTCACAAAATATATACAATACCAAAAATCTTGGAATTTCTTCTATACTAATCCCCACAGTCTATCTTAGGGCTATGTGTTCTAATCAGAGTTCATATAAATCTAGCTTCCAAGGTTTGTACTATAATTCCTCTCATACCAACTGTTATGCCCCTACCCTAGTTACCCAGAGTCGGTGCATTGTTACATAACATTGGCAAGATCACAAATGATCGTGTCTCGAAAGACCTATTAGTTTAGTAGCCATGGAATAACTAGAGACATTCATAAAGTTCACATTACATCATAAAGTGAAAACTACTACAACAACATCTTGTCTTCATATCCCCTCATATTAACCCTATAGGTCATTCATAAATTACATCTTCACATCCTGGGAAAAATAAAACATTGAAAGGGGTGAGCTCAGATGTTCAGTAAAGATAACAATATAGTAGAAACATTCAAAAATAAGCATAAACATTTAAGGCAATATATAACTAAAACAAAAGAATTTTAAACATGAACTTCAGAATAATATGGAAAAGATAAAATGAAATAATTCCATTGACTTATTCACATGGATATTCTACTAGTCGAATAATCACATGCAATATAAAAAACCACTTTTATAATGATGGAATTCATATTTCCAGAATATCATAACCACATAGTCAAGGCCTCGTTCCATGAATACAGATAAGATTTTGCCAAGTCCTCATGCCAAGACACTAGTTTGTCTTATGAGACCTACCGATGCATCAAGGATCTATAGCAGGATCCACTTGTCAGTTAGTAAGTCCAATACATTCCTCATATGAAAATTTTGAAACATAACAAAAACATTTGAATTAAAACTAGCAAACAAAATCTTAATACTTTAACCACAAACCATGAATGGTATAAAAATATCACATCCATAGTCAAACATAACTCAATCGAGACAATATGGAAGATTTTATTGTATCAGATTAACCTCAATTGAGAATAATGAATGATATTGACATAGATTAAAATAATCATCAAATTATTGAGAGAAATATCCACCTTTTTCATGAAAACAATTAAAAGTCGCACTATTTGTCACGAATCCATTTAAAATAGATTTTTGAATCAAATTGTACCATACTAGTTTGAGACATTCAAAAGGAATTTTGATTTTCATTCTTTAATGTCCATATAAATATATCCTTAAAACCATTTTTAAAACATGGACATTAATGAAAAATATTTCTAATAATAAATCATTAAAACATTTTAAAATGATATTTTAGTTAGAGTTCCTAAACAAAATAGAGACAATTGAATAAAAATAAATGAGGTTATAAAAACATTGTAATATCATGAGAATAAAGGGATTCATGGTATACTATTTCAAAGTACATTTTATAGACCATATAAAAGTGATTTGGTGTATAACAACAAAGGAGTCTCAATCAAATGTAAATTGAGATGAAATCTCTCATAAAGGTCGTATCCTTAAGTTAAGGATAAATCCATGACATAATTATGTGTGAAAAATATAAATACACTAAATATGATTTAATATTAAGGGTAAAACAATCAAAGGACATTCACGCATATTTTTGTAAAAACAACACATTTGAATTGGATGTTTAACTCAACAAATGGAGATTGAGTAAAAATTACTCTTATCAAGTTCTTACCGATGACTTCAGAATTTTTCAATGGAGTTATTATGTGTATCATAAGTATATCCATAGAAAGGGGAGTCGAAATTATGACATAATCAAATTAATATGTATTCCACACATAATCTTGGAGTAAAATAATCACTAAAGTATGTTTAAAGCCAAATGAGTGGAAATTGAAATTTTAAATTCCCTTATTGATTTGGTAAATTACGAAAAATACAACCATGAAATAAGGATAATAAAATGATTATGTAAATATCCCTAAATTAAATTATATTACACAATGAACACAATCTTGGGCAGTGCACACACCACATGAAATAAATAAGTTGTGAACAATGGAATTCTCACGGAATTAAAAGTGAGATAAGAAACCCCATACATTGTACTTTTCCTTGGTTGAGGGTAGTTTAACCTCCTATAAAATGGTGAAATAATTTTTATTAAATTATAAAATAATCATATACATTAATATGATATCATATATGATCTTTTAACATTGCTTTGTTAATAATGTCTTAGTATTATCGTCGTTTTGGGTGTTAACTTACTCGTTTCCTTTTATATTTTTTGTTACATAAGTCATGTTTGTTATGGATAGGTTGTATCTTATTCATATACAGAATAATATGAAGTCCTTAAACATTATTTTTAATCATCAAATGAGAGTTAGACTTGCATGGATACGACGGGGAATGGATCTCATCGCGTTCGTGGAGACGGTAGTCCGTACGTACGCACGAGCGACAATATCATTATTTTTATATTAAAATAATATTTAATTGGATGGTATATCATATATACAGAATCATTTTAAAGTTATATTTATTATTTAAATTAACTACACATCATTATTATACCCATCCAAATAATAATATATTGAATAACAATTACACCACGACGTGGAGACGGTAAGTCGTACGTACGCACGTATGGTGACATGTCATTCAAAGGATAGATAGAATACTGAATATGGTTGTACCATATTTATAATGACATCAAATTATATAGAATATACTGGAGTTATTATTTTAGAATGAGAATAACAAAGAAATAAGAAGTTGAAGAAGAAAGGAACTTGAAAGAGGGTGGTGAAAACATTACCTCTTCGTCGAATTCATCCTTTTGATTTCATCAAAGGGCTCCATAGGTTGGATTTATGACTAAATTAAGGCCTCTATGATGAAGGGTGGATATTTGAGAGGGTAGTTTGGCAGAGTTTGGCCGAGCCCAAAGGATTTTAAGGTATTAATTTGAGAGAAGGGTGAGTTCCATTTTATAAGAGGGGTGAGGGGCACCTTAGGAAAAGCTAGAAATATTATTTTATAAAAAATTAATATTCAGTTTTTAATGGCCAAAAAGTGGATTATTTAAATTTTATAGTGGTTATAGGTCTAAAAACATTCAACCAATAGGTTTTAGACACGTTTGAGTCACAATATTAACCATATCTTTTAGTTTTAACTCTTAGTTAATTATTTTGACATTTACCATGTCTCTTTGTATTTTTATATTATATTGTTAATAAACATACTATATACTTCCAAGAGACCCCCAAGTGGTCCTTTAATGATAAAAATATAATTATATAAGTCATTTTTCCGAAACATATATTTTTATGAATAGAATATCAATTAATAATATATTATATGTTTTAAAAAGTATTTTATGTCAATTTTCACACTATTGGGTATTTTGTTTTTGATAATTTCATAAAAAAATTATTACATCGAACACAATTTATATAACTAATATTAATATGTCATATTATTCTAGAAAATTAGTGGAAATCATTAAAAGTCTAAAATTACATTTATTTTGAAATTTATAATATCAATTATTTTAATATTTCATTAACAAGGTAATTATTGCATCACCATTGTGTCATAAATAAATTAACTTATTTAATGAATAAAATTAATAAATAAAATACCATTATGTAGGAAATCATTTTATCTTTCTAATGAATATTTATAATAGAATTTATCTTATGTATAACCCTATATTAAAAATGTTTTAGTAATTAAACTTTTATTTTAACTCTTTTAACTCTTCTTTGAATTAAATAATAATAAATGTCCTAATCTTCTCCATGTGGACCTAAATGCTAATATTTTATTCCTAATGTTGTTTTTGGTCGAGATAAACTTTTCTTATATAATTAGGACATGTGTTAGGGTAATATTAATATCATTTTTACCCTTAATTATCCTATTTACTTTTAACCGTGGTAAATAAAAGTAATAAGTTACTATTCACCAAAAAATATTTTTATCTTATTGAACCACATTTTACACCTTGATATTAACCGGGTGTCTTGGATTTTCAAAATTCCACTCACAAAAGCGGTAAAATTATATTTTATGTGAATTTCCAAATTCTCCTAGGAGGTGGGTAAAAGACATTGAAAAGTTCAATAAAATATTTATATATCTAAAATTATTCTAAACTAACTCCAATGAATTACATTAAACTTATATAGTTATTATGTATCTATTTTGAAGATAATTAATTTTAAATAAAATATATAATTATTTAAATTAAAATTTGGTTTTAAACTATAACTCATTGTTTTTTCACTATTCATCAAAAATTGAATGTTTTCAGAAAAATACCAAAAACTCACCCGATGATAATTTCTATATTATGAATCCAAAAATAAAGTCCATTTTGAAAGATAAAATTTGTAAAATTTCAAAAATTCACTATTACTATTCATAATGGCTATTTTAATTGGTCGCGGTGTGTTAGAATCTCGAAGTTGCGTACAATGAAAGCTATTGCATTATTCCAAGGGAAACATACCATGGAAGATTGGGGTGTTACATTCGTATAGAACAAAAAATAATTAATAATCTCCCCACCATAAAAAGATACCCCAGTGCTATATCATTCATCACAAATTTTGTGTTCTTGAAGAATCATCATAAGAAGAGTGGAGTTCAGAAAAAAAAAATTTAAAAAACAACACTAGTCCCATCCCCGCAGACACCTGAATGAAATAGGGAAAATGATCTCTGATGGTCGGCTCCAATGATGATTTATTCAGGCTCTTGGTCGATCATTTCCTGCTCATTTTTTAACAATTATATTCTCCCTAAATGGGGGTATATGAAATATCAAAATAAAAATACTATATATAATCTACCCAACCACTCTATTAGAGGTTTAAATATTTTCTATATTTGAGTTAACATCTTAATTTATTGATAGAATACATGACATACCACTATCCCAAAAGTTAATGTCACCAACTCTTAAGAGAATTTGTCACAGCTGTGAGTAAAAGAAAATTGGTTTTGTAAATTTTCTCATGTGGACTATGACTCTTATAGTAAAAGGATACCACATGATCACAATGTATAATACATCATCCCAAACCTAATACCAATGCATCGTAAAAAAATATTTGTAAGAGTAAATTTTTGTGGAGAATTCTAAATATGCATCAATTCAACAAAATAACACTCACAGTTTTCATACCATTATAAATTTTCCCCCTTTTGAGTGAGGGAGGACATTGGAGAACCTATCTCTGATAAATTTTATAACAATCCAGTAATGATAACTCACCAATAACAACATGTTATGTATCCAAAAAATATTATGTAGTTTATATCATATCATAAAATCATTCACCTTCCCTAGTTCCTTCCATATTTCATCTGAGAATCCATACTCTAAGGTCATGTTTCCCACTAGCATCACTTACCATATAAGGATTTTATATTTTGAATTATAAATTTAATGCCTATGTTATCTCAGGATCTCTAGGGTTTTATATTGAACAATGACATGATTCTCCTTAGATTTTGGATTAAAACAAAATAACATCAACAAATACAATCATGAATAAGTCCTGGAACCCATTGAATAATCTATTCACAAAATCTATAAAGAATAAAAGAGAATTGGTTAGGAAAAATTGAATAAACAGATACTCAATGTATTATAAAAACTCTTGATTAAAGTATTTTGGATACCAAATTATTTAATTCCCAAATACTAATAACCAGACCTAATATCAATCTATGAGAGCCACTTTTCCGCTAACAACTATTTGAATATGTTATCAATACAATCAGACGCTTATTTTTTAATTTCCATCACTCGATTTAGTTTTTTAATCAATATAGAGGTGAAGGGTTTTGTTATATTTATGTACAATTATTATAGGTCTCTCAAGTTGACACACACAGTCATATTAAGACTTTTTCTAAAAAATCATCCCAAAAATCATCTTACTATTTCATCCCAGTAGCCTATATAAAATAATAAGTAATAGGTACTTGATATGTACTATGTACAAAATTTATTGATAACTCTACCATTTTAACTTGTCACTGTCCATATATAACCTAAGTAAACATCTTGGGAAAAAATATTATTCCTTGATGGAGATAAAACAAATTATTTTCACTTCACAACAAATTAAAAAAAATTATATTTACCTATATAACACTAGAAAGTAGTTTATGAATATAATTGAAACCAGGATACATTCACCCTAAAATAATGGAATCACCACACCTGAAAAATTAAAAGAGAATCTTAAATGGTAAAAATAAATTTATACCATATCAAGAATAATCTAATACATCTCAATGATAAATTCAAGAGGTTTCTTGTTGTGAAGAATAATATTCATGGTGAGTTCAAACTCTAATAGGAAAAAAATTGGTAGTATTCCAGAGTCCCTTACCTCTATTCATTTTTTTGGGCATAGAAACAACTATCGGATGTGAAAAATCCTATATATAATGATTTATAATTTTCGAAATACGAGTTGATATAAACATGTGATATGAACAAATATCAAATAACATTTTCAGTAATGATAATGTTTCACTATTGTTACATGTCTTGCTTATTATATCAACATTCACTTCTACTTGATTGCCTTCCAATATATGATCATGATTTATTTTGTATTCTTATGAATGGAACCCCATACATAATGAATAATATTCCTTCACCATTGTAAATTTACCAGATGATGATCTTTTTCCACTGTTCTGAGAAGAAAATATATGGTAGAACTTACATATGTTTGTCGAATGACTACATGAACTATATGTTTAGGGATCCTCGATGAAAACACATTTAAAAATCCCAACAAATCCATACTAAAATAATTTCTTGAATAATATTCTATGAATTTCCTGAGTTTTTGATAATTTTTTATATCTCCACACACCATGAAGATAATTTTATATATATTTAACTTAAATGAATTTAGAAAATTTCCCATACGGGATAAGGGATCTTCCGTCAACAAAAAAATTAAAACGAGATCAAGCTTACCAATCGACACTCTATCTAGACTGTCAATAGAGTAAGTCATATTCAACCAGAAAAAATAATATAAATTGGAAGAAAAAAAGTCCCATCCCAAATCATTGATCATTTTTTCTTTATTTTTCCACTACCTTAGGAGGAAATTATATAATCTCAACAAAATGGTTTGTGTACTACATCATGATCTTGTCACTATATTGGAGGATGACATACTCTATATAATTTTCCAATATCATCAAATATAGATAGAACCGATCAGTTAAAAGGAATCTAAATCATTATTATTCTAATAAATTGTTCTTTTTTACATAACTATCTACACCACCAATCACTAACTAGGTCATCCCAACATAACGATATCACACATTTTCTTAATCAAATTAGGAGTATAAAAGAATTAAAAATTAATCCCAATCATTATCAAAGAAATCCTCATCCCTTTAAGGATTGAAAAATCCCTGAAACCTTGGGGGTTATGGAGAGTAATCTCTTGATCACAATTATTAGGATCCTCCAACTGAGTATACACAACTATAGCCTGATTGGTAATGAGTTTTAGTGCTTGTCCCAAACCTTAGATGACACAAAATACTCTCTAAATAATATTCTAGTCCATAATATGATTCTATTTTGATGGGTTTCCTATTTCTCATCATGTTTCCTTTTTTAATATCTTCTTAGAGGAATTATTCTACAAATCATCAATATAAAACACATAAAGGGTCTGTAAGATTAGATAATTTTACAATACATAGATCAAAGAAACACGAATAAAAAATCCATAAAAAAATTCATATTTGGATTTCAAACATTTCCAAACCAAAGATAATTAATTTACTAAAATTTTATTAAAAAATTATTTAATTACATGTTTCTCTTTCACTCATGGTGACTTAATGGTCATTATGAAGAGTACTAGCCAGACACTCATTTAAAACTACCTCATATGTCCTAAAAATCTAATCCCTTATCAACCAGTACATAACCACTGCAAAATAACCACAATGAAACCTACACAAACTTGTATGATAAAAATTTATCCTTGGATAACGGGATAATCTATTTTCCTGATACCTGATCTTCAACTAACATAGCTCGAAAGGAATTACCAATCCCAATGGGATGGAGAATAGAACATCAAATTATATTCAAAATATAAGGGTTGAAATTTTCCACAAAATAGAAGAAGATAATGGATAGAAGTTATTATGATCAACTCTACTCAAGGATAAAGTACCATGAATAATAATAAAAATAACCCAATAAAGTAAATCTTCAATGAAATCTATATAACCCATCAAAAAATCTCAAACAACCCATGTAACATCTTGATAATATCTCCACTAGTAACCTCCATCTCTATTGGTCCCTAGGATCATGAACATCCTCCACCTTCAAACAGTTCTTCCACTTTTCTCATACTTATAAAAATATCATCTACAAATTCCCTCTTCATATGTTTGGTTGTGAGCTAAAAAACCAAGTAATTTCTCCCCAAAAGATCCACAATGAGCACTATAATAATAAAACAATTATGATATGATATTCAATAGATCAAGGAAAGTAAAATAATTTGAATATATTAAAAACAACATAATTTAATGAAAATTTTGGGATAAATAACAAATTCAACCAAAATGGACATTTTATAAAAAAAATTAATTAAATAAATCATAACGAATTAGACTATTCTATAAAAAATGATAACATCTCAAAATACATATTAGTGTGTGAAAATATAAACAAACCATTTGGGGAACCAATTTTATAAAATACAACAACCCCAATAATGGGATCCTGGGTTATGTAATCAACATATGCCACATTTCGGGAACAAATATTAGTTTTTCAATCTATATCACATTAGGGGAGTCAATATCATGTACTGAGTCTACATTAAATTAGGTGATCCCATTATGGGAAGTAAAAATCCACTCCCTTATGGGATAATGTATCAAGAGATCATTCTACAAATAAATTGTGGTAAAATCAATCATTTTATAATAAATCAAATATAATTTCCCAAATTCAGTTTTAATAGATCCTTTTCATTTAATAACCAAATCACAGTTTTTATCAAATTCATTACATTAAAAATCATCTTTCCCTTATGTCAAGGATACAAATATACTAAATTAAAACAATTTTTTTCCAATCCTTACCTAAATTTTCTATAATTCGCCAAAAAAATTAAATTTCATTGAAATTGGATTTTTTTATAAATTCCAAGGCAATCTATAATGAAAACAAAAATCATAAAAAAATAAGGTTTAAAAATAATTTAAAAACTAATTTCAAATTAATCAACTATTTTATGGATAAAATAGAAGGATAATTATTTATTGAACCACCAACCTTTAATATCAGAACAAAAACACCCATAATAAGGTTTTCAATGAATAATAGGTAGAATGAGTTAAAAATAATAAACCTAGAATAAATATCCATCCAAATTGAGATTTTATATATCAATATAATAATAACCTCTCTACTTATAATGAAGAGTAAAAAGGATATCAAAAAAATCCCACATGATATAATATATACTTACCAAATAGAGATACAAAGTGATTAATTGTGCTTTGATCTTTTGTGATATGGTATTTCAGATCCCAGAAATCACATAGAGGGCCCCTAAAAATGAAAATTTTATTTTTATCAAATTTGTGGTGTTTTAAATTGTAAATGGGGATTTTGGGGTTTTTAATTAAAAAATTGAGCATCTAAAATATAACATGCACTATTTATTAGGGAGACTGCAAAGTTATTAGTGAATGTCACCCCTAACTGTGTAGCCTCCATGTGTTTCTATTTGGGGTCATTGTTTGTAATCATGTTTACATTTACCATGAAAAAAAAATGTAAATTACAATTATTTGGACTTATAAATTTTTATGGAGTGGCCACATGGTTTGGAATAAAATTTCATCCACTTCCAGTGGAATATCCTAGGCCACATAGTTTCCTGGTCTAAACCACATTGTTTATCCTAACTATGAACTAACCATGATGAAAACCATAATGATCAAAATTTTATAATTTTCATCTATGAACATCCCAAAATGAACCCCAAATAATTTATAACTGTATAAATGGTAAAAAAATTACTTGTAATAGAGTAATGATATCATACATGAACTAAATGAAGTTATACACTCCTATACAACTTGATTCCATATCCAAACTAACGGTTTTGGTGTTTCATTTCAGAAAACCTATTTTCACACACCCAATCCACTATACAAGCACATATTTCATGATAACTTGCCTAAAATAATTCCTGATTCTCTATTCCCAATACTTATGAAATTATCTCATGTAAAGGATATATTTGTTACAACCCACCACATCAGTGAAATTCAAAATAATATTTGAATCTTCCTATAGATTACCAATCCCATAATCAACCTTTTAAGATCACATATCACTAGCCCATTGAAAACCATTAAAAATGAAACATGTAGGGGAATTTAACAGATCCTACCTCCTAAAAAAAATCATGTAATGCAAATTACTATATGTGTATAACTGAAAATATTATAAATTCATTACACATGCCTTCATAAACACTTTAAGGGTATCCCACTCATGATGTGAATCCATTCCCAACAAAACGGTATCCTTGAGGCATAAGAATTATTTTCCACCACATCAATAAGGAATCCACTAAACTACCCAAAAAACTCCATGTTTCTATAAATTATATTCACATAAATTTTTCATAATTATAATTTCAGGATATCCCATGATAAGACCAACATAACCTAAAATTACAATATGTAATCTCCTTATGAGGGAAAAAATTATTTTCTTGCTTCATATAATTCAACCACTATTTTATGTATGGAAAACTATAAATGTATTTGTTATCACAATAAATATTTTAACACATCATCATCTTCATTAATATATTACATGCAATTACATGAAGGTCACATGAATATTATATTCCAATTATTATTACAATATGTAAAACTCATTAGACTCTGGGGAAAGTTAGAAACAACCACAATATATTTAAATTAGAGTATCATATGTAAATAAATATCCCCACTATAATAGAAAAAAATTGAATCATATAACCCTGGTAAATTTCTCTTCCCATAGGATGGGAGTTTATGACTCTCTAGCATAGGGTTTATCAATTGCTTCACCACATTTTTATCACTAGATCATAATAATTAATATTAAATAGAATGCAAAAATATTCTGAATATATTTTATAAAACCTAAAATAATACCCCCTTAATGGAACCCTTGTAAAAGTCACCACAGGACCTTAAGTTCTCCCCCAATACGATAATTGTTTCTAACAAACAATGAGAGTCAATGATAAATATAAGGAGGAAATATTCCCAATAAATGTACCTTCAATATATCATAAATAAGGAAAAATCATTCATAGAGTAAAAATATAGTATGCATGGATAGAATTAAAACCCTAGAAAAGCATTTAAAAACAATAAAAAATATTTTTATTACAATGAAATAATGAATTCATGCGTACATACATCAAAACATATCACTCATCGGGACAATTACAAATAAATAATAATAATGTAAGGATGTATGAATGTTGATGCACATCCAACTATGACCCAAAAAATAACCCCATCTATATTTTTGTTGATAATCTCCCAAATAATAGACTATTTTAATTATCAACTAGTTATTGAACTAAATATAGAAATTGTACATAAACTACTGTCTATGTATAGGGCTTAACTAATACATGTTAGTACGATGTCACTAATTTTCCCTAATATACTCTATCATATACATGTTTCTACATGACTATTGTGTGTCATACCACATCTCATCCAATACACGCATAGTGAGGGAAGGATCTATAAAGAACATGGACGTTGTCACACCATTTTGGGACAATTACACTCACACTCAAAGAGGGGTCGAAGAATCCAAAAGAATTATTTAAATCATATAAGGTTCATCTAATTAAAAATTATACATTCAGTAACTATGCTATATATGAGGGCATAACATCACAATAGTATGTCGTCTATTCCATATAGAGCGTGTAATATAGTAATGGAAAATTATGACCAATTTTTGGGTCATTATGATTTTACATTGATTATATTGAAAACATAAAATGATAAAAACTAAAAAATTGAAATTAAAAAGAAATGATAGAAAATTTTGAATAGTGATAATTAATTTTCATTGGGAATTTATATTAATAAAATCATAACACGTTTAAAACAATAATACTCATTGGTTCCACAATAAACTAATTTTATCAGTAGATAAAATGGTCAATCACTATGAATCCATTGCAAACTCCAAATTCTCCATCTTCTAGATGATTTAGAATAGTTGGATGCATTAGAATTATATTGTAAAATCATATCAATAATATAATATCATGGATGTTGACTAATTAACTTTATCATGTGGGGTTTTTTCTGCTAAATAACCTATATGGTCCCCAATTTATTAAAATTTATTATAAATAATGATTTTAAATAAATTAAAATTTTAATATAATCATTATGATGGTGAAGAAAGAAATATAAAAACTTATTATTAACCAATTTTTATGGATTTTACTCTCTCTATGTATTTAGTCAACCATATTAGGGAAATCTCCAATTATGAATAAACTAAAAACCAAAGGAGAGAGAATAGAAGACAAATAATGATAAATAAATAAAATTAAACAAAGTAGAAATATACTAATGAAAATATAATGCGACATCAATGTGGAATAATGGAAAGAAGAAATAGAACATAACTATAAAGAATGTTCTCTATGTCATATCCCTTACAATTGCCTCATGGTGGTAAAATCTCTTCTCCTAGAACACATGCCCGTTTTATTTTCTATTATCCCATACTTGTAACCCAAAATGTAATACAAGGGTTTTCTAAGGGAACTTTATGTTAGAATGTTGTTCTAGGTCAAACACAAAGGGTATTATTATAAGATTCCCAATTGTATCCTTTCTATATGTATATCATAAATGTTTCAAAGCATGGAACATGTACAACCCATTACATACATGGCCACTCATCTTTTTTAATTTAATACATCACAATTTGGGATCAGTTTACTAACTTTCATATATTGACTTATAATTCTTGATCCATGATGTGGATTATAATTTCCCAAAAATGATTGATTTTTTTATCCGGTATCATCAATGTTGTGCCACTAAAATATACCTTTTGCATCCTACATCATTGAAAGTATTATTTTGATGTAAAAAATGACATGTTTTAATCATATTTTATATTTTCTCATCTTCATTTTTTGGTTCACTCATCATCCCTTCGTGTCGCGGTGCCAGGTGTCTTTATCTACCTAAAGTGTCACAATTTTGACGGTATTGTTCCAAATGTGTTCTTTCTACAAAATAATAATAATAAATGATATCATGAAATAATAGAATCATATACCCATTACTATTAATCTAAAACATTTAATATAATTGATAATATATATATTCAAAATTGTGATATAAATGGACCCATATCAAATCCCTGCCTCATCGTAATATGCCATGAACTATACCCTCTCACTCTAGGTAGGGTCCAATTTTAAATCCATATAAATTCTCTCTCTATGAATATACTTTCCTATATAAATCCTTGACAATTTAACTCCCACTAATGGTGCGGCCTTATTCCATTTCTCAAACTAAACCCTTTTACATTGGTTAGTCTCCAAAACAAAATCTTGACCTCTACCTACTTACTATAAGAAGGGTTATTTAAAAAGTATCATCCTTAAAAACCTATCTTAGGGTTGGTTCACATATCATACATCCACCAACCATATATATTTTCATATGATTCACTAAAAGGGATATCTACCACTGAAACATTGATCTTGAAAATGTATACTCACTATAGGTCACATATCCACTACATTAGATCTATAATAATCTTCCAAAATATGTTTAAATCACATTATAATCCCAATTACTAGTTTTTATCATTAATTATGCCACTCAATGCTAAAAAACATCAAATTATTACCCATATATCTTCATATGATACTCTTATAATATAAAATTAAAATATCTTATTACGTTGATCAGGTACGATTTTTCTTCTCTCCAAGTTCCCTTTGTGCCTGTATTTTTTAGATGTTGGTTTCTAGATTTTATACTGGATGGAGGTGATTTCCATGCCATGAAACTAGGTTACATAATGTGTAATGGTTTTTGGCTGTGTGTCATGAGAATGGTTCATGCCGTGAAATGTAATATGAAGTGACGGTTTTTTTACCCGTTATGATAGAACTAAGGATTTTATTTTAATTAGTTGTGATGAGTGTATCATCATATTGGGAAATATTTTATTTCATGAATTTTAATGATATGACACGTCATAAAATTTCAAATTAATTGATTTTTATGGAACCATACATGTTTGGGTGTCCATTTTGGTAGCTGGTTCTCCCTTTCTCTCAACTGAAGGTTCCTCTCAGATGATTTTAGGAGGATCCATTCCTTCTCTATTGATCTATTTTTCACTCAATATTCATTGAAGTTGAAATGAGTCTCTTTATGTGAGATACAACTCCACTTTTTCATTTTTTATCATGGTGGATCCCTTAATTACTGTTATTGGATTCAATGGTCTGAATTGGTGTTTCTTCAGGTCTTCATCCAGGCCCATTGTGCAATATCTTTTCATATGTCATTCCATTGTTACTTGTGGTGTGGCTGGTGTTCTTTCTTGAGCTATGTGGTGTTTACTATTCTCCTCTGACTCACATTCTCTATTGAAACAATTCTATGATATGTTAACACTATTTTAAGGTCTTTATTTATGTCATTGGGATTTCATTGTTAGTGGATCCTAATCTGGTTGTGTGTGACCCAAGCATTGAGGTTGGAGGTTATGAATCTAGAATATATTGTTGAGCCTTATGGTTCATGTTTTATAAAATAATTTATAAAGGGAATTATCATGATTATTTTCAATGAGTTCGAAATATTTTTTAATAGAAAATATTATTTCCCTGGTTATTGATTAGTGGATTGAAATGCAGTTTTCAATGCATTGAAATGGATTTGTGAAATGATTTTGAAATGGTTTTCCAATCATAAGAATGTATTGTCAAAATGATAAAATGGGTTACCTTGAGTACTTTGGATGAAGGTTTATCTTGAAGCCATAATCCATATTTTTGTGATTTTTAGTAGTATGGATCATGGGAGATTACTAGGTTTACTAGGCCCATTTTTGTAGGGGATTTATATTGAAATTTTTATAGGGTTTACTCATGGTTTATTCCCTGGTTTCCTTGGCCTAGCTTCTATGAACCGGATCGTGAAATTGATTGGTTGTGGTATGAGTAGTCGTCTAGTATAACCTATAGTGATCCTTCGTGTAGATACATGTTCTTCTATATTTTTATTTCTTGTTTTTGTTTTTTTCTTTGTTATAAATTTATATTCTTGTCAAATATGATTTGAATAAAAATCCTTGAAAGTTATATACCTTCTTATTTAGAACTATGAATAATTGGGAAGGACTAAAAAGTTTTCTACAAAAATTCTCTACAACTTATCATGCCATATTTTATATGAAATGTTTATAAGTGAATTGTTATATAAAGAATTATTATTGGACACCTTATGTTGAAGAAAATTGCTCCTATTATTCCACACTCGGTGTTCCTATTAGTGGTGTAATGATTTATGTGTGTCTTTCAGTATAGGGAAATGAAATGATTCAATTTTAGGATGTGATGTTTCATGTTAGGTGAGTTGGGTAGCATGTGGTTAGATGGTCGGAGTTCATCCAAACCTTCACATGGAGTATCTATTTGGACTTTTTCTTCTTCAATTGGATGTCTCTTGGATATTTTGGATACTTTTACAGTGGTTTTGTTTCCATTTTATTCATATAATTATGGAATATATTTATTTGATTTCCCCAATATCTTCTTGCTCCATGTACTGCCATGAGTTTTTTTTGGTTTGGGAAAAATCATTCCCTTTGGAATGTTGTTCGATGTCTTTGTGCTTGTATACAAACCATGCGGATCACAAATGTTAATCAAGTATGTTACATAATTGGTTGGATTGTGAGTATTCAAGGTTAATTTGTTACAATGTGGTATCAGATGTGGTCTTTCAATTAAGAGTCATTGTATTTGGGCATTTGTTATCCCAGATATAGTATTTTTCGGTCTTGAGAGATAAGTGTTGATAATTTCCTAGACAACTTTTGTTAGGTTGATACCCATGTTTCCATGGTAATTTGGGACATTTTTCTCTAGTGTTGCGTTTTTATTTAAATCATAGTTTCTATTTATGGGTTTTCCGATCTGAAATGATATTTATTCTATTTCTTAATGTTCTTTTGTTTTGGTGTGCATCAATATTCCTCTGAGACATCTCCCATTAGACCCTTGTGAAAATTCAATCGATTTCTCTCAATAGAATTCTCCTATACGTCATTATTCCATTGAAAATATTGTATAACATTTTGGGTTGTTGATCATTATGTACCATGCTTTCATAACACAATTGTTGAGGTATATACATGTGGTAGATAAGAAAGAGAGAGATCTTAGAAATTCTTGTGTGAGAGTCCACCATCATTTAAAATAATGAATGAACAATTATAGTTTTAGTAATAGATTTATCAGATCAGTAAAATACTTAAAATCCAAGAGACACCTTAGAAAATTAAGTAAAAGTGTGAAGTGTTTAGGCTCAAGGGTTCTAGTAACCGATAGTGGGATTCTATAGTCAGCCAGATTGACACATAGAAAAATATTGGACGGTTTCAAAATGCAGTTCATCAAATAGTTTTTTCCAAAAACCCCTATATTGTAAAAGACAATGCAATTCCATTCATTTTATTAGGGAGATTTTTCAATGATGACGTATGCCAATAGGTTTTTTTGAACTTGCCTGTTTTTCCCACAGGTGGTAATGAATATTTAGTTGATGTCTCAAAAAGAACATATAGGGTTTCCAACCAGATATAAGATATTAGGTATTTATGTTAAATAATTCTACCTATGTGATGTTTTTAGAGAGACAAATTACGATTATGATGAATAATATGGTATAAAAGGTAGGATTTTTTATTTCATCTCTTCCATATATTGTAATCTTAAGTAGAAATCATAAGAAGAATATAATGTTGTGGGATCATCCTATGAGGGGTGGGGGTGAATCTCATCGAGAAGACAACTCAGAACTATATTATGCATCTAGAAATTACAATCGTAATTTTTATTAGTGTGGCAGTGTTAGACAGACCATACATTTATCTCACATGATTGTGAAGACATGAAACAGTTGTACACACATTTGTTACTTACATTTCTTCTATCACGCAATGATTATTCATCATTATGATCTCATTTTTTTTAGATCCAAAGGATTATATATTTATGTTATATGATCAATGGACAAATGGTATATAGTTAAATGCCTTAGGAGTTATGAAATTTCAGTTATTAGAATAGTTTCTAATGATGTTCAATGCATGTTCGACAACAATGAGAGGTACTATATTTATTTCATCTTCTGTAGAAATTTAATTTATTAATATTGTTCCCTCCTACACATTAACATATTCAGGTTATATCGATACACTTCATATTCCTATGGAACTTCTTTAATTTGATATGGAATTAGAGACACCCTTTTATAAGAAGAACAAGTAGGGATTTGTGTTTCATTCTTGTTCATTAACGATGGTTGATACAATGTTATAATGTTATTTTGTCATTCATGGTGTGGACTTGTTTAACATTATCATCATAATGGACTGGATTTTCCCTCATCAAGATGAGGATCATTGTCATCATCTATGTGTTTTTTTCATTCTATTAATTAGATCTCTAAAGTGTTTCAGGGGGAGTGGGACTTGATGTCTACTCATTCAGGAACATCCTACCTAGTGCTCAATAGTTAGTTGTATGTTTTTGTGATTGAGGCTGATGAATTTTTATCTATTTCAGATATTTATTATGTTGATAAGGAACATTTTATTGATTTCCTAGAATACTTCTCTGGTCATCCTTCATAAAGATACATGGAATTTATGATTGGCCAGGTGTCAGGTATACATCTAATATATATACCGTCTTATTGTTTCAAAATCGTTAAGAGTCACAACGATAGAAATTAGAAAGGATAAAAAATGCAGAAGAAAAGAAAAAACACGAAACATAGGGATTTATGTGGTTCAGGAAAAATCCCTACGTCCACAGAGTGGCAGAAATTCAGAAATTTGGGAGCACAAAGTACAATGTTTTTCGGTAGTAACCCTATCTGGAAAATGGGCTATAAAATGGAGATGAAGTTCACTGTTCCCAAAAGTAAATATGTGTTGCTACAGTGAACGAAATCCACCTTTTTCAAAAGTGCTATAGTGGCTATCAGCAAGAGGTCAAAAAAGCTACAGTATTGTTGACTCTGAAGTCCGCACTACTACCATGTCTTTTAGTGTCGGTCGGTTATCTTGACCCACGATAGATGCGGGCCACAAGCATTCAGCCCAACTGGATCGGGCTACACCAATCCAACTCTTATCATATGGAACGCAAATAGTTGAAGGATCTCAAGAATTAGTTGGATGGCCAAATGAAAAAAGGATTCAATCACCCTTGTTTATCGCATAGAGAATCTCTTATTCTATTTTCCATGAAGGAATATGGTTCACATCGATTGTGTGTAGTCTATCAAAAGATGAATTGAGTATTTGTTAAAACCTTATGCCATTATCAAATTGTCGAAATTTTTTTGATCAGTTAAAGGGGTAAAATCATTTTTTAATGGTCAATATTCAATCGGGTTATCATTAGCTATGTGTTAGGGAGTCAGATATACCAATTATAGGGTGGAGGATAATGTATGGCTATTTTGAATATATTGGGATGCTTTTTGGTCTGACTAACATTCCATTATTTTTTAGGGATTTGAAGAATCAAATATTCAATAAATATCATGAAACTATTCTATTAGTTGTCATAGATGATATTCACATTTATTTGCATGATATTCAAGTTTATTTGGATGATGAGTGTGAGCATGAGAACCATCAGAGTTATGAGGGGTAAATTATAATAAGTCACAGTTCGAATGAAAAAATTTCAAAATGTATTTTATGGATTTCATAAGGGAAGTTCATAGTGTAATATATTTCAGAATGTGGCTTATCAGTTGATCTTGAGAAAGTGATGGTTTTAATGTTAGGGATAAAACCATAAAATGACATAGAGATAAAAATCCTCATTGGTCGTGGTATATACTACCAATGGGTTTTTACGTAAATATCTAATATAGGATCTCATTTGACAAGTTTTACAAGAAATGTGGTGAAATTCACATGGAATGTGAAGTGTCATTATTATTTTTTATGAACTAAAATGACTTATGGAATCAGCTCCTATTATGATCATACCGAAGCTCAGTAAGTATTATGTTGTTTTTTGTGGTATTTTGGGTGATTGTTTGGGATGTGTTCATATAAAGGGTATCCATGTGGTGTCATACAAATCTTGAAAGCTTCGTCTACATGACAATAATTAACCAACCCATGATTTATAAATTCTTACTGTAATGAATCCACATAATTATTGGGGAACTATCTTTTTAAGGATTCTTCAAGATTCTTTTATTATTATTTGGGTTTGAGTTATATCATTTAACATAAATACATGAATCTTTGAATTTAGTGATGAGTAAAATATCTACAGGCATTTCACATCAATTTAACCTACACACCAGGGAAGGGGAATGTCATTGTTGATTCTCTTATCCGGGAACAACCATCCTTTTATATTCTCAAATCGAAGGAGGAGTGGGACCTTATGTGAATTTTCACCCAGTTTCACCTGGATATTCAAGAGGATCATTCATTTATGGTTCTTAGTAGTTTTTAGTTAACATTTTCTATCAGAGTATCAATTTTATAGAGTCAGTAGTAGGATGATGCGTTCGTTAAAATTTATCAAATCATTTATCATGGGAAGACCATTTCTAGTTGGTCTCTATTCAGGTGGTATGCTGCACTTTTAGAAGCAGTTTGACATCACATCATTTTCGAGGAGTTTTGTCATATATAATTTTAATATATCTTCATGGTACATTCATTAAGGCACAATGTAGATGTATTATAACATGATATGACGATTCTGATGCCTGGATATGAATCATGACATTGTAGATTGTGTATTTTGTTGTTACACCTACAAATAGATAATGGAAGAGCACTCAAAACCCTATTTTATTCATTATACTCTTCCTGTGTCAGACTAGAAATAGGACAATTTATCCATGGATTTTTTTTACTTCATTTCCACACACCCCCTAAGGGGGGAATGATATCTGGGTACTAGATGGCCAATTGATAATTTCGTCTCATTTCATTATGATCAAGTATACCCCTAAGGGTGATGATATGGGTACAAAATATGTGCATGATATTGTGATGATACATGGGATACATTCTTCATTTCATTCAGATATGGATTATATGATTACTTCAAGGTTTTGGATGAGTCTCCAAGAGGCGATGGGATCTCTTGTCAAGTTGGTCAAAACATTCCATACACAGACAAATGGTTAGACATAGCATGTGATTCAGATCCTTGAGGATATGATTAATGCATGTGTCTTGTATTTTGGTGGATCTTGTGACTACCATATGAGACAATTTGAGTTTGTATTTTAACAACAACTATAAATCATAAATAAGAATGGATCCCTTTGAGGCATTATTTTTTCTCCCCTGGAGATCAATCCCTTGGCAGGATAAGGTGGGAGAAGTATCATTGGTTGGACCATGTTTAGTCTATGATACACCAAAGAGAAATTTGGATGTACATCGATATCTAGTTACAGTCCAGAGATGACATAAATCATTTGTGGATCAGAATTTTCAAACGTTTAAGTTTTCCAATAGTGATTGGGTTTTCATGAAATTTCTCTCCGATTGGGCCACTTTTATCACGGTAAACTATGAAATGTTTTTCTGAGATATGCTCGACCATTTGAGGTCACTAAGAATCTTATGCTATTTTCATAATGGATAGAATTGATTTTTTATTTGATGGGTTTTCAAGATGTTTTCCACATGTCTCTTCTCATGAATTATCATCCTCATCCCACTCACATTTTATGTTGGGAGAAATTTATTTAGATCCAGATGTTTCTATATTAAGGAAACCATTTACGATCATTGATTCTCTAATTAATGTCTTGAGTGGGAAGTCGATTCTTTTGGTCATAGTTTTATGGAAATCATTATATATTGGAATGAAAGTCATTGATGATGGATTAATGAACTCATTTTTTATAGGGATTAGATTATCGAAATCACTTCTTAGGGATGTAAAGTTGTTATGGTGGGGATTTTGATACATCCTATTACCATGATCGGGTAAGTTTTTTCCTCTTTTTGATTTCCTATTTGGAATGGAGTTTCTAGATGTCAGTTTCATAATTATCTATAGGTTTTAGGGTATTTTCACTCCATGTAACTAAGTCACACTATGTGTTACGGTTTATGGGTGAATTTCATGAGAAGGGTTCACTCCATGAATATTTACCTGACATGATATGTTTTTACTGGTCATTAGTTAATTAAAGATCATATATAAATATTAGGGGAAGTGTTTTTTGGTGTATTTTGTACATCAATGATTTAATGATGTCTAACAATATTATACATCAGTTAAATTCCCAATAATCTATTTTTATGGTGTTGTATATGTTTGAGTGCCCATTTTGGAAGCTGATTCACCCTTTCTCTCGACTAAAGGTTAGTCTCCAATGATTTTGGGAGACTGTGTTCCTTCTCAACAGATCTTTTCAGTACCCTATCATTATTACAGTTATTTTAGATTTTTTCATTTGAGATACCTTCTTATATATTTATTACCATTAGTGATGGTACTTCCATTCTATTGTGGAATCATATTTGTTTTTTTTTTTGAATTGGGTTTTCTTCATGTCTTCTTCCATATTAAATGTGGTATCTTGTTGTGGATTCTATTCCTTTTTTGGTTGTGGTGTGACGGGTGAATGTTTTTTTGGTATGTGGGTTTTACACTTCTCTGAAGACACACTTTCTAAATTAGATCAATTGTGAGAATTTTGGACTGGGTTCTAGGGCCTTCGTTGAAGTCATATGGATTTTATTGTTTTTGGATCCTATTTTTGGTATTTGGGACCAAAGATTTGTGGTAATTGGTTCAACCTCTTGATTATGTTGTCAAACATTATTTTTCCTATTTTATAAACTGACTAGGAAAAGGAATATCCTCGATATTTTTAAGTGATTAAAATAATTTTTCATGTAAAATGAATTTTCCATCTTTTTTTATAAATGGAATGTAAAGGGTTATTTTCAAGCCATTAAAATGGAATTTCGAAATGGTGTTCAAATGTTTTTCAATGAATTTAATGAATTCTAAAAATGAGCATATGAGTTACCATGGATACTTATGTTGAAGGGTTATCTTGAGGCCATCATCTATATTCTTTTGATTATAGTGATTTTTTCTCATGGGTCATTCATTTATTTTCTATTCCCTTTGTTCAAGGGGACTCATATTAACATTTTTATGTGGTTTTACTCATATGTTATTCCTCTACTTTCTAGGAATATGTTCTAGGAACCAGATTGTGAACTAGATTGATTGTGGTAAGAGGAGTCTTCTAGTCTAACCTATAGTGATCCTTGGTGATGATACATGCTCTTCTGTTTCGTGATTACTTGTATTTTTTATTTTATCCTTGATGTGAATTTTTATTTTTATGAAATATGATGTTGAAAATTTTCAATTAAATTGATACAACTTTTTTGTTGTAGTAGTTTTAAAAATAGGGAATGTTTACCATGTTTTTTATATAAATACTTTACTGTTATTTATTCATTGTTTTATTTAAAATGAGAATACCAGAATCATTATACAAATACATGTTATTGACCACATGGTTGGGACCCTATTGAGCTTGTCACTTCACACCTTGTTCACTACTTTCATGGTTTTTGGAACTATGTATTTCTATCAATGTAGGGAAAGGCAAGATTATGTAGTTAGGTGATGAGGTTTCGTGTTTGTTATGTTTGGTAGATGGTGAGGTAATAGTGGGAGTTTATCAAATCCATCACATAGAGTATGTTTTGGTTATTGTTCATTGAAATTGTACTTTTCTCTTGCTGATTTTGGATACTTTTACAATCATTTTCTTTGTATTGTCTTCTTTATAGTTATGGAATATATTTATTATCTTTCCCAAGATCCTTACAACATTGTGATTATATATTCCATTTGTTTTTAGGTTGTTATAAATCCTTCAATTTGGTCATTGGTTCGATGTTCGGGTGCTTCTCTCTTACCCGTGGGGATCAGGAACACCCTTCAGGTATGCGATTAAATGGATCGGGTTCCAGGTTTGAGAGTAACTCATGTATTTTTTTAAAATACCTTCACATTGGGTAAACCACACGAAAACTATTGATATTAACCATCTCATATATATAGGAAGCCACTGCATTCCATTGACCAAACATGATCTCCTTCTATTGGTACTAACTCACATGTAACTCCCAATAGTTTTTTCAAAACTAATTGGGTCAATATAACCTAGGCCTATGTAGTTTGGTGAAACTATTCTTTTAAATCTCATATCCACAAAACCAGGGGATATAGTAATCAAATAAAACCTATGAAACTATGAATACCCTATCTATGTTGTCATATTAATTCATAAAACCAAACATAGTTATTGCTGCACATTTCCCAAAATAAAACTCTCAATAATATCTTTTCATGGAAAACCACCATGTCACACAATATTAATCCAAGGAGGAAATAAACAAATTACCATAGAATTTAAGGAATATATGAATTATCAAGTGGGATATCCCAATCATACATGATATGATTAAATAACTCAACCTTCCCAAAATATCCCAATCATACCATTCCTGTAGAGACCCGTAGCTTATCGTACATGGACATTACATTACTTTTGCGGAATACTTAGTACATAACAAAAACACCCACACAAGGACCGTAATAGTTTAGTGTCTTTGGAAACTCAGAACGTAATCTTCTAATCGTGGTGAAAGATCCTCAATATCTCCCATACAGATATTCCCTTTTTTTTACCTAAAACCATTCTTTATATCCTGGGGAAAATAAAACATAAAAGGGTGAGCTCAAATGCTCAGTAAGGGTAAACAAAAGAAAATCAATCACATCATATTCATAAGAACATAACTTTTGGAAATCTTAACTTGCAAAAGAGAGCATAATTTCATAACATGGGATAAATCATAGTAGTGAAATGAAATCCCAATAAGCATAACATAAAACATAAAACTTTGTGGAATACACACATAATCATAGAGAATCATTTCTTGTTAGTCAAGACTCATTGCCAAGACTATCTTAGTGGACAAAGTCCCTTTCTGAATCGAGTCACCCTCGTTTCAGTCCTGTTTCACTGAACCGGTATAACCTACCATTCCAGCCATGTCTATCTCATGAGATATAAAATCGTTACCCAATGCATTGGAGGGAGATATAGGTCCCACCCATCTTATAATGAATACTTTCTTATGTGTGCCACATAATCATAAATCATACATCATCGCATAACACAAGTAACAAAAATGGGATTCTTGAAACATCATGACATCATAAAACAAATCATATAAGGTAAATGACTTCATAAAAATAATTCCCTCACAACATAATCAAATCAATGTAATAATAGGGATAAAAACAGAACCCTATATTATCTTAGATGGAAAATAATTTTGATAAAACACTTGAACTCCATTCTTGAGGAAAATATCCTTTCTACTTCAAAAACATTTTCCTTTCTTAACATGTCATACAATTTTAAACTAAAAGAAGTTGATTAAAAATAAAATTGAAAACTTTTAAAGGAATTTTCTTGAAAATAATTTTTTAAAAATCCATTCATTCCGTATAAGTTAAAAAAAACATTCTTCGTACTTTTGTTGGAAAAGTCAAAAAGTACCTCGTACGAAAAATGACAAAAGATTCCTTTCATATCCTTTACTAAAAACTCACCGAAGTGTAAAATTGTAATTAAACAATTGTTGGTGGATGGAAATAATATTACATATTGAGTAAACATGGATGTGGATGATAAAATACACCCCAGTAAATACCAAAGTATAAACAATCTCGGATAAAAATGAGATTGTGATATTTTCCCTTACCTTAGGTCCGATTTGCTTCGTATGTGTCCGAAGCTCCTGTATAATGATTTAAATAATGTCATTGACTTATTACAGAATCATATTCATTGTTATTATATCATATATGGTTCACTTATGACATTATATTACCCGTTCTTTTGTAAATTCCGTGTTAAAGAAGCGTTTTGGGTAAAATCGTTTCATTTATCGTAGGTGTTTTGACTTGTTGTTCTTGACATTATTATTACATATATCATGATTTACTTACTTCCAGAATATAAAATATGATTTATATATCATATATATTCAGTATATATAAATATATATAATAGATAGATAAATGAAATGAACAACACCGTTCATGGTGACGGTAGTCCGTACGTACGCATGAACGCTGTTTTTCGTTCCTTATTGTCTTGAATGGAAGTAAGTAGATGACATACATATATATATATATACATAAATCCAGTATCATTATTATGTCATATATTTCATTAGTACTTATTATAAATAATTTATAATCATTCATGAATGGTTAATCATTGATAATGAATCTCATCGCGTCGTGGAGACGGTAGTCCGTACGTACGCACGAGCAATGATATTGTTCCCATGGTCATGAAATTTTGTTGAAGTGTATGTATACTATTTAAGTATCAATATCACTTTATAATAATCATATATAGTTACTCATTACACCATTATACCCATCCTATTAAGGTGGTGGTGGAAAATAGATTACACCACGGCGTGGAGACGGTATTCCGTACGTACGCACGGGCGGTGATTTCATTTTTTCGTAGGTTGGATAGAAGGTGAATTAGGGTTGTTTCATATTTATAATAACATATCAGTATGTAAGAAATACTTATGTTATTACTTTGTCATGAAACAACTAAATAAGAAGAAGTTGAAGAAGAAATAAAGATGAAAGAATTGGTAACGGTAATTACCGCTTCTTTGAAGCGCCTCTTTGAGACCTCCTCTTAAGGCACTAAAATTGGTCTCTGAGGAATACCAGAACCTCTAGGATGTTTCTAGGGAAGTGGAGAAGAGATTTTGGCAGGGGTTGGCCGAGCTTGAGTGCTCAAATTGGTGTGAGGAGGAGGGGGAGGAGGTACCCTTTTATAAGGGAGGAGAGGGGCACCTTAGGAATATCTCAAAATATTATTTTACATTAAAGTCAAAATCAGTTTATAAGGGTTCCAAAGGGTCTTATTTCGAAGCTAAAGTTGGGGTGGGTCGAAATCCTATCAACAAATAGGATTTAGACAAGTTTAGGTTATTATTTTAACCTTATCACTTAGATTTAACTCTAAGTTAAATAATTTAACTTTTACCGTGTCTTTTTGTTTTCTGACACTATATGGTTAATACACATACTATAACATGCCAAACGAACCCCAAATTGTTTATTATTAATATATATATCTTTATCTAAGTCATTTGGCCGATCCATAGATTTTTAGGAATAAAATAACAATTAATAATATAATATTTTATTTAAAAACTATTTTGTGTCAATTTTGACACTATTTGATATATGATTTTTGTGAAAGTCATAAAAGAATTATATGTTCGAACCAAGTTGATTTAATCAACACTAATATATCATAGTGACCTAGAAAATTAGTGGAATTCATTAAAAGTCTTAAATTACATTTATTTTGGTATTTATAATATCAATTATGTCAATATTTCATTAATAAGATAATTACTGCATCATCTTTGTGTCATAAATAAATTAAATTATTTGATGTATAAAAATTACAAATAAAATACCATCATTTAGGAAATATTTTTAGCTTTCTAATGAATATTTAAAATAGAATTTATCTTATGTACAACCCTATATTAAAAATGTTTTAGTAAATATACTTTGATTTTAACTCTTTTAACTCTTCTTTGAATTAAATAATAATAAATGTCCTAATCTAATATAAGTGGGCCTAAATGATAATATTTTACACTTAAGGTTGTTTTGGGTCGAGATACACTTGTCCAATAGAATTAGGACATGTGTTAGGGTAATATTAATATCATTCTTACCCTTAATTACCCTATTTACTTTTAACCGTGGTAAATAAAAGTAAAAAGTTACTATTCACCAAAAATTATTTTCATCTCATTGAACCACATTTTACTTACTGACATCAACCGTGTCTCTCGGATTTTTGAAATTCCACTCACAGAAGCGGTAAAATTAAGTTTTATGCAAAATTTAGTTTTTAACCTACCACTTAGTGGTTTCACTATTCATCAAAAATTGAAAGTTTTCAGAAAAATGCCAAAATTTCATCCTAAGCTATATTTCATATTCCGAATTCAAAAATGAAGTCTATTTTACCAAATTCATAACATATAAATTGCATTAATTAATATTATAATTAAATCCCGCTGTTAAAACAAATAGCGTGTTTTTAAGAAACAATATCTATCAAAAGATTGACACTTGATTATGTATGGTTTAAATGTGAAATTACATTCAATGACCAAAATTGTATTAAATTGTAAAAATATATTCTAAATATACTTTAAAACCACTCAAATTAATGATTTATCACTATTAATTATTTCGATTAAAAAAGTTGTTTTTAATTATAATTTAGTAATTTTCACTATTCATCAGAATATGAAAGTTATGCGAAAAGTACCAAAATTTCAACTTAGGCTAAATTCGATACTCCGAATCCAAAAATGAAGTCCATTTTGAGATCTAAAATTTCTAAAATTTAAAAAGTGGTTATTACTATTCATAACGGCTAGTTTTAATAATATTTTAACAGCATATCGTTGTTTCGTAAAACTCAGTATTACGTACTACACACACTATCGAGGAAGGTTGTGATTGCGTGTAATGCAAGGCAAGTCAAGGATGCGTGTTGTGCAAGCTCCTTTTGGTGTAGCGTACAACACAAGACATTAGTGAAATAAAAAAGAATATTTTTCATAAAATCTCGGGTTGTAACATTCTACCCCCCTTAAAATGAATTTCGCCCTCGAAATTCGTCGGGGTTATAAATGGTTTACTATTAGAAAGTTTCTTTAATAGAAACCCACATCGTAAAAAGGAATACCAAAACATGGCTTTCAAAACTAAAGTATGAAATGTAACGATTACCCAAATAAACTAATCACTGGGTTTCCACATAGGTGAAAATATGGATATGGAAGAAAAATCTAACCATCATGTTCTGATTGAGAGTGGTAGAGAACATGGCTATGGAAAAGCTAGTAATCACAAATCCATAAATTTGTGACGATCTAAGGTACCATCTGATTCATCAAGTATAAGATCACTAGGACAACATTTTTGGTTTTCTATATCATTTCCCTAAAGTTGAAGAATTTGAATTAGAATAAATACTTACTTTATTTTGGTACAATCGCACTATTGTTCGTGCCTTGAACAATTTCCACTTCATCTCTTAAATAAATGAAGTTGAATTTGTTATTCGTGAAGTGTTCGCAGATCATGTGATAGAATGACGGGTCATTCCATCTGTCTCAAACAAAAGGTTTGAAAAGTTGTAAGTTCATATTATGGTTAGATTTATCGTATATGGTTCCAAAAATGAACTTATACTTCATATATCATACCGCTTAATAAAATAAAACTAGTTTCTACTAAACAGGGACTTCCTGTAGGCCAGTGGTAGGCGATAAAGGCTAGTCGCATTTCGGTTGTGGGTTCGATTCCCACAGCCTTGTACGACGCGATGGGTTGTCGCCCGTCCTGCAGGTTGTCCTTTTTCTAAAACTATATTACTATAACATCCCATCAATAATATCGAAAAAAAACTTCTATCCTTAAACAATACTAACTTATGTCCAACATAATCCATTCCAATCTTTAGGCTTACCCATAATACTGCAGTCCACTCTCATAATATAGTGAAAACAATTACCAGAGATTTAATACCATAGTTGATCCCCATATATCATAAGATATGTCTTGTTGGTCACATTCTAAACATTCAAAGTCCTTAATCATGTATTCTCTTGAGCACCCATTGAACCTTAGTGAAAACATGAATACAGTTAAATGTTAACACTTTCCACATACCAAAATCCTCAAAATTCTTTATAATCAAACCATGATATCACATAGTCCTTATATAAATCATGAGCTCATTAATACTTTTAAACATTTAATTTTCTCCTTATCCCTTCATTATGCGCATATCATCTACATTCCAAAAATATCTGAATAACCTTTCATGGATACTGGTAACATTAATAAAACACTTTTAAAACTCAATGAAAGACAACAATGTATCAATCCTTTGATGTCTCTTTATTCCATAGTACCATGAGATTTCTTATACAACATTACACATGATAAACATGTAATCATTTCACTACATTCTTAAACCATTAACCGAGCTTCAACAATTCTTTCATCTCACATATCATTTGTTGTCTCTTCATCATCATCCACATAAATACTACCCATACGACCATACTTATTATCTTCATGAGTCTTTCCCTTAGGGCATTGGTTTGCATAATGCCCATACATTCCACATTTAAAACACTTAACCATTTTTGATGTCGTAGGAATACCATTATCCTCATCCATGGTGTTAACTGAACCTATTACTTTGCACTTACTTGCTTTGTGTCCTTCTTTTCCACACCCAAAGCATCTTCCAGTTCCCTTGAAACATTCTCCTTGATGCCTCTTCCCACATTATTTACATAGGGGAAATTTAACTTTCTTTCCTCTATGATCATCATGAAACTCCATCTTTCTCTTATTAGCCGAGTCAGGAAACTTACCAAATTTTACTTTATTGATCATATTATGAGATTGCTTATTCGGCATTATAATGATGTTTGGACTTCCAAATCCCATTTCATTTGGTTTCTCATAAAGAATATCATTCCATTGTCCATCATATCCTCCATTATCATGAATCATCTTGTTTCCATCCATTTTCTAAAACCCAAAAAGAATAGTGTGAGAGGCAAAAATCATGCTAGGGAAAACAACATAATAAAGGGGGAGTACCTTCAATATCTAACATCTTAGGTTTAATTCTATGATCTTTAGCGTAATTATAGTACTATAACCTATACGTATACTTAACCTTAGGGACATCCCTAGACATACCTTAGAAATATCTCTAGGGATCTCACTAAAGTTCTTGCATCCTAGTTTCCAACAGTTGACTAAACCTTTCCTCCGATACCAACTGTAGAGACCCGAATCTTATCGTACATGGACATTACATTACTTTTGCGGAATACTTAGTACATAACAAAAGCACCCACACAAGGACCGTAATAGTTTAGTGTCTTTGGAAACTCGGAACGTAATCTTCTAATCGTGGTGAAAGATCCTCAATATCTCCCATAAAGATCTTCCATTTTTTTTACCTAAAACCATTCTTTATAGCCTGGGGAAAATAAAACATAAAAGGGTGAGCTCAAATGCTCAGTAAGGGTAAAAAAAAGAAAATCAATCACATCATATTCATAAGAACATAACTTTTGGAAATCTTAACCTGCAAAAGAGAGCATAATTTCATAAATGGGATAAATCATAGTAGTGATATGAAATCCCAATAAGCATAACATAAAACATGAAACTTTGTGGAATACACACATAATCATAGAGAATAATTTTTGTTAGTCAAGACTCATTGCCAAGACTATCTTAGTGGACAAAGTCCCTTTCTGAATCGAGTCACCCTCGTTTCAGTCCTGTTTCACTGAACCGGTATAACCTACCATTCCAGCCATGTCTATCTCATGAGATATAAAATCTTTACCCAATGAATTGGAGGGAGATATAGGTCCCACCCATATTATAATTAATCCTTTCTTATGTGTGCCACATAATCATAAATCATACATCATCGCATAACACATGTAACAAAAATGGGATTCTTGAAACATCATGACATCATAAAACAAATCATATAAGGTAAATGACTTCATAAAAATAATTCCCTCACAACATAATCAAATCAATGTAATAATAGGGATAAAAATATAACCCTATATTATCTTAGATGGAAAATAATTTTGATAAAACACTTGAACTCCATTCTTGAGGAAAATATCCTTTCTACTTCAAAAACATTTTCCTTTCTTAACATGTCATACAATTTTAAACTAAAAGAAGTTGATTACCAATAAAATTGAAAACTTTTAAAGGAAGCTTCTTGAAAATAATGTTTTAAAAATCCATTCATTCCGTATAAGTTAAAAAAACATTCTTCGTACTTTTGTTGGAAAAGTCAAAAAAGTACCTCGTACGAAAAACGACAAAAGATTCCTTTCATATCCTTTACTAAAAACTCACCGAAGGGTAAAATTGTAATTAAAAAATTTTAGGTGGATGGAAATAATATTACATATTGAGTAAACATGGATTTGGATGATAAAATACACCCCAGTAAATACCAAAGTATAAACAATCTCGGATAAAAATGAGATTGTGATATTTTCCCTTACCTTAGGTCCGATTTGCTTCGTATGTGTCCGAACCTCCTGTATAATGATTTAAATAATGTCATTTACTTATTAAAGAATCATATGCATTGTTATTATATCATATATGGTTCACTTATGACATTATATTACCCGTTCTTTTGTAAATTCCGTGTTAAAGAAGCGTTTTGGGTAAAATCGTTTCATTTATCGTAGGTGTTTTGACTTGTTGTTCTTGACATTATTATTACATATATCATGATTTACTTACTTCCAGAATATAAAATATGATTTATATATCATATATATTCAGTATATATATATATAATAGATAGATAAATGAAATGAACAACACCGTTCATGGAGACGGTAGTCCGTACGTACGCATGAACGCTGTTTTTCTTTCCTTATTGTCTTGAATGGAAGTAAGTAGATGACACATATATATATATATATATACATAAATCCAGTATCATTATTACGTCATATATTTCATTAGTACTTATTATATATAATTTATAATCATTCATGAATGGTTAATCATTGATAATGAATCTCATCGCGTCGTGGAGACGGTAGTCCGTACGTACGTACGAGCGATGATATCGTTCCCATGGTCGTGGAATTGTGTTGAAGTGTATGTATACTATTTAAGTATCAATATCAATTTATAATAATCATATATAGTTACTCATTACACCATTATACCCATCCTATTAAGGTGGTGGTGGAAAATAGATTACACCACGGCGTGGAGACGGTATTCCGTACGTACGCACGCGCGGTGATTTCATTTTTCCGTAGGATGGATAGAAGGTGAATTAGGGTTGTTTCATATTTATAATAACATATCAGTATGTAAGTAATACTGATGTTATTACTTTGTCATGAAACATCTAAAGAAGAAGAAGTTGAAGAAGAAATAAAGATGAAAGAATTGGTAACGTTAATTACCTCTTCTTTGAAGCGCCTCTTTGAGACCTCCTCTTAGGGCACTAAAATTGGTCTTTGAAGAATACCAGAACCTCTAGTATGTTTCTAGGGAAGTGGAGAAGAGATTTTGGCAGGGTTTGGCCGAGCTTGAGTGCTCAAATTGGTGTGAGGAGGAGGGGGAGGAGGTACCTTTTTATAAGGGAGGAGAGGGGCACCTTAGGAATATCTCAAAATATTATTTCACATTAAAGACAAAATCAGTTTATAATGGTTCAAAAGGGTCTTATTTCGAAGATAAAGTGGGGATGGGTCTAAATCCTATCAACAAATAGGATTTAGACAAGTTTAGGTTATTATTTTAACCTTATCACTTAGATTTAACTCTAAGTTAAATAATTTAACTTTTACCGTGTCTTTTTGTTTTCTTACACTATATGGTTAATAAACTTACTATAACATGCCAAAAGAACCCCAAATTGTTTATTATTAATATATATATCCTTATCTAAGTCATTTGGCCGATCCATATATTTTTAGTAATAAAATAACAATTAATAATATAATATTTGATTTAAAAACTATTTTGTGTCAATTTTTACACTATTTGATATATGATTTTTTTGAAAGTCATAACAGAATTATATGTTAGAACCAAGTTGATTAAATCAACACTAATATATCATATTGTCCGAGAAAATTAGTGGAATTCATTAAAAGTCTTAAATTACATTTATTTTGGTATTTATAATATCATTTATGTCAATATTTCATTAATAAGATAATTACTACATCATCTTTGTGTCATAAATAAATTAAATTATTTGATGTATAAAAATTACAAATAAATTACCATCATTTTGGAAATCTTTTTATCTTTCTAATGAATATTTACAATCGAATTTATCTTATGTACAACCCTATATTAAAAATGTTTTAATAAATATACTTTGATTTTAACTCTTTTAACTCTTCTTTGAATTAAATAATAATAAATGTCCTAATCTAATCCAAGTGGGCCTAAATGATAATATTTTACACTTAAGGTTGTTTTTGGTCGAGATAAACTTGTCCAATAGAATTAGGACATGTGTTAGGGTAATATTAATATCATTCTTACCCTTAATTACCCTATTTACTTTTAACCGTGGTAAATAAAAGTAAAAAGTTACTATTCACCAAAAATTCTTTTCATCTCATTGAACCACATTTTACTTACTGACATCAACCGTGTCTCTCGGATTTTTGAAATTCCACTCACAGAAGCGGTAAAATTAAGTTTTATGAAAAATTCAGTTTTTAACCTACCACTTAGTGGTTTGACTATTCATCAAAAATTGAAAGTTTTCAGAAAAATGCCAAAATTTCATCCTAAGCTATATTTCATATTCCGAATTCAAAAATGAAGTCTATTTTACCAAATTCATAACATAGAAATTGTATTAATTAATTTTATAATTAAATCCCGCTGTTAAAACAAATAGCGTGTTTTTAAGAAACAATATCTATCAAAAGATTGACACTTGATTATGTATGGTTTATATGTAAAATTACATCCAATGACCAACATTGTATTAAATTGTAAAAATATATTCTAAATATAATTTAAAACCACTCAAATTAATGATTTATCACTATTAATTATTTCTATTAAAAAAGTTGTTTTTAATTATAATTTAGTAATTTTCACTATTCATCAGAATATGAAAGTTATCCGAAAAGTACCAAAATTTCACCTTAGGCTAAATTCGATACTCCGAATCCAAAAATGAAGTCCATTTTGAGAGCTAAAATTTCTAAAATTTAAAAAGTGGTTATTACTATTCATAACGGCTAGTTTTAATAATATTTTAACAGCATATCGTTGTTTCGTGAAACTCAGTATTACGTACTACACACGCTATCGAGGAAGGTTGTGATTGCGTGTAATGCAAGGCAAGTCAAGGATGCGTGTTGTGCAAGATCCTTTTGGTGTAGCATACAACACAAGACATTAGTGAAATAAAAACGAATATTTTTCATAAAATCTCGGGCTGTTACAATTCCTTTGCTACTATACATGATTAGACTTATCATATGTTATTCATAATAATTATAAATTTCAAAGTGAAATATCAAGATATTCATAATACCAACTACCATTATTTTCCCACTAAAAATGTAATAATTATGAATTTATAGATTATGTGATATAACATGAAGTAGTTTATCCTAGCCGCAGAGGGTACAATCTACATAACTCACCACAAGGGAACTATCAGTCCCTATCCAATTTAACAAAAACTAAAACTACAATACAAGAAGGAACTAGCATGTATAAACAAGAATATAGTTAATTTTTATAAAGACCACTCGGTAGATATGTTGTCATAATCCTCTAGATATACTCACCATTTCACACAATAGTACCTAAGAATCCAATCTAATATCTAGAGCCTTTATCTCACATGTTAATTTTAAAATAAAAAATTATAAAAATATTATAATTTTTTGTATCAATTTTAACATATGTATCATAATGAATATGTACTCCTTGACTGACCTGAATCAAGGGGGTCATAAGGGGTAGGAATGATCATTTAAAAGGAGAGTTTCAGAGGAACCTATCCACTAAAGAAATATAGCATCATGATATAGAAATCATGTTCATGAAACAACGAAAAAAATGTTTCCCATAAACTATTGGGATACCAAGCATCCACCACTAGGTGCTCGAAAGATTCCTATTGGATTATTGATGGAGTCTAGTTCCTTTTCAATTTGGACTATTCTATTCTTACCCATTTTCTCACATAAAAATAGCATGAACCTCCAACCTCAAATATAAACAAGTCGATTTTATTTTTTAAATATTATAATTCTATTATGAATCATGTTTTCAAAGTACCCCCTACTCTGAAACTCCAAAATTAAATTTTCTATGAATTTCACAATCCCTTAATGATATGTGTCATTACTGGTTGTGAGACATTGGTCAAGTCTACTCTTTGGCATAGGGTATTATTCAATGTTTAGAAATGTAGGGGTTTTGATTTTTATTACATCAAAAATGATCCTATTGGGATTTTTGATTTATATTATTCAATGAATTTATAAGATTTGTATTTATATAACTTGCCCACATTTTTTGATTTTGTATATGTAAATATAGTTGGAGTTCAATTTGGGAGAGTAGCACAAAATATTGGAGATGTAAAAATTTACCTATCAATTTGGGTTGAACATATAATTTTATTGGAAAATACTTATTCAAAAACCTATAAATAAAATCGTGCTAAAATGTAAAGGGAATAAAAGAGAAATGATAGTGACATTATATAAATTATATTCAAAATAATTATAACTATATTCCATTAAAATAGAACACCTATCAATACCTAAGTTTTCCAAACTGTTATGCCCTGAAAAAATGGGATTTAATTGATTATATTAAATTAAAAAATAATGTTATGGGTGAACATAAATGGATTAAGTGCCCCATATCATGAATGATTTTTAGGATATATTTAGATCGGAAAACCTAATAGTATTATTATATTTGAAGTATATTATTGAATTTATAAATTTTATGGATTGAAAAACTATTTTTCTACTATGTCAACCAAAACTTTTATTGGATATCATTATCATTATAGTTTCCCTAATTAACTATGTTACAAGAGATACACCAAAGATATCCAAATATTAGTAAAATATTGACCTCGTTCCACTAATGAAAATTCTATAATTAATATGGGGTAAAAATATTAGTGGTTGTGTATTTAAATAAATTCTGAATCCAAATAATAATAAAAATGATTATAAAATATTATCATATTCTATCATAGGTAAATGTAGTAATCAATATCACATAATACTCTAAGGTATGTCATCAAAAAATGGTTAACTAGATGAAATGAACACAAAATAAAAATAAAATATTTTATCATTCATTTATAAATATGAATATAAATCGTATTTTTTTTATAGGAACCCTTCATGAGATGTAGACTAGTGAAGTTGTTAAAAATATATCTTAGTGATTATTGTAATAATTTAATTGATTAATTGGATGTATCTTCTATTATAATTGTGTATATAGAGATTATTTTTTTTAAATTAAAATATGATCATGGTTGAATTCAATAGTATATACAACATGAATGGGATCAATTAAAAATATAAAATGTTTGAAAGATATAATTATTGCAATGAATGTTTTAGATACAATATTTATGACATAAACTCGGTATCCACTCATGTTGTCAATGTGATTGGGTATGTCAATGAATCAGTGATTCAGAGGTATCTATAATGTTTGTATTAGAAAATTAACCTCATATATAAAACATTAGTAGAATTATTTTGATTGTTTATTGAGACACCCCATACTTGCACATCATGATCTGACGCTACGAACCCAATCCATAAACATTTCATTCGATATAAATATCGAATAAACCATTGTTATATTGGAAAATTTTCAAAATATAAACCATAAAACTCATAAATCATCTCACAATACAGTGAATAAAAGGCATAGTTTCATTGATGATTAGTTATATTAGAATATTATTTTAAACTAGAAGTAAAAATTTATTCACAATTGAACCATACTATAATCCTATCTAGATTTATAATTTTTTATATTATTATTCATTTAATGAGGAATTGAACCATAAAAAATGGGTGAGATAAAATTTTCATTTAGATAAAATAGAATCAAAATGTCTTGAACCAACATATGTTTCCCCCAAACCAAGTTCACAATTCATCACACAATATGTCTTCGAGGAAATCCTACTCTTCCTAGTCGGGAAACACATGAATGGAATAAGTGAAAAATCAATTTGATATGATTTATACCATAAGAGAAATGTAAATAAAGATGAATAGAGGAATATTACATAAATTAAGAGGAAGTTATGTAGAAGCTAAACGTACCTCAATATTAAAATGCATGTAACCATCATCCACTAAACCATGCTTACTCAATGGAAATCATGATATATCTATAATACTAAAATAACGTTAAAAAAAATACATGCATAAAATTTCTTATTAAACCACAATAGGTGTTCCCGAATAAAAAACACCCCATGAATTCCCATTAAAATAAAATATTGTCTTTGTAGTTATGAAATTTGATATATAAAAATATTATAATCTACTAGTTTTAATAAAATAAATACATTTTCATTTCATGTAAATAAATTCATCATTATATTAAAAAAATGTATGAAAAATATTTGAATGAACTTCTTACAAAAGATAACTCGTGCTAACTATGATTCTTGATATGGAAAATAAAATAAATATGTCATTTTATGAAGAAACTAGAATGAATAGAGGGAAGGAAATAAGAAATCATGTAAAACTAGAACTATGAAAAACAAGAGTAAAAAAGAGAAAGCACCACATAAAATCGTAAAGAAGGTAGTTCGACTACCACCTAGGATCTTTAATCATTGGGGAAATAACCATATAACACTTTCACATAAATTATCCACTAAATAGTTAAAATACCATGTTATAATAATCCTCATTTAATGATCCAATTTTTTAGTGTAGGAGTGTAATATTTTTTGTTATCCCAAGTATGTGATCTAATGACATCACTATAAAACATTTCATTAATAACCTTCATGTGTACCTTGAATTCCCATGTTCTCAATTTGATCTCTCAATCTATCTAACCCATTTTTGACTCAAGTCAACACATGTAAAAAACCACTTTCATTAAATTTAACAATGGTTAGACTATTTATAAAATACAACACAAATAAAAATTCTTGAAAACAACCATATACACATATCAAATTGAATTTAAATACCACTTAATAGTATTTAATATGTTGAAAATTTGGATTTTTTTCAAACTATATTTAAATAATGAATATAAATTTAAAAACATTTTAAAAAAAAGTAACACTTGGGAATGAAATATTCCAATCGTCACAAAAAACATTCATAGAATTCTCATTCTGATTAAATAAAAAAAATTCCTATAAAACACTCAAACAATTATAGAATTCAAATTAATTGCCCATTCATAGAGAATATACCTCAAAAAAGGATGATTTTGACAATGATAATCTAAATTAACCATAATGAGGTCCATAGAAGATTATGGAACCCTCTTTTATACATACATGCATATACTCTTATATATATAAACACATTGTTTCATTGTCGATATTCCCCTTATATAAGAGAATATGAATGATGAGTGTGTGTATATATATATATTATGGATATATATGTGTGTATGTATCGTTCATTAATTTTAGTATAAATAGAACAAGAGGATGTCCATGGTATAATTGAAAAATTCAAAAAACACAAAAAATAAAAATTTCATAATTAAAAATATATTTACAATGGGAATCATTTGAAATCCCACCCAAAACTAATAGAGAACATGTTTTCATCAACGTCTGTGAAGAACACTGACCTAGAATGACCCTCATGGAACCTAGGAATGAATAATCAATAAAAAAACTAAAATTAGGATAGGGATTTGATAGGGTGTGTAGAATGCGTGGGGGTGAAGAAAAAGTATGAATAGACATAATATGAAGAATGATTGGACTTTATCGTGATTTAAAAACAAGATTTAATGTAGATAGTGACTAGAATACAATTTTTGTGAGATATGGGAGGCACACAAAAAGAGGCGATTATCCATATGGTGTTTGACACATAGGAAAGGGATATGGGGGAAGATAAGTATGGGAAAATGGTGATAGTAAATGACATAAGTAATTATTAGTCATATTATTATTTTGATTATTGTCATTATAATTGAAACAATTTTTCATTTTTTTATTTAATTTTTCCATGGTATCTAGAAACTACGCACAGTTTGGTCACATGGCTGGCCAAACTGTGTGCTAATATTTCACCCATTGTTGGCCACCCAAATAACCATTAATGGAAATTCTATAATGATAAGCAAATTATTTTCCAACTATGTGATTCATATCTGTTAAAATATTAAACACCCTCACATTGTTTTAGTATGGTTCTACTAACTGTGTTCCTATAAAAATAAATAAAAAAAATCATTTTAAAACCAGTTTTACTCTGTAGTTTTCTAAATCAAAATAAAATAATAAAACAATTGAATATAATTATGATACCATGATTCGAGTGTTCAATTTCTACCCAATATTTACAACCCGCCCAATGTCCCAAATAAATCGACTGATCAAGCCTTAGGAAAATAATGAAACACCATTCAAAAAAATACCTCCACCATCTGGTGACTAAAAAATGAGAACACACATAAACAAAAAAAAATATATATATATGATCAAAAATATGAATGAAATTCCTTCCTCCGAAAAACATATTTTTTTCCAAAGTTAAAACTGATGTGGTGAAATGACTCAAACTAGTAAATGAAGGATTTGTGATTTTGGCTCTCATATCTCCATACAAAACAAAAAAATAAGGAAACCCTGACCAGTAACATAATTATAACCATGAGAAACACTTCATGATCTATTCAGGATCCCAAAAATCATTCATCACAGGACCCACTACACAAGCTACATGACCTACTATGATTGTGATCCAGAGGGAAATAAACCAGAATGAGCCTTGTTAAGGAAACATATAAATGATGTTTATGATGAGATCATTCTATGATTGAATAAAACCAACAATAATACTTTAATATATCATCATTATAATACCCCTGAGATATTTTAATTATTTTATCCAAAACATTTTAATTTTTCCATGAATTTGTTTTCCCAGATTAAACAACCCACAAATAACGGGAGGCTGAACCCCTATAGTTGAAATTCAGAGAAAAAATAAACATTAGCAACAAAAGAAATTTTCATAACCAGTCAATAATAAAAATAATTTATTTTTTATTCCAAATATATTGGATGAAGGAGTAATTCCCCAAAATAGATATTGATTTCACCAAAAAATATGATTTATATAGTTGCATTAAGAGAACATTAAAATAAAAAGAATAAAGAGAAGAACAAATGGATTCTCTGTGACATTGAAGGAAGCTAAACCAGACCCAAAAATAATTACCAAGTCATAGAAAATTAAAATAATACATTCACGCAAATGAAAAATGGTTAACACTAGAAAGATAATGGAGACATTTCACGGTTTGTAATTTTTCCAACCATCGGGTCCTAATAAGAAGAACGACGAATAAAACACCAACCATTTTCCAAGGTTCTATGAAATGGGAATACTGAGAGAATAATTCATTCAGAATCCACTAAAATATTATATCCACAAAAAACATGAAAAGATGAACGCACTAGGTGAAAATCAAAAAATATCTCCAAAATGGATGGATTCCATAAAATACCAAAAAATACGAAAAAATAAAACAGATTCTATTCTGATGGAAAAATTATAAATTGTTGTTAACATACACCACACCATTATTATAATTCACCATGTAATAATATTTTCATTGAGGTCTATGGATTTTCCTTAATAGATTGATACATATACTAATTTATAGTTAGGATCTAACAATTATCAATAGAGGCCCCATATTTTTGTAAGGAATCTTACATAAACTCTTTAGGTTACCCAAGTGGCTATTCCAAATTGAATATTAATGCATCATAGAGTTGAAACACCACTCTATACCAAGATATTTTTAGGATTCTCTAAAACTAAGAAGGATATAACAATATCAAATAACAACAAAAAATCAATATTTCACAAATTTATAACAAATTAACAGCCATACAAAAATATCATTCGAACCAAATTTCCAACATTTTAAAATAATAATATCAGAAAAAATACTCAAAAAATCAAAATAAAATGCTAAAGCACTCCTCAATATATTTTTATTTCTTTAAATCACCATTTTTGATAAACAGTTATATAAAATATAATAATCCGTAAATGTAGAATATCTTCCATTGGTATTTTATAAAGCCTCACATATAGATAAATATACATACATTCCATCTTGATAGAACCTCCACAAATACTACCACCTATACATTTGTCACATTAGTACATCAGTATATGTGATAATTTCTAAAAATGCCAACGTTCAATTTAAGAAAATCAATTTAATAACAAAAAAATTAACTAAAATTTCATGTTCACAACAATATTTAAATCCCACCTCATAACTTAAAAAAATAAATTTCAAAATTCCCAATAATCAACTATTTCACATTTGAAAAAATATCCAAAAAATTTCAAATCCATTTCCAATTATATTTTTTAATACAGTTCAATGATCTCTAAATAGTTCCCAAAACACATTCAATTTCCAAGACCACCCAAATTTTATTCACATAATCCACCATTTTTATTTTTAAAATATAATTTTTTTAAATAAATTATCAACATAAAACCAAAGGTAAAAAATAAAAATCCATCATAATCCACAGCCATGAAAAAAATGAAACAAAATAATCATATATAAAATCCGACAATATGAGACAAAAAAACTCTATACTTATATTAGACACAAAGTTTGTTTCATCGTTCACTAAATAGATGAGCACATTAGAGTTCATCAAATTCTATTTCAAGGTCTAAACATGGGTTTTCAATCAATTAACAATAACCTTGTACCCTATTAATCACTCCCATCAAAACAATAAAATCCCCATGTCCATCCAAGAACTCTCAAACACAAATTAAAGTCATAAAAAATGCAAGATATTCAGGGTCATGTTTTTAAGGAATATAGCCCCAAAACCCTAATTATTTAAAAATACATCTGAGTTTGTGGTGATAATCAACTTATCATTGATTGAAAATTTTAATTCTAAAAAAAATCCAAATTATCAAACATCCCTAGGTTATAAGGTATAATTACATTGATGCCATTTTTTATGTTCCAATATGGATCATACCCCAAGCGTGCACCTATGCAAGCCCATAATATGGCCTAAGAGTAATTCTTGTACCTTTTGGGATTAATATTAGTGTCAAACATCAGATATAACCTAAATGGGTAATGATTTAGCTGATAAAATATATATAAATAATCAAGAAAAAAATAGTAGTATATAATTATATATATGAAGACATAAACCTTAACATACCTCTTTTAGACCCATGATTCACCATTATCCACTGAAAAAACATCACTCCATGGAAATTTCAACAAAATTGTAAACTGAATTTGAGGCTAAAATAAACGATATATATATATGTGTGATTTCTAAAACTCATTAGTATTTCCATAATTATATAATTTTTATACCTTAACATTAAAAATAAAACAATTTCAGTTTAGGTTTAGAAATAAATTAATAAAAATATCTTTATCTACTCTTTAAAAAAACATTCAATAAATATTAACTTAATTTAAACCAACATTAGATTATATTATCAAAATAGTTTTCCAAATATGAAATCCCATTTAGTGAACTCCTTACCAAATATAACCCATTCATAAGAGGTTTCATCGCATAGAAAACAAAATAATGATTTCATTTTATAAAGAAACATGAAAAAATAGTGAAATCAGTTAGATAAGCATTTTAAAATAGAAAAATTCCAAATAATATTAAAAGAGTGGAAGAATCTTGGGATATATCTTAATACCTAGTTGAAATGGGTCCTAGGATCCTCATACCTCTGTAATATAATATCATTCCGGATCCACAATTATGGTTGAATCTAATGTACAAAAAAACCAAAAGCATCATCATATTAATTTTTATTGTTGTAGAAAATCGTACTATGGAGCATGAGTGAGTTCCATATCGACACAAGAATTATACTATTCTTAACCAACCAGGATAGGTACAAACTGTTTTTGAGTCATTTATTTTATTTCAAATGACTCCAAAACCCTTTTCACCTCAATTCAACACATGTCAGTAAACCCTATTCAACCATCTGAAGAGGATTTTGTACATTTAAAAAAAATTTCACATGAAAGCATCCTTGAAAACCATCATTTATCCACGCAACACTTATTAAAACCAACATTGAATAATTTAATATTTTTATAATTTTGAATCAAGAATGATAATGTATTTAAATAAACAATCTATGTATGAAAACATATTATAAAATATAAAAAACATTGGAAATTACCATGACAAGCATTACCACCATTTATCATAGAGAATACATATTATATAAAAATAAAAACATACTTTTAAGATATATAAGAAATTATGGAATTCAAAATAAATGTTTGGATCTAGAGAACCTATATCCAAACATATTACTTTGATTATAAAAATATGAATCCACCCAGAAGAGGTCTATAGAATCAAAAGAGAACCTCCATTTTCATTTACACCCATATGTATATATATATATATTAATACATATAGATGAAATGTAGACATTACCCATAATATGAGTGAATATACACAATGTGTGTGCATATATATGCCATTATAATGTATATGTGTGTTTTTATCCTTCATGAGTAGAATTACAATGGATCCCCACTCAGGTCCAAGGTAGAGTAGAAAATTACTAAATCAAAAAAATTAAAATAAAGTCTAATTTAAAATAGATCAATATTGTAAATCAGTTGAAACCCTACCTATAATTGAAGGTAAACTCAAAGCCATATTTCATATGGATAATCCAACCAAAACCTATCCCATGAACCCTAAGAACCAAAAATCAAAAATTATAATTCACAAAGTATTGATAGAGATAATATTTTGTGTGTGTATAATAGATAGAAGAAAAATAAATAAGAAAATTTATTAGAAGGAATATGAGATCATTCCATGATGAACACACTAGGAATGAAATTTTGTATCTTTCAAAAACCATAAATAATGAGAGGTTGTATGTTCATGATGGTAGGGGCTTCAACCATGCGGTGCATGACATGTTGGAAGGGGGGATGCAGGTATCTGGTAAGGGGGATGGAAAAAATAAATATTTATGTTAACAATAATAATATTAATAAAATTTTTTGTATTATAATTTTATTTCCATCCCCCACTAAAATATAGAGACCCTGCATGGTTTGGCCACACATTGGGATAATCATTGCAAAACTAATTCTCTACACATTAGGACTATAGATCACCTTGCATTGTCTGGATGAATATTTAGGGAAACAATTCACCGATAGAGAAATTATGATCAATAATAATTTGACCCACCCTAATTTTTTTGAATGATTTATACTAACAATGCATAAACCATGCACATATATTGAAAAAAAAATTAAAATTTCATCATGGTTCACTAAAAACATTAAAGAATAAATAATTAATTAGAAAATAAAAAATTAATTAATAAACCATTTAAGGGTTGTGAAAAACATGACATCAAGGGTTGGGACTTATTCATAAGAGAAAACATTGGAATGGGTGAAATAATTTACTAAATGAAAATCGAACATCAAAAATTATCCCTAAGATATGATAGAAGGACATATAATTTAAAATAAAAAAATATACCGTGGAATGATATTTTGATATAATAAAAATGAACCATAGAGAATAATAATTGAAATATGACATAGAAATAGTTAATATTTATAACAAATCGATGAATGTTTCTAAAAATAAAATTGGATTCATACCCACACATAATCATGTGAAAAAATTTATACATAGTTATATATGAAAACTATGATGTCAAAAATACATATGTGATCACATCCATTCACAATAATTTGAATAATGCTATCGGTGATAATATCAACACACAATCATGTGAAAAGAATATATACAAAATAAAATCCACACACCTTATGTGAAGAAACCCATATTTGATCATGTCTATGAACAAATATGTGAAAACAATTATACATAATCATATACAGTAAATATTAATTCAAAAAATATATAATTCATCACATCCATGCATAATCATGTATTAAAATCAATATGTATCCATTTAAAAGAATAATAATATGTAAAAATATATATGTGATTATATTAATGAAATATCATAATAAAATTCATTAAAATATAATTTAAACGGACAAATATGTTATCAAATTTATATTCAATCATATCAACACATAGTGATGTAAAAAAATATTTACGTGATCATTCCCACCCACAAACAAGTGAAAAAGGATATATATGATCATATACTCTAACAAAATATTTATTTCTGGAGATGGAATGATATTACCAATTCATTCTTGGGATATATAGTATGTCACACATTAACCATCCTTGAATATGTGTGCCACTAGAAAACAATCATTAAACACTTCTTATATTTCGATTCGAATGCAAAATGGGCTCACCGCATTTATAGATTTTATTAATAAAACATTCCCTATAAATATAATTGAATGATATAAAAAATAAAATCACTAAAAAATAAAATATAATTACAAAATTTAGATTTTGATGCATGAAAAGTAACCTGTAAATATATAATTCCTTTATACATAGTAGAAAAAGTTTAATTTTTTTAAAAAATTCATTTATCAGTGTAATAAGTCAAAAATTTACTAGTTACGTTGAAATTTTTTTTACAAAATTCTATTTTTGATAACTTCTAAATTATTTATTTTCAAAAGAAATATTTCAATAAAAATCTCAACAATAAAACCTTGGAAGAGACATACAGGTTTAAACAAGGTAGAGACCATAAATTTCTAAAACATTTAAATTTTAAAAAGAATATTAAATAATGGATCTATGAGAATGAAATAAATGTTTAAAAAAGAATAATTGATATAAATTTTTAAAAAAATATTCTAAAAATATTATTCAATCTTGGATATTTATAAATAAATAAATGTTTCAAATATTTGACAATCATTTTTTAGAACATCTATTTTTTTAAAAATATATTCAATATTGTATCATTGAACTAGATATATTGGTTTCAAAAAGGTGAAGATAATGATTCGGTAAACACTTGGTTTTTAAGAATAAAATTTAATAATATATCTTTTAATTGACAAAATTATTATCTAAATAAATTTTTAGTGGATGATAAATTTCTCTGTTGAATTTATAGGAAACTACTTTACTGTATTTGAAATTCCTTTTTGATTTTTCACATTATAAATAGATTAAAAAAATCAATTTTAAAATGTGAATATTAAAATATAAAGATAAAAAGATAAAACCCATGTTTGGGTTTCCAAAAATAAAATAGAACATTAGAGTAAATTAAAATATGTCCATAGAGGGGAAAATATTATTAAAGCATATATGAATTACTCTCAACAATGATATAATTTTTATTGGTGGAAAATTGATAATGGAGGACGATTTGAATTGATGAATATAATTTAAAATCGGTAGGATGACAAATGACTATGAAACAAAATCTCATGGTGTAATAAACCAGATTTTAGAAGAAAATAGATCACAACAAATCATTATAACTCAGAAAAGGAAGTATTTCTAACATATACACTTATGAATTTGGTTTCCTTTAAATTGAATAAACTTTAATGAAAGACAAAAATATCTAAATTTAAACCAAATAATTTTCATTTATATCGTATATGAAATACAGTATGTTTTAATAAATATATTTCAAATATATTATAATGAAAAAAATAAGATTTACATCGTTGAAATGTAAATTTTAGGCAATGTACCCCTTACCCTAATTCCTAGCATGCTTTAAATTTGTTTAATCTCTTATAAAAAAAATTCTTAATGTCCTATTTAAAAAACATATAAATTTATATTAACTTTTTATAATATTCAATAATAATTATATGTACATGAATATTGGTTTTTTACTATCTATTATCAATATCAGTTTTGATTATTATGGATCTTTTTTATGTATTTTTTTAATAATTGGTTTTTAATCGTTATTCACCCAAATTTAATCATACCTATATGATAAAAATTTATAATTTTTTTTCATGATACATTATAATGATAAAATTCATTTCTATGATATTTTTATTTAGTGTCTGATTCAATGAAATTGGTGATAAGCATGTTTTAGTGATCATTCACAAATGATCAATGGTATCTAAAGTAATGAGATTAATATTAATGTAACCATTAAAATTAAAAAATAAAGTAATTATTTAAATATATATATCAAATATAATTATAAAAAATTTTCTCATATACATCCATTATATTATTTTATGGTATTAGATAGGTTGGTGGATAAACAAACCCGGAATTAAATATATAAAAATTAATTAATAAATATGGTAATAAAGGAGGTTTAATTTTGACTAATATATTTATTTCATTGTCATAGAAATAATTTTTTTTATTTTTAATGTGTTGAATAATATTTTGATACACATTATAAATAAAAAAAATTACTAGATTAAAAATGACATATGATACATTGTGGATGTGGTAGTATTCACAACACATGGTTTACATTTTTATTTCTCACTAAATGAGAGTAATTAATGAGGGAAAAAATTCTTCATAATAGTAGTTTAATTTGATTTTTAGTATAATCATTATATGTGGTGAATATTTGTGTTGGTGAAAAATGGGAGGTGTCGCTTCATAGAGGTAGTAGTCTCTACAAATTAATTGTTTGTAGTTTTATTTTTTTAAATGAAAATGGGAATGAAAGTTTATATTTTGTCCAATAGAATATACTATTTCATTTTAAAAACCATAATAATGAAATTATATATTAATTATAAATTCTTATTTTATAATGAAATAAATAAATGAAATTAAGTAAGTAAAATTACAAGTACTTTCATTGAGGTGTTGTGAATTACAAGGAAAACACTTTGGAAATAGAGTGATTACGATAAATTATTTTGACTATAAGCTAATATAAATAAATGGTATTATTTGGAAAAAATAGGGTTTTAAATTGTTAATTAACAAATTAGAGTGTTCTTTATTGGGTGGTGAGGGAACCCTTTTGTAAGTAGTGAGGAATTTTATTTCAACTACATATAAATAAATTACATGTTCACATGTCATGAAGACCCCAAATGGGAAATAATTTATTTTACATACGTTTTGGTTTATAAAAACCACAAAAACAATATTATTAAAATCATTTAACATTTTTGGTCCACTCGTTTCTGGTTAACCCATATTACCATTAAAGATTTTACCAAGGTAACTAGTCTTTAATTAGGTAAATTATTTTTTGTAACAAAATTCAATATTAATGTTATTAATTAATATATAAATATTAATTATATATTAACCATCCATTTTATTAGAAAACATATCTATGTTGATGGAAAATTAGGTTTATTATGAATGCATGTAAGGAACAAAAGCCCATTTTTAGACAATGTATATTTATATCATTAAACTTATTTGTATGAAAAATGATACAGCTATTATTTTTTATATAATTTTTTTTATAATAAGAATATTATTATGTGGCTTTAAATTCAATAGAAATAGTGATTTTTACAAAATTTTATCCTATTAAAAAGACAATAACAAATCTTTCTTTTATTTAAAAATAAAAATATAAATCATGAAATATTAGAAATCGGTTCCATAAATTGATAATGACATTCAAAAATATATATATTTTCTACGTAGATACATATTTGACTATAAAAGTTTTTATATTTTTTTTCTATATTTAAAATAATTCTCGATAGAGTTCTAAGTGATGTGGTTTTAGTGAAAACAATATTTTTCACTATTTACTAAAAATATGTTGTTTAAGAAAACTCACAAAACATTATTATAAAATAATTTTTATATAATAAATTCCAAAGTTATATTAATTTATTCTATTTAAAATTATAAAATTATACAATTTATTTGTAAAATAAAATTTCAAATATAACAAAAACTTCCTTCATTGAAAATTTTCATTTTTGAAAACTATATTTTTATGATATTATTCTATAAAAATGTATAATTTTAAAATTTTAATTTTATATATTATCATATTATACAACCTAATGTTTCCAATTAAACACTTTATAAGGTTATTTGATAAAAATAATCCATTTTCATCATAGTATATTTTAATATTATATGTAAGTATTCTGAAATTATTAATTTCATTTTATTTACTATAGGATTTATTTTTTAAAATAATTTCATTTATTAATGTCAATATAATATTTTAGAACACCTTTTATTACCATTTTACATGTATATGAAGATAATATTTATATAAGGAATTTGCATAGTGAAATTACATGTCATTACATTTATTAAATACTATAATCTAAATGAGTTCAGAAAAAGTTTATAATGTTATCTAAATATGGTGAGGATAGATGACCTGGACATGGGAATCCCATGATCAAATACTATATAAATAATGAAATAGGTTAAAATTATAGAATAATTGTAGAAACTTTTCTTACCAATTCAAATGTTGTGTCCTATAATATCCATTTGAAATCATTGAAAACATAGGGTGGTGTTAGGAGGGAGTGATAATACCTGAAATGGGGAATGCCTAGACATTGGAGAGAGGATTTTCCAAAATATATGAGGATGTATAATATATTCCATGAAGAGTCTATTTATCATATTAATATTTTAAAAAATAATTATTTTATTATAATGGTTATATAATATTAACTATTCCTTAAAAAATATATGAATATGTGTAAGAGATAAAAATTAATAATGTATTAATGTTCGGAGATTGAAATATGAATTTATGTGATGTCATATGGTCTTATTCTATCATTTTTTATGATTTTGTGGATTACATTAATATTGTAGTGTAATAAAATAATGATTGTTTATTTTCTATTTTCCCACTTTCTTAATAAAAGAATTAATTATCAAAAATATTTATTATAATTAAATGTGACGATTTATTTGAAACTTTATGGATTCCCAATAGGTTGATCAATATATGAAACAAAAAAAATTCATTTAATAATAAAGGAATGATAATATGATTAAGATTTTTGAGAATTTTATGAAGAAATATAATATAATTATCCATTCTCTGTTATTTCCTTGATCCTTTGAGGCCGGTTTCCCACTATGTGGACTGAACATGTGGTGATAGGGGGTTAATTATGGATTCAATGTGTTGTTTGTCACCTACCACATCATCAGACAACATGGTGATAGATAATCCCCAATAGACGCTCTATGTGGTCGGGTTTCCCAACACATGGTCTGACTATATGGTGACGAAGTATCCTCTTTGCAGGATCTATTTGTTCTGATCTCCGATGACATGGTATGACTACATTGAATCTCAACATTATTTTATGACTCTATTTGAATTATTTCCATGATCTTATATCATATATCACCTATTACATGAAAAATTGAACTCTGACATTATATTATGGGATGCCATTAAAATAATAATTTCATCAAATACCCAACCCTCCCTTAAAAAATATTCACATTATGTGATGGAGAAAAATGGATATGATGATAGAGATGAGATAAAATTCATTCCCCTCTTGGAAATTCCCCTCAATACTACATGTTATGAAAGATATGGATCCTTACAAAAGAGGTAAAGGTAGGGAACCAGCCGAACCATGTGGATGAGTTGACTACATAGTAATCTAATCTTGCAACTCATAATGACAAAACATCCTCACAGTGACTAAACAAACCCTATGGTGGATGAATTATGCACATGTGGATATACATAAAAGATTATATAAAAAGAAATCATTATGATAGGATTTCCACGGACTTGAAAATATAATGTTTGGGTGGACATGATTACTATTTCGTGCCTAATCCAATAATACAAGGCTACATCAAACCCATAGAGTCCAAACCAACATGGAATTCCATAAAATAATCACTACCACTTGTATAGGTCTATTGTGACTTTGAGAGACCCACAACAGTCACTCACATTTTCAGAAGATGGCATCCCAATGATGAAATCAGTATCCTTCTCATGTTATCTATAAAAATTATTATTATGTCACTTGAAAATACTCTTGTGGACATGGTAACAAAAAAATGACACCTATTCCTTTAACTATGTTCAAAAAACCAAAAATCCAAACCCAAAACTACATTGGAAGAAATATATTCTTTGTATTAGGTACATATCATTAGCTTAAACCATTTAAATAAAATTGAATAATATCATGGAAAATAATTGATCCTCTATCTCTATTTTCTAACACTAAGAATGAATGATTTAAGCATAGATACTTGAGCTGATCATGAAATTTACATCATCAAACTTACTCCAATTTGGATATCCTACTTGTAATATGCACTATGTTTACCTCAAAATGTTTATACACATATTTTTTATCCTCTCTTGATGTACTATTATTTCACCATTCACAACACACACATCCCTACCACATGAATTTTAACTATGTCGATAACACCCATATTGCATGATGTTAGAAATCAAACTATAATACAAACACATGAAGATATAAAATGAAACATGATATAAATGGTCTTTCGGTCATATAAATTTTTATATATATGATTCCACTTTTATGTCTAAACCCAACATATAATATTAATATTTCCCTTTTGGTACATATTCCAAATAAAATTATGATCCCCAAAGGGGCTCTCTATTCTCCCCATTTGATTTTCACATTATTCTGATTGAGAAGGACGTATCAATTCGAGACCTAAAAAAATTACACTTAGTGGACCATATATCTGTTAAACCAACATTCCCTCATTAAGTCAAACTAAATTTTTGGTCATCTAGAGAGGGCCTATTATGAATTAGCTGTACACCAACCATTTCACCGAATCTTCCCTCTAGTCACCCTCATTAAATGAAAATATGATTCATTTACTGGTCTTTGTGAGGTTACCATAAACGGTATAATGTGTCCCTTCATGTGGAACCAAACTTCTTGGGTATTGATTCCAATTATAAGTATATATAGTATTTCCATTCAAGGGACCAATTGTAACACCATGAACATATATTATTTCACTAGATACTGATAAACATCAAAGTGTCCAGTCTAGAGGCATTAAATGACAAAATCATACAAATCAGCCATCATAAATAAAAAATGCGAGATAGTGGAACTATCATAAATATTACTATTTATATATTTTAATAAATTATTATTTGGTCCAAGGTTTATAATGCTTCTTTCCAGATCCTATTATTCATTCGTGAATATTTCCTAAATCAATATGTGATTCACACTGTAGGAAATAATTCCACCCCATGGAGACTAACGAGCCTCTTTTTTCATCATCTGAACCAGTTCACCTTCTGATGTGTAACTAATAAGTAGCCCCACAAAATAATAGCCTTCAAAAACATTTTCAATAATAACCTATATTTCCATCGATACTGTAGAATTGGGTGTTTCTTATTTCATGGATAGATTCCATTGAAAAACAATAGAAAAAATGGTGTATTAGATGTCGTGATTGTGCCACCATAACCACAATTTCCTAATAAAGTACATGAACATTTTGTTTTGGGAGAAATAAAATGGTAAACCTTACCAAAATATTTCATTAATAAAAAATTAATTATTAATACATAAATTTTGGAAGTATTGGGAGATAATAATATTACTTATTATAGGTAAATGTTATGTGATCTTGTTTTATGTATTTATTCTTCGATGGTAATATTTCCTGTGTTCCCCTCAATCAAAAGTGATGGAATCATCATCCATAATGAATCCTTGTGATAAAGATACCACAAAGTCTATAACCCAAATAATTAAATAGAAAATGTATACACTCTATATTCCAAAACACGAGGTGTTGAATACTATATTTAGAGAGTACCAATGATATTGAAGAATTTTGATGCTAAAGGATGTATACAAGAGTGTTAGAGCACCAAATCATCACATTTTACCTCACCTAGGGATAGATGTTGAGAGTATAGTGGGTTCTACCACTACCTATAACCACATTGGGAGTGTGTCAATAAATACATCAATCAATACCTCCACTATCGTATAGGGTATATCAAGAGGTTATGAACAACCTCATCTCATCTCTAGATCCCCAAGAGGGATTCTGATAAATGTTTCCACCACTAACATCATACAACCACCATACCTCAGAATTCCACTAATAATGACACCCATAAGATTCCACTCAGTCATTAATTCACAATAATCTCTATGATCAGGCCCAACATGATGAGATTACATCCATATAGATAAGGCCCATATCCTCTATTCTATTAAAAAAACCCCATCATTACACCACGATAATAACCAGAGTTTAGGGTCATATTCCATACCCAGTACATGATGTTTTTCTTTAAATATTATCATGAAACAATGATAGGACATGGTATATATTCCCCCCAATAATGATCAAATGTTCCTGTTCTGACTGAAAATCCTATCTACTAATCTTGGAGGAAATAGATATAAAATATCACATTTATTCCCATTTTTTATAGTATTTTCCATATACCATGACAATATCATCAAAAAGTGATAACTCACATACCTCGATGATCATATATAAAAAGGACCATATTCATGAAACCAATAATGACAATGACTCTGATTTTAAATATCCTTACTAATTTTAAAGGGTAAGAGTTCATCTACACTCTCCTATATGATGATGGAAAGTATATTCAGATCAAAACACTCAAGTAGTATTATATTTAGATATCTATTCAAAAGGATTTCTATAATATTTTGGAAAGAACTATCAAATGTGACTATATGAAGGATCTGAATTAACCAGAGGAAGAATAATTACATAACCTTGATGATTCTCAATGTTAGGAACATGTTCTCACATAGTATGGGAGAGCCCATTGATATATTTTTCTAGAAATAAGGGACATGACCATATTCTTGTTTGATGATAAGGAACTTCTTAACCACATCCATTAACAACAGGAAAACCCAAAAAAAGGACTCATATTTAATAAATTCATCAATCTATCCGAAGAGGGTTATCCATGGGTATATCTCACTAAGGTTGGAAAATGAATAATGTGTATGTTAATACACCTACATTGATAGACATTGACATTATTAAGGCCTTATAACCCCAGTAAAGGGTAGTAAGGGAGTCCTTTTTATCTTCATAAGAATGTTGGAGTATCTTCAATCTTATGGGATCTACAATTGATACACTAATTTTTCATTCTTTATGATTTCTCTAAAACACATAACAACAGGCTCATCACCCCACCAGAAAAACCTCATTAATAAATTTATACTAAGTGTAACTTGAATTATTAGTTGAAAATATTCCCAAATGATTTGAATAAAAATTCTAGAAATATTTTCATCAATAAAAAGGATTAACCCCCTTTTTAAAAAATAACATAAAATTTCTTTTATGTACTTAGATAAAGTATAATAATCTCTCCAGATAATGATAAATATTACATTGACATGTGGACAAAGATAGATGATTACATCCTCTCGATTTCATCATAAACTATTGAGATTATTTTATAAGATACACTAGAGGTGTTAAATTTTATTATTATACCTTATTTATGCTATTACCCCTTAGAATATCATCCTCATATAATGGATAATTCTCTCCATTATCATGGATGTGAAAACCACCTCCACTATATGATCGATCATTCCACATTATATATGGGTCAAAAAATATGGTTAGTGTAACTCAATGATAAGTTACATCATATTTTCATTTATAGAATATGGGGACCTCAATCGAAAATCATTGAAACATCATGTTATGTCTATATGCAAGGAGTGGGTGATTATAATTAATTTCACATAACATTAATCCTTGAACAAATAGAGTCCCTAAAGAAGGTGTATTACAATATCATTAATGTGGGATTTGATTTAGACATATAATATGAATGTTCCATTTTCTCCATCCAACAAAACCCTTCCTCTACTACGACATTAAGTGAAATTACGGATTGCATTGGGCCATTTATATGATCGTTTATTAAACATATGATATATATTACACTAGAATAGATGATGTTAAAACCAAATCCCCCATCATGAACAAAAACTATACTGATGTGCATTTTTCATTTTTTATAGGAGTTACACTTATTTTATGATTGATTAAAAGCATGAAAAGTCTTTCTAATAACACTATAATTTTCTATAGTCGGAATATAGAAGAAACCACATGATACATATCTAAGGGGAATATTTATAACTATAATTATCCCAAGAACTATCCAAACCTAAACTAGTTTAGAGTTTTCAATTAGTGACATCAGGTCAGCTGATAGCTCATGGTTAAGGGTATTTCTACACCCTTCTCTAAGGAAATCTCCCTTTCTAAGTAGTTTAGTGCCCACCAGTGACCAACACCCCCACATTTACTTTCGTTACCTAGCTATACCCTATTATTTTGGTTGTAATCAATATGGATTGGGGGGGAATCATTTTGGTGAAAATTCATAATAATATGTTGGGTGATTATCTTAAAAAAATAATATTAATATATAGAAGCATCAGAAGATTATATGGAGCACTAAGAAGGTAGAGAAAGTTAGAGACCATGATGTTCTTTTTATAAGAAGATGAGATCATTACAAAAATTCTATATAAACTAGTGAACATAACCACTTACAATATAGAAGATGATTTAAATTAAGACATGGATTTTTATGTATACAATTTTGACGGAATGAATACATGAAATCATTGGGTGAAACAACATCAACTAGAATTGAATGGTCAATATCATCCCAAACAATGCACTTCCTCTATATATAAAGTGAGAGGTCTAGTCTTATATTAGTCGCCACATAAAGAGGTCAAATGAAACACCACTAATGATACAATGGTCTAATATAATGTTATGTTTGAATATATTAAAAAAATCAATGATGATTTATATGAGAAATATTCAGGAAAAGTTGAATATAAAATTTGTGGTGAATGTTTCTCTTATCATACATAAGTATGGGGTTAGTCATTCAATAAGAGTAGAATATGAGCAAATGATTAAATCTGGATCAAGGAAACTGGTGAACATGAATATGAGGATTGAGGGAATCAAATATTTTTCACCACTATTGTAATGACTTATATCATTTTAGGAAATTCACCTATTCTCATCCTAAACATGGAGTCAATAACTGATATGTATGTTATGAAAAAACCATGTTTATCATGTCTCCTAGATTCATGGAATTTTTTAAAAACTTTTGAAATAGATCCCATTAGCACCCTGGTGTACTTCATTGATTAAATGAATACCATATAAGGTTGGTGTGTTACAATGAAAACCAAAGTGAAACCATACCCTAAATGGGTTCCTGCTATGTCTTCTCCACCCAAAATTAAAAATCCAACATTTTCAACCTCTAATGGCCTGGGATAACAAGAGAATAACCTATCATATTTTATTTCTTGATTCTTCCTGATGATTGGAACACTCAATAAGTAGGAGAAATTCATAATTATATGCTTCATGAATATTATGGGAGGAATATCTATCAGTAATAAAATAGTTTCCATGTAGGATCTTCCACCAATTTGGGGGAATGTAGTAATAAATTACATTACCAATTCAGATTTATTTTAAGGAGTATGATGGTCATAAACCACTTGAACTATATATAATATGAGAATCAATGGTTTTCTGATTTATCACTACATGGTAGGGCCTAAATATTCCTTAAAAATTAAAAATATTACATGAAAATATAATGATTATTTTCAAAGAGAACCATTAAATTTATATTTGGAAACTTTTAATCCTACCGATGTAATATTGGAGTGGTTGGGAGTGATCTGATGTTTTCAAAAAACTAGAGAATTACCTTTGGTGAACTATGACCAAATCGTAGCCAATGTATAATGGTAAATGAATATTTCTGGTAATGTGAAAGACACCAATATTATGAAAAAACCAACATAAACAATACCAGAAACACTAAAAAACACTATATCTCTAATACATATATTATAGTAGAATAAATAATCATCATCCATAGATTATGATCAGAAAAAATATATCAAGGATTATATAACAAAAGAATAACTATTAGATTTTTTATAAATATAAAGTTGTAGGATAATATTATGTAGTTATGAAAAATAAGTTTCTCAAGCTACATGAGGCCCGGACCCATGATAAGTTCTATCTCAATATGTATCTTGATTATTTCCACCTTTACTATATATTGGGTCACACTATCCATTAATATATAGTATTTAAGGTAATATTTACTAAAACTATCATTTACGGAATTATTTCACAAATAAAGTAACCATAAAAAGAAACCTATATTTCCATTTCACAAAAAGATGTTAGAGGATATGTAAAGAAGTTATTTCTAGGATCAAATGGATGTTTGACAACTAGTTAACCTGAAATATTTCCAAACATGTGTAGGGTATTATTTGGTAACAACTCGTTAAACCTATTTTGGAATTGTTCCCAACTACATCATTAAATGTGATATATGTGGTTACACAATCTAGATCAAGGAATCACTACAACAAATATTATATGTTACATGAACTAGAAGTGTGACCAAATCTTATAAAAAATCTAAAATCTCCTGGACTTCCACCCACTATCATTTGGATATTTTTAGTTCCCCAAGAAAATTAACCATCAATAGGTGAAAATACTTAAGAAGTCATGGTAAACATTGTAACACCCCGAGATTTAATGAGATATAATATTTTTAATTTCTTTGATGTATTCTACTGTACAATACACAAATATTAGCTTGTACTATAGGCAACACCATATTAGATTCTAGTATACACAACACTATTCTAGGTTCATGTTACACACAATTTCAAGTTCATTTTGTGGAAATTATTCAATGCAACATTAAGTATAGATTTTGTTTAATGTATAAATGAAATACGTTTTGATTATTTTATATGCAACTCCAAATGGATCTTGCACTACACGCATCCCTGACTTGGCATTCACTACACTCAATCAAGAACTTCCTCGATAGCGTGTGTAGTACGCAATACCGGGTTTCACTAAACAATGATATGTTATTAAAATATTATATAAACTAACCGTTATGAATATTAATACCAAATTTTAAAATTTTATAAATTTTATCTTTCATAATGGACTTCGTTTTTGGATTCGTAATATCGAAATTAGCCTAGGGAGAATTTTTGGAATTTTTCTGAAAACATTCAATTTTTGATGAATAGTGAAAAACATTGAGTTATAGTTTTAAACCACATTTTTTTTAAATAATTATTTATTTTATTTAAATTTATTTTAGGTAAAAATTGATACATAATACATATATATGTTCAATGAAATTCATTTGAATCATTTTATAGTAATTTTAGATATATAAAAATCAAATTGAAATTTTTAACGTCTTTTACCCACCGCCTATGAGCATTTACAAATTGACATAAAACATAATTTTACTGCTTCTGTGAGTTGAATTTTGAAAATCTATGAGACACAGTTAATATCAAGGAGAAAAATTCGGTTCAATAAGATAAAAATAAATTTTGGTGAATAGTATCTTTTTACTTTTATTTACCACGGTAAAAAGTAAATATGGTAATTAAGGGTAAAAATGATATTATTATTACCCTAAAAAATGTCCTAATTCTATCTGATAAGTTTAATTCGACCAAAAACAACCTTACTAAAAAATATGACCCTTTTGGTAAACTTGTATTAGATTAGGACATTTATTATTATTTAATTCAAAGAAGAGCTTAAAGAGTTAAAATCAATGTTTAATAATTAATTATTTTTTAATATATGGATATACATAAGATAAATTAGACTATAAATATTCATTAGAAATATAAAAAGACTTCCTACATAATGATATTTTATTTATAATTTTTAGACGTTAAATAATTAATGTTATTTATGACACAATGATGATGTAGTAATTAACTTATTAATAAAATATTAACATAATTGATGATATAAATAACGAAATAAATGTTATTTGAGACTTTTTATGAATTAAACTAATTATCATTGTTAATAAAACATTTTAGGGTTAGATAGATGAATTTTTTTCGATGTAATAATTTTTTTACGAATTTATCAAATACAATATACCAAATAGTGTCAGAATTGACATAAAAGTGTTTTTAAAAAAAATATTATATTATTAATTTTTATTCTTTTCCTAAAAATAATAGGATCAGAAAAAATACTTATATAATAACATATATGACATTAATGAACCAATTGGTGTTCTATTGGAAGTTTATAGTAAGTTTATTAATCATATAGCGTTAGAATACAATAAGACCCGATAAAAGTTAAATTATTTAACTTATAGTTAAATCTATGTGATAAGTTTAAAATGGTAACCTAAACTTGTCTAAAACCTATTGGTTGAGATACATTCGACCCATCCCCACCCTAGATTAGATATAAGTCACTTTGGAACAATTATTAACCGAATATTACTTTATTATAAAATAATATTTTATGTTTTTTCTAAGGTGCCCATCTCCTCCCTTATAAAAGTGAACCTCCTCCCTCACCTCTTCAAAAATATTTGAGCCTTCATGCTCGGCCAAATCCTTCCCATTTGAATTCTCAACTTCTATAGAAATCTACTAGAGGTATTGGTATTCTTCAAAGTCTATCATTAGTGCCCTAAGAGGAGGTTAAGAAGAGGCGCGTCAAAGAAGATGTAATCTCTTCCACCGATTCATTCAAGTTTCATTATTCTTCTACTTCCTCTTATTTAGTTGTTTCATTATAAAGTAATAACATCAGTATAAATAATAAACTGATATGTTATTATAAATATGAAACAACCCCATTTCACCTTCTATCCATCCTACAGGAAACTAAATCCCCACACGTGCGTATGTACGGAATACCGTCTCCACGCCGTGGTGTAATCTGTTTTTCCACCACCACCTTAAATGGATGGGTATAATGGTGTAAAGAATAACTATATATGGTTACTATAACATGATACTAATTCTGAGATATTATATCATCCTCTCCATTTCCATTCAATAATAATGATAATGATATCATCGATCGTGCGTACGTACGGATTATCGTCCTCACGACGTGATGAGATTCATTCTCCATGTTAACCATTCGAGAATGATTATAAAGTACATATAATGAAGAATAATGATATATATGACATAATAATTCTACTTGATTTATGTATATATATATATGTCATCAAATTACATCCATTCAATTCAATAAGGAAGTCTGGGACACATACAGATGAAATTGGACATATCATAAGGGATAATTATACCTATCTCATTCTTATTCGAGATTGTTTATTCGTAAGTATTTACTGGGGTTATTGTTATCATCCATGTACATGTTTTATAAAAATGTTTTTATATATGTTTAAAATCCTTTTTACACATTTTTGGATTTCACCACATGTTATGGAAGGAATCTTTCTTTTGTTTACCATACGATGTACTTTTTGACTATTCTGGAAAAAGTAAGAGAAGAATGTTTTTTTAACTTATACGGCATGAATGGATTTTTACGGTTCCATAACTCCTTATTTTCATGAAGCATACTCTACAAGATTTCATGAAAAATTTCAAAAAAAACATTTTCTTTTAAATTTCCATTGCATTTTGTGAAAAGAAAATGATTTTAAAGAAGAAAGGATATTTTCCTCAAGAATTCATTTCAAGTGTTTTATCAAAACCATTTTCCATCTAAGATGAAATTATTTCACATGTCTATGTTTCAAGTATAATGTCTCTATGATTTTCTTGGTTTCACATTTCTTATTATGAAATTATATCCATTTGTTTTATATTAATTATGTTATGATGGGATGATGTTTATGAAACCCATTTTACTCTTTGGGTTATGATGAATGATTTATGTTTATTTTGTGGAACACGTAAGAATGATTTCATTATGAGATTGGTGGGACCTATATCTCCCTACAATGCATTAGTTAATGATTTATATCTCAGGAGATAATCATGGCTAGAACGACATTTTAATTTGGTTCAGTTATACAGGACTGGAATGAGGAGTGAAGTCGATTTAGTAAGGGACTTCGCCCACAATGATGGTCTTCGAAGAAATGCCTTGGCTACTATGGAAATCATAAAATGTGCTTAATGGTTTCCAAAATTACATGTTTTATTCCCATGCAATTTTATCATGGTTAGTGTTCCTTTTTGATCTATTCCTTATTCACTGCCAAGATTTATGTCATTACTCATGATTTTGATGTCTTGTTTTCGAGTTCTTACATTCAAATGTTTAGGGATTGTTTTATATTCTCCATGGTTACCCTTAATAGGCCTTTAAGCTCACCATTTTTATGTTTTATTTTCCCTAGGATATAAAGAAAGGAAATAGGTAAGAAAAAAATTGGAAGATCTATATGGGAGATTTTGAAGATCTTTCACCATGATTAGAAGATTATGTTTCGAGTTTCTAAAGACACAAAACTAGTACGGTCATTGTCCGTCTGTTTTTGTAATGTATTAAGTATTCAGAAAAAGTAATGTATCTTCTCTTTATGTCAACATTTGTGTATCTACAGTTGTTATTGGAGTGAAGGTTTAGTTAACCTTTGGAAACTAGGATGCGAAAACATTAGTGAAATCCCTAGAGATATTTCTAAGGTATGTCTAGGGATACCTCTATGGTTATGTATATGTATAGTCCTAGAATTATGGTAATGATCTTAGAATTAAAACTAAGATGTTATATATTGAAGGTACTTTCCCTATATTATGTTGTTTTCCTAGCATGATTTTTCCCACTCACACTATTCTTTTTGAGTTTTAGAAAATGGATGGAAATATGAAGATTCACGATAATGGAGGATATGATGGACAATGGAATGATATTATTCATCAGAAAAAAATGAAATGGGATTTGGAAGCCCAAACATCATTATTATGCCTAATCAACAATCTCATAATAAGATCAATAATATCAACTTTGGTAAGTATCCCGACTCAGATAATAAGAGAAAGATGGTGTTTCATGATGATCATAGAGGAACGAATGTTCAATTCCCCTCATGTAAATCATGTGGGAAGGGCATCAGGGAGAATGTTTAAGATGAACTAGAAGATTATTTGGGTGTGGAAAATAAGGACATTAATCCAGTAATTGCAAAAGATAAGGTTTAGTCTACACCAAGGAAAAGGATACTGGTATTTCAACGACATCAACAACGGTTAAATGATTTATAAGTGTAATGTACAAGGATTATGGAAACCAATGCCCTACGAGAAAGTCTCATGATGAGAATCATCACAGTCGTATGGGTAGTATTTATATCGATTGTGATGAAGAGACTACATATGATATGTGAGATGAAAGAATTGTTGATGCTCGGCCAATGGTTTAAGAATGTAGTGGAATGGTTTATGTTTATCAAGAGTTATGTTGTATAGGTAATGTTACTATGGAATAAATACCCATCAAAGGATTGTTACACTACTGTTTTTCATAATGTATTTGAAAGTATATGATGAATGGTACAAGTAACCATGAAATGTTATTCAGATATTTTTGGAAAGTAGATGATATGCGCATAATGAAGGGATAAGAAGAAAATAATATGTTTGATAGTATTCATGAGCTCATGATTGAGATAAGGACAAAGTGATATCATAGTTTGAGTATATAGAATTTTTGGTATTTTGGTATGTGGAAAGAGTTAAATTTTGATAGGATTCATGTTTTCACTAAGGATCTATGGTAATTCATGTTTGAAAAGAATACATGATTATGGTATTAACATTTTTGGAATGTGACCAACAAGATATATATTATGATATATGGGGGATAAATGATGGAATTCATGTTCTTATTATGTGACCATTCAAGAAACCATTTTCTTTATACTATGATATTTGATAAAAGTATTTTTGGATAAGTTTTAATGTTGTAATGGATAATGTTAAACATTAGATAGTATTGTTTAAGGCACGAACTTCTTTTTTGATTTTATTTCTAGAATGTTAAAATAGTATAGTTTATGAAAAGGTAAAACCTGCAGAACGGGCGACAACCCATCGTGTTAGACAAGGTTGCAGTAATCAAACCCATATACAAAGTGCGACATGCCTTTATCGCCTACCACTGGCCTAGAGGAAGTCCCGAGTTAGTTAAAATTAGTTTTATTTTATTAAGTAGTATGATAGTTGAAGTATAAGTCCATTTTTGGAACCATATACGATTAATCTCACCATAAGACGGACTTATGTATATAACTTTTTCTAACCTTATGTTTGAGATAGATGGAATGACCTATCATTCTATCACATGATCTTCTAACACTTCACGGAAGAAAAACTCAACTTCATTTATTTAAGAGATGAAGTGGAAATTGTTCAAGGCACAAACAATAGTATGATTGTACCAAAATCAAGTATGTATTTATTTTAATTAAAAAATTCGTCAACATTAGGGAAATGATCTTGAAAACCAAAAATGCGGTCCTAGTGCCCTCATATCTGATGAATCAGATGATACCTTAGATCATCACAAATATATGGATTTGTTATTGTTGGATTTTTCATAGCCATGTTCTCTACCACTTTTCATCTAAACATGGTGGTCAAATTTATCTTCCATATCCATATTTTCACCTATACTCTCCTATGTGGAAACCCAATGATCAGTTACTTTGGGAATCCGTTATGTTTCTAACGTTCCTTTTTTAAAAAAAAATAGATGATTTAGTGTTCCTTTTTACGATGTGGGTTTCTATGAATGAAACATTCAAGTAGTAAACGATTTATAACCCCAAAGAATATTGAGGGTGAAATTCATTTTAAGGGGGGTAGAATGTTACACACCAAAATTTTATGAGATATATTCCTTTTAATTTATTTGATGTATTCTATTGTACACTACACAAAGATTATCTTGTACTATATGCAACACTGTATTAGCTTGCAGTATACACAACACTATTCTTGGATCGGGTTACACACAATTTCATGTTTTTTTTGTGGAAATTATTCTACGCAACATTAACTATAGATTTTGTTTAATGTATAAATGAAATTAGATTTTATTACGTTATACGCAACACCAAATGGAGCTTGCACTACACATAGGCCAGACTTGGCCTGCATTACACGCAATCAAGACCTTCCTTGATAGTGTGTGTAGTACGCAATGACGGGATTCACTAAACAGTGATATGTTATTAAAATATTATATAAACTAGCCGTTATGAATAGTAATACCCACTTTTTGAAATTTTATAAATTTTATCTTTCAAAATGGACTTCATTTATGGATTTGGAATTTCGAAATTAGCCTAGGGTGAATTTTTGGTATTTTTCTAAAGAAATTAAAATTATGATGAATAGTGAAAAACACTGAGTTATAGTTTAAAAACGAATTTTTATTTAAATAATTATTTATTTTATTTAAATTTATTTTAGGTCAAAATTGATTCATAATACATATATAAGTTCAATGTAATTCATTTGAGTTATTTTGTAGTAATTTTTTATATATAAAAATCTTAATGAAATTTTTACCGTCTTTTACCCACCTTCTAGAAGCTTTAAAAAATTTACATACAACATAATTTTACTTCATCTGTGAGTTTAATTTCAAAAATCCAAGAGACACAGTTAATATAAATGAGTAAAATTTGGTTAAATAAGATAAAAATAAATTTTGGTGAATAGTACCTTTTTACTTTTATTTACCACGGTTAAAAATAAATAGGTTAATTAAGGGTAAAAATGATATTATTATTACCCTAAAACATGTCCTAATTATATTGGATAAGATTAATTCAACAAAAAAACCCTTAGGAATAAAAGAAGACTCTTTTGGTTCACTTGGATTAGATTAGGGCATTTATTTATATTTAATTCAAAGAAGAGTTAAAAGAGTTAAAATCAATGTTTGATAAATAAAAAAAATTTACTATATATATATACATAAGATAAATTCGACTATAAATATTAATTAGAAATATAAAAATATTTTCTACATAATGATATTTTATTTATAATTTTTAGACATTAAATATTATATGTTATTTATGACACAATGATGATGCATTAATTACTTTATTTATGAAATATTAACTTAATTTATGTTATAAATACCAAAATAAATGTTATTTGTGACTTTCCATGAATTAAACTAATTTTATAGGTCAATATAACATATTAGGGTTTGTTAGATAAATTGTTTTCCAAGTAATAATGTTGTTATGAATTAAAAAAAACAAAATATCAAATAGTGTCAACATTGACATAAAAGAATTTTTAAAACAAATATTATATTATTAATTTTTATTCAATTCTTAATAATCTTATGTTCGTCCAAAATACTTATATTATGATATATATGACATTAATTAACCAATTTGGGTCTTATTAGAAGTTTATAGTATGTTTATTAACCATATAGTGTAAGAATACAAGAAGACAAGGTAAAAGTTAAATTATTTAACTTAGAGTTAAATCTAAATGATAAGGTTAAAATGGTAACCTAAACTGGTCTAAAACCTATTGGAAGAGGGGATTTAGATCCCTACCCACACTAGCTTCTATATAAGTCTTTTTGGAGCCATTATAATCTAAATATGACTTTATTATAAATAATATTTTATTTTTTTCCTAAGGTTCCCCTCTCCTCCCTTGTAAAATGGCACCTCATCCCTCTCCACTTCTCAAATATTTGATCCTTCATGCTCGGCCAACCCCTGCCTATTTCACTTATACACTTCCATAGAAACCTACTAGAGGTTCTGGTCTTCTTAAAATACCATCTTTAGTGCCCTAATAGGAGGTTAAGAGGAGGCACGCCAAAGAAGAGGTAATATCATCCACTGATTCTTTCAAGTTTCATTATTATTCAACTTACTCTTCATTAGTTGTAACATTATAATGTAATATCATAAGTATATCTAGTATACTAATATTTTATTATAAATATGAAACAACCCCATTTCACCTTCTATCCATCCTATGAAAAATGAAATCACCCCGCATGCGTACGTACAGAATACCGTCACCACGCCGTGGTGTAATTGGTTTTTCCACCACCACCTTACATGGATGGGTATAATGGTGTAAATAATAGCTATATATGGTTTTTATAATATGATACTAATTCTGAGATATTATATCATCCACTCCAATTCCATTCAATAATAATGGTAATTATATCATCGCTCATGCGTATATACGGATTACCACCTCCATGACGCGATGAGATTCATTCTCAATGTTAACCATTCAAGAATGATTATAAAGTATATATAATGAATAATAATGATATATATGAAATAATAATTCTAATGGATATATATATATATATTTCATCTACTTACTTCCATTCAAGTCAATAATGAAAGTAAATCATCGTTCATGCATACGTACGGCCTACCGTCTCCATGAACGGTGTGTTTCATTTTATTTTTCTATATTATATATATATATATACTGAATATATATGATATATAATTCATGTTTAACACTCTATAAGTAATTAATTCATTCTATAAGTAATAATAATATCAGGAATAATAAGTCCAAGCATGTACGATAAATGAAACGATTTTACCCAAAACGCTATTTTAACATGGAGTTGACAATAGAATGGGTAATATAAAGTGATCAATAAATCATATATGATATAATAAATATTATTATGGTTATGTTACAAGTTAATAATCTGTTTAAACCCACTATACATGAGTCTTATACACATACATATGAAATTGGACATAAGGTAAGGGATAATTATTCCAATCTTATTCTTATTCGATATTGTTTATTCATAAGTATTTACAAGGGTTATTGTTATAATCCATTTCCATGTTTTCTAAAAATGTTTTTATGTATTTTTAAAGTCCTTTTTACCCAATTTTGGATTTTACCACATGTTATGGATGTAATATTTCTTATGTTTACCATACGAGTTATTTTTTGACTTTTCCAGCAAAAGTATGAGAATAATGTTTTTTTACTTATAAGGCATGAACAGATTTTTACAGATTCATAAATCCTTATTTTCATGATCTTACTCTAAATGATTTCATGACTATTTTTAACAAAATCCTTTTCTTTTAAAATTTCATGGCACTTTGTGGAATTAAAATGATTCTCAAGAAGAAATAATATTTTTTTCATGAATTCATTTCAAGTGTTTTATCAAAACCATTTTCCATCTAAGATGACATTATTTCTTATGTGTATGTTTCAAGTATAATGTCTCTATGAATTACATAGTTTCACTTTTCTTATGATGAAATGATATCCATTTGTTTTATATGGATTATGTTATGATGGGATGTTGTTTATGAAACCCATTTTACTCTTTGGGTTATGATGAATGATTTATGTTTATTTTGTGGCACAAGTAAGAATTATTTCATAATGAGAGGAGTGTGAATTATATCTACCTCCAATGCATTGGGTAATGATTTATATATCATGAGATAGACATGGATGGAATGAAAAGTTAATTCAGTTTAGGGATACAGGACTGGAACAAGGACTGAACTCGATTTAGTAAGGGACTTTGTCCTCTATGATGGTTTTGGCAGCAATGCATTGGCTACTATGGAAATCATAAATGTTCATAAGGGTTTCCACAATTAGAAGTTTTATTCCCATACTATTCTATCATGGTTAATATTCCTTTTTTGATCTATGCCTTATGCACTAAAAAGAATTATTTCATTACTCATGATTTTTATTTCTTATGTTCATGTTCTTATGTTAAAATGTTTAGGGATTATTTTATGTTCTCCATGTTTACCCTCACTGAGCATTTGAGCTCACCCTTTTTATGTTCTATTTCCCCCAGGATATAATGAAAGGTTTTAGGTAAGAAAAACAAATGAGAATATCTTTATGGGAGATGTTTAAGATATTTCACCGTTATTATAAGATTATGTTCCAAGTTCCCAATGACACTAAAGTAATACAGTCATTGGGCATCTGTTTTTTTAATGTATTAAGTATTCCACGAAAGTAATGTAATGTCTATCTACGTCATGAATTGGATCTCTAAAAACATCACTTACTCACTAAACTCATTATATAATCTTTACATTTCATAAAAACCATAATATCATAACTATAGCTATTGATTGACAATGATAATCTATAGAGATTGCGCAAAAAAAAGAATGAAAGAACCAAAGCTAAACTCTTCATTTCAACCACATACCCATAAAATCATATAGATATTCTTAAATCCTCCACTTATCATCAAGTACCAATTATATTGGTAAACAACTTCGAAGCTCAATAATTGAATGACTATAAGAATAATATTGGAATCCTTGTTTGACTTAGCCCACCCATGGTTAACATTCCCGCAATACATATTCAAATAGAAGGGTCAGTAGAAAAATATTATTTATCATCAAAGGATCTGTTGTAATTGTAATACAATGATGGGAAGGCTCATTAACTATAGTAGAAATACAATATATTTGAAATTTTTTCAGATATCCTAATATAAATTTCAATCATGGAGACTTTTCACCTTTCAAAATATTTCAAGGAAGAACTTTCTAAGGTTCTTAACATCCCTCATGAATTTGATACTAATTTCACAATCGATGATGTGTATCACATGGAGATAACCACTGTATAATTTTATATAAGTATTCCATTCATATAATGAAACATTGATGCCACTATTCATGGAAATGTTGTTCCAAAATTTGCCTCATGAATTAATCAAAATGTAATCATTATTTTATCTCAGATTGATAATGGCTCTGAGATCAATCTTGTCTAGTTCAAGACACTCAAATAATTGGGGTATAGTGAGAACTACTTGTATCACATTAAAATGAAATATAAATGGTAAAAACAAGTTTAGTTGAATAACCTCAGTAGAATTATACTAAGAACCGAAATTGTAGAACTCCCATCTTACAATGATTACATCATAATCAATTAGGAAAAACTAGTCATTATTCTATTAACAAGGCCACATATTCAAATCCATGAGGTCATTATTTCATCATTCAATCAATTTATAAATTATCCCATCAATTTGAATGTTGTATTACCACATGGATACAATTCCACATTTGAATTATTCAAATATGAATATGCTGAAGAGGTTTTCTACAAGAGATATGGAAAGTAGCGAATTATATAATAAAATTCATAGATTAATTATTCTAATAGTTATATATATAGTATAAGAAATCCAAGGAAAATACTTTCTATTGATTATATAATTCCCATTAATCATTTTTATCTAATACATCCATTCATGGAGAACCATCATAGATTATGGTACTTGTGAGACCACACATATTCAATAATAGTTTATCATCAAAGGTGAACACATTAAATGATAAACAGGTCATTCTAGAGAAGCAAAATAACCCAATATAAAATTACATAGTAAAAAAATACATTCATCCTCATTTATAAACCCTAGAAGAACCATATCAATTCTCTATCTCCTAAACAAAATGAAATTTTCCAAAAAATATCACTAGAATATCAGTATAATGGTACAACTTATGCCCTCAGTGTCACCAAAGATGAGGGGGAGAATATCAGAACTCCCCCAATGATGATTACCATTCATAAGTACTCTAAATACTTATATATGCCTGCATATCATTCATAATGAAATAAAATTTCCTAAATTATATACCAGTCTTGAAATCAATACTTTCATGCCCACCAAAAATCAAATTAAATCAACAAGGTAAGGTGAATAAGATCCCATATATTTCTATCCCATCTTATAGGAAGGAATCTGTACTACCATTAATGGTCTTAGTAAAGTTAATATTGGATCAGAAGATGTGTAACAATTTATATTGATCAGTGGAGCCTTACATCATGAAAAGAATGACATTTATGTGACCATATTAAAACAAGATCATAATTTTTTCACATTGAATTGATCATAGATTCTTCGACTAGATTTCAATGTGGCTACCCATAATCTATTAATTACATAGGATTGTCATTATTTCAAATAAGAATATATAAGTATAAATTCAGTAAAAATATCCATGGTTGAGGTTGATTTTGATTATATCATTAAATCTCAATTCATTTGGTGGGATAAATATGTAAAATAGGTCACTAATATCAAAAACCATTATAAAAATATTGGATTGATTTGGTTTTAAATTGACATATGGGACCTCAATAGGCATTTCTAAAATGATAATATCCCCATCCTGTTCAAATATCATATGATTGAATCAACTGTAGGCATCCAATACATATTCATAATGTGTCAATACTCAAGGTATAATCTGATCAAGATGGCCGCTGACAATAAAGAATAAAAAACTTTTAGAGTACCTTAAGGAATAATTTAATATAATTTCAACACCATACTATTTAATAATGTTGTTTTCACCAGTCAATGATTGATGAATTGTATCATTTTTTACATTCTAGAAAATATTGAAGAATGTTATTTCAATGAACTGGTGGTAAAATATTACAAACATTGTGATCATATTATTATGCTAAAAAAATCAGTAAACTTCAGCAATCAAATATCAATATTAACCCCATAACAAGTTCATTCATGGTGGTGTTAGGGTAATTCCTCTGCATTATTTTATTCCACCATAACATGATACTCAACCATGATAAAACCAAGGTGATCCTTCAAATGTTGTATCTTCAAAATCCTATAGAGTAGAGAGTAATTCAATAATGCCTTAACTATATTATGAATTAAATATCAAATAAAGTCATAAATGTCTCACCATCATGAAAATTATTATTAAGGGAGCCACATACTAGTTGGAAGAAAAATACCAATAATACATCCAAAATACCAGGTGATTTATTCTATTATTAGTGGTCATGGTACCTCCATAGAAGGAAAATAGATTATGAAATAAATTCCAACCAAATATAAATCACTTCATTAAAAACTCATAACTAAAAATGACTTGGAAACTTAAAATAGTTTCTACTATATACTTTGGAAAATTTTATATTCTTAGAAAAATTATTATAACATCAGTAAGAACATCCTTAAATTGATTTTCAATGTACTAATATTGAAGCATCACATAAAGAACCACAAGTTATTTTGTGTTTCCTCCATCGATACACTAATGTATATTCTCAATTGTCTAATGTTTTCTAGATGCATTTATTGATGGGTGGCTAGCGAAACAAAATTGAAAATTAGTTTGTACCATATAAGGAATAAAATAAAGCCACTTGAGATTATATCACAGAACTCCCTACCATAAAAATCACAATGAGTGATAATGAAATTATGAAAAAGTGATTTTGACTATTCATGACACTCCCAACATGTTTGATATATAATTTAATGGTGCCTCTTTAGGTACTACTTAGAGATTAATAGAAACATTAATTTCAATAGTGTCACCATAAGGATTTTCTTTATCTCCATAGCTATGGAAATTTTTTTCATATTCATTCCTCTAATGTAAAAGCTCTACCAATAACAAGGAAGAGTATTAGTCTCCTATCAGGGGATTGAAATTAGACCTATTACTGCAAGAGTCCAATTTTAAAATCAAAGGTGACCCGAATTTGGAAATTATATATATTAATTGTGAAAGTTAGATTAAAAGGGTGTTTTGGATCCCCTCCTTGATTACATGACAGAAAAAATCAAAGAATTGCCCTTCAATATAATAGTGAATCATATCCCTCACTGAAATAATTTCTTCGAACATTCAGTATGAAATAAAACTATGGCCATAGATAATCTTGACCATGATACGATAATCTTATGCATCATACACTATAGAGTTGTATCTTGAGCCATTGTTTATGGCATGACGTTAGTATGTGAAGTCAATACTACCTTATATCATGATAATAACTTGCCCTAATATATGTATTTCTATATGGGATAGATTTTCCCTATATTATACTAACTTAAATATTGGATCCTTCCCTTATATTGATCTAGGGTGGATGATATGTTACATCAAATAAAAAAAATAATACTTTGTGATAAAATAACTAATCATACTGTCATATACAAGTAATTTTTTCAATAAATCATCCTCATATGAATTGATTGAGGTGATATTATAGCCATCAATTATGAATTACACTCAATCTCTTATTGTATATATTAGTTAGGGAATAGGGTCTCCCATAAAATTATGTTCCTTGGATATTTGTGGCCCATAATTACTCAAGCATTCATGGAAATCACAAGGAAGATTCTACCTTCATTCATCATCCCATGGAGTTATTACATACTTGACATTACACTTATCTATTTTCCACATAGAAAATTTATTTCATGTGGACATATACCATAGTTATGAACATGTATTTTGGGTGTGTCCTTACTGCCATCAATTTCAACATGAATTGGTCAGGGTCAACAACCCTCAATGAATTTGGGGAAAATATTATCCTAAAAAAATACTAATATCGTCATAAGATTTGGTGTACCTCAAAAAATATTAATAGGGAATAAAACTAATATTTTTTCATGTTTGAAGAAGTTTCTATATGAGAGGTATAACATTGACTTTAATCACCCATTCCGGTATTATAATATGTAAAATGAAAGGGAAAAATTATTCAATAACAATATATCCAATAAAATTTATAATATAGTGGATGGGGATAAGATATCCTGAAAATAAAATATTCTTCATGCCTTGTGGGATTATCACACCATGAGATATACAAACATTGAAGAGAGACATGTATTATCATCTCAATTGTATAGAAGTGTTTATACCCATAAAATATCAATTGACCTAAATTTTCATATTTATCTATGAACGGATCTCATTAATTGAGTTTTACTTGAAGAAACTAGATGTTTAATAATGAATTAAAGTGATGAAATTGTTCACATTGGATAGTTTCGTTGTCTATAAGGTTTGGTTTACATGAGGCTTCAATAATAATTTCCCCCATTTCTCTCATCTCACCGAAGAATGGGTAGTAGGCCTCATATATCTAATAAAACGTATGATAATACTCTGATGGTTGATCCAAAATGGGAAGGATCTTATTTCATATACATGGATTATATCAAAAGAGTCCACTCCTTGACTACAATAAATGGGGAATTCATCACAACCCATACCATTGAATGATTTATCAAGAAATAATTTTTATTATTTTAGTCATGTTCTAGTTACAAAATGTTAATCCACAAAGACGTGGTTAATTTCACATAATGTTAAACTACCTAACACGTTTATCATTACTAGATGACCTTAAACTGAACAACTCCATTATCCATTTGGAATGACCTTGAATGACTTTTATTGGGTCCTTATCTCATAAATATTAAATCTATAGTGAATACAATCCCCATAAAATTAATTTAAACTATATCGTGGGATTCCATCCCGTATTAATATCAAATTATTAGACATGTTGATATTCTTTGGCCTAAATAACTGAAATAAGAGATTTATCTATATAGGGTATTCGATCATCTAACTTATTCACATATGGGAATGTAAAATTAACTTGCCTAATACAAGAGTCTGATCAAAATAGTAAAAAATTACATAATAACTACATGTGAATTTATTCATGATCATAACATGATACATAGTGACACCTAGAACCCCTGGCCCCATGCCATGCTGAAAATAAAAAAAATCCCCTTTTCCCTACAGTTAAGATAGACTTATGTATGTGAATTTTACTTTATGAACTATATCAGGTGTAAATTATGTCTCTATAGGAGATTTACTGATGTATGGATCTTTTTTCATAAGTGAAAACATAAAAAAGATCAATAAACAATGCCACCTTATTTTTATATTTATTGATATATAGGTAGTATTACATAATAACTACATCAAAGTGTCCAGTCTAGAGGCATTAAATGAAAAAATCATACAAATCAGCCATCATAAATAAAAAATGATAGATAGTGGAACTATCATAAATGTTACTATTTACATATTTTAATAAATTATTATTTGGTCCAAGGTTTATAATTATTCTTTCCAGATCCAATTATTCATTCATGAATATTTCCTAAATCAATATGTGATTCACACTGTAGGAAATAATTCCACCCCATGGAGACTAACGAGCCTCTTTTTTCATCATCTCAACCAGTTCACCTTCTGATGTGTAACTAATAAGTAGCCCCAAAAGCTAATAGCCTTCAAAAACATTTTCTATAATAACCTATATTTCCATTGATACTATAGAATTGGGTGTTTCTTATTCCATGGATAGATTCCATTGAAAAACAATAGAAAAAATGGTGTATTAGATATCGTGATTGTGCCACCATAACCACAATTTCCTAATAAAGTACATGAACATTTTGTTTTGGGAGAAATAAAATGGTAAACCTTACCAAAATATTTCATTAATAAAAAATTAATTATTAATACATAAATTTTGGAAGTATTGGGAGATAATAATATTACTTATTATAGGTAAATGTTATGTGATCTTGTTTTATGTATTTATTCTTCAATGGTAATATTTCATGTGTTACCCTCAATCAAAAGTGATGGAATCATCATCCATAATGAATCCTTGTGATAAAGATACCACAAAGTCTATAACCCAAATAATTAAATAGAAAATGTATACATTCTATGTTCCAAAACACCAGGTGTTGAATACTATATTTAGAGAGTACCAATGATATTGAAGAATTTTGATGCTAAAGGATGTATACAAGAGTGTTAGAGCACCAAATCATCACATTCTACCTCACCTAGGGATAAATGTTGAGAGTCTAGTGGGTTCTAACACTACCTATAAACACATTAGGAGTGTGTCAATAAATACATCAATCAATACCTCCACAATCGTATAGGGTATATCAAGAGGTTATGAACAACCTCATCTCACCTCTAGATCCCCAAGAGGGATTCTGATAAATGTTTCCACCACTAACATCATACAACCACCATACCTCAGAATGCCACTAATAATGACACCCATAAGATTCCACTCAGTCATTAATTCACAAGAATCTCTATGATCAGGCCCAACATGATGAGATTACATCCATATAGATAAGGCCCATATCCTCTATTCTATTAAAAAAACCCATCATTACACCACGACAATAACCAGAGTTTAGGGTCATATTCCATAACCAGTAAATGATGTTTTTCTTTAAATATAATCATGAAACAATGATAGGACATGGTATATATTCCCCCCAATAATGATCAAATGTTCCTGTTCTGACTAAAAATCCTATCTACTAATCTTGGAGGAAATAGATATAAAATATCACATTTATTCCCATTTTTTATAGTATTGTCCATAGACCATGACAACATCATCAAAAAGTGATAACTCACATACCTCGATGATCATATATAAGAAGGACCATATTCATGAAACCAATAATGACAATGAGTCTGATTTTAAATATCCTTACTAATTTTAAAGGGTAGGAGTTCATCTACACTCTCCTATATGATGAAGGAAAGTATATTCAGATCAAAACACTCAAGTAGTACTATATTTATATATCTATTCAAAAAGATTTCTATAATATTTTGGAAAGAACTATGAAATGTGACTATATGAAGGATCTGAATTAACCAGAGGAAGAATAATTACATAACCTTGATGATTCTCAATGTTAGGAACATGTTCTCACATAGTATGGGAGATCCCATTGATATATTTTTCTAGAAATAAGGGATATGACCATATTCTTGTTTGATGATAAGGAACTTCTTAAACACATCCATTAACAACAGGAAAACCCAAAAAAAGACTCATATTTAATAAATTCATCAATCTATCTGAAGAGGTTTATCCATTGGGATATCTCACTAAGGTTGGAAAATGAAGAATGTGTATGTTAATACTCCTACATTGATAGACATTGACATTATTAAGGCCTTATAACCCCAGTAAAGGGTAGTAAGGGAGTACTTTTTATCTTCATAAGAATGTTGGAGTATCTTCAATCTTGTGGGATCTACAATTGATACACTAATTTTTCATTCTTTATGATTTCTCTAAAACACATAACAACAGGCTCATCACCCCACCAGAAAAACCTCATTAATAAATTTATACTAAGTGTAACATGAATTATTAGTTGAAAATATTCCCAAATGATTTGAATACAAATTCTAGAAATATTTTCATTAGTAAAAGGGATTAACCCCCTTTTTAAAAAATAACATAAAATTTCTTTTATGTACTTAGATAAAGTATAAGAATCTCTCCAGATAATGATAAATATTACATGGACATGTGGACAAAGATAGATGAGTACATACTCTCGATTTCATCATAAACTATTGAGATTATTTGATAAGATACACTACAGGTGTTAAATTTTATTATTATACCTTATTTATGATATTACCCCTGAGAATATCATCCTCATATAATGGATAATTCTCTCCATTATCATGGATGTGAAAACCACCTCCATTATATGATCGATCATTCCACATTATATATGGGTCAAAAAATATGGTTAGTGTAACTCAATGAGAAGTTACATCATATTTTCATTTATATAATAAGGGGACCTCAATTGAAAATCATTGAAACCTCATGTTATGTCTATATGAAAGGAGTGGGTGATTATAATTAATTTCACATAACATTAATCCTTGAACAAACAGAGTCCCTAAAGAAGTTGTATTACAATATCATTAATGTGGGATTTGATTTAGACATATACTATGAATGTTCCATTTTCTCCATCCAACAAAACCCTTCCTCTACTACGACATTAAGTGAAATTACGGAATGCATTGGGCCATTTATATGATCGATTATTAAACATATGATAATATTACACTCAAATAGATGATGTTAAAACCAAATCCCCCATCATGAACAAAACCTATACTGATGTTCATTTTTCATTTTTGATAGGAGTTACACTTATTTTATGATTGATTAAAAGCATGAAAAGTCTTTCTAATAACACTATAATTTTCTATGGTCAGAATATAGAAGAAACCACATGATACATATCTAAGGGGAATATTTACAACTATAATTATCCCAAGAACTATCCAAACCTAAACTAGTTTAGAGTTTTCAATGAGTGACATCAGGTCAGCAGAAAGCTCATGGTTAGGGGTATTTATACACCCTTCTCTAAGGAAATCGCCCTTTCTAAGTAGTTTAGTGACCACCAGTGACCAACACCCCCACATTTACTTTCGTTACCTAGCTATACCCTATTATTTTGGGTGTAGTCAATATGGATTGGGGGGAAATCATTTTGGTGAACATTCATAATAAAATGTTGGGTGATTATCTTAAAAAAATAATATTAATATATAGAAGCATCCGAAGATTAAATGGAGAACTAAGAAGGTAGAGAATGTTAGGGACCATGATGTTCCTTTTATAAGAAGATGAGATCATTACAAAAATTCTATATAAACCAGTGAACATAACCACTTACAATATAGAAGATGATTTAAATTAAGACATGGATTTTTATGTATACAATTTTGATGGAATGAATACATGAAATCATTTCGTGAAACAAAATCAACTAGAATTGAATGGTCAATATCAACCCAAACAATGCACTTCCTCTATATATAAAGTGAGAGGTATAGTCTTATATTAGTTGCCACATAAAGAGGTCAAATGAAACACCACTAATGATACAATGGTCTAATATAATGTTATGTTTGAAAATATTAAAAAAATCAATGATGATTTATATGAGAAATATTCAGAAAAAGTTCAATATAAAATTTTTGGTGAATGTTTCTCTTATTATACACGAGTATGGGGTTAGTCTTTAAATAAGAGTAGAATATGAGCAAATGATTAAATCTGGATCAAGGAAACTGGTGTACATGAATATGAGGATTGAGGGAATCAAATATTTTTCACCACTATTGTAATGACTTCCATCATTTTAGGAAATTCACCTAGTCTCATCCTAAACATGGAGTCAATAACTGATATGTATGTTATGAAAAAACCATGTTTATAATGTTTCCTAGATTCATGGAATTGTTTAAAAAATTTTGAAATAGATCCCATTAGCACCCTGGTGAACTTCATTGATTAAATGAATACCATATAAGGTTGGTGTGTTGCAATGAAAACCAAAGTGAAACCATACCCTAAATGGGTTACTGCTATGTCTTCTCCACCCAACATTAAAAATCCAACATTTTCAACCTCTAATGGCCTGGGATAACAAGAGAATAACCAATCATATTTTATTTCCTGATGCTTCCCGATGATTGGAACACTCAATAAGTAGGAGAAATTCATAATTATATGCTTCATGAATATTATGGGAGGAATATCTATCAGTAATAAAATAGTTTCCATGTAGGATCTTCCACCAATTTGGGGAAATGTAGTAATCAATTACATTACCAATTCAGATTTATTTTAAGGAGTATGATGGTCATAAACCACTTGAACTATATATAATATGAGAATCAATGGTTTTCTTATTTATCATTACATGGTAGGGCGTAAATATTCCTTAAAAATTAAAAATATTACATGAAAATATAATGATTATTTTCAAAGAGAACCATTAAATTTATATTTGGACACTTTTAATTCTACTGATGTAATATTGGAGTGGTTGGGAGTGATATGATGTTTTAAAAAAACTAGAGAATTCCCTTTGGTGAACTATGACCAAATCGTAGCCAATGTAAAATGGTAAATGAATATTTCTGGTAATGTGAAAGACACCAATATTATGAAAAAACCAACATAAACAATACCAGAAACACTAAAAAAACACTATATCTCCAATACATCTATTATAGTAGAATAAATCATCATCATCCATAGATTATGATCAGAAAAATTATGTCAAGTATTATAGAACAAAAGAATAACTATTAGATTTTTTATAAATATAAAGTTGTAGGATAATATTATGTAGTTATGAAAAATAATTTTCTCAAGCTACATGAGGCCTGGACCCATGATGAGTTCTATCTCAATATGTATCTTGATTATTTCCCCCTTTACTATATATTGGGTCACACTATCCATTAATATATAGTATTTAAGGTAATATTTACTGAAACTATCATTTACGGAATTATTTCACAAATAAAATAACCATAAAAAGAAACCTATATTTCCATTTCACAAAAAGATGTTAGAGGATATGTAAAGAAGTTATTTCTAGGATCAAATGGATGTTTGAAAACCTGTTAACCTGAAATATTTCCAAACATGTGTAGGGTATTATTTGGTAACAACTCGTTAAACCTGTTTTGGAATTGTTCCCAACTACATCATTAAATGTGATATATGTGGTTACACAATCTAGATCAAGGAATCACTACAAAAAATATTATATGTTACATGAACTAGAAGTGTGACCAAATCTTATAAAAAATCTAAAATCTCCTGGACTTCCACCAACTATCATTTGGATATTTTTAGTTCCCCAAGAAAATTAACCATCAATAGGTGAAAATACTTAAGAAGTCATGGTAAACATTGTAACACCCCGAGATTTAATGAGATATAATATTTTTAATTTCTTTGATGTATTCTACTGTACAATACACAAATATTATCTTGTACTATAGGCAACACCATATTAGATTCTAGTATACACAACACTATTCTTGGTTCATGTTACACACAATTTCTAGTTCATTTTGTGGAAATTATTCAACGCAACATTAAGTATAGATTTTGTTTAATGTATAAATGAAATACGTTTTGATTATTTTATATGCAACTCCAAATGGATCTTGCACTACACACATCTCTGACTTGGATTTCACTACACTCAATCAAGACCTTCCTCGATAGCATGTGTAGTACGCAATACCGGGTTTCACTAAACAATGATATGTTATTAAAATATTATAAAAACTAACTGTTATGAATATTAATACCAAATTTTGAAATTTTATAAATTTTATCTTTCATAAAGGACTTCGTTTTTGGATTCGTAATATCGAAATTAGCCTAGGGATAATTTTTGGAATTTTTCTGAAAACAATCAATTTTTGATGAATAGTGAAAAACACTGAGTTATAGTTTAAAACCACATTTTTATTTAAATAATTTTTTATTTTATTTAAATTTATTTTAGGTCAAAATTGATAGATAATACATATATATGTTCAATGAAATTCATTTGAATCATTTTATAGTAATTTTAGATATATAAAAATCTAATTGAAATTTTTACCGTCTTTTACCCACCGCCTAGGAGCATTTACAAATTGACATAAAACATAATTTTACTGCTTCTGTGAGTTGAATTTTGAAAATCTATGAGACACGGTTAATATCAAGGAGCAAAATTTGGTTCAATAAGATAAAAATAAATTTTGGTGAATAGTATCTTTTGACTTTTATTTACCACGGTAAATATTAAATATGGTAATTAAGGGTAAAAATGATATTATTATTACCCTAAAAAATGTCCTAATTCTATCTGATAAGTTTAATTCGACCAAAAACAACCTTAGTAAAAAAATATGACCCTTTTGGTACACTTGTATTAGATTATGACATTTATTATTATTTAATTCAAAGAAGAGCTTAAAGAGTTAAAATCAATGTTTAATAACTAAACTTTTTTTTAATATATGGTTATACATAAGATAAATTAGACTATAAATATTCATTATAAATATAAAAAGACTTCCTACATAATGATATTTTATTTATAATTTTTAGACATTAAATAATTAATGTTATTTATGACACAATGATGATGTAGTAATTAACTTATTAATAAAATATTAACATAATTGATGATATAAATACTGAAATAAATGTTATTTGAGACTTTTTATGAATTAAACTAATTATCATTGTTAATAAAACATTTTAGGGTTATATAGATGAATTTTTTTCAATGTAATAATGTTTTTACGAATTTATAAAATACAATATACCAAATAGTGTCAAAATTGACATAAAAGTGTTTTTAAAACAAATATTATATTATTAATTGTTATTCTTTTCCTAAAAATCATAGGATCAGAAAAAATACTTATATAATAACATATATGATATTAATGAACCAATTGGTGTTCTATTTGAAGTTTATAGTAAGTTTATTAATCATATAGTGTAAGAATACAATAAGACCCGATAAAAGTTAAATTATTTAACTTAGAGTTAAATCTATGTGATAAGTTTAAAATGGTAACCTAAACTTGTCTAAAACCTATTGGTTGAGATACTTTCAACCCATCCCCACCCTAGATTAGATATAAGTCACTTTGGAACAATTATTAACCGAATATTACTTTATTATAAAATAATATTTTATGTTTTTTCTAAGGTGCCCCTCTCGTCCCTTATAAAAGTAAACCTCCTCCCTCACCTCTTCAAAAATATTTGAGCCTTCAAGCTCGGCCAAATCCTTCCCATTTAAATTCCCAACTTCTACAGAAATCTACTAGAGGTATTGGTATTCTTAAAAGTCCATCATTAGTGCCCTAAGAGGAGGTTAAGAAGAGGCGCGTCAAAGAAGATGTAATCTCTTCCACCGATTCTTTCAGGTTTCATTATTCTTCTACTTCCTCTAATTTAGTTGTTTCATTATAAAGTAATAACATCAGTATAAATAATAAACTGATATGTTATTATAAATATGAAACAACCCCATTTCACCTTCTATCCATCCTACAGGAAACTAAATCCCCACACGTACGTATGTACGGAATTCTGTCTCCACGCCGTGGTGTAATCTGTTTTTCCACCACCACCTTACATGGATGGGTATAATGGTGTAAAGAATAACTATATATGGTTACTATAACATGATACTAATTCTGAGATATTATATCATCCTCTCCATTTCCATTCAATAATAATGATAATGATATCATCGCTCGTGCGTACGTACGGATTATCGTCCTCACGACGCGATGAGATTCATTCTCCATGTTAACCATTCGAGAATGATTATAAAGTACATATAATGAATAATAATGATATATATGACATAATAATTCTACTTGATTTATGTATATATATATATGTCATCAAATTACATCCATTCAATTCAATAAGGAAAGGAAAACAACATTCACGCGTACGTACGACCTACCTTCTCCATGAACGGTGTGTTTCATTTCATTTATCTATCTATTATATATATACACTAAAAATATATGATACATAAATCATGTTATAAATTCTGTAAGTAAGTAAATCATGACATATGTAATAATAATATCAAGAACAACAAGTCTAAACACATACGATAAAGGAAACAATTTTACCCAAAATGCTGCTTTAACATGGAATTAACAAGAGAATGGGTAATATAAAGACATAAGTGAATCATATATGATACCATAAATATTATTATGGTTCTTTTAAAATATAATAATATTTTTAAACCCACTATAAAGCAGTCTGGGAAACATACGGATGAAATTGGACATATGATAAGGGATAATTATACCAATCTCATTTTTATTCGAGATTGTTTATTCGTAAGTATTTACTGGGGTTATTGTCATCATCCATGTACATGTTTTATAAAAATGTTTTTATATATGTTTAAAATACTTTTTACACATTTTTGGATTTCACCACATGTTAGAGAAGGAATCTTTCTTTTGTTTACCATACGATGTACTTTTTGACTTTTCTGGAAAAAGTAAGAGAAGAATTTTTTTTAACTTATACGGCATGAATGGATTTTTACGGTTCCATAAATCCTTATTTTCATGAATCTTACTCTACATGATTTCATGAAAAATTTCAAAAAAATCATTTTCTTTTAAAATTCCATTGCATTTTGTGAAAAGAAAATGATTTTAAAGAAGAAAGGATATTTTCCTCAAGAATTCATTTCATGTGTTTTATCAAAACCATGTTCCATCTAAGATGAAATTATTTCACATGTCTATGATTCAAGTATAATGTATCTATGATTTTTTGGTTTCACATTTCTTATTATGAAATTATATCCATTTGTTTTATATTGATTATGTTATGATGGGATGATGTTTATGAAACCCATTTTACTCTTTGGGTTATGATGAATGATTTATGTTTATTTTGTGGAACACGTAAGAATGATTTCATTATGAGATTGGTGGGACCTATATTTCCCTACAATGCATTAGGTAATGATTTATATATCAGGAGATAAACATGGCTAGAACGACATGTTAATTTGGTTCAGTGATACAGGACTGGAATGAGGAGTGAAGTCGATTTAGTAAGGGACTTTGCCCACTATGATGGTCTTCGAAGAAATTCCTTGGCTACTATGGAAATCATAAAATGTGCTTAATGGTTTCCAAAATTACATGTTTTATTCCCATGCTATTTTATCATGGTTAATGTTCCTTTTTGATCTATTCCTTATTCACTGCCAAGATTTATGTCATTACTCATGATTTTGATGTCGTGTGTTTGAGTTCTTACGTTCAAATGTTTAGGGATTGTTTTATGTTCTCCATGGTTACCCTTACTGGGCATTTAAGCTCACCCTTTTTATGTTTTATTTTCCCTAGGATATAAAGAAAGGATATTGGTAAGAAAAAAAGGGGAAGATATATATGGGAGATTTTGAAGATCTTTCACCATGATTATAAGATTATGTTTCGAGTTTCCAAAGACACAAAACTAATTCGGTCGTTGTCCGTCTGTTTTTGTAATGTATTAAGTATTCGGAAAAAGTAATGTATCTTCTATGTATGTCAAGATTTGTGTATCTACAGTTGTTATTGGAGTGAATGTTTAGTTAACCTTTGGAAACTAGGATGCGAAAACATTAGTGAAATCCCAAGATATATTTCTAAGGTATGTCTAGGGATACCTCTAAGGTTATGTATATGTATAGTCCTAGAATTATGGTAATGATCTTAGAATTAAAACTAAGATGTTATATATTAAAGGTACTTTCCCTATATTATGTTATTTTGCTAGCATGATTTTTTCCACTCACACTATTCTTTTTGGGTTTTAGAAAATGGATGGAAATATGAAGATTCACGATAATGGAGGATATGATGGACAATGGAATGATATTATTCATGAGAAACAAAATGAAATGGGATTTGGAATTCCAAACATCATTATTATGCCTAATCAACAATCTCATAATAAGATCAATAATATCAACTTTCGTAAGTATCTTGACTCAGATAATAAGAGAAAGATGGTGTTTCATGATGATCATAGAGGAACGAAAGTTCAATTCCCCTCATGTAAATCATGTGGGAAGGGCATCTGGTAGAATGTTTAAGATGAACTAGAAGATTATTTGGGTGTGGAAAAGAAGGACATCAATCCAGTAATTGCAAAAGAAAAGGTTTAGTTTACACTAAGGAAAAGGATACTGGTATTTCAACGACATCAACAACGGTTAAATGATTTATAAGTGTAATGTACAAGGATTATGGAAACCAATTCCCTACGAGAAAGTCTCATGATGAGAATCATCACTGTCGTATGGGTAGTATTTATATCGATTGTGATGAAGAGACTACATATGATCTGTGGGATGAAATAATTTTTGATTCTCGGCCAATGGTTTAAGAATGTAGTGGAATGGTTTATGTTTATCAAGAGTTATGTTGTATAGGTAATGTTACTATGGAATAAATACCCATCAAAGGATTGTTACACTACTGTTTTTCATAATGTATTTGAAAGTATATGATGAATGGTACAAGTAACCATGAAATGTTATTCAGATATTTTTGGAAAGTAGATGATATGCGCATAATGAAGGGATAAGAAGAAAATAATATGTTTGATAGTATTCATGAGCTCATGATTGAGATAAGGACAAAGTGATATCATAGTTTGAGTATATAGAATTTTTGGTATTTTGGTATGTGGAAAGAGTTAAATTTTGATAGGATTCATGTTTTCACTAAGGATCTATGGTAATTCATGTTTGAAAAGAATACATGATTATGGTATTCACATTTTTGGAATGTGACCAACAAGATATATATTATGATATATGGGGGATAAATGATGGAATTCATGTGCTTGTTATGTGACCATTCAAGAAACCATTTTCCTTATACTATGATATTTGATAAAAGTATTTTTGGATAAGTCTTAAGGTTTTAATGGATAATGTTAAACATTAGATAGTATTGTTTAAGGCAAGAACTTCTTTTTCGATTTTATTTCTAGAATGTTAAAACAGTATAGTTTATGAAAAGGGAAAACCTGCAGAACGGGCGACAACCCATCGTGTTAGACAAGGTTGCGGGAATCAAACCCACATCCGAAGTACGACATGCCATTATCGCCTACCACTGGCCTAGAGGAAGTCCCGAGTTAGTAGAAATTAGTTGAATTTTATTAAGTAGTATGATAGTTGAAGTATAAGTCCATTTTTGGAACCATATACGATTAATCTCACCATATGACGGACTTATGTATATAACTTTTGCTAACCTTATGTTTGAGATAGATGGAATGACCTATCATTCTATCACATGATCTACTAACACTTCACGGAAGAAAAACTCAACTTCATTTCTTTAAGAGATGAAGTGGAAATTGTTCAAGGCATAAACAATAGTATGATTGTACCAAAATCAAGTCTGTATTTATTTTAATTAAAAAATTCGTCAACATTAGGGAAATGATCTTGAAATCCAAAAATGCGGTCCTAGTGCCCTCATATCTGATGAATCAGATGATACCTTAGATCATCACAAATACATGGATTTGTCATTGTTGGATTTTTCATAGCCATGTTCTCTACCACTTTTCATCTAAACATGGTGGTCAAATTTATCTTCCATATCCATATTTTCACCTATACTCTCCTATGTGGAAACCCAATGATGAGTTACTTTGGGAATCCGTTATGTTTCTAACGTTCCTTTTTTTAAAAAAAATAGATGATTTAGTATTCCTTTTTACGATGTGGGTTTCTATGAATGAAACATTCAAGTAGTAAACGATTTATAACCCCAAAGAGTTTTGAGGGTGAAATTCATTTTAAGGGGGGTAGAATGTTACACACCAAAATTTTATGAGATATATTCCTTTTAATTTCTTTGATGCATTCTGTTGTACACTACACCAAGATTATCTTGTACTATACACAACACTGTATTAGCTTGCAGTATACGCAACACTATTCTTGGATCGGGTTACACACAATTTCAAGTTTGTTTTGTGGAAATTATTCTACGCAACATTAACTATAGATTTTGTTTAATGTATAAATGAAATTATATTTGATTATGTTATATGAAACACCAAATGGAGCTTGCACTACACATAGCCCAGACTTGGCCTGCATTACATGCAATCAAGACCTTCCTTGATAGCGTGTGTAGTACGCAATGCCGGGATTCACTGAACAATTATATGTTATTAAAATATTATATAAACTAGCCGTTATGAATAGTAATACCCAATTTTTGAAATTTTATAAATTTTATATTTCAAAATGGACTTCATTTTTGGATTTGGAATTTCGAAATTTGCCTAGGGTGAATTTTTGGTATTTTTCTAAAGACATTAAAATTATGATGAATAGTGAAAAACACTGAGTTATAGTTTCAAAACGAATTTTTATTTAAATAATTATTTATTTTATTTAAATTTATGTTAGGTCAAAATTGATACATAATACATATATAAGTTCAATGTAATTCATTTGAGTTATTTTGTAGTAATTTTAGATATATAAAAATCTTATTGAAATTTTTACCGTCTTTTACCCACCTTCTAGAAGCTTTTAAAAATTTACATAAAACATAATTTTACTACTTCTGTGAGTTAAATTTCAAAAATACAAGAGACACAGTTAATATAAATGAGTAAAATTTGGTTAAATATGATAAAAATAAATTTTGGTGAATAGTACCTTTTTACTTTTATTTACCACGGTTAAAAATAAATAGGTTAATTAAGGGTAAAAATGATAGTATTATTACCCTAAAACATGTCCTAATTCTATTGGATAAGAGTAATTCAACAAAAAACCCTTAGGAATAAAATACGACTCTTTTGGTCCACTTGGATTAGATTAGGGCATTTATTTATATTTAATTCAAAGAAGAGTTAAAAGAGTTAAAATCAAAGTTTAATAAATAAATAAAAATTAATATATGTTTATACATAAGATAAATTCGACTATAAATATTAATTAGAAAGATAAAAATATTTTCTACATAATGATATTTTATTTATAATTTTTAGACATTAAATATTATATGTTATTTATGACACAATGATGATGCATTAATTACTTTATTTATGAAATATTAACTTAATTTATGTTATAAATACCAAAATAAATGTTATTTGAGACTTTCCATGAATTAGAATAATTTTATAGGTCAATATAACATATTAGGGTTTGTTAGATAAATTTTTTTCCAAGTAATAATGTTGTTATGAATTTAAAAAAACAAAATATCAAATAGTGTCAACATTGACATAAAAGAATTTTTAAAACAGATATTATATTATTAATTGTTATTCTATTCTTAATAATCTTATGTTCGGCCAAAATACTTATATTATGATATATATGACATTAATTAACCAATTTGGGTCCTATTGGAAGATTATAGTATGTTTATTAACCATATAGTGTAAGAATACAAGAAGACAAGGTAAAAGTTAAATTATTTAACTTAGAGATAAATCTAAATGATAAGGTTAAAATGGTAACCTAAACTGGTCTAAAACCAATTGGAAGAGAGGATTTCGATCCCTACCCACACTATCTTCTAAATAAGTCTTTTTGGAATCGTTATAATCTAAATATGACTTTATTATAAATAATATTTTATTTTTTTCCTAAGGTGCCCCTCTCCTCCCTTGTAAAATGGCACCTCATCCCTCTCCTCTTCTCAAATATTTGAGCCTTAATGCTCAGCCAACCCCTGCCTATTTCACTTATACACTTCCATAGAAACCTACTAGAGGTTCTGGTCTTCTTAAAATACCATCTTTAGTGCCCTAATAGGAGGTTAAGAGGAAGCGCGCCAAAGAAGAGGTAATATCATCCACCGATTCTTTCAAGTTTCATTATTCTTCTACTTACTCTTCATTAGTTGTAACATTATAAAGTAATAACATAAGTATATCTAGTATACTTATATTTTATTATAAATATGAAACAACCCCATTTCACCTTCTATCCATCCTATGAAAAATGAAATCACCCCGCATGCGTACGTACGGAATACCGTCACCACGCTGTGTTGTAATTGGTTTTTCCACCACCACCTTACATGGATGGGTATAATGGTGTAAATAATAGCTATATATGGTTTTTATAATATGATACTAATTCTGAGATATTATATCATCCACTCCAATTCCGTTCAATAATAATGGTAATGATATCATCGCTCGTGCGTATATACGGATTACCTCCTCCATGACGCGATGAGATTCATTCTCAATGTTAACCATTAAAGAATGATTATAAAGTATATATAATGAATAATAATGATATATATGACATAATAATGCTACTGGATATATATATATATATATATATATATATATATATATATTTCATCTACTTACTTCCATTCAAGTCAATAATGAAAGTAAAGCATCCTTCATGCGTGCGTACGGCCTACCGTCTCCATGAACGGTGTGTTCCATTTTATTTATCTATATTATATATATATATTTACTGAATATATATGATATATAATTCATGTTTTAAACTCGATAAGTAATTAAATCATAATATAAGTAATAATAATATCAGGAATAATAATTCCAAGCATGTACGATAAATGAAACGATTTTACCCAAAACGCTATTTTAACATGGAATTGATAATAGAATGGGTAATATAAAGTCATCAATAAATCATATATGATATAATAAATATTATTATGGTTATGTTACAAGTTAATAATCTGTTTAAACCCACTATACATGAGTCTTAGACACATACGTATGAAATTGGACATAAGGTAAGGGATAATTATTCCAATCTTGTTCTTATTCGAGATTGTTTAGTCATAAGTATTTACAAGGGTTATTGTTATAATCCATTTCCATGTTTTCTAAAAATGTTTTTATGTATTTTTAAAGTCCTTTTTACCCAATTTTGGATTTTACCACATTTTATGGATGTAATATTTCTTATGTTTACCATACGAGTTATTTTTTGACTTTTCTAGCAAAAGTATGAGAATAATGTTTTTTTACTTATACGGCATGAATGGATTTTTAAGGATTCATAAATCCTTATTTTCATGATATTACTCTAAATTATTTGATGAATATTTTTAACAAAATCCCTTTCTTTTAAAATTTCATGGCACTTTGTGGAATGAAAATGATTCTCAAGAAGAAAAAATATTTTTTTCAAGAATTCATTTCAAGTGTTTTATCAAAACCATTTTCCATCTAAGATGACATTATTTCTTATGTGTATGTTTCAAGTATAATGTCTCTATGAATTACATGGTTTCACTTTTCTAATGATGAAATGATATCCATTTTTTTATATGGATTATGTTATGATGGGATGTTGTTTATGAAACCCATTTTACTCTTTGGGTTATGATGAATGATTTATGTTTATTTTGTGGCACAAGTAAGAATTATTTCATAATGAGAGGAGTGTGAACTATATCTCCCTCCAATGAATTGGGTAATGATTTATATCTCATGAGATATACATGGCTGGAATGAAAAGTTAATTCAGTTTAGTGATACAGGACTGGAACAAGGAGTGAACTCGATTTAGTAAGGGACTTTGTCCTCTATGATGGTTTTAGAAGCAATGAATTGGCTACTATGGAAATCATAAATGTTCTTAAGGGTTTACAAAATTACAAGTTTTATTCCCATACTATTCTATCATGGTTAATGTTCCTTTTTTGATCTATGCCTTATGCACTAAAAAGATTTATTTCATTACTCATGATTTTGATTTCTTATGTTCATGTTCTTACGTTAAAATCTTTAGGGATTATTTTATGTTCTCCATGTTTACCCTCACTGAGCATTTGAGCTCACCCTTTTTATGTTCTATTTCCCCCAGGATATAATGAAAGGTTCTAGGTAAGAAAAAAAATGGGAAGATCTTTATGGCAGATTTTTAAGATATGTCACCGTGATTAGAAGATTATGTTCCAAGTTCCCAATTACACTAAAGTAATACAGTCATTGGGCGTCTGTTTTTGTAATGTATTAAGTATTCCGCCAAAGTAATGTAATGTCTATCTACGTCATGAATTGGGTCTCTAAAAACATCACTTACTCACTAAACTCATTATATAATGTTTACATTTCATAAAAACCATAATATCATAACTGTAGCTATTGATTGACAATGATAATCTATAGAGATTGCGCAAAAAAAAGAATGAAAGAACCAAAGCTGAACTCTATATTTCAACCACATACCCATAAAATCATATAGATATTCTTAAATCCTCAACTTATCATCAAGTACCAATTATATTGGTAAACCACTTCGAAGCTCAATAATTGAATGACTATACGAATAATATTGGAATCCTTGTTTGACTTAGCCCACCAATGGTTAACATTCCCGCAATACATAGTCAAATAGAAGGGTCGGTAGAAAAATATTATTTATCATCAAAGGATCTGTTGTAATTGTAATCCAATGATGGGAAGCCTCATTAACTATAGTAGAAATACAATATATTTGAAATTTTTTCAGATATCCTAATATAAATTTCAATCATGGAGACTTTTCACCTTTCAAAATATTTCAAGGAAGAACTTTCTAAGGTTCTTAACATCCCTCATGAATTTGATACTAATTTCACAATCGATGATGTGTATCACATGGAGATAACCACCGTATAATTTTATATAGGTATTACATTCATAGAATGAAACATTGATGCCACTATTCATGGAAATGTTGTTCCAAAATTTTCCTCATGAATTAATCAAAATGTAATCATTATTTTATCTCAGATTGATAATGGCTCTGAGATCAATCTTGTCTAGTTCAAGACACTCTAATAATTGGTGTAATGTGATAACTACTTGTATCACATTAAAATGAAATATAAATTGTAAAAACAAGTTTAGTTGAATAACCTCAGTAGAATTATACTAAGAACCGAAATTGTAGAACTCCCATCTTACAATGATTACATCATAATCAATTAGGAAAAACTAGTCATTATTCTATTAACAAGCACACATATTCAAATCCATGAGGTCATTATTTCATCATACAATCAATTTCTAAATTATCCCATCAATTTGAATGTTGGATTACCACATGGATACAATTCCACATTTGAATTATTCAAATATGAGTATGCTGAAGAGGTTTTCTACAAGAGATATGGAAAGTAGCGAATTATATAATAAAATTCATAGATTAATTATTCTAATAGTTATATATATAGTATAATAAATCCAAGGAAAATACTTTCCATTGATTATATAATTCCCATTAATCATTTTGATCTAATACATCCATTCATGGAGAACCATCATAGCTTATGGTACTTGTGAGACCACACATATTCAATAATAGTTTATCATCAAAGGTCAACACATTAAAAGATAAACGGGTCATTCTAGAGAAGCAAAATAACCCAATATAAAATTCCATAGTAAAAAAATACATTCATCCTCATTTCTAAACCCTAGAAGAACCATATCAATTCTCTATCTCCTAAACAAAATGAAATTTTCCAAAAAAATATCACTAGAATATCAGTATAATGGTACAACTTATGCCCTCAGTGTCACCAAAGATGAGGGGGAGAATATCAGAACTCCCCCAATGATGATTCTCATTCATAAGTACTCTAAATACTTATATATGCCTCCATATCATTCATAATGAAATAAAATTTCCTAAATTATATACCAGTCTTGAAATCAATACTTTCATTCCCACCAAAAATCAAATTAAATCAACAAGGTAAGGTGAATAAGATCCCATAAATTTCCATCCCATCTTATAGGAAGGAATCTGTACTACCATTAATGGTCTTTGTAAAGTTAATATTGGATATGAAGATGTGTAACAATTTATATTGATCAGTGGAGCCTTACATCATGAAAAGAATGACATTTATGTGACCATATTAAAACAAGATCATAATTTTTTCACATTGAATTGATCATAGATTCTTCGACTAGATTTCAATGTGGCTACCCATCATCTATTAATTACATAGGATTGTCATTATTTCAAATAAGAATATATAAGTATAAATTCAGTAAAAATATCCACGGTTGAGGTTGATTTTGATTATATCATTAAATCCCAATTCATTTGGTGGGATAAATATGTAAAATATGCCACTAATATCAAAAAACATTATAAAAATATTGGATAAATTTGGTTTTAAATTGACATATGGGACCTCAATCGGCATTTCTAAAATGATAATATCCCCACCCTGTTCATATATCATATGATTGAATCAACTGTAGGCATCCAATACATATTCATAATGGGTCAATACTCATGGTATAATCTGATCAAGATGGCCCCTGACAATAAGGAATAAAAAACATTTACAGTACCTTAAGGAATGATTTAATATAATTTCAACACCATACTATTTAAGAATGTTGTTTTCACCAATCAATGATTGATGAATTGTATCATGTTTTACATTCTAGAAAATATTGAAGAATGTTATTTCAATGGACTGGTGGTAAAATATTACAAACATTGTGATCATATTATTATGCTAAAAATCAGTAAATTTCAGCAATCAATTATAAATATTAACCCCATAACAAGTTCATTCAGGGTGGTGTTAGGGTAATTCCTCTGCATTATATTATTCCACCATAACATGATACTCAACCATGATAAAACCAAGGTGATCCTTCAAATGTTGTATCTTCAAAATCCTATAGAGTAGAGAGTAATTCAATAATTCCTTGACTATATTATGAATTAAATATCCAATAAAGTCATAAATGTCTCACCATCATGAAAATTATTATTAAGGGAGCCACATACTAGTTGGAAGAAAAATACCAATAATACATCCAAAATACCAGGTGATTTATTCTATTATTAGTGGTCATGGTACCTCCATAGAAGGAAAATAGATTATACAATAAATTCCAACCAGAGATAAATCACTTCATTAAAACCTCATAACTAAAAATGACATGGAAACTTAAAATAGTTTCTACTATCTACTTTGGAAAATTTTATATTCTTAACAAAGTTATTATAACATCAGTAAGAACATACTTAAATTGATTTTCAATGTACTAATATTGAAGCATCACATAAAGAACCACAAGTTATTTTGTGTTTCCTCCATTGATACACTAATGTATATTCTCAATTGTCTAATGTTTTCTAGATTCATTTATTGATGGGTGGCTAGCGAAACAAAATTGACAATTAGTTTGTACCATATAAGGAATAAAATAAAGCCACATGAGATTATATCACAGAACTCCCTACCATAAAAATCACAATGAGTGATAATGACATTATGAAAAAGTGATTTTGACTATTCATGACACTCGCAACATGTTTGATATATAATTTAATGGTGACTCTTTAGGTCCTACTTAGAGATTAATAGAAACATTAATTTCAATAGTGTCACTATAAGGATTTTCTTTATCTCCATAGCTATGGAAATTTTTTTCATATTCATTCCTCTAATGTAAAAGCTCTACCAATAACAAGGAAGAGTATTAGTCTCCTATCAGGGGCTTGAAATTAGACCTATTACTGCAAGAGTCCAATTTTAAAATCAAAGGTGACCCGAATTTGGAAATTATGTATATTAATTGTGAACGTTAGATTAAAAGGGAGTTTTGGATCCCCTCCTTGATTACATGACAGAAAAAATCAAAGAATTACCCTTCTATATAATAGTGAATCATATCCCTCACTGAAATAATTTCCTTGAACATTCAGTATGAAATAAAACTATGGCCACAGATAATCTTGACCATGATACGATAATCTTATGCATCATACACTATAGAGTTTTATCTTGAGCCATTGTTTATGTCATGATGTTAGTTTGTGAAGTCAATACTACCTTATATCATGATAATAACTTGCCCTAATATATGTATTTCTATATGGGATATATTTTCCCTATATTATACTAACTTAAATATTGGATCCTTCCCTTATATTGATCTAGGGTGGATGATATGTTACATCAAATAAAAATAATAATATTTTGTGATAAAATAACTAATCATACTGTCATATACAAGTGATTTTTTCAATAAATCATCCTCATATGAATTGATTGAGGTGATACTATAGCCATCAATTATGAATTACACTCAATCTCTTATTGTATATATTAGTTAGGGAATAGGGTCTCCCATAAAATTATGTTCCTTGGATATTTGTGGCCCATAATTACTCAAGCATTCATGGAAATCACAAGGAAGATTCTACCTTCATTCATCATCCCATGGAGTTATTACATACTTTACATTACACATATCTATTTTCCACATAGAAAATTTATTTCATGTGGACATATACCATAGCTATGAACATGTAGTTTGGGTGTGTCCTTACTGCCATCAATTTCAACATGAATTGGTCAGGGTCAACAACCCTCGATGAATTTGGGGAATATATTATCCTAAAAAAATACTAATATCGTCATAAGATTTGGTGTACCTCAAAAAATATTAATAGGGAATAAAACTAATATTTGTTCATGTTTGAAGAATTTTCTATATGATAGGTATAACATTGACTTTAATCACCCATTCCACTATTATAATATGTAAAATGAAAGGGAAAAATTATTCAATAACAATATATCCAATACAGTTTATAATATAGTGGATGGGGATAAGAAATCCTGAAAATAAAATAATCTTCATGCCTTGTGGGATTATCACACCATGAGATATACAAACATTGAAGAGACAAGTATTATCATCTCAATTGTATAGAAGTGTTTATACCCATAAAATTTCAATTGACCTAAATTTTCATATTTATCTATGAATGGATCTCATTAAATGAGTTGTACTGGAAGAAACTAGATGTTTTATAATGAATTAAAGAGATGAAATTGTTCACATTACATAATTTGGTTGTCTATAAGGTTTGGTTTACATGAGGCTTCAATAATAATTTCCCCCATTTCTCTCATCTCACCGAAGAATGGGTAGTAGGCCTCATATATCTTATAAAACGTATGATAATACTCTGATGGTTGATCCAAAATGGGAAGGATCTTATTTCATATACATGGATTATATCAAAAGAGTCCACTCCTTGACTGCAATAAATGGGGAATTCATCACAACCCATACCATTGAATGATTTATCAAGAAATAATTTTTATTATTTTAGTCATGTTCTAGTTACAAAATGTTAAACCACAAAGACGTGGTTCATTTCACATAATGTTAAACTACCTGACACGTTTATCATTACTAGATGACCTTAAACTGAACAACTCCATTATCCATTTGGAATGACCTTCAATGACTTTTATTGGGTCCTTATCTCATAAATATTAAAACTATAGTGAATACAATCCCCATAAAATTAATTTAAACTATATTGTGGGATTCCATCCCATATTAATATCAAATTATTAGACATGTTTATATTCTTTGGCCTAAATAACCAAAATAAGAGATTGATCTATATAGGGTATTCTATTATCTAATTTATTCACATATGGGAATGTAAAATTAACTTGCCTAATACAAGAGTCTGATCAACATAGTAAAAAATTACATAATAACTACATGTGAATTTATTCATGTTCATAACATGATACATAGTGACACCTAGAACCCCTGGCCCCATGCCATGCTGAAAATAAAAAAAATCCCCTTTTCCCTACAGTTAAGATAGACTTATGTATGTGAATTTTACTTTATGAACTATATCAGGTGTGAATTATGTCTCTATAGGAGATTTACTGATGTATGGATATTTTTTCATAAGTGAAACCATAAAAAAGATCAACAAACAATGCCACCTTATTTTTATATTTATTGATATATAGGTAGTATTACATAATAACTACATGAGTATTGATTTATATTCCAAGAGGATATAGAATGATTCGTGGGTCCTATATATCATCCCCAATAATGATTTTATGAAATATGTTTCCTTAATACACCTTAGAGTGTGTGTTATAACAACAATATTTCATTTTCCTAAAGGAAAAACACTTAGGTAACGATTTATTTTCCTGGATTATAAATAAAATATCTGAAAAAATTACCCTCAAAATAATTTTGTCTCACTTGATAAATACTCTCCCTTTCACTATTTATGATATATATATATATATAATTTCAATGAAGACGAACTATGTGTGTCTTAATCGCTAATCTAGTAGGGTAAATATTGATTCCATGGACAATATCACTGGATAAATAGTAAATATCACTGAAATAAGTTTTTTGAATCATTAATATAAATTCTATATACATAAGAATAATTATAATGGTGTTCTTTATCTAAGAGATAATGTTTTGGGTATCTTGTTCTGTGTGTGAATTATTTTTTCACCTCCTCAACAATCCAAAAAAAGATTAATTTATAATCATATGGTTATCTTTAAAAAAACATTTGCATAGTTAAAATTTCCTCTAGAATATGATGTTTCATCCTATGTGGAATCCCTTAGGGTCCCAATTATATTATGGGTATGATTCATTAATTCATGGGTTGGGCCTATGTTTAAAATAATAAAATCACATTATATATGTCACCACACCATAATCTCGAATTATGTGGTGTTATTTGTTTTCATATGATGTTATATTTTATGAAACTTAAGTACTCATTCGATAATTTAAGACTGCATGAAACTAGAGTTACTATTGTATGACCTTTAATTACATGAAATATGTTCAAACAAATGTGGACATAAATTTATAAGTGAAATCTTTGCTATATTAAACAACTACCATATGTTAGAGCCAGATCAGTGTTGGGTAATGTGACATGTGAGATCCTTCATTCGGGAAAATATTCATCTTCAACACTATTGGATCCAGCAATTTAGGATCCCTAGACCCATAATTACCCAACACACTACCTTGGTTTGTCTATGAGGGATCATATCCATGTAACCTCATATTAGTATGTGTAATTAATATCATTTTCATTTAATCAATATTTTTATGGGTTCTATGTACCTGACCCACATCATTCTCACAAAACATAAAAAATCTTAATATATGGCCTATTATTAATTACAAAAAATCATAGAGTGGGTTTCTTTCTATATCTTATTTTCATTATTTGAGATCCAAATCCATGCTTAGATGATGACATGTGGTCCCTCTTCATATAAGAATTAGTCTAAAATGATTATTTCACAATATTCTCTACTAATATTCATAAAATGTATTATAATTAATGGAAACTGAATTGCTTGATTTTTGATATATTATGATACATATTGAAATATACACCAAATTGTTGAGAACAAACTATTTACCCTTAATAAATCCTTTTCCAAGAACCACAATAACCAAACCATGTTTAAATAAGGACTGGAATTCAAACCATTACCTTTTCCAAAAATCACATTCCATAAGTGACACATTAGTCTTCAAGTATGTAATCTCACAATACAATTTTAATGGTTATTGATATTTATTGTGTTTGAAGTTAGGAAATTTCTCTATTTATCTATGCATGAAAACCTCAATTTAGATCCCAAATATATCCCACCCCATTCAACCATCCATCTATAGAAAAACAAATTTCTGAGAAAAAGGTCATCTCATCTCTGGGTGCGCTAAGTATCATAATAGAAACCATTATTAGAAAATTTCCAAAGGTTATACGCTACACATCAATCCTAGTTCATCACTCCTAACCCACAAAACATGAGTCTTGTAATTTGAAATAACCATTTCATGTTCAATTTGTGTTATAACATTCCTATACATGGAGCTAAAACCTGGTTTTTTGTTACACATCCCATTTCTAATTTTTTAGATAAGCTTCATAACCTTATATGGTGTACACTATTTTCACAGCCATATAATCTTACAAACAAACCCATATTAGTCCAAATCTCAAGAACCAAATTTGTTTGATGATGATAAAAAATAGTTTTTAGGATGAAAACTCATAATGGTAATCTTTAGAAAGGGTCCAATCATTACTCAATAGGATTACACCATTTGATACTAGAGTAAAAAAAAGGATAAAAATTTAAATTGTAATCGTTTATTTGGGGACCACTATATAGACCATGAAAGGGCATATCCATGCTCAATAGACACACTCATCCTGAAAAATATTGAATTAATTATGTATCACATCTATTTCCCATGTGAATTTATTCAATGCATATTGATTTAATCTATTGTATAATATATCTATCCATGAATACACTCTATCCCAAAAACCGACATCATTTTCCAAGAATTTGAATCACGAGAAATCTCCCATGGATATTTATCACAAGTTTATTTGACAATTAAAGAAACAAATTCATGCCTATTTATACCTTAATTAGTATGGATTTAATATATATTACCTCACTCTAATCTTACTACTAAAGGAATGTTTTCATTTTTAGAATAAGGAGCTATAATATTATTATTCCTTAATGCTATTATAATGGATCCCATTCTCCAAATATGGTCTGTGATCATTACCATCATAAATTCCTTAAATCACCATCCCTTATTCATTCTCTTTGAATCTTGATTTACCAATTTAATAATTCATCCATCTGATTCTATTCAATATCCTCAATGTCATGACTCTATGAATATTTCCAACTATTTCAGTGGGGATATGAAATATTTAATATGAACATTTGATGCAATTACCTATCTGTCATGATAATAATAGGAGTGGTAATTTTCTGTTAGAAGAATAAGCATGCAAATCACAAAGTGAAACACAAGAGAAAAACATAGAACAACTCTGGGTGATTGGATTGAATCCAGGCCTCCCACTCCGAAGTAAAATATTCAAGGCCACTATGCTTACAGAGCACATTAACCAAAGGAATGGCCCACAAAATAAGCACCTTCTCATTATGATCCTCAATTATTACTGGTCACTCAAGGAATGTCATATCATTTTTGAAATCCAATTGTCCCCATTCTTGGATGTTAGAATTATCATGTTGATACCGTGGGAGCTGAGAGACCCAATCGACATCGTGGATCCTCTCAAACTGTGGAGGAAATTCCAGCTGATATGAAACCTTGAAAACACATCCCAACACATCAAAGTTCTGATGAACTAGGGAGAAAGCTTTATTTCTCTGTAAACCACCATTTTCCACACTGAGGGGAGACCTTTAAGAACATATGGTCCCCAACCTAGACCTCCAAGGGACTCCTCCTATGATCGTCATATGATTTCTATTATTCCTCATCCTTCATTATCATCTTACTCAAAAGCTAAACTATCTCATTTGTGATATCCACTACCTCTAGTCCATGAAAAGATTATTTCCCTACCTTGGTGCAGCATACTGGTGAGTGACATGGTATTCCTTTCAAGGATATGAATGGTTCCATGCCCATTGTAGATGATAGATATTATTGTAAGAAAAATATTATAGGGAATGTGTTTTACCCATGATCCTTCGATGTACATAACACTTGCTCGTAGAATATCTTCATACTTTTGGATGGTCCTCTCTATTTGTCGATCCATCTGAGGGTGGAAAGTAGTTCCAAAGCATAACTGGGTTCCAAAGGCATGATAAAATCCCATATAGAGTCACTATATGAAACGTGTAACCCAATATGAGACAATAAATCTTGGAACTCCATGAACCAGTACCATCTCATCTGCATACCTCTGCGCTAGGGCACCCACTACGCATGACTCCATTTTTTCCAGGAATTGAGATGATTTCTTCAATCGATCCACCACTACCCAGATTGCATCCCAACCCCTTGTTCCCTGGGTAATACTATGACGAAATGCATCGATATATCATCCCACTTCAACTCGAGACATCTAAGGGCTACAACAGACCTCCAAGAAGACAGTGTTCATCCTTCACCTACAAACACACTTAGAACATTTAGACAAACTCTCCCACTACACACCTTATCCTGGGACACCAAAATTGTTCCCTAAAGCCTTGTAACATTTTAGATACTCTTGGATTAACCGACATGGGTGATCAATGAATATCATATAGGACTCCATCATGCATTACCACTGGGACAAACATCACCACATGCAACATCATATGATTCTGAATATCCTCCAACCACCCCTCTAGAGCATCACCCTAGGAAGAATGATCACATATCACTTCAGTATCGATGTCCCCCAACCGAGACTCCTACCACTAATGCATCATGAGAGAAATTAATTTCATCTAAAATAGATATCCCCTGCCATTATCCTCCCCAGTATCTAGGAACATAGACCCTAACTCCTCCATTCCCTTTCAAGCATTCATGGATTTTAGTACAACCTCCTTCGATGATGTCATAATCAAGGAATCGACTACCATATTCTTCTACCATGGGGTGTAATATATTTCTATGTCATAATCATAGAGGAACACCATCCACCTTCACTACTACAAATTAAGGTCTTGTTTTGAAAATATATACCTCCATTTTTTGTGATACATGTTGATCCCAAAGTGCTCCTCGATAAGGTAATTCTACCACAACATTAGCATGAACATGACCACTACAAGATCTAGATCATGGGTGGCATAGTTATAATCATGAGGAAACAACATCCTAGACCTATATGATATTTCTCCTCACTGTTTCATAATCACAAATCCCAATCCTAGGTTGGAAGTGTCATATAACACCTCAAACATCACCAGTTTTTCTAGAAACCAAAGCATCAAGGCACTGACCAACATCCTCGTAAGATAGATTAATGTTTCATGACACTACTCGCTCTATATGAAGGCCTGATCATTTCAAGTCAAAACATTCAATGGAGCTGCAACTCGAGATAAGTAAGGTATGAACCTCTGATAATAGCCTACTAGACCTAGTAATCCACAATCCTCCACCACATTCTTCGGCTTCACCTAACAAAAAACTTCATAAACAGATGATATGTCCATTGTTATCCCTTGATGAGACACTTCAGGTACATGGAAGTGCTTTTCTCGTGTATAGAACATGCACTTGGACAAAATTCTGTTGAGGTGGTTTTGTCAGAGGACCTCTAAGACAGTCCTCAGATGCCTGATGTGATCCACTTATGACATAGAGTAGACTCGGATTCCATTAATATACATGAATTCAAATCTATCTAGGAACTCACAAAAAATAGAGTTCATGAACCCCATGAACGAGTATGGATAATTCATGACACTGAAGGGAATGACCAAAAAATCGATATTTTTATACATACACCTAAAAAAATCCTATGATATGTCACCATCCTTTATCTCAACTATTGATATCTAGACCACAGTTTGATTTGGGAGAAACATCCTCCTCCCATTAACTAGTCAAAAATAATGTTGATCCTCGAAAGGGGTAAATGTTATTGACTGTCACCTGATTCAGTCTCTAGTAGTATATGCGTATCCTTAGAATACCATCTTCCTTCATCAGGAACAATACTAGAGCACCCCACAGTGACACACTAGGCCTGATGAAACCCCTCTTCATCCGGTCGTCAACCTGAATTTTCAACTCCCGCAACTCACAATTTTTCATCTGATAGAGATCCATCAAAATCGAATGGGCACCGAGTTTCAATTATATTCTAAACTCAAAATTACGTCAAGGGGTAGAGTGACAACCTATTCATGGAAGACATCCAAGAACTCAATAAAAACCACCATAACATCAACTATCCCTATATTTGTTGATTTCACTGATAGCTCAGCTAAATAATAAGGAAGCAGCTTCATACACCTTCTACCCTCTTGACAACTCTACTCACCAAAGAAGGCTACACGCTCTCCGCCCATATTTGAGAAGACTCACATTCTTCATAAAATGTTTATATCATTAATAAAAAGTAATCATTTGATTCCTAGGATGACATTGTATGGCCACATCTAAAAAGAATTAAGATCCCCACTGGACTGATGTGGCCCGAACATTTGTCTACATCCTTGAAAACATTAAACAGACTGGTCTGACCTCCAACTAGCATACTCAACACTAGAGGTATGGTAATTCTATATATGTATAGTCCTAGAGAATGGGATAGACTAGGAGAAACAATGGAGTGTGGACCTCTTCAATCAAACCATGCACACACATGATTACTAAACAGACTGATCGTACCTCGAACAACCTCTAGACCAACAATAACTGCTACATCAAGGGTGTGAAAATTCCCAATCTTAGATCCTATAACCCTTTTCTGTCGACCACCTCCCCAACCATACACCAGTTGAGGTCCCTGAGGAGAATCCTGAGGTCGGCCACCCCAAACATTGTTTACCCTCAGGGAAGCGAGTGCTCACTACCCATACTACTGGGAGTGTGTGACCCACAACTGTTGCTTCTGTGGTGGGTACTCAACATTCCGACCCCCACTATATGGTTATGGAATTGGTCATTGGTTCCAAATAAGTCCAGGACCACCATAGACAATTCACCACAGTCCCAGGCCCATAGGGAATGGGTGAGGACCTAGAGATCAAAACTGGAACTATTGGGGCTTAAATCTCTCTAGCTAAAACATGTAAGGCCCTGATTCCCGAGATGTGTTTTTGAAATATTTCCCAATTGACATACTCTGATGGATTCCTTCTCAAAGAACACCTCCCAATGATTTCATCCTATCCACTATGTCAGCTTTCTATTGAGCCTCTAAATTTGTTGGTAGTGTTAAAGGAGTAACAACATACTAAAGAGAAGGTTGGAGTGCTCTTTTATGTGTCTCATTTGTGACTCCACATCTAGAAAGAGATCTATTGGGGATAGGATGATATCATTGATCTTGATCCCTAGTTCCCTTCGAAAAATACACCCATTCTAGAGGGAGAGTTTCCATTCCATTTCCCTACCCATATCATGGATGAAAGGAGCATTACTCAGAACTCCTACTCAACGATTTCCCTTGAAACCTCATTTTTCATCCTCTCCATGCGGTGAATCATCCACAACTAACAAATTTCTCCTCTTCTTTAGCTCTCTGATAGAGGAACCTAGTACTCAGTCGAAGCCCAGATCATGTTGAAATCAATCACTGGCTCCTCAAGGCAACTGTTTATCTCAATGTCGTTGATATATCCCTTGTACTTTCCCAAATTATGCTGCTAGAAGGCAAGAAAAAAATACTTCCTGTGCTCATCTTCCTCTTCTTGATTATCCCTCCACTAATCAACCTGTTCAACCATTTGGGCCCCAAATTCTCACACCACACATGGGCGATGTCTAGGTTCCATAGCTAAAAATGTAAACAAAGAACTCCTAAGCTCCAGTTGTGTGAAAATTTTCATGAAAATAAATTTTAGCTCTTTATTTAAATTAAATCTCCAAAACACCAAAGACGCAAAATAACACAAGTAATTATGATGCATGTACCTTTCGTAGGGTCTCTACCTGACAATCATTGTAGCGTCACTTGGTTGTTCAATTGGTCCATAGTCCTTCCATCGGATTATGAGGGGCCCTATAATCCAGTGTCCTAGCCGGTCTTCCCCGGCCTATCTTACACATTAAGATTTCCTTAAAACATCTCACTACAATAACATGAATTCCTCGTTATGCCTAATTCCAAACCCCACCCCACCTCTCAAACACCCAAAACCTCCCTCAGTTACCATTTTTAAATGACCTACCTTCTTCAAGATGTGAAAAGGGACAACAAATTTTCACACCCTTCTTTATTCAAGATTAAAGAGAGATAATGACCCCCAAGTCATGAAAATAATTATCCCCAGAGTGGTGACCGGTTCCAAGTGTATATAATGTCACGTAATAAAGAAGTAATTACCCCTTTTAATTAAAATATAATGGGAGATATGTTGGTAAATCCAAAGAAACATTACAAACCAAAAGTAAATGTAATGAAAAAATCTATTCTCACATTCATGTTCAAAAGTAATGATCATAAAAGGTACAAAAAACTCAAAAGGAAAGAACCAAAAGAAAAATACAAAGAGGAAAATCAACTAATCTATAATCCCAAGGTATTAATATCCATCATGTTCATCGAAGTCCTCCCAGAAACATGATAGTAGTGTTACAGACATAGGTTGAGTATACAAGTATTCCCAGTAGAAAAACAAAAACAACACATGCACACATGATGGAACGTACTATCATCAATGTGAGAAAAAATATAATCTCAAAGAACCTACCAAGGAATACAAACAATCCCAAGTTCACCAACGAACATTAAACAAATAATGCTTGTCTGGTAAATTAGTAGTATAAGAACATCAGTATTTGGGTACCCCACCCCACTTCCCCACTAGTTAACTTGTCATCCCAAACAGATAACGTCTTTATGCTACCACTCTTCCCATGCATAGAACCACTACCAAAACATACATGAAAACACCTAGGCCACAAGCCACACACAATCCCACCGGAAGATACCTAGGCTACAACAACCACGACTCTCAGTCAAAGACACCTGGGCCTCATCCCAAATACATTTGAAAAAATTATCATGGTCTGGAAACACCTTGCCTCTCATCCACATCAAACCATCCAAAATGATCCATGAATATGGTAAGCCTCAATAAATTACAGCATAACTGAATGCACTCTAGTGGTATGATCCAAAAGATTGTGTGAGTAAGAAAGTCAGTAACCAGCTATCCATCCTCCGACCAAGATATTGGGAATGACACCCTCCCCCATGAAATGGGGTTGTTTAGCACATGGATCTAAAAAAGGGTGGGGTGTGTATAGAAATAACTTAGAACAAGAATTTATATATAGGTAAGAAAACACTCACCCCAACCTATGGGTTCCAATATAGACAATCAACCCTCCAGAACCACATTTTCTACTATCCCTATATGCACAACCACAGAACAAGCACTTCTAATGTTTAACCAAACCACTTTATCTTATAACCACTATTCATTTATTAAATTAGGGATTGACATTAACTTATTATATAACTTCTTGGAAAATTCCAACAACAATAATATAAAAATAACAAACAAAACTATATTTCCAGTCCCACTGCATTCCCTCATTCAACCACTACCAATTAACATTATTAAATGTTATACCACACAATAGTTATATCACAACCTAACTCAGCATCCCTAATTCGAAAAAATTCCCAGATGTAGTCTCACTATATACATGGTCATAAACACATCACTATCCCACTGCCTTATGTCGTTCGAGTACCATGACACAAACAATGGTATTTCAGTTGCTTACAAGTCCATCCATTCAGAAATTAATCAGTCTCTCAAACATGGATACCAACAAACTCCTTGTACTTCCCCACAAACAAATCACACAATAACTACTATTAAATCATATCCTTGCGCTAGAAAAATACCAAACCCTTCTCATGGGGTTTGCCCCTCTATCCACCCATGTACCCATACATGTCTTCCAAATAGTAGCACTACACAACTCACACAGGGTCACAAAACTCTATAGAACACAACTCATATCCACACCTATAAACATGATGTGTGTAAACATATTCATATTTGGTAAAGATACTTTTTATAATCCACTAGATTAATATTGGTGATCATACAAGGGTTTTCATCTTGGGGAATCAATTTTAAATAACCACGTGTACGCGTTTAAGATTTTTTCATGTTATGGCCGATTATCAAAAATCATAACAAAGAAAACATGACACCACCAGTCTGAAAGAATATACCTTCAATAGACCTGATATTCTAAAGTCATACCACCACAATAAATCCATATTGAAAAAATTGTAACAAAAAAATAAATTAGGTGATCGAACAGTAAACCACCACCAGATCACTATTTTATTACCACATTATCTTTTGGTTATGTACATTTATTATTTCTTTTCCTGCTTTAAGAAGGTATTCACCCATTATTCACAAAGAACCATTAGTATAACCCCACACATGATTCATAAATAAGAAGAGGCGGATGGAAATTTTACCAGATGATCAAAGGTTTGAAGTTACTAGTTTTAAGAAATGGGAATTTCTCGAGAAGTAGAGAATAACTCTAAGGAAATTGAGTGGGATGGGCTTTAAAACAACACAATAATCATTTATTTTGGAATCCTCTAGATGAACCAGTAGGAAATGGAATACATATTGGGAAGGGATGTTCTCAGTATTGAAGATCCATATCCTATATTATAGGAAGAACGGCTTTAAAAGGAATTTATGTGGGATCGTGGTAAAGAGAATGTAGTTTTAGTATCTCAAATCCCCATGAATGTTAGGACAATAATGATAAAATAAATATCCTTTAAAAAACAATTAAAAATATCAAAGAATGGTTTAAACATAGTTTAAATCAAATAAGTGGTAAGTGTGGTGAAACTAGAGGACTGGGAAAAACTCGGAAAACTGTAAATGAGACACCGACGCAGAGCCACCATTGGGTGAGCTACCGACGCGACCTACTGATGTTGATCCACAAACTCTGACCTACTGACGCAACGAACTACCAAAACAATGACCTACCAATTCTACAACCTATTAATGCCATGACCTACCGATGACCAAACTCACAGATATCGACTCCCATGACTAACCGATACTGACGCCCCTAACACACTGATGTTGATGCCACTGAATCACTGATGTCGATGCCCCTGAGTCACTGATGCACTGACATGTTAAAGAACTAACGTGACACTGCACTGACATGCTGACGTTGATGCCTTAGGTCACCGATAAAAAAATAGAAAAAATAGAAAACTCAGGAAATGAGCCACCATTGCCACCCAGAACACCCTAAACACTAATTTTCACAAAGGGAGGGCTTGGTGAAGTCTGGGTTATGTAATTTATTTATAACTAATAAAATTATTTAAAGTTAAAATGTTGTGTTTATAATACTATGATAAAATATTTTAGAAACATTAGTAATATCTTAGTCAAATAACTATTTATATTCACATATATCAGAAAATAATTTACATAAAATATATAAATTAAAATCTTAAAATTAAATTTTTTATTTTAGATAAAAAATATAATTTTACATAAGAAAATAAATTACAATTTTTGTGAATAAAATTATGACTACTATGATTAATGTCAATGACATTTATAATGGTAAAACAATTTTTTTCAAGTAATTGTCCTATTAATATTGTTTAATTTTAATATAATCAATTAAATTAAAATGATATCTTTTATGAATGTTAAATGTGATTTATAATTATATATTATTATATTAACAGACATTTAATGTATAACCAATTCTATATAACATAAGGAAACAAAACGGACAAAACTCTATTTTTTGCTGACATCATTTTTTTGTATATAAAATTTTTTAATTTGGAAGAAAATATAATATTATATATAAATTTAATAAAATTGAACTTTTATTAAAATTAGGTTTACATTGATCAAATTTTGTAATATTTATTATTTTATAAGTTTCTCCAAATTGAAATTAGTTATTTGAATTCTAGTTACCATGGAAAAGAAGTAATAGTTAAAACATAACATAAATTTAAATTAATTTTTTTTAAACATGTATTAAAATACATAGTTAAGGATTTGAGATCCATATATCAAACCAAAATCCATTATTTCAAGATATTTGCGTAATATACCCTTTAATATTATTATAATATCATTGAAATTTAAAAGGTGTTCACAAATGATCTATTTTCCACACTAATCACATTGAGAACTTAAACCCCTTAATAATACACCAATTACATAAAATTACATTCTTAATAAATAAATTTATTTTCCTCCCAGAATCCAATAACATTCTTATACATCTCTACATTTAAATAGTTAAACTAACCACTTCGTTTCGAAGGATTCTATCAAGAAAATGATCATAGTTGCTATGTGAGTATTTCATAATCTATTACATTTTCATCATAATAAGTAACTTAAAAACTAATATTTACCCTATTAATATGATAAAAATTACATTATTATCATATTTTTTTCATTATATTGATTTATCAATCTATAATTATTTTTATTGTCCCCTTATAAATAAGACATCAATCGTGCATTGAGCAAACTACCTCCTCCATGAAGTTACACATTTATTATTTTAATCTTCATTTTATTAATTTATAAAAACAACAAAAAAAGATTATTGAACTTGAAAAAAAATATATATATATATATAATTTAATTATTCATCTATTATAATGATATTATACACTTCTATAACCATACTCACCAATCAAGATATAGCGTGTTAATAATTAGTTCAGTTTGACTACATACTTGAATATCACTATAAAACACTATCATAGTAGATTATATGAAATTAAATACTATATTTGGTTAACTTTAATTATAAATTAAATTTTTTTTATTATGGTGTGGTTATAATATTTATATAACACATTATTAAAATATTATTTTGTTATCTAAAATTACACAAATAATACAACACCATTTCAATTTGGAAGCAATCATAAGAACAAAATATAATAAACAAATATATTATAATGATAAATTATCTATATAAAGAATATATATAACAATAAAAATTTATGAATGATTTAAATAACATTAATTTGATTTATTAAGATGCTAGGTGAATGCATAGAATAAGTCTATATTAAGGTATGTATTTTCATTTCAAATCCAGTTTTTGATATTTTTGGTATTATGAAACTAATTTCATTTATGTTTTTCTATAATAAATTTCTGATATATGATATATAGAATTATATTTATAATGTATAACATTTTTTATGAATAAAAATATAATTATTCAAAGGGTTTTTTAAAAGTGAAGGCCGACGCGGGCGACTCATGGTTCTAGAATGGTGATGATGAATCTTTTGAATTTTGATTTTTGAATATTTTTGATCATGTGCGTGTCATGGGAGTAGTACCTGGTTAGAGTGCGAGGCGCAGGGATGTTTGAATTTTTAAATTTTGAGATTTGTATGATGAAATGTGTTTTTGGAGGGTCCGTGTATGTTGTTCCAATGAATGTTCTCCAGGGTTTCCACTTTTTTTTAAAGTTCCTTTTTAATAAAATAAAAAATTATTTGGATGGGATATATAATTTCTTATTCATTGTAAAAACCATTCCACATCATTTCATTTTCATCACATGGTAATTTATCAAATGTTACCCTAGTTGTAAGGATTGTTCGTAACCAAATTTTTTTATTTAGCAATGACAATCGTCTTTGACATAATTTTTTTTCTTATTTATGTCACGACCCATCCTCGGGGCCCGCGCCGTGACTACCCCAAGCCCGCCTTCCATAGGCCAGGGGATGGCGACTAGCACCAAAGGGGAAAAATCCCGATAACTGGGAAGGCATTGCCTTTATAAAAGAAAACAAGCACCACAGAGTACAAGCGGAAGAAAAACACCAAGTAAAAAAGAAAAGCTGAAAAGTAAATGGGCCAGAATACAAACCCAAAAGAAAGTATGACTACAACCGAACAAATTACAACAGCAAAAAGACAAACGGCTGGAAGAAGGAAGCAGCTCCTGGGTCGTCCTCCTCGGATCCTACCTGAAGGGTAGGTACAAATAGCGCAGCTCATGGTCGTCCACCATGGATCCTACCTGAAGGGTAGGTACAGATAGCCTCCTCCACGCTCTCGTCCGTCAACCTCCTCAGTGAGTCGTCACGCCGTGTATTCCACCTCCGGGTACTGACTCGTCGTTTAGTCCACCTCCGGGTACTGTCCAGTCCTCGAACACTCGGCCTCCGTCAGCACTGACCGTCGTCTGCAACTAACACAACGAGGTACGAGCATAGCCCATGCAGGGGTGAGTATAACGATACTCAGTAGGGTCCCCGAGACTCTCAAGGTCTCACTAAACCAACAAGGATAACCACAAAGAAAATCTCAACAGATAACCTCTACTTAGGTATATGCCCATACATATACCTAAGTTATCAAGTAACCCATCTCAATCATGAGGAAACACAAGGATTGTGAAATCAACGGACAACCACTACCCAGGTATATGCCCATACATATACCTAAGTTAGCAAGTGACCCATCTCAATCATGAGGTAAACACAAGGTCAAAAGTCTCATCTCAAACCAGGATTTTCATTAACGAAACCATAACTACTGAAGAGCTCCGTCTCTGGAGTGTACAATGGTCCTGTCACGACTCCGAGGTACTGCTCACTAACCTAAGACTGCTGAAGTACTCCTCCTGTCGAGTACCGCGGGTCACCACCCAAACATAGTAGTGCTTCCCGCCGAGGTATGACACCCAAACACAGTAGTGCACACCCCCTTGTAGCCTGCTGAGGTACTCTCCGGACGAGTACCGCGGGTCTGCACTGTCACACAGGTAGTGCTCCGTCCGCCATGGGTCTGCACCTCAGAAAGTAATGCTCCGTCCACTGGTCTAGTCGACTCACTCCAAGTCGAGTCGGTCAAGCAGTCGTCGGGTCTCAGCCAGCTACACGGTCCTCGTACTCCACACGCTCGTCTCTGGGAGGGTCTGCTCCATGACCTACAGGTCGATACTCCAAGTATCTCAAAGTCCCATGAAGAAGTATCTCAAAGGACCGCCTCGTCATAGAGGTCTCAACGCAACAGACGGCGCGTCAATCGGATGCCCGGTCTGTGAGTTACTAGCCTTTTCGTCCCAGGGGCCCGGTTGGTTTCGTGAGTGAACCAAATCCGGCCGTATCTCAACTGTACCCCGAACTCTCATAGGGTATACTCATAGGGACCATTTCTCAACGAGATCACCAACGCCGCTGACGGTTCGTCAAATGGACGTTCTGTCAGAAAGGTATCAGCTTTTCCGTTCCTGGGGCCCGGTTGGATTTCTGTGCGATCCAACCCGGCCACTATCCATCTGCATCCAAATCTCGGGCGTAGAATGCCAAAAGTTCCGTATCGTCAATAGGAACTCAACGCAACAGACAGCGCGTCAATCGGACGCCCGGTCTGAGAGTTATTGGCTTTTTCGTTCTAGGGTCCCGGTTGGTTTTTAAGGCAATACCAACCCGACCGTACTCCATCAGCGTCCAAACCTCGGGAGGAGTATGGCAAAAGATCCGTCTCATCAAGAGGAATTCAACGAAATAGACGGCGCGTAAATCGGACGTCCGGTCTGTTAGTTATTGGTCTTTCCGTCTCACACCCACCCTGGGAAACTTCCCAGGAGGTCACCCATCCTGATCACTACTCTAGGCCAAACACGCTTAACTTTGGAGTTTTAACCACGTAGGCTCCCGAAAAAGAAGATGCACCTTGAGTATAGTATACCGAAACGACCGTCTCGATCCAAGGATCGTGTTGCCGCTGACGGCGAGTCGTTTGGAGGCCCGTAGCCCAAGATACGGTCATTTGACCAAAAGTGGTCCGAAACTGGGGGTCTGGGCCCGGGCCGACCTGGCCCAACCCCCCCTAGGTCGGCCAAACCGGGTCGACCCGCCCCGGGCGGCGACCCGGCCCGACGACCCGGCCCGACGACCCGGCCCGACTCGGAAAACCCGGCCCGGCCGGCGGCACGGCGGCGCGGGCCGGTGCGGCGGCGCGGTCCGGCGCGGCGGCGTGGACCGGCACGGCGGCGCGGCCTGGGCGCCGTTCAGGTGCCGCGCGCGGGGGGCAAAGCCCCCCCCCCCTTGAGAACCGCGACACCTTATTTGGGGCCGCTTTTGAGACCCGGTCGGGGGAAATTAATTCCCCCGGTCTCCACTGCCCGGCCGGCCCGCACTGGCTGGCCGGTTTCACCAGCAAGGACCGGCGACGGCCGGTCCTTCCTTCACCGACACCGGCGGCCCGGTGCCGACCGCCGGTCATCTTGCTCCACCGCGGCCCGGAACCGGCCGCGGCCTATGCCGTTCGGGGCGATGTGACAACATCACTTCCCTCTGCCGTGGCCCCGCTCCGGTCGCGGCGCCTTTGACTTTCTTCGACGCGACGCGACGGCGTCGCGTTCTTGGATTTCATTCCACGGTGTGGTGCGACAACGCCGCGTGTATCTTCCGCAATAAAACGCGTGGTGCGACGGCACCACGTTTTCTCGTATCATCTTCAAGAAACCATCACGAAAAACAACGGAGGAGGGTCGGCCTTGTTTGTGCGGTCCGACCCCCTCGTGTTATTTGATAACAAAAAGGGTTTTAATCCACGATCATATCCAAGTTTGTATTCACGAACAATTAAATAAATAAAAACCCTCAATCATCAACCGCTTGATCGGACGATCTGCGGATCAACCCGGTATTGGTTGGTCCGCACTCGTCGTTTTTTTCCTCAAAAGATAAGAGAATTCCAAAATAAAATTCCCCTACCTCGGCTTCAAGAACAGAGTTCTTCAACGACCCGCCGAAGATAAGCATCGCGTAGGTCGGGCGTCGTTCCGTCTAGGTTGGTGGGAGAAGATCTCGGTGAAGTTGAGCTGAGACGCCACCCTCTGTATACTTTGTAGGCGGCGGTGCTTCCCTTCCTTACTCCGGTTGAAGAGGGTCGGAGGTGTTGCTTCACGTTCTTCGGAAATGTGGAACGTTCTTCCTCGAGAGGTTGGTGATCTTCCAAGAGTTCTTCTCCTCTCCTTAGTTCTCCCCACAAGGTTTATGCCAACCCAAAAAGAAGAATATAATCTCTCTTTTTAATGATGGCAAAATGAATTCAAAAGAATTAAAACACTCAAAATAATTAATTATGTTGGTTTAATTAATTAATTGCAAAGTGTTGGCAAGAATTTCAAAAGATTGAAATTCAAATAAATAATACTTAACTCACCTCATTAATTAATCAAGTTGTCAAATATTAAAGAATGTGAGTTAATGGGGAGTTGGAATGTGAGGGGTTAAGAGGGTTATCGAGTTTAAGGAATTTGAAAAGGTGGGGGGGGGGGGGGGGTTCGTGTGGGACCCACCCTTTCAAATATCCACACATGGGAAGTTGGATGGATGTGGGCCCACCAACAACTTCCCATGGGAGAAGTTAACCACTTAACATTGTTAAATTTTGATTTAACAATTTTATTCTCTTTTTTAATTAAACCCCAAAAATTAACTTCTCCTCCCGCACAAACGCAACTACGGTAAAGGTTCTCTTAAGTGATTACCGGCGTTGCGAGTTCATCGGTGCAATCAGATTTCAATTCCAAGCACCGGTTCAAAAGATATAAATTCCCGCTCGCTCGTTCACTGAACGTACCCGAGCCAAACTTCGGAAATTAATTCCGGGCACACCGGGCCTCGGAATCAGGCGCCGTCAGAAACTTCGTTCTTGTAAAATTCCAAAGAAAATTAAGAAAAAAATTTCCTTGAAATTTCCAGGTATTTACAATTTCCACCCATTGAATTTATTAGTTGGTTCTACATTTATTTTATATTACATTAGATATCAAAAAAATATCACACCGTTTTGAAATAATTCATTTGACAAATATTATTTTGGCTGTATGGGATTTTTATAACTATAGTCTTATTTCCTTGAGTAATATAGTTTCATAATAAAACTCATTCTTCCATTCATTGGTTCATCCATCATAATATAATATTTTATTTTTCTTTTACTTCCTTTTTTGTTAAATATATATTTCAGAAAAATATTCATTTTTTTATATTTTTAGAATGTGATAATTCATTAATGGTCTCTCTTAAGGTATTAAAAATATGTTTTTATTTAATATTCATATTATTTGACTTTCTCTAAAAATTTATCCAAGATAGATATGTTCTCAATATGAGGCCTAATAATAGGCCATTCTTTTTAAAATTATTTTTTTTCAAATTGTTTTCAACCCACCTTTAAGATGAATCATTTGGAAGTGACCAATAACATTTTCTTATACATAAACAAAAAAAATGTTTTACATAGGCTCTTTTCAGAAAGCACATCCTTTTCCATATTCATTTTAAAATGGATTTTCCCTATTTGGATTGATGATTTACTATTTAAATGGTAATATATAAATTTTTATTTTAGTGTAATGGACTCATGTTAGATAAAAATGTAATTCATGATCACTTATTGGTTAGTATAATTAAATAATTGTTTTATAGATGTTTATCATCTATATAATCATCCTTATATGTTTCCATTAATATTTGGGGTTATGATATTTTACAAATATACACCATATTAATCAATATTTAATATTATTATATTATTCTATCATTTAATTAATAACTTATGAATATTACATGAAACATTGGATTTAGGGATTATTACATACAACGACATTCCATTTTTTAATTAAGAACTATTCAAAATACAATTATTTTTTTCTAATTTAAATTTGTGTTGACCACTCAAAGATTTTAATATGTATTTTTTATAAATTAATATCTTTCCTCAGTATGGGTTATGATAATTTTATCCCTATTATTTTTAATGCCCCGACCCGAGTTACCTTAAGTTGGTGCACTATTACATAACACATGCATGATACGAGGAATCATGTCCCGTAAGACCAATTAGTTTATTAGCTTTGGAAGTACTAGATACATTCAAAAGTTTTACATTACATCACAAAATAAAATCAAAAACAAAATTTTATCCACTTTTTAACACACTTATATACATATCCTATCCCTAAAGGTCAACCATACAATACTTCTTCCCATCTTGGAAAAAATAAAACATAGAATGTGGTGAGCACAAATGCTCAGTAAGGATAACAGAACAGCAAAAACATTAGTAAATAAGCTTAAATATTTAAATAAATGTATAAGACTAAAAAAATCCTTTTAATCATAATCTTCAACATAATATGGAAAAGATAAAATCAAATAATTCCATTACTTATTCACATGGATATTCTACTAGTCGAATAATCACATGGAATATCAATAAACACTTTTATAATGATGGAATGCATAATGAAAGACATTATAACCACATAGTTGAGGCCTTGTTCCAAGACTGTAAATTTGATTTTGACAAGGCCTTCTTCCAAGGAACTAGTTTGAATAATGATACCTAACAATGCATCTAGGAGGTATTGCAGGATCCACTCGTCACTTTCTAAGTCCAATGCATTCCTCTTATGAAAAGGTTTAAACAGTACATAAACATTCATATTAAAACTAGCATACGAAATGTCAATACATTATCAATACACCATGAATGGTAAATAAATAACACATCCACAGTCAAACATATCTCAAAAATATCAATTCAATATGGAAGAGTTTTACCATAATAAATAAATTTCGAACATGTTTAAAATCCATCAAAAGATGTTGACATAGATTAAATGAAAACTATTTGAAATAAATAACTCTTTCTAATCTGAAATCATTTAAAAGTCATATAATTAGAAAAGAATGAATTTAAATTGACAATATATTTATAATCCTGTATGAGATGATTCTATCATGATATAACGACATAAAATAGCCAAACACGTTGTATAAGTTAAAAAAATACATTCCTGCCTTAATTTTGACGAAAAGGTCATATAGTATCTAGTTTGGAAAATGACCGAAAGATTCCTTTCAACCCATTTTATAAAAAGTAAAACAAGTTAATAAATGAATTTAACCCATAGTCTAGTAAATAGTTAAAATGTTTTGAAATACATTTTTAAGAAACATGGTTGTGGATGATAAAGAGGTCCCAGTAGATACTTAGGTAAAAACAACCTCAGATTATAAAGAGATTGTGAGATTAAACTATACATTATAATTTTCCTTGGTCAATGGTATATTAATCTACTTCATAATAGTTAAATCATTGTTATTAAATTATACAATAACTATATATATAAATATGATATCATATATTATCCTCTAATATTAATTTGTTAATAATATTTTATCAGTATCAGCATTTCGGTGTTAATGGATATGTTTTCTTTTATATACTTAGTTATGTGAGCCATGTTTTTTATGTATAGGATGTATTTTATTCATATTCAAAATGATATTATGTTCAAAAAAAATTATTTTTAATCATAAAATTAAAACTATTCATGAATGATTATGTTGGGGAATGAATCTCATCATGTTCATGGAGATGGTACGCACGAGCGACGATATTATTATATTGGTTGTGAAATAATATGTAATTGGATGGTATATCATATAAAAATAATATTTAACATGTTTTATTCGTTATTTACATTAGTTATACTCATTATTATACCTATCCAATAATGAAGTGTTTGAATTACAAACTACACCACGACGTGTAGACGGTAAGCCGTACGTATGCACATATGGTGATTCTATCATTCATATGGTGGATAGAATAGTGAATCTTATTGTACAATTTTTATAATAAAATAAAAGTATTTATAAGATCCAAGAATTATTATTTTAGAATGGAAACAAAAAATAAAGATGAAGTGGAAGAAGAAAAGAATATATAATATGTGAATAAATATTTACCTCTTCTTCTGGTTTTATTTGATTTGATCTAAAGAGCTTCATATGTTGTATTTTTTACCAAAGGATGGCCTCTGTGATGATGGGAGGGAATCTTGGAGGATATTTGGGTAGGGGTTAGTGAGTCCAACTGTCTTTGGAGGTGTTCCATTAAGAGAATGGGATGTACCCTTTTATAAGAGAGGTAAGGGTCACTTTATGAATAGTTTGAAATATTATATTATAATGTAATCATTTTCAGTTTCTAATGGATCCAAAATGATTTATTTCTAGAAAAAGGTGATGATGGGTCGAAAAAATCACAACCAATAGTTTAATATAGGTTTAATTCACCATATTAACCATTTCTTTTAGATTTTACTCTTTGTTAAATAGTTTGACATTTATCATACGTCATTGTATTTTTATATTATATGGTTAATAAACATTCTATAAACTACTAAGATAACCCCAAGTAGTTCATTAATACTATATATAACTTTATTTAAATCATTTTTCCTATATTTAGGTTTTTAAGAATATTATATTAATTAATAATATAGTATTTGTTTTAAATCTCAATTATGTTAATTTAGACACTATTTATTATTTGATTTTTTTGAAAGCCATAAAAACGTTATAACATAGAATAAAATTTATTTTATCAATACTAAAATGTCATATTAACATATATAATTAGTGGAATTAATCTGAAGTCTCAATTTAAATTAATTTGGATATTTATAATATCAATTATTTTAATATTTCATTAATAAGGAAATCACATCATCATCATTGTGTCAAAAATAAAATAAATTATATAATGTCCAAAAATTATAAATAAAATACCATTATGTGAGAAATATTTTTAACCTTATAATTAATACTTTTAATCAAATTTATATTGTTTTTCCTTAGATTAAAAATATTTTAGTTATGAAACTTTGAATTTAACACTTTAATCTCTTCATTAAATAAAATAATAATAAATGTCATAATCTAATCCTAGTGTACCAAAAGGATCATATTTTATTCATATGTTTTTTTGGTCTAATTACTCTTATACAATAAAATCAGGACATTTTTTAGGGTAATTATGATATCATATTTACCCGTAATTACCATATTTACTTTTAACTGTGGTAAATATGTCCAAAGTAACTATTCACCAGAAACTGTTTTCATCTTATTGAACCAAAATTTTCTTACTGATATCTACCCTGTGACTCAGATTTTTAAAATTCAACTCACAGAAGTGGTAATATTATATTTTATGAAAAATTTTCAAATGCTCTTTGGTAAAAATTTCAATAAAATTTTATATATCTAAGCATATTATAAAATGAACCCAAAAAATTACATTGAACATAAATTGGTATTATATAAATATTTTTAGCTAAAAGAAATTAAAATAATACAACAAATTACTTAAATAAAATGTCAGTTTTAAAAAATAATGCAATGTATTTCACTATTGATCCAAAATTGAATGCTTTAAAAAACCATAAATTCACCATAAGGTATATTTGATATTCTGAATCCAAAAATGAAGTCCATTTTGAAAAATAAAATTTATAAGATTTCAAAAAGTGGGTATTACTATTCTTAACAGCTACTTTGATTGGTCGTGGTGTGTTAAAACTCCATGTTGCGTACAACGCAAGCTACTGCACTATTCAAATGAATACGTATCGTGGATGCATGGGGTGTTACATTCTGCACTCCTTAAAATGATTTCATCCTTGAAATTTCTAGTATATTATTTCATAAAAAAACTTGGGTGGTTTTTTTTCATTAGTTCCTTAGGCTCCCATATTGCCTCTTCCATCTTATAGATTCTCTATAGAACATTTACTAGATAAGTCGTCTGGTTTCGTAGCACTTGTTCTCTGGTATCAAGAATTTTGACAGGCTCTTCACAATACGACAGATTAGGTTTTAGTTTAATTTTCTCATAGGGGAGTACATGTGTTGGGTTAGGAATGTATTTTCTCAATAGTTATATGGGGAACACATCATGAACATTGGAGAGACATAGAGGAATTTCCATACGATAAGCTACATCCTCAATTCATTCTAGAATATCGAATGGTCTGATGTACCTGGGACTCAATTTACCTTTCATACTGAAACGTATAACACCCTTCAATGGAGATATCTTCAAGAAAACATTTTCTCTTACTTGAAATTCCAAATCCTTACTTCATTAATCAGCATAGGTCTTTTTCATACTTTTGGATACTTTGATGTGGGTTTGGATAATCTTCACTTTTTCCTTTGTTTTTCCTTAACATGTTTTGGGCCTACGAGTTTTCTTTCACAAAGACCATTCTATCACGTTTGTGTGTCACACCTATTTCCTTATAATTCCTCATATGGTGCTATCTGAATACTTTAATAGAAGCTATTGTTATAGTAAAATTCTACCAGAGGTAAATATTGATCCCATATACCTTGAATGTCAAGCGAGCAAGATCTCAACATGTCTTCTAAGGTTTGAATAGTCTGTTCTAATTACCCATCCGTTTGAGGTTTGTAGACAGAGCATGAATGAAGTTCAGTATCCAGGGACTTTTAAAGACTTTTCCAAAATTGTGATATAAAATGGGGATCATGATCACAAACAGTCGATATGGGAACACCCTATAGTGTTACAAATTCATTAATATATAGTCTTTCTAGACGTTCAAGTGGTAAATCTTTTCTTATAGCAAGAAAATGTGATGAATTGGTATGATGATCAATAGTGAACCATATAGAATCATTACTTCTATGAGTCATTGGTATCCCCATGAAAAATTCCATTGTAATATTATCTCATTTCCACTTAGTTATGGGAAGAGGTTTAATGACTCTTCTCGGTTATTGTCCTTCTGATTTCACTTGTTGACAAACCATACATCTTGACACAAAATCAGCAATCTCCCTCTTCATTTTGTCCAACCAAAATGTTCTTCAAATCTCAATACATCTTGGATCTCTTAGGGTATATAAAGAAATTGGATCTATGAGCATCATCCAACAATTCCCTTTTTAGATTAGATATGTTAGGAACACAAAGTCTCTTCCCAAATTTTAAAATTCCATTTTCATATATGATATCACTCAATCTCCCACCATTCAAAACATTAATCTTCTTTTGAAACACCTCATCATTAGTTAGAGAACTCTTTAACCTCTCATGTAATGATGGTTTGGAAACCATTTAAACAGAATTGATGTTTCACCTTCCATGGTTATTCCCATAACCATCTTTACAAGATCCATGAACATAGTATCCCTTTAAACTCTCATCTTGTTCAAAAATCCATGATCTTTTTTGGTCAAAGCATCTTCCACCTTATTTGCCTTCCCCAGGTGGTAGTGTATAGTGCAATCATAATCCTTTTGTAGTTCAAAAAATAGCCTATGACTCATGTTGAGTTCTTTTTGTGATAAAATATTCTTCAAACTCTTCTAATCAGTATATATCTCACATTTTTCACCATAGATATTGTGTCTCCATATTTGTAGAGAAAATATTACAGCATCTAATTCATGATAATGAGTGGGATAATATTTTTCATGAATTTTTTCCTGCCATGATGCATAGGAAATAACTCTATTATTATTTATAAGGACACGACAAAGTCCTTTCATTGAAGCATCACTATACATAACAAACCCATCATTCCCTAATGGTAGAGTCAAGATAGTCTCATTGACTAATCTACTAATAATTTCATCAAAAAATTCTTCACACTCATTTTTCCAAACAAATTTATCCCCTTTACGTGTGAGCTCGGTTAATTGTTTATCCATCCAGGAAAAATTCTAGACGAAATGTCGATAATAACATGATAAACCAATAAAAATACATACCTCTGTTATACATGTTGGTGTTTTACATTCATGGATTGCATTTGTAATTGAAGGGTCAATAGATATTCCATCCTTAAAGACAATATAGAAAAGAAAAGAAATCTCTAGATGCCAGAATTTACATTTTCTAAACATCCCATATAATTCATTTCTTCTAAGGGTTTTCAGAATAGTGTGCAAGTGATTTTTCTGATCTTCATAGCTTTTTGAATATACCATGATATCATCAATAAATACCACTACAAAGTCATCAAGATATTCCATGAAAACTCTATTCATCAAATCCATGATGACATAAGGGGCATTAGTTAATCCAAAAGGAATTATTGTAAAATCATAATGATCGTACCTAGTTCAAAATGCAATTTTTGGAATGTCTTCCTTCTTCACACGCAACTGATGATATCCATATCGAAGTTCAATCATGGAAAAATATTGAGCTCCATGAAATTGGTCAAATAAATCATAAATGAGAGGTAGGGGATGAATTTTATTTATTGTTATATCTTTAATCTCCCTATTTTCAATGCACAACCTCGTAGATCTATCTTTGTTCTTAATAAAAATCCATGGGTTCCCCATAGAGAAAAACTAGGGTGAAGAAATCCCATATTACTCAATTCCTATAATTGTTTCTTTTATTACACTAATTCCACAGTGGCCATTCTATAAGGGGTATTCGATATGAGCCTCAAACTAGGAATTAAATCAATGGAAAACACAATTTTTCGTTCTGGTGGATGTCCAGGTAAATCCTCTGGAAACACATAATCATATTCTTGAACAAAAGGTATGTCCTCTATTCGAACATTCTTTTCCTCACCTATAGTCAGTTCATTATCTTCTTCCCTATTAATTGAATTTAGTAGAGATACGGGGGTTGATCCAAATAATAATCTAGTGGTGATTCTTCTTCTCAAATGATAAGGTACTCTTGATCATCATAAAAAATTGTATCCTCCATTTTCATACAATAAATTTTTGCATCATGGTCCGAAAGGCAATCAATTCTGAATATTATATCAAATTTAATAATTTTTATGATGATTATATTAAATTAAATAATGGTTATGACGACTATATCAGTAGATATAGAACATTTATATGACATAATGGGAACTGATTCACAAAACCTTGTTGCGATGTTACTTCCCTTAGGTGTTTTGACTGAAAACTCCCTTGTTAATTCAAATTGAAAATATGTAATTTTCATATAAAACATGGAAGATATGAAATAATGAGATGATCCAAATCAAATAAATCATTGGATAAACATGAGGAAACCCTTAAATTAGCATCCACCATGTCTTTTGGAGCATCAACCTCAACAGTAGTGATCGCATAAGCTTGGCCTTTCCCCCTTTGACTTTTCTAAGATAATTTCTCATGGCTTTATTAAAATTCATTTTCATAATGCCTCTTTTTTTTAAAATTATAGTTTTCCACATAGACAACCACTTTCTAAACCTTGTAATCATGAGCTTGGTGGACTTTTTCACCACACTTTTAACAAAATCATATTCACTTCAGGCAAGTACCCAGGTGTTTCTTTCCACATTTACCTCATGATGAATATTCATGTTTTCCCTTATTATCCTTATTTCCATTTCAAGAGTGTTCCTCAGATCTCTTTTTCTCTTGTTTTTCTTTGATGTTGTAAGACATAGAGAATTACTTTTCGGTCTTGATAGTGCATTAGACAATATCTTCGTACGATGAGAGGCTCTGTAAGAGAAATTCGCGTTGGAGAAATGGTTTTAACCAATCAATAAATCAATAAAACTTACTCGATGGGTTACACATATAATCTCCTACATGCCTTGGTGACCTTGTAATGTTAGTCTCACCCTTTGCGATATTCACATCCTCATTTTTCTTCAGACTTAGAAATTTTCTTTCCATATCTGATTGATGGTCATGAGGAAATTATTCTTCTAAGAAAATATCATTAAACTCCCTCTAATCCATGTTTGATACATCTTCATCTCCCATTGTGTTTTGGATTAACGACCACCAATGATATGTATCTCCCGTGAGGCGATAAATTGAAATGACCACTTTTTTCCTTTTGCTACTCCCAAAGCATTAAATATTTTTTCTAAGGAATTTATCCATTGCTCAGATACTAATGGTTTTTTTACTCCCATTGAATGTTGTTGGTTTTTTCCTCAAGAAGTGGTCCAACATTGATCCTCCATGATGTGGATCAAGGTGCTCCATATAGGTAACTTTATTATTCATAACCCGAGTGAGTTTTCCCCATATGGTGATAAGCACATCAGCACTAGTTGCATCACCAACTCCACTACAATTATCCTGAGTAGGAAAGAAATCACTAAATGGATTATCTGCGTTAATACTATTTCTTTTACATCTACTAAGAACCATTTCTAAATAATGCAATACAGTATATTATTTTATGAATCACAATACATAATTCCAAACTTGAAAAACACTTATAAAAAATTTAAGAGTTTATCGATACAATCCATAATTATAAAAATGTTTTCTTTGAAGAGGTAACTATATAGATATCCTACATAATGGATAGTAAATAAAATGTGAATTTTCCAAATAATATCCCACGGGAGTTTCATAAACAAGAGTGAAGAAAGGCCCGTTTTCATGCACCAGGATACCTTGGGTCAAGCCCGAAACTCCACGTCAGACTTTTCAATCTTAGGTACATATGTGCCAAAGATACCTCTATCTACTTGTATCTAGACATGGATCTATTTATTGGAAAATTTCTAAAATCTATTCATTAGTAAAATTCTAGTATATTCTTCTATTCTAACCCTCAATTTCTACCTTAGTGTTAATGTTCTCTAATAAAATTTTATCTAAATCAATTTACAAGGTTATTGCTAAAATTCATCTGATTCCAATTGTAATGCCCTAACCCCAGTTACCCAGATTCCATGAATTATTAAATAATATTGTAATTATATAAGGAATCATGTCCCAAAATACGAATCAGTTTAGTAGCCTTGGAAGTACAAGATACATTCATATGTTTTACATTATATCATGAAATAAAAACCTCAACAACATTTTTTCCCCATTTGAACACACATATATCCTTAGCCTATCCTGATAAGTTAACTATAAAATACTTCTTCACATCCTAGGAAAAATAAAACATCAAAAGGTGTGAGCTCAGATGCTCGATAATGATAGCAATATAGCGGAAACATTAATAATTTAGAATAAACATTTAAGGAAATGTATAAGACTAAAAAATACCTTTTAATCAAAAACATCAGCATAATATGGAAAATATAAAATCAAATAATTACATTTAAATACTCACATGGATATTCTACTATTCTAATAATCACATGCAATATCAATAGCCACTTTCATAATGATGGAATGCATAATTCCAGACTTCATAACCACATTGTAAATGTCTTATGCCAAGACTACATATACGATTTATCGAAGGACATGTTCCAAGACACTATTTAGTCTCATGAGACCTACCAATGCATCAAGGAGCTATAGCGGGCTCCACCCGTCACTTACAAACTCCAATGAATTAGTCTTATGAAAAGGATTAAACATAACATAAACATTCACATTAAAACTAGCATAAAAAATGTTAATACTTTATCCATAACCCATGAATGTTTTAAAAATAACACATCCATAGTCATTAATATCTGAAAACATTCATTATAATATGGAAAATTTGTATCATAATAAATCAACTTCAAAAAAGTTAAAAATATATAAAAGGATGCTGACATAGATTAAATGAAAACTATTTGAAATAAATACATCTTTCTATTTTGAAATCATTTAAAATCACATAATTATAAAAGAAAACATTTATTTTTAAAATATTCATATAATCTGGTATGTGAATTTTTGATGATGATATAGCAGCTGAAAGAAGCCACACCCACTTTATAAGTTAAAAAAGACATTCTTACCTTAATTTTGTCAAAACGGTCATGAAGTACCTTGTTTGGAAAATGATGGAAATATTCCAGAAAATAAATTTAATAAAAAGTCTAATAAGGTATAAAAGACTGTAATAATGGTTTATTAAATATTAAAAATGGTTTTAAATAAATTTTTAAGAAACAAGGATTTGGATGATAAAGAGGTCTTAGCTGATACTTACATAAACACAACCTCAGATAATAAAGAGATTGTGAAATTAACCCTTACATTGAACTTTACCTTGTTCAAGGGTAAATTAACCTCTTGTATAATTGTTAAATAATTTTTTTTATAATATAAAATAACTATAGAATAAATATTGTATCATATACGATCCTATAATATTTCTTTGTTAATAATATATTAGTAGTATCATCGTTTTGGGTGTTAAATGATCAATTTTCCTGTATATGCTCGGTTACATTAGCCATTTTTGTTATGGATTGGATGAATATTATTCATATCCATAATGATATTAAGTTCATAAACATTATTTTTAATCATAAAATGAAAATTATTCTTGAATTATTATAATGGGGAATGAATGTCAGCGCGTTCGTGGAGACCGTAATCTGTACCTACACAAAAGCAACAATGTCATTATATTGATGGTGAAATCATATGTAATTAGATGATATATCATATATATAGAATCATTGACAAGTTATATTTATTATTTACATCAGTTATATTAATTATTATACTAATCCAAATATTCATGTTTTTGAATAACAAACAACACCACGATGTGGAGATGGTAAGTCGTGTGTACGCATATATGGTGATTTTGTCATTCATATGTTGGATAGAATAATGAATATAGTCAAACCATTTTTATAGTAACAACATAGTATATAGAATATTCTGGAGATATTATTTTATAATGGAAACACCAAATAAAGAGTAAGTGGATGAAGAAAAGAACATGAAATTGGTGATTAAATATTTACCTCTACTTTGGGGTTTTCCTTTTAATTTGATCAAAATAGATTTTTATGTTGGCTTTTTGACTGAAGTAAATCCTCTATGATGAAGGGAGGAAAGTTGGGAGGATATTTGGGAAGGGGTTGGAAAAGGAAAAGGGATTTAGAGGTGTGAACGTAATATAAGGGGAAGTACGCTTTTATTAGATAGGTGAGTGTCACATTAGGAAAAGCTTGAAATATTAGTTTATAATAACATCATTTTTAGTTTATAATGGCTCCAAAATGATTTATTTCGAGTATAAGGTTGGTATGTGTATAAAACCTCTCAACAAATAGGTTTTAGATAGGTTTAGGTCACCAAATTAACCTTATCTTTTAGATTTAACTCTTAGTTAAATAGTTTGACATTTACCACGTCTCTTTGTATTTTTATATTATTTGGTTAATAAACTAACTATAAACTGCCAAGAGAATCTGTAGTGGTTAATTATTAATATATATAACCTTATCTAAGTCATTTGTCCTATCCTTAGATCTTTTTTAATATTATATCAATTAATAATATTGTATTTTTTAAAAAACTCAGTTATGTCAATTTTGACACTATTTAGTATTTGATTTTTTTGAAAGCCATAAAACCATTGTCACTTAAAATAAAATTTATTAAATAAATACTAACATGTCATATTAACCTATAAAATTATTGTAATTCATCATAATATTCAATTTACATTTATTTGGATATTTATAATATCTATTATTTTAATATCTACTTAATAAGGTAATTACAACATCATCATTGAGTCACAAATAAATTTAATTATATAATATAAAAAAATTATAAATCAAATATCACTATGTATGAAATATATTTTTCATAATAATAAATATTTATAGTTGAATATATATTGTGTGTAACCTTATAATAAATATGATTTAGTTTTTAAACTTTGAATTTAACACTTTTAACTCTTCTTTAAATTAAAATATAATTCATGAACAAATCTCATAAAATTAGACCAAAAGGATCATATTTTATTCCTAATAATGTTTCTTGACGTATTACACTTATCCAATAGAATTAGGACATGTGTTAGGTTAATTATGATATCATTTTTACCCTTAATTATCCTATTAATTTTTAATCAGGATAAATAAAAGTGAAAAGTTACTTTTCCCTAAAAAAATATTTTCATATTATTATTCCATATATTACTTATTGATATCAACTATGTCACTTAGATTTTTAAAATACAATTCACGAAAATGGTAAAATTATGTTTTATGCAAATTTTCAAATGCACCTAAAAGGTGCGTAAAACACGGTAAAAAGGTCAATAAAATTTTATATATCTAATATTATTATAAAATGACACCAATGAATTACATTGAACATATATAGTTATTATTTATCCATTTTTACATAAAATAAATAAAAATAAAACAACTAATTACTTAATTAAAAAGTCTTTTTTTAACAATAATGCAGTGTTTTTCACTATTCATTTTAAATTAAAAGTTTTTAGAAAAATACCAAAAAATCACCCTAAGATAATTTTGATATTCTGAATCTAAAAATAATGATCATTTTGAAAAATAAAATTTATAAAATTTCAAAAAGTTTGTATTACAATTCATAACAACAACATTGATTGGTCATGGTGTGTTAAAACTCCATGTTGCGTACAACGCGAGGTATTGCATTTTTCAAAGAGAAATGTACCAACGATGCTTGGGGTGTTATATTATTGATATGGGGAATATTATTTGTGTCCCATATATTGTTATTCCAATTTGAATAATTTTTGGATAATTTCCTATGTATAATTTGACTATTTTCCTCCATTTTCTAGATGAGTTATGCTTATGATATTACATTAATAAAAAAAGAATAATTATTGTTGTTCATTAGGTTATTATTCCAATATATATGATTATATTAAAATTTAATTTTTATTTATTGACCATATATATTCATTCTCTGGATGATATGTTATCGTGTTATCACTTTCACTAACATGTGTAAAATATAAGAATTATGTATATTATTATTCTTATATATAAGATTATTAGAAATTGTAACTATAAATTTTATTATTTATTTTCTTATATAATGATTGCATTGGACATAAAAAAGTTATGTGTGAGGCCCGGAATTATATAGGCTTAGATACATCTATTTGCCTCATAAAAGAATATACGTTGTCTTTTTTTGTATACATCAACTTAATATTAGTATAATATCATGGAATAATTCCATTACAACAAGTTGCTGATGTTTTTCAATATCGATTCCATCTTTATGTGATCATTAATTATTATTATCTATGGTTTCATTTATTGTCTTGGATTCAACAGATTCTTAGTTACAATTCATTATTTCCATTAGGTGATTAATAAAACATAAAAAAATATTTCTTCCATGTTTAAAACATGAAATCTATATAATAATTTTTCTCCTTTATGAGGATTTTATCACTTCCCCTCTTATGCTTATATTTCCCTATGTTATGTATCATATCAGGTCACATGATATGTCAAATATGATAACTTGAGTAATGTATTTTTGGGATATGTTGAAGTCTTATTATGAGTAATGCAGTTTATATAAAGTGGAAAGAAGTCCATTAGCTGAAAAATAAATTTGTTTTTTTAGTTAGTTAGGTGTCCAAGTAATCTAATGATAGAAACATAAATGGAAATGGGGATAGATGTGACGAAATATCTTCTTTATTTCATTCAATTAGAATATAGGTATGATTGAGAATATATATTTGGTATGAAAGAAACTATGTAATGTATGTGTTTGTAGCCTGGGTATGGGATTATTTTTCCAACGTATCGTATGGGAGCCATATTGTGTTCTAACACTTTAAGATAATTGATATTTGATGTTTTTATTCCTTAGGTTAGTCTATACATAGAAAATTTTTAATGTATAAATAGATATATTTGATTGATGTACTCCATATCCAGTGGATACTCGATGCATTTGATAAAGGTATTACATGAATATGATTTCTTGTATATAATATAACTAGTGAATGTTTGTATAGTTATATATGTGTTTTTATATCATATAAGACCCCTTTTAGATTTTATATCATTAATGCTTTTCTAAATTCCTTTTTTCTATATATTTATTGATTTAGGAACTCATCTATGTTTTCAAAACTACAATGTCTTAAGGGAACACAATTCATGTTCGATTGAATGAGGATTGAGATTTTAAGAAACCAATAATATTCCTCTAAATATATTTTATTTTTTATCCAAAAAGATAATTGGATAGTTATTAATAGGGTAATCAATATTGTTTAATAGTTAGTTAAATTGATGATATAAATCAAAAATATTTTCTGAAATATCCCAAATGAGTTTAGTATTTGGTTACACATGTTACTACATATGAATCTATATATTGTGAAATAATACACGATTTAAAATTTATGAATGTAAATGAGATATTTATGGGGACATGACCAAAATCCTAATATATATATATGTGTGTGTGTGTGGATTATATCACTGTTTTTGATATAAAAAGAATCATGGTATGTCATATGAAATGATATGAAATATTATAATGTTTTATATAATGATACTGCCCCCATGACTATATCCACATCATATTTCATAATATTCTTATATAGAGAATATAGTGAGATGGGTTAGTTGTATTCAATGATTAAAAATGTAGTTGAATATTTAGTGTTACTATTTGGGAAATATTTTTTGAAGTGTAACATTTTTACCATAGTTTAATATTATGAGATGGTTTGGATGATAAAAGAAAAAATTTACAATTAAATTTATGAACAAAATATGAGTTTTAAATGGCTTATGGTGAAATACCATTACGTCTGGAATTAGGACTATTAAATTAAATTCATGAATTATTATTGAGTATCCACATGTTTTATATGGTGAAGGACATTGATATAAATATTGGATCCAATATTCATATCTGTGAAAATGATTCCATGTACCCCCAAGATCCCTTATAATTATTTATTAAATGATGAATGATTCTATATTATCATAGTTGAATAGAGAATAATATCTATTAATAGAATAATTTATTAACCCATGTATACCTTTGGAGTAATAAAACATATGTCTTCCTTTAAGTGATATTCATCTAGTGTTTGGTTGAATATATGAGACTCGACCATCGACATTGTATGATGTGTTAATTATTTTATATTAATCCTGGTATTTGTTTCAAGGGATTGACGAATTGGGTTTTCGGAATGTCATTTTCCAAATAGTTGAATAAATATAATTTATTCATATAAAACTCATATTTCTCATCCTTAAAATCCAACAAACCTTTCTCCTTATAAAGGAATCCAAACATTATTTCCACATATCGTCTAATTTATATTATGTATCTTATTTTATACAACAATTATTCTAAAGTAATCATACCAATTGAATCTATTTTCCCCAAAGGACTATACCTCCATAATAAACATCCATCATTTATTTAGACACATAAAAATAATTGTTCTCAAAAACAATTATTTACCATATCAAAATATAATGGTTGTCTATATGTTGGTTTTATATCTAGTAAATAGGGAAAACCGTATTAGACTACATATTTTCCTTTTTAAATTCTATCTATATGCTATATCAAGAACACATGAACTGATTTAAAATGTCCAAAATTACCATTCAATAAAATCTTGTTGCATCCTATGAACATTTTCATTCAATATTTTACTCTCTTTAATGAACATTCTACCCACAACATCAAACCACAAGGGTCTTATAAGTTACCAAAAGAGTCTTATGAACTAATACATTCAAACTTAATAGAAAATGACATGGGATTTGTATTATTCCCCTAATGGTTCGATGTGAATAAATAAATAATAAATATTATTACATAATCATTATAGTAACTGATGATGACAATATAGTTTCCTTCACGAATAAAGGCCAAAATCTTTGATCGTATCTTCCAAGTGTTGAATAATATTATATTTTTTATCACACATTTATTGATAATACACCATTATCAATTTCATATACATCCCCATAACATTCATGAGCATGTTTTAGAATATTTATGTAAACAATTAATATCTTTCGAATATGATAAAACATAAAATCAATGGATCCAAATAATATTTTTCATAAAAGAATTTATGATACTATATAATAAAATTATATCAATATATATATATATTCAATGTTTTGAATTCATGAGTTGGTCCACTATAACTCTTACACCATCGTGATTCTAGATTATCCTTGTAACCCAATCAAAAAATATATTGAAATATAATTTCATTTTTATATTTTATTTCTTAGTGTTTTCTATAACCCATTCATCAATCAATTCCTCACCATAATATATTGATAAATTATAAATGAGTAAATAAATTAAATGATATCCCTGATCATTTAGAACCACTACAGTAAGGCCTTTACATGATAATACATTTTTCCATCTCAAAGATATATGTGACTACACTAATTGTTAATATACTAGAAAGAATAATTAATTAACTTCATAGATTTCACAACATATACATAAAAATAAAAATTTGAAATAACTAAAACCAAGAATTCATCAATGTTCTAACCAATGTATCATAATTTCTACAAGCCCTTTCAATTTTCCACAAATTACCCCCAATTTTTTACTTTTTAAACTGATTTAGATATTTAAAAAATGATAAAGAGAACTAATATTTTCAATATCCCCATCTACAGTAAATGAATATTCACCAACAACATCATCATTTTCCACTCATATTCAACATCCTTCACTGGATAATATAGATTTTTTGTTCACATAACATGTCCTACCACATTGTATTCCCTAAGTGTATACATGGCCACAAAATGATATGTTTTATGGTTTTACACAATACTATATTGTCTCAATATGAGATGTTATGATGGGAAAATATATATAAAACTCTTGTGATTCGAATATACTATAACACACTTTATTTTTAGTAGGAAAGTATATTTAGTAATCCCTATGATTTAAAAAACTTTTTTATATGAAACACCCAACTAAAATGAAAATTTATTTTTCCATAAACATATAGTGTTAAAATGTAAAAATTAAAAAGTTATAAGACAGTAAAATGAAATATAATTTGTAGACTATAAAAAATATAATATTGAAATTAAAAGAAGAGGTTATTGGAATAATAATCCTTATGAAATTCCATGAATGTCATACCATTTATGATTACTATATAAATAATAAAAATTTAATAATATGATAAACATATTGATAATGAAATAATAGAACGATATTATTTTCTATTGAATGATTTTAATAAATAATTTAATATATTATATAGGAATAGAGTAGAGGAATATGGTTAATGGGTATATATGATCATTTAGAATAAATAGTTTTTAGTAGAAAAAATCATTGACAATATTTTGATTAATGAATTTGTTTTTATTATAATTTATATTTGATACCTGATTGTGACAATAATTAGTATTACCATTATAAAATAGAAATTTTATATAGTGCTTATAAATAAAAGAAATTGTTCTATGAAATTTATGTAGAATTATAGATGTTTTAGAATTAAAAAGAATGAGTAATTGATGTGTTGCACTGTTGAAAGAAATTTAAATGAGGAAGATTCATTATGGGTTTCTCTTGGCCAATAACAAGGTTAACGTAAACATGTATGGGTCAAGAAATATATTTCATATGGAGTGTTAATACTCATGGAAATCACTAATATTTATATACTAGTTGAATCCCAATCCATGAATACAACCACTACATATCTCACCATTATGGGTTATACAAATTTCATGAGGACATTATTAAATAAAATTTAGAATGTTATATACTGGTAACTATTATGGAAATAAATGTCATTATTAAAAATTATTATTATTTATTTGTATTATTATATGTATTTTTATACATTTTTTCTTTGTGTTTATTATTATTTTAGAGTAATTTTATTGAAATTATTTGATAAAATTAAATAATTATATTAAAAACAATGGATTAAGATAATTCAATAAATGTTTGGTTGAAAAATAAATAATTTTGATGAATGAATAATATTAATTATTTAATGTTAAAATTGTTATTTTTAGATATTTTCACCTATTTATTTTTATATTTATCAAAATCTATTTAAAGGATCGCTGTTAAAAAATTATTTCAATGATATTTATTTCAAATATATGTAAAAAGATATATCTATATTTATTTATTTATTATTAATTGGTTTAAAATTTGAATGATAAGCATTTATTGTTTAAAATTTTATGTAACATCCCAGGTAAATAAAAAATAAAACATTTTAATAATTATTAATATTTGTGAATTAAATATTAATTTTACTTTAAAGGGGTTTCTATGTTCGATAGCGTACCTGATACGCAATAATGAGTTTTATTGAAATCTTACGTTGCACACTAGTAATAAAATAATATTATTTTAAATGGTAGTTAACACGTAGTCGTTGTATTGGTGGGAATGGATAGAAGTAACTAAAATATGATAATATATGTTTGTTAAATTTTTTTACATTTATCTAATAAAAGATAAAGGCTTAAAATACGGAAAGAATTCAATTTTAGGCATATATACCCTAATTTTCACTAAAGGTTCACTTATCGCCTTTTGATGGTGAACTATCATTAAATATCGTTTTTTTCACTCTTATACATTCTATTGGATGAAATAATACTCTTCTTTAGAATCGGGACGTCAAAATTTACTTTGTGTAAATTTTTGGTATTTTTCCGATAATGTTCATTTTTTTAATGAATAGGGTAAAATGTTGTATTTTAATTCAAAACCTATTTTTAATATAATTTATTTATATGATTAGATTATCTTTTGATTGGTTTTAGAGTTTAATTAGAATATATTTTTACCATTTAATCCAATAGTGGTCGTTGGAATTAATCTCACTTTGATATTGGACTTAAACTAGTGTCAATCTTTTGATACTTATTGTTTCATAAAAACACGCTATTTGCTCTAACATCGGGAATTAATTATTAAATTAATTAATGTAACTTATATGTTTTGAATTTTTTAAAATAGACATCATTTTTGAATTCGGAATGTCATATATTTCTTAGGGTGATGTTTTGGTATTTTTCTGAAAAACTTTAATTTTTGATGAAAAGTGAAACCACTAAGTGGTACTTAAAAAACTGCTTTTTCGTCTAAATGAAACATTACCACTTCTTTGTTTTGAATTTCAAAAATCCGACATACATGGTTGTCATTAAGAAGTAAAATTTGGTTCAATGGGATTAAAATAAATTTTTTTGTGAATAGTAACTTTTATGTTTTTAATCGCGATTAGAGGTAATTAGTGTAGTTTAAGGTAAAAATAATGTTTTAATAATATGAAATGACCGAGATACATGTCCTACCCTTATTGGATATGTAATGGCCGGCCATGAAAATCCATGGGTCTACTTGGGGACCCCATGGATCCATTTTGGAAGGAAAATAACTTTAATATATTTTATTTAAAGTTAAAATTAAAATATCACAAACATGAGATGTTTTACTAAAACAATTATTAAATGGTGATATACAAGTCATATTTTTGACTATAAATATTCATTAAAAAGATAAAAAAAACTTCCTACATCATGATCTTTATTTTATAATTTTTAGACATTATATAAATTAAATTATTTATGAGACCATGACGATGCAGCGATTACCACATTATTTAACGATTTAAATAAAATTAAAAGATAATGTAAAATCTAAGACCTAAACATGTCAAAAACCTATTGTATGAGTATATTTAAAACCCTTATCACCTTATCCTCTAAATATATAATTGTGGGAACCTTTTTATCCGAAAATAATTTTATAATAAAGTATCTTTTCCTAAGTTTCAAAGAGTGCCCCTCCTCTCCTCTTATAAAATGCCCCCACATCTACCTCCTTACCGACACCTATAAAGACTTTGGTTCGGCCAAGCACTGCCCATTTTGAAACTCCACATCCCTATCTTACTCCTAGAAGCCTCAATTTGGGCAGATGTCTTCCCAAGGAATCCTTTGAGCTCAAATCAGAAAGAGTTACCCGATTCAAAGGTAGTGTTTTCTCTTGTGTTCTTTTGTTTTATTTTGCTTCTCCAACCCCCTAAAATCTTTCTATTCATTTCTTTTGTAACAAATAGAGTATCTTAAATATACTAGGATGTTTTTATAAGAATAATTCTAGCTACAATTACACACACCTACAACTAATGGTCAAAAAACATACTGTTTCTGTGGATGGTGAATTTCTGCCTCACGAAATGATGATTGTTCAATATTCTTCCAACACCTTCAATGGTGGAAATTAAGATGTCACTATATTAATAGATGATATATAATATGTTTATATTTTCCTTAATATTTTGTATTTTTCATTTATGGCATACCTTTATGGTTTCCATTATGGGTATACGCGATATCTTCATTTTAGGAAGTGCGGACTACTTCCCCCTCAATGTGATTTGATTCATTAATGCCATATGTGGGACGTATAAAGGATAGATTTAAAGTTATTATATATGATTTATGTTACATATAAATGATTAATATAAATAAGGAATTAAAATATACATACCTCTCATTTAGTTTTAATTCCATTAATATGACAAAGAAATGAAAGTAGCGTTCATGCGTACGTACGGCTTACCGTCTCCATGAACTGTGCATTTCATCTCTTACCTCTAAATTATTATGTAATATTATAAATACATTTATATTCTAGATATATATTATATATATGATATCCAAATCATGAATATCATTCTGGATATAATGTTCCTTTGACCGCACGAACAACATGTAATTGTAAGAAGTGCACTTTTGACTCAAGTACCAAATATCGACAAATGACCGTTATCAACTTAAATGACTACATAATGTTAATAATATGGTAATAAGTGATATAATATGAATAATGAACCTGAAAAAGGTTCTTAATCAAGTAGAAATTAACTCAAGTTTATTATTCAGGATGTTAAAGAACGATCGAGTCAAGTCGGACCAAAGGTAAGGGAACTTCTTAACCCTATCTCTATTCTTTGGGTTAATCTCCTACTTTCAAATTATGTCATGATATTATTATGTCCTATCTTGTATTTTTAATTTCATTATGTGTACTTATAATGAATACACACAATAGATACTTTTTATTTAAAAAAATGATCTTTGTAAGGGACTTCGTCTCAATCTCCTTTCATTGAGGCATATTTCATTTTATACAAAACTTTCTTTTATACGGTGTATAAACCCCTTTGACATTTAATTTTATACAAAAGTAATCTTTTTCTATGAAGCATTTTACAAAATTATAAAAAGTAATGTTTCATTTAACATACGCGGTGACAACGACCTTTTCCGCTGCCACAGGTATTATTTGGTCTTTGGCTTCCTCAACAAGCCGTAATGTTTTTAAAATGAAATAAATACCATATACTCTTTTATTTATTTTGGTATTGAAAATGGTTTTTATAATGGATTTGTTATGTCAATATATTTATGTGATATATTATGATCAAAGTGTGGAAATTTTTTGTTTCCATTATATTTGTTTTATGTCTTATGAATTTATAATGGTACATGGACATTTGACGGGTGGTTACGTGATGAACCATATGAAGGGTGGTGCCGTGAATACCAGGATGGGTGGTTACGTTATAACCTCCAATGCATTGGGTATGGAAGTCGGCCGTATGGCTATTCCATTAAGTGATATGTGTGGAAGTCAATCGTATGGTTATTCCATTTAAGTAAGTTTATGTCCCAAGTAACCTTTATATCTTATGTGATATTTATATGGGTTTTATGGTAATCTTTTGGTTACAAAAGGGTAAGTAATGATATTTTATTCAGTAAAGAGTTTTTTCTACTTCATAAAGGTGAAAAGTATTACTTTGATAATGTATACATGGTTTACTTTTTGTTTTGATAAACTAACAGTTTTCATTCTTTGTGTATACCTTACTGAGCTTTTTATGCTCACCCCAAGTTTTTTTTTGAAATGTTTTTCACATGAATTAATGTGGAATAGGGTCAAGGATGGGATCAAGGGAAAGTCATGCTATATAAAACATGGAAGTAGACATGTTTTTTAAGAGTTTTTATTCTATGTAAACTTAGTAGAAGTGTATACTTTGTAATCTTTTGAGATTTAATAGTTATGTCCTAATTCTCTAAAACTCTAAACCTAAAAAGATCCTCAATGTGAATTATTCATTTAATTCAATGTTAAGTAAGGTTTAGGGTTAGAGCCTTATAGTTGGTATCAAATGTCGGTTTAGATAACATTAGGGGTTATAATTCTATTAAATTATTATCCAAAAATATTTTTTATGGTCAAATTTAAATGATAAAGCATTTAAAGATTACCATGTTTCTTCGCCTAAGATATTTCTGTGATAAGAATTGTTTTTCGCAGAGGAAACAGAACAACTTTTCTAGGAAGGAATACAGAGGGAAATGACCTTTCAAATTAGTATCCTGAGATGGTCAGAATCAGAACTAAACAGTTTTTTACAGTGATGGCTCAGTTGACTCAGGTTACTATCGAAGGACTTGAAAAGTAGATTGGTGAACGCTCCAGTTTTGGCACTACCTTCCAGGAATGGTGAGTTTGTTATATACAGTGATGCTTCGTAGAAGGGACTTGGATGTATCTTTATGCAGAATGATCATTTAATTTCATATGCTTCACGTCAGTTGAAAACTCATGAGGTAAATTACTCTACACATGACATGGAATTAGCTGCTGTTGTTTTTGCTCTAAAAATTTGGAGGCATCATTTGTATGGAGTAAAGTGTGAAATATATACTGATGACAAATGTTTAACGTATATATTTACTCAGAAATAATTTAACATGAGACAGAGGAGATGGCCGGAATTAATCGAGGATTATGATTGTACAATTCATTACCATCCGGGAAAAGCAAATAAAGTGGTTGATGCTTTGAGTCGAAAAAGTAATGCTTCATTAACCATGCTATGTTTGGAACGAGATCCTTTGGTTTTTGATTTGACGAAATTTGGAATAGATGTTGTTGGTGCTGGAAGTTCTTCTTTTTTGTTTCAGGCATAAGTGAGATCATCCCTATCCGATAGAATTATGCAAGCACAGAGGGAAGGCAGTGAGTTCCAGAAAAAGGTAGAGCTGGTTCAGAAGGGTAAGTTTCCTGAATTCAACATTGATAATGATTGTGTTTTGAGGTTTGGGAAGCGATTATGTGTGCCTGGTGATTCACAGTTTAAGAATGAGTTGTTATGTGAGGCTCATAGTTCCCCGTATTCAGTTCATCCTGGAATTACTAATATGTACAGAGATCTGTGGGAGTATTACTGGTGGGATGGAATGAAAAGAGATATTGCAGATTTTACTTTGAAGTGTTTGACTTGTCAGTAGGTTAAAGCAGAGCGGTAGTTACCGAAAGGGATGCTTCAACGTTTAACAGCGCCAGAGTGGAAATGGGAAAATATATCCATGGACATTGTTGTGGGATTACCGGGGACATCACGAGAAAATAATGCAATCTGGGTTATTGTTGATCGCTTGACTAAATCTGCTCATTTCCTTCCTATTCGAGATACTTTCTCTCTAGGTCAACTTTCTCGATTGTATCTGAACGATATAGTCAGGTTGCATGGAGTTCCCCTCTCCATTGTATCTCATGGTGATCCCAGGTTTACATATAACTTTTGGAAAGGCATTCAGAAGTCTTTGGGTACTAAATTGAATTTTAGTACAACTTTTCATCCGCAATCAGATGGGCGGTCAGAAAGAACTATACAGAATTTGGAGGATATGCTACGAGCATGTTCAATGGATTATCAGGGAAGTTGGGACCAAAATCTTTCTTTGGTTGAGTTTTCTTATAATAACAGTTTTCATTCCCGTATACAGACTGCTCCGTTTGAGGTATTATATGGAAAGCGATGTCGATCTCCAGCTTTTTGGGATGAAGAAGGTGAAAGGAAGCTGATGGGATCAGAATTGGTAGAAGAGATGGTATAAAAAGTTCAGTTGATTCAGAAACACATGAGAACAGCTCAGAGCAGACAGAAAAGTTATGCGGATAACTGGAGGAAGGATCTCTCTTTTGAGGTAGGTGATCATGTTTTTCTCAAAGTCTCACCATGGAAAAGTTTGATGCGATTTGGTAAGAAAGGAAAGCTGAGTTCAAGTTTCATTGGATCATATGAAATTCTGGAGAGAGTTGGATAAGTTGATTACCGAGTGGATTTACCTCCTAGTTTATCTCAGATACACAATGTTTTTCATGTTTCGATGTTGATAAAGTATATGCCACATCCATCTCATGTTTTGAGTCCAGAGGTAGTTCTGCTAGAGGAGAACCTATTTTATGAGGAACAACCGGTCCACATTCTTCACCAGAGGGAGAAAGTGTTACGAAATAAGGTGATTCATCAGGTAAAGGTTTTGTAAAAAAACCATATGGTTGAAGAGTCAACATGGGATTCTGATATTTCTATGAGGGATAAATACCCCCACTTATTTTGATAAGTGAATAAAATTGCAAGGATGCAATTCCCAAATGGGAGGAAGGATGTAACATCCCAGGTAAATAATGAATAAAACATTTTATTAATTATTAATATTTGTGAATTAAATAATAATTTTACTTCAAAGTGGTTGATATGTTCGATATCGTACCAGATACACAACAATGAGTTTCATTGAAATATTACGTTGCACACTAGTAATAAAATAATATTATTTTAAATGGTAGTTAACACGTAGCCGTTGTATTGGCAGGAATGGATAAAAATAACTAAAATATGATTATATATGTTTGTTAAATGTTTTTACATTTATCTAATAAAAGATAAAGTCTTACAATACGGAAAGAATTCAATTTTAGGCATATATACCCTAATTTTCACGAAATCATCACGTGTCGCCTTTTGATGGCGAACCGTCATTAAATATAGTTTTTTTCACTCTTATAAATTCTATTGGACCAAATAAAACTCTTCTTTAGAATTAGGACATCAAAATTTACTTTGTGTAAATATTTGGTATTTTTCCGATAAAGTTCATTTTTTTAATGAATTGTGTAAAATGTTGTATTTTAATTCAAAACCTATTTTTAATCTAATTTATTTATATGATTATATTATCTTTTGATTTGGTTTTAGAGTTTAATTAGAATATATTTTTACCATTTAATCCAATAGTGGTCGTTGGAATTAATTTCACTTTGAAATTGGACTTAAACTAGTGTCAATCTTTTGATACTTATTTTTTCATACAAACACGCTATTTGCCCTAACAGCGGGAATTAATTAATAAATTAATTAATGTAACTTATATGTTTTGAATTTTTTAAAATAGACATCATTTTTGAATTCAGAATATCAAATATTGCATAGGGTGAAGTTTTGGTAATTTTCTGAAAAACATCAATTTTTGATGAATAGTGAAACCACTAAGTGGTACTTAAAAAAATGATTTTTTGTTTAAATGAAACTTTACCACTTCTGTGTTTTAAATTTAAAAAATCTTACTTCTATGGTTTTCATTAAGAAGTATAATGTGGTTCAATGGGATTAAAATAATTTTTGTTGAATAGTAACTTTTAAGTTTTTAATCGCGATTAGAGGTAATTAGTGTAGTTTAAGGTAAAAATAATGTTTCAATAATATGAAATGACCTAGAAACATGTCCTATCATTATTGTATATGTCATGGACGACCAAGACAATCCATGGGTCAACTAGGGGACCCCATGGAGCCACTTTGGAAGGAAAATAGCATTAATATATTTTATTTAAAGTTAAAATTAAAATGTCACAAACATGAGATGTTTTACTAAAACAATTATTAAATGGGGTTATAAAAGTCATTTTTTTGACTATAAATATTCATTAGAAATCTAAAATTATTTCTGACATCATTATATTTTTTTTTAAAATTTTTAGACATTATATAAATTAAATTATTTATGACACCATGATGATGCAGCGATTAACTCATTATTTAACGATTTAAATAAATTGAAAAGATAATGTCAAATCTAAGACCTACACATGTCAAAAACCTATTGGATGAGTATTTTTCCAACCCTTATCACCTTATCCTCTAAATATATAATTTTGGGACCCTTTTTATCCAAAAATCATTTTATAATAAAGTATCTTTTCTAAAGTTTCCAAGAGTGCCCCTCCTCTCCTCTTATAAAAGGCCTCCACCTCTACCTCTTTACCCCCACCTCTCAAGCTTTTGGTTCGGCCAATATCTTCCCATTGTGTCTCTCCAAATTCCTCTCTTACTCCTAGAAGCCTCACTTTGGGAAGAAGTCTTCCCACGGAAGCCTTTGAGCTCAAATCAAAAAGAGTTACCCGATTTAAAGGTAGTGTTTTCTCTTGTGTTATTTTGTTTTATTTTGCTTCTCCAACCCCCTAAACTCTTTTTATTCATTTCTTTTGTAACAAATACGGTATATTCAATATACTAGGATGTTGTTATGAGATGAATTCGAGCTACACTTACACAGACCTACATCTAATGGTTAAAGAACATACTGTTTCTGTGGATGGCGAATTTCTGCCTCACGAAACGATGATTGTTCAATATTCTTCCATCACCTTCAAAGGTGGCCATTAATATGTCACTATATTTATATATGATATATAATATGTTTATATTTTCCATAAGCTTCTGTATTTTTCATTTATGGCATACCTTTATGGTTTCCATTATGGGTATACGCGATATCTTCATTTTAGGAAGTGCGGACTACCGCCCCCTCAAAGTGATTTGATTTGTTAATGCCATATGTGGGACATATAAAAGATGGATTTAAAGTTATTATATATGATTTATGTTACATACAAATGATTAATATAATTCTGGAATTAAAATATACATACCTCTCATTTAGTTTTAATTCCATTAATATGACAAAGAAATGAAAGTAGCGTTCATGCGTATGTACGGCTTACCGTCTCCATGAATGGTGCATTTCATTTCTTACCTTTAAATTATTATGTCATATTATAAATACATGTATATTCTGGATATATATGATATATATGATATACATGTCATGAATATCATTCTGGATATAATGAACCTTTGACCACACGAACAACATGTAATTGTAAGAAGTGCCCTTTTGACTGAAGTACCAAATATCGACAAATGTCCGTTTTCAACTTAAATGACTACATAATGTTCATAACATGGTAATAAGTAATATAATAGGAATAATGAAATTAAAAAAGGTTCTTAAACAAGTAGAAATTAACTCATGTTTATTATTCAGGATGTTAAAGAACGATCGAGTCATGTCGGACCTAAGGTAAGGGAACTTCTTAACCCAATTTCCATTCTTTGGGTTAATCTCCTACTTTCAAATTATGTAATGATATTATTATGTCCTATCTTGTATTTGTAATATCTTTATGTGTACTTATAATGAATAGATATAATAGATCCTTTTTATTTAAAAAATGATCTTTGTAAGGGACTTCGTCTCAATCTCATTTCATTGAGGCATATTTTATTTTATACACAACTTTATTTTTTATGGTGTATAAACCCCTTTGACTTTTAATTTTATACAAAAAAAATATTTTTCTATGAATCTTTTTACAAAATGATAAAAAAGAATTTTTCTTTTAATGTATGCGGTGACAAGGACCTTTTCCGCCGCCGCGAGTATTATTTGGTCTTTGGCTTCCTCAACAAGACGTAATGTTTTTAAAATGAAATAAATACCATATACTCTTTTATGTATTTTGGTATTGTAAATGATTTTTATAATGGATTTGTTATTTCAATATATTTATGTCATATATTGTGATCAAAGTGTGGAAATGTTTTCTTTCCATAATATTTGTTTTATGTCTTATGATTTTATAATGGTAATTTGACATATGACAGGTGGTTACGTGATAAACCATTTGATGGGTGGTGCCTTGAATACCAGGATGGGTGGTTACGTTATAAACTCCAATGCATTGGGTATGAAAGTCGGTCGTATGGCTATTCCATTGAGTGATATGTGTGGAAGTCAATTGTATGGTTATTCCATTTATGTATGTTTATGTCCCAAGTTACCTTTATATGTTATGTGATATTTATATGGGTTTTATGGTAATCGTTCGGTTACAAAAGGGTATGTAATGATCTTTTATTCAGTAAAGAGTTTTTACTACTTCATAAAGGTGAAAAGTATTACTTTGATAAAGTATACATGGTTTAATTGTTGTTTTGATAAACTAACAATTGTCATTCTTTGTGTATCCCTTTCTGATCTTTTTATTCTCACCCCATGTTTTTTTGAAATTCTTTTCACAGGAATTAATGTGGAATAGGGTCAAGGACAGGATCAAAGTAAAGACATGCTATATAAAACATGGAACTAGACATGTTTTTTTAAGAGTTTTTATTCTATGGAAACTTAAAAGAAGTGTCTACTTTTTAATCTTTTGAGATGTAATAGTTATGTCCTAATTCTCTAAAACTCTAAACCTGAAAAGATCCTCAATGTGAATTATTCATTTAATTCAATATTAAGTAAGGTTTAAGGATGGGTCCTTATATTTTATGTTTCTTAATTTTTTTAAATATTTTATTTAAAATTTATGACTCTCATTATTAGAGTTTTTAATTAATAAAATGAATTATATATTTAAATATAGTACATCAAAATTTGGTAATGTGATACATATTTTATATTTTATAAATTAAAATTTCAATGGAAAATAACTAAATCAGGTAATGAAAAATAAAAAGAGTTAAAATGAAGTGGAATGATTTAAAACTGATAAAATGTCATTATATAGGTCATATATTAGGAGTTATAATCAGTAATAATATTCTAACTTACACATTATCACCCATATCACCTAACTATAATGTGATTCCATGTTTAACTTTCATATATGATTGATCACGGGGTTTTCAATGATTTATGAATCCCCTAATTTATAGTTCAATTCCCTTTTAAGTTCTATTTTTTGATTAGACCCTTAAATTGAGGTTGTGGGACATATGGGGTTTTTATGAAAGAAGATAGGAAGGGATGAATGAATGATTCTATAAGGATACACGTCGTGTATCCAAAAACCCAAATTTATTATTCTGGATAGAAAACTTTCATGGAGTGTAATAATTATCCCAATGAGTAGAAGACTATAAAATTAAATGATGTGTACGGAATAAATGCCATGTAATATTCTTGGATTATTTTTTCTAAATGAATAGGTATTTCCTCTAGTTTCATTCAAAAGACTCACCCCTCTTATCTTACACAAAGGAAGAGATTTTATGGGAATCTTTACCTAGGACTTTCTATATCTCTCCAATCTAGTCACTGGTTACTTCACCATCGATCTTTTTTGATCAAAACAGGTGATTTATCCATTCAACATGAACCATTATCCATCACTATTCTCCTTGATTATGTAATTTTGGAGTAGGATTTTAATATCTAATTTTAGGGAATTCATCTGTTCTTTTATTTTCATCTAATATCTGTCTTGTTTGGAGATGATACCTGATCGGTGTTCTACCATAGGAAAATGGTAGGTGGTATATATATTTTACATTAATTTATAGTTGTTTTGTATCATTTTTCCATTACTCTGCATACTGGAATTTTTTATATTGAATCTGAATTATTTACATTCTTTGATTGAATTATTATAAACCTGATATATTTCCCACATCGAACAATGATATGGTTGGAGGTTCTATACATTAACATAAACCTCCTGTGAGCTATGTTTATGTTTCATCACCATGAAACACCGCCCCATTTGTTGTGTGTGAACTTTCCATTTTATGGGGAGACATAATGAATTAAATGAGACATTATAAGAGGGGTTATTCTCCCTTTTCTATTTCATTGCATGATATTATAATGGTTAAATGATATAAATGGAAAATGTGGATTGAGTTGAATAAACTCATGTATCTAATATGATTGTGAAATTGATTTGAATAAATTATGATTTTATAAATTACATGGTTGCTTTGGAAATTTCGAACATTTGGATCCGGCCCTTAAGGGACTTTATGATTATATTGGATGACATGGATATTAATTCTACTTGGATCTAAATGAATGGGATTCCAGGTACATTTATACTATATGGATCCAAATTACCTTGGATTCCAAGTACATTACAGGACCTTGGATTTAGAATTCATATATTTCCTTGGGAATGTTCTGTGGACATGATCAAGGGTATCCCCTCAATTCATTACCATGAATTATATGGAGATGCTTCTTAAAAGTGATAAAAATGCAATGGTCATTTATATTGTGGATCTGACACATGTATTACTAACACAACATTACTCAGTATAGTATGAAGTTGATATTTAACCATGCATTATAGATTTTCTTTAATATGATTTCTTATTTATAGTGAGACTTGGTAGGATGGATATTATCACATTTAAATATAACACCCTTCCTTATTTATTTATTTTACTATAATATATTACACATATCTGATTTAATATACATAGACTATATTTTTTATATACACCATTGATGGTATCATACATAGTGTTATCTAAAACCCTATCTTGGTCATCATTGGGTACCCAAAATGACCTCCTGGATGCAGATAATGATCAGGCTAATAGAACTCATTACATTTCGTGATTGATTGTCTATAAGAGAAGGGGAGCACTAGACCTAGCTATGTGTCATGATTCTTTATATAGATATTTTTTATTTATTTTTTCCATTGATACATTTCTTTTAATATATTTTTATTTATGTGTCGTTCCTTCATTTTTTATAGAAAACTAGAATACTCTTCTTGTATATTCTAATTACATTTTATTTTTTTAATTACTCATACTACCTAAATGTTTTGTTTATGCTACTAAAACATCAAATATGCATTTACTATTTATTTAATTTACTACACCACTACATAACTCTATGAAATGTGGTAATTGTCAACCCACAAACACATCTTATTCCCTCACTATTATTCAAAATCAAATGATGTATGTGGAGGCGCGCTTGAGGACAACTATTTAGTGGGTACTTTGTCTGATGATACAATGTGGTGCCAGGTATTTTCTTATTTCACTTGAATTTTCATTTTGGAATATTAGAAATATTTTTATGAATGTTTTTGAATATGGAAAAGAGATGTCCCTGGGTGCAGGTTTCCTATGTACAAGAAAAATCCATATTTTTCATATGAGATATGAAGTTATTCTTTTATTATTAATAATGTTGATTTCATTTCATCATTGGGTGATTTACATGATAAGTGTGTTTTTTTATTTTTATGATTAATTGATTTTATTTTGTCATTTTACTAATATCTAATAGAATCATGGATTATCCATCATTTTATGAAGATTAGAGGATTCACATTCCATGCATATGAAATTCCATATAAGATTCATTTCTTGACTAAATGAAATTTATTATTTGTTCCTTATGTTATATAATTATTATCGACTAATCATTCAAGAAAGATATTTTCAATTCTAATTGGATATTGAAGATATTTACTATCGTAAAAAAAATTATGTATAAGCTAAAACATAATCCTTAAGAATCCAATTTTTTTAAGGTTTTGGGGTGGACAATTAGTCACATGATATGGGAGGTGATATTTTTTTTATTAAACGGAGACCATACATTAATTTGGAAGGTGTATGGGACCATATAAACTGGACATGGTAAGATATATAACTTCTCCATTATAATTTTACTATTATATTAATGTGAATTTACATAAAATTTTTGAATCATGAAATGTATAGTTTTCCAATAAAGATAGATTATAATTGAAATTTAAATTCCATATATCATATCAGATGATATGAAACAATGAAATTGCACTAGATTCGATATTATTAGTGTGATTTAGGTAGTATATAAGGTGTTATTTATGATAATTATCATTATCGAGTCATTTTATTAGGAAAATTTTGGGAGGTATGACTTTGGATTTAGAATGATTTTGCCTATCACGATTTTATATTTGTGATTTGGTTATTATTGGTTCTGTTTATTCTAGTACTGGGAATCTGTAGATATTTTATACCATGACGACATCCAGTCATTTTTCTGGAGGGTGGAAGTGATCATACATCTATGGTGATGAGCCCAGAATTTCTAATAGAACCTCTATAATACCACTTTTAGAATATATCATTCTTCCTAATATGGGATCTAATGTTTAGTTATAGTACATATTCCTATTATTTATGCATCCCATTTAGGGATACAATTATCCTTTTTCGTCTATGGTAGATTTGAATCATGGGTTTTAATTGTTGCATCTAGCCAAATGTTTTGATTATGGTTGGACATAGGCTACTGAGATAGGGATTGGGACTATTTTTTCGTTTTTTTGTAATTGAAGTCCCCTCCTGAGAAGATTTTCGATCTAGGGAAATATTTTCGTAGAGGATCTTCTATGAACTATTGAGATGTATTGAACTATGTTAATGGGGATTAAGACAATGTTTTAAGGGATTTCAAATCATGGCTTTGTGGTTACGTATTTCTTGAGACATTGAATGCGGAATGATCCAATGAGTTTGTGCTGTTGAAGAGGGATGGGATGATATTTTTGGAGTGTTTGAACTAATTTAAGGAGATTCAGTGGTATCCACCTATCTATATTACTAATGGGATATGTAGGGCGAGACATGTTGAGAATGTTCTCATGAATTTTTTAACAAAAAATTAAGGTGTTTCAGTTAATTAACCTAAATGACATAATAGATATTGAAATTATTACCGAACAATGAATCAGTGATGTTGGGGTCCCAATGTAGGTAGTTCGTTTTTGTCAACAATATGGTTTAGTGTAATCTAAAAGGAAGTGACATTTTCAGTTCTTACATGAGAAAAATATCAGAAATGATTATGTGATGGTAGACCTGTCTTATGTCATTATTGTGGAAGGTGGGGACAAATGAGGACCCAGCATGATAGGGACCTAATATAGTGTCTATACTATGGTAGGCTGGTAAATATATGGTATTTTGTAGGAAAATCCCTAAATTTTCAAGTGAGATAGTATTTACTCTAACAAAAGTTCCCTGAGTATTATTTATAGCTTTGAATCAGACCAGTATTTGGAGTACTACGGGCCAATCAGTAAGAGGAGGTGGTCATTGATGAAAGAAAAAGGAACTAGATACACATTGACAGTAGAATGATACTCCACAATGTTTTTCTATTATTTCATATGTATAGGATTTGGGATAGATATATTAATTACATCCTTCATGCAAGGATCATTGTGCCAGGCTATATATAGTGAGTATTACTATTTTTGTAGCTTATACATTAGAATATACACTTTTTGATATATGTGAATCTCATTCTTTCTAAACAATTCTTTTTAATAGATAGTAGGGATCAATGTTATGTATTCTAATTATGTAATGAAACTCAAAAGTGTATTGGGGATCAGGATGGATATTATACACTAATGAAGAGATCTTCCCTTGATATAGGTGGGTCTCTCTTTTTTTGGAACCACGCTGTCCTCAAGATGATATGGTTTTATGTGAATATCATGGTGGACTAGATGGTTCCAATAATGTTTTATTTTACTTCTATCACAAAAGGGTGAACATCAGATTATCAAAGGGTGTGGTTTTTATTTGAAATTGTGAATTGTATGTCTATGTTGATAGAGTCAGACAATATCATAATGGGGTGGTTAGTGTGAGATATCATATTTCGAGTTTATATCAAGACGCTCAATGATTGTGAGAAGATGAGTTACATTAAGTGGTAGATAATTTCATTTATGTACTCCCAAAAATATTTTATGGTCTACGTCATGTAATATAGAAGGTTTTCTATATTGAGTTTATCCTAGGATCCTCATTACTAAAAATTACACATTATAATATGGATATTACTAATGTTGAAGGAGATCATGAGGAATATAGGTGACTAGGTGAATAATGGGTTTATAAGAACCTATACATCCGAAAGGGGTTCACCATCACTTTTTGCTAATATGGAGAATATATATCTTAATTTATTTTTGAATCATGGAAAAATTGAATCATTTGACAGTTATAAATTGTTAATCATTATCCTGGATACATGATCTCTATGAAAAGTTGCATAGAGATAAATTTTTTCATGGAATTGAATTGAGATCAGGTTATCATAAAGTTTGTGTTGGACTTTCATGAATACCTCATACATCATTTTATCTAATTTATGGTCTATATAAGTATTTTTTAATTCCATTTTGTATTTGGAATGGTTGTTATAATGAATGATATTTTTTTGTATTCACATAATAGAAAAAATCGTTCCATACAACTTAGCATAATTATTAAGATGCCAAGAGTTTATATGTATAATTAAAACCTCAAAGTATATCAGTTATAGATAGATAATTTTCACTTGTTATGTAACAACATCTTAGAGGCAGGATTTCCTATTTGCCTAGAGATGGGGAATTTTTAGGATTTATATGAGAATCCAAATAATATCATTGATATTTTTAGTTTATGGGGATTTGATAGTTATTACTGATTCTTAATCGGTGAAATATCTCCTAGTGAAGAACCCCTCATCGGTTTTCCCTGAAGATGGTGATATTTATATGGTATGTAGTACATCAAAAAAATATTTGGGACCACATAGGTAAGATGAAATCACCACATATATTTTTTCTACAAGATCCCTGAAGAATTTATACAATTTACATTGATACATCAAGAATCAATATGGGAGTTTTCATAATACAATGGGACTGAGTCAAGGCATATGGTTCCTTCTAGTTTAGACCTCATGTGAAAAAGTAACCAATGAAGTTCTAATGATGATAATTATGGTTCACAGCCAAAATTTTTATAAGAACTATTTTTAGTAGACAGATTTGTATTCTCAAATTACAAAAAAAACCTCATATAAATTTTTTCACAATATGAAATGACCCTATGGATTTAAGGGTTGGTTGACCATATCCATTAATTAGAATTTAATTTATCCTATACACATAGTAATGGAAATGTTGTAGCTAATTCTATGAAAAAAATAATATAAATACAGACGGATACAGAGTCCAATATTGAATATTTTTTGATGTACATGTTCTCCAAAATGATCTTGGATTTTAACGATTTCTGAGGATATATTTTTATTACTCTTGTAGAAATGAAATAAATTCTTCTGTATAGGTTGAGGATGGAACAACTATTATATTATAAAGGATTATTATTTTTGGATATTTTGGAATATGAGGAAACCCCCCCTTATCAGAAAATTGGAGAGGATTTTATTATATGAATATTCCATCATTGTTGGGTTCTATAATACTAACATAAGAATATAATTCAAGAGTTTCATGAATTAGTTTTAGATTTACTTCCCAGCATAAGAAATATGTATCGGGATTTATGCCCCTAGTATTGGTGGCATGATAAAAATTGGGGGGTCGCAAGCTATTCCAGGAGGGGTTCCACCTGTCAGAAGGTGAAGGAAGGACACTAAATATAAGTCATAAATTTATATATGTTTCTCATTGTCAAGTGGAAATGTAAAGATGTCAACACTAATTTCATGATTGGGTTAACATGTTCACATTGAGTTTGTGATGTTGTATGGGTTGTATCAGATAGGGTCCGAAAGGTGACCCACTTTCTACCAATCAGGGAGATCATAAAAGTATATTATTATATGAGAATTTATATATGTTTTGTAGTGTTACATCATGGGGTTCCACAAACCATTTTATTAGATAGGGATTCCGGGTTAACATCTTGTTTAAGGATAGAATTAAAGATGTAATTTGGTAATAAGTTCTTTTTGTAACGACATACCTTCTACGGGTTGATTTCCATTCAGAGTGTAATATAAAATTCTTCAAAGACATTCTATAAGAATATAAACTTTATTTTTTGTGTTCCTGGATATGAATATACTTCTGGTTGTGTACCTCCAATATAATAGATATTATGGGACAATAATAATGGGAAAAAATTTAGGCATTATACAATAGGCCATGATGATAAAAAAAAATTAGTTAGTGTACTAAGATATGTCACACTCATATCATGTTTTTTGAATGATATATTTGAGCATGTTCAACTGATTATGAACTTTATGGGTTCTATATTGTCTAGGAGGAAATAATACACTAATTATTATTGATGACCAGTAAAGTAAGAGGTATAGGATCCGATGTTTTTATATGTCTCATTGAGGACTGGGCATCTTTGGATTTAGAAAAATTGTATGTTTTCAACATAATATTTTTGGATTTTATATATTCAATAAAGGTTCGTACATCTTATAAATAGATTATAGTTACTATCGACATACAATTTTAGGAATGATGTATTCCATGTATCTCATCTATGTTGTTATCACATATAACCATCCCATAATCTTAAACAAGATGAATTTTGAGTAATATTTAGATGTTTCCTTTAAGGATAATCATATTCGTTGACCGATGATACTAATCACATCATTTTTTCTTAGTTCCTTTAGTTCAGGTACTATAGTAGCATGACCGTCATCATGGTGATACATAGGGGAGAGAGAAAAATTTATGGCCTGAGTGGTGGGAAGACATTTTAAATGATCGACAAACCTCAACATATAAAATCATTAATGATTTCTCTTAAGAGTAGGAGGTTGTAAGATTTTAGGTTTTTTAAAGAGGTAAGAATCCTTGTATTTGTTGTTAAACTCTTATCTATGATCCCTATATGGCTATGACCCTAGTGTCATGGTTTTGGACTGGTTGAATTTGTTTCATGAATGTGGAATGAAGGGGGGATATGTTTGGTTGTATCTATATAGATGGAGTTTATTTTTAATAGACAATGTGTATCAAATAAATGACACCATTTGGTCAGAATTTTTTTTCATAGCATGTAATTGTGTTTACCTAGGAGGAAAAAAAATTATATAGAATAGAAACCAAATAAACGTTATAATGAACAAGGATTAATATTTAAAGAAAAAAGGAAGGGTATATACTATTTTAGTTAACCCTTTCCTATATTATATGATTGTTAAGATAATCATTCCAAGAATCCTAGCAGAAGAATTACAGTATCTTACAGATCTGGTGTCTAATTCCTTCACCATAACTGTCATTGGATGTCTGTTAGTGAATTCTTCATTCCAGTTGATCCTCATTCTATTTCCCTTATCCTCAATGGATTTATTTTTGTGCAATATCATATGAAATATTTTCATTGAATTATTTTATTATTTGGTTTGAATCTAATCTGGGTTGAGTTATGAGTTGAAACGGGATGTGTTTAATACCATCAAAATATGATTTCTCTTATATACCTCTGATATCAACTTATTGTGGCTTCATATCATTTTTCTATTGTTCCTCACAGTAGGCCATCCCACATTTTTCCTAAATTAATTAACATACATGATTAAATTTTTAGAACCTTGATAGTTTTCCTAGTTAATACAATGATATGGTTAGATATTTTCATCCTCAACTCGAACCACTAGTGAGGTGTGATTATGTATCAGCCCCCTGATATACCACCTAGTAGGGTGTGTCTAATATTTCCATATTATTGGGATACATAATAAATAATATTACATATTATGATAGGGTATATGTATCCTTTTCCATGTGATGAATAGTTATGAAAATGGTTAAATGGGTAAAATGAGAAATGTGGATTGATTTTGATGAAATCAGTGATTGTATATTCATATGAAATGGGTTGTTAATAACTAATGAATTAATAAATGGTAAGGGTATCATGGTAAATTCAACTCCACTGAAGTTTCCCATATGGGTATGAATTATGATTACATTGGTTTCAAAAGGTTTTTATACTCCCTGGACATAGTTGACAATGATTCCATTGACATTTATACTATATGGGTTCATATTACTTTGGATTATAAGGAAATTTCCGATAAATAGAATAGGTTTTCATCATAAGACTTGGTCATGATTTGTGGACATGCTCCTTAGACTCTACTTAGGACTTTACTGAGTTTTTATTGGAGTTTCTCTAGGGACACGAGGTGGATATCGTGGTCTTTTTTACCTTGGATCTGATCCATCATTATGTGACATTGTATTACTCAATATTGGTTGTTATAGATATATTACTATGTTTTACATATGAACTAGTTACAATTTCTTATTTACATTGAATCTTGGTATAATGGGATGTATGGAATATACATGTACCACTAATAATTATTAATTTATTTTTCTATTATGTATTTGAGCATCTCAGCATATATACACAGACATATTTTTTTATAGACAACATTGGTGGTGGCCTACTATGTGTTATCTCACACCCTATTCAAGCCACCATTGGTTACCCAAATATACTTCATTAATATGTCTATGGATCAGGAAAAACAAACTTTACAATACATGATTTAATTTTCATAAGAGTATGGGGAAACATGACCATGCTATGTTTTGTTGTGTTATCTCGATATAGTTCATTTTGGTTCATTTTTTGTTCTAATAATTTTATTATAATTGATTTATGTTTTAATGTATTTCCTCCCTCCTTGCATAGATACATTAGATTGATATATTTAATATGGTATTATGTATTCTTTATTCATTACTCGTATTTTTTTGATGATTATTTGATATTTTTGGTTCATTTCCTATGGTTATGACATTGAAATATATATATGAATATGATTACACCATTGTGTTATTCTCTCTCATGAGGGAATAGTCTTCCAACATACACAACATAAGCCCTCTCTTTTTTTCATTAGAATATAGTTTATGGTGAGGTGATCATTAGGCCATATGACCCCTCGATCTAGGGCACCGTTTAGTGTATTTCTAGTCTGGACATTACAATAAAACTCAATGTTCTAAATACATATTAATCATTTTATCTTTTTAAGGAAACACTCTGAATACCATTAAAACCCACTAATTTATTTTTTTACACATTAATATCTACAAAATTATATTACCATAATGTTCCCACTCATATTGGGTAGTCAAATATCATATGAATGTTTCTTAAAAATAGCATTATGAAGGATGTCTTCGTAGATGGATAAATAATATCAAAGTAAAAAATGTGGTTTTTTGTTATATATTCCATTAAATATTTCACCTCGAATGTTAATAAATCCCAAAAAAATTTAAAATTTTTATATTAATGAAATAATTATGATTTTATAAAAAATGATCTAAAAACTATATATATTTATACTCTTACTCGGTAATTAGTATAACATTTTCTTGTTTCAGTCGGTTCAGTCACACACATAAATTATTTTATACTATCATAATCATTTACATAACGAATGAATACAAATAATTAAATAATGGATTTATATTTTATTAATAAAAAAATTATGTTATGATTATTATTTGGGAATAGTTCTAAAACATTGAATGTTTTAGATAATTTATCAATTTATTATTTTTAAATTTGAAACAAACAAGTGGGTTTTGAATTATAATATTATGAATTATTTGTTTATCATCCAAAAAATGAATGTTTAAAATTACAAATCATTATAATTTTATGATTCCTCTTCCTTGATTAATCTATGAGTGATGAACATAATAATATATAATGACGATTGAAATTAAAATACCATAACTAGTACAAAATAATCGATGTTACAAATATCCTATGAGGGAAATAATCTATTGTTAATTATATATACATAATAAATAGATGTAATTAAATATTATAATATTTCATATACATGATTATGGTTAATAAATATGTGGATAATATGATTAGGCTTATTATAATAAATATTATACTCTATCCAACAAAACGTTAATCCATGGAAAGTGTATTTTCATTACAATTTCCTTTCATTGAGACATGATTCTTATTATACACCTAATGTAATATATATGGTTTATATATTACCCAATTGACTTGTTATATATCTATAAACTATTTTCTCATGGGATATAAAACTCCATTTCATTTTCAAAATGTTATTTTATTTTCTTCATACATTACCAAAGTTGTAAGGGTATTTGGTTGGCATAATATCAATTTTATTGGGTCGTACTCATTCTCCATATAAGGTCCCATTTTTTATGTGTGGTAAAAATCATTTAAATTCAGTTAATTATTACTTTCAATGTAAAAATATGGACTATTATAAATTCCCATGGAGGTCATAATGGTAACAGGGGTGTACGGGGATCATTTGAAACTCATAACATAACTTTTGGGAAGGCAATGGCAAAGAACATGGTTAAAACAAACATATTGGGGAAATCAATATGGTCTGACTGACCACAAGTGACATTGGAAATGATCTAGAGGATCTCACATAGTTTGAGACGTACCTGTGAAATGGGGTGCATGGATGTGAAACCATATCAATAATTATGACATTGAGGTTTTTCGAAGTCAGTTCATGGTTAGTCAAACAGTGTGCACTAACCGTACAAGGTTCCCCATTCATAATACTATTTATATATTATTGGAACAAATTTTGACAAAAGTGTGAGCAAACCATGATGATATTATAATTTTTCCTTAATTCCTTGTTGATATTATAATTTTGACTAAACTGTGCGACCAAAACATGGTGATATTATAATATTTTCCTTATTAATTCAATTAATCATAAGAAACATTTCATTTTCTCCAATAGATATAACCCTAACCTATTCGGAGATCCCTTGGACCACTATTCTAGGAATTCCTACAGAATATCCTTATGATATCAAAACCAAGAACTGTTCGTCTCATTAGATCCTTTCCAATAGGATCTCGACTCATTTCTTGTTGTTCCTCATTTGTTTTGGAATCATATGAGATTTATAGGTGCTAGATAATTTATACAATATTTATGTTAGTATAAATTTCATCAATTTTCTCTTGATCTGAGTTCAATCAAGAGCTTATACTTGAGGATTGTTACACTATTGAACTTCGATAGATGGCCTTATTCCTTTTATTAATTAGGGATGTTTTTATATATGTCATTGTGCCACACAACCAATTCTAATGTGGTGGCTTGAAATAAATTAATTTCCTTGAATTAGACAGTAATGAATAGACTATGTAATTATAGAGGCCCTTCAATGAATATATATAGGTTATGAAAGTTGACATCGAACTAACCATTGGGTTGGATAATAATTAATCAGACCACGATTGGTGTATTTTGGTCATTGATTCCTTGGAGAGATCACTTTTTCCCCCATTACGTGGGATGTATAATGAATAATTAATTGTGAATTAAATGGTAATTTAAATTATTGAATTTATGCGAATTAAATTGATTAATTTACATGAATGAATAAACATTCCATTAGAGTAGGAATTGAAATTTCTTGTTTATTATTTAGTTAACCATACATTGAATTTCCCACATGAGTAATTTAGAGGTAATACGTTTATGATTGGACCTTGTCTTATGTCTCTTTTTGAGGAAAGATTGAATTGAAATTTTCTTGGCCATAAACATTACATGTTCAATGAAATAAAATAAATGGTATGAAATTATTAAAATTTATATTTTACATGGGTGAAATATATATTTGTTTAAGAATTCCATAGAAGAACACATTTGGATTTTACAATTCTTATGCCATAGTGGAACATGGAATCTATGTATGGACAGCCAAGGATGATCTCATAAGGGATGAATTTTACATGCCGACTGCTACATAGAATCCATATAGACATATAAGGACAAACATAAAGTGAATTGATCTTGGTATATTGGGGTGATACATGGGATCCCTTAGTGGACTTCCATGTATGGACTCAAATGGAATGTATGTTATACCAAAACTAGAGTGATTCTAGTATTATTGTGAGGATCTCAATAGATGGGCAGTTAGGGTGTTGGTTTATATTATACTACGATTGATACCTATATTATAAATTAGGATTTCCATTGACATGATAATGTTAAAAAATGAATTAATAATAGAATGTTCGATATGATGCATCTTCTAAGGAAAATCACAACCTCCAATTCAATATTTGTCTTAAAATTTATGTATATCTTATTTAAGAGTAATTTGAGTATATTTTTATGGGGAACATTAAGACATATTTTAGGTATTGAGCCTTGATAAATATGTACAACATGATTCATGTGTTGAATATAAATGTAATGCTTGACACTATAGGGTGTTTAATTTCTCTACTTTAATTACATAATATATTACTACCTACACACTGTGAATATTATGTATTCACTAATGTGATAGCCCTAGAAATTGGGTCTTTGCATACAAGAATTTATTTTCACACCCAATTCAGGCCTCCTAGTGTACCTAAAGATATTATTGAATTTCTGGTATGGATAAGGGAAATCTCCCTAATATAGGTTCATGATTACTACATTGGAGTATAGGAGCATGGCGAAGAGATGAGCCTCGTGATGCCAGATGGGATACATTTTGGGCCTTTTTTCACTTTTTTCAAATGTATTCTATTACTAACATGTATACACACATTGGCTATTTTGTAGTGACATCGGACATGTATCATTATCATATGTTTATATAATTACTTATAGTCTAATTTTTCTATTTATATACTTCATATATTTAAAGATTGTCATTAAATCATAATCTAATTTTATGTGACTAATATTATAATATGATACACTCTAAGGATGAGGGAACTATATCCCCATAGATAGGACTCAGCCCTTTCTACTTGTTGACAACCTCTGGTGTTTGGTGAGAAGCGCTTGAGGCCATGTATTCTATCAGGCTTGGTTCACATTTTAGTGGAATCTTGATTAGGTAAAATTACAACATGGTATCAAGGAATTAATTTATAGTTTAAATTTTTTTGGATAAAAAATAATGGGATAGGAAGGAAATGGAATTTGATAATGATATGATCCTATGTGGAGCTCACCCACATAAAGGAAAACCCCAAATTGCCTCAAATTAAATTAATATTTTCAATATTCTTTCTATTATACGTGATTTCATTTTACCATATGGTGATGCACATGATTTGTGGTATTAATATTGATATGATTATGGGTTATATTTTATTCCAACATAATGATATGTGGGTATTCCATGTCATACATCATACTAGATACTTTACATGAATCAAATTCCATTAATTATGAAAATACATTTAGAATAAAATACATGTAGTATGTTGTTTTGAAATGTATTGTGATAGTTATAACTAATCTTGTGGTCGAATATCAATAGTTTATTATAGTGGGAATCTGGTGGGTTAATTACATTAGGTATTCAAATGTATAATTCTTCATGGATAAGATTTTGATGAAGTATTATTCCATCCCGTTATAATTAATATTATGTAAACATGAAATTAAAATGAATTAAATTGCGATTTAATAATAGAATTCTTATGAAATTGGAATGGGAACAGAAACTATTATACAATAGAACATGACACCAACCCAGCCTTAGTAATGGGTAGTAGGAAGTATCTCATTTCTATATATGATCTGTAAGATGCCCAGATCCAACTCTAGGAGAATCCATCATGGTCTTTTATTATATGCAAAGGATTCTACATATCATATTCCAATTTATTAAATTTTTATAGTTGATATTTGGTAATGATATTGAACTGATTCATGTGTTTGGGATTTTAGAGGCATGTCACCAAAAGAACATCCAATCGTACTCCAGGATGGTAGGGATGTCAATACTATAGAGGTGGTGGGGCATGGGTTACTAGTGGATTGTACGGTAGTACCAAATTTAACAAAAATAGATATACCATATGTAGGTCTTTAGAAATTGTTTTCTGAAGGATTTATGTGGTTCATGTAGTCTATTCATGGAGAACTGATGCCTACCATTACTATATATGATTTAATGACTGATTTTTAGTAGTATCATCTACCCACATTTTTGGGTGAGGTCAAACCATATCCTATAGAGACTTTTCAAAGGCCATGTTTTATATCTATGATCATCTTTAGACACCTCCTGTTGTGAGGGTAAATATCTCAATGTGTATTCTATGTGATTACACCAAGAGACATTTTGATGTCATTACCAATATGGATCATCATTAAGATATGGTTTGGAGGGATTTATAAATTTCGATCTATCAAAACATCTTTATGTAAATGTTGAGGGTTTGATCAATCCTGAGAGGTCATGCACCTAGATCTGATTGAATTATCAGTTATTTATTATTCAACTTGTTTTTATTGAGCTTCGATGATTCATACCTATTCTAATGGGTGAAGAGTAGTCTAAATATTCGAGATTCATGGACTGACCTAAGTATGCCTTCTAATCATAGGTGATTTTATTTTAGAAGACTATTGTTTCGTGTATATTGAATCATGTTCTTATCATAGTGTGTTTCCAAGGATTGGCTGGGTGTGTGAGCTAGGGAGTTTCAGTATCTTGATCCATAAATGTATCGATCGGTAGTAGGAAGCATCATATGTAGCATCCATGTGGTGATATTATCCCTCAGATCACATGATCAAGTTTCCATGTGAGGTTCTATTTGTGTGGTAAGATTGGATATACATGGACTTAGTGTATGAGGGACCCAATCGAGTGTTGATCTTGTGGAAAAATGGTCCATCTACAAAGATTTTCTAAACAATTTCGCTTCTCTTAAGTGATAGAGGGTATGAAATACACCAACATCAATAGTGGGGTCAAAAACTTCTCCCCAGGTAGTGATATATAGTACAACTCACTAATTAAGCAGAGGTAGTGGTCATTGATATAGTAGTTAGACAATGGTTTTACAACAAAATTAGAGATGATTTTCTTAGGATAGACATAGAGTATCACATGACTGTGTTTGAGCCCTGATATAATAAATACAACTAATCCTTGAGGAACAAGATCCCATACCTTCTATTCTCAGAGGTATTATTATAGTATTATCTACTTTAGATTCTGATCTTTTTGATTTAGGTTTCACATAACATTATATCAGTATCCATTATAAAGTTCCATTGCCTTATTGAATAAACATTTGATATATTTGTGAGGTTTAACACTCCATCAGGATTTATTACAAAGGATGTACGGTAGTTCAGGGAGTTCCCCCTTGAGATTGGCGGGAGTCTCATCATATGATACCTCTTTCTCTTTGATATAAATGGTTTTGACATCATTCATTAGATGAAAAGGTTAGTTTTTTTCATGATTTCAATAATTGATATCTCCATAGGGTGACCATTACATCATTGTGGGGAAAATATTTTGTTTACAAGGTTGAATGAGTAATCTAAGAAATCCTATATAAAACCTTGTAGGATGGGAGGGTGGGATGGAAACATGGATTTTGACCGTATATTTATTTGATCTGGAAATGTATTCTATAAATTTCCTAGTAGTGGTTGATTTTGAAAGAGATATTTCTAGGATGACATTTTCGGATTTCCTCCCATATGAGAGGTAGAGTAGTCTTTCATTCTAGGGATATGATCTACAACAGTATCCATTACTCATTATAGGATGGATACTAATGAGATGAAATAGATCAAGAGGTAGTTAGAGTATTTGTAGGAAAAGTGTTTCATCCAAACCAATGTTCTACCTGGGGATCAACCATCCATTTTGAGAAAAAGGCATATGGTACCATCAGATAATGTATAGATTATCAGAAAATAAACCAACTAAAAGCTAGGAACTAGTGTAATCTATAATGGATAGATGATATCATTTACCATCTTTGAGGATATCTTGTTTTATCAATTATTTATTTGCAATCTATTTATCATTTGGTGCATGTCAGACCATTAGACCTGCTTATCGCAACCTTTCATGGAAGGTGTGGTCTATATGAGTACTTGGTAATGTCATTCGGTCTCATGAATACTTCATTAGACTTCATGGCACTATGGAACTGATTTTTACATACTTATCTAGATTCATCTATTGTGGTATTAGTGGATTATATATTGGTGTTTACCATAATTGACATGACCATTCCAAAAATCTTGAGATCATATTGGATTCACTAAAATAAAATTATTTACTCTAATGTCCCATTTTTTCACTTCTAGATGGATAAGGTTCACATTATGGGTCTCATCATCTTAGATATAGGAGTATAAGTTGACATAGAGATGGAGAGAGTCATAGTTTCTTAAGAGTTGAATAAGAACATCCTGGATGTGTGGAGTGTCTTTGGGAAATATGGATACTACATGAATTTCATAAAGGTCTTCAAATGTACATCATTGTAGAATATATTCTTTAATAAGAATGTTGTTATCATTTTTTGGAAGTATTTTTACAAGAAGGTAATTCAGAGCTAAAAGTTAGATTCAAATCAATGCTAATACTAATTTTCTCAAATACATGATGGAGTTACACTATTTACTATGATGCATATGGTATCAGGAAAGGATAAGTTCTTATAGGGGGATATATAGTCATGAAATATGGGTCTTGGAATTTGAGTCCACATGAGATAAACTACATAAACCTTTATATCGAGTTAGCTATAGTTTATCAAACATAGTGCTATTAGAGACACTGTTTATTTTGACAAGAATTTTTAGTGTTCGTGGACAAAAAAAAATTGAAGTATGTATTTATAGAGCATGAACTAAATCTAATGAATTGATGGTGGATTGAATACCTATAGTCATTTGACTTATTGACTTCTTAGAAACACAATAAATGTATTGTAGTGGCTAATTCATTGAGCATGGGAAAACAAATATAGTTATTTCAAAAAATCTGTAAATAATGGCATCTCGTGGATTGGTATTCTGAGATGCACATTGGAGGTGCATGAGAGTGAGGTGTAGACCTTTCAATAATCCCTAGTTTTACCACTACACATATGGATAGAGTTATTGTGAGGTAGCTATCATATTCTAATGGCCTAGTCCTAAGAGAGATTTTTGTTGGTGAGGATCCTCTTCCTTGTTGGACTGTATGCAGGTATGTGATTATTCATATACAAAGACATGTATGTGTTTCACCAGACATCTACGGGGAGTTGATGATAGAATTTCATTATTCATCTTTGTTAGTGAACCCTGGAGTCACTAATAAGGTTCTTGATTTATGTCACCAATACTACTACTCGGTTATGAAAATAGAAGTATCTATTTATTCATTACATATTCCAAATGTTAATAGGTGAATAAGGAACAAAAAATATGAACTATACTACTATATTAGTTACCCATATATCAATTAATGTTGGTTGATGTTGCGATGGATTTCATGACAATTTTACAAAGGATTTTTCTAGGTAATGATTTTGTATGGGTATTTGTGGATAAGCTTGTGAAGGTCGCACATTGCTTTCCAATCATGGAGACATCCAATGTTTACTCTCATGGGTGGTTGTAAATAATTTAGGTAGTTTGACATCATGGGGTCCTATAAACAATCATTTATAATGGGGTCACCTAGTTTACATTATAATTGTAGAAATAGATAAACAGGGTGTTAGGTATACATGTTTATCTATGAAGAACAAACCATTACTGGATAGATATCCATTCAAGGAATACATTTTATCTATTTGAGGACATATTATCAGCATGTGTCCTACATATCACAGGTTCTTGGACTAGGTATATATCTATAGTTTAAATAAAATATAACAACATCATTCTGTATACTATAATGATTTCTCCTTATGGGGCTTTTTATGGTAGAGAAAACTGACCAACCTTATGTTGGTTAGAGGAAGGTGTCCCATTTATTATTTGGCATCATCATATTCAGTAGACCACATAACATGTTCATTTGATTTAGAATCTCATAGTTATTAATAGTCTTGATAGAATTCATAATCTAATCTTCATAAATTAAATCAATATTTTGATGTTGGTAATCCTGTTTTATATTTTTTTCACTTATAATTGGATACATATTGAACATGAGATAGGGTAATCATTTACTGAGTAATGTCAGCGCATTTTAGATTCTGGAGAGAGTGGGGATGGTAGCCTATCAGATGTAGTTACCATAGTGGTATAGGTCCATGAACGATGTCTTCTATGTATCATAGTTTCACTGCTATTATGAAGACATGTTCCATATTATTCATCCCTAGGAGGATGAGTGTCATATGGATGCATCATCTGTGGATAAACATATTCATATTGTGGATCATAGAGTGAAGGTTATCTAAGGAAGGTTAAATCCTTTAGTAAGAGTGATATGACATCCCAACTAAATATATAATGAGACTTGGGAGTGAGATACCAATGTATGACTGCAATTAATAGAGTTATTATTATATCAAGCTTCACCTCCCCTATGAGATAAATTCATAGATGAATTTAATTAAGGGGTTTGTTTTAATGAACATGGGTCTTATTTATGTATAGTTTCATTATATTCTATGAATTCATTGTTTTAATGTAAAATCATGTCATATTATGAATTACTATGGTGTTCATAAATCTACCATGGATTATTGAGGCTCATTTGATGCCCTAAAAAAAATTTTGGGTTGAAATATGCCTGGTGGATAGTTAGTTCAAATAGTGTGTGGATGGCCGCATATTCTTACTAAATTTGTGAGACATGAGAAAATATTTGGTAGAGATCTCATGGTTAGAAAAAATCGTGAGAAATTGGGTGTAAATCCATGTTTTCAATTTGATTAATTATATTTTCACAGTTTGTGAATGGTCGGTCAAATTGTTCACACGAATCATATGGGGTTACCCTTTACTATAAATATGAATGCACGATTGGTGTATGTATTTTCAAACACCTCATCACCACAATGTGACCCAAAGTTCTTTGTAAAATATTGGTTTTTCCCTTATTAATAATTTTAAACCAATGCCACATTTAGTTTTCTGCAATGGATAGAGCCTTATCCTTCTGGGTGATCAATTGGATGATTTTTAGAATAATTGGTACTAGATACCCATAAGATATATGAATCATGCCATGTCTATCTTGTAGGATCTATACTAGTTTGATCTGGAATCCTATTGTTTTTTCCTCATTTGGTTTGGTATTGGCTGTGATATTTAGGTTTACTATAATTTTATCCATTACAAGGTTACTAATCCTTTCTTCATTTTTCATTCGATATGATTCGAATAATGATGTAATACTGGAAGATATATGCAGTACTGACCTAATGTAGATGGTCTTGTTTCTTTAGATATAATTCAATGTTATTATATATTTTGTTGTGCTACACCCTACATTCTTCTGTGGAATCATGAATGGAGTTTGGGTCCTTGAATTAAATATTCAATAATGCACTATATTATTAAGGTGGCCCATCAATGAATATTTATTGGTTACAGAGGTGGGCATAGACCCACCCACTGGGTGGGTTGATAATTAATCATGCCACTAAGGGTGGTTTTTTGGAATTGGATACCTTTGGGTGTTCCCTCTTTCTCCATGAATTGGGATGTATAAGGTTAAAAGGATTTTTAGTTAAATTATAATTCAAATAATTGTATGGGTTGGAATTAAATTAACTAAATGGATGGAATGGATGAACATTCCATTAGAAATTCTTATTAAATAGAATTATGAAGCTTGATTTTCCTTTAAATTTAATTTTACATTTAAGTAATTGAGTGTAAATCCTGCTAATATTATACACTGACATGAGTCTCCTTTTGAGGTGATAATGAAATGAAAGACTCTTTTTTATAAACTCACCATTTAAATTAAATGGATTAAATGGTATCTAATTGATGAAATTATTATTTTCATGGGTGAAACATGAATTCCATTACAACTTCTATGTATGAACTAATAGGGGGTAGATTTTGTAAGATTAGTAATTCATGGAATCAATATGGATTTCCAAATACATACTCAAAGGGAATTGATTATAGTTTCCAATGGTGGTATTTGGGATCCCTTAGTAAAATACCATAGATGGACGGAAATAGATGAGATATTTTACACACCTAAAGTGATACCTGGGTTCCTATGAGGATCACCATGGATGAGCTTCTTGATTGTTGGTTTATATTATATGTGGACAAATAACTAGATTCACAATTTAAAATTCCGTGGATGGACTTAGGTTCATAAATGAATAATGAATTGATTGGTTGATATGACGTTTCTTCCAAGACAACGAACATGCATGGGATCGTTCGTTGTCATGAACAATATGGATGACCTATTTAGGCATCCTATAATCACATTACTACGAGGTATGTTGGGATATATTCCACTTCATAGGTCATGATATTTAAATTGATTCTGTTAAATGACTGGATTATAAATGAGAACATATAATTAAAAGAATGTTTAATATCAGTAATTACATTATATATTAATTTGTATAATATATACTTTGATTGTCATATATTCACTGACTAGATTTAAATTGACCATGGCTTGTTCCCTATTAGGATTTAGGCTCACACTAGGTTCTATGTGACTTGGGTAACCGAACAAATTAAATGACTACATTTATGTATAAGGGAATGTTCACTAATAATGGTCCTCAATTTCTTTGTAGGGGTAAGGAAAAATTATACTAAGATGAGGCTTGTGATAAATGTTGGGGTATAATTATAATTTTTATTAATTTTTGTACATGTATTGTATGCCTTCCATTTATAACTTATTTGGTTATATTTTAGAGAGATATGACATGTCTCATAATCATCTATTTATTAGATTAATTATGGATTTATTTATTTCTTCCTAGTGTGTATCTATTTTTTTGATGGTAATTACTTATTCCTCTACATTAATTTGAATGATATTTAATTTTTCTACACTATTGGGATTATGTAATAGTCTCCTAACCAACACACATATTCCCTCGCTACTAGTTGGCAACCTATGGCATTTGGGATGATGTGCTTGAGCCCAAGTGGCCAATCGGACTCGATGAACCATTTAGTGGCATTCGGTTCTAGGTTTTCACACTCCATATTTATGTTACTCTAAATTTTATATATTTTTACCTTTTTTATATATTTTATTTTCTATTTTTTAAATTTTTTGATATTATTATTCTATATAAAAAATATATTTTCTAATAATTCTTACATAATAAATATATGTAATTATATTGGAAGGGCTATTTTTTCTACTTAGGGTGTTTTTATTTTATATACATACAATTGTTTTTAATAAAAATATCATTTATTAATTTTTAATATAAATATTTATTTTCTAATTACCCAACAATATTTTAATATTTGACTTCTCAATTGTAAAATTTCTTCCACATTTATCGATGTGGGTTTCTTTAAAATCATAAAACATTTTTAAAATACATTTTTTCCATCCTTTGAAAAGATCATTTCTTCTGCCCCAATTTTATTATCCATTAATGCTATTTGTTTTCAAAGGATCAATTATTAGGATTAGTATTTATAAAATATTATCTGAACTATATTTCATCTAACCATTATATGTTATTTATAGTTATTTATATATTTGTTTTTATGAAACCATTAATACAATATTAGGGAAAATATTTTCCTAATTTACATAAACACATTATTTATTTTTTAATATTTACTGTCATCCTTGAATATTATTTATATAATAGGTTTCAACTACTAATTGATCATATGATATTTTACATTTGGTTTGATGGAATGGTGGGTATTATTCAATCTAATTCTTTATTTCTTTTCTTATGCAAATGCTTATAATAATGTATTGTATCTGATTTTATTTCAATGGGTTAACCAATATATGAATTTTTAAAGTTATCATGTTGAAAAAATATGAATGATTTTTCATTATTTAATCTGAGACCATAGAATTTTATATTCCTCCAATGAAACAAGTAATGATTATATCTCATGAGATCTTATTTTTTGGGATATGGAAGGTTATATTGTTCATTATGTTAGGAAAGGAAAAGATAGGTTTATCTATGTAAATAATGTTTTTATTTTTCAATTATAGGTATTTGAAACATGTAATAACTTTCAAGGATTATTCTTGCAGTACATTCTAATGTCATGCAACCATGAATCAGAAATATTATTATGATTACGCATTATTAATCCATGGTCACATTACGATATCACGATGGACCTTTTATTGTCCTAATTTTTAATCTATTGATATTTGATTATGTTTTCATATGCATGGAGAATATATTATTCACCCCTGATATTACTCCATTGATTAGGTATTTCGTCCATGTTCATGTCTCCTAACATGTTTACGATTTAATAATATGTTCTTCCTGGATTATTCAAAGAATTGTTCCATTACAAATAATTTTTTCATTGATTTCCAATGTTTCCCATCTTCAATACCAGTGAATATGAATATGATATATTTCTAATCTATCATGGAATCAATTTTTTTTAAATATTTATAGATAAAATTTTTTCAATTTGGAAAAATAATGCGGTTATGTCTCTAATCTCTAATACATTAAAAAATAGGTGTCAGTAGTGTGTTTTATTTATGATATGTAATTTAAAACATTGTAAAATAATATATAATATAAACTTGTATTTATTAGGATATAATTATTATTTTTAAAGAATGTTTTTTTTATTTTTTGGATAATATATCAAATAAAACTTACAGAAGAAAAAATTGGTCCGAAAATTTCATATGTTGAGATACATATGTCATAATGCAAGATGACATAGGTTGGAGATTTAATGTAAATATGGTTTATAGGTAGATTCTATTAACATAACAATATTTATCTCTTAATGTATATAACTTAATTTTAGTAAATTATTGGAATCTTTAGGAACCATGTTAATAAATATAATGATGGGTAATGTTGTGATTTCCCAATGAGAAATAATATGTGATAGGGGATGGTGTAAAATATATCTTAAATATATCATATAAGGTTATGTGTAATAAAATAAAAAATTTATGATCTTAATTGATCAAATGTAGAATAATAAAGCTGTTTATTACTTTATGTGACTATAATCATAATTGTTTATTAGATTTTATGATCTAGTTATTGTTATTAAATGGGTCAATATGATAAGAATATATTTTTTTCTTCAATGATTAGATAATAAGATTTTATATTGTTTATTTGTCGTTTAAATGATAAAAAGAATTGATGTGGACATTGATTAAGTAATAAAGGAAAAAAGATTAAATTATATCCATAGAATATGTAGAATTTTGAAAAAACATCATTAGTAAATATTTTACCACATCACTTTGTATAATGATGGATCATTCATTCCATGAACATAGAAAAATGGAAATATATTATATTGGTCCATATTATGAAAAAATTATTATACATTCAAGTTAAAACACTAGGTAATCATATATATAACAAGGAAAAAACCATTTAATTAATTTCCTCTATAATATTAATTAAAAATAAATAGTATTGATGGTATTTTTTAATTATGATAAAATTATTTGTTGTTATCTAGAATATTGAAATTAAAATTGAAGACTCTCATCATTCTCATTAATTTATGGACAAGGAAAAGGAAAAAATGGGAGTTCTAATGATATATCCATTGGAGGGAAAATGAATCAATTTAAAACATGATACAAATTTAGAAGAAAGAAATATATAAGAAACTACATCATTGGGAAAATAAAATATTTCAACTATAGGAGTGGAGGCTATCCTGAAATTGAATATTAATGAGAAAAAATATGATCAATGGTCCAATGGAGCTGAATAATATTTCATAGAATACACCACCATCAGATCAATGATTCAAATATAAGTAGATTTTCTTAGAATAAAGTCTAGTTATTTGTAGAAATGGATTATAGATTGTGTTTTTTAATACAAAGTTTTATGATCATGTAGTTTTGAAGTAAAGTTATCATATAGTAAAATATGGTTATACTGTTTATGGTGACGTAAATTCCCGATATTTATCAATTTATTGGGCCCTAAATGATGAGGAATGGGTAAGGTTCACAAAAGGTGGTTTTCAAGGAGTCAAACATCCAAAATATGTTAGTGGTATGAGTTTTATGAAGACATTGTTGTGGGATGGGTGATCTACAAGAAGATGTGGATTATCACGTACAAGTATTGCATACCAGAATTGAAAATGTTCAATGAAAATATGGTGTTCTTATGACTATGAAAAGTTTTGTGAATTTAATTCCCACACACTAGTTACCCAGATTTGGTGCATTATTAAATAACATTGGCATGATACAAGGAATCATGTCCCAAAATACTGGTCCATTTAGTGGCCTAGGAAGTACTCGATACATACATAAGTTACACATTACATAATGAAAAAACATTGTGTCCCCTTTGACAACTCTTATATGCCTTTACCTATTCATGTTGGTTAATAATTATATACTTCTTCGCATCCAGGGATAAATAAAACATAAGAATGTGGGGATCTGAGATGCTTAGTAAGGATAACAATATAGCGGAATCTTTCATAAATAGGCATGAAAATTTAATGCAATATATAAGACTAAATCAAAAGTCTTTTAAACAAAAAATTCCAAAAAATATGACAAAGTTAAATCAAATAATTCCATATACTTATTCACATGGATATTATACTAGTTCAATAATCACATGTAATATGAATAGAAAATTTTATAATGGTGGGATAAATAATGTCGAACATCTTAGCCACAAAGTCAATGCCTCATGCCAATAATACAAATAAGATTTTATCATGTCCTTGTGCCATGACACTAGTTTATCTCATGAGACCTACCGATTCATCGATTAGCTATAGTAGGCTCCACCCCTCACTAACTAAGTCCAATGAATTATTCATATAAAAAAGATGAAACATAATATAATCATTAGTATTAAAACTAGCATACAAAATGACAATACATTAACCATAAACCATTAATGGTATGAAAATATCACATCCATAGTCAAACCTATCACAAAACCTTCAATACAATATAGAATACTATATCATAAGAAATCAACTTCAAATAAGCGTAAAATCCAACAAAGGATGTTAACATAGATGAAATTAAAACTATTTGAGAAAAATATATCATTCTATTTTGAAGTCATTTAAAATTCATTTAATTTTAAAAAATATTTAATTTGAAAATATTTTTATAAGCTTTTAAGGGAACCATAAAAGGTGTTATAATGGCAGAAAATAGCCGCACCCGCCATGTATGTTTAAAAAACAATCTTTCTGTAATTTTGTTGAAAAGGTCGTAAAGGACATTGTATGGAAAACTATGGAAAAAATATTATAAAAAAGTAAAACATGGTTATAAATTAATATAACCCATATTATATGATAGAGTAAAAATGTTTTGAAATACTTTTTTAAGAGACATGGATGTGTATGATAAAGATGTCCTAGTAGATACTCACATATAAACCACCTCATAAAATAAAGAGATTGTATAATTAACCTTTACCTTGTACTTTTCCTTGATCGAGGGTATGTTAACCTCTTTTATAATAGTTCTAAAATTGTTATTAAATTATAAATGAACCAAATACATAAATATTATATCATATATGATCTTCTAATATTACTTTGTTAATAATATTTCAGTAGTATCATTTGTTTCGGGTGTAAACTGATTCGTTTTCCTTTATATGAATGGATACATAAGCCAGGTTTCTTATGGATAAGAAGTATTTGATTCATATACAGAAAGATGTTAAGATCATAAACATTATTATTAATCATAAAATGAAAATTATTCATGAATGATTATGAGGGGGAATAAATTTCATCGTGTTTGTGGAGACAGTAATCCATATGTATGCATGAGTTACTATATCATTATATTTATGGTGAAACTATATGTAATTGGATGGTATCTCATATATAATGAATCATTACCTTCATATATTTATTATTTACATCATTTATAGTCATTATTATACTCATCCAAATAATGAAGTGTTTGAATAAAAAAACACCAGGACGTGGAGACGGTAAGCCGTACATACACACATATGGTGACTTCTCAGTCATAGGATGGATATAATAATGAATATGGTTGTAACATATTTATAATAACATCATAATATATATAAGGTAATGTAGTTTTTATTTTTTTGTGGAAACAACAAAGTATGGGGAAGTGGAAGAAGAAAAGAACTTTGAAACGTGTGGTGAAATTATTACATATTCTTTAGTTGTTTCCTTTTGAGTTGAAAAAATGGGATCCTTAAGTTGGGTTTTTGGTCCAAGTAAAGAATCTTGGTATAAGTGAGGGTATTTGGTATAATATTTGAGTAGGTTTTGTCCAAGCCAAATGGCTTTGGAGTTGTGATTTTTAGTGAAGGGGAAGTACCGTTTTAAAAGAGAGGTGGGGGTCACTTTAGGAATAGCTGGAAATATTGTTTTGTAATACAATAATATTCATTTTATAATGGCTCCAACCTAATTTATTTATTGGTTATGGTTTTTATGGGTAAAAAACCTATCAAAAATAGGATTTAGATATGTTTAGGTCAACATATTAACCTTATCTCTTAGATTTAACTCTTAATTAAATAATTTATTTCTTACTATGTATTCTTGTATTATTATAATAAATGATTAATAAACATACAATAAAATTCCAAGAGAACCCCATGTGGTTAATTATATATATATATATAATCTTATATAATTCATTTGGCCAAACCATAGATTTTTTGGAATATTATATCAATTATTAATACAGTATCTGTTTTAAAACTCAATTTTGTCAATTTTGTCACTATTTGGTCTTTTGTTTTTGTGAAAGTCATAAGAAAATTATCACATTGAAATAATTTTATTCAATCACCCATAACATTTTATATTATCCTATAAAATTAGTTTAATTCATCATAAGTTTCAATTTACATTTATTTTGATATTTATAATATCAATTATTTTAATCTTTCATTAATAAGGTAATTACTGCATCATGATTGCTTCATAAATAGATTTAATTATTTAATGTCTAAAAATTATAAATAAAATATCATTTTGTAATAAATATTTTTATCTTTAAAATAAATATTTATAGTTAAATTTAACTTTTTTATAACCCTATATTAAAAATGGTATTTCTATTAAACATGGAATTTAACACTTTTAACTCTTCTTTTAATAAAATAAATAATAAATGTATTAATCTAATCGAAGGGGACCAAAAGGATCGTATTTTATTTCAACGGTTTATGTTCATTGAAATACACTTATCTAATTGAATTATAACATCTGTTAGGGTACGTATAATATCTTTTTTTACCTCTAGTTACCCTATTTACTTTAAACCATGGTAAATAAAAGTCATAAGTTACTATTCACCAAAAAATTACATCATCTTATTTAACCAAATTTTACTTACTGATTCAACAATGTCTCTCAGATTTTTGAAATTAAATTCATAGAAGAGTTAAAATTATGTTTTATGAAAATCTACAAATTCTCCAAGAAGGTGGGTAAAAGACGATAAAAGGTTCAAAAAAAATTATATATCTAATATTATTATAAAATTACTCCTATGAATTTAATTGAACATATATAGGTATTATGAATCTATTTTTACCTTCTATAAATTTAAATAAAATAACTAATTATTTAAATAAAAATCATGTTTTAAACAATAACATAGTGTTCTCACTATTCATAAAAAATTTAATGTTTTCTAAAACATATCAATAATTTACCCTAAGATAATTTTGAAAGTCTGAATTCAAAAAGGAAGTCCATTTTATAAAATATATTTATAAATTTTCAAAAATTGGGTATAAATAATCATAATGGATGGTTTATTTGTCGTGGTGTGCTAGAACATGAAGTTTTGTACATCGCACGCTATTGTATTATTCAAAGAGAAGCATACCATGGAGTCTTTGGGTGTTACATTCTTACCTCCTTCAAATAATATCATCCACGAAATTTATAAAATATTACTTAATGAAAATATTTTGGTGGTTCCTCGTCATATGTTCCTCGGGTTCCCAAGTTTCCTCTTCCATCAAACGATTTCTCCATAGAACTTTCACCATACGGGTCATCCAGTTTCTCAACACATGTTCTCTGGTATCAATAATTTTGATAGGATCTTCGCAATAAGACATGTTAGGTTCTGGTTCTATTTCTTCATAGGTGAGTACATGTGTTGGGTCGGGCTTGTATTTTCTCAATAGTGATATGGGGAATACATCATAAACTTTTGAGAGACTTGACAGAATTGCCAAACAATAAGCTACAACTCTAATTCTTTGAAGAATTTCTAAAGGTCTGATGTTCCTGGGACTTAATTTACCTTTCTTACCGAAATGTATATCACCCTTCCATTGAGAAACATTCAAGAAAACATGATCTCAAAATTTAATTTACAAATCCTCCCTTCATTTATCGGCATAGCTCATTTGCCTACATTGAGATTCTTTGATGTGGGTTTGGATATCCCTCACAATTTCCATTATTTTGTCAACATGTTCTAGGCCAAGAAGTTTTCTTTAACCAACATCATCCCAAAAATTTGGTGTGTGACATCTCTTTCCATATAATGCTTTATATGGTGCCATCTGAATACTTGAATGGAAGCAATTGTTATATGAAAATTCTACCAGAGGTAAATATTGATCCCACATACATGTAAAGTCATTTGAGAAAGATATAATCATGTATTCTATTGTTTTGATATTCCGTTCATATTTTCCATTAGTTTTGAGGTTGGTAGGAAATGCTCAAATGAAGATTAGTATCAAATTCCTTCTAAATACTTCTCTATAATCTTCATGTAAAATGGGGACCATGATCAGAAACAATCGATAGTAGTACTCTATGATGTCTTACAACTTCATTAATATATAGACTTGCAGGAAATTCAAGTGGTAAATCTTCTCTTATAGCAAGAAATTTTGTTGACTTGGTAGGACGATCAACCATGACCCATATTGCATCATTCCTTATAAGAGTCTTTGGTAGTCCCATGACAATGCCAATCGTAATATCATCCCATTTCCACTCTGGTATGGGATGAGGTTTCATGAATAAACTAGGATGGTGTCTTCCATATTTAAATTATTGAAAAACCATACATCTTGACAAATAATCAACAACTCTCTCTTCATGTATTCCCCCAAAAAATTATCTTCAAATATTAATACATATTAGTGATACACTACTGTATATAGAAATTGGATCTATGAGCATTATCCAATAATTCCCTTTTTAGATCAAGTATGTCATGAACAAAAATACTCGTCCCAAATATCAAAATTCCATCTTCATATATGAAGTCAATCAGTCTCCAATACTTCACATCTTTAAATTTTTTTTGAAACTCCTCATCATCAGTCTGATAACTTTTTATACTTTCTAGTAATGATTGTTTAACTACCACATGAAAAAGTATTGATGTTTCACCTTCCATGACTATTCCTATATCCATATTTATTATATCCATGAAAATAGTATCCCTTTCAACTCTAATCATTTTCCTAACTCCATGATCCATTCTGCTCAAAATATATGACACCTTATTTTCCTTCCCACGGTGGTAATGTATAGTGCAATAATAATCTTTGAGTAGTTCAATCCATCGTCTTTGCCTCATTTTGAGTTCTTTCGATGAGAAAATATAATTAAAACCCTTGTGATCAGTATATATCTCACATTTTTTACTATAATGATAGTGTCTCCATATCTTTAAATCAAATATTACAGTTTCTAACTCAAGACCATGAGTAGGATAGTTTTGTTCAGGAGTTTTTAGATGTCATGATGCATAGGAAATAACCCTATGATTCTGCATAAGGATGCTACAAAGTCCTTTCATTGATGCATCACTCTAAATAACAAACCCATCATTCCCTGATGGTAGATTCATGATAGGATCATTGACTAATATTCACTCCGGTTTTTCAAAAAAATCTTCACAATATTTTGTCCAAACAAATTTAACCCCTTTACATGTGAGCTTGGTTAAGGGGTTTTCCAATTGGGAAATATTCTCGGCTAAACACTGATAATAACCTTCTAAACCAATAAAACTACATACCTCATTTATTCTCGTCATTGCTATAGTTTCTTGTATTTCTCTTTTCTTAGAAGGATCAATAAAGATTCCATCCTTTGAGACAATATGGCCAATAAATGAAATTTCATGATGCCATAATTCACACATCCTAAACTTCCCATATAATTCATTTCTTTCGAGAATTTCAAAATAGTGTACAACTGAATCTCATTCTCTTCATAGATTTTTCAGTATACCAAGATATTATCAATAAATACTACAAAATTTCATCAATATACTCTTTGAAAACTCTATTCATTAAATCCATGAAAAAACGGTGCATTAGTCAGTCCAAAAGGCATTACTATAAACTCGTAATGCCCGTACCTGGTTAAAAAGGATGTTTTCAGAATTTCTTCCTTCATCACACACAATTGATGATATCATGTTCGAAGGTCAATCTTTGAAACATATTGAGCTCCATGAAGTTGGTCTAATAAATCATCAATGTGAGGTAAGGGATACTTGTTGATTATTGTCATAGCATTGATCTCTCTGTAGTTAATTCACAAATTCATAGATCTATCTTTCTTATTAACAAAAAGAATAGGGGATCCCCATAAAGAAACACTAGGAAGAATAAATCCTTTGTTACTCAATTACTCAAATTGTTTCTTTAGTTACACTACTTCCAATGTGGCCATTTCATAAGGGGTCTTCGATATGGGCCTTGAACCTTGAATTAAACCAATTTAAAACTCAATTTCTCTTTCAGGATGATGTCCAAGTAACACTTCTGGAAACCCATTAATATATTCTACCACAATAGGCACATCCTCTATTTGAAAATTACTTTCCTCACCCATAGTTATTTCATTCATTTTCATCCTAATAATTTAATTTAGTTGAGATAATGGTGGTGGATCGAGATAATAATTAGGTGGTGACATTTCTTCTCTAAGGATTTGGTACTCTTTATCATCATCGATAATTTTAACCTCATTCTTCATACAATAAATTTTCACATCATGGTGTGAAATACAATCCATACTGAGGATTATATCAAATTCAATCATGGGTATGGTAATGGGATCCGTAGATAAGGAACATTTATATACCCTAATGGGAATTGATTCACAAAATATTATTACAATGATACTTCCCATAAAAGTTTTGACTGAAAATCCACTTGTTAAAACAAAATGGAAATGTATAATTTTCTAAGAAATCTGGGAAGATATGAAACAATGTGATGATCTAGAATCAAATAAATCATTGGTTAACATTAAGAAACCCTATAATTTCCTTACACTACATCTTTCAGATATTCAACCTTAGCAGTTGTGATTTCATAATCTTGGTCTCACTCCCTTGTCCTTTTGTGAGGTATGATTCTTTGGGGATTATGTCATTCATTTTCATAATTCCCTATATCTCTACAAGATTATAATTCAATATTGAAAAACTCTTTCTTTCCCTTACAATCATGAGCATGGTGGTATTTTCACCACACTTGTAAGAGACTCACATTCTCTTTAAAAATTACCTAGGTGTTTAATCCCTCATATACAATAGGATGAAAATTCAACCTTTCCCGTCTTCCCTTTATTTCCATTTCCAGAGTGTTCAGCAGATCTCTTATTCTCTAGATTTTCTTTAACATCGTAAGACTTAGAGATTTCATTGTCTGTATTGATAGCACATTAGAAAATATCTTCATATGATTCGAAGGATTGTGAGACTATTACTTGACAGATAAATGGTTTTAACCCGTCAAACAATCAATCAATATTAGTTTTGGGGATACATATATAATCTTGTTCATTACTTACTATCCTTGTAATGTTTTCCTCATACTTTGAAACATTCTAATCCTCATTCTTCATCTGTAAAAGAAATTTTCTTTCTATATCAACTCAATGGTCATGAGGAAATTATTTTTCTAAGAAAATCTATTTAGACTCTTTCCATTCCATATTTGATACTTGTTCATCTTCATTTGTGCTTTGAATTACCGACCACCATTGATCTGAATCTCCCATGAGGTGATAAACTGAAATGACCACTTTTCCCCTTTTACTAATCCCCAAGGAGTGAAATATTTTCTCTAAGGAACTTCTCCATTGCTCAGATAAAAATTGATTCATTGTCCCATTGAATTTGGGTGGTAATTTCCTCATGAATCTGTCTAACATTGATCCTCTGTGTTGTGGATCGAGGTGCCCCATATGGGTATGGTTATAATTCATAACCTGAGTGTGTTGTCCCAGAATGGTCATAAGCTGATCAATACTAGTTTCATCACCAGTTCCACTATAATTATCTTGAGTATGAAGGAAATACCTACATGGATTATATTTGTGGATACGGTTTCCATTCCATACACTAGGTGCCATTTTTAGACAATGTCATACACCAGATTAGTTTATGAATTGCAATACAGAATTACAATCTATTAAAACACTTAACATAAATTGAACAATTTATGAATATAATCTATAATCATAAAAATGTTTTCTTTGAAAAGGTATATACTCATAAATACTATATAATGGATTTTAAATAAAATGTCAATTATCCTGAACATATCCATCGGGAGTGTTGTAACCAAGAGTGTTGTAAGGCCTATTCTCTTGTACTAGGATACCCTAGGTAAAGACCAAAACTCCTTGTCGATGTATTCACTCATTGGTACATCTTTTCTAAGGACGTCTCTACATACTCGTATCTTGATAGAGATGTATTTCTTGGAAAATACAAAAAGTATCTACATTACCAAAATTCTAGGATGTTATTCTATACTAATCTTCAATGTTTACCTTAGGGTAATGTTTTCTAATAAAAGATTTTCTAAATCTCGCTTCTATGGTTTGTACTAAACATTCTATGATACCAACTGTAACACCCTGACCATAGTTACCCAAAGTTAGTGCATTATTACATAACACTGGACCGATATAGAGAATCATGTACCGAAAGACCAATTAGTTTGTTATCCTTGGAAGTACTAGATACGTACATATGTTTTACATTACTTTATGAAATAACAAAAAACAACATTATGTACCCTTTGAAAACTCTTATATCCCTTAACCTATTAATGTATGTTATCCTTAATATACTTCTTCGCATCATGGAAAAAATAAAACATCAGAAAGGGGTGATCTGATATGCTTAGTAAAGATAGAAATATAGTACAATCTTTCATAAATATGCATACACATTTAAGGAAATGTATAAGCCTAAATCAAAATCCTTTTAAACATAAACTTTATCATTACATGGAAAAGATAAATCAAATAATTCCATTAATTATTCACGTGTATATTCTACTAGTCAAATAATCACATGTAATAACCATATCCAATTTCATAATGATGGAATGAATAACGTTGGACATCATAACCACATAGTCAAGGCCTCATACAGATACTAGAAATAAGATTTTTTTCAAGGCCTTATGTCAAGGCACTAGTTTGTCTCATGAGAACTACTGATTCATCGAGGAGCTATAGTGAGCTCCACCAGTCACTTACTAAGTCCAATGCATTCCTCATATGAAAAGGTTGAAATATAATATAAACAGTTGTATTAAAACTAGCATACAAAATGTCATTACATTAACCATAAACCATGAATGGTATAAAAATATCACATCCATATTCATACATTTTATAAAACCTTCAATAAAATGTGGAATATTGTATCATAAAAGATATACTTCAAACAAGCATAAAATTTAACAAAGGATGTTGACATAGATGAAATATAAACAATTTGAGATAAATATCTATTTCTATAATAAAATCATTTAAATGTCTTTAAATTTTTTTTAAAAGAAATTATTTTTAAAATATTATTATATTATTTTAAGGGATGCATCGAAGATGTTAGAATGGTGAAAAATAGCCGCACCTCCCATATGAGTTAAAAAACATTGTTTCCTTTATTTTGTCGAAAAGGCCGTAAATGACGTTATTTGGAAAATGATGGAATAATTCCTCTATAAACATCATATAAAAATTAAAAATAGGGTATTAATTAATTTAACCCATAGTGTAAGAAATAGTAAAAATGTATTGAAATACATTTTTAAGAAACACAAATTTGGATAATAAAGAGGTCCTAGTTGATACTCATGTATAAACAACCTCAGATAATAAAGAGACTGTAGAATTAACCCTTACCTTGTACTTTTTCTTGATCATGGGTATGTTAAACTCTGGTATAATATTTAAATCATGGTTATTAAATTATACAAGAACCATATACATAAATATGATATCACATATGATCTTCTAATACTGCTTTGTTAACAATAATCTAGTAGTATCAATGTATTGGGTCTTAACAGATTCGTTTTCCTATATATTATTGGTTACATAAGCCATGTTGGTTATGGATATGATATAATTGATTTATATACAGAATTATATTTAGTTCTTAAACATTATTTTTAATCATAATGTTAAAATTATTCTTGAATGGTTATGATGGGGAATGAATTTAATCGCATTCATGGAAACGGTAATTCGTACGTACGTACGAGCGATAATATCATTCTATTCATGGTGAAATATTATGAAATTGTAAGGTGTGTCCTATATAAAGAATAATTAACATGTTATATGTATTATTTACATCAATTATACTCATTATTATAATCATCTATGTAATTAAGTGTTTGAATAGAAAATTACATCACAACGTGGAGACAGTAAGCTTTACTTATACACGTATGGTAACTTGTCATTCATAGGATGGATAGAATAATGAATATGGTTGTACCTTATTTATAATGATATCATAATATGTATAAAGTAATAGAGTTATTAATTTTGTATGGAAACTACAATGGAAGAGGATGTGGAAGAAGAATAGAACATTGAAAAGATGGTGAAATTATTACCTCTTCTTCAGATCTTTCCTTTTAAGTTGATCAAAAGGTCTCCTTAGGATGGCATTCTGATCAATGTAAAGTCTCTATATCGAATTGTGGTAAGTTGAGAGGATATTTTCAAAGGTTATGGACAAGACAAATGGATTTGGTAGTGTGATTTTGAGAGAATCGGAATTACCCTTTTATAGAGAGGTGAGGGTCACATTATGAAAAGCTTGTAATATTATTTTATTATAAAATCACATTCAGTTTTTAATTACTCCAAAATAATTGTTTTACAATAAGGTGGGAGTTCATTGAAATAATCTCAACAAATATGTTTTATACAGGGTTATATCAACATATTAACCTTATCTTTTAGATTTAACTCATAGATAAATAGTTTAACTTTTACCATGTGTTCTTGTATTAATATAATAAATTGTTAATAAACATACTATAAATATCCAAGAGAACCCAATGGGGTTCATTATTGATAAATATTACCTTATCTATGTCCTTTGGTTGAACCTTATATTTTTAGCAATATTATATCAATTAATTATGTAATATTTGTTTTAAAAACTCATTTATGTCTATTTTGACACTATTTGGTATTTTGTTTTTTTTGAATTTTATAACAACATTGTCACTTGAAAAAAAATTATTTAATTAACTCTATAATGTCATATTAACCTATAAAATTAGAGGAATTAATAAAATGTCTCAATTTACAATTATTTGGATATTTTTAATATCCATTATTTTTTTCAATCATTTATATGGTAATTACTAAATCGTCACTGTATCAGAAATAAATTTACTTATTTAATGTATAAAAATTATAAATAAAATACCATTATGTAGGAAATATTTTTATATTTATAATGAATATTTATAGCTTAATTTATCTTATGGATTACTCCAAATTAAATTTTTTTAGCTATTATAGATTGAATTTAACACTTTTAACTATTCTTTATATAAAATAATAATAAATGTCCTAGTCTAATCCAAGTGGACCAGAAAGATCATATTTTATTCATAAGGTTTATATTAGTCAAAATTCACTTATCCAATAGAATTAGCACATGTGTTAGGGTAATTATAATATCAATTTTACCTTTAGTTACCCTATTTGGTTTTAACCGTGGTAAATAATAGTGAAAAGATACTATTCACCAAAAATTATTTTCATGTTATTGATCCATATTTTACTTACTAATGTCAACCATTTCTCCCAGATTTTGGAAATTCAATTCACATAAGTGGTAAAATTATGTTTTATACAAATTTGTAAATGTGCCTAGAAGGTGGGTAAAAGATGGTAAAATGGTCAATAAAATTTTATTTTTTTATATTATTATAAATTGAATTTTATGAATTTAATTGATTATATATAGGTATTATATATATATTTTCACCTAATATAAATTTAAATAAAATAACTAATTATTTAAATAAAAATTGAGTTTTAAACAGTAATGTTGTTTTTTTCACCATTCATTAGAAATTGAATGTTATCATAAAAATAAAAACAATTCACCCTAAGTTAATTATTATATTAAGAATCCAATAATGATTTCCATTTTGAAAAATAAAATATATAAAATTTAGAAAAGTGGGTATTTCAATTCATAATGGCTAGTTTTTTTGGTCTTGGTGTGTTAGAACTCAAAGTTGCGTACATCGAAAGCTATTGTATTATTCAAAGAGAAGCATCATGTGGAAGCTTGTGGTGTTATAGTGAATGTGTGATTTAATAAAAGTAGAGCTACATGAATATAAGATGGTTCACTAATGGGTTTCATTTTTATGAAGATTCTCAAAATTGGTGCTTCATGAGCCTGGCTCAAGTGGTTTGCCAAAAGGATATTAGGAGCATGAGATCGTAGTGAAGAATTGTGCCTAAAATTAGGTGGTCACAACCACATCCATTAGGATGATTATTTTTTGTGAATAAACATGAATTTATCTAAATTTAAGATCTATGGGTACTTCAAGAATCAATAATTTTTTCCATTCATGAGAATCGTAAAAATATTATTTAATTATTAGTGGATTCCAATTATTTTCAGTTATTCAAGTTTCATGAACACTGGGAGTTACATGAAGAATTATCGTTCAATTAAGGTTGTCTTCTTTTCAAAGTAAATGCACTTTGGGAAGGCTATGATCTTTGCGAAGGCATAATGTTTCATGAAGGTCGGTTCATTCATGAGCACTATAATTTTATTGAAACATAAAGGGGGTTTCATAATGGGTGGGATATTAATGAATTGTAGTGTTTAACATATGGTGTTAGTGAACAATATATTCATGTACATCACCTTATGAAATTGGTGCCAGTATTGTATCATTCTTGTCAAAGAAAAAGACTCTAATGGAAATCTAGTGGAGGTCCCTTCATTTCATTAAACTGTGTTAGACATGAGAAAAAGTAGCTTACTATGTCGATTAGATGGAAGTGTTCTAAGGGAGGAAAGGTGATATCCCTAAAATAATTTAAAGTGTGGTAACATAGATAATCTATGTATAAACTTCATTATTCTACAACAACTACTGAATATTAGTGGATTTAGGTAAAACAAAAACATATTCGTCATATAGTTATTGGACCTTACCATAGTGGTGAAACATGTAATAGTTTTTTGTTGTCTCTCTAAATTTTATTTTTTGGTTAATGATAAATTCTATCAGATAGGTTTTACATGTTTATACGAACACTGTAATAAGATCAGTTATTTTAAAATAATTTTTTTACATAATTATCCACCCTCTCCTCTCAAGGTGTTCTAGGGTTATATCATTTGGAATTATAAAAGTTAATGGTGTAATCATTTAGAATGTTAGGTTAATATATGTCAAGTATATCCAATATAAAAATATAGAAAATTTTATGAAAAAACTAATGTGAAATTGGATTATAGTATATAATTTTGGAATGGTATACTATTTATCAACCAGTGAACTGTGAAATTCTTATTTCAAGATAGAATTTATCATCCCTTTATAATTTAATTTTTTTTATAAATAATTGATTAAACAACTCAAAATTTGAATATTGATTTATAATTAAAACACATTTTGGACTGATGATTCCATCCATGGTATATAATTAGGCTTTAATTGATATTTGTGTGATGATACATCCATAAAAACATATAATTCATATATTCATAGAATTCTATATGATATTTTTGTATCATTCCGTGATTTTATAAAAACAAATTTCAAAAAAATTATCATTTTTATATATACCTCATTATATGAAATAGTGAGATTCTATGTGTTACATGAAATCAAACGTTTATTCAACAGCCTACATCACATGAAACCCCAAGCTTCAATGGAAGATGAAATTATATAATTTAAAAAATAAACTGCATACTCTACACATTAAATAGATAGGTATTAATAGTATTAACAATTTTATGAAATATAAATATAAAATTCATACTAAATAAATATTTATTTATAAATTCTAAGTATGTATAAAATCAATTTTTAAGACTGTAATTATATTCATTTAAAAATATTTTTTTCTTTAAATATATTTTATTTTTTTATGAGAAAAAATAATAAAATATTTATAGATAATATGGAAATTATATTTGATATAATTATAATTATTCATATAATCATCATATGACAATTATCTTTTGGAAATATATTTGGATTTTTCATAAAATACTGATTTTTCCTCAAACATTGAAAAATAATGATTATTGGAAGACTATCACATTATTTAAATAAATAACTAAATATGAAATAAAAGTTATATTTGATATAAAAATAATTATTATTTATTCATATTTAATTTCATTAATTAATATTTAATCTTATTTTTATTGTATTTTATTATATGTATATTTTTGGGTATCAAAAATTGGTTTTTCTTACAACTATTTTAATGTGCTTTATGTTTCACTATTTTAAATAATTAAAACAATACCTAATGGGGAATGATTTAAATAAAAGGTTTGTATTCAATATTAATAAATTTTAATTTATTTTCAATTAATTATTATTATATAAACATTTAATATAAAATCTTCTTGACCTTCAAAATATACTTCTAAAAAACCTATTTCTTCAACATGTTTGCGGGTTTTGTTTTAAATTTTATTTTCCAACACTTTTGATTTTAACTTGGTAAAATATATTCCATAATTTTAATGATGATAATTTAATTTATGTAATATATTTAAATTAAATTTTTACCTTAATCAATAGGGTAAACAGTAAAAATTTATTTTCTACAGTTAATAAAAAAATATTGTTACAGGGGGTGTAAAATGAAACTGATAGCGGTTTAAATTACCGTAACATTGGTATAATTAAAATGGTATTAAAAAATATATTTTTTATCCCTATTAATTTGAAATATATTTTCTATATGTTTAATTATATTTGGTAAATAATTTGTTATTTTTTATTATTTTAGGTAAGTTCTTTATAATATCCATGTTTGTTTCATTCCGCCCACTTATAAAAGTACACCAAGCCCATTCAAATTATCAAATTTATAAAGGACTGATGTTCTAAAAACACAAAAATAATTCCTCCCCCACTTCCATAAATATTTTTATGGCTTCATGTCCTCCCAAAAGACCAGTACTATTGTCCTTAATGGGAGATCCCAAGGGGTTTCTTTTAAGAAATGTTTATTTTCATTACTCACCTACATGTTTTTATACATTATTTTTACACATTACTTTATGCATTAACAAATCCAATATAATAAAATTGTTCCTAAATATTCAATGAAATTTTCTTATATTAATTTAAATAAATATACCAATCTCCACTTCCCTCAAATATAAAATGAATCTATCGATTGTGTGAATAGTGGACTACCACCATCCAAGTCGGTGTAGTTTGTTTTCCATCACCACCTTTAAAGGTGGGATATAATGATGTATTCAACTTATGTATAATATATTTATGAAATTAAAATATGTCATTAGTTTAAAAATTAGAGATTCATTCTATCGTTCCATTATGTGAGGGATTCAATAATGTCGCTCATGTGTGCACCGAACTGCCACCCCCGGAAACAATGTGATTATTTTCACTCAAGATTTACATGGATTGCAGTAATATTATTTTTTTAATATTCACGATATATATAAAAAATTATGATTCTGTAATGGTAATATATTATTTAACATTATTTAATATTTAATCAGTCTATGAAATGGAATCATCATTCATGCTTACGTATGACCTACAATCTCCATGAATAGTGTATTTCATTTTATATCTCCTAATTTTATGGATTTATAATATATATATATATATGGAGTATTTATGAAATTTTAAATGTTTTAAACCTTTTTATAGACAATGCAATAATTATCATATTAAAATGACCTTAAAAAATAAATCAGAACATACAAGAAAACAATGTAGTTATTTCCAAAATCATTATTTTATCATGGAATATTTAATAAATTAGTAATGAAATATAATAAGTAAATAATGTATAGTATTATCTATGTTGTCCTAATTGTGTTAAATTTCATGATTGGGGTGTGGGTGAATCATGATATGAAATATTAAAACAACCACCCCATCAGATCTTGTTTGGTTGTTAAATAAAACACTCATATCTCTATTTCACGTAGACTAGTATGAATGATTGAAATCATGAACAAGACACAACAATTTTACAAGGTTTTTCCTCTCTAGGGTACATCCAAGGAGAATAAAAAAGTAATTTTCTAATTACCAAATCTATTAATGATCACTACCAAATTACAAGGTTCAGTCTATATAAATTTTATGCCTTGGATCAAAGCCCTTATAATACTTTCAGGACAACTCACTCCATTCCCAAGGGTAATACTCTAACTCTCTTTTGATGGCTCACTAAAAATGGAGAGTATAAAATTATTCCTCTTTATTTTTTAATTTATATATAAATTATCTAAACATATTTTATGGGTAAGTTGGCCACTTCATTATCACTAATTAATGCCTCCTAAACTACATGTAGATGCTCTATTGAAGTCATATTTTCGAATAGTAAATGTAATAAAAATCTCCTTTTAATGTTTATTTGTGAAATGTTTTTTGTAAAATATTTTACTCCTTCCATCATCATCCATTATTCTTAACTAAACTACCTTGAATCATCTGAAAACTTATTTTCACAGTGTGATGTGAGTGCTATATGGTAGAACTTTTCGTTGAACCTGAGTGATGCTTTCTAATCCCCATGTACTTCATGGATGGTTGATGCCTCCTTTACTATCAATTATACACTTTTAAATTTTCAATTTTTGGTTAAAAATCACCTTATACCCCTTTATTGAACTAATCTAATGATTTTTGTCATCCTTCATAGAATCCTTCCTCCTGAACTCTTCTACTTTGCAGAATGATCCCTCGTGAAATACAATAAAACTCTCCTAAAAATTCTTGAAGTGATGATATTTTATAATTAAAATCAATATTTTTATGTATATTATTATGAGTAAATATATAGAAAAATAAATCTTGAAACCCATAAAATTAAAATTACAAGAAACAATGATTGGTACAGTCGTCATAGTGAACCATGCTATGCTTACCTCAAAATTATTTAATATTTTTTGACATCTGATGTCAAATGAAAATGAAACCACTTTTGAGGATCCATGTATTACCATTTTTTAACCTCAAATGTGGAACCACACATGAATAGTTATCCATCTATGAACTACATATGTCTTGAAATCTAATTTGGCTACAAAGTCTGTGTAGTGTATCTATCCTTTGTGGTAGATGAAAATAGTGTCTTTGTCTTCATAATCTAGCATCCTCCACAGTAATACATACCTACTTTACCGTCCATAAAAAGCACTATGAGGTCCATGAATGGTGTAAAATGAACCCCTTTGTGGAAACCCATCATTTTACATAGAAAATATAGATTTTAGACTATTTTTTGGAAAACACTTGGAATCTTCGACAACTTAAACATATTCTTCTGAAACACTAATATTTCAAAAAACACAGTTATATATCGTGGTAACAAAAACAATCACCCCATAACATTGAGAGGACAGATTGAGGTATTTTTTACCTTCAATATGAATATATTTTTTTCATTATTTTTATGATAAACATAAATTTATTTTATAAGATATTTGAACTTGTACAAATGATGTTGAGATATAAGGTATTGGATTTTAGTCTAAATTTTTTCATCATTGAGACACATGGAATATTCAAAAAAAAATTATTTTATATATCCTCTACACATCTGATGAATGTATTTTATCATTCATATCCTATTATGTTTTTTAGATTCCCAATATTGTATGTGGAATTCACTTCCATGGGGTATACCATTCAACATAAACCTAATTATTAAGGGTATTTTCCTCAATTTTCCTTCTTTGAGAGACATGTTATGATATGCACATATCTTCTTTCAGGGCGATCATATATATCCCCAATGATAATTATTTTTAAGAAATCTTTTATTTTAATTATATTCATTGTATCATTTAATTTTATTCATAAATGGGGATTTTTATTCAATGTTACCATAGTGGTAGAAATTTCATAAAATAACCTCATCATTTGTTAGGATTATTTTTTAGAAGGGGTGTCTCTTCTAATGGGGCATAGAATAATTTGTAGAAAAAATATATTTATTACCAAAGGCTTATAGAGGGGATTATATTACAATATTTCTCGAAAATGAAATGATGATTAGTTGGTAATTAATCTAACTATTTGAGCTCATCGATGATTCTATTATCGGAAATCATGTCCGTAAATGAATTAGTATCCCAGTAATCATGGTTTATGAAGATGTTGAGTTTTTAAAGGAATGAAAGACATCCCATACATATATATATATGTTTGTGTGTGTGTATCAAATTTATATGGATAACACCCTTATAAATATCATTGAAAGCATCAGGGGAGTAGCATTGAATATAAAGGGTGTCACATCCCATTAGTCTAGAACAATAACCTGCATTCATTATACGTATGATGTTATCTTCTACATATGATCATTTATAATAAGTAAAATAGAAACATCCAAGGGTCCTTCCATTGTGGTCATGAAAAATGTCACCACAACATAAAGGAATTGGGTTACCTTTTGACCCCAATTCCTAATTTTTTGATCCATATGTGGATATGATATTTCTATAAGACCACTTTGAAAAAACCAAATACATGTATTTTTCTACAACACCAAGCCTCCATAAACCATTATGCTCAGAATAGAATAGTATTAGTTTCTGAGATGAGTATTATTGGATTCCTAGGTTTTGGTGATGAGCCACTACAATGCAGTTTTAATTGAAAAGGGTAACTGCTAATGCATGTTAAAGTTATAGATATCACATATGATATGTAACATTTCTGTAACATATGAATTATAAAGGTTATTGATTTAAAGATATATCATAAAATCATCATAATGATTCAACATAGTAAGAAGTATAGTGGCCTCCAAAAATGATATTTCAACGATGTCATGAAAATCTTTCCAGAGTGCCATGGAAGTTTCATAGGACGAGAAACTATTAGATTCCTCTTTTCGATGTTGATTATAGAGTCTACAATTAGAATGCAGTGAAATGAAAAATTATTTCTAGAAATCATTACTATAGATTCTTTTTGTGTCCATGCCTTCATATCTGGTTCAATCATGAAGGCCATATCAAAGGCATATCAAAACATTAAATCTAGGAAAAATCATTGACATAGTTAATAAAATAAGAATAATAAAAATTGATGGAGTTTAAAATGTTATTCCAGGAAGGTTCCCATAAAAAACATCCCATATTTATTAAAAGTAAAACATTATTCAGCATGTTGTGATAAACATCGAACAACTCCACATTGGGGAAATCATGTATTGATACATTATTGTTCATAGGTTGTTTCTTGAGAATCAATTAAGATTGTTTTGGATTATGAATCCAACGATAAAATCATATACTAGATAACTCAGGGAACTCATGAAATTTATTCTCCAATATTTATTACATGATGATAATTTTTCCCCTTTATTTATATTTTTTTCTTTTCATTAGGGTTTAAAGAAGTATTTTTATTAAAAAATTCATTATTTATATGTTCTGATGATGACCCTTTTTTACCATAAAAATTTTATTTCAATCAATTATAAAGTGCTTTAACATTCAAAAAATGATTTATTAATCTTTTTTACACTTTTTAGACTTTTTTAAAAAAATTGGTTGTAATATTCATGAATTATTCAAAAAAAGTTTATCATTAATATTTTACCAAAAATACGAATGGAATATAAGATTTATCATTTCTAGTATAACCTATATTTTCTTATTTATTGATCTCTAAATTATTTAAATATTCTAATTAAAATTTTCAATATTTATTTTCATATAATATTATTTTTTAAGTGTTTTAAATTTTAAAAGATTTTTTCAAAGTGGGATGTATATTTTCCTCTTGAAATTTACTACTTAATTTTTCGCCTGAAATTATTTTCTCTCTAAGGTTACATTCATTGTTGTTACATGAGATTTAATTAGGATATTGTCCAAGTCTAACAATATTATTCATTACCTAAATGGTTCTTATTTATGATGAAATTATTTTTATGAAACCCATATCTTTTCTAATGGTTATGTTATGATGAAATGATGAAATTATTTAGAAAATAATTTATTCTTTGATAAAATTATATAGTATTAAAATATCCAATGATACCCCATTTTTTCAAAGTTCATGATTTGATTAATGTTCTTAAGATATTATGACATAAACTGATATGGATTATGTGATGGGTTGGACCTATATCTCAATCCCAAGAATTGATTAATAATTAATGATATATGTGTTGATAGGATAAATGGAAGGTTATTACAAGCCAAAAATTTGATGGTACACTGGTGGTTATCCCAATCATGAAATAAGAGGGTACACGATAGTTCAACCCAATCCCAAAATAAGAGCTAAAAATAGAGTTTGTCACATTCTCACAATAAAATGATACACATGAGGTTATCCCAAGATAAAAAATGTCGCACAAGTGATTATCCCAAGCCAACCCAGTAATGAGTGTCTTGATTGATATACTTTAAATAAAATTTTATATGATTATGTGTATACCACATTCTATGACTTATGAAAATGTTATGATAAGATGGTTTTTTTATTTCCTTATGTTTCATTTCTTATAAATGTCTGATATTTATGACATGGATCAAGATTTTATCATGTATATACTTGGGGGGGGGGGGTTTAAATGTTACAATAATGTTCTTGTACTCAAATACATATTTCATTCTTATGTGATTATTGATATCAGACAATATTACCCTTAAAAAGTTTCTAAGATCACCATTTTTCTATTTTGTTACCCATATTTGTGATGAAATGTTTTATTTGTGGCATGAATGTGAAGAGTACATTGGTGGATGATCTTTGTGGGTGATTTTGAAAAACTTTCACAGAATTTGAATACGGTATACATAGTCTCAAATATAAAATAAAATATTAATGTTCTTAAGTGGGTGTATGTGTAATGTATTGAATAATAATCTAAAAAATTTCAATATCCATGTAAGAATAACCTTGGACATTATATATGGTATTAGATAAAATTTTTAGTTATCCTTTTGGAAATAAGATGATAAAACATTAATGACATCCCTTTGGAATTTCTAAGGACGTTTGTTCTGATATGTTAAAGGATATATCTATTGACGTGTCGATGTATTAGAAAATATACTAGAATTTTGTTTAAGGATTCTGTGTGTGTTTTCCACAAAATTTCATCGATGTATGTATACATAAAGTGGCAATGGATATCGAACAAAGGAACTGAGTGGTAAAAAAACATAAAAGGGTGCAATTTTTGAATTGGTTTTCTATGATCTATAACAACTGTCCTAGCTCCAAACCTAGTTTGAAACTACATAGGGATGTGATTTGTAGATTTAAAAACTATTAGATAACAATATTTATGTATATAAATTGATGACTACTATGAATCACTTATGATTTACCAATGTTTTCATAGACTAAAAATAATGTTTCATGATTCAAAAAACATGTATGTGATTTTTCATGATTATCTAGTTACCTATAATGATTATTTTTTTCTTAGAAAATGATATTTCTCCTTATACTATGATGGGAATGTGATGGAAGTGGATAAAAATTGAATTTGATATACATGTTTTTAATAAGAAACTAACTTAGATTAAAAATAGAGGAAATGATATAGTAATTATTCGCAATAATATATCATGTTATTTTATTATCTAATAACAAAATAAAAATATCTCATACTCAAAAAGTAATATATGTCTATAGAATGTTGAGGGTTCAGGTGGTGGAAACATGGTGGAAAGGAATATCATGTTTTCACTTTGTCGAAATTGTATAAATAATCCCTCTAGTGAATTTAGCAGGTGAGATAGATAATGATTAATATGTGGGTATGATGAAAAAAAAAACGTAACTACTGTGGAAAATGAAATATAAATTTCACATAATGGATGGGAATATTGGGTTTTGTGAGGCATTATCAATGGATGCATGTTTTATCTATGGAATGTAAGGGCTTTATGAAAATTGATTCCCTTTGGAGAAATGAAAATAAGATGTTTGACAATGTGGTATAAGTAGTGGGTTTTTATATTAAAGATAAATAATTGATGGTTTAAATGAGATGGGAATTAAGTAATATGTTTATAAAGCCACTTTAATGGTATTAAAATGAAGAATAATAATTTAATACTTCATTTATTGGATAAAGAATTGTGAAATTTAAAAGGTGTTTTTTGTGTATGTTTTTCAGTAATGGTTTTAAATTATATGTTGACTACTGCAGATAACCTAAAATAGATTTAATGGATGGATATATTTTATCCATAATTAATTATTTAGGGAAATATAATACTTTATTTGGTCATGATATTTATGTAATGATGTGGTTGTAAAATGATGATTGATATGGATTGATAATAATGGATAGTACTCATTATCATAGAAAATAATAATGATTTTTTGAGAAAGTGTTTAATGATATCATTGGTGGTGTTAAAGTAATTTTTAATTGACATTTTGTCTACAACAATATGAGTTTTATTTAATGAATATGGAAATATTGATTTTTTGATAATGTTTTATGGAAATTATCATTATTATCATATTCATGAGAATAAAATATAAGGTATTGATGTTATTTTTCAAGTGATAAATGAGAGATTTATCTTCTATTTTAATGGATTAAATAAATGTTTATTCAAGAAATTTATTAACCCTACATCAAATTTATGGAATTTTAATATTTTGTAAGGTTCATAAGTTTCAAAATTTGTGGAATAGTTTATGTTGAAAATTGGGATAGACATTAGATATAAATGAATGACTTCATTGTATGATGCCATATGTATATTAGATAACATATTATAATCATTTATTATGATTATAACAAGGGATATACATAATAAATTAACATTCTATAATGGATTTTGTGATTCATTATTTAATCAAGTATAACAAAGTAACCTTCATTTAATTGATTAACAGGTGATTTTGAAATTGATCATGGAGCCACCGAATAGTGAGACTGTGATCATGAAATGGAAGGAAATCATGTCTTTATATCATCTTGTGAAAGGTACTAAAATTTATGAAGATAATCATGAAAAATAATTTTGTATTATTACCATAATTTCTGATAATATTAATTATTTTTTCACACATATTTGGTTTATGGTTCATTGTTCTTGATTTTCACATAATTTTTCACTTTCTTATGATAAGTGATCTATATCAAACACCTCATTTTTCATACATTAATATTTTTTTCTATATCAGAATCATTACCTTTCATGTGTGTTCTTCTATATGGATACCTATCAATGAGTTCTATTAGGTATCCTTTATGAATCTAATTTTACCTTTTATAGGAATATTAATTATTTATTTGTATGATGTTGGGTTTATGATGTAACATTAAAATCTTATACCTTATATAACTGAGACTAATTTCATGTGTGAAATTCATTTTAAGGGAGTAAAATGAATCATCTTGAGAATTTATGATTTTGTTAGATTAATATTTTTTTTGAAATATTTTATTTTATGCATTGTCGAGTTTATCTGGGGTAACAAACCAATATTTTAAAAAGAAACACTATGTGATCAAATGAAATAATAAATACTATGTTTCCTTTATAATCTCACCATTGAACATAATATTGCTGCTTCAGTGTGTTGAATTTCAAAAAATGGACATACATGATTGCGATCAGTAAATTTTTGGAGTTTGATAGAACAAACTTAGTTTTTGGTGAATATTAACCTTCTCTTATGAATATTATTGTACCCTTATGAATATTTCCTTGACCCTAATGAGTAGTATTGTACCCTTATGAATTATAACTTAAAACTTATAAATAGTAATTAACCCTTATGAATAGTGACATAAACACTATGAATAGTAATAGACCCTTAGGAATAGTAAATTCACCAGTGATGTTTTAAATAAACTTTATCCATATTATATGTTCCAATAAGATATAATTACGCCATAATATAAGTAAATAAATATTTTAAAAATTATTGAATAAATATTCGTATTTTTTTAATTCATATATATTTAATTAAAAAAATATGATTAATTTAATAATATAAATGAATATTTATTTGTATTTATGAATAGTTATTTTTATGACTTATGATTATAAGATAATTTTAAGATATATTAGGTATTTTTTGAAATGGTTAGAAACACAGTGTTACTTTAAAAATTCTATTTTCATGTAAATTATGATTTTAATTAAAAAATAAATTATTCATGATTATAAAATTATTTTCAATATATAATGCTCATAATGGAATTATACACGTCAAAAAATGTGTAGGGTGATATTTTGGGATTTTTTTGAATGTCTTGATTTTTTTATGAATAGTAAAATACGATAATATTATAATTAATCTAAATACTTTATTGATGGAGTCATTGATGATGTTTTCAAGATGTAACAACAATTTTCTATAACTCCCATGGACTTATTACTATTTTTTTCTTGGATTCATTACTATTTCATTCCATGTTAAAAAATAATAAAATAATGATTAAAATAATGTAAGACTACTCCTCTCCTCCACTATAAATACCACCAACTCCCCCTCTCCCTACCACACCTCTAAAGCCTTTATCCTTGTCTATGTTCTACCAAATACATCTCCCAAGACCCTTACCCATTTCCAAGAACTTTTGGTCTTACCAAAAATCCCAAACCATGGGCCTTAAGTAGGATCTAAAGGATAAGAGATCAAGAGGTAAACATCCTCTTTTATTTTGATTCATTAATTTTCATTTTCTTTCCTATTATTCTTCATTCCTCCCCACTCCATATACAATAGAGTTGAATGATCCATGATATTTTATATATATTCGGTTTTTTTCATATGTTTGTAATATTGGAGATTATACTTCTTCTCCCCTCCCACTTATTCTATAAATTAAAACGTAGTCTATGATGTGTCGATTTACCGACATCCTGGACGATGTGATGTCAATTTCCATTACTTCATTCAAGGCTGGTAAAGGAAGAATATTTAAGGTTGGAAAAAATTATAATTTATGTATTTTATCTTATATATGGTTCTAGATTAATTTTTTTACACATGTTATTAATTTATCATAAAAAATGAGATTATTATGACTGAAGAATTGCCAAAATGACCTAAAAAAATATAAATAATATTTTAACTTTTGAATCCCCAACATGTAATAATAAAAATATTAAATTTTATAATTTATTGTTCTGATAATATTTAAACACCATTCAATTCCAATTATAGATTTTCACCTCCAATCGAAAAAAATATCCTACATGAACCGATCATGGAAACAATGTGAAGAACACACCTGAAATCAATGGAATTAATGAAATATGTTTAATAAATGTGTTGAATGATGTTATAAAATGATTAGGAAAGGTTATATAAACATGAATATGTTTTTTAAATATTAATAACACTATTTAAACATTTATACATGAGGTTTAAACACGTTTAATGTAAGAAAAACCCATGGTATGGGAATTCTTAACCCAATTTCCATTCATGGGGATATCCTTCTACATTATTATTTATTTGGTTTTAACAATATTTTTGTGATGAATTATTATTTATATTATATTTCAATATGTGTATTTATAGTTAATACACATATCCATTCCATTTTATTAATTCATGCAACAATTATATTTTCAAGGTATTTTCCTTTTAAAATCATTTTAAAAGTATCTTTAATGAAATTCAAAAAGATTGTTTATATGGCATGAGTAGTTATACTGATTTTCATGATGATTTGTTACTATGATTTTTCTATTATATGATGACATGGTAGTTTTTGATGAATATTATTTCATTGTTTTCTCCATGGGTTTAAAATTTTAAAGGGGAATTGTTTTACAAAAATTGGAATTTTGAAAACATTAGTGGGTTTTTCTCAGGGGTTTAATTGAGTTATCAAGTGGTTTATTCATTTTATGTTCCATGGAAATAGTGATGTTTGTTTGATCCTATTATATATCAATATATTTTGGGTTGATAACATTATAGCTCAAGATATGTTGGGTTGAGCCTAGTATAGCTCATGATATGTTTGTTTGAGCCCATTATATCTCAAAATATGATGGGTGAGCCCCATTATATCTCATTAATGAATTGGATACACTAGATATGAATGTTGAACGATTGGTTATTCCATGTGTATGGGTGATTGTAAGAGTGATATAGTAAATATGTCCCAAGGAATGTATATGATGTTTCTATGCACACTTATAATTTTTCATGAAATGTTTTTTTAATGGGTTCTCTTGTTTCAACTGGACTAACCATTTTTTTTATAATCCTTACTGAGATTTTTTTCTCATCCCATGTTATCAAAATGTTTTTCACAAGAGTCATTATATGTTCAATGGATAGTCATGGTGCTATTGTAGATGAATCCAATTAGTTATATTGTAAATATTTTTCTAAACTCTGATTCAATAAATGTACATTTTTTCCTAATTATCGACAAAATAAACTAGAAAATGTATTCATTTATATAATTTTCCACACATTTTTAAATTATATATCTTAAAAAAATACACAAAATGTTTTAGAAATGAATATGGAAGTGTAGGTTTAGGGATATACAGTTGGAATCAGAGGAACGATCTAGAAAATCTTTGAGATCATACATTTTCATTTTTTTAAAAAAAAAATTAAGTGATAGTGTTTAGTTTTAAACAATTAGTTAATTTAGTACGCATAAGAAACTATTTTTTCATAATTATTGATATATGTAAAATGATCGAATTGTGAGGGTGAAATTCATTTGGGGGGATTTAATATCACAAGATTTGAAAATTTAACACTATGTTATTAAATAAACAAATAAATACTATGTGACCACTATAAAACTAACCAAGAAACATAATTTCATCGCTTCTGTGTTTTGAATTTTGAAAAATGGGCATACATTGTTGTAATTAGTATTTTTTTTTTGAGTCTGGTAGAACAAACATAATTCTTGTCGAATATTAACCTACCCTTATGAATAGTATCTTACCCTTATTAATAGTAAAGTACCATTTTAAATAGTAACATGACAATTATGAATAGTAATAAACCATTATGAATAGATATTTGACCCTAATAAATTGTAATGTGTCCTTATAAATATTAAATTGAACCTTATAAATTGTAATTTACAATTAAGAATATTAGATTAACGAATGAAATTATAAATAAAATTTATATATCTTATAAGTGTGAATAATATATAATTATGACATAATATTATAAATAAATATTTTGAAAATTAGTCATTTAATTTTGGTATTTTTGTATGTCATATATATTTTATTACAACTTTTATGATTAATTTAATAATCTAAATGATTTTTTGTATTTGTAAATAGGTATTTTTATGACTAATGATTGTAAGATAATTTTATGATACCTTATGAATTTTTTCATTATGTTAGAAAAGCTGTGTTTCATTTTAAAATTGTATTTTTCAGGTAAATTATGATTTTATTTAAAAATTAAATTAAATATGATTAAATAATTATTTTCAAAATAAAATGGAGATCATTTTTGAATTCTACATGTCAAAAATGGTCGGTTTAAATTTTTGGGATTTTTCAAAATTTATTGAATTTTGGTTGAATATTGAAATACGACAATTTAATAATAATTCTTAATAATTCATTGGTGGAGTTATATATGTTGTTTTTCAGATGTAACCAGCCATATCTCAAACTCAAACGAACATATTACTATTTTTGGTCATGAATTTATAACTATTTCTTGGTCTGCGGCAAAATAATTAAATAATGATTAAAACAATGTAAAACTCTTCTCTCCTCCACTACAAATATCACCCAATTCCCCCTCTTCCTCCCAAATCTATCACGCATTGATATATTCCTATTTTCTACCAAATAATCATCTTAATACCCTCCCCCATGTCCATGTCCTTCTGGTCTCACCAAAAGGCCAAATCCAAGGTCTTTAAGAAGGATCTGAAGGAGAAGTGATCAAGAGTTAAACATCATATTTAATTTCCTTTCTTTTGTTTTCATTTTGTTTCATATTATTCATCAATATTTCCCACCTCATATCCAAGTTTCATGAATGATCTATAATCTTATATATATTCTGAATGTTTTCATATTTATGGAATATTGACCAATATACTTTTCTCCTCTCCACATATTCTAAAATTAGAACACCGTACGTGATTTGTCGATTTACCAACATCGTGGATGATGTGATTTAAATTTAAATTACATAATTAAATGATTGACATGAAACCATTTTTAAAATATAATCAAATTTTAGTTTATGTATTATATCTTCTATAATTTTATGTAATCATTTTTATAATGTTTATTAATTTATAAAACAAAATTAGTTCATTGTGATTTTAGAATCACAGAAATGACCAAAATATATATCAATAATGTCTTTAATTATAATTCAACCTAATGTAAAAAATTAAAAATTTTAAATTGCTTAATTTATGTTTTTGAAAATATGTAAATACCAATCCATTCAAGTTCTTGATTTTCACTTCCAATTGAAAATAATATTCCTCTTGAACAGATCACAGAAACCATGTGAAGAACGCACCAGAAAACCGTGGAATTAAAAAAATATTATTATTGGATGGGTAAAATGATGTTATAAAATGATCATTAATGGTCTTATAAACATTAATATGTTCTTTAAAATATCAATAACACTATTTTATCCTTTATACATGAGGTTTAAACATGTTTGAAGTAAGACAAACCTAAGGTAAGGGAATTCATTACACAATTTTCAATCATGGGGTTATCCTTCTGCATTATAAATTATGTGGTATTAAGATTAATTTTTTGAGGAAATTTTTTATATTATGTGTTATTTTGCGTATTTACAGTGTATAAAAATATCCATTCTATTTTAATATTTCTCCCTCCAATTAAATTTTCAAGGGACTTCCCTTTTAAAATTCATTTAAAATTCTCTTGAAAGAAATTCCAAAAGATTGTTTATATGGAATGAGTAGTTATAATGATATCATGATGCCTTATTAATATTATTTTTCCATTATATATTTACATGGTAGTTTTTAAGGAATAATATTTCATTATTATGTTCATAGTTTTTATATTTTAAAATTTATTTGTTTTACGAAATAGGGAATTTTGAAAACATTAATTTGTTTTTCTTATGGTTTAAAATGATTTATCATTTGGTTTATTCATGATATGTTTTTTGTACATGGTTATGTAGGTTTTAACCCATTTTATATCATGATTTTATAGGAATATCCCATTACAGATCAAGATATGTTCGGTTTGGCCCATTATAACTCATGATAAGTTGGGTTGATACCATTATAACTCAGGATATGATGAATGAGCCCTATTATAGTTCTCTAATGCACTGGTTACACTAATGATAGAAATTGAATGAATTTTTGTTATATGTGTAAGTGTTATTGGAAAAGTGATAGGTTAAATATAACCAAAAGAAAATAAAATATGTTTCAATTCATGCTTATATGTTATCAAGATGTGGGTTTTTAAACGGTTTTCATGTTTCCACATGACTTATCATTTTTTATTCATTATCTGCCTTACTATGAATTTTGTGCTTATCATAAGTTTTAAAATGTTTATCAAATGGTTAATTATATGTTAAAAGTGATATTATTTTAATATGGTAGTTGAATCCTATTACTTATATTGAAAGTATTTTTTGAAAAATTAGATTCGATATATATAGGTTTTTATATAATTAACCACTTCCTATACTATAAAGGACCTCATGTGTACAATGTATTGTGTATTTTTCTATTAACTATTATAAAAAAATACACAACATGTTTTATTACTGAATCTGGATGTGCAGTTTCAGGGCGTTAAATCTTGAATTATACGTAACAACAAATTTCTTGAATAGAGTGCATGTCATGAAATATAGAGCATCAACGAACCATGAAATAGTATTATTTTAAATATGAGAATAATAACCTAGCCATTAAATATTTGGGTATTAATATTATTAGCTATTTTTTTAATAAATATATAATTTTTCTTAAATATATTAATTAATTTATAAATTTATTTCAAATAGTCAATTAAAATTTAGTAAAGTAATTAAATTAGTCAAAAAATTATTTTAATAAAAAATAATTTTCATTATTTTAATAAAAAATAATTTTCATTATTTTAATAAAAAATAATTTTCATTAATTTTTATCTGAATATATTATAATTTAATTATTGAAAGTTTAAAAAATTTTATTTGTAAAATAAAATTCAATATTTAAAAGATAATAAAAAATCTACCATATTATAATTTTTTGTGATTTTTCTGAAAATTTTTATTTTTCAATAAATAATGACAAAATATGATTTTTATAAAACTATTAGTTAATTGATAAATTTAGTATTCCAAATTCCCTATTATATTTTAAAATTAAATATTTATTATTTTTTTTATTTAATTCACATAATTACTGTTTAATCAACATTATATTGTATTTTAGTATTCATTTAATAATTGGTTTAAAACCAGTTTTTTCATGAAACTATTTTAAAGTGATAAACAATTAAGAATTTTAATTAATTAAAATAATCCTTAAAAGAGAATTATTTAAAATAAAGTTAAGTTTTATGTATCATTAAATTTTATTTTATATTCATATGATGTTTTGTATTTTAAATATATTGTATATAAAATTATTTTGTGCTTAAAAAATACACTTCTCGAATATCCAAATTCTCATCATCACTATGGGTTTTGTTCTAAAATTAATTTTTCCATCTATGTGAATTTAATATGCGAAGATATATTCTATATTTTAATAAGAATAGTATATATAATCTATTTATCTAAACTTATTTTATCATCATAATGAATAGTGAAAGTACTAAAATATTATTTACTATTGTTAATGTTAAAAGGGGTTTACAGAGGGTGGGATAAACTAGAACGATAGGGGTTTATATTACTCTCACCCTATTTAAATTTACCATTAATATTTTTGATTCTCTATTCATTTGGATGATTTTTACATGGGAATGGCTTTTTATTTTTTATTTTTTGTATATTTAAATGTTATTTTAATCTTGGTTCCTTTATCCCACTTATAAAAGACCATTACCACCCTTCATTTATTTAATCATATCAAGACATATAGTTCTTATAAAACTAAAAAAATCACTCCTCCAAATCCCAATCAATTTCATGGTACTTCCAGTCCTCCCAAAATACCATCACTTGGGTCATTAAGATATTATCCCAAATGAAGTTTATTTCCTTTACTATGATCCCCCTTTTTCATCTTTGTTTTTTCACCATTAACTATATCTTAACACATAAAATATATTAAAAAAAATATCTCATATATAATGACTTTTAATTATGTTAATCAAATATTCACTATTAATATCCAAGTCCATCAAATGGAAAATGAATAATCGATCATGTGTATGGATGACTACCACAACGAAAAAATGTAATTTTTTACTCACCAACATTGAAGGATGGATATATTAATGGACTAAACATATTTATATGAAATATAGAACATTAGTATAATTATGTGTATATTATATCAGAAATATCTTTATAATTTCAAATCCAGGTGGGATATCATATTGTCACTTGTGTGTAAGGAAGAGGTCTTGCTCCGAGAGCGATGTAATTCATTTTCAACTAATCATTACATTTAAGGTATTAAATGAAAATTTCATGAATATAAATTCTATATAAGTAATAATAATAATTATTTAATGTTAGTATATTATTAACCTCTATCATTTTCAATCGGTCGATGAAATAAAAATAATTTTCATGAGTTTGTACAGTTAACCATCTCCATGAATGATTTATTTAATTTACAATATCAAAATATTATGAATTTATCTAAATAATTATATAAAAAATATGTACAATACATTCACCATATTTATCATTATATATATTTTGAAACTATGAAAAATTTAATAAGATCCTAAAAATATAAAATCAACACATACATGTAATACAAAGAAACTATTGTCTGAAATGTCACATGGATATAGAATTGTTAATGGAAAGTTAATTAATTTTCAGAGGTAAATAATATATCCAATTATATATTCGAAAAAGGTGTGGGGTCTAGGAGGTTCCTATTCCTATCAAAATTATTTAAAATAATTAATTGTAGCAGATCAATGGGGATTACAAAGGCGATAATGATAAAAAACACACCTATCCAAATCACCAAGATAAGTGCAGAATCTTGGAGTATCAAACATCTCAAGAGAGGATGACTATATAAATACTCATTTTCAAAGGAAATCAACAAAATTTTTGGAAACTCTAAAATCATGTAAAACCTCCAGATGAATGCTCTCACAAAGAGGATGAAACTATATCCATGATGGAAGCATTTTCTAAAGAACATTCTAGGATCTCATATTCAAAATAAGTACCTTTGTAATAGAGTCAAAATCAACCTAGAGATAAAGTCATCTATAATTTATAGAATATCTGAAATCATTGATGATTTCCCTATAATTCATCTTCAATGGATGATCCTATCCCAATGTAATGATAGAAACAACTTTTAATAAATCCTCAATTTGAACATACAACACAATCACATCTATAATGTCTTCGTTCTCCTGCATCTGCCCCATACACATTCATATTCAACAATGGTGGGAAAAGAGGGATCCATAAAATAGAATTATTCATAAGTGGCCCCTTTCTTCTACCACTCATGCTAAATGATTTAAGAATATTCATGTCATACAACTTATTATTCATAATACCTATAGAAAATTCGGAGGTGGGCATGACTCCACTATAAATCTTATAAAGACTGACATGGAAGGAAGGATACCTATTCTCAAAAATCATATCATTAAATGCCTTCCTAATGTAAGAAAAAACACTAAAATCTTCTGTAGGTAATATCCCTTGATCATGTGAAATTCTTCCATCATTGAAAATTGAGATCATGAGGTCACCAAAGGTGGTCAAATATAACCCTACCAAAAAATATCATGAATATGATACCAAAATATGCATGAAATACTATATGAAATAAAAATACATGTGACCAATTCAGCATCTGGTAGGATGAGACAAGATGGTGACCTTTATTCTATAGAAGATTAAGGAGAGGAAACCATTATTCCTATACCCTCCAAAGTAACAAAAAATGAGTTGGAGAAATATGAGGAATTCAGAAGAAACAAAATCACATTCGAATAGAATCTTTTTCAACCTGTAAATATCAATAAAAATTTATAGAGACAAAAATTCCATTTGAGTTCTCCATCCAAATGAAAGTATACTGTTCAATGTGAAATTAATTCTGTAATTACAGTTGGGTTTGGTGTAGATAGAAATCTTAAATTCCACGTAATAATCAATTGATAAATTATTTTGTGGAGAGAAAAAATCCAATAGTTCATTGAGAGAATCCTCTATCCATGGTGTTTTCCAGAAATTCAGATAAGAATTCTTATAGACCATCCATTTTCAAAAAAAAACATGATATCATGAAAATCATATCTAATAGTGGGCACAATGGAAGAAGATAAAAATAGAAATTTACCATTGTAATGCTTCGAGAGAGATCTATAGGGAAGGGAATATATAGGAATATCATTAGATGTCATCAAATTCTGAATGTATTTGTATAGGCGATAAAAATTAAACATTCATAAGTCATTATTTATCACGCCTCTATATACAAGGGGCCAAATAAAATCCTTACAAGAAATATTGATATGATTTTTATCAATTACAGTGCCTGTCCAAACAAAGTTTCATATCCAAACATGTATCTCATTAATGATTTCACTTTTCCATATGTATATAAAAATTTCATAAACAATCAGGGAAGTGATCACCAAATTAACTAGAAAATTCTCCCTTCACGAGACATTGTCATTCCTTTCCATGTGACCACCTGAGTAATAATTCATGAAGAAATTCCTTCAAGGTATAACTTTGTAACTTTACCCCAGAACATAGGAATACATTAATAAGTGAAACAGATGACCTATTTCATCACACCATGTCCCCTTGAAATCTTGTTCATATTAGAGTTGACCATCCCATTTACAAACACCAAAAACTATTTATTCTAGCTTATAACTTGACCAACGATATCCCCATAATGAGTGAACATTTTTTAATGCAAGAAATTGTGACTCTATCAGCTTCAGTAAAGATAAGAATATCATCAACATAGAGAATATGAGAGGGTGAAAAAAGATATCATACAAACATTATTTTATTATATAAACCATCTTGTGCAATATCATTTAAACAAACACTCATATAATCTTTAGCAATAGAAAAAAGAATCATAGGGAGAAGATTCCCCTGTTTTCCCCCTTTGATAATTGAATGTAACCTTGGGGTGATCCATTAATAAGAATGGATGACCTGGAACGATAAGTGATTTTTTTTATGAACCTAATAAAAATTATTATTGAAACCAAGCTTCCTGATAATAGAAAAATTAAAACACCACTTTATCATATCAAAATCTTTTGAGATATGTGGGTTTAGAAAAAACTCCCATTTTTGGATTTCTTCATCATATTGTCCATATATTCTGAAGAAGTAAGGAGAAAATAATTAATACTTCTACCCTGGACAAAACAAAAGTGATTATAATTGATCAAATATTTAGCAATATGTGTTAACCTAGAGGTAATGATTTTTCTGATGATTTTGGGTATAAATTTCCTGATGGAAATTATCCAAATGTGTTTAATATACATAAAATATTAATTCATTAGAATTAATGAAATTATGCTATCATTTGAACCATATGGAATAATGGATTGAATAAATAACTTCCTTATCGAATTAATGAACTCTTGCTGCGCAAAATCTTAATTGGACATGAAAAAAAATTAGTGAAGCCATAGAGTCCAACAACACTATCCAAATTTGGAGAGAAAAGTGCATATATAATTTCCTTCTCCATGGGGGATCAATGAGTAACTTTTTTTCTTAGGAAATATTGTGGATTCAATATTCTTATCCATATCATCTTTATGACAATCATCGATTTTTGAGTATAAACCCTTAAAAATATTTAACAACACTCTTGGAAATCTAAATCAAATAGCTAAACAAAGATCTATTAATTTAAATGGACATAATCCCTCCACTAACCTTTTTCTATCTATCGAGGTATTGAAACAAATTCAAATTACTATCATCATGTTGTTACTATTTCACCATATATTGATTTTTAGAAAATATTTCATGAAGGAAAAGTATATAGTAATTCTTTAAAAGAGCCTAAATCATATCCCGGGAGGGGAAATATTGATTTAAACTATCATTATGAAATTGTAGAATATTATATTTGGTAATTTTTATATCAATCTCTAAAGGGGAGAATGATTAATTTATCTAATCCATAACCAAATTCATGATTTTTTTTTCTAGATGGACATAATTATTAGATGACTTCCAATAAAAACCAAATTCCAATTATTTGAAACATCTTGACAACATCCATGTAAAACAAGCCCTCTAATAATAAATACTAATGGAAAAATAGATGAACTTATTTTTCTAAAATAGAAATCCACAAAAATATTATTATAGTCAAAATGGAATACTGGAAGAATAAGACCAGAAGCATTGAGTGCATCATTATTTTCATCATTATGAATGATACATATATCCAGTTTTCTCACATAACTCCCAATAATCAGGTATATGATCCATGTGAAGTAATCCCCTATATGTGGGACTTAAATTAACTGCCATTTATAAATGAAAGAAGAAAATTCATAAGAAGCTAATCTGTTGAAGCATGTACCAATTTTTTCATCTAGATGATGAATAATATTTAAGTTACTTATAATCACCTAGTTGTGAGAAACATGATCAGATAAAATTTCATGATTTTTCCATAAATCCATATGCATAGAATAAAAATTTAAAGCATACATAAAGGATAAAAATTTACCAAGAACTTTTACAACAGTATTAATTACATATATATACTACGACTTAAAATGAGATTGTAGAGAAATACTATCATGCTTGAGAACCCAAATATGGCCATCCATAATTTCATTAGAATTTTTTAAAACAAAATAATATCCAAGAGAATCCAGTTTGATGTCATTCCAATTTTTAAACATTAGTTTAGGTTGAGAAATCTAAAAAAAGATTTATTGATCACAAGAAAAATGTCCCAGATCTATAATTGTGGGAGAATTCATAAGCCCTTGGCAGTTCCATAAGAATGTCTTCATTTAAAAAATGATATTTTGACTCTGGTATAAGGCATACCCGTATTTTCTAAATCCAAATGATTATTCTTCTATCTTCCCCTACCTCTTTAATGCCCAATCGGGGCCCAAGTGATGAATTAGTATGTGGAGAACTCTCATTATCCTCAACAAAATATTTATAACTTAGCATTGTAAATTTTTTGGGAGAAATAGTGATACAAGTGGAGTCATCCTGAACACCCTTTCTATTGGAAGTTATCCCACTTGAAACATGAGAGAAAGGATCTTCTACTACCTTTTGATGAATTAATTTTCAAGAAGTAGAAACAACATTAGTAACATGAGTAATATCATGTTCACCATCATAGAGCTTCCTAGATTCATTCACTTGCTTACTAGATGCAGGTAATGCCATTTCTGCCAGCCTAAGTGGTTTAGTGTTCATGTTATCCATAGAAACAACAAGGCCCATACCATGGGAATCATCCAATGGGTTGTAGAATTCCATATGAAATGTGATAGCTGACTACTAATCATTGCAGAAACTCCCCAAAGGAAACTCATCATCACAAAAAACATGTAATAGATCAAATTTTCATTCATTTCCTAACCATTTACATAGTGTTGGATCATCTACTAGATCTATCATAACAACGATAAATTTTGATTTACCATCTTCTATTTCATTAGAAACAAGATGAGAATGTTCCATTTCAGTTTAAGAATGATGCACATCATCCATCAATGTATAAACATATAATGATTGATCTTGAATTTGATCCAATGTAGAAACATGATAATTTACTGCTTGAACATAAACAGAATCATTATTTTTCATGCAATCCAACATATCAACAATAAAAAATTGAGAGCCAAATATTTCCATCTCATTAAAATTATTGAAATAAAGAAAATTCATATACTTATCCTCTATTACAGATTCAATAATTACAAATATGTCAACACTTTTTGAGTACAGAAATGTGTTATCATCGAGAACACAAACATCAGGCCTATTCATAGCAAGCTCAGTATAATATGCTTCAATCATATTGGAAGGCCCTACATTGAGATCAAAATTAGGGAATTTGATCTTCTCCTTTACTTTTCACGGAGCCCTTATGCATGAGGAATCATCATGGACTATGAGTTTACAACATCTACAAAATATGGATCTATTTCATTATGATTCAAGATTCTCAAATATTCAGTATTCCCCTACTATTTTGGCTTCCTCTCAAATTTTTTTTTCATATACATAATGGTATCCCTTGGATTCAGGACCACTTCCTCTAACAATGTGTATTCCATGTCAACTTCAAACAATACCTTATAAATGTGTCGAAATTTTGGGCTATTATTTTGATGGTCAATTAGACTAGGATTTCCAACTGAGGAAGAAATATCCATTAGGATCCAAGGGTTCCAAAGTAGCTACTTTAACCTACATATTCATATCCATATTTGGGAAAGATTTTTTCTCACATTAAATAGATCAAATATTTGATCTCATTCCTATATCCTTAAAATCCATGGATTAAAAGATATGGACCCAAAGATCCTTGCAAATATCTTCATTTCATTAGAAGGGAATACAATATAAAAATATCCTCTACCTATAGAAATAATTCACTTGTCCACATAACCCCAGGAATTAGCTATTCTAGGGCTGAGATAATTGAAACCACACATCTTCTCAACTTTGGTGGTGATAAAATGAGCGATAGTCGAGAATGATCCTAAGATAATACTCTATTCAATTACATCTTGTTGAGTATAAACATGTTAAACTATACATTTTTTATTAATTATCTATGAAAAAGAATTTTCAAAATTAAAGGAGGGAGTCATAACAGTTTTAACAATTTTATAAATATTCATCATTGATCCATGCGTAATCAAGAGATTTACCTCATTTCCTAAGGATTTATGATTCATAGATCGATAAAATATATATTTTTATATGAATTAATTATAGAGTTAATATATTGGATTTCATCGAACATTTTACTCATGTGAGACACATTCCATATTAACTATTTATTTATTTTTTTGGTTCATAAACTACCAGTGAATTTATTTTATGATTTCTATCGTAAATGTTTTTTTATATCCATTTTTCTATTTCTCTTTAATTTGGTTTACAGTTTATTATTTACCAATGAGGTAAGTGATTTTAGTGTTAATTTTCATTCTTTGATATATATGTTATGTTGCGAACCTATCTCCTTATATGAGGTTTCTATAAAAACCATTTAGAAGTAACATCATGGATTTATTAAATATGAATATATTAAATATTTCATTTAATTTTATTCATTCATTGAACTTTTGATTCAATGTTACCAAACTATTTGAGGTTATATTATACAAACTCATCATTTATCAAGATTGATTATTATTTTTATTCATATAATGAGATATTATGAAAAATCATTAATAAACTCATAAATTTTCATATATTATAGTTATTTCAGAAGAATACATGATTTCCCTTCATTTTAATATCATTATGTAATTAAGAGATTAAAATATGGTTTTTAGGAAAAATAATATTTACTTCTTTATTCAGTTTAAAACATTTTTTTATTATATATCCTTGTCTTCTGAAAATGACAATTATATTTTAAAATTAATAAAATTAATTATTAATTCCATTTAAACCATTGTTGTAATTCTTTTAAAATTACATTGATGGAATATTCATTTCATTTTTAAGAAGACTTTTCATTTTGATTTTATAAAAATGTGAAAGGAAAAATTGATTTCACCCATACAACATAAATGGAATCTTTTTCCATCATGAAAAAATTGTTTTGTTAATATTCCTTTATAATTTTAATTTATTATTTATAAAATAATTTTGATAAGGTTTTGTTTTTTATGTAGTGTTTTTGAAATTTGGAAATGTTGTTTTTCCCAATGACACATTAAATTTGATTTTTCATTCAAAACCATTTTCTATCTAAGATGAAATGTTTTGATGTTACTTATGCTTTATTGGGGATATTAAAAAAATTATACCATTCTTATTCATTCTCTAAATGGTGTATTTGTGTGATGAAAATATGTTTGGGAATCCAATATCATTTGCATGGGTGATGTTATCATTAAATGGAGAAATGATTATGAGAATCATTTTTTCCTTGGGTAATGTTATGAGGGAATGTTTTAGAAAACCTATTTATTTTAATGAGTTATAGTATGATGAATATTATATGATATTATTCCAGAAAGATGTATTGATTTTGTTAATTTTTCAACTATATATCTCTGTAATGTATTGAGTAATTCATAAAGTTAAATGAGTCCAATGGTTACAAAAGAGGTCATCATAATATTGAAATAAGAGAGCACTTGTATGGTTCTGACATACTTGAAAGTAATTGATACACAATAGTTTACCTTAATCCAAGTACAAAGGGTACAAAATAGGATATCCTAATCCAAAAACCATAAGTTACATAAGAGGTTACCCTAAAAGTGAGACTATTATATCGGTGACTTCGCCAATATTAACTATAAATGAATGTATTAGTTGATAGACTATGCATATGATTTTCAATGTTTATGTTTATACAAAAAATATATGTTCTATTAAAATTTTATGGTAGAATAGATAATTTTTCAATTTCTTTATGATTCATTTCTTCTTAACAAACAATATTTATTACATGACTCCAGATTTTGATCTTTAGTATATATGGTATGTTTTTCTTTTTTTGTTGACGTTATCACAACCTTATGTTTATGTCGTGCCTATATGATCATTAATAAACTTATTATTATGACATTCTTATCTGATCATTGATACCCTTATTCTTAAGTAACTATTATATCATGACTATGTGACCAAATATATATAGGGTATTCATGTGAATAATGAGGAAGGTGATGATATTTGTTGGACATGTTGATGATCTTCCACAATATTAAAAGATTATGATCCTAGAATCCATAGATACTAAACTACTATGTTAATTATATATGTGTTTTTTAATGTATTGATTTATAATATAAAAATATATAAAATCCATGTATGAAAACACCAGTTCATTATAATTGGGGATGCAATGTTTTTCAAGAGATTATACGATTTTTCAAGGCAATAAAATATAAAATCAAATCTAAAATAAAAATGTGATAATATATAAATAAAATTATGATTATATATTTCTATTGAAAAATAGTTCCTTTATACAGAACATGATTTCCAATAATCATTTTTGTTATCTCAAATGGTTTATATATAACACGAGATTGAATTATTAGAAATTTTTTATGAATATATTGATATATTTCCAGAAACAATTCCTAATATTCCTCAAAATAATGAGGTTTAATTTTCAATTTTATTAATACTCATGTCATTTCATATACCGAGAATAAAATATAAAATGGTTACTATTTAATTATATGATTTAATTATCATGAGATTTACATTATCATGATCTGGATCACATCTCTTGTTGTTAGGTTTTAAAAAGATTCTTCAGGATTCATCATATTGAATTTTATAGATGGCGTTGTTTATAAACAATTTTTCATATAGAAATGATAATAAATAGATTATAATTAAAATTGGATGTATTTATTCCTACTATATAGTTTCATTGTGTTTTTTAATAGAATATTATACATGAAAAACATCAATCTAGTTGTGGTCAATATACACTATGTCTGCGGGTTATGTGGTGAGATGATATAAATAGTCGGATGAAGAAATGTTACTATTAGACAATTTCAGAAAACATTTTATTACCCTACCACATGTATTTTTTGTTGCTGGATGACTGGATAATCAGGGTCACAATGGAAGACACAACTAGGTGTTAATATTTTCTCATGTCAATTCATAAGGAACCTCATGTTACAGAGATCGGTTCAAACTTTTTGACCAGACAAAGTACTATATAATGTGGTTGTGACCTAACCCTATCATAGTTGTATGATAATTATATTAATAATTAATTTTTCAAACTAAATAAAATCTAAAACCAATTAGAGGATGTGAGAAAAAGTTTTTTCCTTTTATTGAATCACCCCTAATGAATATTTTTATAGCATTCCCCATGATGGTAGGAATTTTTCTGAACTGCATTAAATATTACATTTCTCATTATATTATGTTTTTGTATATTAAGAACATTAAATTTATTTTTTTTCATTAATATGGGTCTTTTCCTTATAGTAATGTTTCAAATAAATTCGGAGGTTGATATTATTAGGTTAACTATCCCTCCAATAAAACTTTGTGAGATTTTTCTTTTATTTAGTCTATAATTTCTTACATATCATCTTTTTTCGATTCCAATTGTATCTCCAATTCATCTGATTGGGGAAAATGGGAGGATACATATGTATTCACGAAGGGTGATCCTCCCAATAAGTTTTATCAAATGATGGTTTGGTTATGTTTTATACGTCACTGAAAAAATTAGTTTTTTAACAACATTGAATATTTCTTGTCATGTTTTAGTAGATTTAATTGTTATTGGTTGAATAATTTCAAAGTATGGAACATTTACAATGATATGTTCTATTAAAGAGATTATTTTATTTTATAGAATGATTTTGGAAGATCTTATAAAATAGAATTATCTTGTTGCTCATTTTTCATGAAAATTTCTCAAAATATTGGACAAGGTGGAATGTGGGAGGATTAATAGGTATTATTTAACATTAATCTGATAGTATATTTCTAGAATATTCTCATTCAATAATGTATAGAATATAAATTTTTCAATGGTTATGGAAGAGTGAGATGAAACATATAAGAATCTGAAAACACATAATCGTGTTACTTTATTGAATATATTGTTTATAAATCAGTTATTGTATATAATTATTACACAATATCATGTGGATGACATCAATATGATTGGATTTATTCATAATTATGTAAATATAATATTTTGAGGTGATGTTTGGGATTTTTTATCATGCATTCTGATACATGGAGATAGGATTCAATGGTGAAGGTGGTGATAAAATACAATGGAAATGTAGATCTTGTGTTTAATGATATTAAAATGTTGATATTGAATCAAGTTCTCAAGATGATGGGAGTTAAAACATCATCCAAACATGTTGTCAATGCTAATATAGATGGAAAATTAGTTCATCTGATATACCATCAGAAGAATAAATATTCCTAGGATAAGTGTTACATTAGAATTTGATGATTTTTTACTAGTTCAGGTACATTATGCTAGATTATTTGGATTAATGGACATATAAATCAAGATTAAAAAAATCATATTGACATAAATACATTCGATCAAAAAAAATCATTCAGTTTAGTGAATTAATTGTCCAACATGATAATGAACATGATCATTCCAAATTAATTAAGGGTTATTAATAAAAGGTAATATTTTCATTCAAATGGGGATAGATGGTTTATATAATTTTATGTAATATAATATTGGTTATAGTGAATAGCATGGATGATGAAACTCTAGATATAGTCTGGGTAGTTTATTTGAGCATTTAGAAAAATAATAGAAGTACATTGGAAATGAATGTTTTTAGATACATTCCCTATATTCCGAAGAACATTACATTAGTGGTTCAACTAAATGTTTTAGATTTTAAAATGAAAATTTTCCAATGATATATGGAATATAAGTAGGGGTTTCATGGTGATTTATCATAGAGAAAAAATGGTATAGTGTTTCTTACTAGCTATGGTGATGATGTTTCATCCTTCAGATAAACTTCATCTGATGATCTGAGAAAGTGGAAGAATAAGTTTATTCACCATTGTGAGAAAAATAATAATTTTTTATAGGTTAAGTTAATATATAAACAAAATCACATGGACCATGGAGGATTTTTTATTTGTATTTCAGGAGAATAAAATAATTTTTTCTCTATCTTATAAGAATGAAAATCAATGAACCAAAATATAGAACTTGTTTTTTCAATGTTTTGGTGTCAAATTACTATTCACTCATATAGAAGATGTCTAAATTTTTTAAAATTTTATTGATTATTACATTTACATGGTTGGGGTCTAATTACTAATGAATAAGTAGGATGTGTTTCATAAATTTATTTTTTTTGTAATATTTAGAAAAGGGAAATTTTGAAAGAAAGTTACAACATTTAAAGAAAAGTAATAGTGGGAAATACATCAATTTGTTTTGGAAACATCTGAAAGGAGAAAGGAATTAGGAATAATAACACTATTATAGGGACTCAAAAAATGAACTTATTGGGAGGATAAATCAGATAAGAATAACAAATGCTTTATGGAATATGAAATCCCTAAGGATATTTTGTATTATTAAAAAACATAGGTTAACCATATCAATCACATATGTAGTTTAACATATATTCTTATTTATAATGATGATATAGATATCATTCCTTCTAAAAAAAATTTTATTCCTTTTAACATATGGTGATGATAACATTGGTTATCTCAAATGCAGAGATGAAAATAAAAAATTCATCCATAGGGAATATATTATTTTCATTAATGAACCTATGTGGATAAGGAATATGAGGATAGATAAACTAAAAAATTCAGAGTTATTGTATAGATATTTGAAGATAGATATGCATCCTATAATGTTATGATAAAATATCATAGAAAGGAAATATATATATCTATTTACCATCCAAAAAAAGATCAAATATACTATTTTTAGATGGTGTTATTATGGAATGTTATGTAGTATAATATAAAAAATCATACATACCATTACCAGATTTAAGACAACAAGAACATGACATTTAAATAAAAAACCTAAGGGTAGTGTTAAGATTATTTACTCATATCATGAATCATTTTTAATGGAAATTTATTCATTTGATATTTAAACTTATATCAAACATAGGTAACCAAACATTACTTCAGAAATATTTATTCTCGATGAATTCAAACATTGGTATCAATCCCTAGAAGAGGAAAATAATTCCTTAAATCCCTAGAATTGGTGAGATTTAGTTGAGCTTCTCATCATAAATAGAGCCCATGAAAAAAAATCATCTTAGCATTTGAACGTGGAACCTAATAAAGGTAGGATATTTAAAGAATGGTTAGAAGTGAATGGTTTTCATAAAAAATATTTAATTTTCTCACTTATGTTATAACAAAAACAACTCAAATATTTCATAGATTTTTTTCTCGAATTATATAAAATTAGAGAAGATGGATTTATATAATGTATTTCATCATAAGGATTTGGATTATGAAATTTAAATGGTTCAAACCAAGGGTTTTAATGTTCATTTAAATATAGATTTGGGTTTATGGTTGAAATTAAATCTTTATTCCATCAATTATGCTCCTTATTACGGAAATCGAAAGTGATAAACATTCAATTTTTAATATTGATTCATTCAATTTGTGTTTGATAAATAGTGCTAATAAAATTTGGTAGATGGTACATGTCTCATGGTGATCTTATATGATTCTGATATTATGAATTCCGAATAACATATCCAATTTATTAAAGATCCTATGAGGATTTTTTAAAGTAGAATTGAGATGAATAATCAAAGACATGTTAATAAAATATTGGGGAAGATAAGTGAGAGGAACAAGAAAGAAATATATTTTTTTACCCTATATGAAATTCATGGGGATTGTCCATAAAATATTCATAATGAATATGGGTAATAATATCACAACGACACTCATCATAGACATCAACCATTTAGAAATTAATGTACCATAAATGGATGACATGTGTTTGAGGGGTTCTTGGGTGTTGTTCTTTTTATGGTCTTTGTAATTCGAATGGATCATAGGATCGGGTAATGTAATGTGGTCTCACCTTGTGATTCTGGTATAGAATTGTGACTTATATAATTGAATTAGACTGTAAAATTCATCATAAAATTATTCGAAAAAATAACCACATGGGACCAAACATATTCAATAATGAAATAGAGATTTATTCGATGATGGAATTGGGGTGAGATGCACATGGAGGAAAGGGATGATTTCTATTGATTCATCAACCACCATGGGTAGTGCTAATAATAAATTTATAATTTATAGTAATATTTGATCTCTTCGTTAGGATTACAATATGTTATAAGGTGTAATACAAATTTCTTTAGTCCTTTTCATCTTTCTTAAGATTCCCCTATTCTTTTCTTCATTAGAATAACAAGTTCCATTTCAGTAAGTGCGACTTATTATTTCCCTATGCATTTCCTTGAATGGAAATGTTGGTATGATATAGAACAGATATTATTATACATGAAAGGGTAAGGCGATGTGGATTAATTTTCTAATGGTGATATGGTGAAAGGGGTTTTATGTATATATTTCTAGAGAAATTAATTTATAGAAATGTAAATTTGGTTTATTGTTTAAATATTATGGAATATGTGTCATTTTCATTTTGTAGTGGTAAATAGTGGTCAATTATTATAAAAATAAAATTATAGTATGTTTCTACTACTAAACATGGAAAATAACTGATATGATTATGATACATGATTAAGGAAAATGGAAAATGGGATTTATAGAGGAAGGTTATTTTTTATTGTATGAGTTCTATAAATCATTCATGAAGCCCAATGTTCCATGAACAGACATACCATAGATCCAAATATATATTATTAACATTTTAATGTCCTACAGTGAAAATAAAATATGGTTGTAGCCTCAGAATAAATTTGTTATCTGAGATATCATATAATATTTTATTGATTAGGGGATAAATTAAAAGATCTTAAAAAGATAATTGAGAATAAAAAATATTTTGACATTATCACAAATGTGATATTTATAAAAGTTATGTGGAATTATTATTCCTTAGAGGGACATGGATGTTTGGATGGACTGGGTTAAACATCATGCATTAGAAAGAGGAAGGTTTTAGGTGAATTTTTGAAGACGAAGAAGAAGAAGGCTGAAAATTCAAAATAAATTACAAATATGGAGGTTGTTGGGTTTATTTAAAATTTATAAACATGTATCAGATTGAGTATCCTATATGTAGATATTTAGATGAATTTTTTAGAAGGGGATGGGAATTGATATATTTTCATACATACTAGAAAAGCATTTTAATATCATATTTTTTCCGAGTGTTTGATTAGAATGTTTGTTTTTGGACATTAATTTCGTTGAAAATAAGTGGGAAAACCAATTAAAACATAGAAAGGGATGATAAGTCATAGATCCTAAAATTTAGAAAGGATAACCATAATTAGGTAATGAAAACATGTTTCAACCCTATCATTGGTTTTTTCTATTATTATATGACTGGATATTTTTGGTTTCAGTAGAAGATAATATTGTGAAACATAAGTATCTCATGTCAATAATAGGATAACCACATCGATCAGAGGTTGAGGTAAACATTATTATTAGAAAATGACCACTATTAAAAGGTAGTGGACTAACCATTTGAAATGTGTCTGATAGCTATATGAATATTGTGTGTGTTTTTAATTTAGAAATTCTGATAACATGTAGAGAAGTTGGGAAATTATTTTTTATTCTTCTTTTATCTTCTTTAGTGATATTTTCCCATTGTTTCCTTATTGATGTATAAATTTTTCTAAACCATATTAAATTATATTTTTTAAATTCCTTTATGTTTTTATGTGATGTAGAAGAATTGAGTTTATGAGTTTTGATTATGTTTTTACAAATTTGTAACATTCCAGTGCACATAACTGATGAGGATGAGATTATTAGATGACATATTTACCTAATAAAAAAATGTCAATCTATTCTGCTACACAGGTTTATGTTTCTATTCAAACATTTTTATATGGTGATAATTTTCCCAAAATGTCTAGTTTTTGGGACCTATGGACAATGTTTTTTTATTCAACGGTGAATCACCCAACATATCTACCATGAATTGATGACTGGTTTGATAATATTAAATGTGATCAATACTTATTGAAGCAGGATATTCAATGATTTATATTTTCAACTAATGGTGAATATGGGAGAATAGATACATGAAATACATACATAAGGGATATAGACATTATGAATTAATATTAATGAATCTTGGACTTATAATGTTTCATTATTACATCATGATTTTTATAAATAAAGACTTCAGAGATTACAAAGATAATTTTTAGTACATATTAATGATTTTCTCATATATTCAATGTTCAATTTAGAACATGATTATTATTTATGAATAATTATGATGTCCTCAAAAAAGAATAATATATATATATATATATATATTAAATTTAGAATGTTTTAATTTTCGCTATAAAAATAATGCTTCTTGAGTCACGTAGTCTCAATAAATGATATATATATTGATCATTAAAAGTAAAAATTCATTAAATAATATCCACTACACATAATTTAATAGGGACAAGTTGTTTGATTAAATTTTATTGATTCAATTGGATCTTTGTTAAAAATATATATTAATTTTCAAGTATATTAAAAAATTTAACATTAAAGGGAATCATGTTTATCTGGATGGTAGAATGTGATGATAGTTTCTAGGTTCCAAATAAGATGTTGGTTTTACGCCAATATTCATACTACCCTATAATAGAGAAGGCTCTATAACATACAATATTTCTTTAATGAAGGTCATGCGATGTGTTATTATCTAAAATGATAATTTTATATATTATAAATCATTATAATTTAATATTAACAAGTAATAATATTGACTCTAGGATCAGGTGTTAGCATTTTTAATTTTTTTAATTAATAATTTGGAGTTATTATTTATATAGAGAGAAGAACTATATATATATCAGTCATATTATCTAAAATTTTATACTCAATAAAAATGAAAGAAACATGTTGAAAGAATATAGTCAGAGATGATTATTTATTATGATTACCTAATACATTATAATCAATTGTAGTCGATCACGGTAGTTGAGTACTAATTATAATGGATCATACATCCTTTTCAATGATGATGATAAATAAATACCCAGTATTATTGGAAATGAAATTTATAGACATGGAAATCAAATGATAATGGATTAAATCCCATATTTCTAAAATAATTAGTAATCCATCAATCTATGTGATGATTAATAATGTACAAAATACTGAAATAGAGCTATGGAGTACTCTAGAAAATATACTATAGATTTAAAATATAATAGGAAAATTTTAAAGATATGGATCTTAGATATATATTACTTATATTGAAAAATTAGTGAAGGAGATTTTAAATTATTCCAAAAGATCATAATTTTCTACTCACCAAATAAGATAAATGATTTAAAGAGATATAATGGTGAACCTCTAGTAGGACAACATGAAGAGGGAGATTATAGTTGTTACATCTGGATGGTTTAATTTCTTGCAAGTAACAGATAAATGATTAGAATATAAAGGGATGATATAAACATTACCCAAAAATATATTGAAGTGGTATGAAATCACTGTGAATTTTTTTATTTGTTCATCCCAAGAATTCTTATGGAATTAATTGTATCTTTTTTTGGATTTTAATACATATTCAAAATATTAAATTTATATTTAAATGAATTTTGCAGTTGGAAGACCTTCTATATTATCATAATTGCAGTTATAGGGATATATATATTACAAAATTCAATTTAGTTTGATTTATAACCATGTTTTAAATCCATTATCAAGGGAATCATATAATAATGATTTGATATAGAACTAAAGATTAGAAATTCTTACCATCATCAAACTTATGGTCAATCTGTAATGATCATTGAAACAATATAATATATGGAATGATTTTGAAAAATGGATTTCAATGGATGAAGGGGTATACATATTCCCTAAGTGGAGTTTGTATAGATTACATGTTACTACCACAATATTGAAATTTAACAATATAATGATCTATTGGAAATGATTTGTAGAACTTTGAAATTATTAGATAATGTAAGATTGAGAATTTTATTTTGACCATATGTATGTTAATAAATGAACTAGTCTATGAAATTAAAAATCAATGAAAATTCAATAGATGAGATTTGTTGTTAATAATATTTGTTTTCTAGAGGTTGAGGTTGGTGAGAAATTATTCCATCAAATATAACCATATAATACTTATATGATATTTATAATTTTTGGAATCTTGAGAAATATATTCATTGGTATATTCATGATTTTTTTTCATGTGGGGACAATAGATTATCATATAGAACATCTATTGAACCTCTTGTGTGTTCACAGTATGCCCAAAATATGACATATGATAATATATACAACCAATCATCCATGTGTATTAATTTAAATTTTTTACAGCTATATAATGATATATCTTATATGTAATGGTTAGTAGAGTTATTTTATCATTCATATTGAGTACTATTAATGTTGTCCACCCACATAGTAAATGTTCTATTGATAAACAACATGTTTCAGAAAATTATCTAGGAACTGATCGATATAATAAAACAAATATAACATTATATTTTTTTTAATTTAATTTATGAAATATTAAGTGGATTATTTTTGAAGCGGTGAGAATGAAATATCCCAAATATATAGTGTTACCTTACCTTTAATAATCACCATGTGTGGGATATATTTTTTTAAAAAAAATTCTGAAGTGGAATAAATATTATCTTATTATATTAATGTATAATATTAAAAAAATAAATTATAATAAATTTCATGATATGTAACTAAAAAATAAGTAAGAATAATATAAAATGAATAAAAAAATATAAAAATACCGCAACATTGAAAAATCCATCATCATTATTTTCCATGATAATTATTCCACTATTAATAACTATATAAAAAATACACAATATTATAAATATGACATTAATATTGATAAATAGTAGATGGAATCCATTTTATTATTTCAATAAAGTTTTCTAGTAAATATAATGGAATTAAGAATAGAAAATGTCTATTGGGAAAATATTATCATTAGTAATATGTATCAAATATAAAAAATTCATTAGATATTAGAATGAATAATAAAATAATTTATATTATTAGTAATATTTTATAATCATTCAATATATTCATTAGATTTAATAATTATGATAAAACCATTGATATGGTGGGTACAAATTGATGTAATTGTATCATTAAATTTAATCATAGTGGGAGAGTATAATGAATAATGTAATATAATTAATTCATATGAGGATAATTCAACCAAGATTGAGAATGATGTAGCATCATTGAGGATTTACCTTGACTAAGTCCAAGATAAACATCAACATGTACGGATTGAGTGAAAGCATTTATACAATAAGGTTGATCTCATTGAAATAATTATGAGATCTGAGCTAGAAAAATCACAACCCATTATAACCACCACTACATAGGATATCTTATAGGATTATAAATAAGTATGGATGGAATTGGTAAGTAATATTTAGTATGATATCGAACTATAATTTTTGGTAATGAATTATATTTTAATATATAATTGTTATTATATTTATTCTTATGTGTATTTTTTTCAAAAAATAATTTTATTATTTTAATACAATTTTATAATGATTATAATTAAATATATTTATAAAATTGAATACATGGACCCTAAAACTAATGGAATTATTAATCCAAATTAATAAATATTAGATAAATAATAAATTTAAAAAAATAAATTAAAACATTCTATAGTGAAATGAATATTTTCAAAAGTCATCTTTTCAAAGTATTATATATCTTAATAAATTTAGTTAATCACTTTGAAATATGATTTTAATGTTTATTTTAATATATTCATTAAAATTATTATAGTAAAAATTTATTGGTTTGAAATATTTAGTAAATAGTGTAATGGTTCAATGTTATATTTCATATAAAATATTATTTTTTATGCAATCATTAAAAATATCATTTTTTTAACATATAGATGAAATTTGATAAAATAAATCCCAATATTGGAATCAATATTTTGATATTATATAAGAGGGTACATATATTACAATTAGAAAAATCTATTTATTATTGAAAATAAACAAATAAATTAAACAAAAGTGAAAAGGGTTAAAAAAATTGTTTAGAATTTTTTAATAATAAAATATATATTAACTCGTTATAGAAGGCCAATAATATGTGTCAGAGAAAATTCAAAAATAAAAAGTAATCTTTCACCACATTACTCACCTAATTCCAAACTAATTCATTTCTAATGTATCACATATCAAAACATTAAAAAAATATCCCACATTATAACATATAAATGTTCCTCTCCTCCACTTATACCCAAAACATTATATACATTATTTTACTTGTTATCCATGTTTAAATTTACTCCTTTAAAGTCATCTGAAAATGGTATATCTTTTGGTCTTAAGAAGGAGGCCTAAATCATCCATTATGATGGAAGTTATAATTAGAATGAGATATTCAATAAAATTTGTCAATATGTTATTCTTCATATAATTATTTAATATTCTAAAATAAATTAATATAAAAGATTATAGTTTAATGTAATTTTTTATTATTCAAATTAAATCCATATAAATTAATACTCTTTTTCATTCCTTAGTACATCATGTTATTGTTGGGCTAAGATATTATCTTTATCGTGTATATTATGAATTATAAACAAAACATACATAATTTTAATATATGATATTAGTATGAAATTTTATTATTATTATTTATGATTTACATTATAATTAATGTTTATTATATTGTATCACATTAATATTAGCAAAGTCACCCAAAAAATGCATGTTATAAATTTGAATATTATGACTTATACCTATATCATCAATCAAAAAATCTTAGTAAATATAAAATATTTATTAAATTGTGAATACACTACATAAAATAACTAGGAATGATGAACATAATATCATATAATTGTGATGAAACTCATAACATGATAATAGTTCTAAAATTTAAATTACAAACATTCAATGATAAAAATAAACCAGGAATAATATATATACATATATAATTAAAAATTAAAAATTTATTTTTTAAAAGTTTTAAAAATATGAATATAATTTCTCGAATTTAGATAAATATTTATCAATATTTTTATACATCAAGTTATATCTTTTAGGGGAAAATGGGAATCTGAGGTAAGCAATTTTTCCTTTCAATTTACAGTTTTAAAAAATATTTTCTATTACATATCTATTTTCATTTTTATAGTGTATATCTCACTACAATAAATTTTATTTTCATAATAAAATATTTATTCAATGGTTTTAAAGCTCCCTTTTACGTCATATATTTAATTTTCATTTGGTTTATGTATTAATAATGGTGGAAGGGTGTTAGTTTACTCAAACTCCATTTCATTTAGTAAAATTTTCTTAGATAATAATATTCTTCTATTTATTGTATATAATTTCTATTCCCTATCTCATGTTATAAGATTTCATTATTTATATTAAGAATAAATCACATCAGAAAAATCTTAATTTTTAGAAATTCTAAATTAATAATGATACACTATTATATAAAAAAAATTGATTCTATTTTTGGTAGTTTTCTTCCATAATCATATTTATTATAAAAACATATTTTTCATAGATAAATTTGTTTCCCCTATATTAACATTTTCATTTTTATTTACCATTATTAAATAAGAAATTCTATAACTCTTTATTTTATGTGTATTTGTATACACAACTAAAAATACTAAATATTTTATTTCCTTCCAACTTTCTACAACTTGTATATATCTATTCACATTTTTTATATACAGTAATTTCATTAGAAAGGTTATATTATGGGGTTAATAATTATTAAATAATATAACTAATACCTTTTCCCAAAATTTAAAAATTTATGCAAATTTACCATTATTATGAATATGATAATTCATTTCCTGAGGCCTCAACTGGATAAATCAATGAAAATCATATTTACCCCCATGTACCATTCAACAATCCATTAACAATCAACATGAATTAACATACACTTAATAGTACCCTCGCATTTTATGGATAACAATATATTTATTTGAATATATACACATCTTAAACACATAAAATTACCCAAATATTCCCTATCCAACTAAACCTATTATCCAAACTAAGTTAATGATTCAATTTGGTAGTAAAATTTCATTTATTTTTAAAAAAATTAATTATAATTTCCATATAGACCTAGTAAAATATAAATATCTAACATTTTCTTTACTATTAAAAATGATATGACTAACTTTACCTTCCTTGGGTTGATATAAATTTTTTTATATAAAAAATGGAAAATAAATTTTACTTATTTAATTAAAAATGAAATCTAATGAACATACTCCACATTGTATACTTATACAAAATTTCATAAATAGCCTCTATATACCCCATGGTCTTCATATGAATGAGAATATATTTTGATGTCATTAAAAATAAATAAAAATATCTAACAATGATTCAAAGGAAAATATATTTCATAATATTTATATAATTTATAGGTTAATTGATAGCACTAAAATTTAAAATGAAATGAAAATCATATTTATCATTAAGATAATGGAATATTATATTTTAAGTATCTACTTCATTTACCCTAAATTCATGATACCAAAAATGATGTTTGGTCATGGAAAACCAATTATCTCAAATTATATGGTAAAAATTATTAATTTTTAGTGAATAAGATATGATTTTCTATATCACTTGGATTATATTTTGATAGCCTATACATAAACATCAGCAACCATGATATTTCATATAATATAAAACTAGCATTACATGAGGGTAATAACATGTAAAAAATCTCATATTATATATATCATCAAGGTTTAGCTTTTAGTCACATAAATTACCTGATCCAGGTGAAACGATGTAATAGATATTTGTCTCATCAGAGGCAATATATTAATGAAGAACTCCAATTATCTTCTAGGTGGTAATATAGATTAATCCAGTGGGAAGATAATATTATATTAAACCTCAAGCCTATGAAGTATAAGTGAGTTATTACCTACAATATATAAAATAAAAAAACATAACAACTAAAATATTTGGAAAGCACATTTCTTTTCATTTCAGCCTTTATAAAATCTTGAGTATCCCACTCTACCTTGAATGTTTTGATCGAACCATCTTATACCACATGAACTCTTTAACTATAACATTCAATTTGTGTTGTAAATTGAATTAGAAACATCCTAATGATAAGGAAATTGTTTATATTTATCTAATTGAACACATATCCCCTTTAATTATGTACATTTCCAAATATGATTTAATAGTACATACACAAAAATACAAACTCAATTCTCTCACCTAGTGGACTACCAATTTTCATGGAATTTGGTATAAATTGTTAATTTACTAAAAAAGATCAACAAATCACATAAATATAATTGAATCTGATTTATTAGTATCAAAAAAGAAAAAATAATAGTGAAATATATCAATATGAAACATCTCATGATATAAGGATTACATCATCCTCAACCTCATTTAAAACTATATTAGTAATGAAGTGTTTCTACTTACACTTCTAATGTGATAATATCACACCAAAAATAGGCCATCAATCCCTTTAATGAGTCCTTAACTCAGTTTATTATAATGTATTGGCATGAATAATGAATCACTATACATGGTTTAGTTATTTATTTTCACTCAATATTGATAAGTATTTAGAATATTTATTTTGGTGGTTACTAAAAAAATGCGTGTTTTGGATTAATACAATTTCACTTAAATTTACCTACGTTGATTGAATATATGTAGTATTATAATATATTTTTTTATGAATAATAAGATGATTCATCTTCTAATTTCTCTTGTAATCCCCTTTACAAATGTATCTAAACACTAAATTAATATTTTACTCTACATGATCATCGACAAAAACAACAGTTATTCCTAGTAAGATCATGAATTCACATTAAGAAGCTAGCGTGAATTAATAAGAATCATTTTCTAAAAAATTGATATCAATATATTTAAATATATCCTCTTTGAGAATTAGTATGTATTGTAAATTTCTATTTTCCAAAAAAATCACACCATGTGAATGAAATAATGTAAACAGTGTAAAAATGATAATGTTTTTCCAATGAGAGATCCAAATTTCAGAATATATTCCATTTACAATTTGGGTTAATAATATAAAATTGGAGAATTACTAATATGATAAATTGGATATAAATGGGTAAAGCATTATACTTTCCCCTAGATGCTATCTTCTAAAGATCCTTTACATTCTCCAAAAAGCTCAATTGAAATATCTTCCTCTAATTTAAATTATCTTCGTCAAAAACAATCTAATTGATTTTATGTTCTTTTCCACTCTGTGATGTCTCAATAAAAATATAGTAAAATTTTCTTACACATACTATGGTCTTAAATAGTTAGAAGATGTAAAAAATTAAATACAATAATTCCAACCTATACCTCTAAATATGATAATAATCAACATACATTAAATAATATCAAATCATACATTTTCTCTATTATCCTAAATATTTTTAATGATCAATACATTTATATACATGTCCATTCATATTACATATTTTCTTTGTTTCATTTTTTTCCATGATGGAATTATCTACTATTATTAGTGTCTCATTATTCTCTAAGTGTCTCAGATTATATGATAGGAAATTAAATTAGTATAATATTAGTGAATATTTCGATTTATTATCATTTTAATTGATGGAAAAATTTAAATATTTAAATAAAACAGGTTAGTATATTCTATATATTTATTTTGTTCAACATATATGAAATTTCATTAATAAAAACATTGTATTTCTCTCTTGATCTAAAACTATTTTCATCTTCATATTCTTATTTGTATGGAATAAAATTCAATTGTATATGGATTATTTATAAAATATTTGATAGATAGAAATATCTTTGATCATTATCTCTTGTAATTCCATCATTCTATGTCAGTAAAAATAATCTCCAAGAAAGAATATATATACAATAATTAATAATTATTTTAAAATATCATTATTTTAAATCCCATTAATATCATATAGATATCATTTCAAAAAAAAATTAATTAACCTTAAATTTTGACCATTATTTCTCATTATCTCTCATATAAAATAAACATATATATTCCAAGAAAATATGATAACATTTAGTCAACACTTATGGCTTGGCATTCCTCTTAACCACCCATAACTCATCTTATAAAAACATTCTCACAATTACCCATGGATTGGATCATGTCAAAATCACTAAAATCACAATATTAATGACATGAATATCAACTAATGAAATATTTGATTTAATCTCTAAAATTAAAACATTTTGCAAATAATTTACCCTCATGTAAAAAATTTGGAATATTAATTATCACATAAGTGTAATTATATATCTTTAAAATCTTCAAAATTATCTTAGGTATTTTCTAAATGTCATACATATTCCTATGAAATTTGGAATAAATTTTCTGTAAGACCTTGAAGATATTAAACATCATCTTATTAATCATTTTATGCTCTAAATTATCATCCATATAACATAAAATATTTTAAATTTTCAATTATCAGTATGAACATGGAGGTATATATTTTTTATTAGTGAAGTATATTATATTAAAATAAGATACCCATACTTACCCTCGAAAATATTATACATATTATAGTGTAAGTATAGTATTTTATTTGAATCATCTAATTAATGTTTCATATATTTAGGAAATATTATACCTTTCATTATATTCTATTATATAGTATACAATGAATTAATCTATGTAATCTACATCACCGATATAGATTTACATTAGTTAAACAATGTGGATCAAAACCTCTTGAAATATTATCTAGGTAACTTCTACAACCCTGACTAATCTAAAAAAAATTAATTTTGATTTTCCTATATTTTAATAAATATATTTGGTAGAATAAAAATCTATATATAATAAATAAAAATTTTCCTTTAATGTATTAATAAATATACACTACATATATACTTATTTTCTCAATATACAGTAAATTTATTCAAAAATAGTTCTTTTTAAATCATCAAATAATTAAAACAAAGTTTCTATATTAAATGTAAAAAATATCCAATTATCTAATACGATTAAAAATCAATATATAAATCACCCTTCATTCATAGAAAAATATTTATTGTTACTCACTTCAATTCATTTCCAACATCATTCTTGGATAGATAATGTCATTTGTTTCGTCAAAATATAGCTCCTCAAACTCAGCATGATCATGTTGTTGATAGTGATCTCCTAAACCATAAAAAATTCATTAGTTACCACAAACCCATCTAAACAATCATAATCTACTGAGGATACTTTGTTAAGTATGAACATCAAAAAACACTCAGGAAAAAATAATTAACCTTTATAAATTTCCATTTCCAATCTACATAAATGTCAAATGTACTTTATAAAAAACAAATTCATATAGATTAATGAAACTCCAAGACGAATCTCATATCGTTAAACACTTTATTAATTATTATCCTCATCTTCAACAAACTCGTATTGATAACCACTTTACATATTTAAAAAATACAATAATTAAAATCTATTTGAATCATCAAATAAAACTCCTTTTACGGGTCCAATATACCTTCATCCACCGATGATTCCATACTAGCCTCCATAAAATTGTATTTTTATTCAATAAAATTATCCTCAATAAAATATTTTAGATAACTATATCACAATTCTCTACACCAAAAAACATTCATTAATTTAAATTTAGGACATACATCAATAAAATAATAATAGTAGATATATATTGTATGGTTGAAAAATTATATTTCTCACAATTTTAAACTCATAATATTTGTAAATCCGTGTTTCTTTTATATGGTATTTTTGATTCAATATGTAATGAAATATTTCTTTATCGACATATTTATCCCAAAATTCAACTACAACATCGTCCATACACATCATATATACCCCATATAAAAATATTATATTGACACAACTATCTAGGTCACTTGTTTTTTCAAAAAAAAATATACAATTCATCTCCTATTACTATTCATATTTTTATATATGTTCACATCACCCTTAAATAATGGTGGGTTATATAATTGAAAATTAATGTCCCTATATATCGCCCTATAACTATTTTGATCAATTACATTTTATATCTATTGTGTAACCTATATAATTATACATATAAATTGAATGTCTATGGGACTATCCATCACCATTAATTACTTATGGTCTTCACTATTTGGATCACTTCTAGGTAAAATATTCTGTAACTCAAAAATATTATTGTGAAAAACAAAAAAAATACCTATATAATTCATCATAATAATTCACATTCTATAACATGACTAGATAGTTTCTCATTCCCATGGATAATTTCATCTGTATGCACTTATTGAAAATAATTTAGTCATGTTCAATAGTAGTGAGTCATTTTGAAAATAACTATGTAAAACCCAAAAATCACCAAGACATTTGAAATAAAATTTCATCACAAAAAATAACTTATTATTTAAAACAAAAATTATTTGATGTAATTTTTATTTTTTCTATGTTAATTCATAAACTTGTATATGTTTTGATAAATGCTGTTTCAACGAGACACAAATATAATTCTAATAATAAAGTCACCAAACAGTACCTGATATTATTTATTCAATAATATGGATATCACTATAATGTATTAAACTATAAATTTTTTAGCTACATTTATATAAATAATTATACTATTCTATGTGTTTGAAAAATTTCATATTAAATGATTCAAAAACCCAGCTCAGATAAAATTTTGAAACACCACGAATTCGGAGCCCAGATCTCAAGTGTAGTGACCTTGACCCTAGAAGACTGGATATGATATATACATTATAACATAGGAATAAGATACAATGAATTTAGTAAAAAATTACTAAATAATTTAGTAATCATGGTAAACAAGATACATACACGAATCCAATATTACAATTGAATACAAAAATTACAGCACATTTTTTGAGATTATAATTATTCCATCTAGCATATCATTTTATTTAATCCATATTACACTTCATGGTTTCCTAGGAATGGCATAAAAATATGAGTCAGCACGAAACCATAGTATGGCTTATTAATATTGTAATCAATCATGAATCTATAAAGATTATCAATATGGAATCTTTAATAACTGAGAAAACATGTTTTTAAAAAAATTCAACTATCTTGATTATATAATGAACAAAAAGTAAATAATGTTAACCATCTGAACTAATATTTAGTTTAATCAATTACTTGAATATCATGATGAGATATAGAATAAAGAGTATTATAATAATAATTACTCAAAAATCATTCCATTTAATCAATAAAATGAGAATGAACTACATCACGAGATAATATCCTTATAAAAATAACATGGTTTTAATATATAAAATAATAATAAAGGAAATCATTAACTATTTATTTTGTGATCTAAAAATTCATTATACCTCTACTTTTATGACCTTCCACAACACTATTAATAAATTATGGGAATGTATAAACTAGAAACCCATTTAACTAGGGATATCCAACACATTCATCTCATGAGGATATTAATGAATTGAGGGCCTATCTATAACTGGTAACCACTATTATTTGAATGAGTAACTCATTAATCATATATTAACTGATTTATTTATTTTATGAAAAATATAACTTATCATCTAGTATCCATATATTATAAAAAATATATAATTATGATTATTTCCCTAGTAAATCAAATAAAATTCGAAGTAAACAATATATGAAAAAATGGTATATTTTTATTTCATATTATCATATAAAAAATAAATGAAAATGAAAATATACTTCAAATAAAATCTCCAATAAAAATGATCACTAGAAAGTGATTGTTTCATGATAATGTTAATAATATAAAAAAAACTAAGAGTATACAATAATTTTTTTTTCTATTTGGTTACTTTTAAATTGTAACCTCAACAAGAATGAACTTAAAATAAAATATTAATCATCATGAATAAATATTCATTCATGTTAAATACATAACTTATATATAATATACGCTATATAAATTGAATATGTGAATATTAACAAATCTGCAGCAATGGAATATGGATTGAGTCTGAACTCTTTAAGATGATCATATTATTGATGTGAAAAAAAATAAATTATCAATTATGAGTAAAAAATTAAATAAATATAATAAAAGTGAAACAAAAAAAATATTAAAAATTGTGTAAACACATAATTTAATAATTTAAAATATAATGAAATTGAAATGTAACCCAGTGAAATGAAATTATGTTATGAAATTCTTTACAATAAGGTAAATTTCTAGTTAAATTGTCATAAATGAAATATTTCAAATTAAGACAATAGATTCCATGATATTTTATGTGTTAATTATATTAAATTAAAAAAATTTATTATTTCTACATTATAAAAGAAATTAGGTTCCGAATAATATAATATTTCTCATTTAAGTAAAATTGAGACAACGTCCCTTACCAATCACTTGATATTGGTTGAACTTAAATTAAAACAATTTCTAATGGTTATAACCAAGATATTAATTTATAAAAAATAAATATTCATATTTATAATATAACATACCATATACTAATAATAATTCACCACCCATTTTTTATTTATTTTCTTTTTATTGGGTTGTAATTTCATTGAATGTTCATATCTTTTTTCTCATGAATGTTCCATTTCATCCACATAACATATTAATATAATATAAAAAATTTATTAATATAATTAATATAATATTTCATTAATATATATAAAAATATATAACTATTATTTATTTATTTATGGGAAAATGAATTGCATCACTTCATATAGAAGGTAGGTTATATGTACTCCTGAGAAATGATATCATTCAATTAATGGGTGGAATAGAAATGAAGTCAATGATATACTAATTTTTCAGAAATAATATAATTCTATTTATATCACATAAATTAATTAATTTTATCTTTTTTACATACCATTTAATGTGTATGTGAAAATTGAATCATATAACATCATGACGTCGTAGTCCGCCATACACACAAGCAACATTATCATAGTTTGAATATCAGATATGGTAAGAATTTATATGAACTATTTTAATTTTGTAATTACAATAATTTTGTAAATAATATATATACTCATTAATACCATCATTATAAATAATTGTGAGTAGTGTCTAAAGAAAATAATTTACATAGGTTTGTGTGGTGGTAGTATGTTGTACACATGATTTATTATTTAGTTTCACATTTAATGTTGGGGAAGAGTGATAAATATCATTAATTCAACATAATAAAAACTAATTACATGGTAGATAATAAATTTAGTATATTAATATGTTAATACATAATTTAAAATGAAAAAATATAAATAAAACAAAATTACTTCGTTAAGACTAGTACATTCTCTTAGAAAAGCCACCTTTGGATCTCTGTTTAATGAACCTTAGGTTGGTATTATAAAATGAAAATAAGACTTATAATGTAAATAACAATTTTTTGATATTTTTTTATATTTTAAAAATAAAAATATCTTTATTAGTGTGAATATGAAAAGGCAGAGAGTGTACTTTTATACTTGGGAGACATGATACCCCAGAAATTTTAAGTTAGAATAAATTACAACAACATTGATTTATAAAAATACTAAAACAGTTATAATAAATTCTTATAGGGGATATGGTATAAATATATGTACCCAATTTTTTATTAGAAAATCATTCACCATTTTTAAATTTTAACATCATTGTCTACCACCAAGGAAAATTATTTTTTACATTAATCATTGTAAATAATTTTCATTACTTTTACTATTCGTAATGGTTAAAAATCTAGATGAAATTTTTTCATAATAAATTATTTTTATTATAAATATTAAACACATTTTTAATATGTCAATTAATATAATTTGTAGAATCCATTTTATAATTATACCACTTATGCATTGAAAAAATGGGTTTTCGAAGTGAAAATTCTCCAATGTATAGGAATTTTAATATCAAAATACAATATGAAATTGATTCCTATATACTAAACTGTAATAATAGGAAATTATTTCAACTAATTTCAAATTATAGATAATGTAGAATATAATTTATCCTGATAAATTATTTAAATGAAATGATTTATTTCAACATAAATCCGTATTTTCCGCTATTCATCAGAAACATAATCTTTTTGGAAAATTTAATTAAAATTGGCCTATCATTTTTTTATGATAATTTAAAAATTAATTTTCCATTTTTTAATTATATTTTTTAATTTTAAAAAAATTAATTTTATCATAAATTCTGAAAAAGGGAAGAAACTATTTTCTTTAATGAATATAGTTTTTTTCATAATCTTTTTTTTTATTTTATCAAATTATAATTTTATTTCAATTAATTATTTATCCAATTAAATTATTTGGTACATTTTTAACCTAATTAATGTTAATAATTTTTTATTACTATTAGTTCAATCCCATTTTACTACTAGGTTATAAGGGTATTATATTTTTCACTTCTTATAGACTCAGTGTTATGTGTGATTTAAACAATCAAAGGGATAGTATTTATAGAAATATCTTTTCTATGTTTTTAATCTCAGTGTTGTTTATTTCATATTATATCATCTTAAATGATATACTTTCATAATTTTTTTGTTTTGGATTAACCTGATCATAAATAAATTACATCCTCAAAATTTTATCCTGAACACATAAATCCAAGGTTTCAAATTTAAAAGTTCAATTATATTAAACTTGCATCAAAAAAAGGAATAATATAACATCTTATTAATATGATTTAATGGGAAATATAATTTTTATATGTAATAACACATAACTGTGTTTTTTAGAATATGATTGGTTGAAATTTATGGTATGTTTATGGAAAAATAATATATGATATAGAGAGTGATAGAGATAAATGGTCATAACAAAGAAAATCATAAATAGAATATTGTGGTAGAAAAAACCATAAATATATGATGACTTAGTATACCAATTGATTCATATAATATGAAGGCTATATGATATTATTTTTTTTATGATCCTTTCATGAATCTATGTGATTATTTTACATTCATTGAATTAAATGATAAATACTTACTTGGTAGCATAATTTTTTATAATTGAAAATACATCATTTGGTTCAACCTCAATCAATTTTCAATTCATCACTGAATCTAAGTAAAAAATATCCAATAATTGAATTTTTCGTAAATAAATAATAAAAATTAAATTTAAATTGATCATAATATCCATAAAATATTGACATCTATTTTATCAATCTTTATCTATTTTCCAAAACCAATATGGTTATCCCATGGTATCCAATATAATACATTAATCACTAAACCTAATCTATGATACCACCTGTTCAACATTAATCATTGTCCATAAAATTATCCAAGTAAAAATGTTAAAATATTTACCATAACATCATTTATGCCATTTGTAGGCATAAAACTATTTTCTCCCACACATTGTGGATTTAAGACCTGTGGCCTTGCTGAATGTGAGGAGTTCTCACCCATTATGGGGGTAGTCATTTTTTAAGACTATATTACTGTAATTATTATAATGTTATCAATGTTTAATAATCCATAATTATTTAGACCTCATTATATGAAAATGCCTAACTATTACTAATAACATTAAATATTTTCCAAAAGAATGTATGTGAATTCTTCGTTAATTAACTTATTCAAGAGCACATATATTAAGAAAAATTACTTCCATAAATATTTCCCAAAATATCATTCATCATTTTAATCCCTAATCACATAAATCATAAAAATGGGAATCTTATGAAAATGTGATTATAAGAAATTATAAACTCATAAAAACCTGATGGTATCCATATGTCCTTATTTAATGAATAAATATACGACTTGGATAATTATCAAGTTCACCACATTTAATAAAAATAACTAAATTTAGATCCTAATGATGAAATTTATTACCTTCCATCATACTGTTTATTTAATATTAGTTATTAATTTCATTTTTTTATTTTATATACATAATAAATTGTATTATTCCATTGAGTAACTCTACTAGGAATCATATTCCATATTTATTAGATTATCAAAATCAATAAACTTATAATCTATAGTCTCCACTAATTGATCTTTAATCAAGATCTTGTACCCTCTTCTTTAGTATGACTTAGAGTAGGTTGTGGAATATGATAATAGTTTTATTTTGTGATAAATAATTAGACATAATAATGATATATTTCAATTCATCCCTCCTCAAATTTTGTTTTCCATTATCACCACATTTTCCTTAATGATCAATGTTAACAAGATTCATACGGGTCTGTACCATTAACTGAAATTGAAAATAATATTTTTAGAAACAATAATCATAGATATAAAACCATATAATTATTTATATAATTTCTAAATCATGATGCCTTATTTTTAATCTAAGACACCATAGTCTTGTCTTACTTAATTTTTTGTCATAATTTATATAAATATTGTATAATGGGTTTTAAATAAAATCTTAATGATTAAAAGCATATCACATAGAAGTGTAACCCATTGTTTACAATAAGGCATGTTGGTGTGTACCAAGTAAAATTTATACTTTTCCCTATAATCTATTTTTATAAATTTTTTAGCTTGGTACATCTATTCCATAACCACATCCACTTATAGTATCTATAATTGGGTTATTAATAGGGAAACCCATATAATATCTACCTTACGAAAAATTTATGATCTTTTTTATATTAATGTTCAATATTTATAATTGGTAATGTTCCGTAATAAATTTTTTCATAAATCATGTTCCCATGAATTATACTAAACATACACTAATACCGAATGTAAAAACCCTAAAAATATATCCCAATGTTTGTGTATTATTTGTTAAATCTGATTAAGATACATGTAATCACATCCCAATATACAAAATTGTTTAGTAGTCTCGGTAAAATAGACACATACACAATTCCCATATGACATTGTAATATAAAATTAATTTTAAAATATAAATATTTCTTCTAGAATATAATTGAATATAAGTCACATTATACATCATTTATTAATATTATATGAAAAAAAGTAACAATGATAAAAAATAATCAATAACAATTATGTATATTAGAATCCATTTTAATTTAATATATATAATTAACATGTCAACTATAATTAAAAAAATCCTTATATATAATTTGAAAATAATTATGTTTAATCAATAAACTTAAAATTAACTAAATACATAGATAATATCTCTAAAAAATATCATTATGTATTATTAATTAAGTCAATTATTAACTATTTAAATTTATAATCTCTGTAAGTTTGATATATCTCCTATCAAGTAATTTCATAAGACTATTTTAAATTATTGGTTTTGTATAAACTAGAAACCCATTATCTAGAGTCTTCCAACTAATTCATCCCATTAGACTATATATGCTTCATGGGGATATATATAACCAGTACCCAACCATAACTACAAGTCCAATTCATTTTTTATATATCAAATGAACTATTTTATCCATGAATAAAATTCCTTATCATCAATTTATCTTACTGACTAAACAATATGGAATTACAAATATTTCCCTAGTTGATCAAATAACAATTAAAGTAAACACCACATGTAATAATGTGTATAATTTTTAGGAAATAATCACATTTATAATACAATAATATTAATATTTAATATAAATTTAACGTCCAATGAAATTATATCCCAATATTTTTATCATTTATAGATATTTTTAACAATTATAAATATAAGTGATATTGTGTATTATGTTTTAACTCTTTGGTAAAAATTTAATTGGAACCCATTAATGAATAATAATGAATTGAAACATGAATAGTCATTAATAAATAGGTATTCATTTAAAATAAATTAAATGGGAATCCTTTACACCACATTAGTGCGAACTAGATATTATTAACAAATATATCACAATAAAATAGACATTCAGATGAAATCACAGCAAAGGATAATAGCATTGAAGAGACTACTAATCATTGAATTGATTTTTAATATCAAATTTAAACCCACATTACAAAGTGGATATTCAACTAGTGGTAGTCAAATTCCATTACAAACATAATCATTGAATGTTAATGATAGTGTAGAAGTAATATAACCAAATGAAAAAAATTGACTTATGAAATTCTATATGACTTTATAATATTTGATTCAAATCCATAAAGATGAAATAATTAAAATTAAAAAAAGCCACTAATTATGATGTTTTTATAAAATTAAATTTAGATGGGATATTATACAAACAATTTTTAAAAATTTTGTTCATAACATTATCATATTCCAAATTAAGGGATTGTGGGACATAGTCTTTTAAATCATGACTTAATTTAGTTGATCATGATTTAAACTTTTATTTAATGGTTTTAATCATGCACCTAATTTATAATAGATAAATATATATATTTATTATATCATTTATGATTTCCATATTGACGTTTTCCACTCTGTTGTCAGTTATTTTGCATTGTTTCAATTGCTAATTTCCTTGATATATCATACATGTCTTTTCAATAATATTCACGGTCATGTGAATATTGTATAGTTAAATCATATACTTAATTATAAAATTGATATAAATATAGTAGTTAATAATTGAATAAATTTTAAAAAAAATTCTAGATGTTTGTTCATTGAAAACTAATCGCCTCAATTTTTTGGGATGGTTGGTCATTAGTACGCATGAGAGACAATATCCTTCCATTAACATGTGAAACGGTACAAAATTGAAGATATAATAATTTTAAAAAATAAATACCTTGGAAAATATATCATAAATATTATATAAATTTATCCATGTCACAATCCATTTGTTTTTTATGAAATATGAATTACATCACTTTAAGAGGTGGTAGGCCACCGTAAAAATGGATGGTGCTATGTAATTTAAAAATTCATGGAAAATATGATGGTATATGTGATATTATTATTATTATTATTATTATTGTCTATATAATAATATTATATATATTATATATATACTATAATTCCATCATTATACGTAATCATGAGATGGGTTGATGGAAAAAAATTCATCGGTTCAGGACCCAGTAGTCTTCCATATATATGATCGATGATTTTTATTACCATTAGATGGTTGAGGATAAAGATATATATCATTACAAAAAAAATACTAAAAACTAACTATGAGGGAGATAATTATGTTATTATATTTATTATGAAAAAAATAATTGAATGTGGGAAAGAGAATAATAAAAAAAATTCCTTATTATTATAATTAAATTCACTTGCATAATCCACCTTTGGATCACCTATTCAGGACCCTTGGGTAGGTATTTGGGTAACAAAAAAATATAAAATGTGGATAAAGATGGAGGATATAGATTTTTCAAGGATTCTTCAAGCCAATGTGCTTGACAGGTGAGAATAATTGAAGGAATCGAGTGACCTTTTAAAAGTGGGGGAGAGGACACACAATGATTTTTGGATAAATCAAATCACACCCATGTTTTTATCATGAAAAAAGACTAAAAATAGATTCTTATTGACATCTATTTGTTAAATGGTTTAAATGTAGCAACAAACGAGTGTTGGATAATTTTTTAGGACATTTTTACTATTATCTATTTTACTTTAATCCCTGGTAAATCAGTTTTTCATTAACCATGACAATTAATGTCTATTACATTCAGTGTTCACAATGGTTAATAAATAAGCTTGACATATTATATAAAATAAATTTTTCTAAATCTAAAATTTTATTCCAATTATCCAAATCCTGTTGATAGATTTGGTATAGTCCAATTTAAAATTACACCTGCATACGTGGTGAAAAATAGTGTTTCCAAAGAGAATAATCTCTTAATTATATAAAAATTTAATGTCAAAATAAAGTAAGAAATTGATTACAACTACAATTATAATATAAATTTTAATTTTATATAACTAATTTTACTTTATATTCAAATTAAAATATAATTTAACATTGTGAATTATTTAATCAAAAAAAATATTTAGTAGAAATAATTAATTTTCACTATAAACAAATAGTTAATATATTCATAAAAAATCCAAAACTCCCCATGAGTTAAATTTTATATTATTATTTATAAAATTAACATCATTTTTAAGAAGATATTTTTTATAATTTGTAAAAAATATTTTTTACATTAGTTCTAAAAACCTAATGAAGTTTTTTTCATTGAAAAATATTATTTTTCAGAAAACTTTGTTTTTGAAATATTTTTATTTTTTTATAAAAATATATTTTTTTAATCTATTATATACAAGTTAATAACCTATCTTTCTATAAATTTACATATAATTATGTATACTGACCAATTTAACTATTATTTTATTGTAATATTCTATTTTATGATTCATCTATACGTGGGGTTTCATGTGTCTCAATCTATAAAAGGGATTGGAATTAATGAAACATAATTTTTATGATGTCTAAAATCATTGTTGCATCTCTCATAGGAGATAAAAACAATTTTCATCTTATGAAATATTTTTTGTTACATTATTCCCCAATTTGGAATTCCACATATACTCATACACATTTACTAATTGGAAGATCATGTTGATAAGTGTTGTGGGATAAAATAAATCAGATTTAGTGGTTTTAGTTATATAATAATACCATAAAAAATAAATTTTCATGAAAAATCACTGAATTTTAAAACAATTAGTATAATTTATTAATTAATAATAAACATGTTTTACAAAATAAATACAAATCCAACAAATACAATAACTCATATAAGAAATGTATTCAAATCTGTAATAAAATACTGAAACTAAGATTCAGGATATACTACCCCCAAAATATAATGTGGAATTATGGATCAACACTATTAAAGAACAATGTGTTCCTTTTAACTGGATCATTCTCAATCATGTTCATATTTCTACTAAAGTATAAATATATTTTAAGAATATAAATTAGGTAGGATTTCCCCATTACTATAATGTACTTCCATGAAAGGTAAATCTTATCATTAAATGAGAAAAAATATGATAAATAAAAACTAATTTTAAAACCAAAAAAATAATTTTCCATAAAATTAAAAATAGAAATATTTTTCTATGAAAAGGTTTTTCCCCAAATTATAAGCTAACATCCCCCTTTCATAATCAATTGAACATAACCACTTTTCAATATTCCAATTAATATTCCCACTTTCAATTTTTTTGAAAACACCAAATTACACCATTATAAAAACCATATATAATGGAATTCTCAAGATTTATATAAAATTCACATTTTCTATATTTGGAACACTAGATTTCTTGATTAAGGTATGAATCCTCATTCAGGTATTAAAATTTCATACAATTTGGTGTGTAATAATTTTTCCTTAGTTATCATTTTATTTTTTTACTTTTAATCATTCTCTCAAATAAACCCATCTTAGGGTAAGAAACATAAGCTTAAAAAATATAGCAACACTAAAACCATTTTTACACACATAAAAAAGTCTTATATTTCATAAAAAATCATTATTAAAACACACATTTCAATCTAAACCATTATGAAAGTAAATTTATGAATATTAATTCAGTACAAATTTTTATAATTTTGAATGTAATTAAAACGCATGCTAATCTAATAATTTGACCTCTTAAAATACTATTTCACAATAGAAAACAAAATATATAAATCACATTGAAAAAACTAATCTTATAATCTTAGGTAAGCCAAATTCACCTGATTTGAAATATCAATTTCAAATTTGAAATTTCATTTCATAAAAAAAATTATCACCTTATTGAATTCAATTAAAAATTTAATTATGCTAAAAACCCAATTTTTAGAAAACCAATCTTTATAAAATTTAATAAATATTATTTATAAGTCAACCATAATCAATCAACAACACATAAATAAATTATAAAATTCCTAGAATATATTATATGTAACTATAATGTCATATTTTCAATACATTCCCTTTTTCTATGATTCGATATAATAGGATTGAATGAATTCCATTAAATCACTATTAATATAACAAATTTATTTCAATCCATATACCTCAATTCATGATTCCATCATCACTAGTCTGTATTCAAAAATATCTGATAACATATTCATTATATAAATAAATAATAAATATCTAACTAATGATTCAACACTGATTGAATATATAACTAATGTAAATTATGTGTTCATTGAAAAATATAATGAAAAATCACATCAATTAATCTTTCATATCATCTATGGAATAATAAAATAAGAAAATATAGATTATAAGAATCAAAATATGGCCATAAAACACATATTTGTACAATAATCCCTAATATTCATGCTAATTTAACATGGATCAGCTAGTGGTGTGCCTATCATTGCAGCCCATAAATATATTTAAATTCATTAAAAGAAGTTAGTTCATGTGGTTAATTTAATAATATATCATAAACTGAAAATTATTTTGGTAAACATTTTAATACACATGTGTACATTACACGTTCTTTTTAACAATGTTCTTGAATATGCTTAAATACTTCATTTTCTAAAATATATATATTCTACCACAAATGATTAATAGTAAATAATTGATTTATGCGTAAAAATTATTAATCTTTACAATTTTTTGTATAGTAGTGCATACATTATGTGATATAATATGACTTGGAAACATTCCCAAATAATTTCTGTTAAATTTTATTTGATCTCCATGTGGTAAGGAATAGTGTTTTATGAACCTCAAAACTGGTTCTTTATAATTTAAATAAACAATAGAGGTATTTATTGTCATGTTAATAATTTTTTTGATGGATTAAAATGTTTTATATATGATTCAATTTTTTTTATGTTTTTGAAATATTTAGAATCCCATGGTGCATCCCTGGTGGATATAAAATGAGTTTAAATCCTTTTAAAAAATGCTTCATTTGATTGATATTATATAAAATGTTGGAACCCATTGTAATTAATATCATCAAATTTCTTTTTCTACTTAATACATTCAAAAAAAAACTATCATATTAAGGACTAAAATAAATCTATCCAAGTAATTGGAATATTTTCATAGTCTGGGGATACCATAGGTGGAAGGATTGTGTTTGTTGATTCTCGTCGATGTTTTTTATTATAATATCAATGATTTTTTGAAAAACAATATCATTAGAGTAAAAGTTTTATTACTTCATATTTTATTAAATTTAACAAAAATGTATTAATATTTTGGGTAATATTTTTTTTTATTTTTAATGTGGTGGATAAGCATCCACCAATCTATAACTCATAAATTGTTTTATAGAAACTTTTATTATGTTTAGATTAATTTCTATATATAATTATAAATTATGATATTTCATTTTTCTAGTGCGAGGACATGATTAACATAAAATAATATTGGCTCTTGATGCAGTTTATAATAATTATGTATTTTTAAGGAAAAAACGTTGGTTTTATTAAATTTATATATCAATGTTTTGGTTTGTGATAAATTCATATAGAATAATGTTTAGAAAACAAATTATTATAAACTTTAAATTTATGAAATATTTCATCTGTAATCAAATATTGTTTTGAAATAAAATGCTATTTATTTAATATAACAAATATTTAATTGATTAAAACATTGATATTATTTAAATTTTTTATCGTTTTACCACAAAATGGTTTTCCCAATTAATGGTAAAATGGTTTTATATTAATAAATATTTTCACTTAATACGATAGAAAATATGGTTTTAGAAAAAAAATTGGCTTCATTCTCATATCAGGATTGATGGATGGGATTTATACTATATCCAAAATATTTTTATGGAAATGATATAAACTACTGTTGAATTTTCAAGATAAAATTATGATGTTTTTATAAATAATAATGTAATGCATAATATAATAGAGTATATATTTTGTATCAATTTTTCATGAATGATAATATTAAATATCCATATTAAATAGGGATATTCTGAAATGTTTTGATATATTTTTTATATAAAATGATTTACTAATATTAAAAAATTATATGAATAAAAAAATCATTAATTTATTTGTACTATAAAATATTTGAAATGAAATACACTGTATTTTCATATTTTTCACCCAATGATCTTATGTTATGTCTCTTTTAAAATTTATATTCCTTAATAGTTTATGATTCACACAACACCGAGTATAAAACTGTAATATACTAATAAATATGACTATTGGAATAGTAATGTAACAATTAAACAATATTATGTGACCAATAGAATCATAAACACACTAATAAAAGTATAAGTAAAATTTAAATATTTTATAAATGAAAATATTGTATATTTATATCAATGAATAATTAAATGAATGTTTTAAAAACATTAAATTATGTGCTGGTATTTTTGTGAAGCATAAATCCTTATTTAAAATTTTATAATTAATATAATAATTTAAAATAATATTTATTTTTATAAAATATATTTGTAAATTAATATTTTTTCTATTGATTTTATGATATTTTTATGATACCTAATTTAATTTTTCTAAGAATCCTAAAATATGTTAAAAATTTTAATTTTTAATTTTCAAATATGAAATGGTTTTAATTAAAAATAATTATTTTCATATTTATAATTTTTTTATAGAAATGGATTTCATTTTTTAATTCTACACAACAAAAAATGGATATAGTTATTTTTTGGATTTTTTCGAAATACTTGTATTTTTCATTGAGAAGTGAAATATGGTAATTTACATTATATACATTCTTAGATAAATTTTTTTCCCTTGAGTGCTAAATTAGGTAAAAACCATACCCTATAACATATCTTATATATTTAATGTATTTTGGGATAATTCTCAAACAATTCATAGTCTTGAGCCAATATAAAAATCTAATGAATACAATATTAAAAAATAAACCTATCTTCCACTAAAAATACAATACATCATCACCCCCTCTCCTCAAAAATCCAAATTCATTATTATATCTTATATTAATACAATTTAATCTCCCAAATCACTCCCCCACTTTCAGGATTTTCTGATCTCACAAAAAGGCAATTTCAACAATAATTATGGAGGTTCTTAAAGAGAATAATTCAATTGGTAAATTATTTTCCATTTTATTTAAATTTATTTTAATTATTTTGCATTTTATTATATCATTACCTCTTCTATCCCAAATACAGTAATAAATAAAATATATTATATATACTATAATGATATTATTTTAATGGAATATACATAATCAAACCTCTTCTCCTCTACCCTTTTATTATAACATTGAAAATATCATGAGTGATGTGCCGATTTACTAACATCATGGATGATTCGACTTCATTTTAAAGTACCTCGAACAAGAATGGTTTTAAAAGTGTAATTATTGATAAAATATATATATTAATACATATAAGTGGTTATATATATTTATATAATTTTATATAGAATGGATATTTATTATTATGAAAAAACTTGTTTTTGAAGATCCAAAAATTCCAAAATAATTTAAACGATTTTCATTAATGTTATATCTAATGAATCATCCTAATATTCATCAATAAATAATATATAAGAGCATTAAATCTTCTGAATGTTCATTAATAACATATAATTTCAATTATTTAAAAATATTTCCATTTTATATTGTGTTTCATGCATGTATACATGTTGACCAATCATGAAAATCCTAAAAAGATCACTCCAGAATGATGAAATTGAATATTTTAAATCATAAAAAGTATATAAGTGAACATAATAAAATTATAATAAATCAAATAAAAGTTTAATATTTTATTAAATATTTAATTCATGAATATAATTTCATTATCATATATGTTATGTACAAGTGAATAAAATTTTCATTTATAAGGTAAGGGGTTCTTTTTAAGACTCCATTTTTTCTATATTGCTACCATTTCTCTCTCTTTAACCCAATCTAATTCGTATTATTTTTTATTTAATTAATGTATATCCAATTTTTGTGTTCCAAAATCATGTATTTAGATCGTATCATCTATCTCTCACAGAGAAATACATGTTTTAAAACGTTTCTTTGTCAATTCATCCCAAAAAGAAAACACAATTCTAGGTAAATACTCAATTTCATACATATTTTCAAGTATCATCAATTATCTATTTTAGGTAACCATTTTTTAAAAAAAAACATATTCTATTATAAAATCTGAAATTTTTCATTTCAATTCCTATAAATAGAAATATTAAAAATAAAAATGATTTTCCAAAAGAACTCCTCTTTGAAAACTAAAAGGGTATTTCACTCCAAACATTCTCAATGATTTAATGTGACTATTTTATTATATTAAAAAAATGATAAAATATTGTGATTTGTTTATATTTATCTATTATTATTTCCATCTAAAATATTTTATTAACGTTTTTTATGATCAATTTGAATGTGGATGTTCTATCTCAATACCATTCACTATACTACTCTTAATGGTTAGTGGTAATGTTTATAAATTGGGGAATGTTATTAACATTTAATATGTATATGTTCTTTATGATTCACCCCATTATAATGAGGAATTGATTTGACTTATTAAGTGATAGGTGGTACCCATTATACATCTCTATGAATCAGTATGTCTAATGAGAAAAAATGGATTTGGGTCTGGCCTGAATCATTTATTTTCAGATATCATGGACGAGGCCCTGAAAGAATTTTTATTCTGTCTATAATTTTGAATTTCATCAATAAGGTATTTTTAATTGGTAATACATGTGATTATTTAGATGGAATTATTTATTCAGCTTTTATTCCTACTATATAATGATCAGGATTGTGTTATAATGGAATGTGTTTTTAGTCACTCAACATACTCTATTTGTTTCAATTAACTTCTACTATATTACCTTAACTCTAATGGAATCTAATCTCATCCCTTATGTTTTAATTTTTCCTAGAATGAGATGATTTATATTACGAATTACTCACAGTGATAATCAAGGTTTTATAAATGTTTTCTATGAAGTTTCTATATTGTATTTCCATTCATTTTGTAATGTAAATATTATATTTTTATCTAGTATTACAAAAAATATAAACTATTCAGTCATTCGGGATGTGACATCCATTTTTATTATTCAATTGTAATAAAATATGCCACCCTCTCTTTGATACATGGTTCAGGGTCTTCACAATTGGAATTAGATATGTTCTGTAGAAACATTGGAATGTTTATTTAGAAAAAATATATTAGATATCATATCCTTGAGAGATTACTTGAGGATTATAAAAGAAACATTATAGAATTTTTGTAAGGTAGATATTATATGGGTCTTCTTAGAAATATTCCCATATGTGGATTCTACAAGAGAACATGGTTCTAGAAAAGATGTACCTAGATGAAAGAACACTGATAAGGTGTGTTAGGCCTAACTTGGAAAAACATGGTACAAAACAATAGGACTTACTACACACAAGGTTGGATAATTTTACGGTATTTTCTTATAATAATATAAATTTCTATTACAACCCATTATGATAAATTTAAAAGTAAATATGTCCCCAAAAAACTAGTATTATGGTTATGAAATTAGCTAGGTATAAATTTTCAAATTATGTAAAGAGCTTTTTTCTTCTAAATTTTTTATTAGAACATTATTTAGTGGATTCTATTATTTTTAACTGGATCCTACTGTATAGAATTGAAACCATATAAAATCATTTAACCATGTTGGGATTTACCTCCTATACATGAAAATGAAGTTAGAATAGAAGTTGAAAATGGGGCTGAGTATCATATTTCTATACATAAACAACTGTCTCAGCTTCAGAATATAATATTACCCTTATAGAGAATCCCAATCAACAATTTAGATAAGAAATATTAGACTATTTTTGTGTGAAAACATCCTCTATCATTATATTTGACAATAAATAAATTTTTAACTGTGTGGTGGATAAGTTCACTGTAGAATATATTTCATGCTGTAGGATGTAACGAAATAGAGTTGGTTATCATTTTCTTTGGGAAAATATTAAGATATATTTATAAATAGTTTTTATTAATTCAATAAACAATATTGCAGTAATAATGTTAAAATATCGATTGAATGTATTTTCAGGAAAATTTCTTAGAAAATATTTTCCTCATGATGAATGAGTGGATATGGAGAGCTAATCCATGAGTATGAAATAGTCATGGGAAGAAAAAAAATCCAATTATGATTCAAAATATACATTTTTTGAGGTATTTCTTATAGTACATACATAATCTACATTTAAAGACTGATTGAGTATTTGATGGGTTAAAACCATTCCTCTAGTGTGCACTGGTATCCCAAAATTTCTCATCATATAAATATAAGGACTCATGTACTGTCAAGATAGATAAATAATTCACTATTTATTTGGGCTTTAAGGGAGAAATGGAAATGTATAGGGTTTATGATAGAATAAATGAAAAAGGGAAGACTAAAATAGGCAATTTCCCAAAATTTGATATAATTTGATAGAAATATCCTTGATCCTTCTTAAAAGGACAAGGATATTGTTATAATTGTAGAGAAAAATCCTCCAAGATCATGATTTTAAGGAAGATGAAGAATCTACCACTGTTCAATAGTACAATTGTAAACATATGGTACATTATGTAAATCATTTTCCTAATAATCATGAAAACATTCCAAGAAAATGCCAATATGACATGTCCAATATTATAAAGTCACAACTAAAGAGGTTAAATTTCATAATGATATGGTTGAATTTACTTTAATCATCCTTATATTTAGATAAAGCTTTATTTGATTATGGATCATCACATTCCAATATAATTTCAGTTTGATTTCAAAATTAGATACTTCAAATTCACCATAAATAACAAGGTATTTTCTAGTAAAAGATCCTTATAAAAACTTTATTTAAAAAATTATTGTTGATCAGTACTTTTTATGACACATAAATCTAATGTAATTTCTTATTTTATCATTATAACTATGGTTTATTTTGATATAAACCTTTTTATGGAAAATATTTTAAAATATAATAAAACAAATTATTACATGGAGAAGGAAATTAGGATTTGTGTGAAGGTATGGAAGTTATCATATTTATAGGGGAAACCTCATCATGTAAGTCATATATTTATTCATATCCAGTAGCTATTTTAAATGACATTATTGGGGTGGAAGAGATATAATAATCTATGTATGAGGCAATAAAAATTCAATTTAAAGATGTGATATTGTGAAAGAATACATTGGTGTAGTTCTAGATGATTTCCTTGAACATCCTCTAGAGAAATATATTTAGTTATCTATTAATATAATTCAACGTGAAATATATATTTCATAGACTCTATTATAATTGTCCACCATGAAATTAGTGGATATAAAGAAACAATAATTGTAATTGAGTGATAACGGATTTCTTCACCCATCAATTTTTTCATGGGGAACCCATATTCTATTTATGAAGAAAAAACGATGGATCCATGAGGATGTGTGTTGATTATATAGAAATATGTGATATTAAAATTAAAAAAAATTATCATATACCTTTTATTGGTGATTTATTTGATCGACATAATAGATCCCAATATTTTTCAAATATTGACATTCGATATGGATATCATATTTTGAGTGAGGATTTAATATATTCAAGAGATATAATTTTCAATCAGACATGGACATTATGTGTTTATAGAAATTCCATTTTAACTAACTAATGATTCCTCTATATTTATAGATCTAATGAATATTTTGTTCAAGGAATAACATGATGATTTTGTTGTTGTATTTATTGATTATATCGTGATATATTCTAAAAAAATATGAGGATGGTGAGAACCACATGTGAGTTGTTTCAATGACTATTATAATGAATGTGTTATATAGGAATTTTATTAGGTTTTAAATTATGTAGTAAATAATTTCTTATCATATAAATATTTTATATATGAATGTATTATCAATTGATCCTAAGAATATACTAGGTAGTCCAGGAATAACCAACACCAAAATACCAATAAGTGGTATATTGTTTAATTAGTTAAAAAGGACACTATCGATGTTTCATTCGTAATTTTTATCAATTACCTATACCATTAACGAAAAATACTCTTAATTGATTTATGTTTATATAGAAAATATAATGTGAAGAATGATTTAATTAATTTAATATTAGATTAGTGAATACTCTGATTTTGACACTACCATCATGAAATGTTGATTTGTGATTAATAATTATTCATCAAATAAAGGACTTGGTTGTGTCTATAAACTGAATGATAGCATTTTTTTCATGAATCGTGGAAATTAAAAACTCATCAACTGAGCTATCAAAATCATGATGTTGAGTTTACAGCTATAATATTTTCTAAGAATATATGAAGACACTGACAGATTGGTGAATTATATTGGATATATAAAACTCAAAATATTTTTAAATATATCTTCTCAGTGAAATAACTCAACATTATGAAAGGAGATGGATAGATCTACTCAAATATTATGATTGATCAATACACTGCCACATAGAGAGTAAGAATAATTTTGCTGATGCATTGAGGAAGAAGGTTTATGGATTTTTGAACAAGATGAGTATTGACAAAGACCCTATTTACATGTATATATAAAAGATTGATATGGAAAATATCAAGGTAGGTTAAAAATAATTACTTTTTAATTTCGTTTCCTAACAATAATTGTTAGAAAGGATTAAAAGATATCATACTGAAGATGAGAATTTTCTAATGAAAAATAAAGCTTTGAATGATGTGAAGTCTAAAGACTTATGGTATGACGATGGAATTATGAAATTTTGAAAAATACATTATGTTCCCTCTATACTAGAGAAAAAATTAATTAATTGGATGATGATCGTAACACTAATTTCTCTATACACCTTAGTATAAAAAATATTTATAATATATTTGAAGGAACATTTCATGTGGGAAAATATGAATTAAGAAATTTTATATTATGTATCCAGATGTTTAGTTTTGTGAGCATGTGGAGGATGAAATAAAATATCCTATAAGATTCATGAAACCTAACCATATTCATATATAGAAAATTTATGACATTACTATTTATTTTTTCACTATATTAACAAATACTCCATAAAAGAATGATAAAATATGGGTAATTGTTGGTCGACTTAGTAAATCTGAACATTTACACTCTATAAAGGAATATTTACCATAGAATTCCTTGCAAGAATCTATTTTAATTATGTTTTTAATCCTTCATGGAAATATTATTTTTATTGTGTCTAACATTGATCCAGGATTTATATTGAAATTATGAAAATATGATTAGAAATCATTGTGTAAAGATCTTCAATTGAGTACTTCTTATAACCACCATACTGAGGGGAAGTCAAAAATGAGGATCTAAACATTATAGGACGTTTTTATATCATTCTCATATGACATTCAAGGTATGTGGAATTAGTATTTTCCTTTATTACAGTTTAGATACAATAATATTTTCCATTCAAGTATTCGAATGGAATCAAATAATGGATTGTAGGGAAAGAGATATCATAATACAATGTGTTGGGATGAATTTGGTGAAATGAATATTATAGGAAAATAATATATAGAGTAAAAAATATTAAAGGTAATGATTATTAAAACCCATATCAAAGAAGATCAATGTAGTCACAAAATTTATGCAGATAAATAAAGAAAGGATTTGTGGTTTTAATGGGAGATCTTGTTTTTTAAAATGTATCAGCGTGGATGTATGTTATAGGATTTGGAAAGAAATTGAATCTAATCCCTAGGTAATGTGGACCTTTTTAAATCCAAGATAAATTTGGAATTTTTTTATCATTTGGGTATTCCAACCATCATTTCTTATGTACACAATGTCTTCAAAATCATTTTGTTAAGGAAATACATGCGATACCCAATGTTTGTCCTCACTTGTGATTGAATAAAATTTGATCCTAATTTATATTAATATGAATAGCCTATCTGGATTATAATGAATAGATATCATGTGTTGAGAAATTGGATGACTTAGCTAGAATAGGTACTTTGGAGAGACATAACATTTATGTGGTGAACATGAATCTTGAGGACGTTATGATAAATAACTACCCAATTCATTTTATGATGCGACGTTATAGAAATTTTTAGTATGAATTTTTTTTAAGGAGGGGATATTGTAGCACCCCAAGATCTTGTGTTATGATTATTTTAAAATTTAGCATCCTCAATAGTTTATGATTTACCCAATATCATGTTTAAAATTGTAATACACTAATAAATATGACTATTTAAATATTAATGTGACCATTAGCAATATTATTGTTACCAATAGAATATTAAACTCATAATAAAATTATAAATAAAATATAGTAATATTATAAAATAAAATAAGGTATATTTATTTCATGTAATAAATAAATTATTGTTTTAAAATTGTTAAATTTAGTGTTGGTGTCTTTTGAAACAAAAAAAATTATTTTAAAATATAAAATCAACAAATTAATTTTAAATAAAATTTAATTTCATTATATGAATTATTATAATAATAATTTCTTCTTATGATTCTAATATAATTTTATGGGACCTTAATTAATTTCTCAATGTTATATAAAATCGGTTATAATTTTAAAATTAGTACTTTTCAAATATATAATTAAATTTTAAAAAATTATCAAATTTGGAAATAAAATTAAAAAAATGGTGTTCAATTTCAAATTCAACAAGGCCAAAACGTGGATATGTTGAGTTTTATGGATTTCCTAAAATAGTTGTATTTTTGGTGAATAGTGAATTTGATAATTTATGGTGTGTATACATTATAAGTGAATTAACTTATTACTTGAGTAATGAATTTTGTAGTCACTATAATATTGAGGATAAATTCATTATTTAATGTTTTTATTTGTAATTCTAAAACTATTTATAGACATGAGCCAATAAAATAATCAAATGATTAAAATAATCAAAAAACACCTCTGTTCTCCACTATAAATACCACCTATTCTCCTCACACATCCAAAGCCTTTAATATTTCTTATATTCTACCTATTTACAATCTAAACCCTCTCCTCCACAGTATATTCTTTCTATTCTCACTAGAAGTTCTTTTCAATGTCCCTAAAGGAGGTTATCATGTATACAAATTTAAGAGTCAAACCATTTTTCATTCTCTTTCAATTTCTATTAATTCGTGTTCATTTTATTCTATCTCGAAATCTTCTATTCAAACATTCATGATAATAATATTACAAAATATATAATGGAATTTTATTATTTTAATGGATGATTCGTCATCAAAACCCTTCTCCTATTCTCTTTTATTCTAAACTTGAATGCATCATTAGTGATGTGTCAATTTACATCTATCGTCTATGATGTGATTATATTTTCCATTACCTCCCACACTGATGGTAATAAAATCACAATAATTGTAAAACAATATTTTATTATACATATTAAAATATCTTTATTGTTTGGTAAGAATTATATATATGTGAATTTAAATAATGAGACAAAACAACTTTCTGACAATCAATAAACTACTCAATTAATCTAAATAGTGCTCATTAAATATATATCTTTTGAAGCATACATATATCTAGAAAAAAAATACCACATAATCCCATTCAATATCATTTATTTCAATTACCAACATATAATCTTAAATTTTTAGAATTTTTTCCCTTTTACATGTTCTTCCATAAATATATACAAGTAAATCAATCATGACAAGCAATGAAATGAACACCCCCAAATGATGAAATTGAATATTATAACTCAAAAAAATAAAATAAATGAACATAATAATATGATTCTATATAAATTAAATGTTAAATTTGTTATGAATTAATTTATTACTAAATCTAATTTATTTTTCTTGTATTCTATGTACAAGTGCATAACAAAATATGATATATGGAAGGGAATTAATTCTAAAACACGTTTTCCCTTGGTTTTAATCATTCTATCTATATAAACCAATGTTATTCTTATTTATTTTTATGTACTTTTCTAAAATATATTTTTATGTCCCAAAATCATGTATCTAGACCATATAATCTTTTATTTATGGGAAAATAAATGTTTTAAATAGGTTCCCGACTCAATTATTCATAATAAACACACCTAATTAAAGGGAATTTCTCAATTTTTTACCCATTTTAAAGTATCATCAATATAATTTTCTAAGAAAAATTTATGATTCAAAAATAACTAATAGTTTCGTAAAAGACAACATTTTTCCATTTATGGTTTTATAAAAACTATTATGACATATAGAAATTATTTTTCCAAAAATAACACTTCTTTACAAATTAAACATGGGTATTTCTCTCAACAATCCATCGATGATTTTGTTTGATTATTATCATATATTTAAACATATTTATTGAATATTATGAATATTTTATATTTATCTATTATTATCATCATCAAACATATTTTATTAAATTATTTTGGATTAGTTTGATTGTGTTTGTGCTATCCTGATATCATTCAAAACGTTACTCAAAATAGTTTGTGACTAAATTTACATTATAGGGAATGTTATTTAAATTTATAATACTTTTAATGTGTCTAACCCTTTATATGATCAATTAATTAGACTTATTATGTGATGGGTGTATCCCTCTTTATCCCCTTGATGAAGCGGTAGGTCTAATGAGACAAAAAAATGAAATTTTCCAAGGGATAAACCATTTTTTCAAATGTTTTTTGTGAGGCTTTGATTGTATGTTTGTAATTTATAGTCAATACATTTATTGAAAAAGTATAATATCCATGGTTATGTTTCGTTATCATGTTGATTTTTAGGTACAATTATTTATTCATCTTTAATTCCTTCTATATTACTTTGTAGATTCTGTTCTAATGGAGGGTGTTTTTAGTCATTCACCATGCCTTATTTTTTTATATTAGCTTCCTCTATATTGAATACATTTATTGAGAATCAAATCTAGCTCATTTATTATGTTTTTTACCTAGTATTGAAATATATATATTATAAATGGCTTGGAGGGATAATATATGAGATATGGTTATTTCCAATGGAATTTTGGTATTGGTTTTCATCTCAAGTTATAATGTTAATTCTTTTTTTAATCTAGGTTTTCAAAACTACTACGTTATTTGGTCTAGTGAGATGTGAATTATTTGTTTATTAGGCCAATTTAATAATTTGAGGATCTAAATCTATGATACTAAGGTCAAGGTATCTATATTAATAAAATTAAATACTTTATGTATATATATATATATATATATCTGAAATATTCATGTTTATTGATTTATGAAATCTCCACTGAACATGAATAATTTATAAAATGTTTATAATTTATGCTTTATAAAATATTAATCATCTTTTTTATACATATAAATTTAGTAATTGTTCATTTATATGTTTTATTACTAGTTTCTTTATCAAAGAAAATAAATTATAAATATTACTAATGTTTGTATAAAATAGTTTAAATAGGTAAGCTACTTATTAAATTTTTTATACAATGATTATAAAGAGGAACATGGTGGGTAATATATTATATATATATATATATACAACCGATAATATGAATATTTATATCGGTGATGATGTTGAATTAAAATTTTGATTCTAATTTATAAACATTATATGTTTGGATTAAATATTAATTTAGGCCTCTCTTGAGTATTTACAAATGTATTGTGAGCCATTGGGTTGGTCTTGTCACATTCCATATTGTATATGATTTTTATAGGAATTTCATTGTGGGATACCTACATAACAAGGATTACTCATTCATAGATTTTAATGTCTTCTAACCTAAAAAATATCTGAATCAGTTTCATACACATTATATAATTCATGAATGTGGGAATAATTTGGTTTAATTAGATTTAATATTAGGTGAGTAACAATAATTATGAATTATAAAAACTAGAATACATTAATGTGTGTTAAATAAATAAATTGGGTTGAATAAATATTTTTATAAAAATGATTTTATAATATCACGTATACATAAATGTTATATACAGGATAATATGTTTACATTTATACACCCCAATAAATAAATAGTTTTTTATTCCATTGAAATTCAAAAAAATTATTGATCATAATTGTTTAATCAGGTTGATACAATCAATTATGGGATCCCATGGATTATCCAGTTTGACAAAATAATTTCATGGGTGACCATAATTAGATTATTTGTGTATTTTTAGAATAATATTTTGGTTACATTTTACTAGGAAAACATAATGTTTATAATATCATAAGAATACAGTCCACATAATCTATATAATGTATTGGGAAATGTGTTTTCCACTAATCTATCCAGATCTCCTAAATATGAAATGATTGAAATGATGGTGTACCTAAATAGCTCAGTGATGAGAGAACTGATAATGTCACTTTCAGAATATATGAAATAAACATATTTTACAACTAATTTATATTAGTTTAATTTAATTGAATTCATCATTTAAGAGGGAAAAAATATATTTTATTCCCTTATTAAAAGATTTTAACACATGATACTAATCTAATAATAACTCGTGTTACAAATAAAATTTAACAATCCAAGTTGATAATGAATTTATGATCATTTGCCACATTCCAAAATCACTTTCATTATAGATATCTAGTTACTTGGAAAATTTAAAATTTCATTATTTATTTGTGTTGTATCAAATATAATTTTAGAGTTTATAGTGGTTTTTGGTCTATCTATATTGTATTACTATTAGGGAAATAATTATGGGTCACCATAGGAATCCATGAAACATATTTTGAAATTACATATTTTGGATCATTGTTGGTGAACTATTAGTACAAACCTTCTGACCTTATCCTAAAAATGTGCAATGTGGGATCTTGAAATTTCACATATATTTCACAAAATATTTCAAAATTAATGGATCATCCATTTTCCACAAAGGGGGGGAATTGCAAGTACATGGTTTGTTAAACTCTATGGACACATTGTGTCATCTTAAATAATTAATATTAATTTTATTCTTAATCCCGGAAACTCCTATGTTTGGACTTATTATAATTATTATAGACAAGTATCTCATTCTATTTGACATCAATTAAATATTTTTTAGAACTCTTTCCTTATGCAGTGCTAGTTAATATGATCTATAAGTACTAGATAAAATAAATTTAGATTATATCTCCAAAATTAATCATAAATCTCATTTCTTAAATATCAATATATTATTTCTTAAAATAAATCATATACTATATTAATATAATAAATCTATTGTTCATTTGATAATCTAGGGATTTCAATTATACAGAATACTCGAAAATAAGAAATTATATGGATATGGTTTGTTATTGTATTAATAATTGAGACACTTACTGTATGTGGTTTATATCAATTCCCCATTAACATTGGATACATTTTTTCAGAGTTGGAAGTTATGAGCTTTCAGGTTTAATATTATCTCATTATTACTATATCAATCATCTCATTTTGAGTGTGGATCCCATGCAATTTTTGGATTTTCATGTTATTGAGGGGAGATTTTTTATATAAATTTATTTTCATATGAACTAATAATTTTTGATCATTTATAACGATCATTTTTTAAACTATTAACTTAATTATATATGATTTATTGAAATTTTCATATTGTGGTTTACAAAATTAAATGGTTTTACATTTTTCATTTGATAAATACATATTTATTAATGTGATTTCATTATTGGATAAATTGGATTTTGAATAATGGTTTTTATGAGGATAATGGTTTTATTTTAATTGTTGAATTGGGATATTCCCAATGGGTTTGATTTGAAATTTTAATACCATGGGAACCTTTTTCTCTTAGGATGTTTGGTCATACATAGTATTGATACAACAATTTGTATAGCGATTCTCATTCTAGGGTGTTAAAATACTATTTAAGTCATTATACGAGAGACATATTTACATGACCTCATTAGGGGGTTTACAAATCAACTTGTTAATATTCACATTAGATCATCATACATAATTCTTTTTTTATCACACTGGTAATTATTGATCATGGGATGTGATTATCCCATTTATCCCAGACCTATATTATACAAGATTTATTTCTTGATGGTCTATTAATTGATCTGGACATGTAGTTATTTATTTCAAAATGAAAATTTGGTTAATTAGAATTTATTTTAAAAAAATATATCAATTTATTTGATAAAATTTAAAGAATTTTCCATTTCAATGGGTTGAAACATTCATTTATCAAACATTATCATTCCCTACATATTGGTTTTTTAAAGATATCACCTTTGTGGTGTAGGGGGATATATTAATTTATTTAATATTGATTTTCCTAAATTACTGAGAAAAGATCAAACTTGTCATATTTTAATTAATTTATTTAATATTGAATGAAAATTAATACATTGTATTATGATATTTATTTCATGTTTATGTTTATAATATGAAAATAAAATTTCACACTGAATTTATTATGTTGTTAGGTTCCATATATAAAATCCCTCTTGTGTTCATCCACACATTCTCCTTTCATCTCCATGAAATGTCAATTGATCTCCATGTGCTAGCATAGTGAATTAGTCTCCTTAAATTGTTTATGTGATAACTCATCATTCATCCTTGAAGGAAAATATCTTGAAAATCTTATTATTGATAAGTATAAATAATTTCTAGTTGAGATAAAATTCATTATTTGAAATAATTATCTTCATTCAATATTTTTATAGAATATATAATAGACATAATGATGTATTTATAGAGCAAGGATGTTAGTTAAAATAATTTTCTAATTTTTGTTCTCCCCAAAATAATATAAAAATGCTTACTAAGACACCATGTCACATAAAAATAATAATTTATTTATAGAACATCAAACTTCAAAATAACAAATATAATTTAACCATCTTGTTAATTAATATTTTTCATTAGAAAATTACATGGACTGTTGACTCATCTAACATTTATTATAATAAAAAATATATATTTAATTTAAATACATAACTGATAATTAAATATGTTTGATCAATATAATATGAATAAATTATCCCATTATCATGATAATAATATTTATTCAATAAATTAAATTCAAATTTGATTTAATAAATATTATCATAAATAATTATTGTGTGATCCTCTTTGTTTCATTCCAATTAGCATTATGTGGGTGTTAAAAAAACATCAACATTTCTATCTATAAATGGTTCAAGTAAATCATCTAATTTAATGTACTTTTGCAATGATAAAAACCACATATTAAAGAATACATATTAAAAAAATCTTTATCTTTCATCATGCCATCAAATCTATATACACATCTATGTCACTAACCAATATGCTTGATACATATTTATTTGACTGTATGAAATAAAATTAATCATTTTCCAATACCTATTGAAATTATTACAATGAATATATTACAATATAAGAAAGAACATTTTAGAATTCATAAATATTGAATGAAAAAATTATTCCTCGACATATCCATTAATGACATGTTAATCGTGATGCACCCATCATACCCTATATTGTATCGAATATATCACATCACATTTTTCATCATCAAATATAAATGTGTTAGTAATGACATGAAATAATTATAGTACAATAATCATTGGTCCATTTCAAAGGATTAGAGATTTCAAAACATGATGACATCAAAATATGTATAATTATTACTAGTGGCTCTGTTCTCATAATCAACCATCTTATAGATTACTAAGTTAAACCTTCATGAGAAGAAGCCTTATATACTTATGTGGAAAATCACTTAATTTTTAATTTATTATATTCCACTTCATATTATTTTATCCTACATAAAATTATTATTTAATAATATTTTTATAGCCTTTCAAGGTTCTTGTCTATCAGGGAAACTAACATGACCTTATCAATGTGACATATACTCTACCACATTTTTATATTAAAGTACTAAAGAGAAATGAACAATTTTTAATACTTTTTTTATTAATATTCAATACATCAAATATACGTGGAATCCATGTAAATAATGTTGGTATTAGGAAACCAACTCCATCAAACTCCCACATGGACTGGAGCCAAATTCCTTTGAATATCAGTCCACTCAACCTCACATGATGATCATATATTTATTGATTCATGGCTTCAACCAAGCAGTCTTTCATGTTGAATTCCATTAATGTAGTACGATGTGAAACATTATATATCTATGTATAATATCTTGAGAGATGATAATATTTATTATTTGTTTTGTTGAGTGATGTTACCTTAAATGTTTTTCAACAGGAACTACATAAGAATTATTATAGTAGTGTTTGAGAAGATCATTACTACTAGGTACCATGTCATGATCATGGAAAAAAATTCACACCTACATTGCCTCAAAATCTACCTCCTATGTTGCTCTATACATACACTATATTTTAAAATCTATGACCACTACCCACATTGATTTATTCCAGAGCACAAAACATCTATTAAAAGAGAATACACAACCTTTATTAAATTAATAACATCAAGAAATGTTTGGAAACAACCTTATGCAAATCCTAGGATGACTAGTTCCCCATGTCCTCCTTAAACCAAGAACATATACTTAATATGCCTCATATAAAGAAACATATACTTAATTAACATATTTTAGTGGTCACATGGGTTATCATGACATCATCCTACCACGCTTAATAAATATGTTACATCATTCATATTACATATCATATCATACATGAATTTCCCAATCACTAATACATATAGAATCATTAACAATATATTTTGTTCCTCGTGTGAATGAGGAAGCATTTTCCAGGAAAGATAAATTCCATGTGGTAATGGAAACAATCCCCTCTTTGATATATCTATATGGAATATCTTCAGTGCCTTATTAATCAATTTCTATCAACTAAGGTTGAAAAACCTCTTGGATCCAGCCTGATTGATCTTAATCCCAAGAATATACTCTACATCACCCAATTCATTCTTATATAACCATTTACCTATCCATTACCTAATATACTATTTGACTGGTATTTTTTTTCTATGTTCGATATATGATAAAAAATATAATATTATGGAAAAAACTTCACTCCAACTAAAACATTTATAGACATAGGCCTCACACTCATTCATTGCGAAAAAATCTGAATTCTAATTCAAAAATATATTCCCTGAATCCTTTTTAATTTTAGTAGATAAATGAACAACGGAAATTAGATGGATAGATATATATTATATATTAGATCTATTAATTTTTTGAAATTACAAAATTTCTTAATGTGAAGTGTTAATCATTCAAACATCAGGGACCCAGTAATTGGATTTGAGATACGTTGGTCCAAGAAAAGAAACATGATTCTTATAGTGGAATAAAATCAAGATAATATTTTTTATACAGTTCTATTGAGAATCCAGGACTATAGTGAATTTTATTGAGTTTCTCTATATTAAATATTATGATCAATCAGTGAGAAAATATTTCAATATATTTGATGAGTTCTTCAATTTTTTGATTGAGGCACTAACAAATAAAAAGTTGAATGTTCAATGAATTCAGATGGTATTGTTATCAATCATTTTTATCTAGTATTAATATAGAAGGTTTTAAAATGTGTAGTTTTAGTGCATGGAGTAATGAAAGTACATGTGGATATAGGGGAAATTATATTTTGGATACATTTCATGAGAAGTACAATGAAAAAATTGGAGATTCACTTGGAAAGAAGAGGGTGTGGAATAAGACTTGTAGAGGTGGTAGTGGTAGCTATCAATAACAGGATTCCTCTATAAAATCTATATTAAATGGATGTGTTCTAATGTCATTCAACCATAATTGATAGACTTTAAAGAGTAATTCTGACTATCAGGAACATCCAATGATCTTTAGTGTTTATGGTCAATAAGAAATTTTCCTATATTCTATTATGATCTTTCATCATATCATTTGATCTTTAGTTCATTATCACCAAATGGAACTACAAATTATATGGAATCGGGTATGGCTATATAGATCCAACCTTAGTGTAATGTAGTTTACTATATGGAAGTCATTAATAAGTTTATGATGGAAGTATTTGTGTTCCAACTGTGAGTGAGAGGTATAATCATTGAAACATAATTTATAATGAATAATATATTTTTTACCAATTCTACCCATCCATTTAAACCAACCAATTTTTGGATATTTTTTTTAACATGAAACAGAACAGATTTTCTTCATTTTAGTGTTATAGAATCCTCATTAGAAGAATAATGACGTGGTTTTATTATTGCCTATAATTTTTTTAATGATCTATGATGTTGAGACAATTTTGGTTTTTCTTATTCTCAAACTATACATATTTTTTGTTATCATTTGGATACATTGGTTTTATTCTTATTGAGATGAAACTAAAATATATCATTAGAGTGTATCATTTACATCCCTCAATTGGAGATCCAAGGGGTTTCTATGTATTCAAGATCTATGGTCATGATGGTTAGGTCCTCCTCATCTAGAGTTAAAGTGGTTGTTTCCTACATTTCATGTTGAGTTAAGGTATGTTTCCCCTATTTGTGGTATTTTTAATATGGTAATGTATTTTCTTAAGTTATCCCATGATAATATCTTTAGTATTACTATATAATTTGAGGTTGTTATTTCTATCGGTCTCTTATATGGAACTCAGATTATTACTATTTATTTCTATTATATGGGATTAAATAAGTTGATAGAGTTAACCATTTAATTAGTAAATTTCATCATGAGTAGTTTTATTCCAAAATGTTTATCACCTAGTGAATCTCTAGTGTCTTTCTCTATGAATGTTGATGGAATTCATTTTAATTTTTCTGATTATCATGTGTTTTATAATATTATGATTATGTATAAATATCTTTTAATTTTTATAGTTTAAGGGTGAAAAGTGCATTCTAAAGATCGACCTCTGACCTGGTTACTGTCACATAAGAGTTTATGAGTCCTATATCATAAACACTGCATTCAAGAGAAGGTATATCCAAATTAAATACCTAGTGATGTGTTTTTTTCTAACTGACATTCATAGAGTTTATTTTTCATTTTTTGTACCATATATTCCATCTAAATCATGGCATATTTATTTTGGTAATTATGGATGATAAACTAGTTTATTAAAAATATAAGGTGGATCATTATAATCATCAAAAATTATTTTCTAGAATCTTGAGGATTAACTAAATTTATGATCTGTTATCAAATTTTAGAATTTCGATTTGTGAATTGTAGTTATGAGGACATGTTATTTTTCAACCTGGAATCTCAGTCAATCTTGAGAAGGAAAAGGTTTTCCTATCATGGGGGGATCCATTTATTTTATTCTAGATTTGAAGATTATTGGGTGTGTGTAGATATTATATGTGGTTCGTGGACTAAATATCAAAACATACATCACTATTGAACACATTTTCTAATAATGGGGTGAAATTATTATAGGATGAAACATGTAAAAAATTAATTTTTGACCTCATATCATATCCTGATTTTACCAGATTATTGTTTGGGATTTTAGTTTTATTTTTTTCATTGAGAATATTCCTAGGATTTGTTCTTATACATGGAGGATATATAGTGGACTAAAAATCTCATAATCATTTGAAACATGAAAAGAACTATCAAAATCATGATTGGGAACTCGCCTTAGTTATGCATGTTCTAAAGTATCTACACCAAAACATTTTTTGGATAGGTTCATTATCTATTTTAATTAAAAGATTCTACTAAGTATAATCCCAAAAAAATTTGATCCTAATGAAATGGAGATTGGTATATTACCTTAAAAAATTTGACATTGATATTTCTTACACACCAATAATTTGTAATTTTATTCTCAACACCCTTTGAAAAAAACTCCCCATTGATGTTATCCTATAAGATAATGAAAAATAAAATATAATGAGTCACTTTCTTTATATTCACTTATAGGTGAGGAGAATAAGAAATGTATGATTCGAGAATTTACTATGGCGACACCATCTCTACTCAAGATGATTCTTTATGAGAATTAACTAAATGTTGTGTTTAGGGAAATCATGGGATATTTCTATTGTAGATAGGCTATTATCGGCTGGTATATCTACTTAGTGTGGATTATTTTATTTATGGGTTATTAATTCTTTCTAGTATCTGTTATTAATACAATGATATAGGATTTTCATAGAACATCATATATATTTCACCCTGGAACAAAGATGATTTTTTAGAACATGAATCATGTGTTCTGGTGGATGATAATGAATCATGGAATAATTAAATCTTTTACCCATTCTTATACCTAACCGTAGATCAGGAATGAGATCCCAAATATTTCTATTATATTATATTCTTTTTATATTCTAATAAGGAAATAACTTGAGGTAACCATGTAATGTTTCATTGGATTACCAAAAAATCCCTGAGGAACTAACATTATTTGTGTATTAATTTTTTAGATGACTCATTTATCACAAACAATTCTTTTTTTTATACTTTTTATGTTGAATATATTGAAAGTTTATACATGCATGATTTTTTTAGGATACATGGGGTTTGGTCTAATATTATTGTAGACATGGACGCCATGTTTACATTCAGATTCATTAATGGTCTCATGGCGGTGATGAGGACTCATATTTGACTGAGTAAAACTTATAATCATATAATAAATAGCCAAAAATCATTTTATTATGATCTAGAAGGATTTTTTCAATGATTTAATTCTATATATAACATGATCATGGTATATGATTAAAAAAATACTTTTTCAGATAATAATTATTAACAAGTATCTATCTGAATGGTACCTGTGAAGCTTCGTATGGTAACCATAGAAAATATCCTCTTTATTATTAATAGGAAGGCAATGATAAATTTGTGTGTCCTAGATGTTATAAGGATACATCAATGAATATTCATGTTATAGATTGATGGTAGTAAATGGCTTAGAGTCAATAAAATTCACTCACAAACTCTTAATACAACACATTAGAATTATTATATGGTGTCATGTTTTTTTAATGTTTTTCCAATGTTTTTTTTCATCAACTTGAGATGTAGGGTATGTTGGATTTATGATATGTTGGTTTAATTAATATTTTTAATGTATTAAGAATTTGTCTAATAAATGGGACATAAAATTTTAATTTACTTCTACTCATGATGTATTACATTTATCATAGCCTATGGAACATCCATTAATCCATATAATGTCTTTAATTAGGAGACAATTTCTCTAGAAACAGACGTTTCTATGGTTTCAAAACTAATGGGGATTTTTAGGATTATTTTATTTTTGGAATGTATATTCATTTTTTCTATGTGTCATGATTTCCTAATATAAAGTCTTACGAGATGTGGGAGCATGAATTTTTAATTAATGAGTAATAGACACGTCTCTATTTACATAAACTTGTTGCGACCAGAATTTGTGGGAGAATAAATTGATATGATTGGAATAATTTTCAAATACCTATATAACATTTTTGTAAAAATATAATTTATTTAATATCTAATGATTTAGGATTTACATTGATTGGATCATGCGAAAAGCATGGGTTTTTAGAGTTTTATAGGTTTGTTTATAGTCATTTAATAGTTAATAAAAGTAGTTTGGTGCATGTGACGGAACTATGAAACATTATTGGGAGTTTTATAGGAGGGTGAAAATATGGAAAAAAAATTATGGAAACATACGCGACAAAACCATGATGCTCCGCAATAATCCATGAAGGGGCACATAATAAATTATTGGGTTGTTAAACCATGTAGCCAAACCCTGAATTGCTAATTAATTAATCACAATTTTATTATAACAACATCACATAACTACATTTAGATCATTATTCATCTATTGGACTAGGCTATATAAATAAGACACTCATATTTTGGATTTTATAGATCTCTTACCTTCTACTGTGAGAGTTTATTTGATAAAAGAGTTCCATATTTAGAAATTTGATGGTATAGATCATTTCATCATTGATATTATCTCTGATTCATTGTATATATTCTTTATCAATTAGAAAATATTTGATCTGAGTCGTACAAACTATATCTAATGTAATTTTTACGATCTCATAATGTTTCAATTTAATTAGACATTAGTAGAGCTGAGGTACATTGGATATGGGTTGTTTATTTAATAAATTTTTCATATATTCATTGTAAGTTATCCATATATATTCTCCCCTAACCATGGGATTGAAGAATCCTAATTTTATGTAAATTGATTAATGATTTAGGATATTCTCTTGATTACAATAGTGCTCATCTCAATTAGTGTATGGATCAAATGTAATTGTTTGAATACCAAGTCTTAATGGATGGTAGTTTAATCTAAATCATTATTTACTGCTCTATACATTCTCTCTCAATTCTAAAATTTATTTGTAAATTCAAAATTAAAATATCAATGATATATTTATATTATGTTTTTTATATTAAATTATTACTAACATTGTATGTCATAAGAAAGGATGATTTCATATCATTATCTGTTTTTTGGATAAAATTGTTTTATAATATTTGTATTGGTTACAATTTTGGTATTTAGTTTTTTATTTGATATGTGATATTACTTTTGGAAATAATTATAAATTTTCACCACATGGGGTCTAAGGGTAAATTGGCGGTTGGGTCTTGTAGGTCCTTGTTTTCTTGTTTCATAGGGACATCCAAACATCATGTTGTTTTTATTATCCTAAAGTCACCATTTTGACGACATGTTTCATTGAAATTATATGGTGTACAATAAATGTGATGTTTCTATTCTTCTTATTTTGTAATATTGTTGACTTTTAAAGTGATAATTAGTAGTTTTTGAACGCATGGGAGTGAGGATCCTTGTTTTCCTATAACTATTTCATCCAAAGTGTATTTCCAATTGTTTTTTTCTTTACTACTTCATTTCTTCTGATTTAAAATTGATAAATATATTTTTTTTATTAATTCACTTGAAAAAAATTTAATATGAAAATTTTTATTAACTAAAAAAAGGATGAATTTACATATTCTGAAAATAATTCTGAAAAATTTTATATCTTTGAGTATCATCTTTTAAAATGATAATATTTCAATTATATAAAAAATAATAAATATAAATTACTTGGTGGGATCTAAATTGGCTTGTTTTTCTCAAACACTGTAGTTACAATTATTAGTGCATATACCTTGTTTTTTTAATGTATAATAGGACAAGGTTTCATAGTGAGGTAGTGGGGTTTTTTATTTTTTCTATTTTTGGGGATCAGGTGATGGTATTGGGGGGGGGGGTTCCCAATTTTTAACATGGATACAGTAGTAGTTGACTTTTTTTACTTTGGTTACTATTAGAGCATGCACTTGGATATAGGTTATTTTATCAATTCTGTTTCACATTTCCCTATTATGACACTAGTTTGACAATATTGTCCATAATGTTTATATATGACATATGGGTTTTCATGTATACTTTGAAAATGTCATTACCTAGGTTATAAATGCTGATTGGGTTCATGAATCTAGCCAGGGAATATTTGGAAAACCCATATAGTCTTATAACAGATCAGAACAAAACAAAGACTAATGGGTCATCTAGGTTAGTTGATGAATTCACATAGAGAAAAAAATTATATTAATATAACCAAATTATTATACTGATTCTAATATTTATGAATTACTAAAAATATTCCATCTTGATTAACCCAGATTTGGGGCCTTATATTATTAAATTGGTACTATGTATATGTGATCACATCCCATAGGACTGAATAGTTTATTAAATTTGTAATACTAAATATAAACCAAAGTATTGACTTACATTATGATAGGAAATACAATATATTAATAACCATAAAACACCCTTCATTATGAATTTCATTCTTAATATACATCATGAAATCCTATGGAAAATTAAAAAATGAGAGGTGTGAGATAATATTATTAGTATGGGTAAATATACATTGGAATATTTCATAAATAAACATAAAAGATAATGTTTAATACCATTAAAACATAATCTTGATCATAATATTCAAGGAATGAAAGCTGATCAAATTATTCCTTATAAATAATAACAATAGAGTGAAACATAACCATGGATATTATCATAGTTTTATAATCACATGGATTATCAATTAATATACTCATAATGAGATCATTCATAATTCGGTACATCATAAACATACCACCAAGGATTTGAGTAGGATACAATACATAAATAGGTAAGACAACAACCAATACCCAATAATGTTTTTCTCATGAGACATAAAAAGGAATCATGGGGCTATATCAGACCCCACCCATAACATACTAAGTCCAACAAATTCTTAATAAGTAAGAGGTGAAACAAAATAAACATAAACATTCATATTGAAACTATCATATGAAATGTTAGTAACTTTCCTAAAACATAAAAATAATAAAAACCATTCATTTTAGTATGATGGATGGTATAAAAATAGTACAGAAATACTCAGGAAATTAATGAAAAAAATTAAATATAATAGATCAACCACTATTAAGCATAATATCCAACTAAGCATTTTAAAATAGATGAAAATACCGAAATAAAATCATTGAAAAATTCTTGAGTGAAATACAACATTACGTTGGAATAATTTATCTGAAAAAACATCAATTATGAAAGGCATTTTTTTAATACACTTGAATAACATGTAATTTCTTCTTTAATGAATTATGGAATCATGAATGTTGGAAATTCCACTAATTTCGTATAAGATAAAAACATTATTTTTTCGTGTTGAAAAAAATTAAAAGAGTATTTTTAAATGAAATTGTGAGAAATAACCAAATGTATGGAGTATGGTTATCATATTTAAATCCAATTAAAACAAGTTTAATTAAAAAATAATATAATAAAATTTCATTTCAAACAAAATCATATCATGGAATAATCATTGTAGTGTATCTTATTTGAAAATAATGTTAATTGGGTTACGGTTTCCCCTACCAATTAGTAATCAATCAAAATTTATAACCCATAAAATAAATGATCATAAAATGAAACATTGAACTCCACGAATATATTTATATTACCTTTACAATATATTAATGGTAATTACATACATTATACCCAAGAAATAAGGGTTGAATATGGAATTTATCTCATAGATGTAAATGATATATGAGAAACACTTATCTCTGATAGCATTTTTTGATTGTAGTAAATGTCCTAAATAATTAACAAAGACTCAATAATAACATAATTGATAACCTAATCAACATATAATTTATTTAATATATTTTTATTAAGATAATTTAATTCCATTTTTTAAGAGTTATAATGTTTAATTTCATTTATCCTAAAGATTTTGATTCATGGTTTTATGGTTGGTTCCATTAAGTATAAATATGGGAGTTCTTGTTAAATTTGAAAAACATATTTTAAAAAAAATATTTAATATAAATTAAATCAATGATGAATATATGATCTCTTATATAATTTTGTTATATTTTATGAGTTTTATTCCTATTATATGATGTTGATGAAAATTTTTATATTTATTTTTATGGTTTTTATGACCATCACAAACTTATGTAATTTTATTTCATATTGTGTTTATATATTGTTTCCAAAACATGTTATAACTTATAATATATCTATTGTTTTAATATTTAACCATCATGATGGTATTATTACTCTCAATTATGTTGGTAATGTAAAAGGAATACTCATCATCCAAGAAGGCGTTGAATCGATAAATCAGGTACAAAGATATTATTTTTAAAATAAAAGGATATGAGAAGTGACTTGATGATGTATAATCTAGCAGTGCATTAAAATTAAAATATATATACTTTACTAGAGTAAATAATCCACTTTGGATAGGTATCTTATGGATATTATACCAAAATAAAGGAATGAAATAGAGAATTTAGGAGGATTTGACCCCTTGAATATATTCTCCTTAGGAACTACCAAGATTTGTAACTTATAAATATCGTCTCCTTTGGTACCCCATTAAGACAATTGGATTTAGTATTTTGATAAAAAAAATAATTCACTATACTTGGGGGATAGGATTGGGAATTTAGTTAAATATAATTTAGATAATATTCAAGGATTTAAAGGTTTTATGATATGGGGTGGTGAGGATTCATATTTATAGGTTAAGAGAGGGGTGTTTTTTGATTACTTAGATAATTTATTTATTATTTTTTATACACTCTTAATAGTATTAATTTTTTCTTCTAGGTAAAATAAATATTCTGTATGAGTATTAATTAATTGGAAATTATACTAGAAGGTACAAAAAAATCAACTATTTAATTTATATTGTTAAATACCGTAAATTCACTTATTTCACTATTCATAAAATTTTCCTCTATTTTAGAAAATACAAAAAAATTTACCCTAACAATTTTTTGAAAAGTATATTTCTAAAATAGACTCCATATTGTGGAGAAAAAATTATATATATGGGAAATTTAAATTTTTAGGAGATTAACTTTTTTTTGAAAAATAATGATTTTAAAATTATAAATGATTTTACGAAAATTGAAAAATTAATTGTGGTCTCATATAATTAACTTAAAATTATAATGAAACTAAATTTCAATTAATGAATATATTTTTTTGAATATAAATTTTCATATAAACCATTATATTAATTATTAACTTATGATTAAATATTTGTCTGTAATAAAATGAAAACTCTTATTTTGTCATTGTTAAAATAGTTATTTAATTATTACAAGATGTAAATAAATCATTATTTCTATTATGAGAAACAAAATTTTTATTTATAATTTCACTGATGAGGTTATTGTTCTAATAACAATCTTACTATTCTTAATATCCATATTACTATTCCAACGTCCATGTTAATATTTAATAATATATCACTCTTATTATGCTCTGTGTTTTGTGAAGAATATGGTATTGATGAAATTGAATTTATTTAAACAGATATATATCATAAAATTTTATGGTTTTATACTCTTCCCTCCTTCAAAAAAATATTATTTGATATTTTAATCAGTATTACCTTCCAAATATATTAGGGCGGTTCCTCTTAATATCATTCTTAGGTTCCAATGTTACATTTTCATTTATTGGTTTCTCAAATGAATATAAACCAGTTAAGTCATCCAGTTTCTCAATACTGGCCCTCTTGTGAATAGAATCTCCATAGTATCATCATAGTAAGACAAATAATGCTCTATTTTTATTTATCATACCTGATACGTGCATTGGATCTATAATTTACATCATTAAAAAGATATATGAAAATAATTGTTTACATTATATAGTCTTTGGTCATTTAGAAATAATTCCATAACTCCAATTCATTCTCAAATTTTAAATAGTTTGATGTACCTAGGTCCCAGTATCCATTTCTAATTAATCCTTATGAAACTCATCAACAAAGATACGTTCATAAAGACATGATAACCAACTATCAAATCTAGATCATTAACTTATTTTCATCATAACTCTTTTTACTACATTAAGATACTATAATATGAGCATGAATTGTCATTACCTTTTTTTGTATCCTCCATATGTTTTGGACCTATAATTTTCTCCTCATCAACATAATCCTAACACGTTTGACTATAACATTTGTATTATAATAATTCATAATATGAACCAACTATTTTGATCCTGCATACCATGAATGTCATGTGCCATGATATCAACATGTCTTCTAATGACTGGAGAGTCCTTTCTAACTATCAATCAGTATGACGGTGATAAAAAATACCCAATAGAATTTCATTATCCAATTCATTCTAAATAATTTTCCAAATTTTGATGTGAAATAGGGTTCTCAATCATAAATTATTTATAGAGCTGAACCAATAAGTCTTCGGAAATCGTTAATACAGAGTTGTGAAAGGTGATATAGTAGAGAACACTTCAATATTATGAGCTTATCAACTATAAACCATATGGAATCATTATTTCATAGAGTATTCCACAATATAGTGATTTTTTCCTCTATAATGACATCCAATTTTTATTTAGTAAATGGTATTGGATGAATAAATCCTATAGGATATTTATATTTATCCATCACCTTTTTAAAGATTAAACATCTTCATACATAATTATAAATGTCCCTTGTTATGTTATCCTTTAGAAAATATTCACCCAAATATCTATAAATAATATTGGTTCCATGGTGTATAGTGATATTTGAGCTGTGAAACTCATCCAATAATCCCATTTTTAGCTCGAGTATAGAGGTACAAGAATCCACATCCCAATTTTCTAAATGAAAAATTCATATATGACATCTACCAATTTAATTTCATTAACAACATTAATTTTAATTTTGAAATTATAATCATTAGACTGAAAACTTTTTATATTTTCCAATAAATATGTTTTGGAATCCATTTTATATTACATATATTTCCCCATCCTTGGTAATTATCATCTCCATCTACATTAGATATGTGTACACATGATCACTACCATTCCTCATTTTGTTCAGAACTCTGTAATCCATTCTGTTTAATGAATTTTCTACCTTATTTCCCATCCTAGGGAGGTATTGTATTAAATAGTAATATTCCTTGATTATCATGATCTATCACCTTTTCCTAATGTTTTTTCTTTTTGTGAGAAGATATTTCTTAATTAATTTTTATCTATATATATCTCACATAATTCCTAATATAGATAGTGTCTCCATTTCTTACAAAAATATTACAACTTTTATCTTATTATCATAAGGTGGATAATAATTTTAATGAGATTTTAACAGCCTGGGTGCATAGGAAATAACTCTATCTGTCTATATAAGGACACAATCACACGTTTTATTGGATGAATCACTATAAATCATAAATCCACCATTTTCCAATGGTAGAATCATGATAGAATAATTCACTAAAAAACATTTCAATATTTCAAATCATTCATCGCATTAAATTTTCCTAATTATTTTTCCCCCTTACAAGTATGTTTGGTTACTGGGTTGTCAAATCCAGATATGTTTTTAACATAATACTAATAGTTACCATATAATCTTATAAAATTATATATATCAGTTAGGTTTTTGGGGATGTTCCATTATTAGAATTTCATTTTCCTTGCCTGATAAAATGAGATTCTATACATCGAGACAATATGGACAAGTAATGATTCCTTTTGAATGTAGATTTCACACATTCTAAACATAATTTAAAACTGTTTTCTTCAAAGATTATCTAGAAGAGTATTTAAATTATATTCATGGACGTCATATATTTTAAAGTTGATAATGATATCATCAAAAAATACTATAAAAATTTATCATGATATTCATCCACTAGTATATTCCATGGATCCATAAAATCAAAGGGCGAATTAGTCAATCAAAATTGAATTATTGTATACTCGTAATGTACATTCACTATTTGAAACATAGTCTTTGGAATTTCTTCCTTCTTCACACAAAATTTATGTTATCAAAAAAAAAGATAAATATTTTTAAAATATTGAAATCTATAATGTTGGTAAAATAAGTCATCAATACATTGTAAATGACACTTTTTATTTATCATAATAGTTTTTATCTTCCTATTTTCATTGAACATCCTTATATATCTATCATTTCTCTTAATGAAGAGTATATGATTTCTCCATGGTGAACCAGTGGGGAATATACACATATTAACACTAAATTCCATTAGTTTTTTCATTATCTATATTAGCATCATCATGGGAATTTTATAAGTAGTATTTGATAGTGTTCTTTTATTAGGGACTTTGTCAAAAAAAAATGCACACTCTATAGGGTGTCAAGGTAATTACTCTATAAATACACTAATTTATTCCAATACAATAGAGACATCCCCAATTTCAATGTCACCATTTTCTTTAGTAGGTTTTATCTTCTCTTATTATCCAAGTTTCTAATTGAGAAGTGCTAATACATGTGGATCCAAATTTTACCCAGTTGAGTAGCCTCCCATTTAAAGACAAACAATACAATATATTCATATAAAATCATAATTTCCTCCTATTTTTAATAAAAAAATTTACAATTATTTTAAATACTTCCCACGCCATGTTTTATATAAATATCAAACATAGTTAAGATAGAAAAAATTTAGTAATTAGATTATGTTTATGTATCAAAATAGTAACTCCTTAGAATGTCATTTGTCAAATAATGTTGAAACTATATGTCTTTAATGAAAACTATATTGTTAAGGTGAATTACAAATATAATATTTTTATATAAAACTAGGAAGATATAAAAGAATGAAATAATTCTGAGTAAAATAATTATTTACCTAAATATAATGATATAAGTTAGGTACCTAACACCACATCATCAGTAATATCAACCTCATCTAGAGTGGAAATATATGTACAACCTTTTCCACTTATTCTTTTCTGGGGAATGTTTCCTTGATGTCTAGGATAATCATGTGCATTTTTTCCATCTCTTTAAAAGTGAATCAATTCACATTTCCAACTTATTTCTTTCTCTTCAATTTTCTAGACTAGTGGACTTTCATTCCTTAAATTTATGAAACTCGCCTTCCCAATAGGCCTGTTCCAGAATGATTCATTCCACATTTATTGAAATGTTGTAATTCTATAATTCCATTATATCATTTTTTTTATTTTTTTTCCAATGTAAAAAATATAGATCTTCTTATATTTAATCCATTCAAAGCAATAATTTTTGTAAAATTATTTCTCCATCCTAATGGCACATGGTATTATATCATAGTTTTATGACAATGTTTAGAAAACTAGTTCCCATTATAAAATTTGATTAAATCCACCACATAAACTTTCAATAATTGTCTTTGGCCTATGTATGTTTTCTTTGGAATGATTGTCTATCCTTGTAATTTTGGATAAAAACATAACAACATTTTCATCCCCTTTTGGTTATAGACTCATGAATTACATCTCCATATTAGTTCTCTATTTGTGTGGAAAATATTACTTCAACGAATATTCCATTAAAATACTTCCATTACATATTATCAATTTATTCCTCCTCTAATGTGTTTTTAATTAATAAAAACCACTAATTTTCATCTCTTGAGTGATGATAAACTACGAAGATAACCTTCTAGCTTTTATTACATAACATGGAGAGAAATATCTTTTCAAAGGAAATATCTAAAACTCAGATAAAAAATGGATTAGTAGTCTCATTTAATAATGGAGGTTGTTATATCATGATGGTATCAAACACTATTGCCCTACCTTGTGGATCAAGAAACTCCATTCATGTATGTTTATTGATTATAACCTGAGTCAGTTGCCCCTGTATTTTTATATATTGTTCATCTCAAATTGTAGATATCTTTCCAACATCATTATATTAAATAGTATGGAAATCCAAACATGGAATACGTGTGCTTATATAGTTTCTATTCCTTAAACTAGGAACCATTTCTAAATATTTGAATTTTATAGTTTAGATTTTGAAATTTTAAATCTATTGAAACACATAAAAAATTTCTACGACTAGTCTCAAAATCGTAATTTTATTTACCATGGAAATATTTTGAAAGTCATATATAGGGTTATATATCCAAAATATATTATTTACTATATCTGTATTACAATGATTCTAAAAATCATGTTTTGATTCCAAATTGAAATACCTCAATCCTATTGGCCTTGAATCAGTGCCTTACTTTATTACATTGGTACTAAGTAAGAGAAATTGCATTCTAATGGTCTGAATGGTTTATAAGATTTATAATATTATATGATACCAATGTGTTAAAATACAAATACAAATTAAATACAAAATAATATTTCATTTGGAAACAACCTTATTCCCTAATATTATCAATAAATTTCAATCATAATACACATATTGGCATCCGGGAGAAAATAAAACATAAGAAATCCAGGAGCTCGGATGCACAATAAAGGTATTAATATAGATGAAGCTATTATAAATTAATATAAACAATAAGGATAAATTAATTTCATTATAAAATTATCTTGATTATAATATGGATAGAATAAAATACGATCATATAATTATATATAAATTTTTTCATGAGAAAGAAATATAAGAATACATGTTCTACTAGTCCAAAAATTACATGGATTATCAATAACCAATATCATTATGATGAGATGCATAATATAGTACATGATAAAAATATCATCAAGGTTTCATCCAAGACTTCATAAATAATAAGGTAAGATATCATAAAATACCCAATGTTTTTTGTCTCATGAGAACTACAAATGCATTGGGGGTATATATCATCTCCCACCCATAACATAGAAATTACAATTCATTTCTCATGTGAAAGGGGTGAAATATAATAAACATTTAAATTCAATTTTTAACTATGATAGGTAATTTTAATAAATTCTCCAAGGAAATATATGTAATAACATACAATATAGTTTCATATGGATAATTGTATCAGATAAAAATACCAATAGTAAAACTTATCTAAAAAAATTTAATATGTGAGATTAGCCTCAATTAATTTTATGATACACTAAATGGTCTGGACATAGATTAAAATAATTTTATAAAGCCATTGAAAAAATATTTAGTGAAATTCCACTTTAATTTGAAATAATTTATTTTAAAATTACTACACAGTTATAAATGGAAAAAAAATTCGAAATAACTCTTTAAACAAGTAAAGAATCACTCGAGACATTATGTATTAATGAAATTTTAAAATCATCACATTTTGTATGTGCTTAAAAAACATTCTTTTAAAATTTGAAAATTGAAACATTTAAATGTATTTTAAAATAAGGAGTGATCATTAAACAAATGATTGATTATGTGTACTAGATGTAAAACATTAAAAAATAAGTTAGAACAAAATATAATATACTAATTTTTTCATTCAAAATAATATCATGGAGTAATAAATGGAGTAATATTTTATCCAAAATAAAAGATATGGGTTATGAATTCAAATACCATTTTGTAACCATTCAGCCCATATTCCCCATAAAAGTAATGATCCTAAAATTAAACATTCAACTCCATGTGTATAAATTGGTTCATGATATGATATATTAAATGATATTTTGTACACCACACATAATAAATAACTTTCAAAAAATGAATATATCTCACTAAATTAAATATGATACAATAATCCCTTACCTAATGTTCAAAAGCATTAATAACATGTAGATAATGTAATGGATTATAAATTAGATTAATTTTTTAATTTATTGTTAATAATATATTATTTTTAATTTTATTTTATTGTGTTTATTCAATGTTATTTTAATGAGTTTTAATATTTTATTTTGTTGTTCCAGGTGCATTGGAATCATGGTTTTTTGATCGATCCACTTATGTATAAATCTAAGAGTTCTTATCAAATGGGAAAAAATTCCCGTGAATTGAAATTATTTATTATTAAAGAATTTATATTTGTTTAAATGGTCCAATGTATCAATATTTTATATGTTATGAGTAAAATTCATAAGATAATATATTGTTTAGAATTCAATAATTTATTTTTTTTTATTTTCCGATAATCATTAATTAGTTTCATTTTTTATAATATTATGATTATATATAGGTTCTATAACATGATATAACAAATTACATTTATATTAAAATCTTATATAACTATACTTATTGTTTTGTTTTTGGAATTAATGTTGGAAATCAAAAATGAGAACTTTTCATCCATGAAGTCGTTGAATCAACTCATCAAGGATGATGATTTCATTTCTAAAATAAAAATGAGATGGGAAATGATTTGATGATGGATAATGAATTATAAAATTAATTATATATATGGAATTGGATTTTATATTAATAATTTTATGTTAGACGATAAAAGAATATTAGAAAATAATATAAATTTAAATTAAAAAAATGGTGATTTTACATCGTGAACTACATTTTGAATGAGTTTAACAAAATGTTAAAAGGTATCGTAAATTTGAATAATTTTCGTAACAATGGAATGGGAAGTGTAACATCAGGTTCATCGATTATGTTTCATAAATAATGGGTAAAAAGATAAATAATAAAGATAAGAGGAGAGTATGTGGGGATTCGACACCAACTTGTTTTAAAACCAAGAAATAATATTATTAAAAAGGTAATTGTTTTCACTATGGAATCCACAAACATTGGATATAAAATTTTCTTGAATGCATGTATGGGTTAATGAAACTCTATTGGGAGTCCATAACATGTATTAATTTTTTAAAATTTATATTTTATGGGTATATGATTATGACTATAAATAAAAAATTATGATAAATTATAATAGAGTTGAAACATAATAATGATTAAATTTTTATTAAAACAATTGTATATTTATATGTTCAGTCAAAGTGTTTCTACATCAAGGACGTGGATTAATTAAAAAATTCCAAAATTCATGAAGAATAATAAATTATAAAATATGATTTTTTTTATATTTAGATTCATATTATTTGATAAATGATATATTATTATAAATATATATATCTTTTTTGAATAATACGAGATAATGTATTTGATAAACAATGTATTTGTTTTGATATATTCAATAACATTATTGAAGTGAATATAAAGATAAAAATAGTTTTATTTTTTATTATAATTCTTATCTAAATTACTTTTTAGTGTATAAGATATGATTCTACCCATCTATTAGAATATTTCAAAGAATAAAATACTACTCTTAAAATACTTTAAAAAATTTGTAGAATACCATATATTATATGGGAGTCAATATTCTATTTGTTAAATATTTTCTAAAATGAAAAAGTGTTACTTATAAACATGAAATATTTTTTTCTTTCTAAATACATTTCATAAAAAATAGTTTAAAAGATTATGGTATTAGTTTCTTTGAACATAGACATGTTTCAATTATATAAAATAAAACATTACACAGGCCCACGTCAAAGAGAAATTTTTATTATATCCCTAATGTGTTTTGTGTATATTGGTCAAGAATGATCTTAATTTAAAGAGTTACATTTAAATTTGAAACCAACATGATATAAAATATATTTAATGATGATGAAACTAAAAAGTATTCTATATATTTATGACAATATATGTTATTAACCATGTAACATTGTATTTTTCAATGTAGTTATATTTAAATTTTATGTTCTTAGAGATTAAAGTGAGATAATGAATATTAATCCATCAATTATTTTGACAATATTATTCACTAATATAACCCATTCAACTATTTCTTGTTGGGATTTATAAGATAGTGATATAACAGTGTGATAGGAATTACATAGTGATATAACAAGTTTAAAATAATCAAAAGGTAAATATAATATATGTCCTCTCTTATGGTTTATCATATGGGATATTATTAGTTGGAACATATATATGGTTTATTAATATATTCTGAAAATATTTTATGAATATAAATAATATCATGTTTCATAAATTATAGTCTCAAATTTAAAATTTATATATATATATATATATATTACATGAATTGAGAAGTTGTTTATGTTATTAAAGTATTATTTTTGGATTCCAAAAATTAAAGATCACAATAAAGCATGATAGGTTGTGGTGACATATAAATATTATTATTATTTGGGTCTATTATAGAGATATTGTTTTTAATTTTGTGGGATAAAAATGTTATTTTTGTGCTTCATAACCAACCAAGTGTACAACAGACAGTACTATGCACCAAGTCTTTGGTATTCAATGAGAAAATGTTACTCAATAAATACACATTTTTTTGAAATGTTATATATCATGAAAAAATTCATAATTTGATACATTTCTTTTAATATCCATGATTTTTAGATAATCTAAGTGTGGAAAGGTATGTTACTAATCATGTCATATGTTCTAGTTTAACCAATATGTGAAATTTTCCTCCCATATGAAGTGCATGCCATTTAGTCACTCTATTGAGATAGTTTGATGGAGTATTTCAAAACACATATATAAGTGATTGGTTAGGGTCTTATATTTTTATATTTGGATCATATTGACACATTCATCAATATGGGTGGTTTATAGGTGATGTGTTTACAAACCTTGAAAAAGAGGCTTCAAAAATGGTAAATTGAATCCATAATAAACATAAAAATTTCCCCACACAAGAAAAAGTGTAGTATATGAATTATAAATTTAGAAAATTCCCAGTACAGAAAGAACAAATGATGTTAAAATAAATTACATAGATGTTGTGATTTGTTTTGGGTAAAAACCCAACTATATCGAGAACAACCATAGAATTAAATAATGTATTCACGTTATAAAATTAAACATGTAGAATTAATTAATAGAATGTTATTTAGTGATATAAATATTTATAGTTAATGATACACTTCTCCATTAATCCAAAAGTGGGATCCTTTTCAATACCTATATCCAAATTTACCATCTTCTGAAACATCAAATCATCCTTGACCTAAGAGATTTGTGAATATAAGTCACGTCCATATTATTTTTTAACATATTACATTAGAATGAAGATTTATCTCAGTTATCCTCTTCAAATTGATCATTAAGAACAATTCCTAACTCCTTACTTATTTTAGAATTATTTTCTAAAGTAATTATTCCACTTCCTAAAATATATTTGATCACACATGATCAAACGTAAAATATTTTAACTGTAAATAATGGGTTTTATACAATGAATTTCTTTTTTATCAGAATCTCTAAAAATAAATTAAAAACATATATATATAAAAATTAAGAACACAGATGGTGAAAAACTCTCAATTGAAGTTGTTATATCCACTAATACTCAAATTCATGGTTTTTATTAACAATAATTTGCATAAAAACTCGATAGGGATAATCCACGGAGATAGTTAATAACTATATATTTTATCGAACTCTAAATACCTCTCTCAATATTTTGGTTGATGTATACTTCAGGACCTCACAATTCTCTAGAAGACTATGGTTTGGAATTAGCTTACATAGAACACATTATTTTGATATTATCATCTATATAAAAGAAAACATTGAAAAATAAACACTGATTTTAGGTAAAATTAAGGGTTTTCTTTGATCCACATATCAAAAAGGATCTGGAAGGTTTTTCATAAACAATATATCCCTTTTTTAAAATTTCTAAATATCATAATCGATATGTTTAAGTGAAATGCATGTAATGTGAATACCCCTTGTTATTCCATAATAAAATCAACACTCAACAGTTATGATAGATAAAAAATTGTAATGAAACATAATTCCATTTAGAAAATCAACATACAAAACTCTTTCCTTCCTTATCACTCAACCTCGCTTATAAATTTTATCCATATATGATTTACTGTCTAAAAATCATATTCCAATATTATTCCCCATCTTTGAGAAATACCATTTTTGTTTATAAATTTATTCACATTAAACATATTTACCGACTTTGGTATTACAAAAATGAAAATAATGCATTTTAAAAAGTAAAATAACAATCAATGTATTATAATTATAAATAAACTCAATATTAATGACAAGGGATCCAATAAGATTGAAATTTTTGTTCAAGAACAACATAATGATAAAATCGAATGCCAATCCTAGGATTTCTGTAAGAATGGAAGGCTATCAATTTAATATTATATCATAGAATGAAAATATATACATAATTATAATTCAGAATATGTAAAATATATGTAATATTGATCATAATATCCTAAAATATTATAAGAATAATTAAAACAACAATTTGGCGGCACTTGTTGGTAAATTCATAACATATTCATATAAATAAAAGTGATCCTTCCGAAATATAACATCTAATATTTAAAAAAAACTCATAAAAAGATATAGATATTTAAAACATACTAGAAAAAGCATCGGTTATACAAATGGTACCTTTATAAATTGTTATAACAATTTAATATAAAAAAGTGTACACACCTTTCTCTAATAATTTTTCAATGTCAGGATAATATACAATTGAAAATGGGAGATGATTACATAATAATGATTATAACCATTATTTATATAATATATTTAAATATTTTTAAATTTAATGTCTTGGAAAATATATTATAAAATTTATTTTCATATTCAATACATTTTAGAATATTATCTTCTTTTAATGTCTGATACAAAATATATTGGTGCCTTATATGATTGTTTTAATCTTATGATGGATGTTTTTTATATTTATATAAATATATGAATTTAATATTATTTCAAAATATATTTCATTTAATGTAAAAAACTATCTCAAATTTAATAAGTGTGTTCTTTATCCACAAAAATTCGGCAAAAAAACATACTCGTTTAATATATTCGTCTTTAGTATTGGAAAGTGATACTGAATTTTTTTATTACTAGACAAAGAAATGATAGCTTCATCATGGATATAACATGATCTTGTATTACTGACCATTATACAATTATATAAATTTGTATCTTAATAACTCTTATGTTGAAATTGGGACCTGAAAGGAAACCAGTCCATGGTATGAAGTTTCATTAACAAAATAGAAGATCTGGTTGACATTAAAATGGGATAATTTTGTATTAAAATTAAATCTATCACAAAGTAAAATAGATTAAATTGATTAAGGATGACTATATACCATGTAGTGTAATATTTCAATAATATATTTATAATATATTAGATCAATGAATTTTGTAAATTCATCTAGGTCATGTTTTATTGTGGTGCCTACGAAAGTAGTTATATTGGAAACATAATTGAATGATAAATGTTTATGTAAATTTCATATTTACTTATGTGATGTTATGATAATTCCTTTATATTTATTAGTTATTCAGAGGAAAATAAAGTTATTATATTTACCCATCATGATGATCTCATTCTAACTTTTCATATGATTTGAAATCCCATTTACATGTATTTTTTGGTGGATATGAAGATAATACAATATACAAAGAGTTTTATGATTATAGTGACCTTAAATTTTAAATCACATGTTCTTTATGAGATGGTTCTAAACCATAATATTTTGGAACATGTCATTCAAGAGGAATACTTTTTATGGAAATATAATAAATAGATTATAATGTAAGTACATGTAAAAAAAATAAAAATTGAAATTTCTCAATACAAAAACACATGGACTATGTGTAATCAACAATCTCCAAATTAGTTATCATCCAACTAGTAATTATGTACTCTATAATAAGAAAATTGCTTTTTATGTGGTATTTGCAAAAAAATCACTATCACTTATAAATATCTCATATATTGGTTGATTTTTGTGGGGCACGTAAATTATATTACATTGAATCATAATATAAATGACTTAGTGTTACATTATTAAGATCAATCAAAAAAAGATTTAGCATAGAAGAGTGTCACACACAAATAAGGAAAATATGTTATAGAAATTCCGAATTTCATCATAATATGTTTTGACTGATGTGGATATGAGAAGATAACACAATTATATAATTTATTGTTTTATAAAATTTCGTGATCAATTTTTTTATGAAAATACCCACCATAATTTATTTGATACATCTCATTTTTCAATTCTAAGCACACATTTGAATCCAAAAATTTGTTATTACATACACTTCACATAAAAAACATAATTATAAATGTATGAATTCCTAATGGACTCCCCTACAAAATTTACCATTACATCATTTTTCATTGTTTCACACATGGAAAATCTCTTAAATTATAGATAGAATAAACATACATCAATTCTAATACAATCATGACACATTTTTTTAAACAATAAATTTTTTATAATAATTTTTTGTTTAGTTTCATAAATTATATTATTATAAAATTATTAGTTGATTTTGTTATTTATTTTCTTATTAATAAATTTATTTTTTATATTTTTTCATGTTGATATTTATTTGTGATTATTATAGATGTTTTGTGTATCATAGAATTAAAATAACAATAATTTATAAAAAAAATTGTAAATTATTATTTTTTAATTAATAAAAATATTACAAATATTAAAATATAAAATAATGGAATATAATTATAAATACAACAAAATTTTTAAAAAAATTTAATTAAATATTTATAATATAATTTTATAATGCTAGTAAAAAATCATAAATAAATAAAAAATTATTATAAGAAATAAAACACTACCAAAGTAAAAAAAACTAAAATATTAGAAAAAAATTATTAATAAAGAAAAAAAATTTAAATTAATTATTTTATAGTATATATTTTTTTGAAAAAAAGCACCAAAATATCAAAATAATATTTGAATATAACGTGAAAAAATAGGAAATTTATTAAAGTTGATTAGAATTTTTTTTTAAAATCCTCGATTTTAATTAAAAATTGTAATTAGTAAATATTAACTTCTATTATTAATTATTAATCATTATTATCATTTTATATATTAAAAATATAATATAACAAGAAATAATCATATAATAAAATATTATAGAAATGTTTTCTAAAATATTAATTTAATAATATAAGAAACATATAACAATGAATTATTAGATAAATATTTGTTAAATTAATTTAAATGTAAGTTAGAAATATTTAATAACCAATTGAATATATGTTATATATTGAAAAAAATTAAATAACTGTAAATAAAAAATTTATTAAATTCTTGATAAATTATTTAATAGCTCGATGATTTTAATAATAATAATAAAAAGCATATTTTAAATTATTTTAACTTATTAAAATTTATATAATTATAAAATATATAATATATGGAAAAAATAATAAAAAATTATTTAAAATTTATTAACAATGGATTCTAAAAAAATACAATCAAAATTTTAGTGAAATTAATCTCAATTAATGTTATATTTATATGAAAACAAATAAAATATTAGAAAATATATCTCTAAAAATATTAGAAAACATATCAGATAATATATTTGGAAAACGTAAATATAATTAATATTACATTTTTCTTATATATAACTAAAAATAAATAATATATATAGATATAATTATAATTTAAAAAATACTAAAATTAATTATAATTTAGTGATAAAAATCTATATTTAATAAATTAAATAAAAAATATAATAAAATTAACATTTATAAAATTTATTAATTTTTAAAAAAAACTATTTTTAAAAAGGTAACAACCTTATAAAGCGTTAGATAAATATTTGTAAAATTAATTTGAAATTATTGATTTATTATTATATAAATAAAATAGTATTTGAATTTTTTGAAAAAATAAAAAGAATCAAAAGCAATAAATTTGTTCATACATAAAAATAGTTAAATATCATTAAAATTAAGATTATTAGATTTAAAATATTTTTAAGAAATTATAATATATTATAATAACTAATAAAAACTAGTTATGTAAAACAAATAATAAAATAAAATTAATATTACATATTTAAATTTAAGGTAATCTCATATAATTATTTAATGAAAATAATGTAATTAATCTTTTCAAAAAATGTTAATTAGTGGATATAAATAATTATTTATGTTATGAGGCTGTGATTTGATAATTAATTGTAAAAATTCATATGTATTTTGGAAAAATCATACTATTATTTTGGGGGGTCAAATTTTTATTTCATTTTCATCATCCAATCTAGAATTTATATCATAAGGGATAACTAAATATCTATATAAGAAATATGATCACATGATATTTCAAATGATTAATAATGTTAGAGCCCATATATTGCATTTATTTTTTATCAGACTATTTTTTTGTATCAATATAGATAAATCAAAATGAAATTTTATTCCTAAACTATTATAGCATCAATATTTATTTCATTAGGAATCTCGCATGTCATTTCAATAATTGGAAACTCTGAATGTTAACTCTTATTCTTAATTGGACCTCTATTAATTTAAAGATGTATTGATGTTTCTCAAGGGATTCTTATATACTAGATAAAAGCTATGAAAATTTTATGATTTTATGAAATTTATTTATATTAAATGATTTTCTTCAATTTAAAATAGTTTTCCAATAAAATAAATTTCAGTTCAATCATTTTTTCCTTAGGGAAATACACCACAATTTATATTCTATGAATGTGAGAAGTTAGCACAAAATTTGATTTGTACTGTTCATAATGTACACACATATTCAATTTATTTTATTATATATTACGGTGATTAAGATTTATTATTTAATTTTAAAACATGTGTAAAATAGAAGAATAAATGTATTCAAAAAGGAAAATACATAATTATTTATATAAAATAGTTTTTATATTTTTGGGTTATTTAGTGTATATATAATTTTTCCCTCTCAACACAATTTCTATAATTTTAGGACATCAATCTAATATTTAAATAAAAGGAAAAATCATATTTTATAGTTAGATCAGCATTACTATTGAAAATATGTTACTACACAACATTAAGTACTTTTAAATGATTTTTTACGCATTGTTATTAATCCTATTTTCCATCATAGGTGATCATTAATCATTTTTTATCAATGAATGGAAAACCATTATTTTTTAAATAATATGGTATTTTATTCTATCAAACATCAATTATAATGTAATATATATAATTTTTAGAATAGTGGAATTGTGCACCTCTAACAATGCTCTTTGGTATCCAGGTGATTGATATAATAATTTAACTACTACCTATTACTTTTATACCAAAAATAAACCAAAAAATAAATATTGTCATTAGGATATATCATTGTTGGATAAAAAATGTATGTATTTGGATATGTCATATTGGGGAAATATTCTAGTTCATCATAGGTCATGTGTAATGCTTATTTAGAAGAACTATATTGACATCATTTTCAATATTGTGTTAGAAACACCTTAAAAACTAAGGAAATTATAATGATATGGTTGGATCATAGAAAAAAAATTAGGTATCCTAAAAATGGGTTTTATTATGAATTAAATATTTAAAAAATTTATAATTCCAAAAAACGTTATGCACATTATTTAAAAAAAATTATTATTCATTCAATGTATTTGATATTTGTATTTAATAGATGGTTATGTTTTTATCCAAAACAATAAAATAATTTTATGCATAGTTTTATATTAATATAAGTTAATTATATGATTAACTATAATGAAAACGTTGATATTTACTTATTTTTTTGGATTTAGATTCACATTTTATTAAAATAGTACATTAATGGTGAATTATGGTCAAATTTAGCAAATATGTAACAATCCAAACCGGAATACCCCCTAAAACTGGTACCCAATCTGAATCATCCATGCTTGTAGGGAACTCCCAATCCACATGGGTAGCCCACACGAACATGGGAATTAGAGGGGACAATTTTACCCAACTATATGCATACATCATGTAAAAATATGTAAAGTAGAGAGAAATAATGTAAAATACAAAAGGACATATACTCCATTACAAAAAAGATACAATATAGTCTATTAAACTAAAAATATCTGATTTATCTCAAAAGAACACGGTCATGTGAAATTTTATGACTAAAAAAATTAGCTACTTCATGAGATAGAATGGAAAAACTCACAATATCTTACCACTCATTACATATACTCTTATGATTGAAACCTCACTATCCTAATATAGTTCCATTCATGTCCCTTTATTGAAATACATAAAATTTTCTATTCATACCTAAAGTGTTGTTTATTGTGTGAAATTAAAATGATCAATTCAATCCCACCATGTTGATCCATATCAAGTCACAAGATTGTAATCTGAGCATTCTCATATTTAAAGAAATAAAGGCATAATAAATTGTTTTAAAATTGCATTTAGAATAAAGAAACACATTTACCCTTTCTCCACCATTACAAGTATTTATCTTAAAAATGATTTAATTCATATTATATATATAAATGAAGTCAAATACAATCATGTATCACATATCATATAAGTTCCTAAATGTACAACCCATGTAATGGGTAAGAAAACATCAAGTATAATACATGTTTGGGATAGCTAGAAATGTAGTAACAAGTCAAATAATATCAAACTAATTGGTTGGAAAGATATATACATCGAATCTAGAGATAATAAAACACCACAACATGTGAAACTTGAAACAAGTCTAAAAAGTCAGTTGAATAATGGGCATAGAGGGAAGAGGAAAACCCCATTAGTGAACCCCAAAGTACCAATTTATTAATACTTTTAATAAACCTTCCACATAATTAAAAAATACTGACTATGTGCTATATTTTTGAATCATTTATTCACAACTATGTTTTGAAAACTATTTCATAAATCCATTTAACAATTATTTGAAAAACCCATTTCATTTTCCAAAAAAAGAAACCCACCTTTTCTGAGAAACACATTTCCACACTTGGTCCTTAGCTATGGAAATTCATTTTTAAAGAAATTTATTAACACATAAAAATATAATTCATCAATCAATAAATAGATAAACAACCACCTACCACCAATTTGACATGAACAATACTATAATGGGATCCTCTAACATAAAATAAGGAAAAAACAATGGAGGACCATGAATCAACCCTAACATCTCAAAATCAATTCAATATGATTAATAGTCATTGAAGGAGAAAAAAATCACTTGACCCATGAAGCACATAGTATGTTCCATAACAAATAAAAAGTATATAATCTATAGGAATATCACAAAATATATTTAGAACGAATTCTTTGAATCAACTCAACTAGAGAAACATGTTCTAAAAATATATTGTAGTAGTGCTTCTACGACCAACAAAAATGAAGATGAAGAAGGATACATTACCCAGAGAGGAGAAAAACTATAAAATTAACTTTTCACTGAATTAAATGATACAACATGATTAGATATCCCCAAAATCACATGTGACATCTCCTAGATATCCCAATAGAAGGATGAATATGAATGAAATTAAAATCGGACATACAATGTCGTTAAAAAGATAGATACAAAAAATCATGATATTAAACACAATCATGATGTGACATCATAGATTTTTAATACATTCTTAAAAAAACATCACCTATGACAAAAAATTATTTTGATCGATCTTTACATGATCTGAACCTTTTACTTAGTGTATACATTATCCACGAACTCAAAAAATTCATGAAGTATACCCAAAAAAAGATTCACATAGTGTAAACCTTTTATGATATGAAATCATTGAGCTAGTAGATTCATCAAAAATAAATAGAAAAATCATGAAATATGTCCTTTACCCCAAAGTAAATACAATTAAAAAACTTTCACATTTTAACCATGTCTCGATTAATTTGAAAAAACATATATCTCGGATTTTTATGTCATTTTCTATAGTATCATCAGAATACACAAAACACACCAAAATAAATATTGAAATGAAAATTTATATGATAAAAATAAATAAAAGAGGGTATATGGATGTTTTAAGCTCCCTATAATAATAAATTACTTCCCTAGAATGTCATGTAGAGGAATGGTGTCCCAGAATAGGTGAGGCCACTAATCCCTTATCAATGACTCACACTCCCAAGTATCCTAATAATATAATCTATTTCACTATAATACTCTAAAAAATGTGATTGACATCCCGGAAAAAAATTTCACCAGAAATCTAATGATTTCCACTTTAAAATATATAATAGTAATATCTGGTTGTGCCTTAATCTCCTCCTAACTCTAACTATGAGTGATCTTGATGGTACATCCAAAGTTGAGATATATTGAATGCATCATCAATACTCATCAACTAGACTACAAATAATAGTTGATAGGTGATATTTACAAGATTTTTAAACACCACAAATTTTCCAACAAATATATGAGTATCATTTAATTATTTACAATGATAATGGTGACCCAAATGGAAGAAAATTTTATGAAATCCTAATCAACAAATGAAAACACAAAAGGACATTACCGATGAACTACATAGATTTCCACTATTTCTATGTTTTATCGAAACATTGATGTCTATCTAGATTCCTCAGACATATCTCTTAAATTAAACACAGTCCTAAAAAGAAGGAATAAACTACCTCATCCCAAAAAATTGATGAATTGGATGTGTGGCCATACAAATCCTCACCAAGATCCATTTTTATCAATGACTGATAACTATTTTCATAATATAAGACAACAAATACCATATAGATATCTATTGATCCAAAAAAACAAAGACATATCCATGCAACATATTCTATGGGATCTAAATATGAAACTCATTCTAGGAGTATCTCTGTGGATTGTAAGATGTAATCAACCTAACATGATTCCCTTCAACCTCCTAGAGACACTTCTTGAATGATTATGCAAACCTTGGATCCTTTCCTGAAATAATGGTAGATAGATCCCCATAAAACTATATAATTATTCATACTTTTATTATACCAAATCCATCGACATTAGTGGAGTCATTGATTACAATGGTGTGATCCAACATCGTTAACTAATCAATCACCACCAAGATATAATTCCTCAATGGGAGAGTCTGTGTTAATCCAACAACATTGTCCACAAACACCTCATCCCATTTCAAATTAGAAATAAAAAAAATAAATAGAAACTCAGAATGTTTTCTATTTTCATAATTTATTAGTTACAATGTGTTAGAAAGGGTTGATAATATGTAATGTCGAGTATCATACATGGACACCAAAATCATCATCTTAATTCAAAATACATTCTCATAGTTCCTAGATGAAATAACCCCAACTAACAATTATTGGAAAACAATATTTACTAAATATGATATATATGGATGATAAAATGATTAAGAAATTAATAAAATATCATTTTAAGGGAGTAAACTACATGAAATAGTTTTCTCATTGTAAATGGAATCTTTAATTCCTCTAAACTGATTATAATTTTCTTAAACCTTATGAATATATGTAGTGACTGGTGATGGAAAATGGGAAGAGGTTAAAAATAATACTGAAATCACCCTCATGAGTATTGAGGTTCAAGTGAGATAAGAAGCTTTTAGTGGTCCACTCCTACTTCGATTTTAGAATAGCATGTGATAATAAATTCTTGATGAGATCATTTGAAATGAAATTTACCATCCCAATGAAGATAGTGATTTCAATATAAATTTTATAATGGTAATCTATTGACATCCTCTATAACAGATTCATGTTTTTATGAGAAAATTTATAAATCAAAATCATATATTATGAATGGACCATGAATTTATAACTAAAATGATAGTGTCATAATATTTAAGTACAAAAATAACATTGAAAAGATATGAATCATGATTGGGGTACTCATTCTCATGTGTTTTAATATGGTTAGAGAGGTAATAAACCACATGATCTTCTTACAAAATCAAAAATCCCAAAACAATACCAAAAAACCACACTAAAACACATTCCAGTTACAAGTGTAATTGTAGATAAAAATATAAAATGATGTCAAAATTCTTTTCAGATCATAAAAAGAAGGTTGTTAATTTTCATCCCATACGAATTTCCCCCCTTTCTTCATTAAAGAATTTAAATGTTATTCCATCTTTGATAAATCCATAAGAAAACAGTAGTAGTATCTAGTAACACCTAATAATATCTGAATATAAAATAATTTTCGAAGGAATTCCCATTATAAGATAACTTTATAATACTCAAGATCTTCAAATAAGTCATTATATGAAATAAAATTCTACAACAACGTCACTTCTTTAATCAATAAACTTTATTTAAAAATTATTCCATACAAATTGTGACTCGTCAGGATTTTCAAAAGCAATCTAAAATGGCTCTTTCAGACAAATAAAAAAATATCATGCATTCACACTATAGTGAAACTGTCTATATATACCTATAATATTGAATTCATCAATTATATTAGAACCATTTGAGCATAAGTTATCCCAAACAACATCACAACATATTCAAAATGGTCATAAATTCTCTTTTTATCCATCTTTGATATATCAGATTCCCAAACTCTGTGCTGATGATGACCTAACTGAAGGTCATGCCTAACCAGAACTCATATGCCACAGTCCCTGGAACACTTAAGAGATCCCACGAGTTATATGAAATGAGACACACTAATGATAAAATATAACCTCATAATGATGTGTGATAATCTAATAAAATTTTATAGAGACATTAAATAGATTCACTTTGCGAATGTGAAAATATCATACTATATATGTTTCATGTATTAGTAGAAAACAAGAAAGACATAAAATCCAATGCCCTTTCATTTTTCCAATAGGTATTTCAAACTTTATAATAACAGATATGAGATTTATTGGATTTTTAATAATATGAAAAAAAAAAGATAATGATATAAATGAGTGGGAGGAACAAATATCAAATAAATCAATAATTACTAAAGATGAAATAAATATGGCATCTCTCACTGTCCCTAGAACCATATCTACCCCACTAGAAACTCATACCCTATGAAATTGTGATTCACTATAGAGGTAGATTGACAAGGCCATAAAATCTTTAATGCATATAAATTCACCGTAATAGGCTTGAGTTAATGATTCAGTCCATGAAGAGGAATAAACAAATCCTTGTAGAAATTTTCTAGATGGTTGTTACCAAAACAACAGTTACATTTCATTAAAGTTGTAGAATAATAATTCCTATTATTCACAACATATCCACACAAATAATATGTCCTGGTAGGAATACAGTATTCAAGTGAATGTGTTGAAGATTCCCACTATTTAGAGACACCCACATAATTCATTCAAGGATTATTTCACTTTCACTTTCATCCCTTGTTCCAAGGAAAATACCTCTCGGTGGAAGATAATATGCATAATAACCAACCTTTCCAGCAATATCCATTTCAACCATCATTTATATTCGACTATATTTTTGTAGGATGAGTGATTCATCATAATATCGATGATCTAATATCCATTTTCAGAATCATTATGTACTTTTTATCCTTATGACGGTCGCAATTTACTACCTTCAGAGAAAAACAGAATATCGATGTAGAGAAATTTGAGTTTCTCAACACTGAATGGTCTCCCTTATATAATGGAAGGAAATATTGAGATATATCCATCATTACTAACTATATAAATTCTTCTTAATGAAATTGGTCTTTACTCACTTCTTCTCTTAGAAGAGATTTAAATCCACATATACCATGCAATCCAACGATAACATACTAAGACCCTCAAGTATAAAGGCCACACATTTCACCATGATATTATTAGTTGTATCTAGGATGTTAATGATCTAATCAATCTTCTTTGTATATTCCATCACCGATTGATTTTCATTTGTAAAATTAATGTATGGTGGCTTCTCTTGTAGGAACTCATGTGATCGATTCCTTTCTAATGAAACACATAGATGTACCTTAATAACAATGTTATGAAATCATGGTACATTTTAATCAAAAACATAAAATTCCCATATGATAGCCTTGATAATATTCAAAACTATTTGTTAATTCCCTTTAGGAGAATCCATTATGGTATCCAAGGTTACCCATATAGATATCTTAGAGGCATTCAACAATACAATGAAATATAAAAAATGATAAAAAATAGATAATATAGTTCAAATTGGAAAGCCATAAAAAAATTATAGATAATATGATCAAAAAATAGTTAGAAGAGACACACACCCTTATATCCCATGGTAACATGAGTCTCATCATGGAATGTGATGACCAGGAACTCACCACAACCATCCTCTCAATCTAGAATATCGAATCCCTAGAATAAAAAAATATGAAAGCTGAGTACAACCTATAGAAACTAAGGAATAACCTAAAATGATTTTACGTAATTTTAGTTGAAACTTAATTATACTAAAAAATTGAATGCATGATTACCACAACATTTTAGTGTTATTAAAGACATGGAAAAGAATAATCTATAGTGGTGAAAGATCATAAATATTTAGAAATTATATCATCCCAATTAGTAATCTTATATAAAACAATTCTTCATAACCATGGTAAAGGAAACATTAAAAAGCACCAGATAACAAGATGAGTATGGTAAACGAGTAATATATGTATGAATAACATAATTATAAGGATTTTATAATATTAAAATAATATTTGAAGATCAGAATCTACATATCAAAGAACACATACATGATTCATGTCATAAATATTGATAGTTCTTAAGATATAAAACACAATTGAATTAAGGTTATAATCCATGAATTACTATCATTTCAATAATACATGTAATTTGGTAAAACACACAAGAATATAAAATCATATTTCCTGTCTAAATACCAAGATCATCATATCATGACATTCTTAGTCCAATCACCCATGTACCTACATCATGCTTGGGATGTCCACTCATGTTTTCTATTCATTCTGAATTTGTATTCCCTCCCATGTAACCTCTCATTATGGGTATTTTATTTCCTCCAATTTAACCTCTTATTATGGGTAGGGTATTCCATCACACTAAACCTCTTGTTACAAGCTTGGGATGCCCCCTATGAACAATACTGTTATGGGTTTGGAATTCCATACCAAGTACCATGTGGTTATGGACTTCGGATTCCCTCTCATTTACCCTATTGTTATGGGCTTAGTATTCCCTCCAGTGTACCCTCTATTTATTTCTTTTGGATTGCTTCCAATATACCCTCTTATAACGGTCTTGGGATACCCTCCCTTGTACCCTCTTTTTATGAGCTTGGGATTCCCTCCCGTGTACTCTATTGTTATAAGATTAGGATGACATCCAATGTAACATGTGTTCTCATATAACATTTACCATTACCCAATGCATTGGAGGGAGATATCAGTCCCACCCATAATATAGTGAAATTATACAGACATATTCCAAATGATATTAAACCATTCATTATATCGTGAACCATAAAAATATACAGGTTTATAAACATCATATCAAACCCATGAAATGAAATAAGTTTCCTAGAAGTTTAATTATATCACAAAATATGTAAAATAAATGGGTTTCTTATTAATTTTATCATAAAAAACCCATTAATTGATGTGGGTTTTATTGGATTTTTAAAATGATATAACATGTGGAATAGAAACAGGCTTATAAACCACTTTTCATATTTAAAGTAGAAATTTCATAAAACGTGTCTGAGTGGAGTCATTAGATCATTTCACTGGTGAATCATTAATTATAACAATTGATTTCATATTAGACTCTGAAGGGTTTTGAAATATCACTTAGATCCCATATTAAAGAAAATAAACATTCATTGAAAAAAAATTCACAACAAAAAACATTTTAAAAATCAGTTTATTTTGAAACCACATAAAGAAAATATGGTTTAATATTTAAAAATAATTGATGAAAATTCTTGATGACAATATATTTTCTTCATTTAGAAACACTATTTAAATAATTATTCATTTTGGAAAACAATTATCTTTGAATATAACCATGAAACCATGTAAAAATGGCTTGAGAGTCATTATAATCAATTTTTGAATCATAAAAAAATTATTTACATGTCTAGGAAATAATGTTATAATAACATTTAAATAAACTAATAAATTTATAGAAAACATTTTTTTCAAAGAAAATAGAATTTCGACTAATGAAAAAAATAATGTCAGATTATGTGAATTTTTTTCTTAATTATAATAATCACCAAATAGTGGAAAATGGTACAATTATATGAATATGTAGTAAATAACAAATGGGGAAAATAACATATTATAGTTCTTGAGATATGTAATATAATATTTCATTAATAGGATAATAATTAGAAATAATATATATAAATTATTAGATTATAGAAATAAACACTCACTTAATTGGTAACATGGAATCATAATCCTCATGAAAGAATAACTTAATATAATGGTTAAAATATCATTAAAATATGGTAATTCATGAAATAAGATGTAAAAAGTAATTATATATACCTATTAAATGATTTAGATTCATAATATAACGTTTGTATCAATTAATAATAATTAGGACAAAATTACAATATTGATTTTATAATTATTGAACCATAATCTCCATGAAAAGAGATCATAAATTTTATATGTAAATACCCAATATATTTATGTGATAGTGTGTGTGTCTTTATAATAATTAAAAAATTAATTAATTTTTCATTATATACACAACACCTGAGAAATGAGTGGTGAATATGGAATAAGTCTCACTGAAATAAAATTGATATAAGAAATCCTCTTATTACATCACATTCATTTGAATCATGTTCCCCATGAAATAATAACATTAATAAAAACTTTTAATATGATTAGATTGTAACACCCCGAGATTTTATGAAAAATATTCTTTTTAATTTCATTACTGTCTTGTGTTGTACGCTACACCAAAAGAAGCTTGCACAACACGTATCCTTGACTTTCCTTTATTACACGCAATCGTTACCTTCCTTGATAGCGTGTGTAGTACGCAATACCGAGTTTCACTAAACAACGATATGCTATTAAAATATTATTAAAACTAGCCGTTATGAATAGTAATAACCACTTTTTGAAATTTTGTAAATTTTATTTTTCAAAATGGACTTCATTTTTGGATTTAGAATATCGAAATTAGCCTAGGGTGAAATTTTGGTATTTTTCTGAATACTTTCAATTTTTGATGAATAGTGAAACCACTAAGTGGTAGTTAAAAAACTGAATTTTTCATAAAACATAATTTTACCGCTTCTGTGAATGGAATTTCGAAAATCTGAGAGACACAGTTAATATCAAGGACTAAAATGTGGTTCAATGAAATGAAAATAATTTTTGGTGAATAGTAACTTTTTACTTTTTTTTCCGCGGTTAATAGTAAATAGGGTAACTAAGGGTAAATATGATTTTACTATTACCCTAACACATGTCCTAATTCTATTGGATAAGTGTAATTCGACCAAAAACAACCTTATGAATATAATATGACCATTTAGGTCCACTTGGATTAGATTATGAAATTTAATGTTATTTTATTTAATGAATAGTTAAAATAGTTAAAATCAATGTTTAATAACTAAAACATTTTTAATATGATTTTATACATAAGATAAATTAGATTATAAATATTTATTAGAAAGATAAAATGATTTCCTACATAATGATATTTTATTTATAATTTTTAGACTTTAAATAAATTATTTTATTTATGACACAACGATGATGCAGTAATTACCCTTTTAAGGAAATGTTAACATAATTAATGTTATAAATACCCAAATAAATGTAATTTGATACTTTTTATGAATTCCACTAATTTTCTAGGTTACTATGATATATTAGTGTTGATTTAAACAACTTTTTTTGAACATATAATTCTGTTATGACTTTCACAAAAATCATATATCAAATATTGTCAAAATTGACACAAAATAGTTTTTAAATAAAATATTATATTATTAATTGTTATTTTATTCCTAAAAATCTATGGTTCGGCCAAATGACTTAGATAATAATATATATATTAATAATAAACAATTTGGGGTTCGTTTGGCATGTTATAGTAAGTGTATTAACCATATACTGTAAGAAAACAGAAAGACACGGTAAAAGTTAAATTATTTAACTTAGAGTTAAATCTAATTGATAAGGTTAAAATAATAACCTAAACTTGTCTAAATCCTATTGTTTAATAGGATTTCGACCCATCCCCACCTTATCCTCGAAATAAATCAATTTGGATGAATTTAAAACCGAACTTGTCTTTATAATAAAATAATATTTTTAGTTATTCCAAAGGTGCCCCTCTCCTCCCTTATAAAAGGGAACCTCCTCCCTCTCTTCCTCACACAACTTTGAGCCTTCAAGACCAGATAAACCCTGCCAAATTCTCCTCTCCACTTCCCTAGAAACATCCTAGAGGTTCTGGTCTTCCTCAAAGACCAATTTAGTGCCCTAAAAGGAGGTCTCAAAGAAGAACTTCAAAGAAGAGGTAATTTCCGTTACCGATTCCTTCAACTTTATTTCTTCTTCCACTTCTTCTTCTTAGGTTGTTTCATTATGAAGTAATAACATCAGTATCACTAATATACTGATATGTTATTTTACGTATGAAACAACCCTATTTCACCATCTATCCATCCTACGGAAAACAAAATCACCGCGCGTGCGTACGTACGGAATACCGTCTCCACGCCGTGGTGTAATCTGTTTTTCCACCAACACCTTACATGGATGGGTATTATGGTGTAAAGAATAACTATACATAGTTATTATAATATCATAATGATTCTGATATATTATATCATCCACTCCAATTCAATTCAATAATTATGGAAATGATATCATCGCTCATGCGTACATACGGACTACCGTCTCCACGACGCGATGAGATTCATTCTCCATGTTAACCATTTAAGAATGATTATAAAGTATATATAAGAAATAATAATGAAATATATGACATTATAAAGCTACTGGATTTATGTATATATTTATTTCATCTACTTACTTCCATTCAAGATAATAAGGAAAGGAAAACAGCATTCATGCGTACGTAAGGACTACCGTCTCCATGAACGGTGTGTTTCATTTTATTTATCTATCTATTATATATATATATATATAGTGAATATATATGATATATAAATCATGTTTTATATTCTGAAAGTAAGTAAATCATGATATAAGTAATAATAATGTCAAGAACAACAAGTCCAAACACCTACGATAAATGAAACGATTTTACCCAAAACGCTTCTTTAACATGGAATTTACAAAAGAACGGGTAATATAAAGTCATAAGTGAACCATATATGATATAATAAAAATGAATATGATTCTGTAATAAGTTAATGACATTATTTAAATCATTATACAGGAGGTTCGGATACGTACAAAGCATATTGGACATAAGGTAAGGGAAATATCACAATCTCACTTTTATCCGAGATTGTTTTTACTTTGGTAATTACTGGGGTGTATTTTATTATCCACATCCATGTTCCCTCAATATGTAATATTATTTCCATCCTTATACAATAGTTTATATCCAATTTTACCCTTCGGTGAGTTTTTTGTAAAAGATATGAAAGGAATCTTTTGTCGTTTTCATACGAGGTACTTTTTTGACTTTTCCGACAAAATTACGAGAAGAATATTTTTTTAACTTATATAGCATGAATGGATTTTTAAAACATTATTTCCAAGAATCTTCCTTTAAAAGTTTTCAAGTTTATTTTTAATCAACTTCTTTTAGTTTATAATTGTATGACATATTAAGAAAGGAAAAGTTTTTTTGAAGAAGAAAGGATATTTTCCTCAATAATGGAGTTCAAGTGTTTTATCAAAATTATTTTCCATCTAAGATAAGAAAGGGTTCTGTTTCTATCCATATTTTTACATTGATTTGACTATGTTGTGATAGAATTATGTTTATGAATTCCTTTATCTTATATGAATGGTTTTATGATGTCATGTTGTTTAAGAATCCCATTTTTATTACATGGGTTATGCAATGATGTATGATTTATGATTTTGTGGAACACATAAGAATGGTATCATTATGAGATGGGTGGGACCTATATCTCCCTCCAATGCATTGGGTAATGATTGTATATCTCATGAGATAGACATGGCTGGAATGGTAGGTTATACCGGTTCAGTGAAACAAGACTAAAATGAGGGTTACTCGATTCAGAAAGGGACTTTGTCCACTAAGATTGTCTTGGCAATGAGTCTTGACTAACAAGAAATGATTCTCTATGATTATGTGTGAATGCCAAAAAGTTTCATGTTTTTAGTTATTATTATTGTGATTACATTTCACTGCCATGATTTACCCCATGTTATGAAATTATGATCTCTTTTGCAGGTTAAGATTTCCAAAAGTTATGTTCTTATGTATATGATGTGATTGATATTTCTTTTGTTTACCCTTACTGAGCATTTGAGCTCACCCTTTTATGTTTTCTTTTCCCCAGGATATAAAGAAAGGTTTTAGGTATAATAAAAAGGAAGATCTTTATGGGAGATGTTGAAGATATTTCACCAGGATTAGAGGATTATATTCCGAGTTTCCAAAGACACTAATCTATTACGGTCCTTGTGTGTGTGTTTTTGTTATGTACTATGTATTCCGAAAATGTAATGTAATGTCAATGTACGTCAAGCATCGGGTCTCTACAGTTGGTATCAGAGGGAGGTTTAGTCAACCTTTGGAAACTAGGATGCGAAAACGTTAGTGAGATCCCTAGAGATATTTCTAAGGTATGTCTAGGGATGTCCCTAAGGTTAAGTATACGTATAGGTTATAGTACTAGAATTATGATAACGATCATATAATTAAACCTAAGATGTTAGATATTGAAGGTACTCCCCCTTTATTATGTTGTTTTCCCCTAGCATGATTTTTGCCTCTCACACTATTCTTTTTGGGTTTTAGACGATGGTTGGAACCCGAAGGAACCGTGTTGATCAATGCAATGGACAATGCAATGATTGACCTCTTGAACAAAAAAATGTTATGGGAGATGGATTGAAAAATCTTATTGCTATACATACACAAACTATGAATCATTCTGGACTTCCAAATGAGCAGAGAAGGGAACAATATTCTATTGAGTCCTTCATGAGGCAACTTCCACCTTCTTTCAGTGGGACTTCTGATCCACTTTTTGCTGAACAATGGATCAGTACCACTGAAAAGATATTTTCAGTTCTTCAATGTTCTGAACATGATAAAGTCATCCTAGAAGTGTATCGTTTGGAAGGAGATGCTGATCAATGGTGGAATCTTATTAAGAATACGAGGCAAAAGGGTGAAATTGAGTCCATGGAATGGGACGAGTTCAAGAACTTATTTTTCAATAAGTACTTCCCTCGTATTCTCCGAACAAAGATGGAGAAAGAGTTTCTTGAACTGAAGCAAAAGGATGATGAATCTGTTGGTACATATGAATCAAATTTTACAAGACTTGCAAGGTACGCTTCTGGTATTATTATCCAACCTTAGAGTAAGATCGATCGGTTCTTTAGTGTCTTAAAACCAAGTCTTCGAAGGTTGTTATCCATAAGGGACTTCAATAGCTACGAGGAAATCGTTCGATGTGCTCTCAAAGTCGAGATGGAGATTGGAGTAACCCATTAGTCATATGGGTTTGATAAGAAGAGGAAAATGGGATTCAAAGGAAAATCTAAAGAGCACATTGAAAAGAAGATGAGATTTCCCTTATGCTAAAAGTGTGGAAAGAAACATGGAGGGAGTTGTCTTAAAGGGACAAGTAAATGTTTCAAATGTGGAAAGGAAGGTCATCGGGCATTTGAATGCAGGATGATGGGAAGAAGATGTCTAATGATGAAAACAAAGGAAGGGATACACAGAATGAACCTACTACACTTCAATGCTTCAAGTGCAAGGAAATGGGGCACTACGCTAATAAATACCCTAATCCAAGGGTTAGTGATGTTCGACATGAGCAACCGCTTAAGGCAAAGGAGAAAGGGAAGTCACATGCGATCACTATTTCCAATGTTGAATATGACAACGATGTGGTGGAATGATTAAGTTTTTATGTAATGGGATTCCAAAATAATGCTTCATCATGGAGTATTGGAATATTTATGTATTGGTCTAATGTTTTATTCAAAGTGATTGAGATATTTTTGGAATGTAGACGATATGCGCATAATGAAGGGATAAGGAAAAAAATTAAATGTATTCATGAGATCATGACTGATATAAGGAGAAGGTTATATAATGGTCTGAGTATATAGAATTTTTGGATTTTGGTATGTGGAAAGAGTTAACTTTTAACAACACTCATGTTTTCAATAAGGTTCAATGGGTATTCAAGAGAGTACATGATTAAGGCCTTTGAATTTTTGGAATGTGACCAACAAGATATATCTTATGATATATGGGGATAAACGATGGTATTAAATCTGTGAGACTGGACTACAGTTTTATGGATAAGCCTAAAGATTGGAATGGATTATGTTGTACATAAGTTAGTATTGTTTGTTTTTCGATATTATTGATGGGATGTTATAGTAATATAGCTTTAGAAAAAGGAAAACCTGCAGGACGGGCGATAGCCCATCGCGTCGGACAAGGCTATGGGAATCGAACCCACAACCAAAGTGCGACTGGCCTTTATCGCCTACCACTGGCCTACAGGAAGTCCCTGGATAGTATAAACTAGTTTTATTTTATTACGCAGTATGATATATGAAGTATAAGTTCATTTTTGGAACCATATACGATTAATCTAACCATAAGATGGAGTTATAACTTTTTCTAACCTTTTGTTTGAAAGAGATGGAATGACCCATCATTCTATCACATGATCTGCTAACACATCACGAATAACAAATTCAACTTCATTTCTTTAAGGGATGAATTGGAAATTGTTCAATCCCTGAACAACAGTGAGATTGTACCAAAATCAAGTAAGTATTTATTCTAATTCAAAGTTTTCAACATTAGGGAAATGATATTTAAAACCAAAAATGTTGTCCTAGTGATCTTATATCAGATGAATCAGATGGTACCCTAGATCATCACAAATTTATGGCTGTGTGATTGTTGGCTTTTTCATAGCCATGTCCTCTACCACTCTCCATCAGAACATGATGGTTAGATTTCTCTTCCATTTCCATATTTTCACATATGTTCTGTTATATGGATACCCAGTGATTAGTTAACTTGGGTAACCATTACGTTTTATACATTAGTTTTTAAAGATAAGTTTTGGTATTCCTTTTTACGATGTGGGTTTCTATCAAAGAAAATTTCAAATAGTAAACCATTTATAACCCCGACGAATTTTGAGGGCGAAATTCATTTTAAGGGGGGTAGAATGTAACACCCCGAGATTTTATGAAAAATATTCTTTTTAATTTCATTAATGTCTTGTGTTGTACGCTACACCAAAAGAAGCTTGCACAACACGTATCCTTGACTTGCCTTTCATTACAGGCAATCGTGACCTTCCTTGATAGCGTGTGTAGTACGCAATACCGAGTTTCACTAAACAACGATATGCTATTAAAATATTATTAAAACTACCCATTATGAATAGTAATAACCACTTTTTGAAATTTTTTTAATTTTATTTTTCAAAATGGACTTTATTTTTGGATTCAGAATATCGAAATTAGCCTAGGGTGAAATTTTGGTATTTTTCTGAAAACTTTCAATTTTTGATGAATAGTGAAACCACTAAGTGGTCGTTAAAAAACTGAATTTTTCATAAAACTTAATATTACGGCTTCTGTGAATGGAATTTCGAAAATCCGAGAGACAAGGTTAATATCAAGGACTAAAATGTGGTTCAATGAGATGAAAATAATTTTTGGTGAATAGTAACTTTTTACTTTTTTTACCGCGGTTAATAGTAAATAGGGTAACTAAGGGTAAATATGATATTACTATTACCCAAACACATGTAATAATTCTATTGGATAAGTGTAATTCGACCAAAAACAACCTTATGAATATAATATGACCATTTAGGTCCACTTGGATTAGATTATGACATTTAATATTATTTTATTTAATGAATAGTTAAAATAGTTAAAATCAAAGTTTAATAACTAAAATATTTTTAATAAGACTTTATACATAATATAAATTAGATTATAAATATTCATTAGAAAGCTAAAAAGATTTCCTACATAATGATATTTTATTTTTAATTTTTAGACTTTAAATAAATTAATTTATTTATGACACAACGATGATGTAGTAATTACCCTTTTAAGGAAATGTTAACATAATTGATGTTATAAATACCCAAATAAATGTAATTTGAGACTTTTTATGAATTACACTAATTTTATAGGTTACTATGAAATATTAGTGTCGATGTAATCAACTTTGTTTGAACATATAATTCTGTTATGACTTTCACAAAAATCATATATCAAATAGTGTCAAAATTGACACAAAATAGTTTTTAAATCAAATATTATATTATTAATTGTTATTTTATTCCTAAAAATCTAAGGTTCGTCTAAATGACTTAGATACGTATATATATATTAATAATAAACAATTTGGGGTTCGTTTGGCATGTTATAGTAAGTTTATTAACCATATAGTGTATGAAAACAAAAAGACACGGTAAAAGTTAAATTATTTAACTTAGAGTTAAATCTAATTGATAAGGTTAAAATAATAACCTAAACTTGTATAAATCCTATTGGTGGATAGGATTTAAACCCATCCCCACCTTATCCTATAAATAAATAAATTTGTAACTATTTAAAACCGAACTTGACTTTATAATAAAATAATATTTTTAGTTATTCCAAAGGTGCCCCTCTCCTCCCTTATAAAAGGGAACCTCCTCCCTCTCTTCCTCACACAACATTGAGCCTTCAAGATCGGCCAACCCCTGAAAAATTCTTCTCTCCACTTCCCTAGAAACATCCTAGAGGTTCTGGTCTTCCTCAAAGACCAATTTTAGTGCCCTAAAAGGAGGTCTCAAATAAGCACTTAAAAGAAGAGGTAATTTCCGTTACTGATTCTTTCAACATTATTTCTTCTTCCACTTCTTCTTCATAGGTTGTTTAATTATGAAGTAATAACATCAGTATCACTCATATACTGATATGTTATTATAAGTATGAAACAACTCTATTTCACCATCTATCCATCCTACTAAAAACAAAATCACCGCGCGTGCGTACGTACGGAATACCGTCTCCACGCCGTGGTGTAATCTATTTTTCCACCAACACCTTACATGGATGGGTATTATGGTGTAAATAATAACTATACATAGTTATTATAACATCATAATGATTCTGATATATTGTATCATCCACTCCAATTCAATTCAATAATTATGGAAATGATATCATCGCTCGTGCGTACGTATGGACTACCGTCTCCACGACGCGAGGAGATTCATTCTCCATGTTAACCATTTAAGAATGATTATAAAGTATATATAAGCTATAATAATGAAATTTATGACATTATAAAGCTACTGTATTTATGTATATATGTATGTCATCTACTTACTTCCATTCAAGATAATAAGGAAAGGAAAACAGCGTTCATGCATACGTACGGACTACCGTCTCCATGAACGGTGTGTTTCATTTCATTTATCTATCTATTATATATATATATATACTGAATATATATGATATATAAATCATGTTTTATATTCCTAAAGTAATTAAATCATGATATAAGTAATAATAATGTCAAGAACAACAAGTCCAAACACCTACGATAAATGAAACGATTTTACCCAAAACACTTCTTTAACATGGAATTTACAAAAGAACGGGTAATATAAAGTCATAAGTGAACCATATATGATATAATAACAATGAATATGATTCTGTAATAAGTTAAGGACATTATTTAAATCATTATACAGGAGGTTCGGATACGTACAAAGCATATCGGACATAAGGTAAGGGAAATATCACAATCTCACTTTTATCTGAGATTGTTTTTACTTTGGTAATTACTGGGGTGTATTTTATTATCCACATCCACGTTCCCTCAATATGTAATATTATTTCCATCCTTATACAATAGTTTATATCCAATTTTACCCTTCGGTGAGTTTTTTGTAAAAGATATGAGAGGAATCTTTTGTCGTTTTCGTATGAGGTACTTTTTTGACTTTTCCAACAAAAGTACGAGAAGAATGTTTTTTTTAACTTATACGGCATGAATGGATTTTTAAAACATTATTTACAAGAATATTCCTTTAAAAGTTTTCAAGTTTATTTTTAATCAACTTATTTTAGTTTATAATTGTATGACATATTAAGAAAGGAAATGTGTTTTTGAAGAAGAAAGGATATTTTCCTCAAGAATGGAGTTCAAGTGTTTTATCAAAATTATTTTCCATCTAAGATAACAAAGGGTTCTGTTTCAATCCATATTTTGACATTGATTTGACTATGTTGTGATGGAATTATGTTTATTAATTCCTTTATATTATATGAATGGTTTTATGATGTCATGTTGTTTAAGAATCCCATTTTTATTACATGGGTTATGCAATGATGTTTGATTTATGATTTTGTGGCACACATAATAATGGTATCATTTTAAAATGGGTGGGACCTATATCTCCCTCCAATGAATTGGGTAAAGATTTTATATCTCATGAGATAGACATGGCTGGAATGGTAGGTTATACCGGTTCAGTGAAACAGGACTGAAACGAGGGTTACTCGATTCAGAAAGGGACTTTGTCCACTGAGATACTCTTGGAAATGAGTCTTGACTAACAAGAAATGATTCTCTATGATTATGTGTGAATGCCACAAAGTTTCATGTTTTATGTTATGATTATTTTGATTACATTTCACTGCCATGATTTATCCCATGTTATGAAATTATGATCTCTTTGGCAGGTTAAGATTTCCAAAAGTTATGTGCTTATGTATATGATGTGATTGATATTTCTTTTGTTTACCCTTACTGAGCATTTGAGCGCACCCTTTTATGTTTTCTTTTCCCCAGGATATAAAGAAAGTTTTTAGGTATAATAAAAAGGAAGATCTTTATGGGAGATGTTGAAGATCTTTCACCAGGATTAGAGGATTATATTCCGAGTTTCCAAACACACTAAACTATTACGGTCCTTGTGTGTGTGTTTTTGTTATGTACTAAGTATTCCGCAAATGTAATGTAATTTCAATGTACGTCAAGCTTCGGGTCTCTACAAAGATAATTTGAATTCATGATATAACATTTCATTAAGAAGTTAATATAGGAAAACATAATCGAGTGGTGGAAATTGACATGTATCTCAAGGAAATAAAAAATTTAGTTGAAATTACCTTACATTAAGTCTTAACATTCTGTGTACACATTCAATCCTCTGATATAATAAATAAATGTTTATTATACCTCTAACGTATATATATATATTATTATATATACCAGTATAAATTATTTTATTATGAATTTACATTACCTATTTTTAACATTTTCATAATAATGTTATCTTTTAGGTAATAACAGGTTTGATTTTTGTATATGTTTTGACATATTATTCATGATTATTTTAATAGATCATTATTTTATTATTTTATTTCTATGAGAAATTATATTAGTATCATATTCATTCATTATATAGTAAGATATAATAATCTATATATTAATGAATATTAAATAGAATACTCAGTTTATGGAGATGGTAGGTCATATGTACACATGAATGTGGTCTCCATTTTCTTACCATATTATAAAATAAAGAAAAATAAATTATATTTATTTGATTTTATTTCTTTTATTGTTAATATTAAATATATTTTAAAAGAGTTTATTAAACACATCATTATTACATTCCTTGTAATGCATAAATGAAGCATATAACATTAGTAGGCGGTAGTCCACACATCCATAAATGATGTTATCATATTCATGAAAAATGGAAATATAATTTTATTTTTATATAATAATAACATTAATATATATTAAAAAAATTATATATATCATAAAAAAACATTAATTAAATCATTTCTTTCAACCCTGATATTTGGAACATGAAGAATGAAGGAAATCGGTTTGTGAGGGGGTAATTCACTATACACACTAACGATCATTGCATATCCCATTTAAAGGAAGTGTGAGAATGTGTAGAATTAAATGTCACTACAAAAACATCTCATTACATTGAGGACATTAAGGTTATTATGAAATATTAATATAAAAATTATTCAATGGGTTGAAGAATGAAACAAAACCAACAAGCATATTGATGAACGTTTCCTCTTCTTCAGGTGAATCCATTTGATTTTTGAACCATTTGGATTTGATGGTTTGATATATGCACAAAGGGATGATTTTATAAAGAATATTACGAATTTGAGATCTTATTTTTTAGGTTACAAGCAAGTTAATTGGATTATGAGGTGTGAAAAGTAATGGGGGTGAGTGCCTTTTTATAATTTAAGTGGAGTGTTATTCTTTTATATAAAAAATGGAAAACACTAATTATTGGTCTTTTATACAAAATATTCCTCCATTAATGGTAAATTTTCTATTAAATGTTGGATATAGTGGAAATTTTTTGATAATGGTTTTTTGAAGTGAATCTATTTTATTTGGACCATTAAAATATTGTTTAACCCTAATGTAATTATATTTTTACCTTAATCAATGTACTTAACATTAATTAAATTCATTGATTATTTTTTAATATTTCTATAATAACCATAATATTAATTATAAATTATGATTATTAAAAATATAAAATTAATTTTTTCAAATTATAATCTCAAAATTTGTAGAAATTTATTTAATATTTTTCATGCTGATGGGATGAGGTAATGAATTTTTAAAGTGAAAATGTATAATAGTTCACAAATCATATATATCATATTTCATTGTGAAATTAAAAATAATCATAATAATTGGATTAATGATTTTATTGTTGTGATAAATATACATTAAACATAAATAAAAATATAATTCTATGTTACTAAATTATTGGAATGGTCAGTTCAAAATTTAAATTTATTGTTTTGTAATATTCATCAAAAATGATACATATCAGAAAAAACTATCCTAGAGTAATTTTTTATTTTTTATTTTCAGAAATGATGTCTTTTAAAAAAATTATAGATTTAATTTTTTTAAAAATAATTCCTCTTTCTAAATAGAACAAAATGGTCTATTAGAAAAATATTTCTTTTTTCATACAATTAGATTTGTTCCGATTAAATTCCGATTAATCATAGTGAATGAATGTCAATGAAATTGGTCGAATTATAATATATAAATTTCATTGGTATCTACCACTAATATTTCTTAATTTAATTTATTATTATAAAATTCATTTACTGTCATACGAATAGCTTTTCAAACAATATCTTTCTTTATATTCAGTTTTTTTAATTTTCATTTATGAATATTTGATAACCAATGAATTAATTTTATATAGATGTATAAACCATATTATAAAAATATAGTTATCATGATTTGTTACTTTTAATCCAATGGCTAGTTAATAACTATAATAATATTTTTAGTAATATTATTAATAGAATATTATAATTTTCGAATACTATGTATTACATGTCCCAAAAGTTATCAAATGAAATCATAATTCTGTGTAACATAATACAAACATGGTGTTGTGTGTACCTAAATCTATTCTATGTGTTTTTTCTAGAACATTCTCTTCATGTTGTTCATAAAAATTATAAATAACATGGTTTTTTCCTATAAAACAACCTATATTCAATGTTGCGTGAAATAAAAAATGGAAAAGGGAATAAATTAAATCAAAAAAATGTACTTCACACTTGGGGTGTAACATTATACCGAATTAATATTAATTTATTCCAATAAATTACTCTATGTTTTCAATGGTTTAATACTTGGAGGATCATTTCCTAGTAACCCACATCATAAAAATTACTACTAAAAAATACATTAAAATAAGGGAATGTTGGAAACAGAACGATTACCCAATGTAACACATAACTATTGTTTTCACATAAAAGAACATAATTGGAGTGTGATTATATTTCAATGTATAAGAAAATTAATATTCAAGTTATGTTGGTTATTGATAGAAAAAATGGTTAGGAGAAATTATTTGATCACAAATCCATAAACCAATGAGGCTCGAATGTAAGAACACTAACCCCTGATTCATAGATTCAGTTCCTATCGTCCGTAAATTTGAATGAATAAAAGAAATTAATATCTTCATGGAACAAATAGTTTAACAGCATTGGAAAACTTGGTATATAAATAATAGTTTCATTATAAATTATAATGATGTAAAACATAGTAACTATATTTGAATCACCCTTAATCATATGGATTATCCTTGTAAATCATTCATAATATACAACTTCACATCCTAGGGAAAAATAAAACATAATAAAGGGGTGAGATCAGATGCTCAGTCATGGTTTGTAATACACTAGAATCATAAACAAAAATCATGGTGAATAACTAGAAGAAAACATTCCCTTAAAACATAATCTTGAGCATAGAATGGATGGACTTAAGTTATGGTTAACTAATTCCACAATAAAACATTACCATGGATTTTATAATATTCAAATAATCATATGAAAAATAAATTTCAAGATTCATAATAAATGAAACATATTATCAGACATCATAAATATATAGTCAATGATACAATCATGGAAACATAAATAATGGGTAAAACCCTAGTATAGTTTGTCTCACGAGACCTACCAATGAATCTAGGGCTATAGCAGGACCCACCAATCATGTACATATTCACGTGAATTACTCATATAAATCTTGTATAATCATAAATAAAAAAGAAATTTGAAATATAAATTACATTCCCTAATATATAAATATGATGAAAAACCATTCTATAAAGTATGGTAAATGGTATCAATATATCGTATCCATAGAAAAAATGATCATAAAACATTTAATAAAATATGATGGATGATAAAAATAATTGGAAAAACAAAATAAGGTATAAAATTCAATATATGTTTTTAAATATATTAAAATACTCTAATAAAATCATTAAGTAATTCTTTGGAGAAAAACACTTTTTTACTTTTCATTGAATAATTATTTTAGAAAAATGATCTGTATTTTTTAGTATTTTTGGAATAAAATATAAATGAAAGAATATATTTATTCATGACTCAATTTATTATTATAGGAAAATAAATTTTTCATCAAATAGATTATGGATTGTGCATGAAGATGGGTAATAAATCTAGATGTTCCCTATAATTAGGCTTGAATATCAAGAAGAAATGAGTTGGGAACCTTGTAAAATATTTATTCACCCATTAAAAAATGTTGAAATAATCGGGATATATGATTTTATAACATAGATATAATTTATAATAATTATGTAAAAATATAAATTAATTAAATTTCTATATAGAGTGAGAAAGAATAACCCAAATGAATATGGATGTTTCGGATTAAATCATGTACCTTTTGTCTGAATGTGTTCTTTTCATTTCCATAGAATCATTGAAAATTAAATTTAATCCATAAATTAAATAGTTAATAACTTTCTATAATTTTAATAAATTTTTTACAATTTCATTATGTTCATTTATGGCCTTTTCGATGAGTTATAAGCTACAATTGTATTTCTCTAGAACATTTTTTTCCATGGTTTACACGATCAGTATTATTGTATATGAGTATTGATGTTCATTTTGAATGTGTGTAACTCGCCATAATTTAATTTATATGATATTAATGAAAATACATATGATTAAATGGTTATATAATCCATTTTTTATATTGTATGTGGAGGATTCATTAGATAAAACATTAGTTATATACATTATGATTATTTTGGGGATTTATTATCATTATGAACTATTTCTGTTTCATGAATTAATATTATATATATAGTTGTTCTAGAACATTAAATTGGTTGTAATAAATATAATATATAATGGTTTTACAATAACAATATTTTCATTACCATACGTAAAAGAGAAATTAATGAGCGAATATATATCACCCACGATGGTTGTAAATTGGCACCTCACGATAGATGATTTCATTTTAAATATAAAATAATATGATATTGGATATTGAGGAAGGATATTACCTCAACATGATATAATTAATGTATATAGATGATACATTATTTATCTTGAACATGTGGATATTGGTGTAATGTATAGAATAATAAAAAAACGTGAAAAAAATTAAAAGGAACTAGAAGAGGATTTGACCTCTATAATAATCCTCCTTGAGAACCTCCTTATGATGATTGGTTTTGGTCTTTTATTAATTCTATGATCTCTCAAATGTAGGGGTGATGTTTTGGGATAGTATTGGGAAAAAATTTACAATTAACAAGGCCTAAAGGTTTGTGGAGAAGGTTTGGTGGTAAGTGTTATTTATAGTGGATGAGAGGGGTGATTTCACATTAATTTATTATTTTTCTCAATATAAGAAATAATGTTGATTATTGTGACTATATACAGAAATATGGGCATGTTATTTGAACCAATGGTTGTTAAAGTATCCAATAATCACTTATGAATCAATAAATCATGTAATTTTCATTTGTTGTAAATTTTCATGTTTTAATATTCACAGAAAATTCAAGAAATATAGAATAATCCAAAAAAACAGCCAAAATAATTTCAATGAGTAAATGTCTAAAATAAACTCCATTTTATGAAAATAAATATCTCTATTTTGGAAATTTAAATGTTTAATTAAACCAATCATTTACATGAGCTATACAGATTTTCAATTTATACCGGATTTTATAATAGTGCCAAATATTAACTAAGTTCTCATAAATGTTTTCAAAAACAATAAGGAAAAATGGTAATATTGTAAATAAAACTTATATAAATATATTCTATTTTAAATAAATTTATTATTTATAAAATATTAATTACATATTTATCATTATCAAAAATAACAACACATAATTTAACAATTTTTAAAAAATCAATTAAATTACACAATGAAATAATTATATGACAATTTCATTTATAAGGCTCCATAATTTTATTTATACTTTCAGGGGTTATGTTACAGTTAATTTATTTAATTTAATCTTCATATGGGTCATATTTATATTTCTATGTTTTGTTTTAATATTTCATTGTTATAAGTTCCTTTACATCTAAAAAATACAAGTTATTTCAATCATTATTAATTTCTGATGCTCGTATTGTGTTTTATGAGAGATTTTATGTGATCCATAATATATAAAAATAATAATGTAAATTTTATTGATTATATTATGGGAAATTACATTATCCCATCCTATAAAAAAGTTCATCCTCAAAGATTCTAGAATTCACCCCATAAAAAAATTGGGAAATTCTTTTTCATAAGAATATTCAGATCCCACATTTCCTCTTTATTATTTTTTGATTTTTTGAAATAACATTTACTATCTGGGTCGTCTGATTTCTCAAAACCTATTCTTTATTGTCTTGATTCCAGATAGGTGATCCTTAGTAAGATATGTCAGTTTTAAATTCTATTCATTCAGAAGTGAGTACATATGTTGGGTGTGGCATGTACTTCACTAACAAGGAGATGTGGAACACATTATGTACCTTAGAAAGGCTAAGTGGTATTTCCATATAATGATCTATATCTCTAATTCTCTGTATAATTTTAAAAGGGCCAATGTACATGTAGATTAGTTTCCCTTTATTCCCTAATCTTATAATTCCCTTCTATCGAGATACATTCATGAAAACATGGTACCCCTCTTGATATTCCAAATCCTTTTGTTTATTATCATCATATTTATTTTCCATAAATTGTTCTTATTTGATATGGGTTTTAATAGTCATTACCTTTTTGGTTGTTCCCTCCACAAGCTCTGGACCCACATGCTTCTATTCAACAACATCATCCCAACATGTTGGTGTACAACATCTCATTCCATTAAATTCTTCATATAGATCCCCTTCAATAATTGAACAGAAACTATTGTTGTAGTAAAACACTAGTAGAGGATAAAATTGTCCCACGTTACTTGAAATTTTGGTGATATTGATCTCAACATGTCATCTAATGTTATGACATGTCCTAAAAAGGCCTTTTCGTGACTACCCCAAGCCCGCCTCCAGTAGGCCAAGGGATGGTGACTATGACCGTTTAGGCATATCCCACAAATGGGGTGCATTATATTAATTACCTATTCTCACACACATTCACTTATCCATTCCAAAAATTCTAAAATGTAAAAACATAAATATAATTACTCTGGAAAACCAATAAGATCCCACAAAATAGTTTGACATGAAATATAGTAATGTAAACAGGGTATGAATAAAAGCCTATTAAAAATAGACTCTAAACAATACCAATAAAACATTGTTCTATTAATTCTCACATCATCCAGTCTACGAAATATAATTCACAAGTTCATGAAACTCTTCCCCATAAGACCATACCTGGTCCAACCTTAGGGAAATGGTTCTTGGACTACTGTCTGATGTTGTAATTCACTCCTCAAGTGTTTGGTCTTAAAAACCACAACTAGGTCACTCTCAACCTATGAGTCTATTAAAGAGGAAATTAACTTCACAAGAACTGACACATGAGGTTTAATTCCATGTAGGGGTGAGTAAAACAATACTCGATGGGACACCCCTAAAAACACCTGAAATACCAAAAAATGAAATAACATGAAGGAAATACCATGAAAGAAATTCCATGAAATAAATACCACGAAGGGAAGAAAAGTCAGCTCTAGATAGATGTATTTCAACAACACATCTAACTAGATTATCCATATATACTCAATCCAATACAAAAATTCTAGAGTTTTTCCATAACCAATTACCACCCACGAGATTTTTCAAAAAAGCATGCTCATTTTGGGATGACTCACCGCTCGAGCCAGGATATCATCAAAGACACTCATGAGAAGCTATATCTCATTTGGGTCCTACAAAAATTATAACACATTGGTCATGGGAGACTGTGATACCATAAATAGGGGATCTTTCTCAAAAACATAGAGGGATAACATGCATAATCCCTTGATACAACGGTAAATACCATATGTCTAATCTGGATCAATCATAATCATAGGGGATCGTTCCCAAACACCCATGGGGGATAAAACAGATCACACCCAGACACTATGGGGGATATCACATACCCTACTAATGTGGACCACTAGGTGTAGGATCAACACTCTACTCACAGAGGTTATGTGATTCCACATAATCCATTATTTTTTATAAAGGTTCACACTCTAGTCTCAAATATGGATATATGACTCTATCTGGGACTCAACCTATATAGGGGATTACAATCCATTGTTTTGGGTGTAAAAACACACTAAAACCTTGAGTAATGGACCAAGGGAACTCTCTCTCTCCCTAAAGTAGTGCAAGATAAAAGCACAACACAATATTTTAAATGGACCGTCTCATCTTTAGGGTCCAAATATCATGGCAAACTGGTCAAACAGATGCACCGTTTTAAATACATGGGGGTATGAATATTCTGAAAGGGACATTGGGCATGCAGACCAACCTGTCCTTCCATACTAGGTCTAAACTAGCCCACATGGCCTGACCCAACCCATTGGGTCCGAACTGGAACGCTGGGTCCGACCCTGCTCATTGGGTTTGTCACGACCTGCCAAGTCAGGCTAAATTGGGCTACTCCACCAATCCCGATCAACATAGGCCACTCTTCCTAACCAAATCCACCTAGTCCACTCTTCATTGGACACCTAACTTGGAATGTCTAGACTACACTGACTAGGCTCGCATCACCTGTCCCACTCTGACCTGGCTCGGGTCGCCTGGCCCACTAGTCCTCTATGTATACCATGTACATTAGTCATGTCACGTCCTGTGGACCTGCATATCTTGTGGACTCCAAACCACATGGAAATCTCTATAGCTCTCTTCCACTATCCAATTTTTCTCTCATGCATCTTCTTCCACCATCTCTAATCGTCACCACCTCGGGGTTCTAAATCTACCCACCATGCCTCGTTGGACCATCGTGCAGGACCAACATCATTGGTCCCCTTGAAAGACCATCAAGAGACCTATGATGCCTGAATATTGATATAATCATAGATATTGGCTCCATGTGTCCAAATCTACACATAACCACCCTCTTATCTTAGGTTTCCATCAATTTAGGGGGTCTTATAACATTCGGAGCCTCCCGCAATGTCGAACCATGGCCATGAGGGTCCAATTAGGAAGAACGCAAATAACGGGGTAGAGAAAATCATGAAGAATAAATGGAATAATTAACCATAGTCTTTTGTTCATATTTTCTCAATATTTTATCCTTATAATGATGAATGATGAACAATAATAATTCTGTTAATTTAATTATAATGATGATTTGTCTATCATTTTTTTCTCATTTCATTGATTTTTTTCATCTTAAATTAGTAATGGAATGTAAAATAATAAAAATGAATCCCTACGTTGAGTTTGGATTGATTGTTGAGGAAAATTTGATGTGTTGTTGTCATTGATGACATTCTCTAACTCTATTAGCATGATAATCCATGATCAACTTGGTCTGTCATCATTCACTTTAAAAACACTCCAACAGTTGTCTAAATCATCAGGGTTTGAAAGGAAAACCCTGTGGAAATACTATGATCCTACATTTAAAAGATAAATAGTCATTATGTCAAAATAAATTTTATTTTAATTATTTTATTCCAATTATGTCATGTATATGGGTTTCTATAGAAGACGCACACCGACCATGGTTAATTTACTCCATGGAATAACCCATATTAAAAACAAAATGGTTGTCTCGGATTTCCCATATGATTCACTATTCATGAGTTATTAGGATTTTAAAAATAAAATAATTTTATGTAATACTTTTTTTTACACTTGTGTCCTTGGTAACTTTTTTTAGAGATGACCTATACCATCCAATGTTGCATCGCTCCTAGTTTAATTCCACTATACTGAGAACAAATGTTCCCTCATATTTCTAATACAGGAACCCATTTAATTGTTATAACACTTATTTAGGAAGACCAGTGACACATGCTATTAAATTTTTTATATTTTCTAATGAATTGTTCTTAGCACACCAGGACTCATAATCCCACATCGTATTGGCCCCTAGTGTCAAAATCATTCCATAAAAATTATAAAACAATAAGTATAAAATTTGGGATATTAAATTCTCCCCACTTTAGGGATTTATTTCCATGATATACAAACCAAATGCTACAAAAAAATATGAGGGTACTTAGAATGATTGTATGCCTCCCACTCCCATGTGATATCCAGGTGATTCTTGTGATGCCACCAGACACAAACCAGTTTATTCAACTCCCAAAAGTTTTCCTCTCCTATCGATCATTGAACTCCACTGGGTACTCTGTATAAGTCTCACAATATTCAATTTTCAACTCACCCCAGTCAATTATGTGTGATGGGTTTTGCCTGTACCTCATCTACTGTGACATGTGGAATACAATGGGTACCTGCTCTAACTACAGAGGAAGATCCAAGTGGTACACCACCTTTCTAACTCTACATAGTGTCAGGAAAGGTCTGATTAACCATAGATATAACATAGTCGATGTCCAAATCCCCATCATCTGTGTTGAGGTGCGAACTAATGGAACATATGGTCTCCAAAATAAAATTCCAAAGGCCTCTATAAAATGGCATCATAAGACTTCTATTGAAACAATGTTTTTCTTTATCCACACCTAGATGATCATCGCCTTACTTTTTGTAGGTCGCACCAACTTCGGGCCCATGAGGGATGACTCTCCAGGGTACATCCTTTAAAGTTGTGTCCTATAGGGTATCCCTTATAAAGAATTGAATGTTTCTATACTGATAGTTGAATGGTATAAGTTTATCAATGTATAATCCAACAAAGAAAGTTTCTCCTAAAAACTATGGTCAAAATATAATATCCCAGACTGCATTATATCATCCATTACCTGAATGGTATGCTTAGTCTACTCTTCTATTTTGGGGTGAAAAGCTATTCTCAAGTGTAACTGTGTCCCAAAAGCCTCCTATAATCCCTTCCACAACAGTGATGTAATGTGTGCATCATGATCTGAAACTATCATTGATGGAACTCAATTGCGTCAATCTATATCCTAGAGGTATAGGTGTCCCATGCCCTCTACTGAAACCTAATTTCAGATAGCTACGAAGTGGGCTTTCTTGGTGAGTCGCTCAACAATCACCCAGATGGGATTGTGTCCCCTAGACATTAGTGGCAATACCATCATGAAGTCCATCGATATCCCATACCACTTCAAATTTGGAACCTCAACGGGTTAGTCTAAACTCGCTTGATCATGCTGCCCTACCTTCACTTACTGAATCATGAGGCATTGAGAGATGAAATCTGCAACTCCCTTTATTATTCTTGGAAACCAAAACTGTTGTTGGAGGTCCTGATCATAATTTTCCCACCTGGATATAAATCCAAATAGGATTTATTTAACTCTCAAAAAGCCGCCTCCTAAAACACCACTGGTAGATATATTCTCCCTCTAAAAAAATAAAATTATCCCCATATTTCAAATATCCAACAAGAACATGTATGGTGGAAAACTGAGCATGTAAGTTATCACATTATGTGTCCCCAATCTGGTTCTCCCTGATTCATTATTTAGGTGGATGGGTAACAACCATCAACTTTAGGTAAGATACACTATCTCTATACAAAAAGGATATATAAAACAAGGACAAGTACAATGAAACCTCATTTTGAAATATAAAAATAGATCTCATGCTAAGTTCATTTTCCACCATGTTCCCCTCCCTAGGTGTATAGATTGTCTAATGTTCATACTCCTAGAGGAACTCTAGCCATCATGTTTTTATCATGTTCATATCCTTATAAGATAAAATATACTTGAGTCTATTTTGATCTGAGTAGATGGAAAATCTCTCAACCATCTGGTAGTGTGACCACATATTTAATGTGAAGACTACCAATGAAAATTAATTATAATTGGTAATTTAATTCTACTCATGTTGTATCAACAATTTCGAACCATATCCAATCACATCTTTACCCTGCATTAGGAAACAACCAAGCTTGATCCCTAATGAATAATAGAAAACCACATACCTGACACTTTTGTTTAGAATTTTCAAGATGGGGGGTTCTCCTCAACCTCTACATATGGTACTTGTAAGAACCCAGACCTTCTTTTTTAGGTATGTTTTCTTTTTCTTGTCATTTTTTAGAGAAAGTGGAATTTTTTGAAATTTTATAAAGTACAATTCGTTTACTTTATGAGAACATGCCACGTACATGGTTACCGCAGGTAGCTGTGTGCTGGCTGTATCACGGCGAAGCACACATCCATGTGGGGGTGACCTGGAGGCCACCTAATACAGAGTACAAAAACATGAAGTACACGTCATGTACTTCAAATGTACACACTGTGTACTTTCTTTTTTTCATTAAACGCACCAAGGTCACGTCTAATCGACAGAAACACCCCCTTCTTTGTTTGTCTCGTCCAAGAGAGTCGTACGGCCACAGATCATCGACAATCCCCCGAGCGAGAAACCTTCCTCTGAATCAAACATTATCGGTTGAGTTGGAATCACATCGGTGAGTTATCTCTTCACCTAGAGCATCATCCCTTGTTTTCTACTCATTTAAGAGATTTCTTCAGTTGAATGTTTTAGATGTTTTTGTAGATCTATGATGTTCTTGGGTGATTCAAGGATTGAGGTTCATGTATAGCCATCTCCCATCACAGAGGTAGGTGGTTTGTGCCTTTCTGTTTAAAGTCCTTGAGGTTTTTGTAAAAATATTCCGAATACCCATGAACGGGGTATTGCGCGTCTACCTTTATTTCCCTATTGTTTTCCTAAATTACTTTTATTCTTGAGTATAGGTTATTGTTTGTGAATAGGGTTAATTTCTATGCTATATATGTGATTTCCATGCATGTTTTGCTTATTTTGATTGTTTGGTATAGTCTTCATGTTAGGTTGATGTATACTTTCCCATGACTTGTTATAGGATGGTGTGACTATTGTTCTAACATACTTATATGATGCATATTGCGAGCTAAGTAATTCTTGATGTTTTCTTTGGACGATACGCGGTACTATGCTTGCTGACTTATAGAGGGCCATGAGATCCTGTTGTAGTATACCATAGAGAGAATGGATGCTGAGGACTTCTCTGGAGTGTCTATTTTACTTATGATGTGAGACCACAAGGGAAATTGACGTTGAGTGATTCCTCATAGTGTCTTTAGTTTTTCGACATGGGCCATGGAGGGAATGAGACATAAGTTTTCCCTTGGAGTGCCTTTAGTTACTAATACGAGACTACAGAAGGAATTGACTGTGATTGCTTCCTAAGAGAGTATATGCTTAAGTTGATCCAGAGGGGTTTGACTGAGTGTACTGCCCACCGGGTGTCATGTAATTTTTAGGTGGGACTAGAGGGGATAGGCTGTGAGTACTTCCCAGAGGGTTACCTGTTTGTGTTTATCCACTTTCTTATGTTTCTATGTAGGACCATCGGGGATAGGTTGTGGGTACTTCCAAGAGGTTTAACTATTTGTGATTATCAACTTTGATTAGTTGACGTTGGATTTGTGAAACTATGTATTGTAACTTCTCAGTAATTTTTTGTTTATTGTATTTATTTACTTACTATATGCCATATATTCAATGACTATTAGGCATAAATCTTGTGGTGGTTGCCTACTAGGATTTATTCTCACACCCTCTTTAGGACATTCATTTGGGCCAAAACAGAATATATTGTTGCCGGTATTGATAAGGGAAATCACCCTTCTACTTCAGATAATTGATTTGTTCTGGAGCTGGAGAGCATGGGACCAAGCTATGGATTGGGATGCTGAATTTTTTTTACTTTCCTTCTTTTGTAAATAGGATTAGTACTATTTGTATTCCATCATTGTTATCTGTTTGGCTGATTTCCTAGACATATGTATCATGAATCATTTATATATATGTGTGTACTCCAGTTTATTATAGTTCAGTATTCTTCTATTTACTATTGTATGGGTTATTACTGATTTCCCTACAACTATTTTTTTTATTCCATTGTGTTACTCAGCCAATGGGGGCATAGTTTCCCCACTAAAAATCCCAAGTCCCACATTTCTAGTCGACAAACTCTGGCATTATGTGAAATGTGCTTGAGGCTATGTGACCAACTAGGTACGGGGCACTTATGGGTTGCTTCCAGAACCAAGAAGTTACAAAGTTGTATCAAAGGAATTTTTTCTCTTGAATTACTGTTTGGTGCCTTTAGCCAGGGAAAGGAAGGAATCGGTACATGGTACTAAGATGTGCCCAAGAGTAGCTGACCCGTGTTCAGCGAAAAGCCAATCTACCTCATGTATTGAAATCATTCTGGTTTTTCAAGTTTACGATTGCTTTGATTTTCACTATAGGGTAACTCGCATATTTTGTGCAATTACTGTTCTTGTTACTGAGGATATATTTATGTATAAACCCGATGCGATGAGGGTATTCCATTTCATGCATTATTTAGGCACTTGCTATAAATCACTTGTCGTGCATTCTGGGCGTTCCACATAGGGTTCATTAGCAATTGCATGTTGTTGTGATATATGTTGTGCTAGAGATGCCTGCTATTATGATATATTCCTTGATAGAATCCCTGCATCTTGAGAGGGTATTGAATTTGTGTATGGATTATTTGAATGAACGCCAGATTTTGTTTTTTATGGTGTTATGGTCCCTCATGAACCGGAACATGGGGGATCATGGCCTTTTTTCCTTGTTTATAACATGTATTAAATGCAATGATTTGATTTGTTGGGAGTATGGGTCCTCAGGGACCGAAATTTGTCACTTTGATGTTTGTTATATTGTTTTTCTAGGCTCTGGAGTAGTTTCTGAGGATTACTGTTTGGAATAACCTAGAATACATGCCAAGTAGTTTTGAATACACGTCATGTGTTCTTCTATTTAAGAAGAAACTATTTTTCTTAAGTACACTCCATGTACCACATGTACACATCGTGTAGTATCGAACAGTTTCAACGGTCATGTGGGAAGAGACACGGGATAGGGAAATCTTTTGGGGAACACACCGTGTAGTAGTTGTGCACGCCATATTCTATTGACCCTGTGTCCACCCCTATGACTAACGACATGGAGGGATAATCACATAATCTATACGAGCCTTTTCTGGATTGAACATGTTGTGTAGTATAATCCAGGTACCCAGAAGTGTCACTAAAAACACGGGTCGATGTTATCCTTCCTCATACACATCAAGTCTGCTTGGAACACACCGTGTAGTGTGAGCCTGTTGTCCGACTATGTCACTAACAACATAGGTTACTGAAGGTCTTCCAATACACATCATGTATATAACTAACACATCTTGTAGTCTTGGGATATGAGAACTGTGTGGATTAGCCTTGTAGAAGGTCTCAATTAGGGGAAGAGGATTCAAGTACACATCATGTGTTAGGACAAGACGCAGTGTGTTTGGGGTGTTACATGACCAGTTTTGGCAGAAGTACACTCCCATGTGAATGGATTAATGGGACAAGCTGTGTAGGGGTTATAAACACCATGTAGTCATGTTTTGGAAATCATGATCACTTTCTTCCTCCTGTGCCCTTCTTATGATTTTAGTTTTCAGTCCTCGATAAAAATGAACTATCTTGTGCATTTGACCTTGCAGAGTAATGTTGCTGAGACGTCCTCTGGTTGTAGGACAGTTGCAAGGTAGTGATCAGACACCGGATGTGGCTGATTGGGGATTACCTATAGATCCTTCTATTGTGCCTGTCTTCGCACCAGCCATTATACCAAACACAGTTGTTGATGCACAGTTTAGGGAAGGCTTTATCAGGATAATGTAGACCTTTCAAGGAGCACTGCCTCCTGCCCTGTCGATGGCAGAAAGGACGTGGGTCTTTCAGCAACAACATCCTCCCACATTCTGAGGGGATGGAGGACACCAGGCTGCAGAGTCAGGGCAAGAAGCTAGGATAATGATCTTTGAGAATCTAGATACGCCTCTAAAGAGGAGGGTCAAGCTCATTACCAATATGCTTTGAGACTCTACCATGAATTGGTGGGTTTTGATCTCATAGGTGGGACGCCAGCATGTTATGGTGTGGTATGTGTTTCAGCACATCTTCTTTGACTAATTCTATCTAGAGACTTTGAGGTCCAATCAAGCATGAGATTTTATAAGTCTTGAGTTGGGAACTCTTCCTATCATGAAGTATTCCTCTCGCATTACCAAGCTAAATCACTTCACACCTATTTCAAGAGGTTGTAAGTTATTACTTGCAAGGAAGTTCATGGATGTTCTAAGCCACAACATTCAATAGCAGGAGAAAATCTTTTTATTGAATTCTATCACTCTTATTGTCAACCATGTGCTGATCACAGAGTGCAATCTGAGAGGTTCTGGAGTTGTGAGCCAGGGCGTCTTGACATCTGGAGATACTATCCCTCCTACCGATAGTCGTAAGCGCTGGAGGGATTCATCGCGTGGAGATCCAAGGAGGTGAGATACTTCGTCTGGTAGTCAGGTGGTGTGCTACCAGTCCGGAAGGAGCGGGCATACGAGGACACATTGCTTGAGAGACCTACTGGAGTGTCGATCAAGTTGTAAGATGGGACATCTTCAGTGCTTCTATTTGATCTTTTCACCAGCAGTGGGTAACATGGGTTCTTCTATGACTCCTCATTCAAGAGCATCACCACTAGTTTCTCACCAGTCAGGAAACTATAGTTCTTCCTGCTATTCAGGATGAGGTGGAGGTCATGGCCATGGTAGCCAGTTGCCGGTTTTTCAGTGACTACAGGGTGGTAAGACATTTTTAGTGGAGCAGACCCAACAGAAGCAGGATCCCGAACCTTCTACCATTCGAGGTACGATCTTAGTTACCTCATTTTTAGCATCTACTCTTTTTAGTATAGGGGATTCCCATAGCCCTATATCTTTTGCGGTTATGGAGAGCCTTGGTCTTTAAATAATTTCTTCTGATCATATTTTGACACTAGACACTCCCTTGGGGAATATAACAACTAGTGTACATTAGTGCAAGGAGTTCCCTCTAGATTTCGGTGGGTGTCACTTATTATGGGGTCTCTATGTCTTAGTGATGACTGGTCATAATGTCATTCTCGGAATGGACCAGCTAGTTCGCTTCATGGCAGTCATCGACTGTTATTGTCACAGGATAAGTTTCATATAACCATAAGTTGCATATTTTCTTCACAAGGGTGAATGGGATGTCCAGGAGAGCAGAGCGGGACTCGAGCATCATGGGTTGGGAGGATTTACAGCCCATATTACTACTTTATATATGGATGACCAGGAGACTATATATTTTTACATTCCTATAGTGGTGGATAGTTTCAGAGATGTCTTTCAAGAGGACTTTCCAGGTTTGCCTCTGGTGCATGAGGTATACCTTTTTATTCGTCTCTTTCCCGGTGTGGCACTGTTGTCTATTCCTCCTCATAGGATAGCTACACTAGAGTTCCAAGTGCTCAAGAAGAAATTAGAGGAGTTGCAGGAAATGGGTTTCATCTGACCCAGTACTTCTCCTTGGGGTTTTCTGATCCTTTTTGTGATGAAGGAGGATGGTATCCTTTGTATTTTTTTGGACTATTTAATGTTGAACTAGATGACGGTCAAGAACCGAAATCCCATTCCTTGGATTGATGATCTATTTGATCAGCTTCGTGGAACCAGGGTGTTTCAAAGAGTCACATGAAGTTCAGTTACATCAGTTGCAAGTTAGACCATCTGATATACCTCTTACAACCTTTCAGAGCAGGTGTGGTCTATATGAGTATATGGTTATACCGTTGAGTCTCACGAATGCACCTGCAGTTTTGATGGCTCTAAAGAACCTAGTGTTCTATCCATACATGGATTCCCTTGTGGTTGTTTTCATAGAATATATCTTGGGGTAATATCACACTAGACAAGACCATGCCACAAACCTTGAGATCGTTTTGAGTACACTGGGAGAGCATCAGTTATATGCCAATCTCAAAAGGTTTCACTTTTGGATGGATTAGATTCACTTCTTAGGTCATGTTATCTCAGAGACAAAAGTATCAGTGGACCTAGAGAAAGTGAGAGTATTAGTTTCTTGGGAGCAGTTGAAGAACGTATTTGAGGTACAATGTTTTCTATGGATGGATGGATACTAAAAACACTTAATTAAGGTCTTTTCTCAGTTAACAGTGCCACTGACAGGCCAGACTAAGAAGGGTGCAAAGTCCTTGTGGTCAAATTCTTGTGAGTCATCCTTTCAGAAGCTGAAAGGGAGGTTGCCTTCAGCACTGATACTAGTCTTTCCAGAGCTAGGAATGAGCTATATCGTGTTTTGTGATGCATCATGTATTATACTGGGAGTTGTTCTTATGTAGGTGGAAGGATTCATTGCATACATGAATCGGCAATTGAGGCCACATGAGAGGAATTACCTGATGCACAATATTGAGTTATGAGCAGTTGTTTATGACTTATGTTGTTGGAGACACTAACTTTTTGGAGATCATTTTGTGGTTTTCACCGACCACAAGAGACTCAAGTACATATTCATTTAACATGATCTAAATTTGAGACAGTGAAGGTGGTTTGAGTACCTTCACTCTTTAGACTTTGAGCTTGCCTATATGCCTAGGAAAGGAAATACAGTGGCTGATGTGTTGAGCAGGACTCAGATACTGGCAGTTCATGAGTTCAGCAGGGAGTGGCAGTTTATGGATATGTTCTCTAAGATGCATTTGGAGGTGCACGATAGACAGGGGTAGACATTTCTTTCTTATGTAGTTGTTACCTCTACTCTTCTTGATCAAGTAAAAATAAGGTATCTATCGTATTCGGATGGCCTAGTCCTATAGAAGAGTGGGTCAGGAAAGGACCCTATTCCGGGATAGACCGTAAATGAGGATGAGATCATTCATTTCTAGGGGGCCATATGGGTGCCAGCATACATACACGTGGAGCTGATGCGGGGCTCTCATTCAGCATTGTGGGCAATTCATCCTGGTGTCACTAAGATTATCATGATCTACACCATCAGAATTGGTGGCCAGGTATGAAGAGAGACATTGCTAGTTTCTTCATGAGGTGTTCCACATGTTAGTAGGTGAAGGTGGAACATCATCAACGAGCAGGGATTTTACAATAGTTACCCATTCCTAAGTGGAAGTGGAATGATGTTGACATTGATTTTGTGATATGTTTACCGAGGTCTCCTTGAGGGAATGATTTTGTTTGGGTTGTCATCGACAGACTCACGAAGGTTGCTCACTTCTAGCCGATCAAGGAGACATTTAGTGTTGATGAGCTAGGATAGTTGTACATCAATGAGATTGTGGGTTATATGGAGTTCCACACTCCATTGTTTCATAAAAAGATTCACATTTTACTTCTCTAGTATGGAAGGGGCTTTAGAAGGGTATGGGTACATGAGTACTTTTAAGTAAAACTTATTGCCCACAGATAGATGGACAGTCCGAGCGTACGATTCAAGTGCTTGAAGACATGATCTATAAAAGCATCCTAGAATTTCAGAGGTTCTTGGGAGGAGCACTTACCACTTCTGGAGTTTTCCTACAACATTAGTATTCAAGAAACTATTTAGATGTAACCTTATGAGGATTTGTATAATAGGCCATGCCGATCACCCTTATGTTGGATGGAGGCAGCGGAGGCAGCTGTAGCTGGGAGCATGTCTAGTTTTGGAGACCACAGAGTAGATAGAGTTGATTCGAAATAAGATGGCTACTACAAAGTATCGAAAAATGTCTTATGCTGATCAGCGGAGATGACCTCTAGAGTTTGAGGTCGAGATTAGGTTTTCCTGTGTGTCACACTGAGGATGGGACACAAGAGGATTAGGAGACAGGGTAAGCTATCGCCAATGTACGTCAGGCTGTATAAGGTGATGGAGAGAGTTGGGATGATTTAATATCAGTTGTATTTACCTCCGAGGTATTGGGCTATGCATGACGTTTTCCACGTTTCTTAGCTTCAACGTTACTTCACAAACCTATCTCATGTTTTTCCATCCCTATGAAGTTGAGTTGCAAGTGAATGCATCTTTTGAGGAGAATCCTATCCTGATTGTTGATCACAGTACAATGGTTCTACATGGGAAGTATGTTTTTTTTTGTATGAGTGCTATGGAAGAAAAGGTGAGTATATGACTGGACTTGGGAGAGGGAGGTAGATGTATAATCGCAGTGGCTGGAGTTGTTCAGGGTTTCTTCATCTACACTGCCTTGCTAGGTAAAATCAGGGACAAATTTCTTTAAGGGGGGAAGTCTGTATGATCCCAGACATTAATTCTCAGGTTTTTTTTCCTTTTATGGTCATTTTTGAGAGAATGGGGAATTTATGGATATTTTATGAAGTACATGCCATGTACATTATGAGTACACACTGTGTACTCATTTTTTGCAGGTACCAGTGTGTTGGCAGTGTAGCGGCCATGCACACGGCCATGAGGGGGTGTGACTTATAGGCCGCCTAAATAATAGTACGGAAACTGCTAGTACATGTTGTGTACTTTAAATATACATGTTGTGTACTTTTTCTTTTTCTTTAAAATAATCAGGGTCACGTCTAATGAACAGAAACATCCCGCTTCTTGGTTCGTCTTGCCCAGGAGCATCGTACGACTATGGATCTTCAACGGGCCTCCGAGCGAGCATCAGTCCTCAAAATCAAACTTCGTTTGTTGCATTGGAATTGCATCAGTGAGTTCACTCCTCTCCTAGGGAATTTCCCCTTGTTTTCTCCTCTTTCAAGAGATTTATTCAGTTGAACATTTGAGACATTTTTGTAGACCTACGTTGTTATTAGGCGATTCAAGGATTTAGGTTCATGTATAAAAATCTCCCAACACCGAGGTAGGTGGTTTTTGCCATTCTGTTGAAAGTATTTGAGATTTATGTGCAAATTTTCCCAATACCCATGAACGGGGTATTGCACATTTACTGTTTTAGCCCTATTGTTTGCCTGCTTTTCATGTATGCTTGTGTAGATGTTATTGTATGTGAATAGGGTTAATTGCTAGGATTTGGATGTGCTTGCCCATGAATGTTTTTCCTATTTTTACTATTGTGTCTAGAATACCTGATTGGTTGTTGTTTACATTCCAATGCCTAGTTTTAGGATGGTGTGACTATTGTTCTAACATGATGATATGTTATAGACTGATATCCAAGTGGATCATGAGGTTTTCATTAGCTAATACACACTGTTATGCTTGCTTGAAATACATAGGGTCGTTAGAACCTAGTGTAGAAGACCATAGGGAGAATGGACATAGAGGGATTTTGTAGAGTGTTTGTTTTACTTACGATGAGAGACCACATGGGGAATTAACATTGAGTGCTTCCTCGGAGTGTTTGTTGTTCCTTGACATGGGCCACATAGGGAATGAAATTTAAGTGCTTTGCTAGAGACCCTTTAGTTACCAATACGAGACTATAGGAGGAATTGATGGTGAGTACTTCATCAGATAGTCTATGCTTAAGCTGATCCAAAGGGGATAGACTGTGTATACTACCTAGAGGTTTTCATATATTTTTTAGGTAGGACAAGAGGGGATTAAATGTAAGTACATCCCTGAGGGTTACCTATTTGTGTTTAGTCGCATGCTTTTGTTACTTGGTAGGACCATATGGGATAGGTTGTGGGTACTTCCCAGAGGGTTACCTGTTTGTGATTATCTACATTGATTAGATGTTGTTGGATATATGTAACTATGGATTTTTTTCTACTACGTACATCCTTGTTTACTGCATTTACTTACTTATAGCCTGTTATATATTCACCGACGGTTAGGCATAGATCTTGTTGTGGTTTCCTGCTGGGATTTAGTCTCACACCCTATTTGGGCCATGCTTTTGATCCCAAAAAAATTATATTGTTGCAATTATATATAAGGGAAAGCATCCTTCTACTTCAAATACTTGATTTGTTATGGAGATGGAGATAATGGGACCAAGCTATGGCTTGTGATGATGAGGAGTTTTTTACTTGCCTTCTTTTGTACTTTGGTTTGGTACTATTTTTATTCCATAATTGTGATTTGTTTGGATGCTTTCCTAGACATATGTATCATGAATCATTTATATATATGTCGTTGCTTCTATTTATTATATTTCAGTCTTCAACTATTTACTTTTTTATGGGTTTTTATTGCATTCCCTACTACTATTTGATTTAATTCCACTGTGTTACTCTTCCAATGAGGGAATAGATTCCCCACTATTACACCCAAGGCCCTCACTGCTAGCCAGAACCCTCTGGAATTCGGGAAAATGTGATTGAGGCCATGTGACCAACTGGGTATAGGGATCTTTTGGGTGGCTTCCGGAACCAGAACGTTATACTACTAAAAGAACTGTTGGCACTTCTCCATCCACACTAAAGGATACCCCATTGTGTCTAAAATGTGAAGGGTTATTCAACTATGGAGAATTCAAGAAAAAACCCTATGATAGTACCCTTACAATCCCATTAAACTCCGCACCTTGGTAACACACTTGGGTGGATCCCAAGCAAACACTTCCTCAGCCTTTTCTATATACACTGTAACTCCATCCTCCAAAATGACGTGTCTCAAAAAATGGACCTCTCGAATCTAAAACATTCACTTTAGTAGCTTCTTGTGATGTTGGTTCAATTGGTGTGTGTCCAGGATCAACCTTAAGCGTCTCATGTGCTCCTTATTGGATGACATGTACACTAGGATGTCAATAATGAAGACCACCATAAATTTGTCTAAGTATGTCTGAATGATATGGTTCATGACACCCATGAAAACTTTTGGGGCGTTATCCCTACCAAATGGCATCACGAAGTACTCATAGTGACCATAGAATAAACTAAAGCCCATATTTATTATATTTTCATCTTATACTCATAGCTGGTGATATCATCATTGGAGTCTAATCTCTAAGAACCACTACACCCCTTTAAACATAACAAAGAGGTCATCGGTCCTCATTAGTGGATACTTGTTCTATACGGTAACATGTTTCAAGAATTGTTAATCCATAAATAACCATAAGCTCATGTATGCCTTATTGGAATACAAAATTGGGGATTCTCGGGGTGAAACACTAGGGCTCACAAAGTCCTTCCTATGAAAAAAATTAAAATAATCCATCATCTTGTGATGATATAGAGGAGTCATATGATATATAGGTGTAGATATCAATGTATTCCTCAGATTTATATCAACGAATAGGTCTATATCCCTATGAGGAGGTAATTCAGGAACATCATCAAGAAATACGTCCTTAGACTACAACACTATTGGAAACTGAGGACTCATATCATCTAATTCACTAAGGTTGAGGATATCAAACTAATATTTAATCATTTTTACCATTCTATGTGTTAAAATATCCTAATTTATATGGGTTTCATTTCTCTAAAAAATAAATAACTCATTCCATCATTACGGACATGAATCACTCTTCACCTAAATTAGCCAATCTAAGCAGGAAATGATGATAACCAATCTATACCCAGAATGATGATGAAAGGCCTCGATGCCACTACCATGATATCCCAACATGAGCTCTCACATCCAAGAGTCAGGTCAGACCATCGGAACTAACATTTTATCATCATATCTTTCTAGTATGAGTCTCTAATCGTAAGGTTCCACTTAATGGTTTAATCCGAATCTATGAGTCCCAAAAAAATTATTGAAATAATGTACTGAATACCACCCATGTCTATAAAAACTACAACTATGATTGAAAACCCCAGATCATGCATTGAATAATTCATAGAGCATGGAGGTAAAAAGACTACATGCCATATAGATGTCTTGTCTTTTCGAACCATCTCCCTGATCTTGGTGTGGACCACAAGGGGTGGTTGTTGTAATGGGTGTTACCTCAAACCGCCTTTTTCTCCCCTTCCTAATCATCTTCTATGTCTATTTCCCAATAGATCACCTTGCTTCGATCTCATCCTATGGTCTGGTGGTTCTTCGGATATCCCCCATTAACTAGTTTGATAGGTCATGCAATATCATTCTAGATTCCCCTGACAGCTATAGCTATAACACTGCCTACCCTCGTCTAGCTCGAGCCTCCTTGGTATCATCGCACCGATGAACATGTACCATGGGATCATCCCCTAAAGTGAGTATCCAAATTGGATCCCTATGACTGCCATCAGCTTCTTACATTCAAGGAATTGGCCACATGGATCCCACTCGTATCTCCCACTTCTGGTGTCCACACTTCTAGAAAACTCTCCACTAGCAGGGTTGTCTCAAGTACCCGAGCAAAAGTATGAATGTTAAGGGATAACAATGATGTATGTATGTCTTCGTGTAATCCTGGAGAAAAGGTATAATCCCTAATAAAACATGTCATGTTCCATATCCATGTAGTAGAATAAATGATCAATAAACCTTAAAAAATACTCTGCCATGGTCATAGTGCCCTGCTACAGATACAGATGTTCTTGTATTTGGACCAATCACAACATAGACAGATAGAACTTTTCCCTGAAGGGATGCTGGTAGTCAGTCTATGAGATAGTTCTCTTGTTATGAGACGGTTCCACCATACACCAATATCACCTCAAAAAGTTCCGAGGAAGTCTTGTGGTGAGGATTTCCGTATATTCGTCACATGTCCTCATAAGATTGAAATCACTGGATATTGACTCTATCGAAACATCTACCATTTGGGGGTCTATATGAGAAAGTAACCTAGGATGTCACTACCTTTGAAACTCATGCAACACAATCATCCTGTCTGTATCCTCAACTTCGAGTGATGGTAGTAGATGATGCTCGACGATTTGTGGTATAGTTGGTAAACCACCCAGATGTTATATCACTGGTACATGGAACTATACCAACACCTCATCACTAGGTAGATTATCCTCATGATCACATAATGTAATCTTGGTTGTATGACTTTTTGGAGGCATCATGAAATAATAATATGTATACCATGGTAAATTGAGTATGTCTGGAGACCTGAATCACGATGGATATTAAAAAAATAACCATTCTTATATGATGCATGTACAATTATTTTTCCTTTTAACTAGTGTTTTCAAGTATTGAGTCGAATTAAAGGTTTTTAGAGTCCTTCTCTATGGATGACAAAACAACACTAGATACCCTATCCTAAAAGATAAACACAAACACTTGAAATTGTTTCCCCAAAAAATCTAATAGAATCTTGATCCTATGGTAGAACTAACCTCCTTTGATACAAATCTATCATGACCTTTCCAGGAGGGGACCATGTCAAGGATACCCCATTCTCATCTTGAATAGGCTAGGGGCTGGTGATTAGCACTATGTAGGCATATCTCATAAATGGGAGGCATTAGCCTATGTACATATATGCACACACACACACACACACTTCTCCAAGCCATAAATGCTAAAATGTAGAAACCCTGCTTAAACAATGCATGAAAAACAATATGATCCCACAAAAGAGTATGATAGTAAGTACAATAATTTAAATTGGTCCACAATAAAAGACCACCAAAAAATATATATACAAAAGAAAAAAATGGTAAAGTATTATATGTGTCTTCCCAGTCTAAGAAACTGAATACAAATGTTCATAAAACTAATAATTAGAAAATCGTACCTGGTCCAACCTACGAGAAATGGTATTGGGACTACTATATGAATTAGAATGATCCCACCTCATCTATATAGACTCACAATTAATTTATAAAACATGCTCCACCTAGGACTCGATCAAAGGGGTGATCATCAGCACATGACATGACACGTGTGAGAAATGACCATGTAGGGGTGAGTAAAACAATACTTTGCAAGACACCCCGAAACTACAAATAAAATACCATTATGGAAATATTAGGAAAAAAATAAATAAATTAAATACCATGATGGAAATACCATGAAGGGAAAAAAATTCATCTCCATAAATGTATATATGAACAACACATATAACCAGATTATCTAGAAATAATTTGTCCATGACGCGATGTCTAGGTGTAACTCACAACCAATTACCATCCATACGATTTTACTCAAAGATCTCTCATTCTTTGAGATCTCACTCCCCGAGCTAGGATATCATCGAAGGTGATCATGAAGAGGTCTAACTCGTTTGGGTTCGTTGAAAATAAAAAGTTATTGGCCAAGAAATATCATGATAATATAGAGAGGGGATCACGCCCAACCACACTATGGGATCACATAGATTACACCCCAATACACTTTGGGACACCACCTACCCAATATAGATCAATTCACCACACTAGGGATCACACATGGAAACCATTGGGGATACCACAGATCATTCCCAAATAGTATTGGGGATACCACATACCATACTGATGTGGCCAACTATGTAGATGATCAACACCCTGCTCACAGATGTTACATGATTCCATAGTCTTCACTAGGGGTGATATAGTATCGCACTCCAGTCTCTAGGATGGATGCCTAACTCTATCCGTGATTCATCCCCTAGAGTTTATTACAATTTATTGATGTGGATTTATTACCATAATGAACCATCATAGAATGGACTACGGGAAGTCCCTAACCCTATACTAGTACAAGGAAAAACTCACCACAATATTCCAAACTGAACCTCTCACTACCATGAGTGAAAACACCATATATGGCTTTAAAAAAAGACACATAGATTTAATTTAATGGGGTTTTATGTTTTTGAAGGTGGTCACTAGGCTCAAGGACCAACCCAACCCATCCTATCACATATAACTAGACCCGTTGGGTTTGACTCGACCAGCTGGGTCCGACCAGGCCTATTAGGTCCATTTAGGCATGCTCTGTCTGGCCCACTCCACCTAGCCCATATGACCTTATTTAACCTATCATGATGTCCTATAGAGAACTAGACCTTGCTACCTGGTCTGCTATCCCTCCAAATTCATTCCGTCCCACAGACCTACCACATGTTGAAGACCCATTTCATCTTGCAGCCTTTGAACAACGTGGCCACCACCGCCTTCTCTTGTACCGCCACCCCGGGCTGCCAAAACCAAAACTGCCACCTTTCCTTACCGAACTACCACACCAAACTTGTGCATGTGGTCCCTTCCACGGACTACCAATACACCTCTAATCCTAATATATTTAAATAGTCGTATATTTGGGTAGCTCAAGTCATGATCTACACATATCCAACCTCTTCTGTCAGTTTTCCTCGCATATGGGGGGTCTAATCATTTTCAGAGTCGCATGTAATGTAATTATGTGTCCCCGGGTATCCAATCGCGAGGAAAATGAAGAAAGGTGAAGGAAAAATCATGAAGAATAACTATAGGGAAAATCATCATCCTTTTATTCATTTCATTCTTAATCAATTCTTGTTAGAATAAAGAATGAATACAATTCCTTAAATTTAATTATAATGGAAATTCACGTATCAATTTTTGTTCTTTGGATTGATCTGAGTTCATTATAGATTATGAATGGGATACAAAATAATAAAATAGGAATCTTTCCTACATTTCAGATCTATTGTTGAATAAGAAATGGTTTTTTGTCGTTGTTGATAATATCCTCAAACTCTATTAGCGCGAGGATCCACAATCTTCTCGATTCGTCATCATTCAAAGGGAAAAATCTCAAATGGTAATCTAAATCTACATGGTTTGATCATCTAACCATTAATAAATTTTTTAAATATAAAATTTAAGTAGAAACAATCATTGCATAAATATTATTTTTATTTAAATTATTAAATGAAAATTACATCCTCTCTAATTATTCCCACAGAATACATGTGACAACTAAGGTTAAGTCACAAATAGGGAAAACCCCACATTATTAACTACACAGTGGTCTAATATTTCCGATTAGAGTCAAATTTCTGAAAATATACTAATTTTAAAATTAAAATATTTTTATTAAAATATTTTTTTACCGTTACATCTTTGGTGAAATTTTTCTATAGATCACTTGTGCTGATCGAAGCCAGGTCGCACGAGGGGTAAATCCACCATTTTGATGTCAACATATCTATCTTATTTATAATATAAAAACCCTTTTATGTTTCATTCCACATTTTCTGTAAACCATGAGTGTGTGTTATTAAAAGTTTAATATTTTTCAAACAATTTTTTTGGGGATACCGGGCCTTGGAATCACATGTTGTCTATGTGCCTAGACTAGAAATCTTTCCATATAATTTATAAATATAATACATGTAAAATATAATTAATTTTAACTAAGGTTTGGATTGACATATCTAAATTCCCATCTATTATATGGGGATAAGAAGTACTCAAATAATGCTCTGTCCTTAATTCCTTATGATCAATTTTCTAGAATTTCTATTTAAATCTAGGATCCTGATCAGACACAATTGAATGTGGTTCTCCCTAATATCTTACATTCATATTAATATATATAAATTCAATGATATGTACTGGAAAATCCTCCCATATATTGAGAAAATGTGCAGATTTGGTAACTCAATCTACAATCACCAATATTGCCTCATTCATTCTTTGGCTTTTTTGTAATACTATGAAACAATTCATAGTGATTGAATCCCATTTCCATATAGGAATAAGAAGAGTATAAATGAAACATTTAGGATGGATTCTTTCATCCTTCACTTATTGATAGAATAAAAATCTTGATACATAATCAACAATTTCCCACATCATTTTATAGAATAATAAATACTCCCTCATGACTCTAAATATCATAGTTCAACTAGGGTGTATAGATAAATTTGAATTGTGGGAATCATCTATGAAATCATTTTTTTATCACGAGTATATAGGGAACGGCTATCCTCCTCCAAAATTTAATAATTCCATCCTCTCACATGATGTCTACTAATATCCCACCATACATAGCTTTAATTTACATTTGATGATTCATGTCATCACACTAAGATATTTTACTTACATCAAAAAAAAATTGGTTGGTAAAAAAGTTGAAAAAGAATTGATATTTCACCTTCCATGATAATTATCATATACATCTTTTCTATATCCATTTACATAGGATCTTTATTAACCTTTTTTTTCAAAACACTATAATTTTCTCTACTTAAACCATTTTCTACATTATTTTCCATTCTTGGGTGATTTTGAATTGAGAACTATTAATCCTTGATTAGCTCAAGCCATCACCATTTCCTCATGTTGAGTTCATTCTATGACCTTATATATTTAAATCATGTATGATCCATATATATCTCACATATTTCATCATAAATAAATTTTCACCATATCATCAGTGAAAATATTAGAGTTTCTAACTCAAAATAATGAGTTACCGAGTTATATTCAATAGTTTCTAACTTACATTATGCATAGTCAAAAACTCATTCATTCTGCATAATCACATATCCATGTACTTTCGTTGATGCATCACTATAAATCACAAACCCACCACTTCCATATGGTTGAGTCAATATCAGTGCATTACTCAATATCATATTTAATTCATCAAAACATTATTCACATTCTTTTTTCCTATGAACTTAAACCCATTAAGAGTATGTTAGGTTAACATGTTAGCTAATTGGTATAAGTTCTGAATGAAACACTAATAATAACCTTTTATAATACAAAAATTTATAATTTAGTTATGTTAATTGGTGTAGCCCATTCCTGAACTACCTTTGTCTTCTTAATATCAACTAGATTCCATATTTAGAGAAACTTTTAACATCAATAAAATTATTGTATTCAAAATTCACACATGTTAAACATACCATATAATTCATTTCTTCTAAAAATGTTCATAAAAATGCACAAGGGATTCTCATTATCTTATTAAATTTTGGATTTTACCAAGATATCATCACTAAATACCACAAAAATTTCATCAAGATATTCCTTGAAAACTCAATTAATAAGACCTATTAAAATAGATGGTTCATTATTAATTATAGATAGAATTACTATAAACTCATAATTTATATACATGGTTCGAAATTCTGTCTTTGGAATATATTCCTTGATTACGTGAAATTTATTATATTCAGATAAAAGATCAATCTTTGAAAATATTTGTCTCCTTGAAAATGATCTAATGAATTATCATTTCAAGGCATAAGATACATTTTCATTATCATAATAACACTGATCTACATGTAGTAAATTTATGCCCTCATAGATCCATCTTTATTATTTACTAAAAAGAATAGGATCTCCCTATGGGAAACACTAGGTGAATAAACAAGTAATTACTCAACTCCTCTAGTTTTTTCTTCAACACCAATAATTCCACAGTGCCCATTCATTAAATAGTGTTTGATATAGGCCTCAAAAAAATAATTAAATCAATATAAAAGTCAATTTACTACTCCAATATATTTCTAGGTAAATCATATAGAAATACATCATTGTTTTCTTGAACAACAGATACATACCCAATTTAAATATTTTATTCCTCATCAATGTATATCTCATTATCTTCCTAAGAAAAAGAATCGTGTATAGATACCAAGGGTGGATCTATATAATTATTTGATAGTGAGCTTTCTTCTATATAGATAAGGGACTTTATATCATTGTAAATACTTGTAACTTCCCACTGCTTGTAATATATATTCACATCATAGTTTGAAACCCAATTCATAGAGAGTAATATATCAAAAATCAATCATGGGTATGATGATAACGTCCGAAAATAAAGAATTTGTTTTTGTCCTAAATGGAAAAGATAGAAACATCTTTTATGAAATGATACTTCCCTTACTAGTGTCGATTGAAATATTTTTTATTAAATAAAAATGGAATTGTAAAATTTTAATGGAAAAAATTAATGATATAAAAAATGAGATTATTTATAATCAAATATAGTATTTCCATGTTTGAGGAAACGATTAATGTAACATCCACTAAATCATTAGGAACTTCAACCTCTGCAATAATGATAACTTATACTTAGACTATCTCCATTATCCTTCTATGTGTAATGTTTCTGTGGCACATTACACAATCATTTTCATAATATCCAATATCATTTCAATTGTAAACTTGAATATTGATATATTATTTCTTTCCCTTTAAATCACAGGATTCGTTGATTTCTATTCACACCTGGGACAAACACTCATACCCTTCAGGCAAGTACTGAGGTGTTTCATCTCACAATTTTCACAGGAAGGAAAATCAACTCTTCCCATATTCCCCTTATACTTATTTCCATTTACAGAGTGTCCAAAAGTTATCTTACTCTCTATATTTACATTGATATTTTTTTATTTAGATAATTATTTTTCCATCTTGATATTACATGAGACTATATATTCATACAATAATAAATATGGGGGTACTAGTTTCCATTGTAGGAATGGTTTTAAACCATAAATGAATCGATCAATATTACTCGTAAAATTATATATGTAGTATGTGTCTTGGATTTCTAACCTCGTAAATATAAATTCATAAATGTCAACATTGTTACCCATTTTTCCTCATATTCAATAATTTCATTTCCATATCTACTCATTATTCATTAGGAAAATAATTTTTCGATAAAATTTCCTTAAAATATCTCTATTCCATATTTTTAATTAATTATTACCCTTTTGTGATTTAAATTAGTCACCAACATGGATTCTAATATCCCTATATTTGATAAATTGACATGACCACCTTCTCCCTTTCTTTCCCAAATCATGAAATATATTTTCTTACAAAATAATCCAATACTAAGCTACAAATGGGTTTTTAGTCCCATTGAATGATCAGGGATGTCGTCTAATAAAAAAAAATTATATTTCCTATAAAAAATTTCAATCAAGATGCTCTGTATTGATATTGATATTGTTCATAACCATATTTATTTGTCCCAGTATAGTAATATGTTTCCCAAGACTAGTTGCACCTCCAATACAGACATCGTTATCTTTCATAACATGGAAATCCCTACATGGGATATGTGTATTGATAAGGATTCAATTTCATCCACTAATCTACATTTTTAAATAATGGTATGAACTTGATAAGGTTTTGAATCATAATTTATAATATCAAACTAGAAAAATACTTGACATGAATTGGTTTTTTATGCATAGTTTTTCTTTATAAACATAACCATGGTTTCTTTGGGGAAATATTTAATTTTAAATCACTCATACTATTTCGTAATGAAATCAAGACTTATGCTAAGCATGTCTCCTAAGAGTGTTAATCCAGAATCATAGTAAGCCTTGTTGTCAGGTACCACATTAACCTAAGTTCGGATTGGGACACCTTTTCATAGTTGTTACCCCTAAGTAAATCTATGCAAGATCCATTTTCACATGTAGTACACAAATAGGGATGTATTTTTTAGATGATCCAGATAAAATTTAATGCCCAAAAATTCTATGTTGTTATTCCATTATTATCCTAAAATTATATCTTAGGGATATAATCCCTGATATATTTTTTATCTACATCTATTTTCCAAGGATTCTACTAATCTTCATTGAATACGAACTGTAAGGACCCCAATCCAATTTATTTGGACCATATTCCCTAGTTCATTATACTCATATGATTACAAAAATATATTATCCCAAAATAATGAATTGTTTATTAGAACTACAAAACATGGTACATAGAAATATTATCATTACAACATGAAGTGAAGTACCACATAGAAACTATATTGGAAACACTAATAAACTTCTTTACTATCCTTGCATATCATTCATAATACAAATCATTGAAAACTGGGGAAAAATAAAACATAAAGATGTGGTGATCTCAGATGCTCAGTAATGATAATTAATAATGTGGTAATATAAATATAAATCACAGTGAATAACTAAAATTATACATGCCATTTAAACATTATCATGGGCATAAAATGGTGGGAATTAAATGATGATTAAATAAGTCCATAAAAATTTACAATTGAAATTATATTAGTTAAAAATTCACATGGACAATCAATTTCTTGTTTTATAATTAAGGAATACAAAATCTTGGACACCATAAATATTTCCTCCAGGACTCATCAAAGACACCACATATAATGAGTAAATACCCAATCTAGTTTTTCTCATGAGAACTACCGAATCATCGAGGGGCTATAGTGGACCCCACATGTCACTTACTATTTCTAATTAATTATTAATATTATTTGTAATAAACATAAAAACATATACATATAATAATTTTCCCAATATATAATCATGATCACTAACCACTCTGTGTAGTATGGTGAATGGGATCAATATAGAATATCCATATTGAAACTGACCATAAACCATTTAATAAAATATGCTAGACAATAAACATAAGAGATAATACTCAATAAAAAATAACATTCAACATAATTTTTAAAATAGATGAAAATACTCTTATAAAATCATCAAGAAATTATTGAGATAAATACCCTTTATACTTTTCAAAGAAGCGTTCTTTTGAGAAAATAATTTGCATTTTTCGGGAATGTTTAGATAAAACTATAAATGAAATGAATATATTTTTTTTACAGATAGAATTTGTTATTTTTTGTAAATTAAAATTTACATAAAACATATTATGGATGTTATCTGAAAATGATTAAGAAATAAATATGTTCCCTTTAATTGGGCATGTGTGACAGAAGAAATTAGATGGTAACCATGTAAAACATTTATTCCCCAATAAAAAATGCTCAAATAATATAGATGTATGTTTTAGGAACATATATATATTCATTTATATATATTATTATATTAAATTAATTATTAATTACATTTGTTTTGTAGAGGGAGAAAGTATAACCAAAATAAAAATGGAGATTCAGAAAAAAAAACCATACCTTAGGTCAGAATGTGTTATATACATGACCATTGAAACCTAGAAAATAAAATTATATCCATTAACTAATTAATTAATTACATTATCTACATTTCTTTTATTTATTATAATTTTATAATTTTCAATTATTCCCTTTTTTTTGAGTTGTGATATACAATTTTTTTTCTTGGGAAAAATCATTACCTTGGGTTTCATGATCAGTATAATTTTATGTGAGTCAGGAAGTTCATGTAGAATGGGTATAATTATTCATAATTAAATTCATATGATATTAATTAAATTAAAAAATTTTATATGTTTATATAATTCATTTTTTTATAAGGTATTAGTTTGAACAATAATATAATACATTAGTGATAATCATTTAAATAATTTTGGCATTGTTTGATCATTATGAAATAGTTTTGTTGCATGAATTTATATTATCTACATTTATTGGGTCAATAACCTTAAATTGGTTAAAATAAATATATTATAGAATTTTTTAACAAAAAAAAAATTAAATACTAACTTTTGAAGATAAATTGATGAATGAAAATTACTCATCCACGAATATTGTAAATCAGCACCTCATTAAAAATGATTTCATTTTTAATATAAAAGAGATATAGAAATAATTTTTAAGATTTATAATCCATTAACAATATATAAATATTTTATATAGATGATACTATAGTTATAATAATAATTTGGAAATATTAGGTTATTAGAGAATAATCAAACAAGTTAACTTGAAAAGAAATTACAAGGGAATGGAAGAGGATTTTACCTCTTAAATACACATCCCTCGGAACCACCTTAAGGGGGTTGATTTGGGTATTTTATTATTAAAACAATATCGAGGATTTGGGGGAGTCATTTGGAGTGTATTAGGTAGAAATTAAACATGGTTCAAGGATTATTTGTTTGTAGAAATAGAGGGGGTGGTTTATATAATTGAAGAGTGGGGTGATTTTTCATTGTTATATTCATTATTTTTTTAATTTCATCAAGATAATAAATAGTGTTGATTATTGGGAATAAATATAGTAAAATTTGAATTTTAGTTCAAACCAAGGGTTCTTACATCATCAAAACATCATCATTGTTTCAATAAATCATTAATTTATCATTTATAATAAATTATTGTATTTTAAAATTCACCAAAAATTAAAGTATTTTAGAAAAATCAACAACTATAACCCAAAATATTTTTAAACACGTATTATTAAATAATGTATTATATTTTATGATATTAATTTTCTCAGAAAGATAAATTAAATTCTTTAATTTAAAACATCATTTACTCAGAAAATAAGGATTTTAAATCTATAAATGATTTTATAACAATTTCAAAAAAAAACTAATGTCTCAAAAAATTATCCTAAAATAATATGAAAACAAAATGTTAACTTATAAATTCATTTTATATAATTAAATATTCTTTAAAATCATTTTTTTATTTATAAAATTTTAATTAAATATTTATGACTTCTTAATATAACAACACTTTATTTGATAATTTTTAAAATATTCATTTAATTTAACTATGATATGTTTCTATAATATATTCATTTATAATGTGAACAAATTTTTTTTAAACTTTTATATGTTTTGTATTATTCATTAGTCTTATTTACTCTTCATATGGGTCATATTACTGTTCATATTATCAATTACTATTTCATCATCATTTATTTTTTACCATCAAGAAATACATATTATTTCATTAATTCCACAATTATGATATTGGAATTGTGTTATATTTGAGATATTATGAGATGTATACTATATAAACATAAGAATTGAAGTTTCCGTGATAGAGGCATGGGTAGTTACATTTAAAATGATGATTTATATCCTAAAAATGATGATAATAAATAAAAATTTATCTTAATGTTTTATAATTTTTTCAAGAATATAGTTACTTGATTTCATTACATTTCATATAAAAATCACACCCTTTGGTTATTCCTTGAATAATTTCCCACTTAAACACTTACTATAAAAATGGAGGATACTTTTTTACGCCCAAAGTGCATATAAATAGTACGATCCATTTTGGGTGATATTTTTTCATATGTATTTAATGAAAAACATAGAAAAATGGTTAGAAAATAGTTTCCAATATGAATAAATAATCATACGGTGTGACAATACATTAATATCTAAAACCAAATTCTATTTTTAACATAAACCATTTTATAAATGGTGAACCATGAAACACATTCAAAATATGTAAATACAATAAATTATAACAAATGACGCTGAATTTATACAATGATTCATAGTATTGATCCAAAATATATTATAAATTATCTCTTGATTTTCACATACCGATCTTGTCAATGCATCAGTTATAAAGTCTCTTAAAAAATGTGAATAACTTGAATAACCATAACAGTTTACTAAAACCATGTATGATTTCTTATTCAAATTATGATGTGATATATTCCTTAAATAAAAAATTTTGCAAAAAAAATCCATGATAACATATAATACTTTTTTAAAAAGTCAATAATCATCTTCATGGTAATTAGTACTATCATATTTACATTATCCATATTAGTCATCTCATTATCCAGGATAAATACATTTTTTTCAAAAACATTTGGAACCCATTAACGATTTCCTTAACTTATTCAAAATATCATCTTTCCATTAAATCACCATTAAAGGTCATAAAAACTATCCAATATATTTTTCAAATTCCATAATTAAAAAAATCATGATTCATATTATTTTATTATTATATTATTATACATAAAGACTTCAATAATCCAACACCATTCTTAAGATAATACTTAGGATTCATTGTCATAATCGTTAACACCAGTTTCCTGGAATATAAAATATTATTAATGTCACAAGGTTATTAGACCTTAATTTAATCATGCTTTATACATTTAATGTAAAAAATATTGTTAGCAGATCCCATACCTATCACATGTCGTACTCAATCTCTTTGTCTTCATCGGTATAACCAATATTCATATTATCTTCTTGATTATCTTCATCATATTTTTACACAGGAAATTTATTTGAATAATTTAACTTATATCTACACCTAAATCATGTATTGGTCAGCCAATAAATTATGTTTCCTACCAATGATTATGACCAGAAATCATATTAGGAGAAACAACTTTCATTTGGGAAGCCACATAATCATGTCATTTACTTAGGATATTTCAAAATAATGACCCCTTATTCTAAATATATGAAACCATAAGATTATACATTGTAATTTTATTAGTGAAATAATTAGAAAAATTACTAGGAAAACAACTATTGTTTTTCATCCAAAATACCAATGATTGACTAAACCTTTACATTGATACCACCTATAGTGACCATAGATTAACATATGTGGATATTACGTCATTTTAGAAGAGTATTAGTCACATTTGAATATTACATTCCCATAGACCATAATGGATTATTTTTTTAGAAACATGGAAACCCAATCATTTAATTGGGTGAAGACCATCAATGTTTCTATAATGATATTCCCATTTAGTTCCCTGAATTAAAACCCATTCTTCATAACCAATGAAAAGGGAAAAAAAATTATGGGGATGTAAGATGACTAGTAAGGGTTAACAAGTAAGATACATAATAATTACATGGAAAATGGTCATGAAAACATGATAATATAATTTTAATAACCTACAATAAACATCAGAGGTCATATATAAGAGTCATGTCACAAATATATGTACATGAAAAGACTTGAAATATAAAGGAAATTGAAATAGTAATCCTTGATATAATAAAATATGAATAAGACATAGAATTTGTTCATACATATTGTCATATAAAATCTTATGTTAATTTTACCTACCAATAATTTCATAAGATGTAATGTTTGGGCTAATCAACATTGTATCCTCTCCATGATTGGGATATCCTACCCAACAGCCTCTTGTTTAGGGATAGGGATTCTCTAAAATGTAACCTCTTATTACATGTCTTGGATTTCCTCTCATGTAACCTCTTATTATAGGATAGTAATCCCCTCCCATGTAGAATATTTTTATGGACATGGTATTCCCTCCCACATGCCATCTTTTTATGATATTGGGATGCCCTCTCTGGTATCATATTTTTATAAGTTTGGGATACCCATAAATGTACACAATTGTTGTGATATTGGTATTCCCTCCCATGTACCAACTTATTTTTTTTCTTGGGATGCCATCCCATGTGCCCCCTTGTTACATGCATGGGTTTCCCTCCTATGTACCCTCTTATTATTGGCTTGGGGTTCCCCCCTCAATAACCACTTATAATTTTCCTGGGATAAAATCTCATTTACACATCGATGTTATCTAAAATTAACCATTACTCTATTTATTTGATAGGGATATAGGTCCCAACCTTTAAATAATAGAATCATTCATACATATTACACAAGATAACATAACATTTATGATTTCATGAACCATAAAAATCTATGGGTTGCATAAACAACATATTATAAAACATGAAATAAAATGGTTATAATAATAATTTCATTATATACTAACCTATCGAAAATATATAGGTTTCATAATCGTTTCAAAATATAAAAATTTGTAAAAGGAAGTAGTTTTCATAAGAGTTTTATCATAGTATAACACTAGGAATAAAAATGAGTTTCATAAAAACATATCATATTAATTTGTAACCATTAAAACAAAGGATATGAATGGTGTCCTTGTATAATATTCCCAAAAAATATTAAAATATATCCTTTAATGTCATATTATTTGGGGATGGATTTTGAATGATCACTTTGACAATTTTATAAGGAAAATTACCTTTCCATGAAAATTATTTGTATAGGACATGAAATATTTTTAAAATAATTTTCATTGAAACCACTATTAAAATATCTTATGTATGGCTTAAAATAATATAAATAACTTTTTTAGGAATTTATTCTTTCCACTTAGATTTTTTTTAAATCATAAAACATTTTGAATAAACATATTTTATGAAAGTAACATTGATAAATTAATAAGAAAACATTGAAACCGATTTTAAACTATTTTTAAAATGTTGGATCGTTTTACTATACATTTACATGAATATTATCTTAAAAATCATTCAATAAATTGTGTAAAAACATATAATATATTTTTTTTCAATGAATGCTTATTTTTAACCGAACTTAAAAATATAGCTATATTGTCTTAAAAAAGTTATGATTTATCTAAAAATACAATAAATAAATCATATAACCATTGCATAATTGTATCATGAATAAACATATGAGATGAACATTCATGATTGTTATTGAGTAAGGGATCATAAGATTTCTTCAATTGAAGTAAATCCTAAAAAATCACGATAAATAGTGAGATTGTAGAAATAAACTATAACTACCTTATTAACATTGAATAAATTTCCCCTTAATAGAATAAAATTGTATGAATCAAGAAATTTGAAGAATGTAAGTAGATTCATGATACTTCATTTCAAATATCCATATATACACATCGTAACTAAATATAGGTGCATAACATAACATCTACCTCAAAGATGGTAAATTGAGACTTAATTACCTTACAGATTTGTTAACCTTTGAAATGTAATCCACATAAAATATAGATCATAAATTTGACATGTAAATACCCCCACATTTTTATCTATAATCGTCATATAATAATTACATTTAATTTTTACAAACTACATAATAGAAACGAGTTGTGGATATGAAATAAGTCTCTCATAAATAAAAGGTAGAATAGAAATATACTTATTACATTGGTAATTTTTGAGTCATAATCTCCATGATATAATAACATCAATTAATATATCATATCATATTAAATTTTATTATAAATCTACAAAAAACCATATTAATATATATCATATCATATTAAATTTTATTATAAAATTATATTACCCATTTGTTAACCATTTCTTGTTTAAGTAATACTTCATAGAATAAAGTATTTTTTTCTTAATAGTTTGGAATTGTTATTATGGATACAATTTCATTGATCATGAGTTACATATTCAAATAATTTAAAACATGATATAAATAACATGTATATATATACTATATAATTATTGATAATATTCTATTAATGATAACAATATGAAATTAAATATAACATTTATGGAGATGGATTGTCATACACATTCATGATCACTTTTTCCAATTTTTAACTATGTTTTTAAAGAAATAAAATAAAATCATATATATTTATATATTATTTTTCCAATATAATATTTTTTTCATATATATCACATATGTTTATTAATAACTTCCTCACTATATTCCATGTAATGCATGAATGACTCATCACTTTGAGGAGGCAGTTGTCCACACGCCCTTAATCGAAGTTATCATATTTCTATAAAATGGGAATCCTAAAGTTATTTGTTAAATAATAATTATAGAAAACCAGTAAATAATAAATATCTTAAATATAATATAAAAATAGTATTTTAATCATTTTTATGAACCTTGGGAGGAGGTACTATACAACTGGACGATTTTGGTTTACGAGGTGGTAGTCCACCGTACACAAAAACGATGATTGCATATCACGTATGATGGAAATGTTGGAATGTATTAGACATTACATTAATATAAAAACATTTAAAATTATATATTATAATAAGGAAACTATATAACATAAGTTGAGGAATAATTTAAGGGGTTATAGAAGGAAACAAAACAAAAATTCATGTTGATAAATGTTACCTCATATTCAGGTAACTACATTTTAATTGTCAAAAATGGATTCCATGGTTTGATTTTTTTTGGAAGTGGGTCATATAGGATGATGTTATGTAATTACATATCATATTTGGTCAGATTTTTTAAGATCAAATGTGAATTTATGTTGTGCATTAGTGAATCGATTGAGTGTCGTTTTAGTATTGAGGTAGAGTTTCTTTCTTGTAAAAACAAAATGGAAAACACTATTGAAAGGTATCCCTTACAACATATGCCTCCAATAATTATATATTTTTTTTATCAATGGGAGTATACATTAACCATATTTCCATAAATGTCTTTTGTACATGTTTCTATGTTATTTTTCCCCTTATGATAATGTTTAAAAACTATGATAACGTATTTTACCTTAATCTGTGCAATTAATTTTAATTTCATTCAGTAATATTTTTGAATTACATCAATGTTGACCATATTAAAAATTATAAATTATGAATTTTGAAAATATGGAATACATTTTTCCATATTATAAATAAATATATAGCTGAAATTAATTCAAAATTAGTCTCATAGACTATATGATACATTTTTTTTAAATTGAAAAGCATCAAATATTTGAAAAACATTTGAATGCAATTACAATTTGAAACTAATTAATATAATAACAATTGTATTAAAATATTTATAATTGTAATATATATACTTTAAAAATATATATAATCAAATGTATATTTAAATTTGAATAAATGATAGTTTCAATTAAAATTTGGGGTTTTCCATTATTCATAAAAAATGAAACATCTTAGAAAAATAAATATAAATTAATCCAAAAAAATATTTATGTTTCCTTTTTAAAAATAATTTTTATATTCTTTAGATCAAATTTATAAAATTGTATAAAATTATTTTTTTAAAAATTCTAACATTATAAGTCGTATAATAACATTTTTGGGAAACAATGATTTTGGTGCCTAAAATTTGATTTCATCTTATTTTATGCCTATGAAAATAATAGATTAAATTTCAAAAAAAAATTGTTGAATTTATAATATATATTTTTATTTAATTTCTCTTGTTAATAGAGATTAATATAATTTATTATGATAAAACTACTTTGTGGTCATAAAAAATATTTTTTCATTAATGTACATCATTTATATTCAATTGGTTTTTATTTTCATTTATAGATAATTGATAAACAAATAATTCATTTTATATACATGTTTAATCTATATTTTTGCAATTTATTTAATATTATTCATATATAACCTTTCAATTAAATGGTGATAACTAAAAATATATTTTAATGATATTATTAATATTATATTGTAGTTCTGTAAAACATGACTATCCTAGTCATGATAGTTATTGATGTAACATGTCATTGAGTGTAACACATTTTAAACACAGTATTTCATATACCAAAAACCAATAAAACTGATTTTTTGGAATTATTTTTATTTGGTTTTTCTTTTATATAAATAAATGCGCAGTTTATTCCTATAACACAAGTGTTTCTGATTCTTTCATCAGGGAACACATCCTCTCTATGGGCGTGTAGATTATTTCGCCACATTCCTATATTCCAATGGCAGGAAACATTCATCACATCATCATATGTGTTTTCTACATGATCAAAATTGGATGATGGGTTTCTGGTATCTCTTTACATGGATTCCGCCTCACAATTTGTTGGACAGTCTGGGTATCCCTTAATGATTAATATTCATTTGTAAAACTCTTCCCAGTGCCATATCATTGTGGATGTTTGTTAATTTCACTTCGCCTGTTAGGACATTCCCATGTTTGTAATGTTAGGGCTGAAAGATTTATATAATATAGTAGTCACATTGAGGCATAATTGGAATATATAGATGATGAAACACCGGTACACTTGTATTTTACCCTATCCTAGGGCTTCTCGAGGCTGTTGAAGCCCGAGGCATCCCATGTCGAATATGGGAAATTTTATGTCGGATGCATGTGTCCAAGGTTTTCATCAGGGTCCCATTTTTGTCACGGGGTAGGACATGAGTATAATGTATAGAAAAGATAGATCAGACTACTCAAAATTCTAATGGGAATGCATCATATTGGTATATTCTTAAGAGAGAGCACCTAGATAGTTTACCATATGGATGGGAAGAATTCCCAATAAGTACAGAGCTAGTGTCTTTTGTCCCACAAAGGGGAAGGTTTCACACCATGTTAAATTATTTGGATGCCACAAAGTGAAGATTAAATATGAGGATGGTTAGACACAAATTGGAAACAAAATAATACCATTGGCTAGTATTTAACCTCTAAGAGGCTACATACTTAACCTATTTAGAAGGAAGAGATCAAAACACACATAGTTCAGATGGGCGAGGAATTAAATCGGTATATTAATGAAGGACAATGACCTAGAGATATGATGGGGAATATACATGGGTAGATGCCTGTACTGGTGGCATGATTTTACCGATATGTGGTTTCTTAGGTAAGATCAATATGAATATGGATGGAGTTTCTAAGGGTGGAATGAATGTGGATGGAACTAAGAACATGTATAAAGGTGACGGTATTGAGAATGAACCTTAAAGAGGTGTCATATGTATCACCATGGATAGGAATAAATGTCCACATAGTTCTGTAATTTGGGTGATGAGTCACCTGAGGAGGAAACTCGTGAGAATGGATGCATGCATGGGGGCCCGAAGGAAATGGAACCAATGGGTTAGGACATGATCTTTCTATGACAGAAAGGCAAGATGGATGACCCTAGATGGGACATCAGAGATGGGATTTAACCTCATGGTGGGATTCTTACATACCTTTCTCAAGAAGTGGAAATTATCAATGTCTATGTAGTTCAGATATGGGGCATAAAACCAGGGAGTAGAAAAATTAAAAAAAATAGAATACATGTTGCTATTACACATGGTTAGCATACCATCTCAAGAGGGACACTCTTGGTTAGAGTATTATGGATTGATTTTGGGGTTTATGCATGGTTAGCTTCCTTGAACAGCTCTGAAACCTCTATGGGGTGGACCAAGGATGTGGGTCCTAATAACTGGGACACTGAAGTTTACTAGTGATTGGGTTGAACCTCATGGAGGCTTCCTACAAACCCATTATAGAATATAAGGATAAAAACCCATGTTGTTTGAAAGAACACAATTTAGCATCATGTAGTACATAATGGGAATACATGTTAATGTCATGAAGGGGTGAGGTTAAACCAACGCGAAGTGGTTGGGACTGATGGGTGATGGACTTGAACCTCAGAGATGCTTCCTACATACTTTTAATAATAGAGAATGGATCAAAGTCCACATAGATCAGTATGGGGGGCTAGGGGTTTGTGTATGTCTAATGAACCAAATAGGATTTCATGGATTATGCGTACTCTAAAAAAACATTAGTCGTTATTTGTGTGAAAAACATGAGGCAATAAAATACCTAAAGATATCATTTCAAAATGTGAATACATGAGGAGTGGAGTGGGGATTAGGAATGGTTATCTATCCAAAGAGGAAAAAGGGGTTTACGCATAGTTGGCATACCTTGAGAAGATTATTGGGACTTACTAATTGTGGGAATCCTACGGATAATGTCCAGATGCAAGAGGAGGATATGATCATCGTAAAAGGGGCACCCAATCTAGTTGGGTCGGGGTTTACATAGAGACATCCCAATAAGCGCATGGAGAAAAGGTGTTGAGGGAGAGGGAGTGTGTGGGAGTTGGTATCTTTCCCATTTATAATCTAATTGAGTCATTCACTCATACAATGGTCATCAATTAACATCACATTACTAGGATGTGTGAGCTTGGTTTTCTAACCTCCTACAGCTCAAATGATTGAGGAATTACTCCCCACCCCAAGACCATACATAACACGTACTGACCCGCACTTGGGGAAGGGAAGGAACAAGAAACGAGATTTATTAATAGGGTTGTGGAGCGATTCAATGTGGCGGTCAACGTTCGCTTGGATATTCAAAGGGGAAAACTATTATCATGTCTACGCAATGAATCATGGGGAAGGGAAATGCAATAAGAATCACCACTCAGGGAACCATGAAATCACTTTGTACATTCCTCAAGGGATTCATCACAAAGGGAATACCCACATAAATGGGGGTAAAATTGATAAAAGGGAATGTGTGTTTTTAATTCCCAAATACCTCAGATGATTCATTTTCTTTATGGTTCACATTGCAATAGGTTCTTCACGAATTGACGGAGCAGAAAAAGAAAGGGAAGGGAATCAATCTTTTATTGTGGTGGTGAACTGAGTATTTATAGGCAGATAATATAAAAAATCTCTATGGACATGCCGAAAAGATAATTTACCTTCCGAATCAGAAAGAAATTCATAATGTTTCTCGAACTCGTGGAGGATTTTGTACAAGCCTTTATGGCGGTCGTGAAGGCTCAGGTCAAATTCCTCAGAGTCTCGAAAGATTTTTTCATTGCCTATGTGGCATTCGCAGAGGGCCCATCAATTTTCATCATACTCATGAAGTATTATATCACTACGTTTTAAGAATTGTTACAAACTATCACTATAGAAATTATAGAAAATATTTTTGAGCAGCATTGCAGTGGTCACGATACAGGATGTCTTTGCGAAGGTGCATTTCAATGCAGACCCTTTTACTTCTCGTGCCATTTTTTGATGTATTCCAAATCATGTAATTACGGCCCCAACGAATGAATTCCCTCATAATGGGAGCCTCATAGAAAAATAGGGTTGTATTTTGATGGTAAGTATCCAAAATTTAGGAATATCCCAAAGAGTAATTGCAGAGGGGGTATGCAGAATGCGGATCAGGAACATTGCGACTCCCACGGCGAGAAACTGTACCACAGTGCCTCAGTATTCATCACTAATAAATAAAAAATAGTGACCTTTATTGTTTCCTTATATATCCCTATGATCCAATTCTTGATCTCTCATAATTTGATGCTCTACACTCTATGAATGTGCTTTTTGAACCATGCATTACAGATCAGTGATCCGGGAACACATCTTAGAGAACTGGTGTACCGTGATGCCTTATCATTGTGTGTCATGCAGCGAGTCATTAGGTTATGTGATATGTAATCCATGATCCCTCTTTTTGATAGATCTCTGTGACTGAGCTATGTGATTGGACACTATGATTGATCACTACGATCAATCTCTATGAGGGGATTTTTTTTTGAAAAAGTCCCAAAATCAAATCGCCAACCAAGAATCTTCTTGGGAGGTCCTTGAAGGGTCCACTTAAAGGTAAGAGATAGCTGGAAATTTGGGGATCATAGATTATGTGGGAATCCACTTAGATCATGATTCCTTGTTGGGGCTACTAACAGAAGGGAAAAATAAATTTCCACTATGAAAAAGACTTCCGATGAATGGATTTGGTCTGATGGATGAAGAAATCTTCCCATGATAATTTAAAGAAGTACAAAATTACTAGTTCTAGAGAATTTCATGTCAGTATCAGTGGTTTATGGCTACCGATTACCACACATATGAAGACAACATGTCCTTTGTCACCTACTATCTATATAATCATATCAATAATTTATATGGGAAAGTGATACAACCAATGGGTTCTCCTCTTAAATAATATACCATTATGATGACGGATTTAGGGAACCCGAAGAATGGGTAGACCGATAATTTGGACCCACGCTATAGTCGCAAAAATCATTGATTAATGGGCATGTGATTACTGGGTCTATGAATCCTGTGAGTAATTTGGAGTGGCGTTGAAGTGGGTAAATCTTTATTAAGTTGTGTGGGCTTCCCAATTCTATATCTACCAGCAGAAACATATAATGTTGGAGTTTCTGAGTTGGTGGTCATTGAGGACCAACACAATCTACCTCCATTATAGGGAATTCAACATCAGCCTATGGGATCTCCATCAGATATCAGGAATCCCCATTCTGTAGCCAAAACACCGCATGTTCCTTCCTACAGATAACACATTAGAGAAATTAGAGCAGATATTGTGGTAGGAAAAGTTGATGATGGTCATGGTGATGGGAAATGACAAACAGTCAGTAATGGAGGTTAATTTAAAGTTGTGGTTTATACATTTCCTAAAAATCCCACTATATCATGTTGTGAAATGGGAATAGTTTCCTTATAATCTACTACTAAGGCCTCACATTTTTTTGAAGGGATCCAAGTATAGAAAAGAAAATTCATATAGGAAAATCCTGGAGGAAAACCAATGGAAGTAATGTGGGATCAATTTCAACACCCAGCAACAACAAGTGGTTAGGTTGGATTGGTTTATCATAGCTGTTATCTAATGGAGGATGTTCCTGGTTAGGGATACAAATATAGATGTGAAACCATGATCATTCATTATGGAGTACATGCTATCGATGGGGGAGCATTTCAACCATGGGATCCCAGTCATGGCGAAATTGTTCAAGTTTTTTTGGCACATCAGTAAGGGGAAGAAAAAACATCAGGTATGAGAACTGATCTACATTATATATGGTTGGATAATGGATCATATAAATGTCTACAAATATATGAACCATATTTCTCATCTCGATTTAGACTTTGGATAAACCATTCTAAATGCAGTGGGGGTATTTGCAGCCAATACTACGTCACATCTTTCACAGAACAGGTTTAGAAGGTGAATGAATACATTTTTAACGTATTTCCACTATCAACATTGGTATTCACTGATGGTGGTGGGGGAACAGAGTTTCATCATTCCTACCTTCTTTCCATCCATGAAGGAGTTCTAGTGGCACAGGTGGACCGTGAGCCTATCTAAGAACCATATACCCTGCTTTGCTTCATGATGAAATTCCAGTGCATATAGAGAATGACTCTAAAAGTCTACATAGGGGTACATCATGATAATCATCCATGTGTGATGAAGAATATGTGTCTTATCTTTATGCAGGTGGATGAAAAAATGTGAAATGCACTACCTCTGTGAACCGATGTTTGTGGGATTATTAAAGAGTATGAAAAGATCTTGGATGTAGCCTACAATGGGGAGCTATGTAATTAACTAAATATAACTATTGATGATCGTGTTCCTATTCAACATTATTTCTGGTGTTGGAAAATTGAATAAATAGGTCGTGGTGGTGGGGCTGCAGTAGTGACAAGGAAAATAATTCCAGGTATTGCACCACACATGGGAAAAGTATCATTAGAGGACCTAGTGATCTAGGACGAGAAAATATGGTTGGATGGGAGGCCACCATCGGGTCTCTGTAGGATATCCACTCAAGCTTCTGGGAGTCAGTTGTTCCACATATTCATATCTAACAATTCTTTTTTTCCCAAGCCTTGGAAAACATGGGACGTCAACATGCAATTTCTCATTCCTTCCCAGATGTTGAACCACCTCAACCCTCGTGTGATGGATTTATTAGAGATTGGACATGTATAGAATTTTTTTCTAGTATCCAAGGTGGAAGGTTTGAAATACATCACCGAGTTGGTGTACTTCATTCATTTTCGTGGTACTCTGCATCCAATGACATACCAGGTGAATCTATTGATCGATCAAAAAGTCTCACCCCAACCATATTCTTCTAAGATGGGAGAGCATTGACCTTTACCCAAATAATTTCAGGGGTCCTCTCGGGGAGAATATGATAATATGGGGATCCCTTTTTAGGAAGGTAAGGTTGCGACCTTGGATCTTTAAGAGTTTATCAAGACTCTTGAAGTAAACTCCAAACTATTTCGATGCAGAATCTAGCAGGGCTACAATAACAAAGGCGACCCTTCCTAAATATTTGGAGTTTCCAACCATATACGGGTGGCCACATGATGGGGTTTTGATGGTAGTATCTCTACTATGAAACCATTTATATGAATTATATAATCCCACTTCATATAAACCATAGATATTTCCTTCGATCTTAGGAAAATTATATTTTTTTTATTTCGGTTTGAACAGTTCTTCAAATGGTGTGGGTATACTGGGGGAGATAGATGGTGCTACTAGTGCTCCTCGCTCATGTGGAGTTTTGATTATCATGGAATTGGTTTCCCAATCTAAAAAACCACAAAAGATATGGTCAAAGGAAGGGTTATTGGATGGTCATAACATGATATTATCGAGTTAGAATTTAGTGATGAAGACCAATGGCCCAATACGAGACCCAAACTATCTGATGGGATTCTAGTGGTATACCCTGCTGATAAAAATATAGATGGGTCCCCATAATATTAACAAGCTAACCTAGGAGAGATATATGGGACCAGAATCCATGAAGATGATAGTAAGGTTCTCTATTGTATTTTAGGGAAACTGGGCAAGCGTTTAATCAAAGACAGCCCACAAGTAGAGTGGGTAAACCATGTAGTGAGAATTCATTCCCAACTCCCTGAATGATGAACTGGAGTAGTGGATACCTGACCCCCACATATTCTCATTCAATTTTATAAGTAAGTGAAAATGTGGTAATAAGACTATGGCCTTAGTTTTGGATGGTAGCGGAGGAATTCTGTCAACACCAAGAATCGTCACGAGGCTGAGCAAGAGATCCAACGCTTGAGGGCTTGGGTGAATGAACACTATTTTTTCATCAATGCACAATTGGAAATTGTATCGTGATTGAAGGAACAACTACTATAGGTCGAGGTGATGATGAGCTGAGAATCAAGGGATATATATTAAATTAGAGCTGATGAGTCTCGAGAATATATTAGGGACGATGAACTATTTCCTACAACCAATGAAGAAGTGAGGAAGCGTAGTATGTGACATAAAATCATGGAGTCCACAAGCAGGAGAGTGGAGGAGTTGATATGCTCCATTAGAGAGGTCAAACCATCTATTAGAGGGTTTAATCCATGGGGGAAATATTTTTCATGAACTCAAAAACATATTTTCATGATTTATTTCTTATTTTGGTTTCATGAATGAGTCTATTTGTCTACGTCGATTACTACATATCAATTGAATCTATGAAATAACTAGCAATCAATAATTATGATCATGTGGGTCATGCACAGTGTGAGAAACAAAGGATGACCATGTAATTATTCTCCTTGAATATGCGATGGCTAACCAATAACTAGACATTTGGGGTCTGAATAAACACTCATAGTTTTCGAGGGGAAAATGGGGGGACACTATTAGATAATAGTGTTCTCAAAATAGACTAAATACCATTTCCCACCATTATCTAGTCCACAAGTTGGATAATGACATAGGCATTTGAATAAATCTAAATAAGGGGTATTGGAATTTGTGAATCATGATACCCAAAAATTCAGAGCATAATGACTGTGGCATAATGATAGAGGAGAACTATTGAAAAAAATGAAATACATTATTCACATCATGGTGGATTGAAATGGGAATAAGTGAATGAGGTCCAACCGCTAACCATATATGAAAACTTGGGGGAAAAATCAACGTGTCATCTGATATAATCTAGAACATTGGACCTGGATAATAGACAAACCTTAAGTCCATGAATCCTAACCGTTTGGGGGATCTTTCTCAATTGAAATGAAATGAGGCACTGAAATATTGAGCATGAAAAGAGTGGTTATGGAATGATGGGATTTTCTAATAAAGTTTAACACTCATGAAATTACACCACCATGATGATTGTAGATTGGGTGAGCGTATCAATATGAACAAATATCAATCCTACTTTGAATATGACCCCTTTGTTGAGGGTCAAGAATGCCTTGCAGTTTAACAACATGGAATTAAGGAAGATATATGCATAGTTTAGCATCCTACGATGAAGAAGATATATAGAATAGTTTAATTTCATATGACAAGGATGGTGTACATAGTGTAAGGTCAAACTTCCTCGATGCTAGTTAAAATTTTAATGTTTTGTTACATAGACTAGTGATTCCTAATTTTGGATCATATAATTTGGATAATAATTAGGGATAGATATCCAGAAGGGTTAATGGTCTTGTGTTTGGGCCCGATGAGATGTGTTCAGGTGTACCTATGAATCTTGAGAGGGAATGAATCAAGATAAACATAGTTCCTGAATCCCTACATTGTTAGAAATGAACACCAGTGGGGGTAATCCTTTTATCGTGGGAACTGAATTATTCTGCACTTTTTTTGACGCATCATGGAATTGTACAGGGTAAGGATATAGGTAAATATCATGGGTTGAAGGATATGGTCACGCCATGGGAGATATATGATATGTAGTACATAAGCCTGATTTGAATGAGGGAAAAAGAAGTCCCCACCACACCACACATTCCTCAAATGGGGGTAGGTCCAAGATTCCAGATAGATGAAAGGTTTTGTGTTTGAACCCTATAGGAAGAGTCTATGCATCACTACAAATATGAGGAGAATGAGAATCAATAAATGTGTGGTTCTTGAGGATGGTCTATTAGATATCCAATAAAAACATAATGACATCCTCCTAGGCAAGAAATGTCATAGTTATTATCTATATTAATGTAATGTGAACTAGGAAATAAGAAGTATTAGTTAAAAGGTTGCATGTTTTGGACCAGATGGATATAAGAGGTGTAGTATAGAATCATGATGAAACCCATCATGAATGAGGACCAAAAAGTCACCACCAAATCATACAATTCTGAAAGGGAAAACCCATACCAAGAAGGGGTCGAAGAGGTCTACGAATTTTTCACTAGTCCTACAGGTAATAATATATGGGCTTCAATACATATCTCCCAAGGCGATAATCAATCCACACATAGTTCTGAAATTCCATTCATTTTAACCTCATGTGGTAAGGACACAAGATATCCTAGTTTCTTGTTGTAGATCTCAGAATTTAGGGTAGTTTGGTTCTTCCATGTAGAAACAATCCTCCCTGAAATGTCTAATCCCATGTGATTCATTATCTATCTGGGAAAAAATGGAAGAGAATATATTTACAATGTATGGGATAACATAGTAAGTAATGAAGGTGCAAACTCAAGGATGACACCACAATTCTAGTTCATCCTCTCAATGTGCAATAGTGAATGGGGAATAACACCACGGGTGTTAAGATTCCATATAATCCTGATGACATGGAAAGGGATGTGAACCATGAAACAAATATTTAGGGCATAATGGAGTTAGTGTAATGATAAAGGATAATTGTATACCATATTCGATGAAAATTATCCATATTGTGTGACCATGGATGGGAAAAAACAAGTGAGGGTTGGACACTGACCACTTTCATGATGTGGGACGTGTACCAAATGTCGTTCAAGAACATCCAAGACTTTGGCCCAAAATAGTATGTGAGACATAAGGGTGGGCATTCTTACCACTTAGCAGTCCTTTTGTATGTGAGAGATGATGGAAACCTGATCAATGGGATGTTTGAAGGATGGAATTTGAATGATTGAATATCCATATAGAATTCAACACTTTATGTATTAAACCAAAATGCCTCTATGAATGATTATAAACTAGGACATAGGATGATGGGGTAAACTAGGGGAAGAATACATAATGATATGAGTAGAAGAAAACGTTAAAATGGGTTGGTGAACCCACGACTGGACCCAAGGTGTAATGTCGGGGCATTCCTATGTTTCCCATAAAGATGGGAATCAAGTTGTATGTAGTTCTGGAATTCCATGTAGTTTAACTTCATGTTATAATGACATAGATGCAATGAATGTATCAATTAAATAATAAGTATGGAATAGAAAAATAATGCGACGTGCGTGGGACAAAATATGTCTACACCACACCATGGAATCCCAAGAGGATACTTGCGCCAATGGGCTAGATTAAGGGGATATTGGAAATGTTCCACATAATTTAACATCATACGGGATGAATGGGTACTTATATTTTATGGTTATATATAAAGGACCATTAATAATTTTCAGTTTCATGTATTTAATGGAGGAAAAAATAGTTTCATGTAATGTAGATGGGTGAGATCATAGTTTAAGGTCGTTGAACTTTGACCACATGATAAGGATGAAAGGGCTAGAAAGGATGACGAACCAAGGGATGGACCCAAATATGTAATGTTTAGGAATTCTTACATATCCAATAAATATGGGAATAAATCCATATGTAGTTCTAGATATGCAATACAGATTAATGTCATGTGGTAAATATGCAGATGAAATGAAAAAACCCACAATGGGGAAGTTCCTAGAACAACCATTATAAAATTGATGTGAATGAGAAAGAAATAAGTCTACATGCAACCCCACAAAATCCCATTAGAATCAAGCAAGTATGGTTGAATATGATAGATAATTTGTGAAACTTGGGATGGACTCTGGGAAAAAACACTAATGCATTCTTATGTATCTTGTGACGGTAGGAATCAAGCCACGCATAATTCATGGAATGTTGTTTAGTTTAATGTCATTTGGTAATGATGTATGTGATATGGTTATTCCTAAGGTAGGCACATGGTACATTTCTTGTTAACCTGATGTTAATGGGGACTAAATAAGTCTAAATCGTGCCAAATGTATCCAAAAAGGCATTTTTGGATGTAAGCCCAAAAATGGGGAACTCGGTGTTGGACCTGAGGAAAAAATGTTTGGGTGTTGATACGTATCCTATAAGGATGGGAATTGATCCATACATTGTTCTTGATATGACATGATGTTTAACATCAATGATTAAGGATTTATGTGGGATGGAGAATGCAGTTTTAAAGGGAATTTAAAGGATGTGATAAAGATTTTCCGATGAGAAAGAGGACAATAGAAGCCCAGACCACGCTATGCACAATCCCAAGGGGGATCCTTAGGCCAAGGGGCCTCCAAATATTGAGGGCCCTGGGCTGGACCCAAATAAAAAAATTGGTTGTTCCTACATATCCCATGAGGATGGGAATCGTGCAATACCTAGTTCTTGAAATGTCATCCAGTTTAACTTCATGAGAAATGGATGATGGATATGTTAGTTTATGCATGTATATCATAGACCGTAGATGCTATGTTTAATTTCATGTGTGTGGGGAAGAAGGGAGGAGAAGGGTAAATCAGCACAACAGATATTTGGTACACTAAGGGTATGGAAACAACGATAGAAGATAGTTGCTGATAATGTCTAAAAAACAGTATCCATATCTTCTGACCTAGAATAGGGAAAAATAATTGAGCATCGATTTCTAACAATAATCTCAGTGTGCTACATGTATCAAATTGTCTTTCAAGATCCTCCATAACATTTTCCCAGAATGGTAGGTGGGCCAATGTGGCATTATACCAGGCCGTTAGGGATCCTTTTGAGTGTGAAAGATGATAAAGGCATCTAAAAAGGGGTGCATGAAGCATGGTGGTACACATAGTGTTTAACATCATGTGTTAAGGATGAGGGATATATTATTTTCAAGTCGTAGAGCTCAGACTATAATTTCTATTCACCATTTGATGATTATCGTCATGCAGTATGAGGGGGATCTTAGTTTAATCTCTTAGATCTTGAACCCTGTGGTGTATTCGCAATTTGCAGTTAAGCATCATGAAATAAGAGGGGATATTAGTTTAGGGTCATAGAGCTAGGACCATAATGTGTATTTACCATTTTCAGTTTATCTTCATGTAGGATGAGAGAGGACTTTTTTATGGTCATAGAGCACTGACCATTTCCAATTTTTCATCATGTTTGATGATACGTAACTCTCATATGAAGTTTTGTAAGAGAAATTTGACTTTGATGGGACGAGATATATGCTCACCATCCATGGTGACAAGGGATTATGACCATTGGGGTAAACACTATCAATGATATAGGGTCCCTCCCATTTGGTTTCCATCTTTGGTGGTTTTCTTCCGGGTAGCATTGGCATCCTTAGGGCCAATATTGAGTCTCTTTGAAAGAAGGAATAGAGGTGATTTTTTATATTGAATACATTTGTTCTCTTGTTCTGATACATCTCCATATTATGAAATGCATGGAGGCTATTCTCATCGAGGGATTCCAGTTCTGCTAGATGGATATATTGTAACACCCGAGACTTTTATGTTATATAAATCATCAAATGAATCTTTTTCTACACAACACTTTATTGGCTTGCTTTACACGAAATCATGACCTTCCTCGATAGCTTGCGTCGTACGCAATACCGAGTTTCACTAAACAACGATATGCTATTAAAATATTATTAAAACTAACTGTTATGAATAGTAATAACCACTTTTTGGAAATTTTATAAATTTTATTTTTCAAAATGGACTTCATTTTTGGATTCAGAATATCGAAATAAGCCTAGGGTGAAATTTTGGTATTTTTCTGAAAACTTTCAATTTTTGATGAATAGTGAAACCACTAAGTGGTAGTTAAAAAACTGAATTTTTCAAAAAACATAATTTTACTGTTTCTGTGAGTGGAATTTCAAAAATCCGAGAGACACGGTTGATTTCAGTGAGTAAAATGTGGTTCAATGAGATGAAAATAATTTTTTAGTGAATAGTAACTTTTTACTTTTTTTACCACGGTTAAAAGTAAATAGGGTAATTAAGTGTAAAAATGATATTATTATTACCCTAACACATGTCCTAATTCTATTGGATAAGTGTAATTCTACCAAAAACAAACTTAGGAATAAAATATGACCATTTAGGCCCACTTGGATTAGATTAGGACATTTATTATTAATTTATTTAAAGAAGGGTTAAAATAGTTAAAATCAAAGTTTAATAAGTAAATAATTTTTAATATGGGGTTATAGATATGATAAATTAGACTAAAATTATTCATTAGAAATATATAAATATTTCCTACATAATGGTATTTTATTAGTAATTTTTAGACATTAAATAATTTAATTTATTTGTGACACAATATGATGCAGTAATTATCTTATTAATGAAATATTGACATAATTAATGTTATAAACACCAAAATAAATGTAATATGAGACTTTTTATGAATTTCAATAATTTTATAGATTAATATGACATGTTAGTATTGATTTAATTAACTTGGTTCAAACTAATAATTCTGTTATGATTTTCACAAAAATCAATTACTAAATAGTGTCAAAATTGACATAAAATAGATTTTAAAACAAATATTATATTAGTAATTGTTATTTTATTCCTAAAAATCTAAGGTTCGGCCAAATGACTTAGATAAGGTTATATATATTAATAATAAACAACTTGGGGTTCTTTTGGCTGCTTATATTATGTTTATTAACCTTATAGTATAAGAACACAAGAAGACATGGTAAAAGTAAACTTATTTAACTTAATGTTAAATCTAAATGATAAGGTTAAAATAGGAACCTAAACTTGTCTAAATTATACTGGATGAGAGGATTTCGACCCATCCCCACCTTAGCTTCTAAATATATCAATTTTGAGCAATATGAAACCGAACATGACTTTATAATAAAATAATATTTTCAGTTTTCCCAAAGGTGCCCCTCTCCTCCCTTATAAAAGGGCACCTCCTCCCCCTCTTCCTCACACCACATTGAGCCTTCATGATCATCCAACCACTGCCAATTCCTCCTCTTCACTTCCCTAGATACATCCTAGAGGTCCTGGTCTTCTTCAAAGACCAATTTTAGTGCCCTAAAAGAAGGTCTCAAAGAAGCACTTCAAAGAATAGGTAATGTCCGTTACCGATTCTTTCATCTATATTTCTTCTTCCACTTCTTCTTCTTTAGTTGTTTCATTATGAAGTAATAACATCAGTATCACTAATATAATGATATTTTATTATAAGTATGAAACAACCCTATTTCACCATCTATCCATCCTACGGAAAAAGAAATCACCGCGCGTGCCTACGTACGGAATACCGTCTCCACGCCGTGGTGTAATTTATTTTCCACCACCACCTTACTTGGATCGGTATAATGGTTTAAATAATGACTATATATTACTATTATAAAGTGATACTGATTCTGAAATAGTATACATACACTCCAATACAATTCCACGATCATAGGAACGATATAATCACTCGTGCGTACGTACGGAATACCGTCTCCACGATGTGATGCGACTCGTTCTACATGATCTTCATTTCATAATGATTATATAAATGAATTGAATGAATTAATATGATATATATTACACTAATACCATTCTGGAAATGAGGTATCTATAACCTAAAGATAATAATAAGAATTTATTCGACAAAACACGCATAAGAATAAAAAGTTATAAACACCCGAATAACAAGTAGCAATGAAATATTACTACTAAGAAGCTAAGAAAATGACCATATATGATATCATAAAAATAATTATAATTCTGGAATAATTCAATAACATTATTTAAATCATTATACAGGAGGTTCGGACACTTACGAAGCAAAATGGACCTGAGGTAAGGGAAATATCACAATCTCATTTTTATCCGAGATTGTTTATACTATGGTATTTACTGGGGTGTATTTTATCATCCACGTCAATGTTTCCTCAATATGTAATATTTATATCCTTCTAAAATAGTTTATATTCAATTTTACCCTTTGGTGAGTTTTTAGTAAAAGATATGAAAAGAATCATTTATCGTTTTTCGTACGAGGTACTTTTTGACTTTTTCGACAAAAATATGAGAAGAATGTTTTTTTAACTTATACGGCATGAATGGATTTTTAAAAAATTATTTCCAAGAAGATTCCTTTAAAATTTTTCAAGTTTATTTTTAATCAACTTCTTTTAGTTTAGAATTTTATGACATGTTAAGAAAGGAAAACTGTTTTTGAAGTAGAAAGGATATTTTCCTCAAGAATGGAGTTCAAGTGTTTTATCAAAATTCTTTTCCAACTAATATAATAAAGGGTTTTGTTTCTATCCCTATTATTAAATTGATTTGATTATGTCGTGATGGAATTATTTTTATGAATTCCTTTATCTTATATGAATTGTTTTATGATGTCACGATGTTTAAGATTCCCATTTTTATTTCATGGGTTATGCTATGATGTATGGTTTATGATTTTGTGGCACACATAAGAATGGTATCATTATGAGATGGGTGGGACCTATATCTGCCTCCAATGCATTGGGTAAATATTTTATATCTCATGAGATAGACATGGCTAGAACTTTAGGTTATATCAGTTCTGTGAAACAGGAGTGAACTCGGTTCAGAAATGGACTTTGTCCTCTAAGATAGTCTTGGAAATGAGTCTTGACTAATAAGAAATGATGCTCTATGATTATGTGTGTATGCCACAAAGTTTCATGTTTTAAGTTATGATTATTGGGATTACATTTCACTACTATGATTTGTCCCATGTTATGAAATTATGCTCTCTTTTGCAGGTTATGATTTCCAAAAGTTATGTTCTTATGAATACGATGTGATTGATATTTCTTTTGTTTACCCTTACTGAGAATTTGAGCTCACCCTTTCATATATTTTCTTTCCCCAGGTCAGTAAGAAGGTTATTAAGTCAGATATGCCAAAAGGGACTATAGATATGATGAAATAATTGGGAGACAGTGTAGACGCTTTATGAACCAGATGTTTATGTTTCCCAGTTTCTAAAGACACTATACCTATATGGTCCTTTCGTGGATTAGTTATATGTTGTAATAAGTATGCTTCAATTTTGAAGTATTAACAATGTATGTAAAGTATGGGTGGTTATAGTTGGTATCAGAGGAAAGGTATAGTCAACCTTTGTAAACTAGGATGTGAAAACCTTAATAAGAACCCTAAGGATAATTCTAAGCATAGAACACAATCTTAGTGTTTTAGAAATGGCCATGAATAACCTAGGATAAGACCTTAAATGTGAAATTTTATTCTTGATTATGTGGTTTTCCTATTATAATTAGTGTTGCTCACACTATTATTCTTGGTTTTAGTCAATGGCTAGAACTCGAAGGAATCGTGTTAATGAAGAATGTGATGGGCAATGGAATGATTGTCCCCCTGAGCAACCAAACGTTATGGGAGCTGGAATTCAAAATCTTGTAGCCATGCTCACACAACTTTCTCAAGCTATGAATCATGCAAGACTTCCAAACGAGCAAAAGAAGGAGCAACATTCTGTTGAATCCTTCATGAGGCAGCGTCCACCTTCATTCAGCGGGTCTACTGATCCATTAGTTGCTGAACAATGGATTAGTACTACTGAAAAGATATTTTCAGTTCTTCAATGTTTTGAACATGATAAAGTCATCCTAGCAGTGTATCGTTTGGAAGGAGATGCTGATCAATGGTGGAATATTATTAAGAATATGAGGAAAAGGGATGAAATTGAGTCCATGAAATGGGACGAGTTCAAGAACTTATTTTTCAATAATTACTTCCCTCGTATTCTCCAAACAAAGATGGAGAAAGAGTTTCTTGAACTGAAGCAAAAGGATGATGAATCTGTTGGTACCTATGAAGCAAATTTTACAAGACATGCAAGGTACGCTTCTGGTATTATTATCCAACATGAGAGTAAGATCAATCGATTCTTTAGTGGCTTAAAACCAAGTCTTCGAAGGGTGTTATCCATAAGGGACTTCATTAGCTACGAGGAAATCGTTCGATGTGCTCTCAAAGTTGAGATGGAGATTGGAGTAACCCATCAGTCATATGGGTTTGATAAGAAGAGGAAAATGGAATTCAAATGAAAATCTAAAGAGCACACTGAAAATAAGATGAGATTTCCCTTATGCTCATAGTGTGGAAAGAAACATGGAGGGAGTTGTCTTAAATGGACAAGTAAATGTTTCAGATGTGGAAAGGAACATCATCAGGCATTTGAATTCCGCGATGACAGGAAGAAGATGTCTAATGATGCAAACAAAGGATGGGATACACAGAATGAACCTACTACACTTCAATGTGTCAAGTGCAAGGAGATGGGGAATTATGCCAATAAATGCCCTAATCCAAGGGTTGATGATGATGGTCGACGTCAACAAACTCTTAAGGCTAAAGACAAAGGAAAGTCACATGCAATTTCTATCAGCGATGTGGAGTACGATAACGATGTGGTGAAAGGTACACTTACCATCCACTCTAAAGTAGTAAATGTTTTATTTGATTCTGGTTCTACCCACTCTTTTATTTCTGATGAATTTTCTAAGGGTATCACCATATTACCTCAACAATTAGATGTTGAGTTAGCTGTGACAACACCTAATGGCACAACAGTCCCATCAAAAGTTTATAATTCTTCTCCGATCAAAGTTTGTGGGAAAGTTCTTCCTGCAAATCTTGTGATCCTTCCTATAGTGGAATTTGATGTGATTCTTGGCATGGATTGGATTTCTTTATATGTAGCTCATATCAATTTCCAAAGAAGGGAAGTCACATTTCATATTCCAGATCAATCTATGATCGTCTGTCAATGCAAGGATGAACATAACCTTCCAGTGGAAATTCCTTCTACCTTATGGGTCTTGATTCCACTAAATGAAGGTTATTTATCTCAAATGGTTTGTGAGAAACTCAAGAATAAGAATATTCCCATTGTACGAGAGTTTGATGATGTCTTTCTGGAGGAATTTCCGGGTCTTCCACCAAATCGCGAAGTTGAGTTTTCAATAGAACTCGTACCGGGTGGTTTGCCTATTTCAAACACACCTTATAGAATGGCCCCAATTGAGTTGCAGGAATTGAAGAAGCAACTCCAAGAGAATCTTGATAAGGGATTCATATCCCCTAGTGCGTCACCTTGGGGAGCACCTGTTCTATTTGTTAAGAAGAAAGATGGATCAATGAGACTCTGCATTGATTATCGAGAACTTAACAAGATCACAATCAAGAACAAATATCCTCTCCCACGCATTGATGACTTATTTAACCAACTACGCGGAGCTCAATACTTTTGCAAGATTGATCTTTGTTCAGGGTATCATAAATTAAGGGTCAAAAGGGGGGATGTACCAAAGACGGCTTTCCGTACAAGGTATGGACACTATGAATTTATAGTGATGCCATTTGGTCTTACTAATGCCCCTGCTATCTTCATGGATCTGATGAATAGAGTCTTTAGAGACTATCTTGATCAATTTGTCGTAGTCTTTATAGATTATATTCTTGTCTATTCAAAGAGCAAGGAAGAACATGAAGATCACTTGAGAATTATATTGAAGACCCTGAGAAAGGAGATGCTTTATTCCAAATTTACCAAGTGTGAATTTTGGCTTCAAAAAGTTGCATTTTTTTGTCACATAATCTCAAAATAGGGGATATCTGTGGATCCAGCAAAAACAGAGGTTATCGAAAGATGGTCGAGACCAACAACCGTAACTGAGATCCGAATTTTTCTTGGTTTGGCTGGATATTATCGACGTTTTGTGAATGATTTTTCACGATTATTTAATCCACTCACCAAGTTGACTCGGAAAGGAGTTAAGTTTGTCTGGATGGAGGAATGTGAAGAGAATTTCAAGGAGTTGACAAGAAGGTTATCCAGTGCACCTGTGCTCACACTGCCTTGTAGTGGAGAAAGGTTTGTGATCTATAGTGATGCATCCAAGAAGGGATTGGGGTGTATTCTTATCAAAAATGATATGGTGATAGCTTATGCCTCACGACAGTTAAAAATCCATGAGAAAAATTACCCAACACATAATTTGGAGTTAGCTGTGGTAATCTTTGTATTAAAGATTTGGAGGCATTATCTTTATGGTGAAAGGTGTGATATTTATACTAATAATAAAAGTTTAATGTATATTTTCACACAAAAGGAGCTGAATATGCGTCAAAGAAGATGGTTGGAGCTGATTAAGGATTACGACTGCTCAATCCATTACCACCCTGGGAAAGAAAACAAGGTGGCAGATGCATTAAGTCGACAAGACCATGCCAGTTTATCCATGATGAGGATCACAAAAGATCCAATATTTATGGATTTACAAAGGATGGATCTTGGAATTATAATGGAAGGGGAAAAATATTATCTTTCTGAAATGAATGTTCAACCATCTATACATGTGAAGATTAAAGAGGCACAGAAAGAAGATGTCGAGTTACAAAAGAAGGTGAGAAATGTTCCTGAATTCAACCTTGATTGTGATGGGATAATAAAGTTCAGGAATCGGGTTTGTGTTCCTCCCATCCCCGAATTAAAGAAGGAGCTACTGGATGAGGCTCATAGTTCTTCATTCTCTATTCATCCGGGAAGCACGAAGATGTATAGGGACCTAAAAGAGTACTTATGGTGGGATGGCATGAAAAGAGATGTTGCTGAATATGTCTCTCGATTCTCGGTTTTTCAACAAGTTAATGCTGAGAGACAGAAGTCTAAGGGGATGTTATAACTATTACCCATACCCAAATGGAAATGGGAAAACATCACTATGGACTTTGTCACAAGACTTCCTAAAACATCCAAAGGCAATAATTCTATCTGGGTCATAGTTGATCGTCTTACAAAGTCTGCACACTTCATTTCTATTAAAGAGTATTTCTCTCTGGATCAGCTTGCCATGATATATGTAAAGGAAGTGGTAAGATTGCATGGAGTACCACTTTCTATTATATCTGATCGGGATCCGAGATTTACCTCGAAGTTCTGGCGAAGTCTTCAGCATACTCTGGATACAGAGTTGAGTTTCAGCACTTCTTATCATCCTCAGACAGACGGTCAGTCTGAGAGAACAATTCAAACTATAGAAGATATGTTGAGTGCTTGCTCTATGGATTTCAAAGATGGTAGGGATCAACACCTACCTTTGGTGGAATTTTCTTATAATAATAGCTTTCACTCCAGTATTCAGATGGCTCCTTATGAAGCTCTCTATGGAAAGAAATGCAGGACTCCAACCTGTTGGGATGAAGTTGGGGAAAGAAAGCTATTAGGACTTGATCTCGTTGATGAAATGGCAGAAAATGTCAGATCTATTCAACAACACATAAGAGCAGCTCAGAGTCGAAAGAAAAGTTTTGCTAACAACGGAAAAAAAAGACCTAGAGTTTGAAGTGGTTGATAAAGTGTTCTTATGAATATCTCCCTGGAAGAGAGTCATGAGATTTGGAAAGAAGGGGAAGTTGAGCCCAAAGATATATCGGTCCTTTCGAAATACTGGATTCTGTTGGGAAGGTAGCTTACCGATTGGCGCTTCCACCGAATCTCTCTCAAGTTCATGATGTGTTCCATGTATCTCTCCTGAGAAAGTACATACCTGATCCTTCACATGTACTTAGCTCAGAAGTTGTACCGCTGGAGCAAGATCTTTCTTATGAAGAACAACCGATAGAGATTCTGGATTGTAGCGAAAAAGTCCTACGAAACAAGACCACTCGATTGGTGAAAGTTTTATGGAGGAACAACCAATTAGAAGAAGCTACATGGGAGCTTGAGGATATGATGAGGGAGAGGTATACTCATCTGTTTGTTACAAAGTGACGAATTTCGAGGGCGAAATTCATTTTAAGGGGGTAGAATGTAACACCCGAGACTTTTATGTTATATAAATTATCAAAGGAATCTTTTTATACACAACATTTTATTGGCTTTCTTTACACGAAATCGCGACCTTCCTCGATAGCTTGCGTCGTACGCAATACCGAGTTTCACTAAACAACGATATGCTATTAAAATATTATTAAAACTAGCCGTTATGAATATTAATAACCAATTTTTGGAAATTTTATAAATTTTATTTTTCAAAATGGACTTCATTTTTGGATTCGGAATATCGAAATTAGCCTAGGGTGAAATTTCGGTATTTTTCTGAAAACTTTCAATTTTTGATGAATAGTGAAACCACTAAGTGGTAGTTAAAAAACGGAATTTTTCATAAAACGTAATTTTACCGCTTCGGTGAGTGGAATTTCAAAAATCCGGGAGACACGGTTGATGTCAGTAAGTAAAATGTGGTTCAATGAGATGAAAATAATTTTTTGGTGAATAGTAACTTTTTACTTATTTTTACCACGGTTAAAAGTAAATAGGGTAATTAAGGGTAAAGATGGTATTATTATTACCTTAACACATGTCCTAATTCTATTGGATAAGTTTAATTCTACCAAAAACAATCTTAGGAATAAAATATGACCATTTAGGCCCACTTGGATTAGATTAGGACATTTATTATTAATTTATTTAAAGAAGGGTTAAAATAGTTAAAATCAAAGTTTAATAAGTAAATAATTTTTAATATGGGGTTATACATGAGATAAATTCGACTATAAATATTCATTATAAAGTTAAAAAGCTTTCCTACATAATGGTTTTTTATTTGTAATTTTTAGACATAAATAATTTAATTTATTTATGACACAAAGATGATGCAGTAATTGTCTTATTAATGAAATACTGACATAATTAATGTTATAAACACCAAAATAAATGTAATATGAGACTTTTTATGAATTACACTAATTTTATAGATTAATATGACATGTTAGTATTGTTTAAATTAACTTGGTTTGAACTAATAATTCTGTTATGATTTTCACAAAAATCAATTACTAAATAGTGTCAAAATTGACATAAAATAGTTTTATAACAAATATTATATTAGTAATTGTTATTTTATTCCTAAAAATCTAAGGATCGGCCAAATGACTTAGATAAGGTTATATATATTAATAATAAACAACTTTCTGTTCGTTTGGCTTCTTATAGTAAGTTTATGAACCTTTTAGTATTAGAACACAAGAAGACACGGTAAAAGTAAACTTATTTAACTTAATGTTAAATCTAAATGATAAGGTTAAAATAGGAACCTAAACTTGTCTAAATTCTATTTTATTAGATTAATTTGACCCATACCTACCTTAGCTTCGAAATATATCAATTTGGAGCTACTTAAATTCGAACTTGACTTTATAATAAAATAATATTTTTATTTTTCCCAAAGGTGCCCCTCTCCTCCCTTATAAAAGGGCACCTCCTCCCCCTCTTCCTCACACCACTTTGAGCCTTCAAGCTCGTCCAAAACCTGAAAATTCCTCCTCTCCACTTCTCTAGAGACATCTTAGAGGTCCTGGTCTTCTTCAAAGACCAATTTTAGTTCCCTAAAAGAAGGTCTCAAAGAAGCACTTCAAACAAGAGGTAATGTCTGTTACCGATTCTTTCATCTTTATTTATTCTTCCACTTCTTCTTCTTTAGTTGTTTCATTATGAAGTAATAACATCAGTATCACTCATATACTGATATGTTATTATAATTATGAAACAACCCTATTTCACCGTCTATCCATCCTACGGAAAAAGAAATCACCGTGCGTGCGTACGTACGGAATACCGTCTCCACGCCGTGGTGTAATCTATTTTCCACCACCACCTTACTTGGATGGGTATAATGGTGTAAATAATTACTATATATGACTATTATAAAGTGATACTGATTCTTAAATAGTATACATACACTCCAATACAATTCCACGATCATAGGAACGATATCATCACTCGTGCGTACGTACGGAATACCGTCTCCACGATGTGATGCGACTCGTTCTACATTTTCTTCATTTCATAATGATTATATAAATGAATTGAATGAATTAATATTATATATATTACACTAATACCATTCTTGAAATGAGGTATCTATAACCTAAAGATAAGAATAATAATTTATTCGAGAAAACACACATAAGAACAAAAAGTTATAAACACCCGAATAACAAGTAGCAATGAAATATTACTACTAAGAAGCTAATAAAATGAACATATAAGATATCATAAAAATAAGTATGATTCTGGAATAAGTCAATAACATTATTTAAATCATTATACAGGAGGTTTGGACACTTACGAAGCAAAACGGACCTAAGGTAAGGGAAATATCACAATCTCATTTTTATCCGAGATTGTTTATACTCTGGTATTTACTGGGGTGTATTTTATCATCCACATCAATTTTTCCTCAATATGTAATATTTATATCTTTCTAAAATAGTTTATATTCAATTTTACCCTTCGTTGAGTTTTTATTAAAAGATATGAATCGAATCTTTTATCATTTTTCGTACGAGGTACTTTTTGACTTTTCCGACAAAAGTATGAGAAGAATTTTTTTTTAACTTATACGGCATGAATGGATTTTGAAAACATTATTTACAAGAAGCTTCCTTTAAAAGTTTTCATTTTTATTTTTAATCAACTCCTTTTAGTTTATAATTTTATGGCATGTTAAGAAAGGAAAAGTGTTTTTGAAGTAGAAAGGATATTTTCTTCAAGAATGGAGTTCAAGTGTTTTATCAAAATTATTTTCCATCTAAGATAATAAAGGGGTTTGTTTATATCCCTATTATTACATTGATTTGATTATGTTGTGATGGAATTATTTTTATGAATTCCTTTATCTTATATGAATTGTTTTATGATGTCACAATGTTTAAGATTCCCATTTTTATTTCATGGGTTATGCTACGATGTATGGTTTATGATTTTGTGGCACACATAAGAATGGTATCATTATGAGATGGGTGGGACCTATATCACCCTCCAATGCATTGGGTAAATATTTTATATCTCATGAGATAGACATGTCTGGAACGGTAGGTTATACCGGTTCAGTGAAATAGGACTGAAACGAGGAGTGAACTCGGTTCAGAAATGGACTTTGTCCACTAAGATAGTCTTGGAAATGAGTCTTGACTAATAAGAAATAATTCTCTATGATTATGTGTGTATACCACAAAGTTTCATGTTTTAAGTTATGATTATTGGGATTACATTTCACTACTATGATTTATCCCATGTTATGAAATTATGCTCTCTTTTGCAGGTCAAGATTTCCAAAAGTTATGTTCTTATGAATATGATGTGATTGATATTTCTTTTGTTTACCATTACTGAGCATTTGAGCTCACGATTTCGTATGTTTTCTTTCCCCGGGTCAGGAAGAAGGTTATTAAGTAAGATATTCCAAAAGGGACTATAGATATGATGAAATAAATGGGAGACAATGTAGATGCTTTATGAACCAGTTGTTTATGTTTCCCAGTTTCTAAAGACACTATACCTATACGGTCCTTTCGTGGTTTTGTTATATGTTGTAATAAGTATGCTTCAATTTTGAAGTATTAACAATGTATGTAAAGTATGGGTCGTTATATATATGCTACCCTATCAGATGTTTGCTGATTGTAAATGGCTATATAAAGTGACATAACTAAATCTTAATTGGTTAGACTTCATTTATCCCATAAACAAAGGAATATGAGGTCACATGGGTGGAATTACGAGTCATCATCCGGTAATCCTAGAGAGCATTGGGGGTATTTTTTGGCCAATATCATATTATTATATACCAACCATATTACGTAGGATGATAGAGTTTGGTTTTTAAACAACTCAATCAGAACATTTAATTGCACATGATACAGGTAAATATTATTGGAACTGATATTGTACTTGGAGAACAATTTCTTCAGCTCAACTACCCAGATTTTGGGGTCGTTATCAATGGGGATGGATTTAGAGACTCTGAATCAGTCGATGATATTGGAGATCATGAAATCAATGATAGAATGTGAAATGACGTCATTTAGTGGAATTTCCCCGACCCACTTAAAAAATCTGTAGCGGTTACGATGAACCTTCATTGGAAAATAGTTTCTCATGGATATGGTCCAATGACATCAAGTACCAACACCTGAAAGGGCTAAGATTATTTGTTTATGTGGAGAGTCTCTTGAGGATTATGCACAATACTGTCATGGATCAATCATGAGTGTCTCCTTTTTCCTAAATTGATATATTCACGGACCATGGTGGGCTAGAAGTAGCCCAACATTCAGATCTGATGAAAGAGTTTCATCCCAACCAAATGAGCTCCACGGGAACATGAATGAACATCTTGTATTACCTAGGGAATTTCATATCTTTGAATTAAATGGAGTATAATACTATTAAAACCGTGTTTCTATAGGATCTTATCAAGACTGGGACCACTCTGGAGGTTGAACAGCACTACGCGTTGATGGACTCACTCATATTTGACTTCATCTATCGAGAGATTAACATGTTGGAGATACTAGATAAACGATATTGTTCAACTGGGGGTCCCTTCCAATATAATGAAAGGGGAGGCATGGGTATCTTTGTGGACATGCCAATGGGGAGATAACTTACCTTTTGGCAGTAATCATCATCTGGATTGACATGAGAAATGAATCTTTGATACTCCACATGGATAAGAGAATCGTCCAAGTCAGGCTCTCCAACTGATTTCGTAATAAAGGATAAGGCGTCAGTTTAACTGATATGTGACCAAGGGACATAATTAACTTCTGGCCGAGATGGGAACTAGGACATGAGCTGGTGAGTGAACTCTGTAAAGGGTATGAGCTCAGGTTTCCTGATGACATAGTCAAAGGTCACCTACTTGATGACTAGTTCAGAGTCCCCTTTCACATGCAGGTGGGGAACATCAATCTCAAGGTCCAACTTGAGACTAGTGAAAAGGTACTCATAATCATCCTCATTGTTGGTGATGACTTTTTACAACAACTATGAATAGGTTAGGACAACCCGTGAAAGAGAGTTGAACATGATACCCAGTCATACTATGTTGAATTGGGCACCATTGATTGTCTTGTTGACAATGCTCTAGGAAGTGTCGTCGAAGTGCACCTGCCAACATGGAAGACTTGATTGATTAAGATAATTGACTCATATGGAAAATCATTATTTAGTTACTAATCTATGAAGGATGGATGGGTGGAATGAATTTATACAATTGCCTGACCCTTGGATGCATTCTGGGGAACAAATATTATGTCAAACTGTTGAAGGATCAATACCCATGAAGTTAGACAACCTGCCAACATAGGGCCATTTACAATATACATTAGTGGATCCACAAAATACACTATCTATATCTCATGGTTCTATAATTATTGTCCCATCCTCTACACTATGAACTCTAGTTCAAGGTATCTCTTCTCGATTGAGGAATATCTAATCTCGTTATCGAGGTGCATGTTTTTGAGATAGTATAAATTGATCTTTCTCCCCTCCATGTACTTCAAGGTTGTAAGGGAACTTAAGGACCATTAAAGGGTGGTAACATAAAGGACCAGAAGCTTTCTAGAGATGGGTGGCCTTAGAAACAAAAAATTTAGTAGGTACTGTTTGATTTCCTCCAAAGCGTCATGACACAATTCATCCCACGGGTGGTCGACACATTTCACCCTATGCCCGTAAAAGGTCTTACACATGAAATCCACGTTAGAAATGATTTGTTGTGTATAGGATAAGTGTTTTTGAATGCCTTGGGGCTCCAAAATGTTTCTCATATGAGACATCTAGCAGATGGTTTGATCTTCCCTAGATCGATCTCAATGCCTCTATATCAGACGACATAACCAATAAAAATTCCCTAGGTAACCCCAAAGACACATTTCAAAGGGTTTATCTTTGGATGGTGTGATAAGAGGAAGCCATTCACTTTCTCATGATCTCTAAGATGATCCTAACATGGAAGGTATTTGACCACCAAATCATCCATATAACATTCCACCGATGACATGATGATTAACTTGAGTATGTAGTGCATGCCACCAAAATTTGTGGCACCTGCATTTTTTAGACTAAAATGCATTCAATAGTGATATAAATTAGTTGGTGGTTCCTTAAATTTGGTAGAATCATTACCCTTAGTGGGATTCTAATTTTATTATATATGGAATAATCGTCCATGAAGGAGAAATCATGAAATCTAGTGGTAGTGTCAATCAAGATCTATATCACAAGAAGGGGGGAAATAATATTTTAGATAGTGATATTTAGGATCCTAGAATTAAATGAAGACTAGGATCTATCCATTCTTCTTTTGAATGGGATCAATGTTGTCTATCCACTTTTTATACTGGACTTCCATGACGTAGTTAGCTTTAATGAGCTTATAAACATCAATTGCGACCATGGCACCATGAGAAGGTTGCATCATTCAAGGTGGTTGTTTGAACATGTGATGGTTCTCAAGTAGACCGAGGAGGTGGATGGTGAAATGGGGATCCAGTCCTACAATCTCACCATATATCTAGGAAAATAAAATGTGATGCTTTTTTAGGAAACCCACATACTACTGTTGCTCCACTATAGAGATGGATGTGTTGACCAGTGCTGGATTGGGATCTGTCTTAGTGCTGAGGTTCTCTGGTACCAGCACATTATTGTTGTAGGATACAAATTATTCAAATACAATTGGAGTGTCTTGTAAATATTTTTCATCATCTAAGACAAGAGGATCATCAGTAAGGTAAATCTTTCTGAGTTGTTGAATCATGAGGAAATTCATGTGTCGGCCTGAGCGGCAATGATATCTACATTGGGGGACCCTTGGGATACTAAAACCTTGGTGATGGAAGATATTAATCTTATTCCACCTAAAAATTGACCCACGGTGGAACAATTTATAATATCTAATATGTAGTAGAACAATGGTTTGAGTCGGTCCATCCCTGCTTGATAGAACAAAAAGGAATGATATATTGTTGTTTCCATTGGGAGAAAATTCTGATACCTTATAAGGGAATTTTAATCCGGGATCAGTCATCCCGGATTCATGTAGGATTATGAAGTGATCATTCTATGATTCATGCACTAGGGAACAAGATTTACCTTTATCCATGAGAAAAAAAATGAAGTTTCCCATGTCTGGAGTTATGGCCTCCAACTGGTGAATTGAGAAAATGTAGGCATCATCCAGGTCTACACATGGTTAAGTAACAATGGTTGTATGCTCAACCGCATTTCGGTGAACCTACATGTCCTTACTCCTGTAGTATTCGATTTATATGTAGAAATATTCACAAAATTAAAGGAGAGATGCATCCCCTTGGATCACACTCACTCAACCATTAAGGGATTATTTGAGCATTGGTGATATGATATAGGGACTGTTGTATGATGATTGAGCCACAGTCTACCCCTAAGTGCATTGTAGGTGGTGTCCCATGAGACATCCCTGAACACTCTGTGGGAAATTAGGCCACAAAATTGGGTATTCAATAATATTTTTCCTAGAGGCATCTACTCTATCCTATTATAACCTAGAATATTTTTATTAGAGGTATCCATATTTTCTTTAGAGATCCCCATCTTGTGGAGTATCGAGGTAGGGATGAGACTGATAATGGAACCTGTGTCAACAAGAAAACGGTGGACTTCTACACTAATGAACTGACCAGTGATATATAGTGTGAATGTACAACTGTATGGGAGAACCATTATCTTCTATGGAGAAAGAAATGATGGCCTGGAATTCTTCATGCTCGACTGCCTCAGCATGGAAGGTTTCTGCGGCCACTACCTTTGTTTTAAACAAGAGGGGGATTCAAAAAGACAATGTGATGGATTCACATATTTATAATGATTTTCAGAGAGAATCAATGATTTATATCCATACGAGGATGCCTATAAAAGTGCGTAATTACATCATAATTATGTGTGTGATTTATAATTATTCTAAGAGGATATTTCTCCATAGTAGTAGGTATTGCAGACATTGCATTCCAAACAGGTTAATTTCAGCAGGTTCTGGGGATATCCCATTGCTCATCAATTGGTTCATGTAAAGTGACCATAGACTGACATCCATATGACTGAGGTTTTTACATAACTTAATTTCACATATCGTAGCGTGGTCATTACAGATATTCATGATCAAAAATTACAATTGATGGGGGTGAATTCGATGAAATAGGATGAGAAGGATGCACATTATGAGATCAACACTCGGCCGACACTATGGTCTCGGTGGCATACACATCCTGGATCGGTGCACTAGCCTAAAATTTTTATCGATTCACATTCCCATGAATCTATCGAAATGGTCATAGAGAGGTAATGTTTGGAGGGTCTTCTAGGCACTCTTCATCATCAGTTTCCATGTAAGGGTCCACTAGTTCAATGTTATTCACCAAGCCATGCTCTTGATAATCACTCGATGAGTCCCCTATTATTGGGCGAATTCTTGGGGAAATCCCAATATTTGGGGGCATGAAATAGCTGAAATTATACGAAAAATTCATCATTTGTAGAGATCTTCCATCTCCCTTGAATCATTAGTTTCTTCTTTCCCATGATTGAAAAATCTATGGTGTCAATGAAGTGGTAGAATATGGAGATAGAGAAACGACATAAGATGGATCGAGTTGATTCAAATGGTCATTTATAATACCATGGTCTTGAGTAACTTCCATGTGTACTATCCAGTTAACATACTATTGAGACCCATGGTGAGAGACATACTTCCATTAAACCTTTCTATTGCTATCAACATTTTTCAGACACACTTTCCACCTATGTCGGGTCTGGACCCAATCTGACTACATTGTTATTGACCTGGACATATATCTAGTCTTTGAACAATTATAACGTATTGAGAGTGTGTCCTTGAAATTGGTGAATGTGGATGTTATTGGGGAGATCATTTAGATCTTCCACTTTGGGCCTCTTAAATTCAGGAATCTATAGGATTCTCTAATCCAAGGCACTTTTGAAATAATCGGGGAATTTTTCCTCATTGAATGAGTAAGTATTGTTTCTTTGATTAGGGAAAGGGGATCTGAGAGCATGGACCTGATAAGGGGAAGTATCCTTATGAGGTTGTGGAACCTAGTTGACTCGCCTATGTGGAGATGGAACGTTACGCGGTGGCACTTTCCATTTTTGAGGTGGGAAATTCTGAGCAGGAGGCTGAGCCAAATGCAGTGGGCCTTAGCAAGGGTGTGGAAGTGGCTCTACCAGTAACAATTCCTACTATCTAGTGGCCACTATGTTTGAAACAACAGTGGTCTTGACCTTTCCAACTCTTTTTATGAGAGCTATAGGAGGCAACATACATACTTTCTTTTCTTGCTACAAGGATTCTTCTAAACATTGAGCATTGTCTTTAATGTCATGGCTCCCACCTTGGATGTTCAGCATGATGAACGAAGGAAGTATTTTAGTCTTTACATTCCATTCAAAAATCATTAGTATATGTTCCTTAGTTAATGACATTTCTATTGAGATTGTGAGGCACTTTCACCTGGTGAGAATGTCTGTGAGTCACTAATCCGACCATTTCGTGAATTTTAAGAGGTTGAAATACTAGTCTTGTGGGTGGTGGAACTAAACTGGTAAAAAAATCATATGGAGATCATATCAACTAGTTATGGATTCAATGGGTAACAGGTGTAACATATGAATATGTGCCCTTCTGATGTCTGTATAAAACATCGTAGTTTATCATCGTCCATTTGTTCTAGTTTTCCCATCGTGGTTCCAAATCCTGATATGAAGTGGTCCATATGATGCAGTGGATAAGATATCCCATAAAAGGGGAAAATTTCGGATTCCCTAAACACGGGGGTGCTGGAATATCATCCATATATGATGGATATTTCTTCCCAACAGGCATGATTACCACATATTCAGATTCAGAAGCCTCAAGAAAAGAAATAATAGTGGTCATCAGTTAATCCTAATGATGAATCATTTCTTCATGAGGGTATCTGACCACCAAAGATTTGGTAGGTTCTTAAAAATGGTATGATGTCCTTCCAACTTGTGGAGGGGCTAGTGGAGTGACACAAGGGGACACTTGATGAACCTGTGGAGTGCCCGGTGGAACCCAATGATCAGCCAGTGGGACCCGAGTTTGATCTTAAGGAAGGTTATTTCCCAGATTAGGTGTATTTGGTGGTTCATATCATGGACACATGACATAAATACCAGCCTTTATGCTATATAAATGGGTAGGGTTATCAATATCACCTATGGAAATTCATTGGGGGAGATATTATTATCCATGCTACCCTAGTGGAGGACGGTTTGGATCATTCTGGGGATCTCCATAATCCAATTGTTGTTCCACAACATGCTCAACGAGGGGATCATCAATGATCACTATCTATTCGATGGGTTTATGATGCATCATGACTCTCTTAGGACCATATTATATCTTTTTTAATAAAATTGATGGATCCAAATGATTAATAGTTATACGATGTGCTTTTCCCTTGTTAGGATATCGATCGAGAGGTAACTATTAGGAACATTCATGAATCCCAAGCGTATGTCTTGGTTGGTGAGTGTGGATACCCGTAAGGTCTTCCACATTTTGTGCTACACCAAAGGTTTGTTCATATTATATAGTCCTTATTTCAATGCCCACATTTGGGTATATCTCAGGAATGACCATGTTTACCATGAAGACATCTGATGGAATATTCTCAATATCAGTAAGTGATCCAGGTTGGTTGAGGATAGGAATGAAAAGTGGGGAATCATAATACCCCCATCCATAGATCTGGACATGTGTGGAAGCCTCAATAATAACTCTACAGAGAACCATAAGTCATTTATGTCGTTGTTTTTTGAGGGCTCAACGACTACAAGGTGATGCATGGTGCTGAGAAACATGGATTGTGACCAACTCAACAGGGTGGCACTACAAGATAATGTTGTCGAGGTGTTCTTGGAAATTGGTGTAAACTAATAATTGATGACAGAGACTAAAATTTTTTCTCCCTAAGGTTATTTGGAAGAACATAACCCCATCCTAGGTGAGGGACTCCATAATATTGAATCTTGTAGATTCCATCGGCCAGAACATCTTAGGGGGATGGTCCACTATGAGAATGTGCAACAAACATTTCAACTCAGACACAGGATCAGGCCCTTGGTTTCCCCATTCATCTACTAAGGGTGGATGAGGGACAAGTAACGACACTTATGCATACCACTTCATTGGTAGGATGTTTTGGGTAGAGTATGGTGTGTGATCTAACAATTATTTCACCTTACGCTATTGTCTAGATAATTGCCTAACTACATCACAACGACCCTATAGAATGAGGTACGGACAACTACTTCTTGCATGGGGTTAGCGGTCATCAGTGGTGGATTAGGCTGGTTCCCATCATCAACAGGTCCACAATACAATTCTTTGTGATCTCTTATATAGGTACAGAATGATCCCAGTGATGATAGAGAGTATTTCACAAAACTACACTGTAAATGAACCAAATCTTCTTCATCCTATATGTATCTTCAGGGGGATTGAGTTATATGGTGGACCTTAATTTCTGTAAGGATTGTTTGGAAACTCTATGATCTTACCCCAACCCCTGATAGAGTGAATCATGAGGAAGGTTCAATCATCAAATTAAAATCCTCCTGAGAATCTGAAAAGTGTACAGGTATGATTGAGATATTTCTTTTCTCAGGGTTCATACTTTGGAGGATATGAACCTCCCTCATTCATTGACATGATACTATAGGTATGGGTATATCATCAAAATAAGGAATAAATCTGTGTGTTTTGGTATTCAATCAGGGTGGACCTCCACTTGGATGAGATGGTGTGCATGGGGCACCCTGAAAAATATCGAATGGAACACATGGAGGAATTCTGTGGTAAGGGATGATGTAGGAGGGAGGGCCTCCACTATAGTTGGTAAGTACATGGGTATGACCTTCATATTGATGGGTGATAGGGAGAGAATGATATTTACTCTGATTGATTCCGTTTTGGGGAGAATCTCTATATTGAATGTCATCACCACGGGTTAGCCCAAGAAGGCAAATACTTATTCCCGTGACTGAGGATGTCTAACCATTCTCAGAGTGGGGTGGTTGAGGCACCAATCACAATTGGGAAATGAATATCCCTTATTTTATAGTAATAAAGAGGTAATTGAACATGTTGGTTGTGGCCTGGGCCACTAAATCGATAGAAGATGTTTCCCCCTAGTAGGAATCCTCTTGATATTACACCTAATGTTGATTCCATGTCAACTGAGAAAGGTATATCTATGAAGTTTTATAGACCACATTCTCTTTGGTCTATAGGGATAGATGGTGGGGTTGATGTTTTCTGGTGGGAGCCCTCCTAGGCGGCTCCCTGGTCGAGGTGGAAGCTAGCAGACTCGGACATCCCATACTCTATCAGCATAAGGGAATCAGTCATAAGATAATTCCAAGGAGAGGTTCTCAAAATTATTGATAATCATAGAGGGGAGTAGTGGCTCCCTACGTGGGCCATGGGGGACACAGCTTCGATGGGGCACAAAAACCTCCGTATCTTGATGGGCCATATCCCTCGTCAGGATGACCCCTCCTCTCCGTACCATTGACCAATAGTATCGAGCACCCTCCTTTGAATAAATTCATAGGGTGATATGGGGAATATGAACATAGTATTTATGGTCATGGGAGTCATTGTAGAATAGGTGAAGTCGTGCGGGGTTTCTAAATTTGTATTTCCTATTCCCCAATGTGTGAGGGTGGGAAGTGGTCAGTTTATTGTATGTGGTGTTGCTTGGGTCCTGGAAATCAGGAAAATTCCACCATCAGTACAGATAGTAGTAAAGTGATTCCTATTTCCCCATCACCATTCAGTTTACATGGTTATATATAAAGATCCATAATTATAATGTCGCAGATTGAGATGCCCAATGATTAACTACCCCAAATCCTCCTGAGTTTTAAACTAGGCCCATTATTTTCCTTCTAGGACCTGGTGCTGAATAGCTAGATCCAGTGACATTCTCATATAGTTATGCCCTAAATGATAATAATTCCCATTATGAGGATAATAATTTCATGTCGAGTTACCAATTTCTGTTTATGATGCTTTCTTAGGGGCATGCATCCTCTGCGTAGATGCGCTGATTATAGCCCCAAATTCCCACATTCCAAAGGAAGGTTGTGACTCCCGAACCCATAATGTATTTTTAGATGAATTAATTCTCCTATTTTAATGTCAATTTTAATTTTGGATCAAATAATGATACTCAAATAAAATTAATCACAAACAAATGGATGGAAACGATACAATTTTATTTATAAAAACCCTAAAACGTTACTTTTTGATAAGGATTTTTGTGACTGATAGTTTGGGTAACTGTCATATAATTTTATAACAATTAGGTATTTCAGGTATTCTATGAATTTATGTATATTGAGAATTTAAAATGTTTTAAATTTTTTAATGTGAAATCTTTAGTTGAATGGAAATATGGTTTCATATTGAATAAGAATTTCATATTTTGATTTTAAAAATACGACCCTAATAACCAGGGTTTTTATTTTAAAATTATTTAAAATGAATATAAATTTATGACATGTTTTAATGGTAGTTAAAATTTATTTTTTTAAGTTTAATATTTTGAAACATAAATGAATAGAAACATATGAAAATAATGGCACAATAAAGAATAATAATATATATATATATTAATATATATGTCTAATTTTTATTATAATTTTGATTTTAATCATTGTTTTTTGGTAAAAAATGGGTGAGTACTGACCCAACCGAGGGAATCCTTCAAGGCCATTCCATCTAGGTCTGGTTGGTGATTACAGTGGTAACTGAAGTCAGGCAGAGTGCCCACATAGCACATGCAGAGTCATGTTGGGGCCACTGTATAAGGCACGGTCAGGCCTGCGCATGGGGTGAGGCATGTTATGCATTTGAAAGGGTGAGGGTGGACCAAGGCCAGCCAGTGGTGGTCCCATATGTGTGGACCCTGTGGTGTGTGTGTTTGTGTCATCGAAGTGAAGGAATAGGAAATGAACCTTCAAATGTAGTTCAGGATGTCTACCTCTTTTGATGTGGGTTGTGTTTTTTATAGGAAATATAATATAGGTCATTCGATATCACAGTGCAATATATCAATTTCCAGATCTGATATATCCATCTTACACCACTGATCTGTCCCTTTAACCATGATTTTATCAACCATCATATTGGGATGCGATTGATCTCAGCCGCACATCTATTTATAAAACTCGCAGTTTCCCAATGAACATGCAGTCCAAGCCATGTTTAATCACATCTGTCCATCTGTTTTTTAAACCAAATAAATCACCATAGCTGTATGATCGATCCACGACCAATCTGAATCATCCATTTCTTATTCCCTACTTCTTATCATTCTTCTTCTTCCTCATTCCCACCAGTTTCCATTGCTCTTCTCTCCAGTGTTTATTCATCCACCTGTGAGCCTTTTCATTTCTCTCATCAGACCCAACCCTTTTCCTTTTTTCCACAAGTCCACCGAGGGTGCATTTGTATAATGCAAACACCTTGGTGTATCTAGTAATAATTTTATTATATATATATAGCAACCAGTTTATTCAAGGTCCTCTTGGAAGATGGTGATTTGTCTAAATAGATGGATTAAAATTGATTCAGGTATATTTGTTTTTTTCTTTACCAAATTATATTAAATTATATATATATATATATATATATATATTGTATGTTAAACATTTATATAAACCTCTATATCGACCTTAACCCAATGGTTATTCCTCTCTATAATCTTCCTCTAACCTCTGTTCGACTCCAACCCACCTTTGAAGTCATGTAAGGGATTATTTAGTTTTTTGTGTGATTCAATTAAATCATATATACATATGTGTGTGTATACATTTACATATCTCTAAAAAAATAATTTTGTTTTCTATTTTTTTAATGATGAATATTTGTGTTGTAAATGATGTTCTTTATTCATGTAATTCAACAAGGTAATATTTCACTATTTTTATGTGAAAAAACCCATATATACACTTTATATATATATGGTTATATGTATATATATATAAAGGTTTTAATCTTGATTAGTTTTTCATGTAATTTATATTATGTGATGAAATAATGTATTTGAATTGTATGATACTTATAAAGGTTAATCAAACATTGTTTTGGTAATTCAAATACCATGTATACACGTTATATATATTTTTACGATTTTATATAATCATCAAAACCAAATCTATTTTGTGTTTATCAAGTGAAAAATTATCATTGAATAACTGATGATTTTATTCATGTATTACTTTCAAAATGATTTACTAATATATTTTTTGAGTTTCTAAACTAATACATAAAAATATAAATATATATATATATATATATATATATTTTTATATTGTTAATCTATTTTCATCTTAAGATAAAAAATTATTTTTTAATGTCATATATATAATTGAATTGAATCTTTTAATTATGATTTTCACCACTATAATTTGATATAGGAAAATAATAAGAATTATTTATTTTGTTATTTTGTGCCTATGGTCATCACCATAATGAAATTAACATTATGTGCATGCATCCCCAATTTATAATTTTTGTATAAATGTTTGGGAACCATCATTTTTTATGTACATATATATACATGCAGAAACACGTGCGGTGAGGTGTGTATAATTATATTCTTAAGCATGAATATCTCACGTGAAATTATTGTTTTACATTTATAGTTATTATATTTCAATTCATGATGAATCTACCATAATGAAATCTATTAATGTTTTTCATTTAATTTGATTAAAATTATTATTTATTATTTAATGGTTTGAACATGAATAATTAATACCTCAAATTAAAAAAAATAATTTTATTATGTAAAATATTTATTTCTTTGAAACATGGGTTTTTGAGTTTTAGAGATATTATTTTATGTGACAAACACGAACAATCTATTATTAATTTATCACATATGATAGTTTATGGAATAAAAAATTAATTATTCATTGTAGTATGAAGCACTTTGAATAAGAGAAATAATTTAAGTATCCAAATTTGTATGGCACCCATTGAATAAGAGGCATAATTAAATTATTCAAAGTGGTATGGGACACTTTTAATAAATGAAATTACTTAATAAATCAACATGGTATGGGGGAATTTGATTTAAGGAATTATTTAGACATATGAGGAATTCATTGGACGGATTATGTAATAGATGAGGTCTTATATATCCTGTAGATGCATCGGTAGGTCTACAAGACAAACTATGGTCATGGAATAAGAGCTTGACTGAATGATTAAGTATGGTCTTAGAACGAGTCTTCAATAGAATGCGTATGATTGTCCAACATTATTCATTTTCTTAATATGTGATTAATATTTAACAAATCATGGAATTATTCAACTACTAGAATATCCTCAGTTATTAATTTTTTTGACATATGATAATGGTAATAAATACACATGGAATAATGATGAATGTACATAACATGTCATTTATAAAGAAAGTGTTGAATCTATTTTCAGAACATTTATAAAGAAGTTAATATTACATCTTTCTTTTCATGAATTTCATTTTATGTGTTAAGTGAGTCATGATATTATTACTAATGAAATTATATGCAAGTATTATTTCATGTACGGATTTTTACAAGCATCCTTACATGTCACCCTTAAATTAGTTTGATTAATTTCTCACTAATATATTGCATTCCATATATTTTTGTAAAAGTATGCATATTTTGATATATGTTTAGCATTTAAATAAATATATAAATTATTGAGTATTAGATTTCCCTAAATTACTTCATGTAACAATAGAAAATGTATGATGGGGTGCTATAGGAAAGGTTGTTTTCCTTTCAAGAAAATGTTTAGTAATTTTTTTAAATGGATGTTTGAAAAATCAGTTTCATTAATTTGTTTTTGAAACCCTTATGTGGAATTCTTTTGGTCAATATACATTATCAAATTATTTTTATAGGATTAATATCTTTTCCAAATTTGAGTTATTCTACGTGGAGGATGGTTTTTGAAGGTAAAATTGTTCAGTTTTGAAGAAATGTATCAGCTACATCTTGTTTTCCAGAACCTAGACCGAGATGATACTTTGTGATGGGACATGATGTGTAATTTTATCATCAAATTTTTATAAAAAAACCACAAACCATGTTTTAGGAACCGAGTTAGGGCTTCTGGGTTCAGGTCCTCACAATTGGTATGAAAGGTGTTGTTTAGACAATTTTGGAAAATTGGAACAAAATAATGAAAATTTTATCTATCCTTTGTTGGGTGTAACATTCATAATATATTCAGATGGAAGGCAATGGTTCACCAAAAAATCACATGTCTCTCCCTAGTGAGGCCCCAAAAACCATTATTTTCAAGTCATGTATGGTTGACTTTGAGCCCTTTGGAAACCATTGTTTGACCTACAATCATCATTACCACATAACCTCCACTCATAGTATCCATCACATCCATTGAAGAAGAGGAATTGTTTATTTATTCATGGTGCATGCCCCACTCCCATTTGATACACATCGAGGTTATTACATTGAGGTCCACATTAAATGTTTTACCCTAGATCATAGTTTTATGTCAGTGAGGGATTTCAAGGATGATTCAAGAGTGGGTGACCTTTTCACATAATATATATGTCAAATATATTCAAACAATCTATATAGTCGAGATAGTGACATTGAAATTCATGCAGTAGATCCTTTCTGTTCGTTTTACAGACATCAAGTCCATACCAATGCCTCTCAAATTTGTAGTTTTCATACCACTCTCTCGATATACTATAGTTTTGTACATGAGTTTGACCTTATTTGTTCATGTTGTATCTGGACTAGAGAAATCAAGGAGTTTGAGACTATTCTGGGGATTGGTTTAACCAGAGGGAATAGGGAAAATCACTGACACAATAAGAACTAGTGAAGGTAAAAATACAATACTTTTGTCATCAAAAATTTATAAAAAAAATAATTAATAAAAAATGTATTTTGTAGACATCAAATGTGATGTCTATTGTAACATCCCAGATCTATGTGCCGCCCAAAGGTTCCCTGAACTCGGTTGGCCACATAGACTCTTGCATATTTACCCAAACGCCAAAGGCTACTGACTAGTAGTGATGGCTAGGGTATGTAATTAGTGAAACTATGACCTCATTTGAAGAGTATACAGAGCAGAATCTAAATATTTAACAAAAGTGTAAGTATTGATAGCATATGACAAAAGTAAATAGCAGTAGACTGATAGTAATAGAACAACATGAGCATATATAAATCACACATTTCACATGTGTCAAGGAAAACAGCCAAAAAATCACAATACTATAAATACAATACAAAAACCAATATAATAAAAATTTGTACAATCCAATAGAATCGCAAGCCTCAGCTTGGTCCCATGCTCCCCATCTCCAATAACAATCAAGTACCTGATGGTTAAGGTAGCTTTCCCTTATCTATACATGAAACCAAATAATCTGTTTGGGTCCAAAAAGAATGACCCAAAGAGGGTGTTAGATGAGTCCCAATAGGCAACCACCAATAGATCTGTGCATATCTATCAGTGAATATTTATAGTAGATTATATTAAAAATAATGAAGCAACAAACAAGGGAGTAATAAATGTTAACAATACTACAGTTCCCAATAACATTCATTTTCATTTATTTTCCAATTCATTGAATCAGTTAATCATTGGGATAGAGCTTAATCTCTGTGTCCCATATGTAATAGTAATAACAGACGTCTCAGAATACCATCTAAACAATCAGGTATTACTGAGTCCATGATTGTGTAGTGGCTTGGCAGACTTGTCACTACACTCAAACATTCATAAACAACACTCTTGAAAAACTCTCACGGTCTAACACCATTGGTTTAAAATAGAAATAATCATTTAAAAATGAATACATAGATAGCTTTCATGGTCAATACTACAGGGTCATCATGGAATTAATAAATTATAAATGACCCTTTGGAAAGATCTCACGCTCAATACCCCCTAGGTCAACATAGCATAAAGAAACATAAATGACCTCCTTGGTAGCTCTTACGGTCAATAACTTTGGGTCAATGTCTACACCAATTCACTCATGGTATTATTTAAATAAACTTGGAAACCCCCACAACTTTCCTAGTCCAAGTCTCTCACCGTCCATTGGAAGAACAACACACATATCATAACAGGGAAACACATGTAATCTATAACTACTACATGGTTAACATTCCGAAGAATAACACATGAAATTAATATAATAAATCAAACTCCATCTTAAACAACTCAATGCATGGAAACAAAATATGCCTTATAAGAAACCTAGGCCAAATGGCCATTAAATGTCTAACTAGAGAAACCCACACATGTGGCATCCCTTAAACAAAAAATGTTCCATTACGAATATCAAACAACCCACCTTCAATCAACTATCTCATATAAGGTGAATAGGAGGGTTAATTTCCCAATCAATCCATACACCAAATGTGGTATGGTGGCACTTTTATCATATACAGTCCAAATACGAACAATAAAAGGCACTATCCAACTACCTCGATGTCTTACCTTTGATACTCTCGTGTTTCGGCCCTTGAATCATCCTAGAACGACATAGATCCACCAAAAGTGTAAAAAAAATGATCCAAGAATAACCCAGGAGATAGGAGGAATCAAGAATAAAGGATCTTAGAGAAAAGGGAACTAACTAGTGGGAATCCAATGCATCCAGCAGCATCTCAATCAGAGGCCATAGAAATAATCAGCAAGGGTTCATAGTTCTTAGTTGGTACGTCACTCTCTAGTATGAATTGGGGGAAGAAGGAGAGGTTCACAGATATGTGATGTGACCCCACTCTCTTATATCAAATGAAATGAAGAGTAAACAACATTTTCATTTAATGTACATGCCATCTACTTGCCTCAACCAGCCCATACATTAGGCGGTCTGCCATGTCACAACACGACCATGTTCTTGGCCATTACATGGCAAGTATGTGGCAATATTTGAAACCTGGGTACACAGTGTAAACATCTAAGTACACAACATGTACATAGAAAATTCCCACCTTTTCCTTTTTCCCCTAAAAACATCCTGAAATAACGTTCCATACCTAAAATGTTGATATATGTTCTTATAAACTTCCGCACATAAGGTAAATTTTCCCCAAATTTCCCTTCCATGGGTTGTGAAGATGAAACCTCAAACAACTCTGGCCAATGTGATTTTACGTCACCTTCCCTCTCCCATGTCTCATCCAGTACTCACTCATGATTCCATAGCACACGTACTAGTGGAATAGGCCGGCAATGGAGACACTTCATACTCTGATCAACAATTTGATTATAGTGCTTCTCGAAATATACATCTACCTATAAGTCAACCTTATTGGGATAAAAAAACCATGATATGGGTCTGAAAATTATTTTCGTAGTTTAGAAACATCAATGATGTCGTGCATAGCCCAGTATCTCTGTGGTAGATGCTACCGATAGGCAACTGCCCTGAATCACTCTAAACACTCAAACGGTCTAATGTGTCTCGGTTAAGGCATCTCCTATATCTTAATCTTTTAGTGTCCCAACATCAATGTGACAAATTAGAAAACCTGATCTCCAACTTCTAACTCCAGAGGTCATCTCCGTAAAACTAGCATAAGGTCTCTACTGAGATTGTGTTGTAAACATCCTCTTCCAAATCAACCCACCTCCTCAGTGGAATCTTAGAAAAGATGAGGTCCCTTCATAGATACATCTCCTACATCCATCCAATAGAGGTGTGATTGGCATAATCTACCTTCAAAATCATTATAATGATCCATCTTAATAGTTTCCAAAAAAGTGTTATTGTAGTCAAACTCCACTTGGGGTCTGTGTCTCTCCCATGAGAGCCTAAAATCCAGGACAGATTCTTGAAGAATCTTTTTTAAAACGTGATCATGCACTCATCCTAGCCATCTATGTGGGGATGGTAAGCTATACTCAAAAGTGCCTTTTTACCCAAATACATCTATAGTCCATGCGAGACATGATAAGTAAACCAGACATCACTGTCTAAAATGGTAGAGTGTTGAACCCCATAAAAATGTACAATCTCTCAGATGTACAACCTTTCAAGACCAGTAACACTGATGGATTCCATAATATTCAAGAAATGCAAAACCATCACGAGTCTGTTAATAACAACCCAAACTGCATCATTCCCTCGTGGTGACTTCAGTAAACATGTCACATAATCCATCACAACATCATTTAACTTCTACTCGATAATGGGTTACTACTATAAAAGCCATATGGGTAACTAATTCTCCAGATTCATTAGATGAAAGATGGAACATCTCATAACAAAGCTAGCCACATCCTTCTTCACACCTGGCCACCCATACTGATGGTGTAGATCTTGATACATCTTTTTGATATGAGGACGAACTACCCAAAATAAGGACTAAAAATCTCACATCAACTCCTTTTGTATGTCTAATAACACCCATACACATCCATGAAAAATCAAGATCACATCATCGCCTACATTCCACCCAGGAGTAGGGTCCTCACCTGACACACATTCCCATATGATTAGACCTTCAGAATCTGACAGCTGCCTCATTCGTACTTGATCTAGATGATTATAGGTAACATCTATATAAGAAATAAATGGTTGTCCCTATCTTTTTATGCACCTCCAAATTCATCTCAGAGAACATTTCCATAACCTACAACTCACTAATGGCCTCACTAACTGCATATATATGAGTCCTCATTCTCAATGAATCAGCCATTGCGTTGCCTTTCCCATGTGTGTGGGCTATCTCAAAGTCAAAATACTAAAGGTACTAAACCCACCTTCACTATCTCAAATTCAGATCATGCTGAATAAAGATATACTTCTGACTTTTTTGGGAAGGTTATACCACAAAATTCCTTCCCAAAAGATAATGTCTCCAACAGCTCAAGACGTACACAACATCATCTAACTCGAGATCGTGTGGCAGGTAATTCCTCTAATGTGTCCTCAACTACTAAGACTCGTACACAACAACACCATCCCCATTCATAAGAACTAATCCTAGCCAATATCTGATGCATTATAGTTAAAATTATAACTCTTTTCCACCTCTGAAAAAACCAATATCGGTGCGGAACTAAATCTCCCTTTCATCTCCTTAAAGGTTGAATCGTTAGATTCTATCTACATGTACATTCCAACATTCTTAGTCAGGCCCATAATTGGAACTACTATGCATGAAAGGTCCTTTATAAAGAACCTATTGTAACCAGTCATACCATGAAGAAAATGTACCTCAAATATGTTTTTTGTCTTCTCCTAGGAAACTACTGCTCATGCTTTTTCTAGGTTTACCGATCTTCCTGTCTCTTGGGTACCAAGACCCAAGAGGGGAATTTGATCCATACAAAAGTGGCACTTTGATACCATAACATATACTTGATTATATCTCAGTGTAGTCAATACTATATCATGATGGCTGGCATGGTCGTGTCAAGTGTGAGAGTACACCAAGATATCATCCAGAAAGGCTACACCAAAATAATAAAAGTAATAATGAAACACATAGTTATTAGTGATTTCAAAAATGTCGGCGTGTTCGTGAGACCGAATGACATAATAAAATACTTATATAGTACATATATGCTCTGAGAGGCTATACGAGGTATATTTGATTGTCTAATAGAAAACTAATGATACCTGGATCTCAATTAAATCATCGAGAACAACCGAGATCCTGAAATATAATAAAAAAGATCATCAATCCTCAGTAAGGGATATCAGTTCTTGATTTTCAACTGGTTCAGCTTTCGATAATCCACACAATGTCTAAGGGCTCCATATGAATTCTTCACAAAAAGGACAGGAGATCCCTAAGGGGATGTAATGGGTCAGATGAAACCCTTTCCCTATAACTCATCTAATTTCTTCTTGAGCTCTTATAACTCTGGTGTTGCCATCCTTTAAGGAGGAAGGGACATTGGTGTTGATCCAGCCAGAATATCCATATATAAATCTTTTTCATTCTCTACTAGTAAACCTAAAAAGTTATATGGAAAGACATATCTAAAACAATCCTCAAGGGAGGAAAGTCCATCTGTTATGTCCCATTGGAATCCATATATAAACTCGCAATTTGTGATAAAGTTCATCCCAAACCATGACGTTTGGGTCCAGATCTGCTCAACTAGACCTCACATTAGCCCTTTTGTAGAAAATGCCTTCCCTCTAGTGATTTGAAACTCACCCTGAAGTGATAACAGTCAACAATGGAATGAAACAAAAACAGCCAATCCATTCTGATAATGACATCGAATCATATAATCTTTATGATGTAGAGGTCCCATAAGAATTGACACCCACTAACCTCGAGAGGGAACTCCTAGAACTAATATACACGAGCTGTACTAAGCCCCAATAGTGTACCTAGAGTCATAAAATTATTAGGAATAATGATACAGATCCCAAGGTTATCCAAAAAGGAAATAGATATAAAACTCTGTGAAGCCCCTGTATCAAAAAGAATAGAAGCTAAAATGGAGGAAACTAGAATCACAACACTAACTATAGAGTGTCTAGGATCCTACTCCCACTAGGTCTAGTCTACTACAATATTCTAACCTATAATATGACCATGTGACCCTTCCTAACTACCAAGACCTAATCCACCCAACTATCGTTAAAAACCTACCATCTGGCTACCATGACAACGACCATCTCCTCAGCATGATCGGCCTGATGAACTCTAGTTCCCTGAATGAGGAGAAACCGGTGGTCCTTCTCATGAATGTGGAGTCATAAAAGATCCCTCTCACTAGATTTTAGTGATAAAAACCAAGAAAAAATCTGAAGATCACCCATATTTCCACAATATTAGCACTCAACTGGGTCCCTCAGGCACTGAGGTTTTTTGTTCCCACTAGTCTTACAATAGTAGCACCTCACATGACTACCTATAGATACATCCCTGCTACTCGAAACACCTTGTGGAGGCACCGTATGGTTCTTCCTTCTATCAAATGAAGGAGTACGACCCCTGGATGATGAACCATCCTAGCTCGTAGCTCCCAAATCCCCTAGATTGTGCTTAGTAATTAGAACATTATTTACTATAGAAGTTACCATAGTCAGCCTAATAACATTCAACTGAGATAATATGTCTTACATGATACCATCCTCAAAACGCCTAGCTAGTGATAAGTCATCACCTACCAAAATAGCTACGAAGTGTTGATGCACTGTGAAATGATATGAGTAATCGATCACATAAAGAGTTCCCTTCTCCAAATTCACGAACTCCCAGGCTTGATCATCCCACAACATCATGGGGTAGAGTTAATCATATATGGTATTCTAAAACAATTCCCAAGATATATCCATATGATGTCCTGCCTGTGAGACATCATCCCACCATCTCATTATAGAATCAGGTATCATGTATGTAATGAGCTTCACACTCCTCTCTAGGGTCATCTCTAGATTCTTGAAGTTAGAAATCATGGCCTCCAACAATGACTATGCACCTTGTGGTCTTCCATCACCAAAAAAGGTGGGACAGTGCTATGGATTGAACGCCTGTGTCAACACTACCATAGTGGGGATAGGATGTGGTTCCCCCCTAGAATTTTTTATTCATCCTCATAAATCCATAACAGATCTATTAATCAGCACATGTGTCTTGTATAAAATCTGGTGCCAAAATGGACATGATTGGAGGATCTACTGATAGTCCCTGATCAGAAAATTCTGGATTCTAGTCATTTCATGGTACCTGGAGTACAATTGGAGGACTTATTGTTGGAATCAATCAACATGATCAAGTGCACACCTCAGTATAATATTAACAGGAACAACAACATTGAATTTCATGAACAGAACAAGAAAATGAAAACATTTATGTTTTAAAAAACATGGTAACATGGTGTGTATAAATATCACCCGACATGTTCCCTTTTAAGCCTTATGTGGGAGTGTAGATCTTCCAAACCAAGTCATTAACACCCCTACCCATGGCGTGTTCCTCTTATAACACATCGTGTACTTGAATTTCCCCTCCTATACAAGTACTTATAAACATTCAAAACTACATAGTTTTACTGGTGTAACAATACACAGTGTGTCCACCCTAGACACGACCAGAACTAGTTAGTCCCATCCACCTGTGTGATTGGTCACACACCCAGATACATGGCTGAAATCTATATAGTGTGCATAAATGAGACACAACATGTTCAACTTGTGTTCCATTCACTGGTGTTGTTAGTCACATGCCTGGATACATGGTTCTTTATAACACGGCGTGTACAATATAGACACAGCGTGTTCTACCAAATGATTCCCAACCCCGAGTCTCTACTCACACAGTTAGTCACATGGTCAAATACTACATGATATGTACATAAGGTACATGGTGTGTACTTAAGAAATGTTATTTCTTCTAGAACCAAAGAACACTTGGTGTGGTCTCATAACAATAAACACTTTTTTGTCTGGGTTTTTGAACAGTAAGCCTCTTAAACATCACTAAAACCCTTAAAAATGAAAACTTTTGTTCAACACAAGACATATTGCAACCCGTGGGAGCCCATACTCCCTATAAATAAATGTATGGAATGCTTTTTCCTATCATAACTTGAAAAAATATGATTAATGTTTAAATATGATCCAACAAGTCCTAATCCAATAGGACCTATAACACCTTAGGGAACAGTGTTTGGAATCCATCCAAATGAATCATTACATATATAAATACCAAATCAAAATATCTATTATTCTATCATGGAGTCTATCACAAAAACATGAATACCTAGCACAACATTTATCATAACATCATGAAATCAGAAATGCATCCTAAATGGCATGACAAGTATACATGGCAGGTGATCTATAGAAAGTTCCTATATGATGAAAGAGAAGCTATACCCATATCTCATCAGGTTGCAATAGAAACGTAACCACACTGATATAAATCATAATATCACAAAACTATTGAATCACCCAATGGTGTAATCAATTCCTCTATAACAGTTTCTAAACCAAAAAAATGCAATATTCGAGGTAACATGGCTTACCCTGGTACACGTGTTAGCTACTCCCGGGCGTAATTTATTACCAACAACATTTTATTTCCTATCCTGGTCTATAAAATACAAATATTAAGGCAATTTATAAAACAAAACTCCTCTGATGGCACTTTGTAACATCCCGAATCATGGTGTCACCGAAAGGTGCCCAGAACCTGGTTTGTTAAATAACTTCATGTGAATTTCAAAAAATTCCTTAGGCTACTAGCTATAATAGAAAGATAAAGGTAATAAATTGTGGAAACTATGACCTCATTGGAAGATTATACAATGAATAATCTAAATATAAAACAAAATCGGAAGCAGTAATACCAAACAACAAACCTAAACCACAGAAGACTAATAGTAATATAGGAACAAGAAAATATATAAATGATGCATGTCACATGTGTCTGGGAAAGCATGCAAGGAAGAATCTATAATGTAAATTCAATACTGAAATAAAATTATATATAATCATTAAACTTGAATATAATCACAAACCTCGGTTAGGTCCCATACTCTCTAGCTTCAACAATAATCAAGCACCTAAAAATGAAGGATGCTTTCCCTTATCTATACCTGCATCAATATAATATGATTGGGTCCAAAAGCATGACACAAATAGGGTGTTAGACAAAGACCAGGAAGAAATCACTAAAATATCTATGCCTAACATTCATTGAATATATATACAAGGTAATATGAAAAAATGAATCAATAAACTAGGAAGTACTAAAAAGAACAAAATACTATAGTTTCCTATTACATTCAATTTAATTTATTATTAAATTAATCAAATAAGTTAATCCTTGGGATCTATCCCATGTTTTGTATCCCATGTTTAATAGTAACAAGAAATTTCATAGAAGACAATCTAGACAATCATGTAATACTGAGTCCATGAATTTGACTTGGCTTGGAAAACACGTTAAAACACTCAAACATTCATACAAAACCCTCTAGGATAGCTCTCATGGTCCAACTGCATTCGCATATCATAGAACTAATCATTTAAAAATGGAAACCTAGGTAGCTCTAATGGTCAATACCCCTGGGTCAACATGGTATCAATAAATTATAAACAACTATCTGGTAGTTCTCATAGACTATACTCCCTAGGTCAACATAGAAAAAATAAACATAAACAACCTCCTCAGAAGCTCTCATAGTCAATAGCCCTGGGTCAAAATCTACACCTAGTCTCTCATGGTCATATTTAAATAAACAGGGAAACTCCCACATTTTTCCAGCACCAATTCTCTCACAGTCCATTCGAAGAACAACACAAATATCATAACAAATCATTACATGTAATATATAACTAATATATGGATAACATTCCCAATCATAACAAATGAAATTCATATAATCAATCAAAATCCATCATAAAAAACTCAAGGCAAGGGAACAACATATTCCTCATTAGAAACCTAGCCCAAAAGGTAATAAATAGTCAAATTAGGGAAACACACCCATGTGGTGTCCTGCAAACAAGAAATCATTCGTTACACATATGCAACAACCACCTTTAAATCAATTAAACCATAGAATGTGAATAATAGGGTTGATTTCCCAACAAACAAAAACACCAAACGTGGGTATGCGACCCTTTTATCATATATAATCAAAAGACAAACAATGAAAGGCACAATGCGCCTACCTCTATGTCGCATGATTGATACTCTTGAATTTTGGCACCTGAATCGGCTTTGAATGATGTCGATCAATAAAAGGGTAAAACAATCATACTTGAACAACTCATGGGAGAGGAGGAACAAAGAACAAAGGCTCTATATGAAAAGTGATCTCACTTTTTGGAATCCAATGCAATAAGTGTATTCTCAATTGATGGTTGTACAAAAATTTGTGGGGGGGGGGGTCAGAGTTATTTGGCGCTACATTGCTCTCTTTTACGAACTAAGGGGATAAAATGACATTTCTAGATATGAGACTTGACCTATCTCTTTTATATTAAATAAAAAGAAAAGTACATGAAATTTTCATTTAATTTTCATGTTGTGCACTAGCCTCAACTAGCCACCGCTTTATGCGGTATGCCTGGTTACCACCCGTCCATGTACTCGACCATTACCTGGCAAGTACGCGGCAGTATGCGGTACCTAGGTACACGGTGCGTAATCCTAATTAAATGACATGTACATAGAAAGTTCCCATTTCGTCATTTTATTCCTAAAAAACTGAAATAAAGATCCATACCAAAAATGAAGATCTGGGTATTTACATCTATGGGACAGTACAGGGAAGCATAAGAGAACAATTGAATTTCAAGGACCCAACTAATTTTATGGGGGAATAATGTGACACTCCAAATAATAATGTATTTTGGAATGAATGAATTTTTATATTTTAATGTGAATTATAATATTTTTGTAAATAATGACACATAAATAAAACAAATAAAAGATAAAAGGAATAAAAAGAGAAACTTTTATATTTTTAAACACTTAAACATTACATTGTAATAAGGATTTAAGGGACCATTGGTTTTGGAAACGGTCCTAATCTTTTTTAACCATTAGGTATTTTATGAATTCTATATATTTAAGTATATTTAGGATTTTAAATGTCTTAATATTTTTTAAAGTGTTATCTTTAGTTAAATGAAAATATTGATTGAAATTGAAGATATATTTCATAATTTGATTTTAAAGATATAACACTAAAAACCATGGTGTTTCTTTTAAAATTAGTTAAAATGAATATATATTTATGACATGGTTTCATTGAAGTTGAAATCTAGATTTTGAAATTTAATGCTTGGAAATGAAAAATGAATACAAACATATGAGAATAATGGTATAATAAAGAATATACATGTATATTCATTAATATATATGCTATTTTTAAAAAAATTGAGTTAATAATTGTTTTTTCTTAACCATTTTATATAAAATTATATGTATACAATGTATATAAATTTTTTATATAAACCTCCAATTTCACCTTAACCCTATAGGTTTTCCTATCCTCAATCTTCGTCGAACCTCTGCTCGACTCCACCTCACCGTTGAAGTTAGGTTATGGATTATTTAATTTTTTATTCAACTAACCCATACATACATATATGTGTATATACATTTACATATATATGACAAACCAATTCTGTTTTTTGTTTGTGATTAATATTTGGGTTCAAAATGATGTTTTATATTCATTTACTCGAAATGGGTAATGTAGAATAATTTTTCACATGAAAAAACCCATATATACTTTTGTATATATACATTTATATGTATATATATGTATATATAGGTTTTAATATGAATTATGTTTTCATCTAATAGATATTAAGTGATGGTATAATGTTTTTAAAGTTTATGATACTTAAACGGACTAATCAAACCATTTGTTGGTTATGAAAACCCATTGTATACACTTTCTTTCTATATATGGTGTTATATACTCTTAATAACCTAATAATTTTTTAATTTTTCTGGTGATAAATTATCAGTTTTTAACTGATGTTTTTTATGAATGTATAACTTGTAAAATGAATTACTAAGAGTGCTTTTGAGATGCTAAACTAATACATAAATGTATAAGTATATATATATTTGTATAATGTTAAGATTATTTCTTTTTAAGATGATCAATTATTTTTAAAGGTTATCCCTATCCATATAATAGTTCTTCGAATTCTGATATTCACAACTACAATTTGATATTTTCAATTAGTAAAAAATAATTTTTTTGTTATTGTGCGGCTAAGAACTTTATGATCTCATCACCTTATTACAACAAAAGTTTCATTCTTGCATCCCCAATTTATAATTTTAGGATAAATGTTTCGGAACCATATTTTGTTTAATGTACATATATATACATTCATAAGCACTTGTAGGGAGGTGAATTTGGTTTTTTTCTTATGCATGAATATCTTACATCAAATGGTTGTTTTACATTTTTTGTTATTATATTCCAATTCATGACGAATCTAACATAATGGATGCTATTAATATTTTTGATTTAATTTGATTGAGATTCCAATTTTTTAGAGTATTGTTTGAACATGAATAATGACTACTGTAAATTTAAAAACATTAATTTTAGTATATAATATGTTCATTGTCATGAACCAAGGGTTTTTTAATTAAAGATTTATTATTTTAGTTTAAAATCCCCACAAAATATATTATTAATTTATCAATTTATGGATTAAGAATATAATTATTTAATGTTTTATGGGAATCTTGGAATAAGAGACATAATTTAATTACTCAAATTTGTATGGACACTTTGAATAAGATGCATAATTTAATTATTCAATGTGTTATGGGAAACATTGAATAATAGAGATAACATAATATATCAAAGTTGTGTGGGAAACTTTGATTTAAAGACTTATTTAGACATATGAGATATGCATTTAACTTATTATGTGATGGGTGAGGCCTGCTATAGCCTCTCAATGCATCGGTAGGTCTCATCTGACATACTATGGACTTGGTACATGGCCTTAACAGAATGATTATGTATGGTCTTGGCATGTGGCTGTGACCGTATCTTCATGATTGCCCGAAATTATGCATTTCCTTGATAAGTGATTAATTTTTAACCAAACATGGAATTATTCAACTAGTAGAATTTTCTTGGTTAATAATTTATTGACTTATGATAACGTTAATAAATACATGTGTCAAAATGATGAATGTACTTAGAATGTAATTTATAAAGATTGTGCAGAATTTATATTCTAAACATTGATATAGAAGTAGATATTACATCTATCATTTCATGAATTTTATTTTAAGTGTTATTTGAATCATTATATTATAACTTTTACAATTAAAAACAAGTTTTTTTTTCATGTACGAATGTGCACATGTATCTTTTCAAGTCACCCTTTAATTAGTTTGATAAATTTCTAGCTTATATACTGTATTCTAGGAATTTTTTTCACATTTATGCGTACATTGATATATGTTTTATCCTTTAAATAAATATATAAATTATTGTGTATGAGACATTCATAAAAATTATTTCTAGTAACCTTTGAAAAAAGTATATGATGTGTTACAAGAAATGATGTTTTTTCTATTTAGTAAAATGTTTTGTAATTATTTTAAAATGATATTTTAAAAAGGAATTCCATTAATTATTTTTAAAACCCCATAGTAGGAATTCTTTTGTTCACCCTACATTTTCAATTTGTTTTTACAGTATTAGTAGATATTTCAGCATTGAGTTATTCTATGTGGAGGATGTTTTATGAATCTTATCTCATTCAGTTTTGATGAAATGTATCAGCTATAACTGGTTTTCCAAAACCTAGACAAAGAAGATCCTTTGTGATGGGATGTTTTGGGTAATTTTATCAGAAAATATTTATAAAAAAATTCACCCACCATTTTTTAGGCACTGACTTCAGTCTTTAGGGGTCGGGTCCTCAAATGAGCAACATTCATCACTTCTTCAGATATTTTTCTCCATGATCTAAATAGGATAATGGGATCTCGGTCTCTCCTTCTGTGGATTCCTTCACAAAATTCATTACCTAGTCCATGACTCCCTTAAAGATTAATCTATTGTTTGTGAAACTATTCCTTCGGACATGACATTAGGATACCATTTAATTACATTTTTTCTATCAGGACATTCCCAAGGGGCTTAAGTGAGGTCAACAACCAACAGTCAGTATATTAGTCAGGTTGTGACATTGCTGGCAGGTATGGACACTAAACCACTAGTAAACCTATGTTTTACTTTTTCATAGGTATTCTAAAGTGTGTGGAAGCATATGGAATATCATTTCAAATGAGGTTAATTGAATTCTGGATGCATATATCTAAGGGAATCCTCATCTTACCATGACATGGGGTATGCCACGAGTTAAAGTCTAGGAGACATAGAACAGAATGATCATAACACTGAGGTAAATGGATTGTATGTGTATATCCTTAACAGAGAGAAAATAGATAGTTTACTAGATGGATGGGTCAATCTTCCAATAAAGAGGTACCCATGGTGGAATGTCCCACAAAACAGAAGGTTTCACACCATGAATACTGATTTGGACCCTATAAAGGCATATTAGAGTGGAGGATGGGTCCACACAAACGGGTCAACAAGGTATAAAATTAGATAGGATTCAACCTTGAAGTGGCTTCCTATGTACCTTATTTAGAAGGAAGGGATCAAAACCAATGTTGTTTATATGGATGAGGCATAAAATTATGGTTTACATGAAGGAAAACGACTTGAATTAATGTGGGTTCTTAAAGTAGTTAGTTTCTCATACTGGTAATATGGTTGTACTAAGATTTGGTTGCTCGAGTATGATCAGGATGAATATGTATAGAGAATTGAAGGGTGGAATGAATCTGGATGTAATTTAGAACTACTGTGAAGTTTATGGTGTTGGGATTGAACCTAAAATAGGTTTCTTACATATCTTTGTGGTCAGGAATCATAGTCCACGTAGTTCTGGAATTGGGGTGAGTCACTTGAGTATGTGGATTTTGAAAAGGAATGTATTGATAGGGGATTGAAGGAAATGGAACCAACAGGTTATGGCATTCCCTTCCCGAGACACAATGTCTTGAGGGAATGGTAATGATGGGACATGGAATATGTGATTGAACCTTATGCTGGATTCCTTTTTACTATTCCCAAAAGGGGAAAATGATCAATGTATAAATTGTTTAGATATGGGGCATAGAATCATGACGATCTCAAAGGACATCAACCTGAAGACATGTTGGGGATTACACTTGGTTAGAATCCAATTACAAGAGGGATATTCATAGATGTTGGAGTCTAAATTTAGTTAGGGGCGTACATATGGTTATGTTCCCTAGAATAGGTTTGACACAAGTAATGGGCGGACCATGGTTGTTGGTCCAAATAGAGGGGGCTTCCCATGTTTACATTTGTTTGGTATTGAACCATATGGAGGCTTCCTACTTAACCTATATGTAAGACAAGGTTCCAAACCCACATAAAAAGCACAAAGTTTAATTTCATGTGGGACAGAAGGGTGTATAGTTTAGCATTATGTGTGATGAGGGTGAACAGACATGAAGTGGTTGGGACCAATGGGTGATGGGATTGATCCTCAGAGAGGCTTCCTATGTTCCTTGCTTGGAAGTTGAAAGGATAAAATCCTTGGAAGATCACTATGGGGAGATTGGGGTTTACATATGGATAACAACCAAATGTGGATTTCATGGTCTATGTTTACTCTAAGCCCACATCAATCATGCTCAGTGTGAGAAACAGGAGGAAAAAATACCTAAAAATCATGTATTAAACGGTTAGTCTTTGAGGATTGGAGGAGGGATTATTCATGGTTAGCTGCCAAAAGAAGAAACAGAGGCTTACACGTAGTTGGAATCCAATGAGAAGAATATTGGGACTCACTCCTAGAAGGAAGGCCAAGTAGAATTTCCAGATGTAAAAGGAGGATATGGTCATCATAGAGGGGCCCCCCAATCTTATTGGGTCGGGGCTTACACAGAGATCGCCTGAGGTGTGCATGGAGACAAAGCGTAGAGGGAGAGAGGGTGAGGGGTGCTGGTGCCCATCCCCTTCTAGGAAATCTAGGGACTATCACTTATATAATGGTCAATTTTATTATTATGTGTTGAGTATGTGGGTTCGTGGTAATTTACCATCCACCATCTTAGATGATAGAGGGAATACTCCTCACCCCTAGGACATACATAATTTGTAGCAACCTTCACCTTTGGAAGGGAAGGAATAATAAATTCCATATATTAAGGTGTTCATGGAGTGATCCATTGGGGTTCCATGTTATCATGGATATGAGAAAAAGAAATAGTTGTTAGCGTAAAAATGAGAAGAAGCATGAGGTAGGGAAACACATCATATATCACCACTTAGGGAACCCTCAAATCAATTCGTACTTGTCATGAGGGTTGCACAGAAGAGGGTTTCATGAAGTATAAGGCATCTTAGAGAGGGGATTCAGGAATCTTTGTTGATTTGTGAATTTACAGGGCTTTGAAAAAGAGGGTACATCACAAAACATAGTGACCTATCAAAGGCATGGAGTCTACATGTGATTGAAGTGTGATTCGCAAAGACCATGTACTTTGCAATGATCTGAGTACGCAATGGGGCCTTTATACTTCATTGTGGCCAAAGGGATTCAAGAAAGGCCTCCATACATAATGAGGGGGTGAAATGGTGCAAAGGGAAAGTGGGCATGTAATGTTCAAATACCTTGTATGGGTCATTATCTCTATGGTTCATAAATAAAATGGTGATTCATGAATGAAGATCATGGAAGGAGAAACATTAGGGTATGGATCCTCTGGAGCAGGGGTCGGCTGATTATTTATAAGCATTGGGAATCACACTGCTCTATAGATGCACTAAAATGAAAATATTCATTAACAATTGGAGGAATATCATTCAATTTTCTCAAACTCACATATTCTTCCTTCATTACCTTGGTGGATTTCCCAAAGGCTTCAGTAAAATTCCTTGGACTCTTGATGAATTCTACCATAACCATTGATTCATTTAAAGATATTTACTTTTTGGAGATCATGGAGAATCCTTTTAGGTGGGTGTGCAGTGGTCGCGATGCATGATGTCTTTACGAAGGTGCTTCGCAATGTATACCCTCCAACATCTTGTTCCCTTTCCCAATTTATTCCAAGGCCCAATATTTTGTCACCCACAACAAGATATAGTTCGTGTCATGATAAATAAAAAATACTAAAATGATTAAATAAAACTAAACAGAATAATTCATAAAAACACTAGGTTTTATTCAACCACCTCCAATACCAACTACGATGAAATAAACATGGATTTTCACTCAAAATGATACCAAACCTAAAACATCACATACTTGAAGGGATTTTCCAATTCCCATAATATAGATAATAGAACCCATGCATCAAAAACAACCAAATCAGATTATTTCACTCAACCAAAACAAGAAAACATGGAATACATAAACAATGTAATAATAAATGATAGATAAGATAATAATTAATATATGCCTCAATGAAAAGGAAATGGTAGAATACATAGAAATAAAAAGTTGATAAAAAATAAACAAATTACTGTCAAACAATATAATATATGTAAAATTAAAATAAATACATTGGGTGATAACTTGTGAAAAATACAACAATATCGCCACCAGCTACCTAGACACAACTGATAGAAACTTATCCTCCTCACTTTAGATCAATTCCTTTACCAAACATCAAAATTCAAAAAAAAATGTATATATACCACTGAAGGAATGCTTTTGGTGTGAGTTAAATAAGACTAGTAGGATCTGACACATGTGTATTCATGATATATATGAACAAAAATAATAATATGATCAACCGTAATGAAATCATTTCTTGATAAATAGGTAAGTGTTTTTTATCTCAAAATCATGTGAAAAAAATTTACCATTTTTTCATATTTATAAATATTCTAGGTAAAAATGTTTAAAATAATATCACATATATCATTTATGAAAAATAAAACCATGTGTATCATATGATATCAAATCTAAACTATTTAAACCGGATTACAGTTAACATCACACAAAAGATAACACTAGGTTAGGATAACTCGAACACTCAAACCCAACCGTAAAAAATCATTCACATCAAGTCTCTATAAATATATGTATGCAATAAAGATAGTGTAAAAAACAAAAAAAATACTGAACCTCTAAATCTGTATAACAATTACCTATAATAATTATCATGTGTGGTAGAGGAACATAACATGGGTGATCCCTCAAAAGATTCAATTTATGATGCCTATTACTAAACCTTTCTACCTAAGTATGAAATCCTTACCAAGCGATATATTATATATATCATTTCATCAAAACCAATCATTGAGAATTATTTCAAAAACAAATTTCATAATGATTTGATAGTACCATTTCTTTTACAAAAAATGGGAAACCTAACATTTCTTAAAAACTCATTTTCAAACATGAAATTCAATCATTCCAATTACATTATCCATTATTTTTATAAAATTTGGAAAATATAGTTCTCTAAAAAAGGCTAGAGATAAAAAACTCTACAACAAACATGAGTCACAAATTCCCTCAATGAGATCCACTATCACTAAAAAATGAAAAGAAAATTATGGATTCCTTATAACTTTTCCACATATTTTAGAAATACTAAAAACATTTAAATGATTATTTTAGACAAAAAAATTCTCATGAAATTAATATGTTACCCCACAACGAACACAATGGTCACATTCAGGAAGAAGATAAAAAAATTTATCCTAAAAGAATATAGAAAATCCATTACATAAGACCATCTGATATGAAAATATAGTGAATTAGCGCAACTATTCACAATGACAATGAAGAAGAAGAAAGATAAAATACATAGATCGATGTAGTACAACCACAATGAATATCAATCACCAAATAAAATGACCCAAAAGGAGTGAGGATCCCCAAAACCACATAGGATAGCTCCTAGCTCTTGATAGAAAATGATGTATATGAATTAAAATAAAATCATACATTAAATGTGATTAAATCCAAAAATCATGAAACAATAATGATTTGAAACCATTTAATAATGATAATTTATGGATTTTTAAAATACACTGAAAAACAAACAGCCACAGATAAAAAATAACTATATTCAACCATTACTCTTTGTGAACTAGACTCACAATGTGTAAACCATTAATTATATGAACCAATTCACAACATCATCCTATCAATATATTCATTTCATGTTACCCTTTCATTAAGTAAAATTTTTTAGTAGGTCAATTATACATAATCAATTGGAATGATCCAATGTTTCAACATTTACCCTAAAGGAATTTGTTTAAATTTTGTTTCATATTTCTACCTTGTCTCTACAAATTCAAAAAAAAACATCACAAGACATTATGTCATTTACCCATCTTGGGATATCCATATTCAAAATTCCACAAAAAGACCTAGTCAAATGTGTTAGTGAAAAGAGATATGAGATAAGTATCTTAAATATGGTAATGAGATGTTAAAACATACACGAAACACCCATTTTGAATATTAAAACTCCATACCAATTTACATTTTTTATTTTTTAACTAGTAATATATTTTATTTGTAATAATTCATTCATTTATTTGATATATTGTTTTATTTATTATCTTTAATGTAAAATATAACAATATATTTAAATATATATATATATTTTAAAATTACACTAGGTAACCAATGAATAATGTTCTACAACAATATATTATGTTCCCACCCAATGTAGATTTCAGTAAATACTTATGAAATCATGGAAAAGATATTTAATTCCATAAAATTCTGGTTAAGATGAATTGATAAAGAATTATTTCTCATTTCATCACATGGAATGTCACTAGGAGGACTAGTGTAGCCTTATAGAGATATATGTGATAGTGATACAACTCAAATAATATCCCACGTTGATCTAGAACAATACATTTTAGTGTTAATGTAGAGACCCGAAGCCTGACGTACATGGACATTACATTACATTTGCGGAATACTTAATACATAACAAAAACACACACTAAAGGATCGTAATAGTTTAGTGTCTTTGGAAACTCGGAACGTAATCTTCTAATCGTGGTGAAAGTTCTTCAATATCTCCCATAAAGGTCATCCCTTTTTTTTACCTAAAACCTTTCTTTATATCCTGGGGAAAAGAAAACATAGAAGGGTGAGCTCAAATGCTCAGTAAGGGTAAACAAAAGAAATATCAATCACATCATATACATAAGAACATAGCTTTTGGAAATCTTAACCTGCAAAAGAGATCATAATTTCATAACATGGGATAAATCATAGTAGTGAAAATGAAACCATAACTTAAAACATTACTCATTGTGGCATACACACATAATCATAGAGAATCATTTCTTGTTAGTCAAGACTCATTGCCAAGACTATCTTAGTGGACAAAGTCCCTTTCTGAATCGAGTAATCCTCGTTTCAGTCCTGTTTCACTGAACCGGTATAACCTACCATTCCAGCCATGTCTATCTCATGAGATATGAAATCATTACCCAATGCATTGGAGGGAGATATAGGTCCCACCCATCTCTTAATGAATCCTTTCTTATGTGTGCCACAAAATCATAAATCATACATCATTGCATAACTCATGTAATAAAAATGGGATTCTTAAAACAACATGACATCATAAAACCATTCATATAAGATAAAGGAATTCATAAACATAATTCCATCACAACATAGTCAAATCAATGTAAAAATATGGATAGAAACAGAACCCTTTATTATCTTAGATGGAAAATAATTTTGATAAAACACTTGAAATGAATTCTTGAGGAAAATATCCTTTCTTCTTCAAAATCAATTTCTTTTCACAAAACATCATGCAATTTTAAAAGAAAGAGATTTTATTGAAAATAGTCATGAAATATTTTGGAGGAAGCTTAATGAAAATAAGGCTTTATAAAAACGTAAAAATTAGTTCGTTCCGTTTAAGTTAAAAAAACATTCTTCTCGTACTTTTGTCGGAAAAGTCAAAAAGTACCTCGTACGAAAAAAAATGACAAAAGATTCCTTTCATATTCTTTACTAAAAACTCACCAAAGGGTAAAATTGGATTTAAAATATTGTAAGTGGATGGAAACAATATTACATATTGAGGGAACATGGATGTGGATGATAAAATACACCCCAGTAAATGCCAAAGTATAAACAATCTCGGATAAAAATGAGATTGTGATATTTCCCTTACCTTAGGTCCGACTTGCTTTGTAAGTGTCCGAACCTCCTGTATAATGATTTAAATCATGTTATTGACTTATTCCAGAATCATATTCATTGTTATGATATCATATATGGTTCACTTATAACATTATATTACCCGTTCTTTTGTAAATTCCATGTTAAAGAAGCGTTTTGGGTAAAATCGTTTCATTTATCTTAGGTGTTTTGACTTGTTGTTCTTGATATCATTATTACTTATATCATGATTTACTTACTTACAGAATATAAAATATGATTTATATATCATATATATTCAGTATATATATATATATATAATAGATAGATAAGTAAAATGAAAAACACCGTTCATGGAGACGGTAGTCCGTACGTACGCATGAACGCAGTTTTACTTTCCTTATTGTCTTGAAATGGAAGTAAGTAGATGACATACATATGTATATATACATAAATCCAGTAGATTTATAATGTCATATATTTCATTATTATTTCTTATATATATATTATAATCATTCTTAAATGGTTAACATGGAGAATGAATCTCATCGCGTCGTGGAGACGGTAGTCCGTACGTACGCACGAACGATGATATCATTTCCATAAATATTGAACTGAGTTGAAGTGGATTATACAATATATCAGAATCAATATGATGTTGTAATAACTATGTATAGTTATTATTTACACCATTATACCCATCCATGTAAGGTGGTGGTGGAAAATAGATTACACCACGGCGTGGAGACGGTATTCCGTACGTACGCACGCGCGGTGATTTCTTTTTCCGTAGGATGGATAGATGGTGAAATAGGGTTGTTTCATACTTATAATAACATATCAGTATATGAGTGATACTGATGTTATTACTTCATAATGAAACAACCTAAGAAGAAGAAGTGGAAGAAGAAATAAAGATGAAAGAATTGGTAACGGTAATTACCTCTTCTTTGAAGTGCCTCTTTGAGACCTCCTCTTAGGGCACTTGAATTGGTCTTTGAGGAAGACCAGAACCTCTAGGATGTTTCTAGGGAAGTGTAGAAGTGATTTTGGCAGGGGATGGCCGAGATTGAGTGCTCAATTTGGTGTGAGGAGGAGGGGAAGAAGGTGTCCTTTTATAGGGGAGGAGAGGGGCACCTTAGGAATTCTTAAAAATATTAATTTATAATAAATCTAACCCCACTTAAAAACCTCCAAAAATGACTCATATTCGAAGATTAGATAATATAGGGTTGTAATCTCATCAACCAATCAAATTTAGACATGTTTGGATATTATTTTAAACCTTATCAATTAGATTTAACTCTAAGTTAAATAATTTAACTTTTACCGTGTCTTTTTGTTTTCTTTCACTATATGGTTAATACACTTACTATAACATGCCAAACGAACCCCAAATTGTTTATTATTAATATATATATCATTATCTAAGTCATTTGGCCGAACCTTAGATTTTTAGGAATAAAATAACAATTAGTAATATAATATTTGATTTAAAAACTATTTTGTGTCAATTTTGACACTATTTGATATATGATTTTTGTGAAAGTCATAACAGAATTAAATGTTCGAACCAAGTTGATTAAATCAACATTAATATATCATAGTAACCTAGAAAATTAGTGGAATTCATAAAAAGTCTTAAATTACATTTATTTTGGTATTTATATTATCAATTATGTCAATATTTCATTAATAAGATAATTACTGCATCATCGTTGTGTCATAAATAAATTAAATTATTTGATGTCTAAAAATGACAAATAAAATACCATCATGTAGGAAATCTTTTCAGCTTTCTAATGAATATTTACAATCGAATTTATCTTATGTATAACCCCATATTAAAAATGATTTACTTATTAAACTTTGATTTTAACTATTTTAACCCTTCTTTAAATAAATTAATAATAAATGTCCTAATCTAATCCAAGTGGGCCTAAATGGTCATATTTTATTCCTAAGTTTGTTTTTGGTCGAATTACACTTGTCCAATAGAATTATGACATGTGTTAGGGTAATATTAATATCATATTTACCCTTAGTTACCCTATTTACTATTAACCGTGGTAAAAAAGGTAAAAAGTTACTATTCACCAAAAAATTATTTTCATCTCATTGAACCACATTTTAGCCCTTTATATTAACCGTGTCTCTCGGATTTTCGAAATTCCATTCACAGAAGCGGTAAAATTAAGTTTTATGCAAAATTCAGTTTTTAACCTACCACTTAGTAGTTTCACTATTCATCAAAAATTGATGTTTTTCAGAACAATGCCAAAATTTCATCCCAAGCTATATTTCATATTCCGAATTCAAAAATGAAGTCTATTTTACCAAATTCATAACATAAAAGTTGCATTAATTAATTTTATAATTAAATCCCGCTGTTAAAACAAATAGCGTGTTTTTAAAAAACAATATCTATCAAAAGATTGACACTTGTTTATGTCTAGTTTAAATGTGAAACTACATCCAATGACCAACATTGTATTAAATTGTAAAAATATATTCTAAATATACTTTAAAACCACTCAAATTAATGATTTATCACTATTAATTATTTCGATTAAAAAAGTTGTTTTTAATTATAATTTAGTAATTTTCACTATTCATCAGAATATGAAAGTTATCCGAAAAGTACCAAAATTTCACCTTAGGCTAAATTCGATACTCCGAATCCAAAAATAAAGTTCATTTTGAAAAATAAGATTTACTGGATTTCAAAAAGTGGTTATTACTATTCATAACGACTAGTTTTAATAATATTTTTATAGCATATCGTTGTTTAGTGAAACTCGGTATTGCGTACTACACACGCTATCGAGGAAGGTCGCGATTGCGTGTAATGCAAGTCAAGTCAAGGATGTGTGTTGTGCAAGCTCCTTTTGGTGTAGCGTACAACACAAGACATTAATAAAATTAAAAGAATATTTTTTTATAAAATCTTGGGCTGTTACATTCTACCCCCCTTAAAATGAATTTCGCCCTCGAAATTCGTCAGGGTTATAAATGGTTTACTATTTGAAAGTTTCTTTATTAGAAACCCACATCGTAAAAGGGAATACCAAAACTTGGCTTTAAAAACTAAAGTATGAAATGTAACGATTACCCAAATAAACTAATCACTGGGTTTCCACATAGGTGAAAATATGGATATGGAAGAGAAATCTAACCATCATGTTCTGATGGAGAGTGGTAGTGAACATGGCTATGGAAAAGCCAGTAATCACAAATCCATAGATTTGTGATGATATAAGGTACCATCTGATTCATCAGGTATAAGATCACTAGGACAACATTTTTGGTTTTCAAGATCATTTCCCTAACGTTGAAAATTTTCTTAAAATAAATACTTACTTTATTTTGGTACAATCTCACTTTTGTTCGTGCCTTGAACAATTTCTACTTCATCTATTAAATAAATGAAGTTGAATTTGTTATTTGTGAAGTGTTAGCAAATTATGTGATAGAATGATGGGTCATTCCATCTGTCTCAAACAAAAGGTTAGAAAAAGTTATTAAATATACATAAGTCATTCTATAGTGAGATTAATCACATATGGTTCCTAAAATGGACTTATACTTCATATATCATACTGCTTAATATAATAACACTAGTTTCTACTAAACAGGGACTTCCTGTAGGTCAGTGGTAGGCGATAAAGGCCAGTCGCACTTCGGTTGTGGGTTCGATTCCTACAGCCTTGTCCGAAGCGATGGGTTGTCGCCCGTCCTGCAGGTTGTCCTTTTTCTAAAACTACGTTACTATAACATCCCATCAATAATATCGAAAATCTTCTATCCTTAAACAATACTAACTTATGTCCAACATAATCCAGTCTAATCTTTAGGCTTATACATAATACTGCAGTCCACTCTCATAATATAGTAACAACGATTACCAGAGATTTAATACTGTCGTTGATCCCCTCATATCACAAGATATGTCTTGTTGGTCACATTCCAAACATTCAAAGTCCTTAATCGTGTATTCTCTTGAATACCTTAGTGAAAACATGAGTGTAGTTAAAAGTTAACACTTTCCACATACCAAAATCCTCAAAATTCTATATACTCAAACCATGATATCACTTAGTCCTTATATCAATCATGAGCTCATGAATACAATCAAACATCTCATTATCTTCTTATCCTTTCATTATGCACTTATCATCTACTTTCCAAAATATTTGAATCACTTTTCATAGTTATTGGTACCTTTAAAATTATTGAAAACCACAATAGACCAATACTTAAATATTTCAACACACCATAAAAGTACCTCATCAACATTATTCTTGAATACCAATACATAAACACTTTAGTCCATCCACATCATTGATTATCCTGAAATAAGTCCTTCCTTGATTTAGAAGTAACTTTTTAGGTCAGGGCATTGAGTTGGGTAATGCCCATGTTCTCCACAAATAAGACATTGAACTCCATAACAGTCTGTCACTCTATGACCCTTTTCTCCACACAGATAACATCGGTCCCTCCATTTGAGGTATTCCTCAAGGTTCTTCTTCCCTTATTTAGAAATCTCAATCTTCCTTTCTTTATGCTCCTCAACATGCGAACATGCATAATAGTCTATCTTCCTCTTCTTTGAAGAATTAGGCATACCACTAAATTTCACCTTGTTAATCATATATCGCGATGATTGATTCGGCATAATCACAACATCTTTCTCTCTAGGCATTACACAATTTTGTTGATCATAGTCACCAATTTGTCTATTGGATTCAATGTTAAATGAATTCCTTTTGGTTCCCTCCATTAACTAAAACACAAAAATAATTTTGTGAGAATAAAAAATCATGCTAGAGAAACAACATAGTAAAGGGAAAGTATCCTCAATACCTAACTTCTTAGGTTTAATCTAATATCGTTACCATAGTTCTAGGAATATATCCTATTCGTATACTTATCCTTAGGGACATCCCTAGACATACCTTATAAATATCTCTAGGGATCTCACTAACGTTTTCGCGTCCTAGTTTCCAAAGGTTGACTAAACCTTTCCTCTGATACCAACTGTAACGGTCTGGAATTACTTCCAGTGGACTATAGTTGATACCTATCAGGGCACTCCATGGGCGGCTACACCCCCTGGGCGGGACACACCACCATCCCCAGTGGCAGCCATTTCCTCATGAAGCCCTTGGGCGGAGAGCCATGCTTCGTCCAACGCTCACATGTGAGAGTTCCCAAGGATCGGATACATTCCTACCTCCTTTGCCTCTGATACCAACTGTAGAGAACCGAAGCCTGACGTACATGGACATTACATTACATTTGCGGAATACTTAATACATAACAAAAACACACACTAAAGGATCGTAATAGTTTAGTGTCTTTGGAAACTCGGAACGTAATCTTCTAATCGTGGTGAAAGTTCTTCAATATCTCCCATAAAGGTCATCCCTTTTTTTTACCTAAAACCTTTCTTTATATCCTGGGGAAAAGAAAACATAGAAGGGTGAGCTCAAATGCTCAGTAAGGGTAAACAAAAGAAATATCAATCACATCATATACATAAGAACATAGCTTTTGGAAATCTTAACCTGCAAAAGAGATCATAATTTCATAACATGGGATAAATCATAGTAGTGAAAATGAAACCATAACTTAAAACATTACTCATTGTGGCATACACACATAATCATAGAGAATCATTTCTTGTTAGTCAAGACTCATTGCCAAGACTATCTTAGTGGACAAAGTCCCTTTCTGAATCGAGTAATCCTCGTTTCAGTCCTGTTTCACTGAACCGGTATAACCTACCATTCCAGCCATGTCTATCTCATGAGATATGAAATCTTTACCCAATGCATTGGAGGGAGATATAGGTCCCACCCATCTCTTAATTAATCCTTTCTTATGTGTGTCACAAAATCATAAATCATACATCATTGCATAACTCATGTAATAAAAATGGGATTCTTAAAACAACATGACATCATAAAACCATTCATATAAGATAAAGGAATTCATAAACATAATTCCATCACAACATAGTCAAATCAATGTAAAAATATGGATAGAAACAGAACCCTTTATTATCTTAGATGGAAAATAATTTTGATAAAACACTTGAAATGAATTCTTGAGGAAAATATCCTTTCTTCTTCAAAATCAATTTCTTTTCACAAAACATCATGCAATTTTAAAAGAAAGAGATTTTATTGAAAATAGTCATGAAATATTTTGGAGGAAGCTTAATGAAAATAAGGCTTTATAAAAACGTAAAAATTAGTTCGTTCCGTTTAAGTTAAAAAAACATTCTTCTCGTACTTTTGTCGGAAAAGTCAAAAAGTACCTCGTACGAAAAAAAACGACAAAAGATTCCTTTCATATTCTTTACTAAAAACTCACCAAAGGGTAAAATTGGATTTAAAATATTGTAAGTGGATGGAAAAAATATTACATATTGAGGGAACATGGATGTGGATGATAAAATACACCCCAGTAAATGCCAAAGTATAAACAATCTCGGATAAAAATGAGATTGTGATATTTCCCTTACCTTAGGTCCGACTTGCTTTGTAAGTGTCCGAACCTCCTGTATAATGATTTAAATCAAGTTATTGACTTATTCCAGAATCATATTCATTGTTATGATATCATATATGGTTCACTTATAACATTATATTACCCGTTCTTTTGTAAATTCCATGTTAAAGAAGCGTTTTGGGTAAAATCGTTTCATTTATCTTAGGTGTTTTGACTTGTTGTTCTTGATATCATTATTACTTATATCATGATTTACTTACTTACAGAATATAAAATATGATTTATATATCATATATATTCAGTATATATATATATATAATAGATAGATAAGTAAAATGAAAAACACCGTTCATGGAGACGGTAGTCCGTACGTACGCATGAACGCAGTTTTACTTTCCTTATTGTCTTGAAATGGAAGTAAGTAGATGACATACATATGTATATATACATAAATCCAGTAGCTTTATAATGTCATATATTTCATTATTATTTCTTATATATACATTATAATCATTCTTAAATGGTTAACATGGAGAATGAATCTCATCGCGTCGTGGAGACGGTAGTCCGTACGTACGCACGAACGATGATATCATTTCCATAAATATTGAACTGAGTTGAAGTGGATTATACAATATATCAGAATCAATATGATGTTGTAATAACTATGTATAGTTATTATTTACACCATTATACCCATCCATGTAAGGTGGTGGTGGAAAATAGATTACACCACGGCGTGGAGACGGTATTCCGTACGTACGCACGCGCGGTGATTTCTTTTTCTGTAGGATGGATAGATGGTGAAATAGGGTTGTTTCATACTTATAATAACATATCAGTATATGAGTGATACTGATGTTATTACTTCATAATGAAACAACCTAAGAAGAAGAAGTGGAAGAAGAAATAAAGATGAAAGAATTGGTAACGGTAATTACCTCTTCTTTGAAGTGCCTCTTTGAGACCTCCTCTTAGGGCACTTGAATTGGTCTTTGAGGAAGACCAGAACCTCTAGGATGTTTCTAGGGAAGTGTAGAAGAGATTTTGGCAGGGGTTGGCCGAGCTTGAGTGCTCAATTTGTTGTGAGGAGGAGGGGAAGAAGGTGTCCTTTTATAGGGGAGGAGAGGGGCACCTTAGGAATTCTTAAAAATATTAATTTATAATAAATCTAACCCCACTTAAAAACCTCCAAAAATGACTCATATTCGAAGATTAGATAAGATAGGGTTGTAATCTCATCAACCAATCAAATTTAGACATGTTTGGATATTATTTTAAACCTTATCAATTAGATTTAACTCTAAGTTAAATAATTTAACTTTTAACGTGTCTTTTTGTTTTCTTTCACTATATGGTTAATACACTTACTATAACATGCCAAACGAACCCCAAATTGTTTATTATTAATATATATATCATTATCTAAGTCATTTGGCCGAACCTTAGATTTTTAGGAATAAAATAACAATTAGTAATATAATATTTGATTTAAAAACTATTTTGTGTCAATTTTGACACTATTTGATATATGATTTTTGTGAAAGTCATAACAGAATTAAATGTTCGAACCAAGTTGATTAAATCAACATTAATATATCATAGTAACCTAGAAAATTAGTGGAATTCATAAAAAGTCTTAAATTACATTTATTTTGGTATTTATATTATCAATTATGTCAATATTTCATTAATAAGATAATTACTGCATCATCGTTGTGTCATAAATAAATTAAATTATTTGATGTCTAAAAATTACAAATAAAATACCATCATGTATGAAATCTTTTTAGATTTCTAATGAATATTTACAATCGAATTTATCTTATGTATAACCCCATATTAAAAATGATTTACTTATTAAACTTTGATTTTAACTATTTTAACCCTTCTTTAAATAAATTAATAATAAATGTCCTAATCTAATCCAAGTGGGCCTAAATGGTCATATTTTATTCCTAAGTTTGTTTTTGGTCGAATTACACTTGTCCAATAGAATTAGGACATGTGTTAGGGTAATATTAATATCATATTTATCCTTAGTTACCCTATTTACTATTAACCGTGGTAAAAAAGGTAAAAAGTTACTATTCACCAAAAAATTATTTTCATCTCATTGAACCACATTTTAGTCCTTGATATTAACCGTGTCTCTCGGATTTTCGAAATTCCATTCACAGAAGCGGTAAAATTAAGTTTTATGCAAAATTCAGTTTTTAACCTACCACTTAGTAGTTTCACTATTCATCAAAAATTGATGTTTTTCAGAACAATGCCAAAATTTCATCCCAAGCTATATTTCATATTCCGAATTCAAAAATGAAGTCTATTTTACCAAATTCATAACATAAAAGTTGCATTAATTAATTTTATAATTAAATCCCGCTGTTAAAACAAATAGCGTGTTTTTAAGAAACAATATCTATCAAAAGATTGACACTTGTTTATGTCTAGTTTAAATGTGAAACTACATCCAATGACCAACATTGTATTAAATTGTAAAAATATATTCTAAATATACTTTAAAACCACTCAAATTAATGATTTATCACTATTAATTATTTCGATTAAAAAAGTTGTTTTTAATTATAATTTAGTAATTTTCACTATTCATCAGAATATGAAAGTTATCCGAAAAGTACCAAAATTTCACCTTAGGCTAAATTCGATACTCCAAATCCAAAAATAAAGTTCATTTTGAAAAATAAGATTTACTGGATTTCAAAAAGTGGTTATTACTATTCATAACGACTAGTTTTAATAATATTTTTATAGCATATCGTTGTTTAGTGAAACTCGGTATTGCGTACTACACACGCTATCGAGGAAGGTCGCGATTGCGTGTAATGCAAGTCAAGTCAAGGATGTGTGTTGTGCAAGCTCCTTTTGGTGTAGCGTACAACACAAGACATTAATAAAATTAAAAGAATATTTTTTTATAAAATCTTGGGCTGTTACAGTTAACATAGTCTTATGGGTTTATATCACATTATGTTTCACATCCAATATGGGATGCCAGGGCAACACACATTACAAATTCCATTATATACTCAATGTATTACAATATTCATGAATTTCAAATTCAATAGTGATTTTACATTTGAAGAAGCCAACATGGCCTCAATACTAACTATGAAATTATTATTAGCTACTAAAAAAATGTATGACTCAATAATACCCATGTTCTCTAGGGATTGATATTTTAAACTAAATCATCTCCCTCCCTTAGTGTTCAATCATAATATCACATTTATAACTATGAATATGTTTCCTGTTCCACAAATCCTTTATTGATCATAATTTATTCCATCAATTTAAAAACCATTATCATATGCATCTTGAGATTCATAAAAGAATTATATAGCGTGTAAAAAAATTTATAGATGATTAATGGGATCCTTGGAAGAGTTGAAGTCACCTTATACATTAACAAAAATATCATTAGGCATGTATTTCAGGAAAAAGCTCTGTAACTCATAAATAAATGGCATTATAACTACCAAAAAAATTAGGTGATGTCCTTAAGGACCCTACCTTATGATGGACGACCAATTATAGAGTGACAATACAAAGATCATGGTTATGAGAATTGAAATTAATTATGGAGAATGTATAATGTTTATATATATGAATATATATCTTATCCAAATTCAATTTCATAGTGAATTGTGATCCCATAGAAGAATTCACTAAGGATATGCCTACATGAGGATGAATAAGAAATTAAGGAAAATATATACCATAGTTTGTATGATATATTGACCCTTGGAGGATCAATTATAAGAATATGGGTTAATGGAGTATGGGATTCACACCTGAGATGATCTCCAGGAGAGGGAAAATATCGGTGAGTACATTATCAATTGAAAAATATAGCTACTTCCTTGTCATAACAACTATGAATTATTATCCCATATTTTTTGTTTGTTAACACGACAAAATGTGTCGCAAAGTATTCCTATTATATTTGTGGTTGTTTTTTTAAATTACTTTTCTTTTGTAAATCAAATGATAATTTTCTATTTGTGGTGTTTTCAAAATTTATTATTCCTACATAAATTTATTTAACATGTGTAAAATTATGAAAAAATACCATACAAGTAGTTTTAGAATTTTGTTTGTTGAAAAGATGGAATAAATATCTTCTAATGAGCATAAAGAGTTGTGAAGATGGCTTAGGGAGTTTTTGAATCATCTAGATGAGTTATGTTAGTTGGGAAGAAGACACATCATTATCACCTAGTTCACCAATTATTTATGGAATCTTATTGTGCATGATAGTGATAAACTTAATTGTTTATATCATGAAAGAGATCCCCTAAATGTTAAAATCTAGACATTTCATAAATAAATGTTTTGACATTCCTTGGTAGAAGTTGTCACACTATATAGTCAAAGTATCAATAAATGATACTATGATTTGGAAAAGTGTTGGATGATGCATAAGTATTAATGGGATGAAATAAATAAATCTTCCATATAATGATTAGGAATTATTTTTGGAATAAGGTAATATGGGTAAATATCTTACATATCGTGGAGATGATAGTCACATTTTAAAATCCTTGTAGAATATTCTATCTATATGAGACAATAAGAGGCATACTGTAAACCGAATGAAAAAAACATTCATAGTAGTGAAGGATGGTTTAATTAGTATTCAACCATGGTAACATAGTCTGATATGAAACATATCATAAAATAAAATTTAAAATTTAACAAGTTGATTTAGGATGACATTCCCTAAAGAGGAACCAACAAATCTTAGGTTCCAAATTATTTTTTCGGTTTATATTTTAGAGGAAATGGACACTCAATGACACTTTCAATGATAAAAAATTAATTTTAATCCAATTTAATGAATTAGGGAGTATGTTCATCAAAAAAAATTATAATTTTTATCTGATTAGTATAATGTAAAAATGAGGGTGTTCAATTTCCATATTTGAAACACATTTCATAAAAATAGATTATGGTAGGTTTTGGAAAAAAATGAGATATATATTTTTTAAATTAAAAATAGAGGATTGTTAAAAGAAAAGGAAGAGATAAAAAAAGTACTTTCCTATCATGTAACACCTTATATTTTATTTTCAAGAAGAAACCTATGTTCGATATCATATATGACACACAAAACAGAGCGTAAATGCTACATGGAATATTATTATTTAATTTATATTTTGAATTCTAGAAATTAAATTGGATGATATTGATACGATTAAATTAATTATAAAAACTATATAAATTTCCTACAAAATATTAATCTATTGATGACTAAATATTAAATAATGTATCAACTGTTATTAATTTCATTTTATTCTTCAAAAACATGTATTCCTCAAAAAAGGATTTTATTGATTTTTGGAATCAAATAATATAATAAATTTATATACATATAATAAATATACTTTTACAAAATTATGATAAATATTAAAATCCTCATAACAAAATTATCATAGGGTTATATTTGGGTATATCTCTAAAATGATTGATTTTTCAGTGAATAGTAAATATTACAGATTTTTCAAAAAGTATCATTTCTTTTCATTCAATAAAATCATATTACATTTTTAAATAATATTAATATTTTTTATTTAAAATATGGAGTACATTTTTTCAATTTAAATTGAGATTAATTATAGAATTTAATTTAATATTAAACCCGCAAGCAGGATGATAATGTATTTTCCAAAAAAGGGATTCTCCATAGGAAAAAAGAATTTTATTAACTATATGACAAGAATTTTCATTATATATATGTGAATTACTATATATATATATATATTAGAAATTTAATTTTAACCAATTTTCATTATTTTTTTGTTATAATTAAATTAAATGGAAAAATAATTTACACTTGAAAATGTATTTAGAAAATGATATTTTTTAGCATACGAATAAACATATAAAAACCATTAAATAGTCTGATTAAAACATTCATAATTATATTATTTTAAATAAAATGGTTCATATTTCAATAAAATCATACTATATATTATATTTTTCCTTAAATTGAAATATGAACCATTTTATTTAAAATAATATAATTATGAATGTTTTAATCAGACTATTTAATGGTTTTTATATGTTTATTCGTATGCTAAAAAATATCATTTTCTAAATACATTTTCAAGTGTAAATTATTTTTCCATTTAATTTAATTATAACAAAAAAATAATGAAAATTGGTTAAAATTAAATTTCTAATATATATATATATATATAGTAATTCACATATATATAATGAAAATTCTTGTCATATAGTTAATAAAATTCTTTTTTCCTATGGAGAATTCCTTTTTTGGAAAATACATTATCATCCTGCCTATGGGTTTAATATTAAATTAAATTCTATAATTAATCTCAATTTAAATTGAAAAAATGTACTCCATATTTTAAATAAAAAATATTAATATTATTTAAAAATGTATACATAGTTTTTGGTCGTAATGAATTGTAAAACCAATAAAAATTTGTGGACACGTTTATGTATAAAACATGTTTTTCTATGGTTAAAATAAAGATAAAATGGTTATAATGACATGAAAATTATTACAATTTCTATTTGATATACCTATATAGAAAATATACAATATATTTCATATAAATTTATAATTTTGGATTCATATATCCATTATTATGACTTTTATAACTATTTAATTAATGAAAATGACAAAATGTCACTCTCCTAATTTTAAAAATCTATTATATCATCAAAAGGAGATAAAAAGAAGGTTTGATTAGTTATAAATAAAATTTTTTAAGATAAAAAATATTTCTTTAATTTATTTAATTTATTTCTAATTTTTGTGATAATGTATTTTCAATAAATTCTTATGTAATACCGATACCGTAATTATTTATTTTAAAGGAAAATAACCGAAATGAGTTTCAAAATATTATATATAATTTAATTTTAATAAAATTTTAGGGTTAATAAGATTTTATGAATAATTATTATATTTTATAGATGTATTGATTTTTTTATATTAGAATTTAAACTTTTTTATGGTATCATTAATGACAAATAAAAAGAGTACATCAAAAAATAATATTTATAAAATTTTATAAAAGTATTCTTTCATTAAATTATTTTTAAATACATAATTTAATTTAATGTGAAAAGTGTTAATAATATTTGATCTAAAATGTTATCCCCTATAAATTTAATATCTAATATTAATCATATAATTTAAATTAATACCCATTAATAATGAAAATCAATTACTTTGGTTAAGGTTAAAACTAGGTTTTCTGTTTTACATTACAATATGTTAAAATTAGTTTTCCACAAACAATGGATTCTTATTTAAAAATTGGATTTAATATCTTGAATCAGTGGGATTAAATTATAAACTAATGACCATTTTATTCGTATACATAAATAATAATATATCATCGTTAAAAAAGATAATACTATAGTGAAAAAGAAAATAGTAAATGTCGGTACACAACTAGACATTAAACCATTTGAAATGATGCAATTGTGATGGTATCCCAACACAAAACTCCATTTGTGAGTGGGTCCCATCGAAATATCCATGTCACTGAAAATGGCACAAAAATCATTTTTATGATGGTCTGTTGAAAAAATTGTATTTACGATGGGAATATGTCACATCCCAAATAGTTTATCTTGGGTTTAAAAAAAAACATTCACGATCAGATGATAATAAATAACTTAACAAATAAAAAAAATTATAAAACCAAATCATTTAATAAAATTTTATAAAATAACAAAATAATCATAATAATAATAATATCAATAAAATTTAAAAATTAAAAATTTATATATGGAATAATTATTATTATCATATTAATTATAATAATAATTATTAAAATAAAATAACTGAAACATATAAATTTAGTAATAATATGATTAACTAATTAAAATTTTACAAAACATAATATACACAACAATATAAAGTAGTAATAGTTGTAATAATATAATAAGTAATATCATATAATAATAAATATATTAAATACCTGATATAATATAATAAAATAAATAATAAATAATATTAAAGAACAATAAAAATAATAAAATAATAATAACACACAATATTCAAGAAAATATATAAAACACGCTATATTGAAATATAAATATTATGAATAAGGAAAATATTAAAAAATATTTTTACATTCAATGGATTATCACAAAAAAAATAATAAGAGAGTGATAGGGAGGGCCATCTGGAGGAGCTGGAGGCGCGACAAGAGGGAACACCATCCCTAAACCATGAGTCAAACGTCACATGTATTCCATCATTTGTTGCTACTACTACTACAACTATCAACACAACTCTTCTGGATGTTACTGCTAGTATTGTCGATGTATATACCCATTCTCCCAATACATACTCCTTATAAACTCACCCTAAGCTCATAGCCTCTCCTGATACTACGCTGTATATGATGATTACTATCCAAGATATCCTCTCAAGCTGCATGAAGACATCACATCAGTACAATAAAAACTCTAATGGATCAATGGATATCTAATATCCAAATCATAGCCTTTCATGAATCATTACATTGGGGCATGGAATCATGCTTCCTCGTCAAACATTATTGCACTAGTCGGGTCCTCAGTCTCGGTCTCACTCTATGTCTATGTCAGAGATGTCTCAGCCTATATCACTCCTTAAATTTAAATATAAAAATATAATAGTTAAAATATTATTTACTCTACTTTTTAAAACTCAAAAAGATATTACACTTAAAACAATCTAATGTTAGCAATCACCAATAATATCTCCAGTGATATGATCACTATATATTATTCTATAAACATCGTTCTTCAGAATATCTAGTTGTTCGACATCCTATATGAATATGAAATAAACAATTTACATTTAATGTTATATAGAATAATTTAAAAATAGAACATACCATATGTTCCCTATGTGTACCTAATTTATGGCTATTAGCTGGATGTTTCACCTCCGGCCTCCCCTGGTTCTGTCGACCAACTAATGATCTCCTCTCAAAGCTACCATCCATATAATGTGAAAATAATCCATACCAAACATGGGAGGAAATATAATCAGGTATATGGGAAGATCAAGACATATCAAACTCATTGACTCCTACATTCCTCATTATTATCCTCCTCAAAATGTGAAAACACTGAATGAAATTATTACACATACATCCCTCAACTACTGGAAATTTACCCCATACACAAGCATTGAAACTACGGTTATAGGTTTTAACTATGGTTTTAATGAACCATGGGAAACCACTACATTATTATAGCATTAAACTATACCCACAGATTGAAATTATTATGCCCACACTTTTCAAACCATTGGTCCTATAATTGTGGGTTTAACGATGACCTATACACTTAGTTTAAAAATGTTATAACAACCGTTTCTGAAAAAATGGGTGTAGGATTTAAAAAAAATTCATACATGGGTTTTGGACTCTCACCGCCTCTATCCTACTGTATCACTTTACCACTACACCATTTAAATTTATATGTGTATATATATATATATATTATATATATATTATATATATATGTATATACCTTGGGTATAGGTAAAAAAGCATGGCAACAGGTTATCCCACCCAATTGTTTTTCCTAGGAAAACATTAAAGAACCTATACACATAATTTTAATGAACATTGGGGATAGAGTTTGAGAGTAAAACTTATATGCACGGTTTTGGGAAAACTCTGGGTATAGGTGTTATTACTAAAGTGTATCCCCTCGATTCATTAAAATTATCGGTATATGCCAAATATACCCGCAATTTAGTGTCAATAATGGGTATTATTTTTCCTGTGGAATTCCAGTGAATATTTTTTTCCTTCCTTCACATATTTGGGAACCTTATTTCTATAGTTTTGCATGAACCATGCGTATTGATTAGAAAATAACACTTATACCCATTATTCATGAAATCCATGGATATAGGCATCCTTCCCAGTAGTTCACCCATGGCTCTCAGATAGCGTCATGCATGATATCATAAATGGGTACCATATACAACAATAATAATTGATAATATCAGGTTATTAATTAAAAAATTTTAAAAAAACATTTTATATTTATGTACAGACTAATGATTGATCATCCGGTGGGGAAAATTAATGGAAATATGATCTCATGTAACCCATGATCTATAAAAATAATTCTACAGTATAGCACTCCCCTATCCTACAACTATATGTAAAAAATATGTGAAAAAAGAGATAAAATAATCAAAACATTATTCTATAAATAAAATAATCATAATTAATGATATCTGACTAAATTATACAATTAAAATATTACTCTATTCCTCAATAAAATCCAAGACATGGGTGTTGCTCTGAAATATGATTAGGAATCATCAATCTCGTAAGAACATGACCCCTCCGAGTCTTCAATGAACCACCAAAAGTATGATCGTCATATGATCCATCATCATTCTCATCACCAAGAAGATCTTCCCATCCAACTCATAAAACATGTTCGAGTCCATCTGAAACATGAAATGATTTTTTTAGAAAATAGTTAATGACTTTTAAAAAAAATTAGTTGAACACAACTATTATATGTAGATTTATATTATATATAATTAGAAGTATAATTTAACTATGTCAATATACAAATTCATCCTCATATTCATATATAACAGTGTTAGTATCTTCTTATTCCTCCTCAGTATCATTTATTTTTATAAGAGTTTTAGTTTTTTAATCACTTATAATTTTTAATTCATTTGTTACATCAATTAAATCATCATCTCCATCAACCCTTAACGATGGTGTGTCGTCATTGATATTTGTGTATTTTTATAGAAAATAAGGATCTAGAGATTTGTCTTATAAAATTTTAATTCCTTGCAATTTATTGGAACCAAATTCATAATTTATAATCATATTTTATCAATATTTAATTTTTATTCTGGTCCTCTATTCACTTAACTCTCTTGAAGTAGCATAATAATATTCATAATTAATATTTTATTCTTATTGGGCTAATAAAAATGGTTCATTTACTACTAGAAGGTTTTTATATTTAATATCAATGATTTTATGGATGATATGAACACGCATACTCTTTGATTTTCCCACCTGTAAAATTTAATCATTGTTACGTAATTCTATCCCAAATAACACTGTTCAATTATTTCTTCCAACATTCCATAAAATACGACATAAATTTCTCTATTATGTGATCCTCTTAAGTAAACCCCTCAATTAATTGTTTTTTATTCTCCATATGCATTTTAATGTTATCAAAAACCATTCACTAAAATTCATTATAAGATTTAACCATTTTGGATGGTAGGTTTCTCTATACACTCAATTAATTGTCAATTTTATCATAATGTTGAGACACACAAAAATATGTAAAAAATTTATACATAAAACAGGCGAGAAATACATTTTATATGTCGAGGGATAAATAATTTAGTTTAGCAGTTCTTAAAATAAGTATCAAAAATTATTTTCCAAATATTCTTCAAGAAAGGCTACATTATTTTGTGGAAGCTATTTCCTGTTATGATTATCATATAATCAACAAATAAAATAATATAAATTTATTTCAACAAATATTACGTGATAAGTGACAAGTGAGCTAAAAATACAAATTTTTGTTTTCGTCATAGTTGAGAAAATAATATGTATGAGCTCCCTGATGTTCATCATATGAAAGATAATGTTTATGAACTCCACCAAACCCATGTTGGTGCTGATTAAAAAATGGTTAATTTATTATTCATTTCATCACAAACATTTCCCTTTTTATGGTTTGTGTTGTTATATTTTGAGGTATATTCAGGTTGAAAATAATGATAGAAGAAAAAAAAGAAATCTACTCTTACAAATAATATTAAACAAATGTTTTTTCAATCAATGCTTTGTTACAAACCTTTTTCATCAAATTTTGCATTAATCTATTGAATGGGTACATCCATAAGAACTATAATGGACTTCCATATTTTTTTCATGGGGAAAATGTAATATCAAATGTCCTATTGCGTCTTATAAATCTTATGGTAATATTTTTTACAAATTATTGAAAATTAAGACAAAATTTTCATACAGTCTACATAGTGCATGTTAAACAATTGAAGTTTCACAAATATCTTAGAAAAAATATGATATGTCTGTTAGCACTTACAAAATCATATAATTCAAAAAATACCTTAATGAAATTGGTATAAATAATCAAATTATAACTTGATAGTCATTACTTTTTAATCATGTAATATGAAAATTTATGACACATCATTCCAAATCAGAAAAATAACACTATGGTAGTATCAAATCTATAATCCACTGAAAAAATAATAATTAATTTTTTTTGGATATTTTAGAAGTTTCTTTTAGATTTATTAACATTAATGATCAGACATTTTCAAAAAGTTCACATTTTTGTCACCTAAAAAATTCGGCATGATCTAATCATTGATTTACATTATCATTGGTCTTACCTAGAGCATGAAATTTTTATAAAATATATTATCAAAGTAGTTGTCCTCAATATGCCTAATATCGAACATGTGACAGACTAACAAATCAGACCATGTTGTAAAATCTTAAAAAATGCACTATTTTATCCAATTTCGTTCTATTCAAATGCCATCAATTTTCTGTTGATTTATTTTTGGTCCAAATGTAATGGGAGGTAAATGAGTAGAAAACTATTTTAACTCAATACCTATAATCATTATTGGAGGTCCATATCTTTCAATGGTTCCTTTTTTGAAATGATATATGTTAATCTAAAAAGTAAGATATATTATAATAAATCTATGATGAAATATCGAACAACATGGATTTATTCCATTGAAGAGCACAAACAATTTTCTATCTCCCATACAGTTCATACATGATTTTATACCATGTGCAATGTATCCGGAAAACATGACATATGCTGGGAAGTCTCTAATTTTACACATTAATGCCACATTGAGTTGATATTTTTCTCAACAACATCATATATACTAATTGCATTACAGAATAATAAATTTAATTCATCAATCGATAGAATCAAATATACATCAATATTCATTTTTGAAGGTCCTTGAATTACTATGGTCCCAAAGAAATTTCTCTCATTCATCAGCATCCTTGGACGTAAATTGTATAGAGTTATAAAGATAGGATAACAATAATATATACTACTATATAAACTAAATGGATAAAAACTGTCAGTAGAAAGACCCAATCACATGTTTCGATCTTATGAAAAAAATAATTACATAAGTGGTAAAAATGATTCCATGAATCCCAATCATAGGGTTAATTTATGCTTTTACCAACTGAAATATTGTTTTTGTGCCATGACATCAATGAATTTGTGTTCTAATACATAAAAAAGAATAGAAATCTTGTTGATAGTGGAAAATACTTCAATTTTTAAAGGAATCAATTCATTCTTCCCTAGTTGAGCCTTCTAAAACCTCAACTTTTCTAAAATTGTGAAACTATCCAATGACTCATTTTTTGCATAAGATATGTTGAAATCATTTGAAGATGAATGAATATTATGATAACCAATACCCGGATTATGAACTAGCCTTTTTCTCTTATAGAAATTTGTATACAACACATTTCCTTCAGGTATTAGTGTTTTATCAAAAAAAAATATTCTATCAAAACAACTATTTGACTTTTCAATATTTGATTTAATAGCCATAAATTTTGTAACATCTTAAATTATTCTTATTTTGAAACTAATATATATATAATCCTTAGTGGACCTCAACAAATCATAAAATTGAGATGGTTCCAACTCAAGAGTTAAATCAATATCCTTTTGATTTTTAGTTTGATGAAAAGACAGACATGTCACATCATGTATTGAATATTGTAACTGTGATGGATCTAGAACTAAATTGATAGTATCTTTTCTCAAATTTTGTTCATCATGTTGTTTCAAAAAATAATAATTTTTCAAAACACCACAGATTTCCCCCAACATTATAAAATGTATCAAACGCAATTAGACTATATTACATACATGGATATTTAATTATCCCTTCTGGAATAGATTTTATTTTAGATGATGCAAATGATAAGAACGCTTCAAAACCTTTAATATATATATTATTCATATGAGAACTATTTTTAATCTAATAATGATTTATCCAAGTATAATCATTTAATAATGACTTTTGTGGACTTCCTTATTCTATATTTTTTAAAAAAATATAAAAGAATTAATTTTTTATGCCTACTATTATATAAGGGAAAAACTATTCAAAAAGAATTTTTTTATTTATTCCTAAGAATTTATAATTATTAATTGTCATTTCATATTATTTTTATTTATTTCTAATTATTATATATTAATTTCTACATATTAGTAGTTAATTCAAATTATTAGTTGTTATTGCTGATTATTAGAAGATATTGATAATTAGTGGTGGTTATTTCTATTAAATTAGTTTTTATTACTAATTATACCAAATTATCTCAAATTATTTTTCAATATTAATAATTATTACTAATTGTAACAATTTATTAGTAATTATTTGTTTTTATCAATATTTAATAATAAATTTCCTAATTATTTCTATTTAATAAAAATAATTTGTAATTATTACTAATGATTTCTTATTATTAGAATTAACTACTAATTATTATTAGTTATTTTTCTTTATTAGTATTTATTTCTAATTATTCATAAATAATGCTAATTATTCCTTATAATTAGTAATTATTTTTAAATAGATATATTTATTGATAATTCATACTAATTATTACAAATTACTAATAATTATTACTAATTGTTACTATTTATTACAAATAATTAATAATTATTAACAATTTTTACAATTTACTTATATTTATTACAATATATTACTATTTATTACTACTAATTTGTAGTTATTACTAATTAGTACTAATTACTACTATTTATTGCTATTTATTTCTATTTATTTATAATTATTACTATTTATTGCAATTTATTACTATTTATGAGTATTTATTACTATTAATTACTACATATTAATACTTATTACTACTTATTAATATTTATTAGAAATTAATACTAATTATTTCTAATTATTACTTATTATTATTAATTAACACTATTTTTTACAAATTATTACTATTAATTACTATTTTTTACAATCTATTACAATTGGATAATATTTATTACTATTTATTACTATTTATTACTAGTTATTACTATTTTTTATTATTTGTTACTATTTATTTTTAATCATTTGTATTCATTAATTATTATTACTTTTTATAACAAATATTTACTATTCATTGCTAATTATTAATATTTATTACTATTTATTAATAATTAGCGGTAATTAGTTTTAATTACTGCTAATTATCACTAATTACTATTAATCACTACTAATTACTACAAATTACCATAGATTACCTCATCTTATTAATAAATATTACAAATAATTACTACTTAATAATAATTAGTACTAATATATAATAATAAATACTAATTATTAGTATTTATTAGTATTTATTACTATTTATTACAAATTATTATTAGTTATTACTATTATTTACTATTTGTTACTATTGATTTCAAATTATTACGAATTATTACTAATTATTACATTTTTTACTAATTATTACAATTTATTACTATTTCTTGCAATATATTAATAAATAATACAAATTATTATTAATTTGTGTTAAATACCACTAATTACAATAAACTACCTCTTATTGACACTAATTCATACTCTTTATTACTATTTATTTCTAATTGTTTCTATTTTATTGTAATTATACATAATTATTACTAATTATTACTAATTATTACTAATCATTACATAGTATTACTAATTTTTACTAATTATTATTAATTAATACTATTTTTTACTATTATTTGTTATTTATTACTAATTACTGCTAATTATTCTTAAGTATTACTAAGTATTACAAATTATTGAAATTTATTTCTATTTATTACAAATATCTGGTATTTATTAGTAATACTTCCTACTATCCAATATTTATAAATTATTACTGGTAATTATTACTAATTATACAAAACTACTCCTAATTATTTTTATTTATTACTAATTATTACAAATTATTAATATTTATTACTATTTTTTAATATTAATTACAATTTAATAAAAATCCCTACTAATTATTTTAATCATTCTTATTTAATAATAATTATTAAAAAATATAAAAAATTATTATTAATTATTTCTAATTATCATTAATTATTACTAATCATTCCTATTTCTGACTATTTCATAATTTATATTTCTATTTACTATTAATTACCACTATTTATTCTGAATTATTACTATATGAACTGTTTATTACTAATTATTATTATCTAATGGTAATTACTAAAATTATTAAAATTTATTACTATTTCTTACAATTTATTAATATTTATTACAATTTATTACCAAATTGTTTTAGTTAATACTAAATAATGGTAAATAACACTAATATGTTGTAATTTAAAGTAATTCATACTAATTATTACTAATAATAAGTAATTATTTTTAATTAATGATAGTTGAAGATAATAATTACAAAATAATACAATATATTTTTAATAAAAACATTTGATCTTAATGAAACAACATATTAATACAAATAAGTAATGCAAATTAAAACTATTAACTTCTAATTTAAATTAATTACACCTAATTAAAATTACTTTTTAATAATATAAATTAAAATTAATTAGTTGAAAAATAAAAAATGTAAATATATACAGTAAAACTAAATCTTTCATTGGATGCTAGTCTTGAAAATTTGTCTACTTTAAAATGAAAATGTCTAAAAAAACTAAAGAGAGAAATATGAGAATAGAGAAAGAGAGAGTACTTGAGAAAATTGTGACATGTGGAAAATCAGATGGGAGTATATATATGGTAAATCATTTTTTCGGGGGTATTTTTGATGGGATTGCCATTATAAAAAGTAATATTTGAGATGCGACCAATCACAAATGGTTATGATTCTATTAATTGAGGCAGTGGTAATAAATAGAAATTTTGACAGTTCCCATCATAAATATTATCCTACGGACACATTATCTTCAAAGGGCCATCACAAATATTAGTTTCGACAAAGGGCCATCAAAAATATTAGTTTCTACAATAGGGCCCCTCACAAATAGATTGGTGGATATTAATTGAGACAGCGTTAAAAGATAGTATTTGTGATAGGTCCCTTCACAAATACAATCATGGAGAAATATTTTTTTTCGATAGAGATCCTCCATCTTCATAAATAACAGAAAATCGGGAAGAGTATTTTCCAATCGAGTTTTGTCTGCATCGCAAATACTCTTCATGTGATAACACGCTCATGGAAAAACATAGGTATTTGTGACAGCCCATCACAAATACCTTTTTTGAACTATTTCATACTAGTCAAAATACCACAGGTTCCCATGTTCCTTCATCCATTTTATTATTTATCCAATAGATTTTTACAAATTCTGTTGTGTGATTGGTCAATAATGGATCAGTGGTGTCATGATGCTTTATAGGCTCTTCATAGTAAGATAAATCATGTTCTATTTTTATTTCATCATTGGTGAGTACATGCATTTGATCTAGCATGTAATTCCTTTACAAAGAAATTTGGAACACATCATGCACATTATAAAGGCATAATGTCATTTCCAGATGAAGCCATATCTCTAATTCATTCTTGAATTTTAATTGGTTTCATGTATCGGGGCCCCATTTTTTATTTCTCATTGAACCATATGACACTCTTCCATCAAGATACCATAATAAAGAAAAGATAACTCACTTTAAACTCTAGATCCCTTTATCTAGTTATCAACAGAACTCATTTTCCTTGATTAAGATACATTAATATGGTCTTGAAGTGTCGTTACCATTACCATTGTATCCTCCACAATTTTCAGGCCAATAATATTCCACCATCCAAAATTATCTTGAAAAGTCATACTATAAAATCCATTTCCATATAATTACTAATATGAACCCATTATTATGATCCCACAGACCTTGAATGTCATGTGATCATTATCTCGACATGTCTTTTAATGTTTTAATTATCCTCTCAGACAATGCTTCAGTTTTATGGTGATAAAAAGTACACAAATAAAGATCAATTTCCAAATCCTGTTGAAGAATCTTCCATAATTTTTATGAGAAAATGTGTTCTCAATCCGACACCCTCGATTCAGGTGAACCATGAAGTCTTGAAACATCATTAATTCATAGTTTTGAAAGTCTCTCTAGTGGAAAATCTTCTCATATAGTATTGAAATGTGAATATTTGGTATGTTGATAAACAATGACCCATACTGAATAATTATTTCATATATTATTTCTTAATATAGTTATGAAATCCAATGTAATTCCATCAAATTTCCATGTAGTAATTAGTAGAGGATGAATGGATCCTCTAGGATGTCTACCTTTAACCTTCAACTTTTTAAAATCAATATATAATGATATATAATCCTACTTCTCTATCATTATATTATCCAACAGAAAATATTCCCTAAAAATCAATACATCTTAGTGATATCTTGGTGTGCTGAGAAATTTGAACAATAACCATCATCTAATAATTCCCTTATTAGCTTAAGTATAGAGCAGACCCAAAGCCTCATCCAAATTTTCAAAATACCCAATTTATATATGAACTTAAGAAATTTACTATCATTTACAACATTAATTTTCATTTTTAAATTATCATCTTATGAATGATATCTTTTTATCATTTCTAATAAAATATAGTTTGGTATTTTTTTAATTTTTTGATGTTTTGCCTTCCTAGGTAATTCACATCTCCATTAACAATAGATATGTGTATGCATGATCCCATCTATTCCTCATTTTGTTTATAACTCCATGAAATTTTATGCTAAATGCATCTTCTACTTTATTTTTTATCCCTTGGTGGCAGTGTATTAGACAGTCACAATCCTTGATTATCTTAATCCATTAATGTTTCCACATATTGTGCTCTTTCTATGAGAAAAATTATTTTAACTTATTGTGACCTATATATCTTTCAAATAATTCCCTATAATGATAATGTCTTCATTTCATCAATGAAAATATTATAGTTTCTATCTAAATATAATGAGTTAGATTATTATATTAATTTGTTATTTATAACCTTGATGTATATAAAATGACATTGTCATCTTGTATAAGGATACAAAGAATTCCTTTATTTGATGAATCACTATAAATAATAAATACACCATTTACTAATGGTAGATTCAAGGTAGGAAAATTCAATAATAAAATATTCAAATATTTAAATCATTATTCACATTCTATTTTACAGATTAACGAAACCCTCTTAAGAGTACGCTTTGTTAATAGGATGCATAATCAGGAAACACTCTGAACAAAATCCAGATAATACCATACTAATCAAATAAAACATTGTATATCAATTATGTTTTAGGTAGTGGTCCATTTTTGTACATGCTTTATCATCTCATTATAAAATATGATTCCATCAATGGAGACAATATGGACAAGTAATAAAACACTTTGATGGTATAATTCACACTTTCCAAACAATCCATATAACTCTATTCTTTAAAGAGTATCCGAAAGAATATTCATGTTGTTCTCATGGTAATCATATCATTTGGAGTTAAAAATATGTATAATTAATAAATAAAATAAAAATTTTATCAATATATTCCATCACTACTCTATTTTTAAGATCAATAAAAACATCAGGGGAATCAGATAATCCAAAAAAAATTATTGTAAAATTGAAATGTAGATACATTGTTCGAAATTATGTCTTTGGAATCTCTTCCTTCTTCACACAAAAATTATGAAATCTTGAACAAAGATCAATATTTGAAAAATATTGATCTCCATAATGTTTGAAAAATATGTTTCAATACATAGTAGATGTAACTTTTTCATTATCAAAATAGCGTTGATCTCCTTATAGTCACTTCACAGCCTCATAAATCTATCATTGTTATTAATAAATAGAATATGATCTCCCAATGGGAAAACATTGGGGAATATAAACCCATTAACACTCAATTACATTAGTTTTTTTACTATATTTACATTGTCGTTGTCCTTTCAAATAGATATTATGATATTGTTCTTGTATTAGGGATTAAGTTAATATAAAGATATACACCAACTCTATTTCAATTCAAGGTAATTCTTCTAGAAATATATCATTTCATTTATATACAATAGTATCATCATCAATTTCATTATCACCTTTTTTATTAGTATGTTTTATCATTTCATATTTTATATATTTTTTTAGAATATCTACTATAGGGGGATTAAAATTTATCCCACATGATGTATACACCTTTTAAATGACATGAAATTCAATATTTTCATCACAAATCAAAATTTATGTCTCTATGTAGTAAATTTTTTAAATATATTTTGAAATATAGTCCATTATAACGATTATGTCAAAATCAAAAATATGTATGATAATAAAATCAGTAATTGTAGAATGTTTAGTTATAAAAATAAGAACTAATTGACATATATTTTTTCAATAATGTTTAAAATGTGAGTTTTGAATGAAAAATATCTTGTTTAGGTGAATTAGAAATAAAAAATTTGTTAAAGATAATTGGAAAGATATAAAAGAATGTGATGATCAAGAATAAAATAAATATTTAACTAAATTTAAATACATAAGTAAGGTACCTAACAACACATCATCAGGAAAATCAGACTTAGATATTATAACAATATAATTATGGCCTTGTTCCCTTGTCTGTTTCTGGGGAATGTTTCATTGACATATAGTATAATCATCTGTATATTTTTCCATCTCATTAAAGATTAAGCACTTCACATTTCCAAAGTATTTCATTCCCTTACTATCATGATCCAAGTTGCCTTTTCTCCACCCTTTTAACAAATCACCATTCCAAATATACATGTTTCATGATGATTCATTTGACATTTATTACTATGTGTTAATTATATTATTACCTTCATTAGTTTTTTATTATAATATTTCCTAGGGTACATAGCATCACACTCCTAATATTTGTTCCCTTCGAAGCCATTTTCCTTTGAAAATCCGTACCCTATATTGATGGCACATGATAATATAACTACATATAATGATAATTATTGGGAGACTAGTTCCCTTTATAGAATTGGATCAAAGCCATCATACAAATAGTCAACAGTTCTCTTTGAAATTTGTGTGTACTCTATAGAATGACTTTCTATCCTTGAATTATTGTCTGAACACTTACCAACATTTTCATCCCAATTCAGTGATAGACTCAAGAATTTACTCTCCCAATTTTCTATCTAGTAATGAGGGAAATATAATTCCCTAAAAAATATGTTATAATCCTTCGATTACATATTTTCAATTTCTTCCTCCTCCTTTCTGTTTTAAATTAATGAACACTATTTATTTTCACCTTCTGTTAGATGATAAACTACAATGATAACCTTATCCATTTCAATACAAAACAAGGATGAAAATATGTTCTCTAAGGATCTTATCCACTAAATATCTACAAATGGGTTAGTTGTCCCATTGAATGGTGGATGTTGTGGTCTTGTGAAGGGAACACGAATTGTTCCACCAAATTGTGGATCAGTCTCCTCTATGAATGTATGGTTATTTATCATAACCTAAGTATGTTTTCCTAGTATTGTCATAGGTTTTTAATCTCCAGTTTCTTCTCTCTCTCCAAAATAATTATATTACATTAGAGGGAAATTACAACATGGAATATGTGTCTTGATATAGTTTTTATTCCATCCACTAGAAACCATTTCTAAATAATGAATTTAAAAATATTAGATTTTAAAATTATAAATCTAGACATATACCTAACAAAATTTATAAATAATCTCAAAATCATAATCTAGGATACCTAAGAAGTATTCTCGAATCCAAATATTGGGTTATTTTTAACAAATCAATGTTTTCAAAAATCTCGTTTTCAATACATCTAAAAAACATTCTTTGATACCAACTGTAATGTCCTCAACCCCATTAGCCCATATTCAGTGTCTTACATTATTAATTTGGTACTAAGTACAAGTGGTCATATCCCAATGGGACAAATAGTTTCAATTATTTGTAATAATAGATAGATACATATGTATTACAATACAACATGTAATGAAATAGAACATAGTAACTCCATTGGTACACCCCTATTCGCCTAGACTATCCATGCATTTCATTCATAACATACATTTTGGCGCCCTCATAAGAAATAAAACATAAGAAGGGGGTGAGATTAGATGCTCAATATGGACATGAAGATAGAAGAAGCTAATTTAAATAAACATAAAAAATAAGGAAATTTGAATTGAATTATAACATTAACATGAGAATAATGAGAAAGGAATAAAATATGATCATATCATTCAATATAATCAATGAAATGAAAATGAAATATAACCATGGATATTCTACTAGACTAAAAATCACATTGATTATCAATAACTGATATCCTAATTCGGGGATGCATAATGTTGGACATGATACACATACCATCGAGGATTCATTGAAGACATCACATAGAATTAGGAAAGATATCATAAAATACCCAAACTAGTTTGTCCCATGGGACCATTAAATACTTCAAAGGTATATAGTGGGCCCCACACATCACATACTATGTCAAATTCATTCCTCATATGAAAGGGGTGAAACATAATCAACATGTACATTCACATTGAAACTGTCATAGGGAATGTTAATAACTTCCACAAACAATAATCATAACAATATAAAATATAGTGTAATATGATGAATGGTATTAGATTTTCGTATAAAAGTCAAAATAATATTAAAAATTTCAATATAAAAGATAAACCTCAATTAATGATATGATCAACCCAATTGTGTAGACATATATAAAAATATTTTTTTATGTTCATTGAGAAAATCTTAGAGAAATTCCACATTATAATGAAATGAATTATTTTAAAAACACTATGAAATTGTAAATTAAAAAAATAATTTGAAATAACTTTGGAAACATGTAAATAATTAATAAATTCATTAAGGACTCAATAAACTGGAAAAATAATCTCTTTCTGTATATGATTAAAAAAAATTCATTTTTTTAATTTGAAAAATGAATCATTTAAGAGTACATTAAAAGATGGTGTCAAAATTAAAAAAATAATTAATTACATATATCTGTTTTAAAACAATAAAAATACGTTGAAAAAATATATATAATAATTTTTTCCATGTATAATCATATACTGGCATAATCAATGGATTATAGTTTTTACCCAAATAGTATAAATTCAATTAAAAATTCCCATAAATCTTTCTATCCATTCGACACATATTTCCCATAAAATTAATGATCCTCAAATGAAACATTGAATTCCACGAATATAAATTGATTAATGATATGATACAATAAAGAGATGTATAGACACCACACATAATAAATTACTGTTTAATAAGGAATATATCTCACATAAGTTAAACTGAGAAGTAAAACCCTTACCTTATGTTCTAAAGCATTATGCACTAGTACTTAATGTACTGGATAATAGATTTTATTAATTATCTAATAAATAAATTACATGCTAAAAATTTATTTGTTTCATTATAATTTATTTGAGATCACATTGGACAATTTTTTTGAGATATACCATTTAATTATGTTGTTGTTAGAGCATTGGAATCATGGTTTTATGGTCAATTCACTTGAGTATAAATATGGGAGTTCTTATCCAATGGGAATAAATTCTACCGATGTAAAATTATTTAGTACTAATTAACATATATAGGTTTTAATTGTATCATATATATATTTATTAAATGTAATTAGTAATATTAATAAAATAACATGTTGATTAAAATTCATCAATTTATTTTGGTGATTTTGCGATAATCATGAATTTTTTTAATTGTTTCTAATATAATGATTATATATTGGTTTTATAACATGATATAACTTATAATATATATATATTAAAATATTTTGGAACTACAATAATTCTATTATGACTATAAATTATGTTGAAAATGTAAAAAGAATACTCGTTATCCCTAAAGTAGGTGAATCGACACATCATGGATGATTTTTGAATTTTTAAATAAATGGATACGATAAGGGATTTGATGATGGATAATAATTTAAAAAAATTATATATATATATATATATGATATTATAGTTTCCATTCTACTAGGGATATCATTGGTGACTATAGGACATGAAAAGAAATGAAATTTAAATAGAAAGAAAGAAGATTTTACCTCTTTAATATCATCTCATAGGGAACCTCCTTATGAAACATGGGTTTTATCTTTTGGTAATACCAGAAGGTATTGTACTAGGGTAAGAGTCTTGTGATTTCTTTTAAATTATAAAATATTCATGTCTTATATGGTGTGAGTAGAAGTCGTGGTGACGGGTGGTATTTACAGTGAAGGTGAGGAGTGTTTTTTTATTTTATTCTTTTATTTATTAATTTGGATCCGGACTATCAATTGTATTGATTATTGTAAATATATATAGTAAAGAATTATATTTTTACTTAAATTGTTTGTTATTAAATCATAAATGACTCATGAATTCAGTTATTTAACTTACAATGTTAAATACTGTAAATTTTCATTTTTCACAATTCATAAAAAATTCAACTATTTTAGAAATAATTAACTAAATAATCCATATCATTTTTCTATATTTATACTTGGAAATAAGAATCATTTTTAGGAAAATAATCTTCTTAACATGAAAATTTTAATTTGTAAATAAATCATCATTAATATGAAAAATAGTAATGGTAATATTGTAAAACAATTTATGACATTTAGAAAAATTAATTACCATCTATCAAAATTATTCTATTATGATAATTAAAAAAATTTATTTTAATGAATATATTTTATTAAAAAAATTTATTTAAATCATTTTAATAATTATAAAATTTTATTTATACATTTATGTTTTACAAAAATACTAACAGCTAATTTATCATTTTAAATTTTCTTACACAAACCATGATTTAAATATACTATATTTTTATATATGAAATACAAAATTACATCTACAATATCATAGATTATATTATTATTCAATTTTTCAGATTACTATAACTAATAGTCAAATTAATATTCCAATAGTTGTGTTAATATTTAATAGTGTAACATGATTTGTTTAACCTCAATGTTTAGTGAAACAAAATATATCAAATAAAAGTATTTTGCAAAAGAAGACACATACCATAAAATATTGCGGTGTTTAAATTACTCACAACCATGAGGATAAGATCGTATTCTGATAGTAAAGAATTATTGATAAATATTATCTTAATGATGGTGGTCAATATGAGAAATATATTTGTAGTGAGTATATTAAATATTCTAAAAACATATCTACTTTTATTTTTTCTTCTATAGATCAAAATATTAATATATTATTTGATTACAAAATCTTATGGGATGATAAAAAATATATAACCTATATGATATGAGGTTTCTATATGACTCAATTTTTTAAAGACATAAGTTGGTACATAAATATCAATTCATGCACTCAATATTGTTAGGGACATAAATAAATTTGAGAAAATAAGGTCATTACTAGTATTTGAATTGGAATATGATTCACATTTTAATCGTTATTGGGATGGATTTAACATTTTATTATGAACTACATTTTTAATGAGTTAAACAAATGTTTATTAGGTCTCTTAAAAATTTTCACAATTCATAAGTAAGGAATGTGAGGTGTAAGATCATGTTCATATATTATGTTACATAAAAAATGGAAAAAATGTATAACAAAAATGATAATAAGTGATTAATTGTAGATTCCAAACCAACCTATTTTAAAACAAATAAATAAACTTATAAGTAAGAGAACTATTTTCATTTTTGAAACCACAAACATTGGAATTAATATTTTCTTGAATGCCTCAATGGTTGAAAAAACTTCATGAGAGTCTAAAACATGTATTAATTTTATAAAAAATATTTTTAAGGGTATATTTTTTAGACTATACATAAAAAATGTTTTAAAAATATAACATAGTTTATAATTAGTTATGAGCTTATTATTATCTCATGAATTGTGCGTTTATATAGGGAATCAATGGGTTTCTACATCGATGATGTGGTTAAATTAATCAAATTAAATGATTCATTGGATTAAGAATGTATAAAATATTATTATTTTCGATTTCATTTTATCTTATTTGATAATTTAGTTATTATTGTAAATATATATTTTTTTGTGAATAATTTCAGTTGATGTATTTTATATATATGGTTTATGTTTTGATATATTCTATAAAATGAATACAGAATATAACTATATAATTGGGTTTATGTTTCAATAATGAGTTTTTCAAAATTATTTTCTATTATATGAGTGGTATAATGTGACCCCTCTAGTAGAGTATTTTAATGTTGAAAATATTACTATGAAAATTAAGATTTCATTTTTTTAGAATACCATATGTGATAAGAGTTTTAATATTATATTTTTAAAAAAATTTTATTAATTTAAAATGTTTTACATATAAAAATGAATTATTTTATTTAATTTCAATTTAATTTATATAAAATATTATTTTCAAGAGTATATTATGATTATGTTTGAGAATAGACTTGTTCAATGTATTTCAAACAAATATTTATAAAAGTCTTATTCAAAGTGAAATTATTATTATATCCTAAATGTGGTTAAGGTATATTGGTCAATAATTATCATAACTTAAAGAGATATATATAAATTTATTTACAAAATGATCTGAAATAAATGTAATGATGATGATCTTTGAAAGAGTTATTAATATTTATCACAACATAAGTTTGGAACATCATAAAATTCTATGTCTCAAAGTAATCATGTTTTAATATTTTGTTCATAGATATTTACATGAGATAACGAATCCAACAAACTCAATTATTTAGACAATATTTTTTTACACATGTGACCCATTCAATTGTTTACTGGTGGTATGTATCAGTCATTCACATAGTGATGGGATATGAATTACAATGTGATAAAACATGATTAAAAAACAAAAAAAGTATGTACTACATATGTCTTACCTTATAGTCTATCATATGGTATATTATTATAAGGGAACATATGTATGGTTCTTCAGTATTCATAAATGCTTCTAAGAATATAAATCATATCTAGTACATAAATGATTGTTTTTAATTTATCATTTATCCATATTTATAATATATTTTATTGGAATTTAAAACATAATTACCCTCTTGATGCATTAATTTACGATGTCCCTAATTGAAGATCGTAATAGAGTGTGATAGGTTATGGGGACCTATTAATATTTGGAATTTATGGATCTCCTATAAAGATATTGATTTTAGTTTTGAGGGATCATCATATTTTATTGGGAGGAAGTACGAACCAAGTGTACCACATAAATTACTATACATGAGGTCTTTGGTATTCAATTAGAGCATACTTCTTATTAAATCCAAATATTTGTGTTTAAATGATATATATCCTGAGAAACATACTAATTTGATACATTTCTTATAATATCCATTATTTTGAGATAGTCATGGGATGGTTAGTTATGTTACTAATCTTGTCATTATTAATGGTTTAACCAATATGTGATTTTTTTCTCACATGAAGAGTACACTATTTAGTCCCTTGGTTGTGATTGTTTGATACAGTACATAAAAAATCCTATATATGTTACATTTTATGTTCTTATCTTTTTATAATTAGATAATTTTATGTATTCATCAATGTGGTATATTGACATGTAATGTGTTTGCAATCCTAGATATCGAAGCATCAAGAGAGAGGATTTAATTTTTAAACATACATTAAAATTTTCCCACACAAGAAAATATATAGTTTTATAGTTATAAATTCAGAAAATTTACACTATAGAAAGAAAAATAGTAGTAAAAATAAATAACAAAGAAATAATGAATTTTATGTGGTAAAAAGACAATTATAATCAAATGAAACATTGAATGAAACAATGTGTTGACGTTATAAAGTACAACATGTAGACTATATTAATTTAATTTTATTTAGGTACATATATATCTACAGTTAATGAAGATCTTATTTTTTATTCCATATTTTTTATTTTTTTAATACCCATATTTTATGTAACTATGTTATGAAACATAAAATATTGCTTGAACAAAGTTATTTGAGGATTGTAGTCAAATCCCTTGTATTCTTTGACATATTTCATTACTGGGTAGCTCTACCACTAAGGTCCCCTTTAAAAATATAATTATGAATAATTCCAAACTGTATACTTCTTCAAACCAAATTTTTTGACGCATTTATTTGTAATCCTATAATCTATTTGATAAACATGTTCAAGTGTAGATTTTTTTACTAAAAATAATTATTCATTTACAATAAAAGCCTTTATAATAAGCATATCTGAAATACAAAAAAACTACACACAAAATAACTCAAGCACTCAGATGGTGTAAACCGTTTGAATGAAGGTGCAATATACACTATTCCTCAAAGAAGTGGACTCTAATTAAAAGTATTTTTCGTAAAAAATTTCAGATGGTAAAATCAATAGTATTAGATAATAACTATCAATTTTTATCAAAATTCGAATGCCTCATTCCATATTCTGATTGATGTAATTTTCTTAACCTCGAAATTACCAATAAGTTTATGTTTTGGAATTATCTCACATAGAAAATGTTATTTTGAAGTTATCATTAGTATAAATAATAACTAAAAAATACTAGGAAAGTATAGGTAAAATTAAGGGTGTGTTGTGATTTATGGAACAAAGAGGATCTTGAGGGTTTGTCATAAAAAATATCTCCCCTTTTTTTAATAACTAAATATTATAATAGATAAATTTAAACAAAATAATTATAATGTGAATAAAACATTTTATTCCATACTAAAATCAACAATCACCACATATTATGTACAGGAATGTTCCATGAAGCTTAATCACCTATATAAAATCATCATACCAAACTCTTTCCTTCTCCAAAATTTCTCATCTTTTATAATTGTTCTTAATATACGATTTATTTTCTAAACATCTGCTTTCAATATTCTTCCCCATATTTATCTAAACCCCATTTATTTATAAATATCGTAATATTAAACATATTCTCCCACTATGGTATTATAATAATGAGCATAATGAATTTTATGGATGAAAATAATAATCAGGATATTTTATTTATAATTAAATCCCATTTTAGTGATAAGTAATCCCGTAAGATTGAAATTTATATTCATGAACTACAAAATGATAAACTCAAATATAAATCCATTAATTTTTGTAAAAATGGAATGAATTAAAGGTGATATTAGATCATAGATTGAAAATGTACATGTAATTATACATTATAATATGTAAAATAAAAGTAATAATGACAATAAAAAATAATGTTTTATAGGAATAATTAAAACCACAATGAGGGTTGTCTATGGGTAACATCGTAACATATTTATGTAATGAAAATTTCTCCTTCCAAATGATAAAAAATTATATCAAAAAAAAATTTAATGATATAGATCTTGAAAACATTCTAAAAGAAAACAGGTGATATATAAATTTGACATTTATAAAATGATAAAACAATTATATATAAAAAATTTCATCCATTTATCTAAGAGTTTTTTAGTTTCAATGGAATTCCGAATAGTAAATTATAGATGATTAACAAATAATGAACAAACTTTTTATTAATATAATATATTTAAATATTTCTGAATTTGAGGGGAGCGTGAATTTATCTAAAAATAGATTTTTATTTTCAATATATTTGACCATATTTTTACCTTTTTAGGTCTGATAAAAAATAAATTGTTTCCATATATAAATATTTTTATCTTAGTATTTATTATTATTATTTTATAGATATATAGATTTTCTATTATCACAGTGAATTGTATTTCAGGTTAAAACTCTCCCAAAATTAGTCTGTGTGTGCTGCATCCATAATAATTGTGAGAAACTGCTTGCTGGTGCTGTTTATTTATCCCTATTAGTGAAAAAAGATAATAAATATTTACTATTATCTGTCCATGAAATCATAGTTTCATCTAGGAAATGAAATGATCTTGAAGTATTATTTGTATCCATTCTGCATCCATCATAATGTATAACTTAATAACTCATATGTTGAAACTGAGACATGTAAAGAAACCAGACCATGTTTTGAAGTATCAATAACATAATAGAATATCCTATTAACTATATTATGATGGGAAACATGTAAATTAACTTGAATTCTAATACATTAGAAAATTGAGTATATAGTGTATGGTTGACTATATTCCATATAATAAAATCTTCCAATCACATATCTATAATTTTTTTGATCAATCACAATTGGAAATTCATCTTGGTCATGTTTTATTGAGGTACCTAATGATGTACTTATACTGGAAACATTATAAAAAAAATACTTTTTTATATCTCTGATTTACTTATGAATACTTAAGATAATTCCTTTCAATTTATATGTTATTTAGAAGTAAGGAAATTCATTATGGTCACCCATCTGGTTGATCTCATTCTTACATTTAATATGTTTTGAAAAGATATTTATAAATATTAATTGGGTGGATAGGAAGTTAATAACAAATATACAGATTTCTATGACTACAGTGTCAATAAATTTTAAATAACATTTTCTTGATGATCTTATTCTGAAACATAATATTTTGGAAGAGATGATTCAAAGTGAAAAACCTGTATATAAATTTCACAAATAGACTACAATATAAATACAAGTAAAATAAAGATAATGTTGTCATTCATCAAAAAAATGGAATTGAATACTTGTAATTAAAAATATCTTCAATAGCTTTCATCCATATAGTCATTTTATACACCATAATAAAAAATTTCCTTTTTTTAGAAACATTTATGTCAAATCCCATGTCCCTCAAAAATATATTCTTCTTTGTTATATTTTTTGGGGAAAATTAATTATATTTCATTGAATAAAAATATAAATGACTTATTATTATGATTGATATCTATCATGAATAGATTAATCACACATGCATTCCATTACACAAACATGAAATATTTGTGATAGAAATAACCAATTTTATCACAATATATATTGATTGATATGAATACAAAAATCTAACACAATTTTTTTTAAATTTTATAAAATATGATTGTCTATTATATTTTTTAGGAAAATACACTTCAAAGTTGATGTGATCTATCTCTATTTCCTTTATAAACACATATTTGAAAAACAAAATTCTTTATCAAAACAATTTTACCAAAAATCCAACTATATATGGAAACAATCCCAATACACTCCCTTAAAAAATCAACTTTCACTTTATTTTTCTCTATTTATCTCAAGGAAAATACAATAAATTATTGAAATAAAAGTCCAGATCCAATTATAACCCAATCACAACACATTTTTTTAATTATCATTTGTTATATTAAAAATTTATTTAGTTTGATAAATTATATTATTATATAATTCTAATTTTTTTATTTTTTATTTTGTTATTAATAATTTTTTTCCTTTGATATTCATTTGGGTTATTTTTGAAATTTTTTTATATCAAAAAATTTAAAAAATTAAAATTTACAAAAAATAGTAAACTAATATTATTTAATTAATAATATTTGTATAGAAAATTAAAAAAATAACGAAATAGGATCCAGACATCATCTGTGGCTTCAAAAGCTTTCATTGGTTGAGGAGTTCCATTGTTGATTTGTGTTTTTGTTGGTTTATGATACACATGTATTGTGTTGCTAATTTGGTGAAATTGTATTTTCCATAAAAAAATTATTACTGAGCTCACTCGGATCATTAACATTCCTGATAAAAGAGTCAAACAATGATGAAATATTATATAAATATTTTTTAAATATTTATAATATCCTTCATACATTTATAATAACTAATAAAATATATGTTATATATTAAAAATTACTAAATAAATTAAAACAAGAAATTTAATGAAATAGGGGGAAATTAATTTAAAACGGTTCAGATTTTAATTAAAAAAATTATATTTTTAGAACATATTAAAATATATAAAATTAAATATAAATATAATAACATATATAAATAATAAAAATTATTCCAAAATTCATTGTAAAAGATCCAAAAAAATATTCACAAAATATTAGTGAAATTCATTTAAATTTAATATATATATATATATAATAAAATATTAAGAAATATAATAATAAAATATTAAACAACATATTATAAAATTTATTTAGAAAAAAATATATATAATAAATTCAAAATTTGGATAAAAAATAAATAATATCCAATAATATTTAATTAAAAATTGTAATTTTGAAAAAAAATGAAACTATTTATAAATTATTATACTCAATTTAATATTTAATAAATTAAATATAAGTATAACCAAATGTTAATTTACAAAATATATTGATTTTTTATTAAAAATATTTAAAACATATTGGGAAAAATAATATAAAATATTTGAGAAATATTAGTTAAATTAATTTTATTTCATTTCTTTATATTTATAAATATTAATAAAAAATTTGATTTAAAAAAAATTTAAAACAATCAAAAGGAAGAAATTTAATCAAATACGAAAATAGAAAATTTTCATTAATATTAATATCAATAGAACTACAATATTATTATGATATAAAAATATAATTTAACAACAACAAAATTAGTTAAGTGAAACAACTAATAAAATTAAATACATATTACTCAATGAAATTTAATGTAATCGGAGATAAGATTTTTTTAAAAAAATGTAATTATTCTTTTCTATAAAACATTTTCAGAAAAAATAAACATTTATTTTTATTGTTATTTTATGATTGGGTAAATAATTACAAAAAATCAATATGTTTAAGGGACAAATAAATCCTTCATTTAGGGTGTTGGAAATATTATTTTTATTTAATCCTCAAATACAGAATTTATATCAAAAGGGATAACTAAATATCTATATAAGAAATGTGACAATATCATATTTAAAATGTTTGATAATGTAAAAGCCCATGTATTGCATTTTGGTTTTTGAGAAGACTATTTTTTATAAACATGTATAACATAATTTATAGTAAAATCAAAATTTTGTTCAAGATCTATTATAGTTTCATGGTTTTACAATGAGTAATATCAAATGTCATTTAAATAATTATCATCCTAGAATGATAACTCCAATTCTGAATTACAGCAATACCAATTTAATTTGGTTCTGATGTTTTTAAGGGATACATATAACCAAGATGAATTACATAAAAAAAATAATGAAATTAATATCTAATAAATGTTGTTTTTCAATGCCATTTAGTTTTTTTGATAAAATAATATTTTTTATATCTTTATTGTTTAAAATAAATACACTGCCATTTATTTTCAATTACATTGAGAAGTTAGTCCATAGTTTGATTCTTTTTTTTCTTAAGATGCAACAATATTAAACTGAATTTATTATATATTATGGTGATTATGAATTGTTATTTAATTATAAAAATTCTGTATAAATAATATATAATGAAATTAAAAAGGGAAATATCTATTTTTTCATTAAATTTATTTTATATATTTTCATATTATTCAATGAATATAGATTTCATTTTTTCCTCAAAACACAGTTCCAATAATTTCCTAACATCAATAAAATATTTATATAAACAGAACTATATTATTTTATAGTATAATCATCATCACAGTGGAAAATATGTGAATTTTAATCATTCAGAAATTTATCGTGATTATGTACTCATGGTTCTAAATAAAATTTATATAACTTCTGTGATTATAAATCATTTTTTATAATCAATGAATGAAACCCTATGTTTTAAATTAAGATGTTATTCCATCCTATCAATAATCATTTATGATGGAATAGAAATAATTTTTTCAATGCACGAATTTTGGACCACTAATTGTGATCCTAGGTATCCCGGTGATAGATATAATCATTCCACTACCACAAATTACTTTTAGACTAATTATAACCCTATAAATAATGATATGAATTCAGTGGTATCACAGTTTTATAAACTAATGTATTTATTTGGATATACCATATTGGTGGAATTTTATGTTTCATCAAGGTCATATTTAATGCATATTTAAGAATGACTATTTTGATATCATATTCAATATTGTGTTAGAAACACCCTAAAAAACTAAATATATGGTAACGTAATGGTTCGATCATGAAACAAATTAGTTATCCTAATCATGGAGAAACTTATAAAATAAATATCAACAAATTTAATGAATCTAAAATAGTTTATGCACATTTTAATGAATTTTATTATTTGTTATTCTATGGACATCATATTTGTGGTTATTTGATGGATTTGTGATTACCAATAAGTATCAACTAAATTTTCCCATCGTTTTTTATTTATTTTCTTTTATATAATGATAAAATATCATGTACACATTGAGTTTTACTTATTTTAGGGAATTAGATTCACATTTGATGTTCAAATAGAACATTAAGGATAAATTTTGGTCTATTTTAGCACATATGTGATGACCTATACCCAAATACCCATGGAAGCTTGTACCTAACCCAAATCATCATTTAACTGAATGGATCTCCCAACCCACATGGCTTGCCTACTAGCACCCAGGCATCAGTAACAATTAAAGGGAATGGTTTTACCAAACCAGAAGTAGACATCATTGCATACATATTTGAAGCAGAGAGAAATAATGGAAAATATAAAAGGAAATATATTCCATAGAAAAAGGGAGTCAACAAAATCTATTCAAATCAAATGATTCAATTAAATATCAAAGGAACATGTCATATATGAAAAAAAGATTAAAAAACATATCTACTCTATGTGATATCATGGAAAAACTCCAATTGTCTCACCACTGGTTACATAGACACTTATGATAGAAACCTCACTGCCTCAATAGAATGACTTTCCATTCCCCACATCGAAAAAAATAAAGTCAATGCATTGGTGAAGTGGTGCACAAGATGAGAGATAAATATAATCAATAGTATTTAACCATGAAGTTCAATATGAACCCTCTATACAATAGACTGAACATTGTCATCTTTAAGGAAAACAAGGAATAATCAGTAGTAAAAATATATAAATATATATAATATATAGGGAAATCCCATTTCTCCACCATCCAAAATATTCAACTTAAAAATAATTGAATTCATATCATATATATCAATGAGATCAATTAAAATAAAGTATCACATATCACATAAAATCAAAAATGTACGTGAAAAATAATAGGTAACAGCACAATAATGATCATACTAAACTAGACCTTCTAGAACACCTATAACCAATAATTGAAAATCACAGTAATAAATTGTAAAGATGTATGCATCAACTCTAGAGAGAATAAGACATCCAAACAAGTGAACCATCCAATTAGTCTAAGAAGTCCCTATAATAATGGTCATAATGAGAAGAGGAAAATGCAATTAGTAGAACCACTGACATAATGAATTGAATAATCCATTTAATAATAAGTCCACCATAGTTAAATATGCTTCCCATGTGATTCTTTTTTGAAAAAAATATATAAAATCTATGCTTTCAAAACTATTTCAGAAATCCATTTTACATTTATTTTAAAAAACCCATTCATTTAACAAAAATATGTGGAAAACCATCAGTTCAGGAAAACCAATTTTCCCATATGCAACTTGATCATGCCATTAATTTATAATAGAATCGATAAACCATAGAAATATAGTTAATATATCAAAGATTATATAAAAAACCAACTCCCTACTATTTTGGTTTCACAAGACTACCATGTGACCTTCCCACATATACAATGTAAAATAAGACACCTGAGTACCTAGAAATAAACCTAACAAGTCAAAATCAATTCGACATGATTAATGGCTATCAGAGAATACAAAACATCACATTCCTCATGAAACTTAAAATCCTCACAACAACCAATAAAATGGAAAAACAATAGAGGAATTAAACACAACAGATTTAGAAATGTTCAAGATAATCAACATCATAAGAGAAATATGTTCTAAAAATGTAGTGTAATAGTGCTTCTGTGACCAATAAGAATAATGAAAAAAGGATATCATACCCAAAGAGATGAAACACAATAAAAAAATCATTCACTAAATTAAATGACGTTAATGGAGTAGAGATCACCCAAATTCTGGTGAAAGAACCTAGATCTCATTAATGAACGATGATAAAAAAGGAAAATAAAATCAGAAATATATTGTGTTTAAAAAATATTGAAACATTTACAATGTGAAACTACGTAATGATGTGACTTCCTAGTTTTTTATTGTATTAATAGAAATATTTCACCAATGACTAAACATTCATTTTATTAATCCTTACATAATGTGAACCATTTAATCAGTGTATATACTATTAATAAATTGAACTAATTTGTGGCATAAACCCGAAAAACGATTCATGTAGTGTATTCATTTCATTATGTAAAATAATTAAGCTAGTAAATTATATAAAACCACATATAATAATTATATTATTTATCCTATATTCTAATGTAAATCCTCTTAATCCACATTCAAATTTTAACTATCACTCCATAAATTTGAAAAATCATATATCATTGCACATTAGTCCATTTTCCCTCATAAATTCTCTTCATCATCAAAATCCCCAAAATGATCAAAAATAAATATGTGAATGAAAAGTGAGATTAAAAAACACAGAAATTATTATACCAAGTTGGTACAAACTACCTATAATAAGACATTACATCCCTAGTTAGTCATGTAGATGAATGGTGTCCTATATTAGGTGATTCTAGTACTCCCTCATCAAAGGCTCACTCTCCCAAGTCTCATGAGATTATGATCTGTGTCACCCTAATACTATAACAGATGGAATAGATTTCCCATGATTTAATTTCTCTATAAATTCAATGATATCCACTAGCTTCTTTATACAAGTATTAAATTGATGTTACCTAATCTCTCCCCAACACTAATGTGAGAGTGAAAAGGATGGTACATCATGAGATCATATATATTTAATGCATCATGAATACCCATCAACTAAATTGGAAATGGGAGAAGATAAGTAATATTTAAAATTTGATAACTAACATGAAATTGACCATCATATCATGGATTATCGTTTCACATTTTTCTATGATGATGGAGACCCAACAGATGAGAAACATCCAAGAAAACCGGATTACAAATAAACTCCAAATTTTTATTCCAAGGATTCTCATAGAGATTATGCTCACATTAGACTGTAATAAAACATTTATGTTTAACTATAATCCTCAACGATATATCCTAAATGAGACTTGGACCTTAGAGGGAAGAATAACCAAGCTCTTACCAAGAAGAGATGTCACCTTCAATAGTAACCATAAAAATATTCTACAATAGCCATTCTTATCGATGAAAAAAAAAATATTTTTATAATATAACTCAACCAGTAGCTTATGGATATCCCATGATCCACTAAAATCTATGACATATCCATGCATCATATCCTTTGTGATCTAAATAGTACACTAAATTTGTCTATCTTTTTATGGATTGTAAGCCATAATCAACCAAAATTGGGTCTTTTACACCTATTAGATACTCTCTTAGATCCATGATGTAAACCTTGGATCCCAGTAAAAAATAATTAATGGGGATCCACATAAAACAACATAACCACCTATATATATGTTACCCATTTCATCTACATTAGTGGAGTCATTGATTAGAATGTTGTGAACCAACATTGATAACTATTCAATCACAACCAAGATAGAATTCCTCCATTTGGGATTCCATTGTATTCCACCGAAAATGTATATAAAAACAATATCCTATTTTGAAACCAAAAACAAAATATGGCATGATTAACAAAGAAGGTTTTATATTCTCAACCTTTATTAGTTGGAAGGTTTTAAAACAAGGCATAAAATCTATAATGGCATTCTTTATAAATGGCCACTAAAATTGTCATCTCATTTCACAATACATCTTCTTAGTACCCATATGAATGACCCCCAATGAAAGATGATACTAATAAAACTTGACCTCCTATCAAATGTTTATATGAAAAAATGATTCAAAAATAATATAATATAATATGAAGGTAGAGTCCAACCATAAATAGTATCCTCATTATAAATGGATACTCAAATTCCCATGAACTCATCATCTTGATTATGAACCTAATTAATGGAAACAATGAAAGATGATGTCAAATGTAAGGAGGTAAAAACAATACCCTAATCACCCTCTTGAGTATTGATTTGAAAACAAGGAAAGAACCCTGTAAGGGTCTATTGTATATTTTATTCTACAATAGAATGTGTATGTACATTCCTAAATAGATCTTCTAAAATGAAATTTCCCTTCCCAAAAATGTAAGTCAAGTCAATGTTAAATACATAATGGTAATACACCAGACACCTCTATTTAAGATTCATGTATTTATGAAAAGAAATATATATTAGACTCTTATATTCTTAATGTTTTATGAACCTCTCACTAAAATGATAGTGTCCCAAAAATTAAACACATGAATAACATAAAGAATATCTAAATCACGACTGTGGTAATTATTCTCTCGTTTTTTATGATGTTTAAATGCGTAATCCATAACATGATATTCTTATAAAAGTTCACCTCCCTAAAAAGCACCAAAAACATAACATTAAACAATATTCCCATTTAGGGCATAAGTTATATCATAATAGTAGATAATTTCAGATGTTTATTCATATCATCAAATGAATAGTTGTACTTTTCAACCAATATAAATTTTTAACCTTTATTGGATAAAGATTTAAAAGGTAATGAAAATATTTAGAAATCCCTAACAAATCATGGATACTATACAGTTTGACCCATGATGCTCTGAATCTCAAGGATGTTCCATAGATCTTCCCATAAAAATGAATCCTTAAGGTTTTCTGGTTCATCTAGTATCCATGATAATAAATTACATTATCTAAGAATGTTTCTTCATGAATATAATAATTGTATTTCATAATCATTCCAATCATATAGTGACTCATCGGGATTTTCACAACCAATCTCAAATGAGTCTTATGCTTTCCAATGAATCTCAAATAAACCAAAAAATAATCAAATTACTCTACAAATAAATTTACAATATATATTCTTGTAATATCTAATTATTTAATTACATTATAACCACATGACCATTAGTTAAACAAAATGACATCACAATATTTTCAAAATGGTCAAAAATTCTTTTAAAATTCATATTTTGAAAATCTGATTATGAAAATCTATGTTGATGATAACCCAAGCATTATTTTATCTTCAAAAATTACTTATCCCCCTATAATTTATTAAAAAACAAATCCAATTTGGGAATGGATACCTTTTATTGACTTCTTTATAGATCAACAAATGATAGTCAACACAAAATTAGAGTGGACCATTTTCAATCTTGGAAAAGAGTATAGGGGATACCCGAGGGGAACACTAGGGGAAAAAATAACCATCAGATCATATAATTGAATATTGATATCCTTTTTATATATTTTTTCCAATATATATGCAGTTATTAATATTAGTTGAGTACCTTGAACATGATCAAGTGTAAACACTGCCTCCCTTTACAAAGGATGACGAAATAAATCATATTAGAAAAGATTAGAAAATTCAATGAAAAAATTGAATTTTTATTTACAAATGGAATAGAACTGGGATATACTATAATAGTGGACAAGATTTTCATGTGTGAATTGTGGGAAGTTTATGTATTGACATAGCTCAGTTCCCACACTCCTTGGAACAACGAAGAGATACCATTAGTTACATGAAATGATACACATTGTTGATAAAAATCCTAGAACAATGAGTGATATTCCATTCCAATCTGATAGTGAAATTAAATTGATTCAAATCAGTAATGAGGAAATACTAGACTAAATATATACCTTCTATTATTAGAAATAAATAAAGAAATTAAATCCCAATCCATTTCCTTTCTCTTATAGGTGGTTTAACTCTATAAAAATGGATATTATTTCCATTAGCTGTTTATGAATATCAAAAAAATAAAAATATATAAACACATTGGAGGAACGTGTATTAAATAAATAAATCACTATTATAGATGAAATAATAATGGTACATCTCACTATCACTGGTTCCACATTTACCTCCACCAAAAAATCATACACTATGTGATAGTGATTCACTCCCAAGGTAGATAGATAGGTACATTTAGTATTTCAAGAATCTAGATTCACTATAGTAGTATTTTCATGAAATGATTCAGGGTTATGAATAGGAATAAAAATATCCTAGTGGAAACATTGTAGATTAACATTATCACAATAACTTTTATGCTTCATTGAATATGTGGACAGTAAATCCTAGTGTTCCCAATATTTACAAAATGATAAAAAGTAATGTTTGGAATAATTTGTGTAATATAAAGTGTAAAAGAGGGAAAATACTAAGAAACAACCCCATAATTCATGTAATGACTATACCACTACCTATTCCTCCCCTATGTGCCACTAAAAACCTTCTATGTAGAAGATAAGAGGTATAATGACCAACCATTCAATCCATATCCACTTACTCCATCATTTCATTGCTACTATCTCAGAATAGGATGAATGGTTCAACATAATATCTATGATCTAATATATGGTATAAAAAATATTAGGTACTTCTTAACCTTATGTTAGAAAATATTTACTTCAATCAGAGGAAAATTGTAAAGTCCCATTTTTTGAACCAGGATAAAATTTTAAGGTTTTTTTATTTTTTTGGGTTTATCGAGTGGTCGATTTTTAAGCCAAGCTCCATAATTTTATTTTCATTATTGTAACACCTAAAGGTACAGTTTTTGGACTTGAGTAATTACCCGATAATTTTTAGTGGGTGTCCCGAGGAGTCTTGAGAGCACCATATCTAGAAAATTTCATGTTAATGGATCTACAAGAGCAACATAGAGTTGTGGTCGAACTCATAAAGTTTACCTTGTTTAATAAATTATTTATTTAATTAAATAAGATTATATAAGAGTTTGTATTTAATTAAAAGAATGTTTTAATAATTACAATAATGAATTTAATATTATTATTATTGTGGTCGTTTAATTAAAATATTGTTAAAGAATAAATTAAATGACAGTTGAATAAATTAATGAGAGCTTTTGGGGTTCACAGAAATGTTTAATTAACTAGGGAGTTTCAATGTTAATGACAAAACACTATTATTATTAAATAGTGGTTATGGGTTTGATTTTTTATCATTAATTGAAAATTAATGAGATTGTAATAAATTGGGGGTTTGGGTTTTATATAAATTAATGTTAGAATAATAATAATGATGATGTTATTATTATTATTGATTTTAATTAGTTAAAAAATGTTAAAAAACTAATTAAATGATCAATATGGAGTTCCATAATTAATTATGAAATTTATGTTAAGAGAATAACATATTATGAATCATTTATAATTAAATGGGGGTGTCATATTTATGATAAAATATTTAAAGTGGGTGTTTAATGAGGTGTAATAGTTATGTGAAATTTATGAGGCTTTTGGGTATCTCAAAGAAATATCTAATTAAATAAGACATTTCTAAAATAATAATTAATTTTTAAAAAAAGAGGTGTTCAGTTTTAACTAAGGTTGAAAAATAATAATAATAATAATAATTCAATTTTGGTTATTATTGATTTAAGAGTGGTTGTTATTATTTTTATGGATAATAATAATAATAATTTCTTTTGGGTTTTTATTTAATTATATTCTAGGTCAATATTAATTTAATTAATTTCTATGAAGGAGATGGTTTATATTTTAAATTCATGTTGATATAATTAATTAAATAATTATTAGTTGTTGTTTTTAATTTAATTAATTTGTGTTGATATAATTTAATTAAATAAACATGATGTGGGTAATTTAATTAATTAAATTTTGTGATTGAATATAATTAAATAATTTGTAAACTAAGAGTTGTTCGGTATCGAATAAGGGTAATATTAAATAGTAATATTAAATGTGGAATAAATGTGGAGTTGGGTTTAATATAATTAAACTATTTTAAATGTAGATACTAGGATGTGCATGGTTAGTCAAATTGTGGGGGTCATCTGTGCGGTTACCAAGATTCATAAAATGCATTTTTTATTTAATTTCAATAAAATAAATATTTAATAATAATAATAAAGATTTGATTATTATTATTGAATTAATTTGATTAGATGATTAATGGGGGGTTTCATAAATTAATTTTGAAACATTTATTTAATGGATAAATATTAAAGAAACATTACATTAAATGAGAATAATAAATGTTATTGTTATTATTATATTATATTGATTATTTTAATAGGGTGTTAACTAGTTGATTGAGAGAAAATGAAGGAGGTGTCACACTATAGGATATGTGACACGCACCAGGCCCCCACCTCCCCATGAGGTGTGCCACACCCCCTTATTGAATCCATTTCACACGCTCGAATCAACCATGTGTCTTCACGAATCTTGTCTATCTCATCAAGGTGAGGCCATCTGCATATTTTTTAGGATTCACATCAATATTTTGACTCCTCCCACATAGATATTTTCTTGACCAAACCCCTAAGGCTCAGGATTAAATGGGTTTTCTTATTTCATGGTTCTAAGGTTGTGCAATGGACTCCTCTAGACCCATTGGAACGTATTCCAACTACCACTACCTAGAGAGACTCTTTTCAGACTAGTTCAGTTTCATCACCACCATATTTAGGTAAGGGTTTAAACATATTATTTGGTTTTGGACAAACTATTTTGGAGTCTAATATTTTTTCTCAGTCCCTAGTATCTAGAGATATGTGTGTAGGCCTTACTGTACTATTTTTGGTCTTCCATTATTATTAGCTGATTTGTTGATTTTTTCGCAGGACACACTATTTTGAAAATATATATATAGAGGTATAAATGTGTAGATATACAAACATTTATATATATATATATGGTGTGCATGTTAATTTGTTACATTTTCAACTATTTGTTGCCAAGTATATTAAAGCGCTGCATAATTAAAATAAATTCACCACGAGGAAGGGTCCCGTTTCATGTCCTCAACATTAATAAATTCTTTAATAAAATTCTTAATGCACATTTTTTGGAATTTAAATTATGAAGTGAATTATTTATTTTTAATTTCATTTAAATGTGAATTCATTTTTTTTGATTAAATAGCTAAATTTCATATTTCATATGTCGATGCACAACTTTTGATGTTATTAAATTATTCTGCCCAAATGAGATAAACAAGGACATGACCACATGTTGGTTTTAAGCATGTATTGATGATTTTGTTAATGTGATACGATTAAATAATTAAATTATGTTTTTTTGGCTAAGATAAGATAATAAATTTTGTATATAATTATGTTCCATGAGAATTGTAAATGTGATGATTATTTGGGGAAATAATTATGATTTATTGATGTAGATAAATGGAAAAAAATAATAGTGATTTAATTATATGATTTGAGAATGAATTAAAATAATTAATCAAAAGATTAATTATAATATATTGATTTAGGTGAATGAGATATTTGATGTGGCGATTAATTTTGATACATGGTCTTCACTATATAGATATATTTATTTATGGATAAAATGATGTGCTTTTGAAGGGATATTTTGGATAATTAATTTTTGAAAATTAATTATGGAATGTGATTTATTTTTTATATTAATTAACAGATGGATTAATTAATGGTAATTTTCACTTATTAAATTTTACTATTACTTAATATATTTGGAATATTTAAATAATCAATTGGATTAGTTAGGGAATAATGATAACTGATTTGTGGATTAATTATCACGTTTTCGATTAAAGATTTTGGATAATAAAATATTGATTTAATTATCTACTGGACTTATTTGTGGTTAATAATATTTAACTATTAATTAATTATTTAATATTGTGATGTTTAATGGTTAATTAATTATAGAATTATATTATTGTAGATTTATGTTGTTAATTAGTAGTTGAATTAATTAACGGATTTGATTAATTAATTAATGAGTTAAATAATAGATGGTTTTGTTGTTTTTGACATGGATTTATACACCAATGATAAATATATATGTATTAATGATAAATGGGTTGTAAGATAGGGACTGATGCTCCAATTACTCACGGGGTGCAAGACATGGCATTCTACACCTAGCTTGCATGCAAATATTCTTTTACGGGACATGGACTGATGCTCCAAATACCCATGGGTGGTGAGATAAGAATGGACACTCTAAATACTCACAACGGTGCTAGACATGATGTTCTATACTCAATAATTGACATTTGATTGTGGGTCAAATTGGTCGTACATGAAATAAATTATTTGGTTAATGAAAAGTGTTGAGACATAAGGATTTGTGAATTTAATATGAGCAGTTCAGACTTATTAATTATTTGTGTTAATCACTATCTGTGGATGGACATATGAGTGAATCTCTATTTTTATTGTACAAGTTCAGACATAGTACTTGAAAGATTAATCATAATATCTTATTAATAGTTATCCATTCTAAATATCATGCTTGGATTTAGTCTGTACTTTGTTTGCTTAGATGGTCTATAGAGACATCTATTATGGGTGACTTATATGGGGGATGTTAGGCTTAGGCCGAATCTCGAGACTTTCATAATTTAATGAGGTTTGAATAATCGATAAATGAAAATGATTGTTTAATTATTGTTGAGTATTCATTAAAATTTTTTATGCAGGTTCATACACCAACTAAGGGCTGAAGTAGGTACTTGGGTGTATAGTTACTTTTTACTTCTTACATTATTTGTGCATTCTTTAACATAGTCTAAATTATTATTTAAATGTCTGGATTTGGGGTAGATACTGATGGTTATAGCCTAATAAGATTTATATCTCACACCCTACTCGAGCGACCATTGCACTGGGGTACCCGATTAGATTATATTTGGTTTCAGGATTCTGCTATTTTCATTTACATAGGATATAGGGGTAGAGGACTGAGCGGAAGCTCAGGACGATTGAGGAGACCACCCTTGGGGATTTGAGTCATTGTTTATTTATTTTTATTTTGGAATATAAAGCATTATTCTTTGATCATTGTTTTTCTATATTCTATCATTATCATGTCATGCATGAATCAACTATACAATTGGTGTTGGCCATTAGTTTTGTACACGATTTATAAAATTTCCCTTCTGTTGCTTTATCAATTAATTGACTACTACCACTATTTAATTCCATTATCTATTATGAACTATTATATGAGGGTATTGTCTCCACACTGAATATACATAGACCACCGCTGCTAGTCGGAAGCCTCTATCATATGGGGAGATGCGCTTGAGGTCATGTGGCAACAGGTCCAGCCACCAGTTCAGGGGTGAGCTGGGTCAGGATGATACAAAGTGGTATCGGAGGGTTCTTTTCCTTTTTTTTATATTTTGGGTTGGTAGACCGGAGACTATGAATGTTCCAGTGCTTGGGGTAATATCTGTTCTTGGGACTGATCACCCCATGTACGAGAAATGACCGCTTTTCCACTAATGTGAATTGATGTTTTTACTATTTGATGTTATAGTAGATACAATTTCAATATGGGTAACTGGTGTATTTTTCAATGTTTATTGATTTGGGGGATTTTGGAAGATAATTTTCTTGACCTGATATGGAAAAGAATTTCCATACATGCATCATCTTAGGCACTAAGAGATTCACATGTCATGCATATGACACGCCATGTAGTTGCAATAGTATGATGTCTTCTAATTTGGATTATGTTCCTTCAGTACAATGCCATGTTTTGTTCTACTTTATACTGCCTCCGTAGATAGCATTTTTAGGTGATAGATTTAACATGCTTGAGTGAATATCTTCCATACTGCCTCATTTATTATCATGTTTTGTTGTTGTTCCATGCTTTTGTGTTATATCATGAAGTTTTGTCACTTTTTATGATAACATGATTGAGATGTTTTGATGTGTGAAAGGGCTGCTAAAGATAACATGTTAAATGAATGTTGATTATGATAAATGGGAGCCCAATGATAGCGGTATTGTGTATGGGAACCTTATGAATTGGTATATGTCCACCCATGTGTTTTAACCTTATATAAAAATATTATGTTTGAAAATGGTTTTAAATGTAAAACTGCTGAGTTTGGATTGATATGAACTATTGTGGGGTTTCTTCTCTCGGAACCTAGATTGAATAAATGGTACACAGGGAGGGAGCATTTATTATAGAAGTTATTTAGATGCTAAATTTATTTTTTATATTTGGATAACACTTTATGTGAAATGTTTAAATAGGATGATTGGGATATCATGCCTATTTTTATTTAGGTGTTTGTTTTGAAAACCAAGTTACTTTTGTGAAAATGTACCTGTGTGTTTGTGGAAATTTATTCTAATATTAAAACATTATAATAAATTAATTAAAATGGATAAAAAGAGGATTTTATTATTGGTGATATTAGTTTTTTTGAAACTAAGAGGTAGGGTCGAAGTTTATGTTTCGTAAGGGGATAACACATGGTAGGTAGTACCATTAGAATATTCAAGGACATTAAATTAAGTTCCTCCCACTGCTTGAGAGGAATTCATGGTACACAGGTGTTATGGCATGCGAACTTGTTTATGTTATGGATTTTATGATCAATGTTTGATGTGGTGATCGTGGTTCGAGTTATGTCACACAAATGTGTTTAGTGTTTTAAAATAGCGTGCCAGTGAGGGGATGATCTTTTATTTTGACGTCCTAAAAAATCATAATGTGGGTAGTGTCGCATTGTTTTCAGTAAAGGTATCGACAAGAGATTCCGATCATTTATAATATAGTTTCCCGATAGTAGTTTGGCTGATCTTCTTAATGGAATTGGTTTTCTTTTAGTGTTATCTTCAGAATAAGATGAGTGTGTCCCTTATCTTGACCTCATCATGGAGACACTAAGATAGCATTGGTTTTACACCACGCTATAGATTAAATATTTTTGGGCTTCATGAATGTTTTTTATTTGGGTATTATGCGGGACACATGGTTTCATTGGGCTACTCATATATTCGGGTTGAGGCACAACTATTTTAATAAATAGCCTTGTGATGGATTGACTCGGAAATTTCACCAGATGTCTGGTAATGAATTTTTTGTACATACATATGGTTTTGGAATAGTTTTAAAGGCCCTTCACTTTATAAATGTTGATCGGGGGGTTAGGTTCTGTGACGCCTTTCAAGGGAAGCATGCACAACCTGTTTAGTTTGTTGATCGATATTCTACCATTTTCGTTGACGAGGACCCTATAATGGCCTAAGATATAAGCATTATTTTGATGTTTAAGAATCAAAGTGATCTTTGGCTCTTTTTTTAAAAGGCTTATCTATTAGTCTTATGAAGGGTTAAAGGTGCATTTGGCATTGGGAATGAAACACTTCAGTTTTAACGAGTTTAAATGACCTTGGTAGGTTGATTGTTTTAGTAGTGGTTCTTGATGTCTTTTCGTGTACGTGATGTTTTTATGGTGGGTAGATTTTAAAGTCCATTGTTTTTTAACCGGGTTAATATACAAAGGTTTTCTATATTTTTAGGTTTATCGAATGGTCGGATTTTAAACCGAGCTCTAAAATTTTATTCCTAGTGTTTGAACACCCAAAGGTATTGTTTTTGGACTTGAGTAAGCCGGTCTTCCAATGACTCTCAAGAGAACTGGAATAGGAAAATTCCACATTAATGGATATACACTGGTAGTCCACGATTTTTGTCCAACACATGCTGTTGACCATATTTAATAAATTATTTATTTTTATTAAATAAAATTATATCAGAGTTTTTGTTTAGTTAAATGAACTTTTTAATAGTAACAATAGTGAAATTATTATTTATATTGTTGTTGTTTAATTAAATGAATGTTATAGAATTAATAAAATGACGGTTGAACAAATTAATGAGAGCTTTAAGGGTTCATAGAAACGTTTAATTAATTGAAGAGTTTTACGGTTGATGGTGAAACATTATTATTATTAAATATAGGATATGGGTTGGATTTTCTATCATTAATAGAAAATTAATGATATTGTAATAAATTCGGGGTTTGAGATTCAAATAAATGATTGTTGGAATAATAATAATGATGTTATTATTATTATTGTGGTGACTTTGTTAAATAAATGTTTAAAAAACATTACTAAATGATAAAAAGGGAGTTTCATAATTAATAATGAAATGTGTATTATGAGAATAATAAATGAAGATTCTTTTTTAATTAAATTGGGAGTAATATTTATGTTAAATGATTTTAGTTATAATTTTAAAGAGTTGTAATAGTTATTTGAAATTCATGAGTCTTCTGGGTTTCTCAATAAAATGTCTCAATAAATATGGTGTTTTGTAATTAATCAACAAGTGTTATGATTTAATAAGAGTTTTTGGGTTTTATTTTAGGTTGAATAATAATAATAATAATAATGCGATTATTATTATTATGGTTTTATGAGTGGTTGTTATTATTGTTATGAATAATAATAATAATGGGTTTTTTTGGGGTTTAATTTAATGGAATTCAACGCCAATAGGAATTTAATTAATCTCTATGAAGTGGAGGTTTTGATTAATTAATTTGTTTTGAGATAATTAATTAAATAATGATGAGTTGATGTTATTAATTTAACTAAATTCTGTTGATACAACTTAATTAAAAAACAGGAAGTGGGAAATTTATTTAATTAAATCTTGAGAATGAATGTAATTTAATAATGTGTGAATGAGGAGTTAGAAGTTATCAGATAAGGGTAATTTTAAATGGTAATATTAAATGAGTAAAAAATGTGGAGTTGGGTTTAATTTAATTAAACCATTTAAAATGTTGATATTGAGCTATGCATGGTTATTCAAATCGTGCGGGTGAGCTGCACGGTTACCCGAATTCTTAAAATACATTTTTTTATTTCATTTAAATATAATAAATATTTAATAATAATAATAATAATAAGGATATTATTATTATTATTGTATTAATTTTATTGGATGATTACTAGGGATTTCCATAATTAATTTTGAAACATTTATTTAAAGGTTAATTAATGAAGAAACCGTATATTAAACGCGAATAATAAATGTTTTTATTATTATAATTTATATATTAGTTTAATAGGGTGTAAACTAGTTAATTGAGAGTTAATGAATGAGGTAGAACACTAAATGAGAAGTGGCACACTCCAGGCCCCCACCTCTCTATGAGGCGCGGTATACCACCTTACAGGCTCCTCTTCGCAAGCTCAAGTCATCCCGATGACTTCACGAATCTTGTCCACCTCATCAAGGTGAGTTCTTCTACGTATGGTTCAGGATTATCATCAGTCTTTGGACCCCTCCCTCACCCATTTTTTCTCGTCTAAAACCCTAAGCTTTGATATTAATTGGGTTTTCTTATTTATTGGTTCTAGGGTTGTGAAAGGGACTCATCTAGAACCGTTAGTCCATATTCTGACTACAACCTCCAAGGGAGAAGCTTTTAAACTCCATTTCATTTCATTGCCTCCATATTCAAGTAACGTTTTAAACACATTATTTGGTTTTTTCACCACATATTTTGTAGTTTAATATTTAATATGAGTCCCCAGTATCTAGCGATTGGTGTATAGGCCTTATTTTACTAGTTTTTGTCTCTTGATATTCTTTTGGTGATTTGTTGATTTTTTTGCGGGGAATGAGTGTGTGTAAATATATATATAGGTATATATGTGTAGATGTACATACATATACATATATATTTATATTTTTAGGTGGTTTGTGTGATTTCGTTCCATTTGAAACTAGTTGTTGCAAAGTATATTAAATAATTGTGTAATTAAAATGATGTCACCCCGTGATAGGGTCACTTTTCAAGTCAATAACTTTAATAAATGCATTAATAAAATACATACTACATATTTTTTGGAATTTAACTTATAAAGTGGAGAATTTCTATTGAATTTCATTCAAATGTGAATTTATTATGTTTGATTAAATTTTTAAATGTGATATTTGATATATTGATGCACAACTTTTGATGTTATTAAATGATGCTACCCATGTGAGATAAATGAGGACAAGACCACGTGTTGGTTTTATGCATGTATTGCTGATTTGGTTAAAGTGACATGATTAAATAATTAAATGATGTTTTGTTCTGGGTAAAATAAGATAATATATTTTCTATATTAATTATGTGCCATGAGAATTGAAAATGTGATAATTATTTGGGGAAATAATTATGATTTATTGAGTGAGATAAATGGAGATTATTAATTTTGATTTAATTATGTGCTTTGAGGATGAATTTAAATAAATAATCAAAGAAATCATTATAATATATTGATTTAGCTAAATGTGATATTTGATCTGGTAATTAATTTTGATACGTTGTATTGACTAAAAAGAGATATTTATTTATAGATTATATGACATTATTTTGAAGTGATATTTTGGATAATTAATTATAGAAAATTAATTCTAGGGTGTGAAATTTTTTTTGATTTATTAGCAGATGGCTTAATTAATTGTTATGTGCACTTAGTTAATTCTTACGTTAACTAATAGATTTGGTATATTTATCAAATAAATTAGATTATAGAGGGAATAAGGATAATTGATTTGTGAATTAATTATCATGTTTTTAGTTAAAAAAATTATATAATTAATTGTTGATTTAATTATCTAGTTGACATTGTTGTTGTTAAGAATAATTAACTATAAATTAAATATTAACTTTTGAGATGTTGAATGGTAAATTTATTGTATAATTATATGAGGGTAGATTTTTGTTGCCAAATAGTTGTTGAATTAATTAATAGATTTGATGAATTAATTAATGAGTTAATTATTGGATGATTTTGGGGTGTTATACATGGTCTTCTACCCCAATGATAAATATATATGTATGATTGATAATTTGGTTATTAGATATGGAATGATTCTCCAAATACTCACGGGGTACTAAACATGGCGTTCTACACCCATCTTTCATGTAAATACACTTTTTTATGACAAGGAGTGATGTTCTAAATACCGATGGGTTATGAGACAAGGACTGATGATCCAACTACTCATGATGGTGGTAGACAAGATTTTCTATACTCACTAATTGACATTGGTCTATGGTTCCAAATGGGCATACATGAAATGAATTAATTGGATTATGAAAATAGTATATAATGATTTGTATATTAAATATGAGAAGTAGTTTGGAATTATTAAGGAATTGGTTGAATCACTATCAGTGGACGAACCCATGAGTGAATCACTATTTTTAGTGGATGAGCTCAGACAAAGTACGTGATAGTTTAATCTGAATATTTTATGAAACATTATCCATGCCAAAGAACAATCTTTGATACGGTCTTTAGTTTTTTTTCATATATAAACTTTAGATACATTTACTATGGGTGACATATATAGGGGTTGTTAGGATTAGGTTGAATATCGATACATTCATAATTTAATGAGTTTTTTATAATCAAAAAATGAAAATTATTGTGTAATTATTATTGATTGTGCATGAATTATGTATAATGCAAGTTGAGAAACCAGCAGAGGGCTATAGCAGATACTTGGGTGTATAGTTACTTTGTATTTCTTACTTTATTTATGCATACTTTCACACAGTTTAAATTATTATTTAAATGTCTGGATTTTGGGTTGACACTGGTGGTCCTATCCTATTGAGATTTATATTTCAACCCCTACTTAGGCCTTCATTTCATTAGGGTACCCAATTATATTATATTAGTTTGCAGGATTGTGTTGTTTGCATTTACATGGGAGATAGGATAAGAGGTCCGAGCTGAAGCTTGGGTTTCTCGTGGAGATCGCCCTTGGTTCTTTGATTCTTTATTTATTTATTTCTATATTATAATTTAAATCATGTTGTTTTATTCATTGTTTTATATTTTGTATCATTAGCATGCCATGCATGCATCGACTATATAATTGGTGTTGGCCATTTATTTGTACAAGATTTCTAAAATCTGCCTTCCACTACATTATCATTTATTACACTACTTCTGCTATTTATTTCCATTGTCTATTATTGAGCATTGATATGAGGGTATAGTCTCCCCACAGACTATCCATAAATCCTCCCTGCTAGTTGGTATCCACTAGCATATGGGGAGATGCGATTGAGGTCATGTGTCAACTAGTCTGGCCACCGGTTCATGGTTGAGCCAGGTCGGGATGTTGCAAAATTGAACATGAACTATACAAGAATTAGTTTTTCTTGACACTGAATTATATCCTGGATAAAATTAGTGGAACTCTAGAGATATCTCCTTCAATAGTGACTCTAAAAATGATAAAAAAGAATTTTCTCTTGAATCCCTTCCTATCACATACAACATTTTAATCCCCCTGTACCATATAATCCAACTCTCACTTAATAAGACCCTAATGTATAAATTCTACACACTTTACCTTGATATTATTAGTTGTATTTTGGAATTCACGGATTTAAATAATCTTTTCCATATATTTCATCACCTACTGAGTTTAATTTGTAAAATTAAAGGATGGTGTCTTCTCATGTAAGAACTCACGTGAGGTATCCCTTTCGATTAAAACTCGTAGGTGTACCTCAAAAATTATGTTATGAAATCATTGTAGGTTTTATTTGACAAAAAAACAACCCATATTATATTCTTCAAAATATTCTATCCTAGACATGGATACACATTACGAGCACCCACTGTTGTCTCTCGAGTAACCCATGAAAGATGTCATAATTTCATTCAACTACTCACTAAAACATAATAAATATTCCGAAAATATATATATACTCTCAATTAAAACTATAAAATCATAATAAAATATTAGATAAAATGATTAAGAACTCAAAAAGTGACATAAATTCCAATATCTCATGGTTACATGAGTCTCTTCGTAGAAAGGCCAGTCCAAGAACTCCCCACAACCTACCTCTCAATCCAGAATATCTAATCTCCACTGTACCAAAATTTCAATCCAGTGTATAACCTATAGAAACCAAGGAATAACATACATTGGTATTCAAGAATTTAGATGAATATTGTTTATACGAAAAACATTCATGTGTTAGTTCCATTGTAGTTTAGTGTTTATGGAAACATAGAAACACAATTATCTAACTTTTTTATAGATCCAAAATATTTAGCAAGAAGATTGTCTAAATTAGTAATCCTACATAAAAACCATTCTTCTTGTCCTAGGTAAAGGAAACATAAACAGAGGCTATCATAGATGTTATGTAAGGGTACTAATGTAAGACATTTAATCACAAAACAAACATAATGTGGTGATAAAATTAGAATAATAAATTAATATCAAACTCTACATATCAAAAAAACATATACCTAATTTATGAAATAAATATTTATAGTTCCAATTATATGAAACAAAATTTAATTGAGATGAAAATCTATTAAATACTAAGATTAGAACAAGATATTTTATTTGGGAATACAAATATGAATATAAAATCATATATCATATCAACATACCATGATCTTCATTGCATGATATATATGGGCGAATCACTCATGTACCTACTTCAGGCTTGGTATTTCTTCCCATGTAGCCTCTTCTTCAGGATTTGTATTCCCTCCCATGTACCCACCCATTATGGGCATTTTATTCCCTCCCACTTACCCTCTTGTTATGGGATTGGGATTCCCTCCCATGCACACTCTTTTTACAGGCATGGGATGACCTCACATGAACCATCTTATTATGGGAATGTGATTCCCTCGCGTCTGCCCTCTTGTTAAAGTCATTAGATTCCCTACCCTGTACCATCTTGTTATAGGAATGGTATTACCTCACATATACCATATTTGATACATTTTTGGGATTCCCTCCCATGTACCCTATTGTTATGGGATTCGTATTCCCTTCTGTGTACCATCTTGTTGTGATATTGGGATGTCATCCCTTATACCCTCTTATAGATTTCATAGAATTCCATCCAATGTACCCTATGTGGTCATATTAAATTTACTATTTCCTAATGCATTGGTGGGAGATATAGGTATCACGTATCACATATAGAAATCATACAACTGTATGCTACAATGGAATAAAATATTCATTATATCATGACCCATAATAATATTTTGGTTTAATATGCATCATATCATAACCCATGAAATGAAATGTCTGTCACAAACATTTCATTATATCACATCCTATGGGAAATAGATGGGTTTCAATATCATTTTATCATATTATAATTGATGAATGAAAGTTGTTTTCATAAGAGTTTTATCATGGTATAACACATTGCAGATAAATAGGTTTCACAAAAAACATTTCATATGAAATGTGAAACATTCAGGTAAATGGTAAGAATGGATTCGTTGGATTATATACCTAGTAAATCATTAACTATTAGAAATAATTTCATCTTAGATGTAGAATGATATTTAAATATCACTTGGATAATTTCTTATTCAAAATAACCATTCATTTATTTTGAATGATATAAAACAATTTAAATCCAAATTTATTTTAAAACAACATTGATAAAAATGATGTAATATTGAAAAATAATTGAAAACATTCCATGAAGAAATTATCTCTCCCCATTTTAGAAACAATTTATATATCAGAAAACTTATTGTAAAGTCATTTTCATTGAATATAACCTTGAAAACATATAAATAAGATTTGAAAATCATTATACATACTTTTGAAAACATAATTAGAAATTTATTATACATTTACATGTAATATTATTTAAATAACCATTGAAAATTTATAAATAAATTTTTAGACAACCTTTTTATCAATTAACCTAAAATCCATGTTGAATGGAGAAATAAATTCATTTGATCCTAAATTTATTTTATTAATTATAATAAGTACCAATCAGTGGTAAATGATACAATTACATGAATATGTAATGAATAAACAAAGAGGAATATAAATTATTATATTTCATGTGATATGTGTCATATTATTTTATCAATGGAAGCATAAAGTTATATAATCCTTATAAACAATGATATTATTGCAATAAACTCTTATCTATTTTGTAACAAGAAATCCTAATCCCCATAAGAGAGTAAAATTACAGGAGTCTTTAAATATCATGGAAATATGGATATTTATGACACAACATGTCGAAGGTAAGTATACATACTTCATAAAATAATGTATATGCATGACACAACTTGTGTCTCAAAGAAGAAAAACTGAGACAAAATTACATTACCGATTTGATAACATTTGATCTATTATCCCCATGACAAATACTTCATAAAATTGATATGTAAATACCCAATATATATATATATATATAAGATTTATATAATGTGTGTAACACCCAAAGCTTGCACTGTACGTTTACAATTGAATAATACAATAACTTATATTGTATGCAACTTCGAGTTCAAACAAACCACAACCAATAAACTGACTATTATGAATAGTAATACCCACTTTTTGAAATTTTATAAATGTTATCTTTTAAAATGGACTTCATTTTTGGATTCAAAATACCAAAATTATCTTAGGGATAATTTGTTAGAATTCCTCTGAAAGCATTCAATTTTTGATGAATAGTGAAAAACAACGAGTTAATGTTTAAAATCGACTTTTTATTTAAATTATTATTTATTTTATTTAAATTTATTTTTTTCAAAATAGATAGATAATAATTATATAATTAAAATGTAATTAATTGGAGTCATTTTATAATATTTTTATATATATAATTATTTTTATCGATATTTTTACTGTCTTTTACCCACCTCCTATGAGCATTTAAAAATTTTCATAAAACATAATTTAACCAATTATGTGAGTTGAATTTCAAAAATCTGACAGACACGGTTAATATTAGTAAGAAAAAATTTTGTTCAATAAGATGAAAATAATTTTTGGTGAATAGAAACTTTTGACATTTATTTACCACTGTTAATAGTAAATAGGGTAATTAAGAGTAAAAATGATATGATAATTTCCCTAACACATGTTATAATTCTATTGGATAAGTAAAATTTGATGGAAAACAACCATAGGAATAAAATATGATCCTATTTGGTCAACATGGATTAGATTAAGAAATTTTTTATCATTTTATTTAAAGAAGAGTTAAAAGAGTTAAATTCAATGGTTAATAACTAAAACTTTTTTAATATAGGGTTAAACACAATATAAATTAAACTAAAAATAATCATTAGAAATATAAAAATATTTCCTACATAATGGTATTTTATTTATATTTTTTATAAATTAAATAATTTAATTTATTTACGAAAAAATGATGATACACTAATTACTTTATTAATGTAATATTAAAATAATTGATATAATAAATATCCAAAAATATGTAAATTGAGACTTCTGATGAATTCAAATAATTTTCTACATTAATATTACTTTTTGGGGTTGTTTAAATAAATTTAATTCGAAGTGATACTGTTTTTATGGATTTTAAAAATAAAATACTAAATAATGTCAAAATCGACAAAATAGAGTTTTTAAAACAAATACTATATTATTAATTGATATAATATTCCAAAAAAATATAAGGTTCAGAAAAATTACCTATATAAGGTTATATATATTAATAATGAACCTCATGGGGTTATATTTTCTTATTATAGTATATTTGTTAACCATGTAATATAAAAATACAAAAAGACAAGGTAAATGTCAAACTATTTTACTAATAGTTAAAAATAAAATATAAAGTTAATATGATGACCTAAACCTATCTTAAACATATTGGTTGAAATATTTTCGACCCATCCCAACCTTAGACTCGAAATAATTCATTTTTTGAGTCATTAGAAACCGAAAATGATTTTATTATTAAATAATATTTCTATCTTTTCCTAAGGTGACCATCACCTCCCTTATAAAAGGGCACTACCCCTTCTCTTTATTTCACACCTCCAAAGCCATTTGGCTCGCCAAACCCTTCCCAGATATCCACACAACTTCCATCAATTCAACCTAGAGTCCTTACTTTGATCAGAAATCCATCTTATGAATCCCTTTTGATCAACTCAAAAGGAAACACTCGAAGTAGAGATAATAATTTCAACACACTCTTTCAAGTTCATTTCTTCTTCCACGTCCTCTTTCTTTGTGGGTTCCATAAAAAAATAATAAATCCAGTACTTTATACATAAATTTATGTTATTATAAATATGGTAAAACCATATTCATTATTCTATCCATCCTACAAATGACAAAGTCATCATACGTGTGTGCGTACGGCTTACCATCTTCAGGTCATGGTGTAGTTTGTTATTCAAACACTTCATTGTTTGGATGGGTATATTTATGAGTATAACTGATATAAATAATAAATATAACATGTTAATGATTCTGTATATATGATATACCATCCAATTATATGCGATTTCACCATCAATATAATGATATAGTCACTCGTCCGTATGTACAAATTACTGTCTCCACGAACGCGATGAGATTCATTCCACATCATAATCATTTATGAATAATTTTCATTTTTGATTAAAAATAATGTTTATGAACATAATATAATTATGTATATGAGTCAAATACATCATATTCATAAAAAACATGTCTTATATAACTAGAATATAATGGAAAATAAATCAGTTGACACCCAAAATAATGATACTATAAAAATATTATTACCAAAGAACATATTAGAAAATCATATATGATATAATATTTACATATATAGTTATTTTACAATTTAATAACAATTATTTAAATATTAAACAAGATTATAATATACCCTTGACTAGGGAAAAGTACAAGTAGGGGTAAATTTCATATTCTATTTATTATCGGAGGTTGTTTTTACGTAAGTATCTACTGAGACCTCTTTATCATCCACATTCGTTTTTTCTTAAAACTGTATTTCAAAAAAATACTATTTACTATACAATGGGATAATTTCATTTATACCCATATTTTACCTTATATTTTTTGAAAAGAATCTTTCTGTCATTTTCAAAACAAGGTACTTTATGAACTTTTCAACAAAATTAAGGTATGAATGTTTTTTTAACATATACAGCGGGTCAGCTATATTCAACCATTATTACATTGTCGAATCTTAACATACAATAATATAATAATATTATCAAAATAAATGTTTTCTTTTATAATTATATTAATTTTAAAGGATTTCAAAATAGAAAGAGATATTTCTCTAAAAAAATTCGATTTCATCTTTGTCAACATCTTTTTTATGGATTTTAAGCTTATTTGAAGTTAATTTATTATGATAATAATATTCCATATTTTATTGATTGTTTTGGGATATGTTTGACTATGGATGTGTTAATTTTATACCATTCATGGTTTAATGATAATGTGATGACATTTATTATGATGGTTTTTATACGAATGTTTATGTTATGTTTAAACCATTTCATATGAGGAATGCATTGGGCTTTGTAAGTGACTAGTGGAGCCTACTATAGATCCTCAATGAATTGGTAGGTCTCATGAGACAAACTAGTGTCCTGGAACAAGTCCTTGGAAATATCTTATTTGTAGTCTTGGCACAATGACTTGACTATGTGATTATGAAGTCTGGCATTATGCAGTCTGCCATTATGAAATTCGATATTGAAATTGCCAATGATTATTCGACTAGTATAATATCCATTTGAATAAGTAAATTTAATTGTTTTTTTTATCTTGGCCATATTATGTTGAATTATATGTTTAAATGGATTTTATTTTAGCCTTGTACATTGCATTGAATTTTTTTTCTTATTTACGAATGTTTCTGCTATATTTCTATCCTTACTAATCATCCGAGTTCACCCATTTTTATGTTTTCTTTTTCCCAGGATATGAACAAGTATTTAATGGTTGACCTATAGGGAAAAGATAAGGATATAAGTGTGTTCAAAGTGGAAAAATGTTTTTATTTCATGATTTAATGTAAAACATATGAATGTATCTATTACTTCCAAGTCTACTAAACCAATCAATCATCCAAGACATGATTCCTTGTATCATGCCAATGTTATGTAATAATTCACCGACTATGGGTAACTACTTTTAGGGAATTATAGATGGTATCAGAGGATGTTTTGTACAATCCTTGAAAACTGGATTTAGAAAAACTCTAATTAGAGAACACTACCCTAAGTTATACTTTGAAGATTAGTATAGAAGAAATTCCTATAATTTTAGAACAATAAAGATTTTGTGAGTTTTCCATGAAATATATCCTTGTCTTGATATGAGCAGGTAGATGCAGCTCTGGCAATGACGTACCTAGGGGTAATAATATGAAAAAACTACTTTGAGCTAGACTCTAATGGAAACTAGTGCATGACAACATGCCATGCTACACTCTTGTTTGTGACACTCCAGAGGGATATGGTTAGAATAATTGACATTTTCATTAAATAAAATTATGAATTATTTATAGGTATATACATCCTCAATGAAAAAAAAAATTATGATTAAGGATTATGTCCATAAACTATTCTATTTATGTTAGGTGTTTTACAAGTTCGTAATTATATATTGTGGTTCATAAACTAATCTACTGTTCGCCATTGCTTATAAATGGCACCGAGTGGAAGGAGGGGAAACTGTATCAACGCACGTAATTCATGTTGGTATTGACCTCCTACTCAAGATAATTATATTGGAGTTGTTGATGAAACTGGTACTGATCATCTTATCACCATACTTGGACAACTAACACAGGTTTTGAGTAATACCCTTACCCATATGGAGCACCCTGATCCAGAACATGGAGGATCAATGTTAGACTAATTAATGAGGCAACAACCACCAAAATTAAATGAGACTACAAATCCATTTTTACCTGAGCAATGGATAAGTTCTTTGGATTAAGTATTTCACACTTTTAGGATTAGAGAAATGGAAAAAAAATAATGGAAATTTATCGTCTCACGAGAGATTAAAATAAATTGTGGTTATAGTTTCAAAACACAATGGAAGGTGATGAAGTATCCAATATGGAATGAAGGGAGTTTAAATATATTTTATTAAAAAAATATTTTCCTTTTGACCATCGAGTGGATATTGAAAGGGAATTTTTTAAAATGAGACAAAATGAGGATGAGAATGTCCCAAAATATGAAGGTAACTTTAGAAAGATAGCAAGGCATGATGTTGATTATTTACATCACCCATGAAGTAATATTGGTTGATTATTTTTTGGGATAAAACCATTTCTCCGGTGAGCATTAGCCTCACAATCCTTCTTATCATATGAAGATATTGTCTCATGTGCTATCAAGACAGAAAAATTATTCCACAAGTCTTACGACTTTAATGAAAAGTAGGAGAAGAAGAGATATGTTGAGCACTCTAGAAGTGTAAATAAGGGGAATGAGGGAAAATTTGAATATCCATCCTATGGTAAATTTGGGACGAAACCCCCGGGTACTTGCCAAAAGGGGATGGGAGTCTTTTAAATGTGTGGTGAAAAAGGCCACCAAGGTCATGATTGCAAGGGGAATAAAGAGGCTTTCAATATTGAATTATAAAATTGTAGACCAAAGGGGCATTATGCAGATGAATTTCCTAAGTTCCAAGGGATCTTAAGTCAATAATGTACAAGGGAGCAAGGCCGAGCTTATGAAATCACTACAATTGAGGTTGAAGCTCCGAAAGACATGGTGGTAGGTAATTTAATGGTTTCCTCAAGTTTATAGAAATATTTATTTGATTTTGGATCATCCCATTGTTTCATATATTCCTAGTTCTCTAAGAAAATTAGATATTTCCAATTTTATTTGACAAGGCTGTTGTCCATAAAAATCGTTAGGGATGTATCACTGCAGCAATGTTTTGTGAATCAGGTCCCATTAGGGCATATAAATGTTATTTATATACTGATCTCATTGTCATACCAATGATTTAATATGATATAATACTTGGTATGGATTGGCTTTCAGACCATGATGTGAAAATTTATTGCAAGAAGAAGGAGGTTAAAATTCCAGATGATGATAGGGAGTACCTTATCTTTAGAGCAGAAATGTCACAACATGATTCTTATCTAGATCCACCCCTAGTAGCTCAACAAAATTCACTTATTGGGGAGTAAGGGAATGAAATAACAATGGATGAGTAATTGAATTTTCAAATAGAGGATCTACCTATTTTGTAAGAATATATTGATTTGTTTCCAGAGGATTTACCTAGACATCCTCCAGAATGAGAAGTTGATTTTTTCATTGATTTAATTCCTTGTTTAAGGCCCATATCGAAGAGCTCAAAAATAATGTCCACGTTGGAATTAGTGGAACTATAGAAACAACAATAGAAATTGAGTAATAAAGGATTTATTCACCCAAGTTTTTTTGCATGGGGATCCCCTATTCTTTCTGTTAATAAGAAAGATGGATATATGAGGTTGTGCATTACTATATGGAGATAAATTCTATAACAATGAAGAACAAGTATCCCCTACCTCGCATTGGTGATTTATTAAATCATCTACATGGAGATAAATATTTTTCAAAGATTGACCTTTGATCTGGATATCACCAGTTATGTGTAAAGAAGGATGACATTCTGAAAAAATCATCTCGAACCAGGTTTGGGCATTGTGAGTTTACAATAATGTCTATTGGATTGACTAATTCACCCTCGGTCTTCATGGATATAATGAATAAAGATATCATGGAATATCATGAAGACATTGTAGTGTTTTTATTGATGATATTTTGGTATACTCAAAAATCTATGAAGATCCTAAATATCACTTAAGCATTATCCTAAAGACTCCTAGAAGAAATGAATTATATGGGATGTTTAGAAAGTGTGAATTCTGGCTTCTAGAAATTTCTTTTCATGGTTATATTGTCTCTCAGGATGGAATCTCTTGTGATCCTTCTAAGAAAAATGAAATCCATGAATGGATAGCACTGATGAGTATAACTGAGGTACGCAGTTTTATTTCTCAATGAGGTTATTAGTGGTGTCTTGTCAAGAATATTTCCCAATTTGAAAACCCATTATCCATGCTCACACGTAAAGGGGTTAAATTTTTTTGGACAAAAGATTTTGAAAAATGATTCGAAAAACTGAAGAGATGATCAGTCAATGCTCTTATATTGACTCTACCATCGGGGAATTATGGGTTTGTTATTTATAGTAATGCTTCAAAGAAAGTACGTGGTTATGTCCTTATGAAAAATGATAGAGTTATTGTATATGCCTCATAACAGCTAAAAATTAATGAGAAAAACTATCTGACTCATTACCTTGATTTAGCAGCTGTAATATTTTCTCTAAAAATATGGAGACACTATCTCTTTGGTGAAAATGTCCAATTTATACTAATCACAAGAGTTTGAAGTATGTTTCAACCCAGAAAGAACTCAACATTAGGAAAAGATGATATCTTGATCTAATCAAGGATTATGATTTCATTATACACTACCACCCAGGGAAAGAAAATAAGGTGGAAGATTCTTTAAGTAGAAAGGATCATAGTGTTTTGAAAAATATGAGAGATGAAAGGGATCCTATTATCATGGATCTAGTAAATATGGAAATGGTAATAACCATGGATGGTGAAATTTCAATAATTTTTCTAATGGTTTCCAAACCATCATTACTAGAAAGGATATAGAGTTCTCATACTTATGATGAGGAGTTTCTAATGAAGATTAAAGCTATTAATGATGGGAGATTGAGTGACTTCATATATGAATATGGAATTTTAAATCTTGGGAAGAAACATTGTGTTCCTAAAAAACCTGATCTAGAAAGTGAATTTTTGGATGATGCTCACAACTACAATTTTTCTATACACCCTGGGAGCACCAAGATGTATTGATATTTGAAGGAACATTTTTGGCAGGACAAAATGAAGAGGGAGATTGCTGATTTTTTTCAATATGTATAGTTTTTCAACAAGTGAAAGCGGGGAGGCAACAACATGGAGGATTATTTCAACCTCTTCCCATACCTGAGTGAAAATGGGATAATATTATGATGGTCTTTTTCATGGGGCTACCAAGGACTCATATAAGGAATGATGTAATATGGGTCATTGTTGATCATCTTACCAAGTCAGCACATTTTCTTACTATAAGAGAATATTTACCAGTTGAACATCTAACAAGATTATATATTAATGATGTTGTAAGACTCCATGGTGTAACTATATCAATTTTTTTTGGATCACGATCATTGTTTTACATCGAGATTCTATAAAAATATTTAGAAATCCCTGGATCCTGGACATCATTTGAGTACTTCCTACTTCCCTCAAACCTATGGGCAATCATAATGGACGATTCAAGCCTTTGAAGACATGTTGAGATCTTTCTCACATGACTTTCATGGTTTGTGGGATCAATATTTACCTTTGGTAGAATTTTCCTATAACAATAACTTTCATTCAAGTATTCTGATGGCACCATTTGAAGAGTTACATGGATAGCGATGTCGCACACAAACTTGTTGAGATGATGTTGGTGAATGAAAACTTATAGGACTAGAACTTGTTGTGAAAATGATGGAAAAGTTGATGGTTATCCAAACCCACATAAAAGCTGCTAAAAGTAGGTAGACGATCTATGCCAATAACTGAAGGGAGTATGTGGAATTTCATGAAGGAGATCATGTTTTTTGAAGGTATCTCAATGAATGGGAGCTATACAATTTTGTAAGAATTGTAATTTAAGTCCCATGTACATCGAACATTTCAAAATTCTAGAACGAATTGGGGCTGTAGGTTAAGATTTGGAAATTCCATTAAGTCTCTCTATAGTTCACGATGTGTTCCACGTATCACTATTGAGAAAATACATGCCTGACCCAACACATGTACTCACCTATGAGGAAATTGAACTGGAACCAGATCAGTCTAATTTTGAAGAGCCTGTCAAGATTCTTGATACAATAGAACAAGTGCTGAGAAACCAGATGACTCATCTGGTAAAAGTTCTATGGAGAAACCATAAGATGGAAGAGGCAACATGGGAACCCAGGGAACATATGACTAAGAACAACCTAAATCCTTTTATGTAGTAATATTTTATAAATTTTGAGGAGTAAATTATTTTAAGGAGGAGAGAATGTAACCTCCCAACTTCCACGGTACCTTTCCCTTGGAATAATACTATAACTTGTGATGTTCACAACATCGAGTTAAAACATGCCACAACCAATCAAACTAGCTGTTATAAATATTTATATAAACATTTTAAAATTTTATAAATTTTATCTTTCTAAATGGAATTCATTTCTGGATTCGGAATATCGAAATTATCTTTGGCTGAATTTTTGGAATTTTTCAGAAAACATTAAATTTTTTATGAATGGTGAAAAACATTGAGTTATTGTTTAAAACCAACATTTTATTTAAATAATTAATTATTTTATTTAAATTTATTTTAGGTCAATATTGATACATAATATCTATATATGTTCAATGTAATTCATTGGAGTCATTTTATAATAAGTTTAGATAAATAATAATTTTATCGAAATTTTTACAATCTTTTACCCACCTCTTATGAGCATTTGCAAATTTGAATAAAACATAATGTTACCACATCTGTGTGTTTAATGTCAAAAATCTACGAGACATAGTTAATATCAATAAGTAAAAAGTGGTTCAATAAAATAAAAATAATTTTTGGTGAATAGTAACTTTTGAATTTTATTTACCACGTGTAAAAGTAAATACGGTAATTAAGGGTCAAAATGATATCATAATAATCCTAAAACATGTATTAATTCTATTGGATAAGTTTAAATCGACAAAAAACTACCATAGTATTAAAATATTTTTCCCCTTGGTCCACGTGGATTTGATTAGGATATTTATTATTATTTTATTTAAAGAATTGTTAAAAGAGTTAAATTAAAAGTTTAATTACTAAAACATTTTTAATATAGGATTACACGTAATATAAAATCGACTATAAATATTAAATAAAATGATAAAAATATTTCCTACATAATAGTATTTTATTTTAATTTTTAGACATTATATAATTTAATTTATTTAAGTCACAATGATGATGTAGTAATTACCTTATTAATGAAGTATTAAAATAGTTGATATTATAAATATAAATATAATTGTAAATTGAATCTTATGATGAATTCCCAAAAATTTCTAGGTGAATATAACATGTTAGATCTGGTTAAATAAATTTTATTCGAAGTGATAAAGTTTTTATGGGTTTCACAAAAATCAAATGATAAATAATGTCAAAATTGACATAATATAGTTTCTAAAACAAATACTATATTATTAATTGATATAATTTTCCTAAAAATATATGTATTAGAAAAAGTACATAGATAAGAATATGTATATTAATAATGAACCACATGGGGTTCTATGGTATAGTTATGGTATGTTTATATACAATATAATATAAAAATACAAAGAGCCATGGAAATGACAAACAGTTTAATGAAGAGTTAAATCTAAATGATAAGGTTAATATGATGACCGAAACCTATTTAAAACCTTTTGGTTGAGTGTTTTTAGATCCATACCCACCTTAGCATAGAAATAATTTATTTTGGATCCATTATAAACCGAAAATTATTTTATTATAAAATAATATTTCAAACTTTTCCTAAAGTGACCCTCACCTATCGTATAAAAGGGAACTTTCCCCTCTCTTAATATCACTTTTACGAAGTCATTTCTATCAGAACCAACCTACCCAAATATACTCCCAAAATACCTCACTTAATCCTAGAGGGATTACATTGATCATAAATCCCACCTATGGAGCCCTTTTGGTTGACTCAAAAGAAAACACCCGAAGTAGAGGTAATAATTTCACCACCCTCTTTCAAGTTATTTTCTTCTTCCACTTCCCATTTCTTTGTTGTTTCCATTCAAAAATCTTAAATATAGTACCTTCTACATATTATTATGTTATTATAAAAATTTTACAACCATATTCATTATTCTATCCATCCTACAAATGACAAAGTCACCATAAGTGTGTTTGTACGGCTTACCGTCTCCACGTCGTGGGGTAGTTTGTTATTCAAACACTTCATTATTTGGATTGTTATAATAATAAGTATAACTGATGAAAATAATAAATAAAAAATTTTAATTATTCGATATATATAATATACCATCAAAATACATACTTTTTAACCATCAATATAATGATATTGTCACTCATGCTTACGTACGGATTACCGTCTCCACGAACGCGATGAGATTCATTTCTCATCGTAATCATTCAAGAATAATTTTCATTTTATGATTGAAAATAAATTTTATGAAAATAATATCATTATCTATATGTGTAAAATACATCCTATTCATAACAAACATGGATTACGTAACCAAGCATGCAAAGGAAAAAAAATCAGTTAACTCCCGAAACGATGATACTACAAAAATATTATTAACAAAGAAAAATTAGAAGATACCATATGATATCAAATTTATGTATATGATTATTTTATTATTTAATAAAAATGATTAATCTATTACATAGTAGTTTGACGTACCCTCGACCAAGAAAAAGTACAAGGTAAGGGTTTATTTCACAAACTCTTTATTTTTCGAGGATGTTTTTATATAAGTGTCTACTGAGACCTGTTTATCATCCACATATGTGTTTTATTAAAAATATCTTTCAAAACATTTCTAGTATTTAATAGAAAATGGGTTAAGGTAATTTATACCCTTATTTTACATTATATGTTTAAAAAGTAATCTTTCTGTCATTTTCCAAACAATATAATTTATGACGATTTCAACAAAATTTAGGTAGGAATGTTTTTTAAACTTCTACATCAGGTGTGGCTATTTTCCGTCATAATAATATATTCAAAGCATCCCTTACAAGATTATAAGAATATTTTCAATATAATAGTTTTATTTTATAATAATATGACTTTTAAATGATTTTTAAATAGAAAAATATATTTATCTAAAAAAAGTTTTGATATCATATATTTTAACAGCCTTTTGATGGATTTTATGCTTGCTTGAAGTTGATTTAATATGAGAAAAATATTCTATATTGTATTGAAGGTTTTGTGATATTATTTACTGTGTATGTGTGATTTTTGTACAATTCATGGTTTATGGATAATGTATTAACATTTCATATGCTATTTTTGATATGAATGTTTATGTTATGGTTAATCCTTTTCATATGATTAATGCATTGGAATTTGTAAGTGATGGGTGGAGCCCGCTATAGCTTCTCGATGCATTAGTAGATATCATGAGACAAAGTAGTGTCTTGGAACAAGGCCTTGGAAAAATCTTATTTGTAGTCTTGGATCAAGGCCTTGACTATGTGGTTATGAAGTCTGGCATTATGCATTCCATCATTAGGAAATTGGATATTGAAATTATATGTGATTATTAGAATAGTTGAATATCCTTGTGAACAAGTAAATGGAATTATTTGATTTTATCTTTTCCATATTATTTTTATGTTTAAGTTTAAAAGGATTTTGTTTTAGTCTTATACATTGACTTAAAAGTTTAAGATTTTTCTTGAAAGTTTCTGCTATATTGTTATCCTTACTGAGCATCTGATCTCACCCCTTTCTATGTTTTATTTTTTTCAGGATGTGAAGAAGTATTTAATGGTTGAACTATAGGTAAAGGATAAGGATATAAGTGTGTTCAAAGGGGAAAAAATTTTGTTGATGTTTTTATTTCATGATGTAATGTGAACTTAAAAATGTATCTAGTACTTCCTAGGCTACTAAGCTAATCATTCTTTCGGGACATGATTCCTTGTATCATTCCAATGTTATGTAATAATGCACCAAATCTGTGTAACTAGGGTTAGGGTGTTACAATATCTTCATTGGAATTATATACACAAATCATGTGAGAAATTTGGTTAATATGGAAGAAGTATCGCACAAATAACAGAGATATTTGAAATAACTGTACCACATGACATAAAATTGAATCACGTTCCCCATGAAATAATAACATAATTTAAAAATTTTAATATCCTTAGATAAATTTAATTCCATATATAACTGTTCATAAAAAATTATATACATCATAAATATAGATGTGATTTCTTAATATGGAATGTATCTGACAAAAACAACAAATTGAGTTGAAATGCTTGTACCTTAATTATTTAATTTATTTTTAAACATCCAACACTCATGTATGATAAATATATGTCTATTATACATATATCTCAAAAAATATAATTATATGTAATAATATAAATTATTTTATTAAGATATTATATTACACTTTTTTACAATTTCATGTTGATGTTATGTTTCAGGTAATGATTGCTTTGTTTTTCGTATATGTTTGGAATTGTTATTAATGATCCCTTTAATGAGATCATTATATAATTAATTAAAAATTTTGAAAAATGATATTAATATCATATATATTTACTATATATTTAATTAAACTAATCTATAAATTATTGGAATATGAAATGGCATACACAATTTATAGATGGTAGGTCGTACGTTTTCATGAAAGTTGCTTCCAATTTCTTGTCGTATTGTTAATGAAAGGGAACTAAATTATATATAAATATATATTATAATTATTCTCAAAATAATATTCCATATATATCACTAATATTTATTAAACATGTCATTAATATATACCATTTATTGGATTAACGAATCACATATATTTGAGGAGGTTATAGTCCACTATTTCATATAATAAAGTTATCATATTCCCATAAAATGGGAGGAAAAATGTTATTGTGTATATTATATCCGATTAATAATTAATAAAACCTAAATATCATATAACTCATTAAAAACCTTATTTACAACATTTCTTCCAACCTTGATAGGTGGAAATGGTTTAATATAGGGTATCTGTCTGTGAGTCAGTAGTTCACCGTTCACACTAACGATGATTGAATATCATATTTGATGGAAGTATGAGGAGGTGTAGTATATACCTTTAATACCACATCATCTACTTATATTTAGGATAATAATAATATTATATAATATTAATATACAAATTGTTTAATGGGTTGGAGATGGAAACAAAACAGAAATTCATGTTTATGAACGTTACCTCTTCTTTGGGTAACACATTTTGGTTTTTGAGCCAAAAGGGTTGATTGATGGATTTATGAACAAAGGGGGGATTTTTTTATGAATATAGTGAATTCTGGAACATATTTTTTCTAGTTTTTTAAAATTAATGGGGATTAAGAGTTTTGAATAAGTGAGGGGTTGAGTTCTAATTTATAGTTGAGTTCCAATTTAGAGTTAAGGCAGAGTTGTATTCTTGTAAATACAAAAAATAAAACACGAATTAGAGGTATATCTTACATATGTTTCCATAATTAATTGTCCAATATTTACCAAATTGAGGATATGGTGGAAATATTTTCATAAAATGGACTTTGGAAATGATTCTAAATTATTTTTACCCTTTAGATAAATTTTAACCCCAAAGTGAAGTCATGTTACTTATATCAGTGTAATTAATTTAAATTACATTCACTAAATATTTTGAAAAAAACTATGATAACCATAATATGTAATATAAATTATGATTATTAAAAGTATATAATAATTTTTTCCAAATTTTAAACCCATAATTGGGAGAAATTAATTTCGAATTAGTCTCGCGGGCAGGACGAGAAAATGGGTTTTTAATGTCAAAATGTTTAAAAGATTGAAATTTTTATATATCTAATATAATTGTAAAATTGACTAAAATGATGTTAATTAGAATAATAGATTTTTTTCTAACTATAATTTAAAACCAAATAAAAATATAATTTAATGTAATGTAATTTTTGGAAATGTCATTTTAAAATTTAAAATAAGTGTTTTCACTATTCAGTCTAAATGAAACATCATTGAAAAAAAACTAAACCACAGTAAATTTTTATGTTCCGATTAAAAAAAGATTATTTTTATGATAAAAATTTTGATTTTTTAATAAATTATTTTTAAAAAAATTATTCTATTAACATACTTCGAAGATAAATTTTGAAAAATATTACTTTTTTCATAAAATTGTTTTTTTATTATTTAATTCCTATAAAATATAATCATTGAATTTCAAAAAAAATTGTATTAAATTATAATATATAATTTTAATTAATATCTAACACTAATATTTATTAATTTAAATTGTCAATATGACATTCACATGTTGTCATAAAAATAGTCTTTTAATAAAATTACATTCTTTATATTCAGATGGTTTTTATTTTCATTTCTCATTAATTTATTACAAAAATTTATTTTTATATACACATATAATCCATATTTTAAAATTTTAGTTTATATTATTTGAAACGTATATTCCAATGGCTAGATAATAACTATAATAATAGTTTAAAAATAATATTAATAGATTGTTGTAGTTTGGTAAAATCCAGTCTTGCGTGTCACACAAGTTATCAAAGGAACATTGAAATTTATGTGACATAAAAAATATATAGTTTTGTATGTCTCAAAATATAAAATAGGTGTTGTTTTTAGAACATCATAAACATAATGATTCACAAAATTAAATAATAACTTGGTTCTTTCATATCACAGAAGCTATATTTATTGATGCCTGATATTTAAAATATTAAAAAGAATAATTTAAATCGAAAAACATAATTCATAAAAACTAATAATGTTAAATTATAACCCCTTAAATATAATTTATCCCTAAAAAATATTATGTGTTATCGATGGTTAATACTTGAAATACCCTTTCATTGAAACAGAGATCGTAAATATGAACACTAAAACTTCATTTCAAAACAAGGTAATGTTAGGAACAAAACGATTACACAAGTTAACTCATAACTACTTTTCCGCATAAGAGAAGATATATATAATAAAATTACAAGGAAATAGAATAGAAATATATATGTAAAGTTATGATAGATATTGATAGAGAACATATTTAGAAAAAATTTAATGTCAAAAATCCATAAACTAAAGAGGCTTGAAAAAGTTTATTTATGTCATAAAAATGATGATAATAAAAAAAGTACTAAAGTTGAATACTTTTATCAAGGGTACATTGTTATTAAATTTAATTCAATTTCATTAGAAAAATATCACCATATGGTCTTTCCTTAACTAATTTTACACTTCATTACTTACACCAAAAATTCTGGTGAATTGTTTATTCTAGAAGCGCTAACGGATCATTAAATCTACTTAGGATAATATATAATTTCATCTATATTTAGTTAAAATCATTGAAATTTTTTTATCACAAGTTATTGAATATGTATAAATAATCATATGAAGAGATAATACGAGGAAGGTTCAGGATCCAAGAGTACTCGGTCCCAAAAAAAATTAATAAAAAAAGTATGTCAAATACAACGAAATAAAAATGTGGCACCAATGCCACCAAACATAAGTTGAAAGTCCAACACCACCCACAATACAATATAAACAGAAGTCCAACAATAGACACGCTATATCCAACAACCAAAACAGAATATGTGATTGCCTCTTCCACACAGTTGTTCCTGACACTACATCACCTGCAAACAACCCCAAAGTCACACATAGCCAGCTATTAAGACTATCACAAAAGTCAGAGTCGACATACTGAGTAAATCACTCCTAAAAATCAGGCAATCGCATCACCATCATCATTCCAGCGACCAGTCTATCGCCATTCAAAAATCCCCTGAATTCCATAATCCTGAGGTCTCTAGTCGTCCTTCTTTCACTTCAAAATCTATAGGCCTGACAAGGTCCCCGCAAATCACAACACTCCAAAACCCTAGCAAGACCATAAGAACCCACAAATCATGTATAAAACCTGAGGTCGTCACCCCGGTCATTGCTTCACATCGTTGAAACTGGCCAGCATCACCAGAAGGCCACCGTCGTCGAGCAAGCACACCCAGTAACGAATCCCAGCCACCACAGCATAGTCGCCAGTCCACGCCATTACTACAAGATATCCCAACATCATCATCATTAGATTCATCTGTCCTTCATGTCATCCCTGATCCCCATGATGACTTAGATGAAAATCATCGCCATCCCTGCTGGGACTACCCCCATAGGGCATCACCACCACTAGGATCCCAAACACGTCGGACCACAACAACAACACCGAGAAGCCGGAAAGCCATTAGCAGCACACACAAAAGCAGGTCACCCCTATCGCTCAAGCTGATCATGTTGCTGGTGTCATCACCAATGTCCCAAGTTCTATCAATATCTTGCAATTGTGTGCTATAGAAGAGAATATTCAGCCATCGATAGATTCTCAACGCTCCTACGAAATCCACCATAGCTTGGACTAGAATGACCTGTCACCGTCGGCAAGCCTTTAATCAACCCGGACACCGCCAAAGAATCAACACCAATTACCTTCAGTGAGGCATCATCGGCTGCAAGAATCCCTTTATCACAAGGATCACCTGGGACTTGAACCATCTTTTTTCGGACCGCATGCCATGATCTACCGCAAGTAGAAAAAAGATCAAAATGGCCAACTATTTCATCCTCTAACCTTCCTCTTGGGATAGGGCGTATGACAGAATTACAAATGATCCCACAATCACCGTGGAAATGATAAGAGAGACTGAATTAAATTTATCTGAAGCCTCCTCCAGTTGATCCCAAATATATTACAATTTACATATTGGTTATGAAATACACATCATGTCATTACATTTATCATGCATTACCTTTAAAAAAATAACTCGAATTTCCAAGAAATTTTTCTAAAATCATGATTGATTTCAGATTACAATGATTATGTGATATATTCCTTAATTAGAACCAAGTTTCAAACATAATCTATCATAACATATAATGAATTTATAATAATTTAATAATCAGATACATGGTAATTATTACTGTCCAATTTATAATATTCGTACCAGTCATCTCAGAATCCATGATAAATAAAATTTTAACAAAATCAGAAACACATTATAGATATCGTTACCTTAATAAAAATAGAATCTTTCCATTAAAGAACAATTCAATGTCATAAACATTATTCAATATATTTTTTAAAATCATACTAGAAAACATATAATTAATTTTTTATATAAAATAATTCTGTTATTATTATACATAAAAAATTCAATAATCCAACATCATTCATAAATCATTAATTAGGGTTCATAATTAAAATACATAACACAATTTTACTAGAATATAAAATATGAATCATTTCATTAGGTTCTTCCACCTCAATTTAGTCATGATTCATATGCTTAATGTAAATAATATTGTCAGTACAACCCATACCTTTCATATGTCATTCAAAGTATCTTTATCATGAGTTGTATAAGTAGCAGTCATTCCATCAGCTTTATTCTCTTCATCATATTTCCACAAAGGCATTTGATTTCAATAATTAACAGACATTATACACAAATAACATTCAATGTTAATGTAGCTACTTCTTGTTCTTGCGACGGACTAAGACCAGAAAGAATATAGTGAATAACACTCATCATATGAGAAACAACATAATCATGAAATTTAAATATGGTATTTCTAAATTATTACACATTATTCTAAATATATGTCAACATAGGATTATCCTTAGAGTCATTACTAGTCATATCCTTAGTAAAACCCCATGGGAAATCTCTAAAATTTTTCATACAAATTTACAAATGGAGAGTCACCCTTTACTTTGATACCAACTCTAGAGACAGTGGATTAACATACATTGATATAACACAATTTTATATTTATATTCATCACATTAAAAATTTATATTTCCAAAGACCATAATGTGATAGTTTTATTGGAAACATAGAGACATAATCCATTAACTTTTTGAATGATCAGCAATGTTTCCCACAAAAATCATCTCATTTTGTACAACTATTTAAAAAAATTCATTATAACCAGTGGAATGGAAACATAATAAATGTTGATCTAATGTTCTCATTATGGGTAAAAAGGTAAGATAAGTAAGCATAAATTTATAATAAGGTCATGAGAACATGAAAAAGACATTTTACAATCATACTATACATATCAAAAATCATATACATGAGTCATGGAATAAATATTTGTAGTTAATAATATATGAAACATATGGGAATTAAAATAACAATATGTGAAAATTATAACATATTAACAATACATAAAATTGATCAATATAAGAAATTATATAAAAAATATGTCAACACTACCTAATAGGAAGTTCATAACATGTTTTTATTGAGCTAATTTATTATGTACAATTTTTAGGCTTAGTGTATACTTCAATTTAACCTATTGTTTTGTGATATAGATTCATCCCCATGTACCCTATTGTTATTAGTTTGGGATTTCCTCCCATGAACACTCTCATTATTGAATTGGAATTCCCCACAATTTACCATCTTGTTATGGGAATGGCATGCCCTCCCATGTACCCCATTGTTATGAGATTTGGATTCCCACTAATATACCATACTTTTATAGGCTTGGTATTCCCTTCAATGTAACCTAATGTTATTAGATTATAATTATATCCCATGTACCATTTTTTTATGGGATTGGGATTACATCCCACATGCTCTCTTGTTATGGGTATGTTATGCCTTCCCGTGTACCCTCTTGTACGATGCTTGGGACACCCTCTTGTATACCCACGTTTTGTTTTCATGGGATTCCATAACATTTACACTATGATAATATAGAAAATTAACTATTAATTAATGCGTTGGAAGAAGATAAATCTCTCATCCCTCACATAATTAAATGATACATACTTGTTCCATAAAATAATAAAACATTCATCATCCCATGAACCATAAAAAGTGATTGGTATGAAAAACAACATATTATTACCCCTGAAATAAAATGGTTATTAAAACATTTAATCATATAATATCATATGAAAAATAGATATGTTTCATAATCATTTCATCATATAATATCATGTAATATAAAGTAGGTTTCATAAGAGTTTTATCAAGGTGTAACACTAGGACTTTAAATGAGTTTCATAAAAATCATTTCATCGTTAATGTAAACAAATCAAGTAAAGTATAAGAATGGTTTCATTGTATCATATTCCCATATATTTATAAAATATATCAAATTATTTCATCTCATATACAGAATGATTTTGAAATATCACTTTAACCATTTCTTAAGGAAAATTTCTTTTCTTTGAAAATCAATTTTGTAGGCGATAAAACATTTTAAAAGTCATTTTCATAAAATATATCATTGAAAAAGAGGAAAATATCCCCAAAAATTGTTAATTTGTTTTATATAATTGTATCCTTTAAACTTAAAATAACTATTTTAATATTATAAAATTTTTTGAAAACCTATTTTATAGGAAAATAACATTGAAAAATCAATAACAAACAATAAAACCAATTTTTAACCAATTTTAAAATGAATAAAATATATGAAACAATTTACCTATATAATTTCTTTTAAATATATATTAAATTTTGTTTTTAAAAAAATAGAATACATTGTTTTTAAGGAATACATATTTCAAACCGAAGATAGAAATATATTGAGATTATATTAAAAATATATTCATAATTATCTTATGATCCAGAGATAGAAAACATATTATCATTAAATAACTATTTCATAAATAAACATTTGAGAATGAAATTCATGATTTTAATTGAGAGATAGATCATAATATTTCATCAATTAGAGCACAATCCAACAAAATAATGATAAATGATGAGATAGTAGAACAATACTCTTAAGATCATGGTAACGTTGAATCTGAGTCCACCAGAGAAAATAAAATTATATGAAGCATTAAATACCGTTAAAGTAAGTAGATTCTTGGTAATAAATTTTAATGGTAATTATACACACTTCATAAAATAATATATGTGATTACATACCATTTGTCTCAAAAAATAAAAATTGAGACAAAATTACCTTACAGTTTTGGTAACTTTTAACTGTAATCCCCATGAAAGAGAGATCATAAAATGGATATGAAAATACACCACCAAAAAGATCATAATGAAAGTCATATAATAATTACTAAGAAGTTATACACAACACACAATAGAAACACATAGTGAATATGGAATACATCTCCTACAAAAGAGTGTGAGAATAAAAATACCATGATCACATGGGTATCTTTGGAATCATAATCACCATAAAATAATAACATGAATTTATTAATTTAATATCATTAAATCAAGAAAATTAATAATATAACATGTCACAGGGTAGTATATAAACAAAAAATAATAATCAAGTAGTAAATTTGTCATATAACCCCTAGAAATAATGAATTTAGATGATATTCCATTACATTAAGGATGGAAATTATTCATACATGTTCAATAAAACTGTATAACAAAGATAAGTTTTTTATAAATCTAACACATAAATATATTATTAAATATAATATAATATTAGTGTTTTTATGACTTTATATTAGCCATTTGTTATCAATTTCTTATTAAGGTAATATTTCAAATAATAAAATATTAGTTTCTTATATTTTTTCAATTTTTATTCTTCATTATATTACATATACCATGAGTTAATAATAAAAATAATTTAAAATATGATATTAATATCACATATATTATTATATAATTACATATAATAATATAATATAGATAATAATATGAATTGAAATACACCGATTATGGAGAAAGATGGTCATACACACGCTTGAATAATTTTTCCATGTTCGTACTATGTTCTTACTGATATAAATGGAAATAATACAAATATTTATATATTATCATTCCTATAGAATTATTATGTCATTTATATCACATATTTTCATTAAATATTTCCTTAAAATATTCCATGTAATGCATGAATGAGTCACATAACATTGAGGAGGTGGTTGTCCACACATCTATAATTCGAGTAATCATATTCCCAAAAAATGGAATCCATAAATGTTTCTATTAAATAATAAAAATAGAAGCATATTTAAATCATCATTGGTTAGACTCAACGGATTACATGGTGGGACTTCTTGTCACATAAAAACTCTAGTCGAACTCAAACCAGTCCCCTATACAGATCCAGGACAAGGCCTAAAGATCTTTCCTAATCCTTATGGGAAGGAAACTAGTTCCTAGGATCCATAGAGTGAAAAAAGGGAACTATTTCCCTTGGTAATATATTAATTAAACTGGAAAATGGAATTATAAATGAAAAAAAACCAATGTATATAACAATAAAAAAATAATCAAATTTTACAAAAAGTTAGAAAATACACCAAACTATACTTTAAGAGTTGAATTGAAACCCAGAAACACAAGACCTCTATGTGACCATAAGGGTCACCATCTATTACCAAAACCAAAAATCTCTCATGGAGATCTAAGAAAATACTAGACTTGAACCAAAATTTAAAAACAAGAAGAAACTATAGGAGTGATTATTAAAACTCAGAAGGCCATCCAGAATAATATGTTCCCAATGAACATCCGTTAATATAAACGAAACATCATCCTCATGTTTGAAATATAATATAAAAATTATGTTTTTATGAATTTTATACTTTAAAACCAAAAACAATCCATTCCTATTTTTTGGTCTAAATGAAATATTATTTCCCATAAATATGGATTTCCATTTTAAAGAGGAATGTGATGTTTTAATTTCAAAATTAGAAAGAGAGTATAAAAAATATTTATTTAAATTTTATTTTCCTAAACCATTGGGGACTAACCCATCACATTCCAAGAATGACACCACACATGATATCATTAAAATAGTTACATAATAATGGAAATGAAAATAATAACTCAAGAGTAAACTAGTAATAAGTATCCTATTCATGACTATAAGAAACTATGTACCAATAGAGAAGGGTGAACCAATGAGATTGTGAATAAACCCGAACATACTTATAAAGGAGACCCATTCCTGAATCATGCCTCACATGAAGAAATTAAAGTTCCCTAAATACACCCAGCCGCCCTAACTCTGGTATGACTTTGGAAAAACCCCATAGATATAAAACTCAATATATATCACTATGTTATAGGCCACTAGTTAGGGAGTAATCTAACTAGTGCAGTAATGGTTCTCAGAAAATTATCCAACTATGCCATATTATCATTTCTCATGTATAAAAGAGATGAAAAACCCAATTCGGACCAATAATCCAATAACATTCAAATATAAAAATAATTCAACAATAGGTAGCACATGAGTCACTAAAAAGATCAATCTCATGACATGGAACAAATATATCTCAAATGAGTCAAAATCTAGGATATCTCATTTTAAAAATGGATCACAAGGATTCTACAGAATGGGACTCCCATAAAAAATAAAAAAGTCAAGATAATTATAAAAAAGATAATTTAATAATATATACATTCATCACATTCACAAAAGATCCAAATGGGCCTCAATATCCTTTCCAAAAACCATCACATTTTGAAGAAACAAACCATCCTTTAGAAAGGATGTAAAAAAACAATTTTCTACTGTACAAATCATTTTATAAATATCTTTTAAAAATTCAAATAAAATTTACCAATGAATTACATTTAAATAAAGATGCCTAAGGGGGGATTATTCATCATTACGTGCCATTACAAATTTATATAACTAAACAGACACCATTATCAAGTCAAAGGCATTTTATAATTTCTTTTGATCCACCCAATACTAATATCAAGATTCCACAACAACATTTTAATATCCAATCCAGGCTTAATAATATAAAAGTCACATGCAATAGAAAACCAAATATTTAATCAAACACTCGGTGTGCACATTTATAGTAAAAAACAACATTTATCATTAAAAGGGAATAAACCACACCCATGCACACCAAACAAGCATTTCAAGGATCATATATCAATATTTAATACATAAGGGTGGTTAAAATGTCACGAAATAAAAAATTCTGAAATTAAAAATAGCAGGTTCATGGTAATCCTACCTCAAAACCAGGGATCATCATTGATGCACACCCAAAAACAATCCAAAATAGTTTTAAAAGCCCTAACCGATCAAGTGGAATCCTAAATGAACAAAGCCCCCAATTTAGCACCACCCTAGGTATGAAAATAATAATAAAATGGCCATTATGGTTATAAGTGAAATGGAAAATGGATGAAACAAAAAGGATAAATCATAGGTAGCTCTAACCATTCAAACCAAGTGAAGATTCACTAAGAGACCACCTCAAAATAACCATAGAGAAACCAAAATGCTCAATTAGAGGTGTCTATGTCCAGAGAGTTCATGGTTTTGTGTCTAAGGTATGAAAACCCAATTAAAAAGAGGAATAAAATAACAAAATACCCATTCTCGAATGCGTTTCTAGGTTATCTCACACGGTATAACAAACCATGTGCAGATTGTGCAATTTACCACTTCCAAGTGATGGATGGACATCACACATTGACAACATGGTTAGTTACACTATGAAAAAAAAATTTGATACCATGCACACTTACAAGTTAGGTTAAACTAAAAATCACTTAACCATGAAACCTAAAACAATTTCCCAAAAATCACCCCTTTCACCCTAAAATTCATATAACTCAAATGGAGAAACCATCCATTAAACATAACCCATAAAAATATTCCTTTAGGGGTTTCACAAACTATATAGCATGAAATTTCCACCTCATACCTTCATGCTAAAAATGTATAAGGCCAAAAATTACCCGAAACATCCATGACTCAAAATTTAATCAAGAAAATCCAAAACACATGATTTAAACATCAATTAATTGGATATCAAGATAAAAACAAAGAACCAAAATATATTAAAAAAAGATGAAAATACATACTTGTGTGTGAAAATTATCCCCATCACTAAACTTTCTCCCCCATAAAGCCCTCAAATTTTTAGTTGATTGATCAATTTCTATGGTTTTACACATACTCATAATCCAACCACATGAACAAATAACACCCCAACAACATCAACAAATAATTTAATCCTCTTTCTAGAAAAAACATAGAAAATTAAAACCATTTTATATCAGGATAAAATCTAAAATTAAACCACATTTTCAATATGGATGTTTGGAAGAAACTACCCACCATTAAAAAGCATCTAATGCTTATCGTCTATGGAATAAAAGTCAATGATAACCTTAGTGAAGCTCCCTAAAATTAAGAATCACCTAGCATGAACCGATGACAAATGAAGACCCATAAAGTTTAACAGAAACCAACACAAGAACTCTACCACATTGTCCAGAAACCCCCACCACATGGGGAGGAGGGAAAGTGATAAGAAACACTGATCCTAATAAGACCAAATCCCAATAGATCTGCAAGAAGGAACCTAACACAACATAGAAAATTACAACACAATCATTTAAATTATCCACTCACAAATAAAGGAGACAAGAACTGAAATAAATCACTCAATACCATTGATGGTTTCCTAAATTACTAAAAATATTAACTCTCAGACCTATGGTTGGAGCCCTGAGGTCTGAATCATTTGTTCCCACACACTTAGGATGTAACTATATCAAATCACAAAGAAAATAATTCAAAAGATACACAAGAAAGAAACATCCATATATAAATCAAATAACGTGTTTCTGAAAGAAAAAAATGCTTCCATTTAAATATGAGTAATAAATTGAATTGAAACATTAACATTCATACAAAACACCAAATAGAAGGAATCACTGAAACAACTACCACAATACAAGATCTCATACAACTAGAATATCACTTACAACAACAGAACATTAAATGTGTATGTAAACAAGACATCCCTTCTAGGAATTGGTGTGATGATGCTTTCTTGAAAACACTAACAAAACCACTTAAAGTGACATAATTGTCCACAAGAAATGATAGGGCCTTGGATCACTTGGACACGATGCAATTTGTGACCCTTCTCACCACTCTGATAATGTACTACGGTCTCATTCCCAAATGATGTTGATAAATGACCAATATTTCTTTTAATTTCAAAACTACCACCAACAACATTAGGTCAGTTCTCCACATCCTTAATAACATTTTTATCACCCCATCCATGGACTAGATGAAATTTTTTGTCATCAAGAACTCACGCTAGTATAGCTTTATCACATAGATCTTGCTCTATCACATCAAGAAAATATGTTAAATTGATCTGTAACCCCATATAATGATGAACAAGATGAATCCCATACTCAAAATTCTGAACCTTCGAATAATAACCCATAACATAAGCCAAAGAATATGGAATTATACCCACAAATCAATGATAAAACTCCAACAATGATCCATCTCTCTGTTACAAATATCAAAACACTATCCACATAGTTAACTATTACTTCATATAAAAGTATTGTTGGATGAAGAAACACTTGATTAACTCCAAATAATGATCATCCCAAGTATTTTTTCAAGAAATCATATTCCACAACATCTATGGATAACCCTCATGTAAAAAATCTATAAAACATCACCTTTAACTCTTAAGGATAATCACAGAGGCAAAATATCCCCTCTATTTTATACATACACACATAAACGTCAAGAGGATCTTATTGATCATAAAAGAGTGGTGGATTTTATATCAAAATCTCAATAAATAAATCCTTTTATTAAACAAATAGAAGGCTTGATAATGGAGAACCACCCATTGTCACACCACTAGTTTCCATAAAATATTTATGGGGAAAACACTAAGACACAAGAAAACAAAGATCATTATCAAAACCAAATCATTAAAAATATTACTCACACTCAAAAAACTACATAAATAATATTTACAAATCATAAAAAATAATCACACAGCCACTAGTTTTCAAAAACATCACAAAATTCCTTATCAAGAAAAAAATTATTTGAAAAAAAATATGGTGGGTTGAACACTCAGTAATGATATACCTTAGAGTATCACTCACATGAACATTCTCATGCCACCTCGGGCAACCTTTGACCATTCCATACTAGGCACTCATCCACACTTCCATATATAACCATAAATGTTAGAAGACTTGGGAGAACCAAAGAAGATTACAATTCATTCCATTTCAAATTTCACAAAACATTCAAAATTCCACCAACCACAAAATCAAAAACTATTTTCGAATTCTACAAATACATCCATTTTTTCATTCACGAAATATATTTTCATAAAACCCACTCATTTTTATTTGATATAAATTAAAATGGACATCCACTTTCAAAAAAACTATTTAAAAAATTTCAAATTTTTATTATAGAAATCCAATATCATTATATAATTTGAATTTAATCTAAGGGGGTAATTTTATAAAATTTAATTTTGTTAATATCTTCAATAGAGATAGTTATAAAAATCCTTTATCTCATTTTCAAAAGCCCATCCAATACCACTAAAACCCATTATTTTCAATTCCAACTTAAGTGTTTTCAAATCAATTTTTATTATCAAATAAGACTCAACGAAACTCATGAGGGAAACTGGTGTTGATGGTTGACTTGTCCATATGGTTGGAGACCATATGAAAAACACACCACCATAGTGGAGTGCCTTATATGACTACACCCTTAGCTCCACAAGGCTTTAAAGGCCCTATCATCTCACAAAGGCCACTATCCCAACTCCCTTTTCATATCCCAATAATTATAACATCCAAAAGGACCAATGAAACCAACCAAACAAAAAATATAATGGAATCACAAATATCAAAATGATCCAGCGTTCATGGTGACCTTCCCATTACTACATCTGGAGTACTGAATGTCTTTCTCCATCAACCTTCACATACCCAAGTAACAAAGTGTGTTCTAAAAAGAAATGTCCACTAAATATTTTACCTTCCTCTAATACCATTTTGTCACAAACTATCAAGGTCAGAAACAAACCGATCTCCTAAGACAATCTACATGAAGGACAAAATAGCATCCTAATCCCTATGGGATAGAAACTAGTGTTAGGCATAAATTGAGTAAACTAAAGGGACAATTTATCTAAATAATAAATTCACTAAACTAGACAATACTAAGTAAAATGAAATAGGCTAATGTATACAATAATATCCAACTAAACATCCTTTACACAAATTTGGAAAATATAAGAAACTATACAATAAAAAACAAACTGAAACTTGTAAACTGAACACCTCCATGTGACACTAAGGGTCACTCTCTAGTACCAAAACCAAGAATCACTCATATCAATTTATGCCATGATGAGACCCGCACCACAAGCTAAAAAATTAAGAATAAAATATGCATGTGATTATTAAAACTCATAAGGCTAGCCAAAATATTCTTTTCCCAATTCAATTTATATAAAATCATTTAAATATCTACCTCATGATTGAAATACATTATAAAAAGTATGGTTTTACACATTTTTCACATTAAAACCAAACATGTTCCATTGAACTTTTTTTCAAATCCAATTTCATTTATATTAATTTAAAATTACTATTATAAAATGGAAAGCGATTTTGTCATTTCAAAATTATATAAGAGAGTATACCCATTTTTTAATTTAAATAATATTTTTATAACCCTTTCGGATATAACACATAACATTGCAAGAAAAACATCATATGTGATACGATTAAAATAGTCACATAATAAGTGAAATGTAAATAAGAACATTAGAGTATCCAAGTATCAAGCATATCATTCTTCACTACAAGCCACTATGTTCCAATAGACAAGGGTGAACCCAAGAGATCATGAATAATACATTATAGACTAATATATCAGACCCATCCACAGAATATTGCCTCACATGATAAAATCCATGAACCCTAGATACACCCGACTACCCTAACATAGTTCATACATAGGGGAAATACCATAGAAAGAAAAATAATATATATCCCCATACTATAGGCCACTAGCTGGTTCGTAATCCTACCATTGAAACAATCCCTCTCATAAATTTATATCACAATTCCAGGTTACCATGTATCATTTATAGTGGGGGTGACTCAACTGAGGCCAACTGAGCATCCAATCACATGAATATATAACAATAATTCAATAATAGGCATCACCAGAGTCACCCCAATGATCGATCTCATTCCATGGAAAAAATAGATATTGAAGTAGTTCAAACCGAGGATCTCCCATTCACAAAGTTGATTACTAGGATTCCACAGTAAGGAAATATGATCCACTAAACATAATAAATGAAACAGAATTATATAATATAGTTTTTCATAATAAAAAACTTCACCACTTTCTTAGAAGTTTCAAATGGACTTGAAGATCCATTCAAAAAACATTCATTTCTAGAAGAAACAAACTATATTTGAAAAGGGGTGTAAACATACAGTTTTACATTTTGAAATTCATTTGACAAATCTCTTTTAAACATTCACATCACATTTCCAAGTGATTTCTATTTTAATCAAGATTAAAAAATTTTAATTAATAATAATCACATGACATTTAATTTTTAATGAATCTAATGCACACCATTATAATGTCTAATCCATTTTATAAATTCATTGGAGAAACCCAAACCACTATCAATATGTCACAGAAAATTTTTCAAACCCATAATAGGCTTAATAATCCCTAACTCACATGAAAAATTTATCCATGAATTTTATAAAACACTTGGTGTTCACATTTATAGTATAATAAAATCATTTATAAAAAACAAGTCATAAACAACTACTTTTGACACAGGAAAAGCATTTCAAGGATCACATATCAAACTTTAACGCATAAGGGCAGTGAAAAAAGCATGAAATCATTGAATCATAAATTAAAATGGAATGTGCAATGGAAAACTACCTCCAAACAACATTTCTCTAGTGAATCACACAAAAAACACACCACCATGGTTCAAAGGGGCAAGATCTATCAGGTGAAACCCTAAATGAACAAAACCCCCAATTTCTCACCACCCTAGTTGTGAAAATGGCCAATAAGGTCCACTAGTTTTAGAGGAGAATGGGAACATTTATGAAATACAATGGAGAAAGTGAGTGAATCCCTAAACATTTAAATTGGGTGAAGATTCACTAGAAAATCAACTCAAAATCGCCTTGGATGAGGTTGGAGGAGAAATAACATTGCATGAGAGGTTTCTAGGTTCTCGGAGTTTGGGTGGGGTGTCTAAGGGAAGAAACATCAATTAAAAAAGAATAAAAAAACCCAAAATCCACATTCCCAAGTGGGTTTCATGGTTAGACCAAACGATTTAACAAACTATGTACAAACCATGAAATTCGCCACATCCTAGTGTTGGTTAGGATGCACACATTGGATACTGGGTTAGTCAAACTGTGTTCATACCATATGGACCCCTAAATACTTACTTAAATGGTTAGAATAACTATGCGCATAAACAATATAAACTGGAAGAATTCCCAAAAATCATCATTTACACCCAAAAACTAATCTAACTCATGGGGATAAACCATCCAACAAACATACCCCATAAAAAGGTGCCACATGGGATTTAAAAAACAATCCACTGAGGAATTTCAAATCCATACCATTATTCTATAAACAAACAAATACAAAACCACCTCGAACATCCATGCCTCAAAATTTAAATAATTAACACCTGAAACACCAAATTTAAACATGAAACACCAGGAACATGAAATAATAACTATAAACTGAATGAAACTTTAAAACAAATGATGGAAATGAAAATCCAGGTGAGACAATTCATCTTTATGGGATGCATTGAGGATGAACTAAGGGAATTAGGTATCCTATTTTGATAAGTATTTTATGTGATAATTGGTTTTAGTGTTGTGGATTACTGAGTGGGGTGAGATCCCATTTATTATGGAATTGGAGTGGCATTCCTGCAAACATAAAATGGAAAAAACCATTGAGAGGTCTCCCTTACAAAATTTTCTTCCAATAATTGTCCATTTTTTATCCAAGGGAGGATTGAAATATGGCCATACAATGTCTTTTAAAAAAATATATTTTTTACTTTTTCCCCTTATATTAATGCTTAAAAAATATGTAAACTCTTTTTTACCTAAATTAGTGAAAATAATTTTAATTTCATTCACTAATATGTTTAGAAAAAAACTAATTTGACAATATAATAAATTAGAAATATTTATCATTACAAATATGGAATATATTTTACCATATTATAAACAATTAAATTGTCAAAATTAATTCATATTTAATCCCATTGAAATAATGGGATAATATGTTTTTAAAGTGACAAGCGTTAAATGTTTGAAATGATTTTGCATCCAATTTTAATGTGAAATTGATTATAAAGATATAACATGAATTAATAGATTAAAAATAAGTACAAATATACAATAAAAACAAAAAAATATACTTTAACTACATATGTAAATTTATATAAATGTTAGTATCAATTAAAATTCTATGTTTTTTTTCTACTCATCAAAAAATTGAAATATCATAGAAAAATTGAAATTTTTAAACCCAAAGAAAATATCGATATATATTTTTAAAAAATAATTTTTTTTTAGATAAAAAAAATATTTTCAATATAATTATAAAAAAACTCAACCATTAAAATAATAAAAATTTACCTTTTCAGATAAATATATTTTTCTATGGCTAAAAATGGATCATATCTTATTTTATACCTATCAAACATACTAATTGAATATCAAAATATTTGATTAATATTATATTATATAAATTTTTTAATATCTCTCACTAGCATTGGTTAAAATAATTTATTATGATAAAATACAATTGTGGTATAAAAAACAAATTTCCTCATAACCACACATCTTTTATAATCAATTGGGTTTTATTTTTACATATAGTTAATTGATAATGAATTAATTCATTTTATCAACATCTGTAACCCATATTTTAACAATTTAATTAATATTATTCATATATTCCCTTTCAGCTGCTAGGTGATATATATAATAATATTTTAGTATTATTATGAATTTTATATTGTTGTTCAGTAAAACCTAGCCTTTCATGTCATGATAGTTATTAAAAGAACTAATCATTTTTTGTAACAAAAGGAAAACATTGTGTTGGGTGTACCACAATCTGTTATTTGTGTTTTGTGTAGCACAACCTTGAATGGGGATTTCATTTCAAAAAATTATTAATTGGATCATTCATATAACAGAAGATATATTTTGTGTCATGAGAAATGAAAAAAATTAAAATGATTATATAAAATAGAATGAAATATTTCATAAAAATGGAAGGTTTTATATAACTTACTCTAATACAAAACTATGAAGAACCATACTTAGATACCCTCTCAAAATGCTAAAAAACTAGATCCATCACCTAAGAAAAGGAAATTACAAATCCCCATATTTTAGAAACTATAACCCAAGAATGAAAAAAATAACCACAGAGAATGATCCCACCCATCCAGAACATTGAAATATTAAATACATATAATATGTTGAGGGAAATAGTTGTAAAGATAAAATTAAATATATCCTACAATTAAAAGGGAATTCTAGAATAAATAAAACATAAAAGTAGCTAAACAATATCAAAAGTACATGTCTAAAAATAAAGTATAACTAAAACTAAAATATCTACGCCATGTGATAGAATTGAGAAAATAAAACAATATCACCACCATCTCCCAGAATACAACTAATAGAAACCGCAACACCTCAGTGTAGACTAATTCTAACCTCTGCGTTAAAATACATTTCAATGTCTCATAACCACTGAAGAAATGCATTGGGTTTGAGATAAATAGGACCAGTAGGATCCCACAATGGTTTTTATTTTGAATAATATGTACAAAAATACAAATTGGGTCAACCATAATGATATCATTGAATGATAATTTGATAAGTAGTTTTTATTTCAAAATCATTTCAAATCATTTCCCCTTTCTCCATAGTTATGAATAGTCTATGTTAAAATTCTAAAATAATATCACATATATCAATTATGATAATGAGAATCATGTATCTTATATCATATCAAAGAAGTACTATACAAACTAAATTATTGGGGACATCACAACATTGATAAAAGTTGTTCATAATAACTGGAACACTCATTCCCAATAATAATAAATCTTTCCCATCAAGCATATACATATATGAATCGAATAAAAAGGTTATAGGAATTCCCAAATTGTGAACCTCCCAATAGGTCTAACAAATATCGAGAACAATAGGCCTATGGAGTATATGATCAAAACATGATTGAACCATTTGAAAGTATCTATGGAAAGGTCATATTACTAAATGGTCTACCCATGTAGTTAAGTCTTACCATGTGATACAATTTCCAATGAATTTCATGAAAAAAATCCTTTGAAAACCATTTCAAAAATAAATTCGATAATATGATTAAAATAAAATTTCTATGAAAAAAAAGTGGAAAACCACCATTTCTAAAAAATTAATTTTCACACATGAAATTCTATAATTATAATTAATATATCATTTACTTTTATAAAATTATGGAAATATAGTTCTCCAAAATCTGATAGAGACAAAAAAACATACCTCAAACATGAGTCAAACATGCTCAGAATGAGATCCACTAACACTAACAGATGCAAAAAAAATTATGGAATTCTTATAATTTATCCATATATAATAGAATCAATTTAAAAATAAAAATGATCAATATAGAAGGAGAAACAACATAAACCTTTGGAAATTCACATGCGACTCCATTGTTGAGGCAAAATTACTCTTTTGAATTTTATGCCTTGTTTTGGAAATCACAAATCTATTCATATATGTTTATCATACTGACTATGTTTATCATACTGACTCTATCAATCATACTGACTCTGTCAATCGTACCGACTCTGTCAATCGTACTGACTCGGTCAATCGTACTGACTCTGTCAATCGTACTGACTCTGTCAATCATACTTACTCTATCAATCGTATTAACTCTGACAATCATACTGACTCTGTCAATCATACTGACTTTTTTGAATCATACTAACTTTGTATCATATCAATACATTACAATAAGTAATACTTATAGTACTCATATTTTTATCACATTCCTGTTTTTATCCTATATCAACACAAGTCAATTGTATTCATGTTTATCATCTTCATATATATTCTGTTTTATCCAAAACGATGTCATAGAGTTAGGTATAAACTAATCAAAACGATTTCATGTTTTCTATTTCAATATGACCGTTATAATTCCAGGTATCCAAGTCCCTCTGAGTTTTCTGGAGAAATATGACTGTTGGTGGAAATGTAACCATTGGAACCTAAGGCTTATAAATAGGAGGTCATTTGAAGATGAGAAGAACAACTGAGAGACTTTGATCATTCTGTTCTTCTATCAAGTTCTAGAGAGAGATGTTGTGACTTCTCTCTTGCATCATGTGAAAGCCATGAAATTACAAAACATGAATGGCTTGTTCTTAGTTTTTGTATTTCAATAAGATCATTGTTTTGCTTTGTGTGACCGATCAGGTGATAACGATCGAGGGCTACAGAGGATAGGTAGACGGTGCTACTGATCTTCGTATCGAGGGGATTCAATTGATTGAAAGACATAGGTGCTGATTATCTACAAAATTGAGGGCTTGTGGGGATAGCAAGACAGAAATACTGATCATCATATCGAGGGCTTTTGGGGATAGCAAGACAGACATACCGATCATCATATCAAGGGCTTACAAAGGTGGGGGTAAGACAGACCTCTTATCCTAGGTAAAATGATACCCTTCTCTTCGGGTTAAAATAATTGTAAAACTTTTACACTTCCATTTCTGATTTTATTAGAAAGGGAATTGTTTTGTTTCCTTTCTTCATTTCATATTCATTTGTAATTGTTTCAATTACAATCATACTGTTACATATTGTATCTATTGATTCTATATGCTTTATGTTATAATCCTTCACTATTATATTACTCTGATTATTGTATTAATTTTTAATAAAATTTATATACACTTCTTATAGTATTGCATCATATCATACCTTTATACTCATTAAATTTATGGTTAATTGTATCTATTGTGAATTTTTTTCTTAAGTGTTTAATCACAATGTTTTTTAAACCTAAAATTCACCCCCCTCTTGTATTGTTCTATATAATATACATATACATTTATATATCGATCCAACAATTGGTATCAGAGAATGTTTCCATGGATTTTTTTCTAGCTCTATTTCTTTCTTTTGAATTTTTGTTTCAACTACTTACTGCACTAATGTGTGGAGTGGAAAAGATGTTGTTTTATTAGATGTAAAGAATGAATATTGGATCAATTGACAATATAAATCCAACTAGACCACCTATCATTGGTGGGAATGATTATGAGTATTGGAGAGATGGAATGAAGACATTTGTTATCAATACTGGTGTAGAAAATTTTATTATGCTTTCTAGAGGTTACAAAATATCTAAAAATGAAGTCAGTACATTCACTAATCAAGAAAAGAAAGAATATCAACTGAATTACAAGGTACGTAATACATTTCTATGCTCTATGACCAGTAATATATACAGCCAGATATCATCTTGTGAAGCATCCAATTATATTTGGATGAAATTGGATGTCACACATTTTGGTATATCCATGGTTATAGAAACAAGAAGATAAATTCTTCGAGCAGAGTATCATGGATTTTTATTTTCCTTATGGGGAACCAGTATGTAAAGTGCAATGAAGATTTATTAAAATTGTCAATAGTTTAAAATATATGGGAGAAAAAGGTCGTTATGATGAATATCTTGTTGACAAAATTATTGATATAATTCCAAACGAATGGGAGTCAAAAAGGACAGCTATTGATGAAAATAGAAAAGTTTCCTAGATTACCCTTGATGAACTTTTTGGAACTTTTCTACAGCACGAGAGAAAAATTAAGAGAGATACTGATTTCAATAAGAAGAAAAATGGAAATGGAAGTGTAGCTTTTACTACTACATATAACGCTAAACCACCTAAAACAATAATTATATCCAAAGCTAAGAAAATTGTTTTATCAGAATCAAGTGATTGTGATCCTTCAGATAATGAGTTATCCAATCTTTCTCAAAGTATGAACAAGATTGTGGGAAAGAAAGACTTCCAATACAGATTAAAAAAGAAATATAGAAAGGATAAGAAATATACATAGGTAACTTGTTATGAATGTAAGAAATTATGTCATATAAGACCTCATTTTCATTTACAGAAGTGAAAAGATAGAAAGGAGAAACATTATAAAAGAAATAAGGAAAAGTATTACAAGACAAAGACAAAAAAGTCTTAAAGGAAAACGATTCTTTGAGTGCAATTGATAGTGATTCATCAAATGATTCTTCAGAATATGAATCCTCGTGACAAAAGAATATTGGACTTATAGAAAGACTTCCAATTGAAAATCATTGTTTCATTGCTAAGGTACACAATGTTGAAGCCATTACAAATGATTCCTTTAATAAAAATTATACTAATAATAAATATTATGAATCTTCAAATGATGAGTCTTCTTCATCAGAAGATAATACACTACCATCTTATGATGAAGTTTCTAGGTTAGATAAACTACTCCAGAATGAAAATTCTCAACTCAAGAAAAAGATTGATAAGGAAAATTCTAGAATTTCAATTTTAACTTAAAAAGTATCATATCATTCTAATGATCATGATATGAAATCTAATGATATTCAATGTATTTTAAAAACCCTTGAGATACTAAATTTAGATAAGTATAAACTTTATAAGGATCTTGAAAATGTAATTTATAAGAAAAATGTTTTTGATCCTAAATCTAGATCAAAATCAAATGTTTTAGAGGATAGAAAATTATTTTTAAAACTTAAGTAATAAATTTTTTCCTTCATGAAATGTTTGTCAAACTTTAATTATGTCATGGAAAACATCGATAAAATGTATTCTCAAATTCAACCTTTGAGAAATCATTCTGGTTTTGGTTATACTCATTCTAAACCGATTTTTAGTAATAACTAGTTTGTTCCTAAAAGTACCCCTTTTTGTACTAAGATTCAATGTGGTGGACACTAGGAAAGATATTATTCTATTAATTGAACTCAGTATTTCGGATTTCATAAATCACATTTTTCAAAACAAATGTGGATTCCTAAAATTCTTTTATCTAACCCTTCTGGATCCAAACAAGTTTGGATTCTGAAAAACTAATTGTTTGTTTTTCAGGAAAATAAGGTGTGTACCAACAAGAATATTTGGTACATGGATATTGGTTGTTCACGACACATGACTGAAAACAAATATTTCATTGAAATGATTATCGAAACAAAATGGTGAAAGGTTACCTCTGGAGATAATTCTCATAGCAAGTTTTTTGGAATATGTAATATTGTTTTTCTTGGAAATGTTCTTATTTAAAATGTTTTTTTTGTTAAAGGTCTTCAGAATAATCTCATCATCATAAGTCAACTAGGTGATGAGGGATACCTTGTGAATTTTACAAATGATAAATGCTTAGTTCACAATTCCAAGGATGAATTCATTCTATCTGGCCACAAGCAAGAGAATGTATACACTATTAACATTGAATACCTTAGGAGCCAAAATTTACCCTGCTTAAGTGGAATAGATGACTAATCATGGCTATGTTATAGAAGACTAGGACACAACAACCTAATAATCCTTAGTAAAATTTCAAAGAAAAGACTTGTAAAGGGTCTACCAAATTATAGATTTGATTCTTCAAAGGTACGTCATCCTTTTTAATTTGGAAAGCGACATAAAAATATCTTTAAATCAATTAATGAAGTTTCAACTTCTAATGCATTATAGCTAGTGCACATTGATCATTTTGGTCCTTCACAAACTGGAAGCTTTGGAGGAAAATACAATGTATTTGTTTTAGTTGATGACTTTACTAGATTTATATGGGTCTATTTTCTGACAAAGAAATCTGAAGCCTTTTTCTATTTCAAAATTTTTACAGCCTAAGTTAAAAATGAGAAATAACTACCATTGATAACTATCTATAGTGATCATCGTGGTGAATTTCAAAATTCTGATTTTGAAACATTTTGTAGTAAGAAATGTATTACTCAAAATTTCTCAGCACCGAAAACTCCTCATAAAAATTTTGTTTTTGAGAGAAGAAATTGTATTCTTTAAGAAATGACAAGAACCATGTTGAGTGAATACTAAATTTCTTAGAATTTTTGGGCTGAAGCTATTAGTAATGCTTGTTATAGTATAAATCGTGTTTTAAATAGACCTTTTCTTAATAAAACACCTTATGAATTGTGGACTGGATGAAAATCTAATGTTTCATACTTCAATGTTTTTGGATGAAAAGTATTAATTCTGAATACTAAAGATAATCTACCCAAATTTGCACCAAAATATGATGAAGTAATATTTATAGGATATTCTACAAATTCTAAGTCTTATAGAGTTTCTATAAAAATACTTGCACTTTTGAAGAAACAGTGCATGTTAAATTTGATGAAACAAATCCTTTTGTTTTCAAACAACCCCAACAAACATCTTCGGATGTGTTTTCAAAAACTGTTTATCAAACTCTATTAGAAGATCCTTCTGATAAGGAAAATGTTAAATAATGTCTTTTTTAAACTTTTACCCCCGAAGAGTTTCTACCATACATTGATGAAAGGGTTTTACAAAATCCAAATCAATTTATTCTTAGTAATCATCCCAGTGATAACATCATTGGCGATGTAAATCAACCTGTAAGGACCATAAATTGATTGAGAAATAAAATATAACATCTTGTCTTTCATCCCCAATTCGAACTTAAAACTCCAAGTGAGGCCTTAGGTGATAAATATTGGATTAAATAAATGCAATATAAACTAAATGAATTTGAAAGGAATCAATTATGGACATTAGTTGAAAGTCCTAATGAAAAAACTGTAATTGGTGTAAAATGGGTTTTAAGAAATAAATGTGATGAAAATGGAATCATTGTAAGAAATAAATCAAGACTTGATTCCAAGGTCTATAATCAACAAGAGGGAATAGACTATGAAGAAAAATATGTTCAAGTAGCTATAGTTGAATCTATTCGTATTCTATTATCCTTTTCAGCTTACATTAATTTCAATTATTTCAGATTGATGTTAAATGTGCTTTTCTAAATGGTTTTGTTCAAGATGACGTTTTTGTTGAACAACCTCCTAGTTTTCTTTACTCAAAATATCCTAATCATTGTTTTAAAATTACCAATTGTTTATATGGCCTTAAACAAGCCCCTAGAGCATGGTTTGATAGACTTATAAGTTTTCTTTAACAAAACAATTGTTTAAAAGGTACAGTTGATCCAACCCTTTTTATAAAAATGGAAAATAAAAATGTTTTGATTGTTCAAGTTTATGTTGATGAAGTCATATTTGGATCAACTCAGCATTCATTAACTGATTATTTTATGAATTTAATGAAATACGAGTTTGAAATGAGTATGATGGGTGAGTAAACATTCTTTTTAGGTTTTAAAATTTCACAAAAACCAAAAGGAACATATATATCTCAACATAAGTATATAAATGAATTACTCAAAAAGTATGGATACGACAATACTAAAAGTATTATCACTCTAATTGGTACCTCAAATACACACAAACTTAATGAAACTAGGAAACCAGTATATCAAACAACTTTTAGAGGTATGATAGGAAGTTTTTTATACTTGACAACTAGTCGACCAAACTTAATGTTTTCCATATGCATATGTATAAGATACCAGTCTAATCCAAAAGAGTCATATTTAAAATCTTTGAAAAGAATATTTCGTCATTTAAAAAGAACTCTGGATTTAGGTCTTTTTTGTTCTTTTGAAAATTATTTTGATTTAAATTTTTTTTCAAATTCTGACTTTGGTGGTTACAGAATGAATAGAAAGAGGACATCTGGAACATGTCATTTCTTAGGATATTCCTTGGTTTTTTGGTCCTGCATGAAACAACACTCAGCAGCACTTTACACTGCTGAAGCTGAATATGTAGCAGTTGGAAGTTGTTGTGATCAAGTGTTTTGGATGAAACACACACTCACTGACTATGGATTGAGTTTTTTCAAAACTCAAATTCTATGTGTTAATACTAGTGCCATATCTCTTAGTAAAACCCATCACATCACTCTCGTGAAAAACACATAGATATTAGGCATCACTTTATTAGGAATAACACACAAAAGGAGATATTTTTTTAGAATTCATTGGAACACAAGAACAACTTGCTGACATTTTTACAAAACCATTACCTTCCAATAGATTTGTGTTTAAAAAACAGAATCTTGGAATTATTATATTAAAATAATCATTCATGTCTACTTGATGTTATACACTTCTCCTTACATTAAACTCCTCTTAAAATGGGGAGAACATTTTTTCACCCTATATATTTCTTTAACTTTTCCTTCTTTATTGGTTTATTCTTTCGATTTTCTATATTTCTGATTATCGTTTCAACTATTTGGTTATTGTTTTAATCATATGTCCTCTTGTTTTCCTAGTTACCATATTTCTTTTCTGTCCATCGGTATGTCACCCTATGGTAACATGTTTTGTTTCCATTAGCATTTCATCCAATGGTAACAACTTTGTTTTCCACCAGCACACCAACCTATGGTAACAAATTTGTTTTCCATCGGCACGTAAAACTATGGTAACAACTTTGTTTTCAGTCGACACGTCAACCTATGTTAACAACTTTGTTTTCCATCGGCATGCCAACCCATGGTAATAACTTTTTTTCCATTGGCATGTCACCCTATGGTAACAACATTCTTTTCCAGCAACACATCACCCTATGGTAACAACATTGTTTTCCATCGGCATGTCACCCTATGGTAACAACATTGTTTTCCAAAGGCATGTCACCCTATGGTAATGAAATTGTTTTCCATTGGCCTAACAACCTATGGTAATGACTTTGTTTTCCATCGGCATGACAACCTATGGTAATGACATTGTTTTCTATCGGCATGAAAACCTATGGTAATGACCTTTTTTTCCATCGGCCTGACAACCAATGGTAATGAATTCGTTTTCCATCATCCTGACAACCTATGGTAATGAATTTGTTTCCATCGTCTTGAAAACCTATGGTAATAAAAATTTTTATCATCTATTTCACAACTGATCGTATTCTTTTTCCTCAAACTCATGTATTTTCTGTTTTCTATTGTATTATACTATGTTAATACTATTAAACCAAAATTTTCCTTAGAATCTCTGGCAGGTACATTTTTTCTTTCTTTGTTTTGTTTTTCTTATTTTTATTGTTTCTCAATTTTTTTAAAAAACTTTTTTAAATCCATACCATTGATTTTATTTTCTTTTAATCTCAACCATAGAAGATCAATGGTCATTTTTTTCCAATAAATAGAACCCTCCCCTCCCCAAACCCACACTGGTTTTTTAAATCCTGTGGTGAAGCTCTGCCCCTTCACTTTAAGACTCTTTACGATCTTCCATTTTCCGCATCTATATGTATCAATCCTCTGGAAACACTCTTGATGAAATTTCTTCAAAAACGTTTTCAGATAAAGACTTCTTTAGAGAAAGGTTAGTTTCTCCGGGATTCTTTGACACGTATGATTCAACAATCAGAATGATTATTTTGTTTCAATGCTGGGAACATATTTGTGTTGAAAAATATATATATCAAGATCTTATTCTTGTTGAAGAAGATAGTCAATTCTACAAAGCTATGTATTTTGACAAAAATATGATGATCGTCTTTTATGTGTACGATAGAAAAATATCAATGTTTGTGAAACAAGAATACCACTTTCTAACTTTCTCAATAGAAGTTGATTCCTTTTGTCCATATCATAAACTACCAGAGTAAGTTGGTACGTTTTTTAAAGAAAGTGATGAGAAGACTTTATTTCTTATAAATGAAAGGAAAAGAAAAGTATCTCATTTATCTCCAGATAACAGGTTTGTGGTGCATTGGATGCAAGGTTTTCTTATCCCAATGAAAGGGGATAGAGAAACTCTTAAAGTATCTGATATTTTTATGCTAACTATCATGTAAACATGAGAAAGGTAAATCTCATGGTGTACATTTTTGAAACAGTAAAGAATGTCAAGTGTAATGCCCCGACCCTAGTTACCCAGAGTTGGTTCATTATTACATAACATTTTCATGATCAAAAAAGATCAAGTCTTAAAAGACCGATTAGTTTAGTTGCCTTGGAATAGCTAGATACATCCATAAAGTTTATATTACATCATAAAGTGAAAACTACTACAACAACATCTTGTCTTCATATACCCTCATACTATCCCTGCAGGTCATTCATAAATTACTTCTTCACATCCTCGGAAAAATAAAACATTGAAAGGGGTGAGCTCATATGCTCAGTAAAGATAACAATATAGTGGAAACTTTCATAAATAAGCTTAAACATTTAAGGAAATGTATAACTAAAACAAAAGCCTTTTAAACTTGAACTTCATCATAATATGGAAAAGATAAAATAAAATAATGAAATTTACTTATTCCCATGGATATTCTACTAGTCGAATAATCACATGAAATATCAATAACCACTTTCATAATGATTGAATGCATAATTCCATATTATCATAACCACATAGTCAAGGCCTTGTTCCAAGACTACAAATATGATTTTGTCAAGGCCTTGTGCCAAGACACTAGTTTGTCTCATGAGACCTACCGATTCATCAAGGATATATAGCGGGATCCACTCGTCACATATTATGTTTAATGCATTCCTCATATGAACAGGTTTAAACATAACATAAACATTTGTATTAATACTAGCATACGAAATGTCAATACATTCTCCATAAACCATGAATGGTATAAAAATTAAACATCCATAGCCAAACATATCACAAAACCTTCAATACAATATGGAAGTAATGTATCATAATAAATAAAGTTCAAATAAGTTTAGAATCCATCAAAGGATGTTGACATAGATGAAATCAAAACTATTTTAGAGAAATATCTCTTTTTTTGAATCATTTAAAAGTCACATAATTATAAAATAAAATATTTACTCTGAAAATATTATTATAAGATTGTAAGGGAAGCTTCGATGATTTTACAATGGTGTAAAATAGCTGCATCTGCCGTATAGGTTAAATAAAGACATTCTTACCTTAATTTTGTTGAAAAGGTTGAAAAGGACCTTGTTTGGAAAATGACGGCAAGATTCCTTTAAAAATATTTTATAAAATTCAAGAAAGGGTATAAATGACTTTAAGACATTGTCTAGTAAATTGTAAAAATGTTTTGGAATACATTTTTAAGAAACGTGGATGTGGATGAAAAACAAGTCCCAGTAGATAATCACGTATAAACAACCTGGGATAATGAAGAGATTGTGAAATAAACCCTTACCTTGTAATTTTCCTTGGTCAAGGGTAGGTTTAACTCCTGTATAATGGTTAAATAATTGTTATTAAATTATACCAAAATCATTTAAATTAATATTATTTCATATGTGATCTTTTAACATTGATTTGTTAATAATATCTTAGTATTATCGTTGTTTCGGATTTTAACTTACTTGTTTTCTTTTATATGTTTTGTCACATAAGCCATGTTTGTTACGGATAGGTTGTATCTTATTCATATCCCAAATGATATCAAGTGATTAAACATTATTTTTAATCATTAAATGAGAATATCTCTTGAATGGATACGATGCAAAATGAATCTCATCGCGTTCGTGGATACGGTAGTCCGTACATACGCACGAGCAACAATATCATTATTTTGATATTAAAATAATATATAATTGGATAATATATCATATATACAGAATAATTATAATTTTATAGTTATTATTTAAATGAATTAAACATCATTATTATACCCATCCGAATAATAATATATTGAATAACAATTACACCACGACGTGGAGACGACAAGTCGTACGTACGCACGTTTAGTGAAATTTCATTCAAAGGATTGATAGAATACTGAATATGGTTGTACCATATTTATAATAACATCACAGTATATAGAATATTCTAGATTTATTATTTTAGAATAGTAATAACAATGAAAGAAGATGTTGAAGAAGAAAGGAACTTGAAAGAGGGTGGTGAAAACATTACCTCTTCTATGGGTTCTTCCTTTTGATTTGATCAAAAGGGCTCTTTAGGTTGGATTTTTGACTAATGTAAGGCCTCTAAGATGAAGGGAGGATATTTGAGAGGGTATTTGGGCAGATTTTGGCCGAACCCAAAGGCTTTGAAGGTATGAATTTGAGAGAAGGTGGAGTGCCCTTTTATAAGAGGGGTGAGGGGCACCTTATGAAAAGCTAGAAATATTATTTTATAATATATTCATATTCGGTTTCTAATGGCTCCAAAGTAGATTATTTAAATTTGAAGGTTGGTATGGGTCTAAATACTTTCAAAAAATAGGTTTTAGAAAAGTTTGGGTCACTTTATTAACCATATCCTTTAGTTTTAACTCTTAGTTAATTAGTTTGACATTTACCAAGTCTCTTTGTCTTTTTATATTATATAGTCAATAAACATACAATAAACTTCAAAGAGACCCTCAAGTGGTCCATTAATGATACACTTAACATTATATAAGTCTCCTGGCCGATACTTAGTTATTTAGGAATAGAATATAAATTTATAATATAATATTTTTTTTAAAAAACTCTTTTATGTCAATTTTAACAGTATTGGGTATATTGGTTTTGATAATTTCATAACAGCATTATTACTTCGAAAACAATTTATATAACCAATCCTAATATGTCATATTAACCTATAAATTTAGTGGAATTCATAAAAAGTCTCAAATTACATTTATTTTTATATTTATAATATCAAATATTTTAATAATTCATTAATTATGTAATTACTACATCACCATTGTGTCATATATAAATTAAATTATTTAATGTCTAAAATTTATAAATAAAATACCAATATGTAGGAAATCTTTCATATTCGAATGAATATTTATAATCTAATTTATCTTATGTATAACCCTATATTAGAAATGTTTTAGTAATTAAACATTGATTTTAACTCTTTTAGCTCTTCTTTGAGTTAAATAATAATAAATGTCCTTATCTAATCCAAGTATACCTAAATGATAATAGTTTATTCCTATGGTTTTTTTTTGGTCGAGATACACTTTTCCAATATAATTAGGACATGTGTTAGGGTAATATTAATATCATTTTAACCCTTAATTAGCCTATTTACTTTTAACTGTGGTAAATAAAATTAAAAAGTTACTATTCACCAAAAATTATTTTTATCTTATTGAACCACATTTTGATCCTTCATATTAACTGTGTCTCTTGTATTTTCAAAATTCCACTCATATAAGTGGTAAAATTATGTTTTATTTGAATTTCCAAATTCTTCTAGGAGGTGGGTAAAATACGGTGAAAAGTTCCATAAAATATTTTTATATCTAAAATTATTCTAAACTAGCTCTGATGAATTACATTGAACTTATATAGGTATTATGTATCTATTTTGACCTTAATTAAATTTAAATAAAATAAGTAATTTTTTAAATAAAATTTCGGTTTTAAACTATAACGCAGTGTTTTTTCACTATTCATTACAAATTTAATGTTTTCATAAAAATACCAAAAATTCACCCTAATCTAATTATAAAATTCCAAATCCAAAAATGATGTCCTTTTTGAGAGATAAAATTCATAAAATTTCAAAAAGTTGTTATTACTATTCATAATAGCTAATTTGATTGGTCGTGGTGTGTTGGAATCTCAAAATTGTGTACAATGCAAGCTATTTCATTATTCAAAGGTAAACGTACCATGGAAGATTGGGGTGCTACATTATACCCTCCTTCAATAAATTGAGTCCTCGCAATTTGAAATTGTTATTCTAAAATAAATGGTTGAAAATAGAAAATATATTTGTGGGAAATCCCACATCAGAAATTGGGTTAATAAAATTTAGTCTTCATAAGAGAAAAAGAGAAATGAAAGGGTCACCACAAAATTATGATCTCGATTTGGATAAAATTGGTGGAAATTAGAGACAAATAATAGTAGGAAAAAAGTAAATATTTATAGGGAGTGATTGAGGTCATCAGTGACAAACAATTGTAGAATTGAGGTCCTCAAAGCCATAAATCTAGTATGATTTAAAATATCATTGGTTCAACAAATCAAAAGGTATTAGGATAACACATTTTGGGTTTTATGATCCCTTAACTAATGTTTATGAATTAGTTTCTTCATATAATAAGATATATATATATATATATATATATATATATATATATATACTTGACAAGTAGAGTTTCATCCTTCAACTAATTTCTACCACAAACTCATCTTTCACTACAAAAGATAATAGAACTCAAAAATATTATATTTATCCTAATTTTATAAGGATCCAAACATTAACATATACCATTAAAATGAAGAAAAATACTTTTTAATGACCAGGGACTTCACGTAGTCTAGTGGTACGTGATAAATCCCAATTGCCTGATTTTTATGGGTTCGATTCCTGCAGCTTTTTCCAACATGATGGGTTGTCACACGGTTTTCATGTTGTCCTTTTTATAAATATCGAAAAATAACTTTAACAATAGTATCCAATGTAAAATATAATCTATTACAACCATTATACTTATCCAAAATACTTCTGTAAACCCTCAGTCCAAAAGTTATATGAAAGGTAAACATGATGTAGATCCTTTTACCTCATAGTAGCATGTGAATACCTTTATCATGTATTCTATTAAAACACTGAAACATCCTAAATTACCATAAAACATTATTGATTAAATTCATGCTCCCCCATTATTTATAGAATACTGGATATACTTCATCCATCCAAAAATGTTTTAAACTCCAACAATGATGGAATATACAAATCCTTAATTATTTTCAAGGCAGTCTAGAATATCCAATATAATTTACCCAAATAAACCATATCATATTCCAAAATCAGTACCTCTATATTAAGACCATATTAATTTTTATCTTTCCTTCAACCATGTAATTTCTAAAAATTTTAACGTGTTGTAGAGTCACTTTTCTTAGTACCATAAAATCTCAAATCCTCAATGAAATAGTACTGCAGTGCAATCCTTATTTATTTCTAGTACATCATTAATACAACACATCAATAAAATAATTCCAAAATAAAAACATAAGAACACTAGTCATTCCCTTTCATCTATGGTAGTATCATAACTTGATTATTATCCAATAGCATTATTTTCGGCATAGTCTGATGACTGGGACATTGGTTTGTGTAGTGTCCAAACTCCTTGCAAATGAAGCATTGTACATTTGAAACCATTTTCTTACCCTTGAAGTCATGTACATGGTGTCCCTTTTGTCTACACGTATAACATTCTCCCATTCACTTCAATCATTTTCCAAGGTTATTATTTCCACATTTATCACATATGGTAATAACCTTCTCTACCTTCTTCCATTTATCTGTCCTTCTCTCTACCATCCTTTCCTTCTCTAGCTTCCCTTCGAAACTGTAGAACTCTGAGAATTCTTTACTAATCTTATCAATACATGATACTATTTCTTCATATGATGATAATCTGTGGGAGACTAATTCCCTTCTAAATTCTTTCTTAAGACCATGAAAGATATGATCCTTCCTACTCTTTAGATCTTGCGTATTGTTGGAGTTCTCATTCCTTCTTCTGGGCGCCATTTCTAAACAATGGTATACACTAGATTAGTATATGAATAGAAATCCCTAAACCCAAACAAATAAAACACATAACATAAATTGAGAAGTTTATGGATATAATCCATAACCACAAAACTGTTTTCTTTGAGGAAGTATATACTCATAAACCCTTCATAATATTTTGTAATGAAAATGATAATTATCCTAATCATATCCCACGGGAGTTTCGTAAAAAAGAGTGCAGCAATGCCTATTGTCATGCACCTATTCCCGTTCGAGTCTAGATCAAGGCAGTGTTTTAATGTTTTACCCCTAGGTACATCTGTGCCAGAGCCGCATCTACCTGCTCGTATCCAGACATGGATTTATTTCTCGGAAAACTCACAAAATCTCTACAATACCCAAATTCTAGGAAATTCTTCTATGCTAATCCTAAAAGTCTATCTTATGGTTATGTTCTCTAATCAGAGTTTATCTAAATCTATCTTCTAAAGTTTGTTCTAAAATTTCTCTAATACCAACGGTAACGCCCCGGCCCCAATTACCCAGAGTCGGTGCATTATTATATATCATTGGCATGATCACAAAAGATCAAGTCTCGAAAGACCGATTAGTTTAGTGGCCTTGGAATAACTAGATGAATTCATAATGTTTACATTATATCATAAAGTGAAAAATACTACAAAAACATCTTGTCTTCATATCCCCTCATATTATCCCTGCAGGTCATTCATAAATTAATTATTCAAATACTGGGAAAAATAAAACATTGAAAGAGGTGAGCTCAGATTCTCAGTAAGGATAAGAATATAGCAGAAACATTCATAAATAAGCATAAACATTTAAGGAAATGTATAACTAAAACAAAAGTCTTTTAAACATGAACTTCAGCATAATATGGAAATGATAAAACGAAATAATTCCATTTACTTATTCACATGGATATTCTACTAGTCGAATAATCACATGCAATATCAATGACCACTTTCATAATGATGGAATGCATAATTCCAGACTATCATAACCATATAGTCAAGGCCTTGTGCCAAGACTACATATAAGATTTTGTCAAGGCCTTGTGCCAAGACAATAGTTTGTCTCATGAGACCTACCGATGCATCTAGGAGCTATAGAGGGCCCCACCCATCACATATTAAGGCCAATATATTCCTCATATGAACAGGTTTAAACATAACATAAACATTCATATTAAAACTATCATATGAAATGTCAATAATTACTCCATAAACCATGAATGGTATAAAAATAAAACATCCACAGTGAAACATATCACAAAAACTTCAATACAATATGGAATTTTTTAATCATAATAAATAAACTTCAAATATGCTTAAAATTCATCAAAGGATGTTGACATAGATGAAATCAAAACTATTTTATAGAAATATCTATTTTTTCTAAATCATTTAAAAGCCACATAATTTTAAAATAAAACATTTACTTTGAAAATATTTTCATAAGCTTGTAAGGTATGCTTCAATGATTTTACAACGGTGGAAAATAGACGCACCCACCGTATAAGTTAAAAAAAGACATTTTTACCTTAATTTTGTCGAAAAGGTTAAAAAGGACCTTGTTTGGAAAATGATGGAAAGATTACTTTCAAAACATTTTATGAAAGTCAAACAAGGGTATAAATTACTTTATCCCATTTTCTAGTAAATATTAAAAATGTTTTGGAATACATTTTTAAAAAACATGAATGTGGATGATAAAGAGGTCCTAGTAGATAATCACGTATAAACAACCTCAGATAATGAAGACATTGTGAAATAAACCCTTACCTTGTACTTTTCCTTGGTCAAGGGTAGGTTAAAATCCTGTATAATGGTGAAAAAATTGTTATTAAATTATACAAGAATCATTTAAATTAATATTATATCACATATTATCTTTTAACATTTCATTGTTAATAATATCTTAGTATTATCATTGTTTCGGGTGTTAACTTACTCGTTTTCATTTATATGTTTCGTTATATAAGCCTTGTTTGTTATGGATAGGTTGTATCGTATTCATATCCAGAATGATATCAAGTCCTTAAACATTATTTTTAATCATTAAATGAGATTTAGTCTTGAATGGATACGATGGGGAATGAATCTTATTACATTCGTGGAGACGGTAGTCCGTACGTACGCACGAGCGACAATATCATTATTTTAATATTATAATAATATATAGTTGGATTGTATATCATATATAAAAAATCATAGTATTGTTATATATATTATTTACAAGAATTACACATCATTATTATAACCATACAAATAATAATATATTGAATAACAATTACACCACGACGTGGAGACGGTAAGCCGTACGTACGCACGTATGGTGACATGTCATTCAAAGGATGGATAGAATACTGAATATGGTTGTACCATATTTATAATAACATCAAATTATATAGAATATACTGGAGTTATTATTTTATAATGAGAATAACAAATAAATAAGAAGTTGAAGAAGAAAGGAACTTGAAAGATTGTGGTTGAAACATTACCTCTTCTTCGGGTTATTCCTTTTGATATCATCAAAAGGGCCTCGTAGGTTGGATTTTTGACTAAAATAAGACCTCTAAGATGAAGGGAGGATATTTTAGATGGTATTTGGGCAGATTTTGGTCGATAAAAAATTCTTTCAAGGTATGAATTTGAGAGAATGGGGAGTGCCCTTTTATAATAGGGGTAAAGGGCACCTTAGGAAAAGCTAGAAATATTATTTTATAATAAATTCATATTAGGATTATAATGGATCAAAAGTGGATTATTTAAAATTTAATATGGTTATGGGTCTAAATCCTCTCAACAAATAGGTTTTAGACCGGTTTTTGTCACTTTAGTAACCATATCTTTTAGTTTTAACTTTTAGTTAATTAGTTTGACACTTACCATGTCACTTTGTATTTTTATATTATATAGTCAATAAACAAACTATAAACTTCCAAGAGACTCCCAAGTTGTCCAATAATGATACACCTATCATTATATAAGTCTCTTGACTGAACATTATATTTCTAGGAATTGAATATAAATTAATAATATAATATTTGTTTTAAAAACTCTTTTTTGTCAATTTTGACACTATTGGGTATTTTGTTTTTGATAATTTCATAACAGCATTATTACTTCGAAAGAAATTTATATAACCAATTATAATATGTCATATTAACCTATAAATTTAGTGGAATTCATAAAAAGTCTCAAATTACATTTATTTTGATATTTATAATATTGATTATTTTTATATTTGTTTAATTACCTAATTACCGCATCACCATTGTTTCATAAATAAATTAAATTATTTAATGTATAAAAATTATAAATAAAATACAATTATTTAGGAAATCATTTTATCTTTATATGGAATATTTATAATCTAATTCATGCTATTGGTAACCCTATATTAAAAATGTTTTAGTAATTAAACTCTGATTTTAACTCTTTTAACTCTTCTTTGAATTAAATAATATTAAATGTCCTAATCTAATCATAGTGGACCTAAATGATAATAGTTTATTTATGAGGTTGTTTTTGGTCGAGATACACTTGTCCAATAGAATTAGGACATGTGTTAGGGTAATATTAATATCATTTTTACTCGTAATTACCCTATTTACTTTTAACTGTGGTAAATAAAAGTAAAAAGTTAATATTCACCAAAAATTATTTTTATCTTATTGAACCATGTTTTACACATTTATATTAACCCTGTCTCTCGGAATTTCGAAATTCAACTCACATAAGCGGTAAAATTATGTTTTATTTGAATTTCCAAATTCTCCTAGGAGGTGGGTAAAAGACTGTGAAATATTCCATTAAATTTTTATATATCTAAAATTATTCTAAACTAACTCCAATGAATTACATTGAACATATATAGGTATTATGTATCTATTTTGACCTTAATTAAATTTAAATAAAATAAATAATTATTTAAATAAAAATTCGGTTTTAAACTATAACTTAGTGTTTTTTCAATATTCATCAAAAAATGAATGTTTTCAGAAAACTACCAAAAATTCACCCTATGCTAATTTTGATACTCAGAATCGAAAAATGAAGTCCATTTTTAGAGATAAAATTTATAACATTTCAAAAAGTGGGTATTACTATTCATAATGGCTACTTTGATTGGTCGCGGTGTGTTAGAATATCGAAGTTGTGTACAATGAAATTTATTGCATTATTCAAAGGGAAATGTACCGTGGAAGATTGGGGTGTTACATCAAGTTAGGAGCGATCAAGTACCATTTGATTATGTATCCCTCTATTCATACAACTTTCATTCTTGAGAGCCTGATGATTTGTAATATTCCTTTGAAAGGGTTGTTTAAAGAGTTGAAGACTTCTTGGATAAGTAAGAATACATTGAATAAGTTTTATATTTGTTTCTATGAAAACTAAAAGATTTTTGTTAAAGATGTAGATGCTGAATTGGCACAAAATCAATCAGCACCAAATCAATCAGCACATTTTCCAATCTAAGATAATCCAACTATTTTTGCTTCTCAAAAGTCATATCCACAATCCAGTACTATGCCAAAGAAGAAAACGAAAAACAACAATGAGGTTTTGGCCAAGTGGAGGAAAGATAGAGAATAAAGATAAGAAAGTGATACTATGTTCGGTCTTGGTCAAGCTGAAGCTTTTTCTAAGAGGATAAGGGTAGAGGATATTCTTCAGGCTGAGAGGAAAAAGGAGACTCTTTTAAAAAGGAATGCCCAAGACTTTGTTGTTTCTAAAATTATGAAAATGGTTGATGAGTCTAGTGCACAACTAACAGAAGAAGTGAATCAAGAACCTATCGTACAGAGTCTATAACGACCAATCCTCAGGGCCCGTGTCGTGACTACCCCAAAACCGCCTTACATATTCCAGGGGCTGGTGACTAGCATCAAAGGAGAATCCCAGATAAAAATGGAAGGGATTTCCTTTACACCTATAACACACATAGTCTGAACACAAGCAGTAGCAAAAAAAAGTACTAAAATAGAAAATTAAGGTGTGCTAAAAGTAAGTGGGCCAGTATACAAACCCGACTGAACAACAAGGACAAGTAAAAAAAAAGGAAAAATAGCTCATGGATCATCCACCACGGAATCCTACATGGAGTGTAGGTACATAACTCTAACAAATCATCCTTGTGGTTTTTTCTATCTAGTCCAGCTCCGATCAGCCTCCCGTTCATAACCCTCAACCTCGATCACTGTTGTCCATCTTCTGCACATAACACAACAAGGTGCGGGTGAAGCCCGTGCAAGGGTGAGTATAACAATACTCAATAGGGGACCCCAAGACCCTTGAAGGTATCCCAGAACCCACAAGGATAAACATAGTAGAAAGATACAATCATGAAGTATCAAACAACCCTACATAAGTATATTCCCATACATATACCTAATTTATCAATCATAGTCCAACTCCAACTCTCGAGCCTAGAACAACCCAGACCACAAAGGAAGTAAAGTCAATCACATCGATGATAATGATTGAAAGTCAAGACTCATCTCAGATAGGTATACATATTTCTTAGAGTGATAGAGATGATCATATGTAGTCACTAATTCATCTAAGCTATTGGACCCACACAGGATACAGGATACAGGACCAGCTAAGCTGTCGGACCCACCAAGGATACAAGACCAGAAACTCTGTCGGACCCACACAGGATACATGAATAGAATTGAGAACTATCACAACCACAGAGGATCCCGGTATAGTAGTCATCATTATCGAACCAATGGCAGATTCTGGTTTAGTAATCATCATTGTCGAACCCATGTAGGATTCTGGTACAGTTGTCGTCGCAGCCAGCTCTAGGGTTCCCGTACACATCACACTCGATTCCAGGAGGGTCCGCACCTTGATCCAAGTTTCGATACATCAACAATAATGATGTCTTAGTTGATGTATCACATATATCAGTCTCATCCAAAGGAACCCAGCATGATAGATGGAACGTTAATAGGATGCCCGATTTGACAGTTTTTGACATTTTTTTTCTAGTGGCCCGGTTGGATTTTTCCTTAAATCCAACCCAGATGTTTTAAATTTTCCTTCCAAAACTCACATAGAGTGTCGCAAAAGTACCACCTCATCGCTAGGGTCCCAGTTCCCTAGACGGCGCGTCGATTGGATGCGCGGTCTTGAAGTTATTCGCATTTAAGCGAAGACGGGCCGGGCCCGTCAAATCCAGTGGGCTGGAGGGTAATCCCGACCCATCTCGACCGGTCCAACCGAGCTGGGGGTCGGCCTGGCCTGGTGGGGTGCAGCCCACCTGCGGACCTAACCCGCACTGCTGGCTGGTCCAGTTTCCTGGCGGCGCAAAGCGGCGCCACCTCCTCCTCTGCTCGGTCGGCCGTAGCCGGCCGGCTTGGCCCTGGGCACGCGGACCTCAATGAGGGCCGCAATTCCCCCCACATGGCACCTGTAGGCCCCACAGTTCTCCAGACCAGCCGGTAGGTGGCCGGCTTGTTCACCGAGCTGAGCGCCCAAGGATGTGGGCAGCGTCCTCCACCACGCGGCGCATGTGGGCGTCGCGGTTCTCCAGCCTCTCCGACAAGCGGCATGCCAGTTCTTCAATCTGAGAGGCCATCAGATGTGTCCCACAATCTCCCTCCACGCGGTTCCATCGTGCGCCGATTCTCCTACATGCGGACCGGCCGGATCGGCCTACTGGTTGTCCCACTGTCTGAGTGGCCACCGGTCTCCCTCCACACGGTCGGCACGCGGCCGCTTCTACCACTGCCGCCTCCAGTCGCCAATGTCATCACCTCTTTTGTCCTGTGGTTCTTCTTCAATGCATTACAATAGCACTGCGCCCTTTCGTCTTCGCCTCCAACGTCAATCAACAAAAACCAACGATGGGGCGTCAGGCCGTGTTGGTTCTGCCCGCACCCTCCGCATTAGGCGATAACAAGTGGCCATCATCGATCCCAAACAAACAATGAGGAATGAGGGTACAATTTATACATTAAAACAATCAAAATCCATTACCTCGTATTTGTCATTATACGTTGACGAGTCGTAAAAGACGGGCATCATGGAAGACGGACGTCGTTCCGTCAACATCAGAGGGAGTAGAGCTCGGTGAAGTCGCGTCAAGACGACGGCCTCGGTGTACTTCGTGGGTGGTGGTGCTTCCCTTCCATGCTCTAGTTGAAGAAGGTAAAAGGTGTTGATTCACATTTTTGGAGATGAGGAGCATACTTTGTCGAGAGGATGGTGTTCTTCCAAGATTCCTCCCATTCTTCCCCAAAGAATAGTCGCCAAGACAAAAATAAAATAATGGCTACTCTATTATTTTATTTGATTCCATGTGAAAATAATTAAATCTTTATTGAATTAATTAATTGTAATTAATTAATTTGGTGTGATGGAATCATAAAGAGGGAAGTTGGAAAGTGAAGAGGCTTGAAATCATTTATGGGGAGTTCAAAGAGTTAAAGTGGGTTCAATGGGAGTTGAGGAGTTTGATGCTTGTTTGGACCACACCACATAATATCCTCCCTTGAGAGGTTATGTAGGGGTGGGCCCCACCTCCAAATTCCCTTTGGAGGATTAAACCACCACTTAAATTAAATTAAGTCACACATAATTTTTATTTAATTTATTAAGAATCCCCAAAAAGTACTCCCATCCTTGATAAAAAGAAACTATGGTAAAGGTCTCCTTAACCGAATACTGGTGCTGCAAGTTCATTGGTGTCCTCAGATTTCAATTCTGAGCACTAGTTCAAATGATATAAAATCCCGCATGTACGTTTACTGAACGTACCTGAACAAAACATCAGAAATTGATTCCAGGCACACCGGGCCTCGGAATCAGGCGCTGTCAGAAACAGTAGACTTGTAAAGTTACCATGTATTTAAGAAAAACCATTCCATATGATTTTATGGTCTTTAAATTCTCCCCACCTCCTATCTTTACGTCCCCGTAAACTACAACACACGCTAGGGGAACAAATGGGGCTACTGAGCACACATCTGAGCCTCCTACACCCATGTGCTTTCCTGGAGGTTCTCGTTCTTCCAGTGAACGCTCCCCAGAGGAATCGACCATACCCACAAGACTCTCTCCTGTCATTACTCAATCTCCACTGAATCCTCTGTGAATTTCGCCATGTCATCAATGTCTAGCTCCCAGTGGTCGATGATGTGGGATGGGACGTGAAGGTATCTTCTCAACTGAGATACGTGGATGGCATCTTGCACTAGTTGCAACTAAGGTAGAAGGTCTAGGCTGTAAGCCACCTCACCTACTCTAATGAGGACCTGGAATGGTATAATGAATAGTGGAGATAACTTTCTGCCTTGGCCAAATCTCCGTAGACCTCGTCGAGGTGAGTCCCATAGGAAGACGTTGTGGCCATCCTCGAACTCTAGTGATATTCGTCTCCTATCATCATAGGAATTCTGTCTGCTCTGTGCAGTCTTCATCTGCTCCTGGATGATCTACAACTTCTCCGTCATAGCATGCACCATCTCTGGTCCTACAAATGCTGACTCCCCTAGGTCATTTCAGCACAGATGTGATCTGCATGGTCGTCCATAAAGTCCCTCGTAAGGTGACATCCTGATGGTGGAGTGGTAGCTGTTGTTATAGGCAAAATCTACCAAGGGTAAGTGATCCTCCCAGCTGCGAACAAAGTCAAGTACACATGTACAGAGCATCTCCTCAAGAGTTTGAATGGTCTTCTCAGTCTGGCCATCCATCTGAGGATGGAAGGCAGTGCTCAAGCAAAGCTGCATCCCAAAAGCCTCCTGAAACCCCTTGCGTAGCCAGGAAGTGAAACGAGCATCATGATTGGAGATGATCATCGATAGCACACCATGAAGTCATACGATCTTCTGTACGTAGAGGCATCCCAAGCTCTCTACTGAGCCCTTCCCTCTGATTGGTAGGAAGTGGGTCGACGTGGTGAGTCAGTCAACAATCACCCAGATAGAGTCATGTCCTCTAGATGTACGTGGATGTCCCATCACGAAATCCATGGATATCCCATCCCACTTCCATTATGGGACCTCCTAGGGCTGAACCAAGCCTTCTAGTTCCTGGTGCTCCACCTTCACTTTCTGACAAGTGAGACATCGCGAGACAAACTCTGCTACTAACTTCTTCATACCTGGCCACCAGTGCTCTCTTCTGAGGTCCTGATACATTTTCTCCACTCCTCGATGTACCGCTAGAGAGGAAGTGTGGAACTCCCTCAAAACCTCCTCGTATAGTGCAACTAGTACCATGGTACGTCCTCTAAAGAGGATGAGGTGCTCCCCACCTTCAGAAAACCCATAAGGTGACTTCCTTGAGGATATATTAGCATGTCGTCTCTCACAGTCAGCGTCCTCATGTTGTGCCTTCCTAACTCGCTGAAGAAGTGGAGTAGTGAATGTAAGAGACTGTAGAAAGGCTGCTCCATAGCTATCCACAAAGGATATGTGCAACGCGGCCAGCTTCTCTATCGCCTCTCCTAGCAGCTGAATTCTTGATCTCTTACTGAGAGAATCTACTACAGCGTTCCCCTTCCCAAGAGTATAAACTATCTCAAAGTCATAGTTCTGGAGGAACTCGAGCCGCCGTCGCTCTCTCAAGTCTAGGTCCTTCTGCGAGAAGATGTACCTAAGACTCTGGTGGTCAGAGAAGAATGTAAAATGCTTTCCTATCAGGTAGTGCCCCCACATCTTCAAGGAGAAGACCACTGCTGCTAACTCCAATTCATGGGTAGCGTAGTTCTGCTCGTTCTACCACAACTATCTTGAACCATACACGATCACTGCTCGCTCCTACATCAGGACACACCAGATTCTGGTCCCTAATGTGTCGTAGTAAACTACGTACCCTACGCCCTCCATCAGTAGCCTCATGATGGGCACATTGGTCAACCTCTGCCTCAGCTTCTGAAAGCTCTAGACGCATCTATCTGACCACGTGAAGGGTTTCCCCTTCTTTTTCAATGTTGAAAGCGGTGATGGAACACTGGAAAAGTCTGTCACAAATCTCTTATAGTACTGAGATAGTCCCATAAAACTCCGCACCTCCGTCACACTCCTGCGTGGCTCCCATGAAAGTACTTCCTTGATCTTCGTTGGATCAACTGCAACTCCAGCCTCCGAGATGACGTGTCCTAAGAAGTGAACCTCTCGAATCTAGAACTGCCACTTCGAGAGCTTACCATGAAGCTGGTTCTCTTTGAGTGTGTCCAGTACTATGTAAAAATGTTAGGCATGATCCTCCTCAGTAGCCGAGTAGATCAGTACGTTGTCAATGAAGACTACAGCAAAGCGATCGAGGTAAGGCTGGATGATCCTGTTCATGAGAATCATGAACACTGCTGGAGCATTGGTTATGCCAAAGGGAATAACCAAGAACTCGTAATGGCCATACCGACACCTGAAGGCCGTATTCTACACGTCCTTGTCTCAAACTCTCAGCTGGTGATAGCAAGACCTAAGCTCTATCTCCAAGAACCATCGGGATCCGTTGAGCTGATCAAGGAGGTCATCAATCTTTGGGAGTGGGTACTTGTTCTTCACGGTCACCTTATTCAGGCGGTGGTAGTTGACACACAGTTTCAAGCTCACATCATCCTTCTTGGCAACCAAAATCAGAGATGCCCAGGGTGAAACACTCAGTTGGATAAATCCCTTCCCCAGTAAGTCCTCTAGTTATACTCGTAGCTCACGAAGCTCGGAGGGAGCCATCCGATATGTTGGAGTAGATATCAGTGCCATCCCGGGGTACAGGAAAATGTTGAATTCTACCTCCCTATAAGGAGGTAGTCTGGGAACGTCATCAGGGAAAACATCCATGTATTAATCCACCACAACAGGAAAAGTAAGACTCCGCACATCATCCGCTACGAGGATGAGACTAGACAACTGATGTGTGATTGGCTGCCTCCTCCTATTTGTAATTCTATACCGCACTGAAAAATTGCCCTTATCATCAGTTAAGGTGAACCTGATCCCATCAGTGTGGATACACTACACATTGTGCCTAATACAGTGAATCTGAGCATGAACTGTGGATAACCAGATTATAATCAAGATGACATCGTAAGGCCTCAACACCACTACAAGAAAATCCCAGCCAAATCTCTCGCCTCCTAGAGTAAGCTCACACTACCGGCAGTAGTGAGTAATCTTCAAGTCTACTCCCGTAGGAGTCTCTAGACTAAAGGATCAAGCCAACGGCTCCATTGTAATCTTCGAGCTTTGAAAAAGGGCAGTGGCAATAAAATAATGACTCGCACATGTGTCTGTAAGTACTACAACAATGGTGGAGTAGACACAGTTAGTATATTGAATCATCTCAAGTCTGCCATGGTCATAGGCCTCGACTTCCTGGAGCTGAGCCCACCTCTGTCAGCCAACTCCCTGTGGTTGGGGTGGACCTCCTAGTGGTAGAGGAGGTAGAGCCTCAAAACGTCATCCACCACCCGATGCTCTGCCAGCTCCTCTGCCACGTCTGCCTGCACCAAGTGGACCACCATGGTTGAACCTCCACATCTGCCTGAGAGGTAACTCTATTGTCTACTGATCATCTACGTGGCGGGTCTAACAATCACGAGCCATGTGGCTCTGCCCGCCGCATGGATAGAACTTCCTACTCCTCTTATAGCTGGCTCTGTCTCATGTTCCCCACACAACTAAACCTGTATCCTGGGGTTTCCCACCTGATGGCTGAGTCTGCTTTCACCTCTCCGACATCTGTCTACTTCCGGCTATAGAAGACTCTGCTACGTGTTTCCCTGTGGTGGGTCTCGCTGCTGGTGACTGCTCAGCAAGAAAAATCTTTACTAGAAGTGTTTGCTCCAGCACCCCCGCCTGCGTCGGGATGCTGAGGGGAATCATCGAAGCCCTGATCTCATGCCTATGCCCATGTTTGAAGGTTTGATCCCTAATTAATAGGTCACGTACCATATCCATGGAGTAGCACGAGAGGTTGGTGAACCTCACTGAGTACTGAGCTTCTGTCATGCTGCCCTACTGCCGATGATGTAACTCTTGAATCTGCACTGCACGAAGGGTGGTTGGAACAAAATCTAAGAAGAAGAGACTCTCGAAGTCTATCCAGAGTAAAGATTCCTCTTCATGCACCGGGAGAATCAGGCTCCACCATCTGCCTACTGCTACATGTAGGAGACTCTCAGTATGGATCACCATGAGGTCGGTCGTTGTCCCTACCAATCTAAAAACTCTCACGACAGCCTCCAGCCCATCCTCAGTTACCTTTGGGTCCGCCTCTCCATGGATCATGGGCGGCCTCTGGGGATGGAACTCATGCAACGCACTCAGGCGGCGTGCACTCTCTATTGCTAGAGCTGGTGGTATCGGTGTCCCATCAGGTAGGGATACTGCTGGTACCTCTGCTATGATGGGGCCCTACACAGAGGCCTCGTTTCTCGGTGGTCTACCATCTCGTACGTGACTCAGAACCCTAGATGGATGTCTTCGTGGGGCCATCCTGAAAAGAAATAGGTGCACCACATTTAAAATAGTATACCTACTAATCTCACACAAATTAACCATGAAGGACACATTTTCAAAGAAAACACATGTGCAATCAGTGTTTTCATGCACTGAGTCGGAGATAAGAAGTTAGAGTCCTAGTGTATGGATACATTGGCCGCCACACCAACACCAGTTTCCCTAAAATGATAACCACAACCAAAATAGTTAACACTATTGTTTCACAGAAAAGAATGATCACAATCAAGAGTTTTGTGGTATAACCGACTCCTCTGATACCAATTTGTCACGACTTGTCCTCGGGGCTCGTGTCGTGACTACCCCAAGCCCGACTTCCATATGTCAGGGGCTTGTGACTAGCACCAAAGGAGAATCCATGATAAAAAGGGAAGACATTGCCTTTAACCGTAAATCACACATAGTCTGGACACAAGCAGTAGAGGAAAAAAGTGCTAAAATATAAAAGTAAGGTGTGTTGAATGTAAGTGGGCCACTATACAAACCCAATTGAACAACAAGTACAAGTAAAAAAGTAAATGCAGCTCCTAGATAATCCACTGGGGAATCCTACCTGAAGGGTAGGTATAGAAATTGAAAAAATCATCCCTGTTGTATGTACCATCTAGTCCATCTCATATCAGCCTCCCGTCGGTCACCCTTAACCTCAATCACTGTTGTTCGTCGTCTGCACAGAACACAATAAGGTGCGGGTGAAGCCCGCGTAGTGGTAAGTATAACAATACTCAGTAGGGGACCCCGAGACCCCCGAAGGTCTCCCAGAATCCAAAAAGGATAACCACAATACAAAGATACAGTCCCGAAGTATCAAACAACCCTACTTATGTATATGCCCATACATATACCTAAGTTATCAAACATAGTCTGGCTCCAACTCTCGAGCCCAAACACAACCCAGTCCACAAAGGATGTAAAGTCAATCACCTCAATGATAATGACTGAAAGACAAGACTGAACTCACACAGGTATATATCTTTTGTAGAGTGATAGAGATGATCAGATGTAGTCACTGATTCATCTAAGATGTCAGACCCACACTAGATACAAGACCAGCTATGTTGTCGGACCCACATAGGATACAAGACCAGCTACTCTGTCGGCCCCACAAAAGATACAGGAATAGAAGTCCGAACTATCAGACCCACGAAGGATCCCGGTATAATATTCATCGTTGTCGAACCCATGGAGGATTCTGGTTCAGTAATCATCGTTTTCGAACCCACGTAGGATTCCGGTACAGTAGTCATCGCAGCCAACTCTAGGGTTCCCTCACACAACACGCTTGATTCTATGAGGGTATGCTCCTCGATCAAAGTTTCGATACATCAACAATCACAAAGTCTCATGGTTATGTATCATGTAGTTCTGACTCATCAAAAGGAACCCAATACGACAGAGGGCGCGTCAATCGGACGCCCGGTCTGAGAGTTATTGGCATTTCTGTTCTAGGGGCCCGGTTGGATTTTATGTTCGATCCAACCAAGACGTTTTCCAAAATTTGTCTGAAACTCAATTATAGTATTGAAAAAGGACTGTCCCATCACGAGGGTCCCAGTGTCATAGACGGTGCGTCGATCGGACGTGCGGTCATGAAGTTATTCACATTTAAGCGAAGATGGGCCCAGCCCATCAAACCCAGTGGGCTGGCGGGTCGGCCCGACCTGTCTCGATGTGTGTGACCCAGCTGGGGTTTGACCCGGCCCGATGGGGTGTTTCCAACCTAAGGACCCGGTCCGCACTGTGGGAAGGTCATGTTCACCTGGTGGCGCCAAGCGGCGCTGCCTCCTCCTCTACCCGGCCGGCCGTAGCGGGCCGGTTCAGCCCAGCGCACGCGGCCCGTGTTGTGGGCTGCAGTTCTCCCTACGCAGCTCCTGTGGGCTATACGGTTCTCCAGCCCTTCTGGAAGGCGTACGTCCTGTTCACCTATCCATGTGGCCTACGGATGCAGGCTGTGTCCGCATCCGTGCGGCGCATGCAGGTGCCGCAGTTCTCCAGCCCGGCGGAGAGGCGGCCAACCAGTTCTTCAAAGAAAGTGGCCCGCAGATGCGGGCTGCGGTCTCCCTCCACACTGTGCCTTCGAGCGATGAAACTCTTACACGCGGACCGGTCGGATCGGCTGGCCGGTTTTCCCGTGGTCCGGGCGGCCCGAGCGGCCACCGATCTCCCACCACGTGGCCCGCGCGTGGTCACGGCTACCTCCGGTCACCGACACTGTTGCCTCTTCCGTCCTATTGTTCTTCTCTGGCACGGTGTGGTAGCACTATTCCCATTCAACTTTTCCTCTAATTTCAATCAAAAAAAACCAACGGAGGTGCGTCGGACCGTGTTGGTTCGGACCACACCATTGGCATTAGGCGATAACAAGTGGCCATCATCGATCCAGAATAACAATGAGGAATGAGGGTACAATTTATAAATTAAAATAATCAAAACCCCCTACCTCTTATTTTTCGTTGTATGTTGACGAGTCGCATAAGACGGGCGTTACGGAAGACGAACGTCGTTTCGTCAACGTCGGAGGGAGTAGAGATCAGTGAAGTTGTGTCGAGATGACACCCTTAGTGTACATCGTGGGCGGCAGTGCTTCCCTTCCTTGCTCTTTTTGAAAAAGGTCTAATGTGTTTCTTCACGTTAATCGGAGATGAGGATCATTCTTCATCAAGAGGATTGTTTTCTTCCAAGAGTCCTCCCAAGCTTCCCCAAATAATAATCACCAAGCCAAAAATAAAGTAATGGCTACTCCATTATTTTATTTTTTGCCAGGAAAAAATAATTCCAACATTTTCAAATTAATTAATTGGGATTAATTAATTTTTTGTGATGGCACCATAAAGAGGGAAGGTGGAATGTGTAGAGGCTCCCTAAAATTTATGGGGAGTTCCAAGAGATAAAGGGTGTTCAATGGGAGTTGAGGTGTTTGATGCTCGTCTGGGCCGCACCACATAATATCCTCCCTTGGGAGGTTATGTAGGGGTGGGTCCCACCTCTAACTTCCCCTTGGAGGATTAAACCACCACATAAATAAAATTATCTCACCCATAATTGTTATTTAATTTATTAATAATCCCCCAAAATTAACTCCAATCCTTGATAAAACAAAACTGTGGTAAAGGTATCCTTTAGCGAATAGCGGTGTTGCGAGTTCATCGGTGTCCTTGTATTTCAATTCCAGGCACCGGTTCAAAATATATAAAATCCCACACGTATATTTACTGAATTTACCCAAAAAAAACTTCAAATATTGATTCTAGGCACACCGGGCCTCGGAATCAGGCGCTGTCAGAAACTGCAGACTCATAAAATTTCCATGTATTTATGAAATAATTTCCCTAGGATTTCCATGTCTTTACAGAGTCTTCCAGAGAATGTGAAAGGGAAACAAATTTTGAAAAAAAATACAAGAAGATGAACAAGAGGATGAAGATTTTTTTGGAATTTCTTCAGAGATCAAAAAATAGTAGAGAAGAGTCGTTTCAAAAGAAAACTTATGGTATTCAACTGGATCCTCATGTCGATCAAGCACCAGCTGAATATTTGGAAACTCCTGATAGAATTCCTTCCCAAGAAAAGCAAGGAGCTCAATCTTCTCATACCGAAAAATTAATCGTTATTAGTGAAAAATTGGAAGAATAATGAAAGGAAAAAAGAAAAATCAAAAGGAAAACATCCAGTTGAAGACCCAAGCAAATCAAATTAACTAGATTCATACATTGAGGATACTGATTCAGAACGTACAATTTCTCTCTAGAAGAGTGATTACAATGTTCATGTTTTTTGGAGAATTGAGAAGATTATTCTTTATTTTCCTAGACTTGAAGGGAAAATTGATTTCATCATTGACAATCAAAGGAAGATGTTTGTTTCTGTAAAAGAACGTAGAAAGAGAGTATTGTCAATTGAATCCAATTAAAAGTACTGTCTAAATGTCTGGCTGCTCATAAAAGGATTTCAATAGAATGACTAAGTGGTCATACAAAACAGAAAGCTCAGTGAATGATCATGAAATATCAATTTAAGACTTAAGGATGATTTCAAGTGATCTTACTATTCCTTTCAATAAGCTTGACAAAGAAACCATTAAAATGATGAATCAGATTTCAACAACTCATGGAGCCGATATTCCTTCAATAAAAGAGCTGTAAGAGAGAATGAATGCTTTCCAGTAAGATTTATCGAAGGATTCATATTTCAAAGATGAAACAGTTCTGTTGAAGAAGAAAAATTTTGTGTTATCTAAAGACAATAATAATTTTCAAGATAGAATTGATACTCTTGAATAAGTAATCAGAGTCCAAGAAAAGACTATCAAGAATCAGGATTAGGTTTCTGCTAATCAACAAGAGCTTCTCAAATCACAGGGAGATTATATCTCTGAATACAATAATGAAATAAAAAAGGTGAAAGTTGTTATTTATGATCTGATCAAGAAAAAAAGGAATGTGAAAACAAATGAATGTTGTTGTATCTTTCTTTTCTCATTTCAAGATTTTTATAGACTTTTGTTATCTCAATGAGATTAATGTTACCTTTCCCATTTCCTAGAATTTCTTTTCTCTAACTCATTCAAAACACTCAAGATTACCTCATTCTTTTTGTGAATCACAAAGGGGAGAATGTTTTATAAGGGGAGAATGTTTTAATCAAGTACTTCTAAATCAAGGAAAATTAACGAATACAATCCTTAAGATAGTACAAACCTAATGGGGAGTTAGTTGTATACAATTTATTATTCAGAAGATTTTCCAATAACTCAGGGGGAGATAAGTATTTATTTTGGTTTTTACTTTATGTTTTTTTCTTTCAAAAAAGGGGGAGATTGTTGAGTCAAGGGTCCTCTTTTGAATTTTATGTCTTGTTTTTCAAATAACAAATCTATTCATATATGTTTATCGTACTGACTATGTTTAGCGTACCGACTTTGTCAATCGTACCGACTCTATCATTCATATTGACTCTGTAAATATTAATGACTATGTCAATCATATTGACTCTGTCAATCATAATGACACTCTCAATTGTACTGACTCTGAAAATCCTATTGACTCTGTCAATCGTACCGAATTTTGTGAATCATTCTCACTTTGTATCATATCAATACATTATACTTTGTAATACTTATAGTACTCATATTTTTATCACATGCTTGTTTTTATCCTTTATCAACACATTTCAATTGTACTCATGTTTATCATCTTTATATATCTTCTATTTTAACCAAAACGATTTCGTGATGTTAGTTATAAACTAATCAAAATGATGTCGTGTTTTCTATTTCAATATGACCGTTATAGTGCCAGGTGTCCAAGTCCCACCGAGTTTTCTTGAGAAATATGACTGTTGGAGGAAATGTGACCATTGGAAACTGAGGCCTATAAATAGGTGGTCATTTGAACTGATAAGAACAACTGAGAGACTTATATCCTTTTGTTCTTCTATCATGTTCTAGATAGAGATGTTGTTACTTCTCTCTTGTTTCGTGTGAAAGCCTTGAAATTAAAAAACGTGAACAACTCATTCTTGGTTTTTTTTTATTTCGATAAGTGCTTTGTTTTGGTTTGTGCGACCGATCAGGTGATAATGATTGAGGGCTTCTATGGATAGGTAGACAGTGCTACCGATCTTTGTATCGAGGGATTTAAATTGTTTGAAAGACATAGGTGCTGATTAACGGAAAAATCGAGGGCTCGCGGGGATAGCAAGATAGACGTACTGATCATCGTATCAAGGGCTTGCAGGGATAGAAATACAAATGTCCTGATCATCATATAGAGAGTTTGTGGGGATATCAAGACAGAAGAACGGATCATCGTATCAAGGGCTTACAAAGGTGGTCGTAAGAAAGACCTCTTATCCTATGTAAAAGGATACCCTTCTCTTTGGGTTAAATGAATTGTAAAACATTTACACTTCCACTGTTAATTGTATTAGAAGGGGACTTTTTTTGTTTCCTTTCTTCATTTCATATTCATTTGTAATTGTTTCAATTACAATCATAATGTTATATATTGTATTGATTGATTCAATACGCTTTATGGTAGAATCCTTCATTATTATATTACTCTGATTATTGCATTCATTTTAAATACAATTGCTTTACACTTATTTATAGTATTGCATCATATCATACCTTTATACTCAATACATTTATGTTTAATTGTATCTATTTTGAATTCACACAGTTTTTTAAACCTACAATTCACCCCCCCCCCTCTTGTATTATTCCATCTAATATACATATACATTTATTTATCGATCCAAAAACCACAAATAAAAAAATATCATATTTATGAAGAAGATCACACCAAAAAATCTAGAAAGGATCTAGATAATCCGCACCATAAGACACATAGATCTAAAAATTTAGTGCAATAGTTCAACTATGATTAATGAAAATTAATAATAGGAAAAACAAAATAAATAGAGATATGCAGCACAACCATGACAATTATCAATTCCCAAAAAAATGACATATCATTAGTGGGGATCCTTAAATCTACAAGGGAGAGAACCAAGGTCCTGAGAGAGAAGGATGGAGATGAATGTAAATAAAATCAAACATGCATTGAGGTTAAAAACAAATGTCACTAAATATTCATTATGTGAAACCATTTTTAATGGAGAATTCATGGATTCATAAGATACACTGAAAAACACATAACCTCATATAAATAATATATACCACCGACCATTACAAAATGTGAATTTTTCACAATGTGTAAATGTTAATGCTTCTAACCAATTCACATCATCAGCATGTCAATGTATTAACATCATATGACCATTTAATTAATTGAAATCGAATATTAGGTATATTTTACATAAACAGTTATAAATATCCCCTGATTTAACTTAAACCCTAAAGATAATAATTTTAATCTTCTTCCATATTTATACCCATCATCAATAAATTCCAAAAAAGACATCCCATAACATTATTTCAATTTTCCCATAATAGGATCTTCAGATTCAAAATCCCCAAAACACAGCTAGACAAATATTTTTCTGAATATAGAGATGAGTGAAAAACCTAATATAGTGTAACATAATTTTAAATCATACATGAAACACCCATTTGTAATATAATTACTCCATAACCATTAACATTTTTTTGATGTTTTTTTTCTAATAATATATTTATTTCGTACTAATTTATTAATTTATTTAAAATACTGTTTTATTAATTAATATTTAGGTAAATTCTAATCATATATTTTATTGTATATCAAAAGTTTTAAATTGCACCATGGAACCAATGAATATTATTCAATAACAATATATATTGTTCCATACCCAATGAATATTCATGTAAATACTTATGAAATAATTGAAATGCTTTTAAATTATATAAAATTTACTTGAAGATGAATCATTAGGGGAATTATATCTCGTTTCATTACCTGAAAAGTCAACAGGAGGACTAAAGTATCATAATGGAAATACATGTGATAGTGATACCACTATAATTGTACCCCGCAATGGTCCAAAAAATACATTTCCGTGTTAACCAAATCCAATGGGTTAATATCAAATTACGTTTCACATCCAATATATAATTTCTACCCAAAACACATTAAAAATTCCATCCCACACATAACGTATTACAAAATTTATGAATTTCCATTTCAATGGTGATTTATCGTTAGAGGAAGCCAATGTGGAATCCAGACTAACTATGAAATTATGTTTAGGTACTAAGAAATACTCAGGACTCAATAAAACCCATGTTTTCAAGAATTTAATATTTCACACTAAATCCTCACACACCATTATTAATCCAACATTGTATCATGTATAAGACTATGAATATGTTGTCTACTAAAAAATTATTAATCATAATTTTTTTCATATAATTGAAAAAACATTAGAAGATGCACCATGAGCTAACCATTGGAATTATATAACTGAGATTAATATTATACAATATTAATAGGACATATCAAGGAGGTGAAATTATTCTATCCATTATTAAAAATAAATTTAGAAATGATTTTACATAAAATGATATGTAATCTAAAATTAAATTACATTCTAACTACCAAAAAATAATTAGTATTCCCCAAGAAACCAACCATGTGGTGCATGGACCATTAGAGAGTCAAAATCAAGATATCATTGAGATATGAATTAAAAATATTGATGGAGTATATATAATGATTTTGTATATAAATATTTCACATATCTTAATTCAATTTCATAGTGATTTAAGATCCCATAGATGAATTTTTAATGGATATGCCTATTTGAGGATAAATACGAATGTAATAAATGGATCAACCAATGTAGATGGGATAAATTTAACACTGGGAGATCCATAATAAGCACATTGGTTAAAGGAGTATTTTATTCACCCTGGAGGTCATTTATAGTAAATTAAAAATATGGATAATTACATCATCATTTGGAAAATCTATCTAGTGTCTTTTTATAATGATACTAATTATTCTCCTAAAATATTTATTTATTCATGTGGTTAAATTGGTCTCAAATTATTTCGATTATATTTTATGGAGATTTTTTTAAATCATTTTCTTTTTGGTAGGAAAATGATAATTTTTTATGTTGTTTTATAAAATTTTATTTCCATTATAAATTTATTTCAAATGATTAAAATTAGAAAAAAATATCCTAAAAGTAAATAATGAGATGTTTCTATTGAAAATATTTAATAATCAACATATAAAAGAGATTCAACTGTCATGAATAATTATTTGGGAGTTCTCAAATAATCTAGATGAGTTTCTTAAGAAATGAAGAGATCAAATCATGTTCACCAAATTCAAACTGTGTGTATGGTAACCTACTGTGCATGATGGTGATGATGTAAATTTGTTATATCTTAAATTAAATCCCAATAATGATAAAATATAGACTACTCATAGCTAAATGTTTTGACATTCCCTAGGAGAAGTTGTTACATCATATAGTATGTGTGTCATCACATGGTATTGAGATTTGGAAAAGTGTTGAATGATGCATAATTTGTAATGGGATGAAATTAAAGATTAATATTAAAAATGAATATGAATTATTATTTTCTATAAGGACATATGGATAAAGACCACCCATTTAATGGATAAGATAGACACAATATGAAATTTCTGTAGAATATTCCCTCAATAAGAGATAATGTGAGCCACACACTAAAGGTATTGAAAAATAATATTTTCAAATTAGTAATGGTTTATATAATATGTTTTCAACCATAATATTATATTAGTATGTGAAATGTGTTATAAAACATGATTTATATCCACCTAGTTAATGTTTTTCGAAATTCCACAATTAGGAACATAGAAATCATAAGTTCAAAAGTATTTTATTGGTTTATATTGTTGAGAAAAGGCCACTCCATGACACTTTAGATGACAAAAAATTATTTTTATGTCCATATCTTGAATTAGGGAGCCTTTTAATCATCCTTGATTATTATATATTTTTTATTTTATTATTATAATAAATAATGAGCTAGTTAAATTACCCTATTTAATAATGATATCCTAGAAACAGGTTATGGTAGGTTTGGGGAACAAAAATTAGATATATATTTTTTAAAGTAAAAAATAGGGGCTTAGAAAAATAAAAACATGGGATGATAAGAAATATCATTCATATCATGTTACTCCTCTTAAATTATTTGGAAAATGAAAAAAAATGTTCGATATTGTATACGAAACACAAAATAGAACCTAAATACACCATGAAATATTATTATTTAATATTAATGGTATAACCTATCCATTATAATGGATGATATTAAAATTATTAAATAAACTATGAAATATATATATATATATATATATATTTCTTGCTGAATAATAATTTATTGAAAAATACTTATTAAATAGTCTGTCAATGTTAGTATCATCATTTTATTCTTCAAAAACATATCTTCCTAGAAAATTCTTTTTATGGATTTTATGATAAAATATTATAATAAATTTATAAAAAAAAATTTATAAAATTAACATAATTTGTTAAAACAGCATATCATTATTATATTAGGGTGATATTTTGGGATTTTTCTAAAAGGACTGATTTTTTAGTGAATAATGAAAATTACCAATTCTTCAAACACTATAATTTCATTTCCTTAAATATAGTCCTATTATATATTTTAGATTTAATTAAAGTAAAATATGAATCATTTTATTTATAATAATATAATAAATGTAATTTTAATAAAAAATATTTATTATTATTTTTAAAGATTATTTTTATGCTAGAAAACATTATTTTCAAAAAACGTTTTTATGTGTATAATATTTTTCATTTTAATTTAATTAATAAAAAAATAATTAAGAATGATTTAAATGAAATTTATAGATTAAATATCTGTATATATAAATTTAAATTTATATAATGAATATAATTGTCATTAAATTAATATAAATTCAATTTTTCCTTGGAAAACACACTTTTTTAAAAATTGATTTTCTCAATACTTGCATGTTTTATTTAAAATTAAATTCTGCCAATTATGTGAATTTAAATTCATAAAATGGAATAATTATTAAAAATATTAATAAAAAATATTTTTTATATATGTATACTTTGTGTTTTGTTATAATTATTTTTAAAAACAATAAAAATATAGTCACACCATTAAGGGTGAACCAGTATTTCCTTGGCCTAAAATAATGGGAAAAGGATTACAATGACCTGAAAACTAAAATATATTCTATTGTAAATCCCTCTATATACCCTATACATTATATTCCATATAAATGTACCATTTTGGTTTCATATGTCTATGATTATGACTTTTATTAAAAAAAATTAGTAAAGGAATGGACAAAATGACACTCTCATACTAAGAAAAATTGATTATATCAAAAAATTTAAATAAAAAGAAGTTATGAATGGTTGTAAAGAATACTAAAAGTATAAACAAAATTTATTTTTTATTTTAATTTATATATATATATTATTTTTGATCTATTTACCATAGACTCTCGCACAACACCAAGAGAGTAATAATTTAATTTAAGGGAAAATAGTATAAATGAATATAAAATTTGGAAAACTAATATAATATTAATAAATTTTTGGTTTACCCATATTTTATATATAATTATATTATTTTATGTAATTATTAAAAGTTTATTTAAAACATAAAATTTTGTATGGTGTCATTATTGTCATATTAAATAAATATTTTGAAATATGATATAAATAATATATTTTAGAAATATTATTTTGTAAATTTTCCTAAAAATAATTTTTTATAATTTTAAATGATTAATTATATATAATCTAAAATTTTATACCCTATAAATTTAATATCTAATATTAACCATATATGTTAAATTGTTTCACATTAATTGTAAAAAAAAATTACTACAAATATGGTTAAAATTAGGTTTTTGGGTGTTACATGCGAATATGTTAAATTACTTATTCCACACAAAATGGTTTTTTATTTGATAAATTAGATTTTATATATATCATAATTGGTTTTAGATTATCGAGTAATGATGATTTTATTTTTATACTTGACGAAGAAACTATCTTGGTAAAAAACTAGTACCGTAGTGGAAACTGAAATAGTGAGTGTTGGACATAGATATTAGGATAATAAAATCTTTAAAATGTGTATATTTTTTGTCTGAGGTTTTAATAAATGATATATTACCCCCAATATATTATTTATCAAATTTTTATGCCCATGGATTGATAGTGACTTCCCATTTTGAATAGTTTTTCAATTTTATAAAAAATGAAACTCTTTCTCACAAATAAAAGGAACCGACCGATTAATTTTATTCACATATAAATATAATTTTGGTTCCAAAAAGGCCTTACTAGATCCCATAAATACATACAATTATTCTTCCTATAGTAACTTTTTTTATTAGAAAACCCTATTTAGAAGGAATTTGGTGTAATCCTAGAGTGGTATTCTAAAAAAGAGGAACAGTTCTTAGCCTTTCATTTTCACTTATTTCAACTTATACCTCCCAAAAATATTATAAAACCAATATTAAATTAAATTCTTAGTATTTTCCATTTATTTTATTTCAATATGTTAATTTAATAACATATATTATTCTCTATTACCATCAAATTTGAAATGAAACCATTAATCATTTGTGTGGTAGACTACTACATCGTGACCTGATTTAACTTGTTTTACATCACCACATCACAGGAATTGAAATAATGAATTATTTAATATTTATATATGATATTTAGGAAATATTTATACTCCTTTAATTATAATATTACAATAAAATAATTTGATTTTAATCCATTGGAAAATGATAATGTTGTATGGGAGTACATGTGGACTGCCTCGTCCCCGAAGAAATATGATAAGTTTCTCATTTTATTTTTCAATTGATGGTAGAAATTGGAATATAAAAAAATATATTATATATATTATATAAAAATTATTATTTTAGGAATGAATAAAAAATATAATTTCTTTCATTACATCTTTTAAAAAACAGAAGTAGTGTTCATGTGTACAAATGACCAACCATCTCCATGAATAGTGTAATATATTTCATTATGTCTATATTTTATGCATGAATATAAATATGTTAATAGTGAATAAATATTAAATTAAATAAATTATAAATATTATACTAAATATAGAACCATGATTAATGTATAAAGTAAAAAATTGCATAACCAAACAAACACATGGAAAATAATTTAGTTATTACCCAAAACAATGATTTTAACTAAGAATTGTTTACTAATGGGTGATAAATGATTATAAGTAAATATTATATGGTATTTTATATAATAGTATGATTCTATAATATATATATATATAATAGAATTATATTGATTATACCATAGGTTTTAATGCATATGAAGAATGTCAATACGTGAGTCAAGATATTTTCATCTCACTTTTATTTTCGTGCGACACATTACATATTCAAAACATGGTTCCTTTATTTGTTGTATATAATTAAAGTTATTGACTTTTAGGATTAATATTATGAAAATTATGAGAATTTACATAACCATCTCATGTTTTTAATGGTATTACGATTGAATAAATACCATAATAATAAGGTTATTATGTAAAAATATCATTAATTATTGGTATTATTTATAATAACATTTAATATAATAAAATATTTTTCTATATATCTCAATATAATAATAAATTTTCATATTATTTGGTTTGTTTCATAGGAAAAATTTTTCCATTTCATTTTCATCTATATATGTATGGATGATATCAATAATTTTTTTCTAAGAACAAACAATTTTATTTCTATACTTATTTGAAAATCCATTTCCTTCAATGTCTATGATTTATTATAATAATTTAAATACAGTTTTAATATATTTTAATTATTTATTAAATATATTTTTACCATGTTTTAATTTTTTTCATTTTTTTAAAGATATGTTTTTTTTATTTTCTGAAGAAGGTTCGTTTAAATTATTTCAGAAAATTTTAAATAAAACATTATATTAATATGTATGTCATAAATAGTATTTCCTTACATAAAGACCTTTGAATGATTTAAGGTTTCATATAAATTTTTACAAGGTTACTTTAATATATATTTTTCTTTAATATTAATCATATAATTATAATTGGATTTTCATTGTAGAAATGGTGTCTTCCTTCTGAATGTCTCTAATGATATTTTTTTAATAATTATATACATCAATTACAAAAACGTTGATTGTTTCTAATTTTTTACATGGGATATCATCCAAAAGTACCATTCTTATTAATTTTCTTGATGGTTTATTATTTAATGATGGCATTTTTATGAAACCAATTTAATTTCTATTAGACCTTCTATGATGGATTTAATGGAATGCCCGTGAATCCCATTTTCATTGAATGGGTTATGATTTGAAGATATAAAAAATGTTTAAGGATATTGTGACAAACATATGTATTATTTTAAATATTTGAGGGGTGGGATAAAATTTATAGATACCTTTAAAGTATTATTAAATATTAATATCTCATAATATAATTAGGGGAAATAGGTTGATGTTCTTGATCAACTATGGGAAACCGGTCAACATGTATGATCTATTATTTGAAACAAGTAAATGTTATTCATCCACTATTGTGAACATGATTTGATGAATGATATAATATGATTTTTTTAATCTCATTAATTAACCTTTTAATATTAAATGGTTTCTATAAATATGATTTCACCGAAATTATATGACAAGAACATATAGTTCGTGATTGATTTATGATGACTTCTCACGCTTATGATTCATTTCATTCGAAATAATAATATTTTATTCCACGAATAATTTTTAAATATTATGATATATTTTTTATGGAAATTTTACATTCTATTAATCACATGATACCCTTTTTCATAACTTATTAATTTATATGATCATAAATTTAAATCTTCCATGTTTACCCTTATATGCCATCTAATCTCACCCATTCATATAGTACATTTTATAATGTTGTTATGAAATAATTTAAGAAGTTTATGTGTATATATTGTAGTAAATGGGAAAATATTTGTTATATATATTTATGATCGTTCTAGAAATAAGAAGCTTGTGTATCTTGTCTCCAATCACACTAAACCATTGTAGTCCTCATATGAGTATTTGTTAAATTTGATAAATATTCATATAAAAATATTTAATATTTATTTATGAATATCATTGGGAATTTATATTGGTTTTAGAATAAGTATTAGTCAACCATTATACACTAGGATGAGGAAACATTGATGAGACCCCTTTGTATAAGTCAAAGTATAGGAAAATGTCCTAAAATTTTACAGAATGATAAAGATAGTCCTTACTAAGATATTAAATCTCTATCTAGATACTATAATTTGATATGCAACCATAAATGTTGTATTAAAGGGTAATCACCATAAATAGGGATAATTAGGTTTTTATGGGATAAACACATAGTCTATGAAAACATGCCTTGCTAGATACCTCATTTTACAACCCTGGGGGATATATTTTGGATATTCATAGACACTTTATAAAACACTATGAAGGATTTTAATATAATTTGACAATAGATGACCAAGGGTAATCATATGGTGATATATATTTATAATACGGTGTCTTTATTTACAAATAATATAATTAATATTTCAGTATTATTTTGTTTTCCACTATGATTATTGTTTCTGATAATATAATATATTTTTTAGTGAATGGTTTTAACTATGAGTAATTACTATAAAAAAATGTAACTGAATATATGGAAATTATGATTACTTAACTTTCATAATAAATGGGTAGACAAATATATTTATCATTTATAATTATCTATCCTGATATATGATTAACAATATGTACCTATTTGAGATTCCAAAAACCAAATGGAAGAGGAAAATGTAATTTCATGAATGTTCATGTGTTAATGAACATAGAGGATATCTAGGCCAATTTTACTCATATTACTAATGTGGGAACAATAAATTAAAAGAATTTATCAATGTATGGAAATTAGTATTTTATTAGGGTATTCAATGAACATATATTAATGAATTGTTGAGGAGTTCAATGCCTTATATGTGGGGAACCTATGAATTACCTGATTGAGTGGACTAATCCCAGAGAAAAATCATACACTAATTAATGACATGTGATAAGAAATCATTAATTTTTATCGATCGAATTGTTTATGTATTATGATTTTACAATTATGTTCTACAAAATATAAAATAATGATAGTTTTTTATGAATCATGAAACATATTAGGAATTTATTGAAGTAGTTTTTTATGAATTTGAAAGTGTATCATGAAGGGTACTGATGACTTATTAAAGAATTTTAAATGTAAAGTGGTATTTTATATAAACACATGTTTGGGGGGATAAAAATTAACATGTTGATCATGTTGATTTCATAAATATTGTTTTGAGTAATTATATGATTGAAATTTACTATGTTAATTTTATAGTATTTGTGTCTTTGAAAATGATTAATGATTTATATATACAGTAATTTATGATGAAGTTTACTAATGTTTTAGAATGATGAAATATATTTTTTCATCAATGATTTTTTTATTTATTGGGGATGTATTAATTTTTTGGATGAAGTTACCTTTAAATTAATTTTTTAAGGTGATCAAGGTATTAAAATATTCATTATGTGACATTAAGAGTTACTTTACATTGTTTGAGGGAATAATTTCATGTTTATTATAAAACATTGTTGACCATATTAAAGTTTTTTGAATATTTAATTTGAACTATAATTTTTTGGAATGATCATAACGATAAATACTTATGGAATGGATTGAGGTGATTTTTGGGAGTTACTAGTGAGTTTTTAAATATTAATGTATTATATTAGATAATTTATTCAAAAAAAAATTGTATTGGAAAATATTTATAGTGCCAAGGAATGATTTTTCACTCTTTTATTGATTTTATGATCTAATAAACATTAATTTGTGTTAGGGTAATTAATGAACATGTTATAGTAAATAAACATGAAATTGATCAAAGCACACTGAGATGGTGAATTTTTTTATGATATGAAATTAAATAAACAATGTTATTTTTTCTATGTTTACAATATTGATAGTAAGAGAGGCCCTAAACATTAGGAATATTATCAATAGATAATAGATTATAATTTTAGATTATGTTTTGATGAATCTAGGGTATTATCAACCATCGTAGAAATAAATATTTTTGGTCATTAACTTTCTTATTAACATGTTCCTATAACCCACTATTATTCCTTGGGCATTAGTTTCCACCAAGATGTCTATATTTTTAATTCCCAATAATTTTCTCCAACAAGTAATTCAATTATTTTTTATTGTAAATGGCCATCATACATCCCTTTATTTCATATCAAGTGGTTGTTTTATTAACCATTTGTACGTCGTGGGATTTAAATAATGGTATTTTCATAGGGAAAAGATATAATTACAATGAGATATTAAAATTATGAGTACACTATTTTTTAAATGGTGGGAAAAACACCCTAATATGTTTAAAAATATAATAATACCATGTTCTATAGTGTATATAAAATGAAATAACGAGCATAAAAGAACGGTGAAATATTATCACTTAAATTTGTTTATTATAACCTCGCCTCATAATTATTGTGTTTGAATAAGATTAAATATTTTTTAAAATCTATATATTGCGCCTACTCAAAATAATTTAAATGGTAAATTCTTCATAAAAATTCACTCAAATTTTAAAAATTTGGTTTTATTATTCAAAAACAAGTTTTCAACATATATGTGTTTTATGGGATTTATTTGAGAAAATATTAAAATTAATTTCAAAAACATATATAAAATATATTTTCTAAAATACTCACCTTTTCGAAAATCATAGTTTCATAATTATCATATATTAAGATTGTGGGATATTTCTGAAATTACTAATATTTCTAAAAATAGAGAATTTTTTTAAATTTTGAAGAACTATAATTTATTTTCATAAAAAAAGACATTATATTTTTTTACATTTTCTTAAATTATCTTATGTTCAATATAATTTGAGAATATATAATTAATTTCATGTGAGACATAAATTTTCATGATTTTCTTTTTTGTTTTTCATAAAATCATAGTTTTCGAAAAATTATTTTTATGTGAATTATGTTGATCAATTTTAGTTAATAAAGATAGACCCTACTGAAGAATTATTTAATTAAAATTAATTGATTGTATATATATATCTATATTTTTTTATTATATATGATGATAAATCCAAGACATATAGTTAATGAGAAATTGTTGTTTCTTTGTAAAATGAATATTTTAGAAAACTTATTTTTATCGTTCTTTTGGGTTTTTTTCAAAATACATTTCTTATTCGGTAAATATAATTTTATAAAATGGATTATATATTTTTTATTTCAATAATTAATTTTTTAAAAAAATTCTGCATAATTTTTTGTTATAAAAACATTAAAAACAACAAAAATTTATTACCACAGTCATGGGTAAACCTTGATTATTGTGGATAAACTAAAAAGATAATGAATATTATTACCTAATTACTTTTTCGAATTTATCTTTTCAATAAATCATCTTACTCTATAACTATTCCCTATAATTATTATATTTTTTTATCCATATAGCCAAAACTATGACCTTTAAAAAAATTTCAGTAAAGAAAAGAAAAAAATGTCAGTCTTTTACTTTTTGAAATATATCATGTGTTTACAATGTAAAATAATGGACATATTTTTAGTTAAGATATTTTATTTGAATTAAAAATAATTTTTATTTGTTGTGGTAAATTATTTCCATTATATAGTGACAAAATAATTATCTAAAATTCTTACAAAAGGCCGATGTAGAAATCGATTAATTAAACAAAAATTAATAAAATTATTTTAAGAATAAGGAAAATAATATAATTTTAATAATTTATTATTTTAAAATAATTTTATGGATAATTATTACCATTTAGGGCTGTATTAATGGTTTTTATTTTAATTCCATGTTTTTTTCTTCATGTCTTTAACGAAAAATTAAATTAATACTGGGAATATTGACAGTAAATTTAATTTTAATGTAATAATTTATTAAATTATTGAAAATCATAATAAATTTAATTTTGACTATGTGAATAATATATTCATTATAGTTTCATCATCTTACCCTTCATTCTCCAATTTTCAACCTAAAATTAATATTATTTCCCTTTAGTAGTAATAATTAATTACCATGGTTATGGTTAAAACGATGTTTTGAATGTCACATAGACACATGTAAAGATTAATTTTACACATACATATGTTATTTATTTAATAAATTATATTTATTATTTAGAATTATTGGGTAAACATTATCAAATATTCCCCATTAAATTTTTAGTGTTACGGGTGAATTACTATGGTAAAAATAACTACATGTCTTGTTAAAAACTAAAATTGTGAAGGTAAGTAAACATAGAGGTTAAGAGAATAAAAAAATTAGAACATCTATATTTTCTTTTGGAGGTTTTTATAGATAACATATTTCATCCAATCAATTAGTTTAAATTTTTGGAGGAACATGTATTCATTGTAACTTCCCATTATTGAATACTTTTGGGTATTTATTAAAAAATATATGACACATATAAAAGGGAACCTCTTGACCTATTTCCTTCACATATAAAAAGAATATTTATTCAAATAATCCATAAATATTAAGCTTCATAATTCCATAATCACATCCTAGATTCATTGGATTGATTAGAAAACACAAATAGGAATGATTTTGGTGTAATCCTAAAAAAGTTGTCTATAGAAGTAGTATAGATCATGGTCATGCCTTACCATTTTATTTCACTCTGTACCTCCACCAATTATTCTAAAAAGATTATTATATAAAAAAATTATTACCACAAATATTTATTGAAAATAATATTTTAATCTAATAAAATATATCTATACTCACTTCGATCAAATGGGAAACGACACAGTCATTTAGTACGGTGAACTATCGTCTCATGAAAAAATGAATTTTTGATTAATAAATGTATCTCATAACATGATATAATTATTCATTTAAAATTTATATTTTATAATTTTTACAAATTTGTAACATTTAATAATTATTTCACATCATCCTTATTATATTCCAATCCATTAGAAAATGATAGTGTCTCATGTGTGTATGTGTTGACTACTACTTCCATGAAAAAATGTGATATATTTATCATTTTATTTTTAAATTGATGGTATTTGGTTTATATTTAATTAATATATATCATTTATATTATAATAATTTATTATGTTATTGTAAATAAATATTTACATTTATTTTGTTCCATCTTTTAAAAAACTGAACTAACATTCATACCTATATACGTCATACTATCTCTATGAATTCTGTAATTATTTATTTATTTCTATATTTTATGGACAAATAAATATATTTATATAATGAATATATAAGTTATTTATATAATTGTTAACATTAATTATATTATATAAGAACAATTAATGTTCAAGGGGAAAAATTTCCCATCCAAATCATATATGAAAAGAAAATAATTTATTATTTGAGATGATTATTTTAAAAATATATTTTTAATAAATCAATGACAAATGGTTATATGTAAATTATATATGGTGTTATATATATTATTATTTTCATTTTATATATTTATAATAATCCTATTTTATCATACATGAGGTTTGAATGCATACTAATGAATTTGTTACTTATGGTAATGTATTTTTAGCTGACTTCTTTTTTATGTGACACATTCCATGGTCACCACTTTTTTATGTGGTGTATATATTAGAAATTAATGTATTTTAGGATTAATATTGTGAAAATTATGAATATTTTCATATCCAAAACGTGATTTTTTCTATCATTGGTATTATGATTCTATAATTACGAAAGTCATAAAGGATTCATGTCATAATCTCATTGTTTTATTAGGATTTTTTATGATTATGTTTATGAGGAATAAATATTATGATTTATCTCTAAATATAATGATGAATTTTAGTATTTATGGATTTTTTATAGATAATAAATGTATCTATTTATTGTTATTCTCTTTATGTACTCAATTTATTTGAAGAACGTATTTTAGAAAAAAGGAATTTGTTTCTCTCTTTAGTTGAAATTATTTTTTCTTCAATGTCAATGTTTTAAAAAAATTATTTAAAGAATTTTTTCTATATTATCCATTGGATGCATAAATTAATTTTTAAAATTTTTTAATTTTTATTAAATCATTTTTATGATATATTCTTTTAATTTTCTAAAATAGGTTCTTTTATCTTTTTACCAAGACTGTTAATGAACTCTTTGTATTATTGTGTACGATATGAAAGGTATTTCAAGCCATCACCATCACTCATTTTTTTCAATCATCATTTAAATGATTGAATATATTTTTTTAAAAAGACTTTATATTTATTTACTTTTAAAATTTTATTCCCAATTTTAATAGGGTATTTTCTTCACAAATATATTTAAGCAGCTTTTTATGGCACTTCAATTCATGAATGAAAACAAAATTTGTTATTACATCTATTTTATTGGGGATATGATCCAATGGTGAAAAATTTATTCATTTCCTAGATTGATTATTTTTATTTTGATGATATATTTATGAAACTCATTTATTTTTCCTAAGTTATACAATGATAGATTTGATGAAATATTTTGGAAACTCTTTTTCACTGCACGGGTTATGATATGGTGATATGTTGAATGTTTAATGATTTAATCGAACACATGTTTATGGTATTAATTATTTTATGTGTGGGCCCGAAATTAGATATCCCTTTAATTCATTTATTAAATTTCTATATCTCATGAGATAATTATGGGATGAAATTTTGTGTTATTCATCTACTACTGGAAACAAGTCAATGTTCTTGATCTATTATGGGAAGCAAGTCAATGTGCTTGATAATATATTTGAAAAATCTGTGGTCTCTTAATCGATTATGATTATATGGTATCATTAAAAAATCACGAAACATGAATTTTGTCTATACATATGATTGATACACTCTTAGATGAATTTAATTTGTAGTTCATGACTGATTTATAGAGATTATTCACTCTTATGAATCATGTATTTTTAAGTGATAACAATTTATTCCATGGAAAAATTTTATGTTCCAGGATATATTATGTATGAAAAGTTTAATTTATATTCATTATATGATACCCTTATATTTATCTTATTCATTCATATGATCATTTATTTAAATTTCCCATATTTACCTATGAAACCCAAAAATTCTATAATATGAATATTGTATTAAATATTGTTTAAGATGCATAATACCAAGAATATAAAACCCTTGAAATATATTTCTTTAAATTTAATTTCATTGATAGAATGTATAATAAAAAATCCCATGCAAAATTACATTGTAATATAGTATAACTAGTATTTAAATTGGTGGTAATTAATCTTACTTGAAAAATCATGAAAAATATTGTTACATATTTAGGATAAAATAAATAAGAATCATTTCAAATAAGAAGATAAATACTTTCTATAAAAACTATATTTTATCTAAAATGATATTAATTCATGATTTATGCAGTAAATATAAAAACAATTTTAACCAAAATTTGAATATTTATTTTAAAATAAAACATTTATAAACATTCTTTATTTTTTAATTTTTAAAAATTAGAAATAGATAAATTATATATATATATATATATATTAATCCAATTTATCTCATTACAATCATTTTCATATTTAATTTTGATAAAAAACATTGTTAACTTTTTAACATTTTCTCTTTGAAAATCTACTTTCTCGTCGTGTTTGAGTGATTAATTTTAAATTAAAAATTTCTAATTATATGTATGAATTTTTCTTAAGAAAATAATTATTTTAAATATGAATAATTTATATTATATTTCAAAATAAAATTATTTTTTGAATAAATTTATTTTTGAAAATGGACAAAATTATTTTTCATAGTCAAGGTAAATAGAGATTTACCCAGTGTCAAACATAAATTATAAGGGTTAAAATAACCTAATAACTTTTTATTAATATATTTTACATACATCTTAATATCCTATAATTAATAATAATATATAATAATCTTTTCTAGATTCTTTTAAAATGTGAATAACATTGGTAAAAAGTTTTATGTCAAAAATTACAACTATTCCACTCACCTCACTTATAAAAGGTCAACTCTCTCCTATCTTCTTCACACATGCACACGATTTTTGATTAGAGAATATAAGACAAAATAACTTTCTAAATTCTCTCATATATTCATAAAATAATTATTTTTTAAAAAATCAATCTTTTGAAGGATTTTTGTGAAATCCCCATAACAAAACATGAATATGAGGTTATGTTCTTCAAAGAGTTTGTTTATCATCAAGATACTTAAATTATTATTAAAAAATTATTATATAACATCAAAATTATTTTAAATATAATTTTTTATTTTTTTATTTTAATTACCTAATAAATTCCCCACATTCATTAAACGTGTTATTAAATTATCATTCGTTTGTACAATGAACTATCACCTCAAGAACCAATGTCATTAGATTTCCTCCATTACTACCTCTCATGATTGGGCGTGATGATGGATCTTAATATATTTATAAAATAATTATACCTATAGTTAAATTATGTAATATACACATCTTTTTACATTCCATTATCTGAGGTATAAGATAATAACCCTTTTTTTATGATTGAATAGAGCCACATGACATTATGTGATTCGTTTTTCAAGAACACGTTACTTGGAAAGTCATATAGAAACAATTAATGAATAAGGGTTTTAAATTAAATAATTATGATATTCAAAACAAATTTACATTTAAGAAAAATACCATCTCATTTTATTTCATACATTTTCACTTACATGATGATTACAACATCATTGAAATATGTTTGGAGTAACACATTATCTAAGATATATGACCCAATTTTTATCACCCCACCACATGGATGACATATATATGTATATAAAAAAATATTATTGTATTTTTTATATTATTAAAATACGTAATTTAATAATATGACCTACAAACATTACTGAATGGTTGTTAAAAATGGAAACATTACTACTGTGTATACAGTTTACCATCTCTGTGATCGTAACATACATCACTTTTCAGAACCAACATTCATTATTAATATAAAAATTATATTCGAAGTGTAAATATGAAAAAATATTATAATTATTCTCATTATTATATAACAATATAATATTTTCAAAAAATTGATCAATAATGAGGAAACATGCATGAGAAGAAAAGGAATTTAACACCCGAAATAATCCAAATATTGAATGATTATTAATAAACATGAGATAATATGTTATAAAGGAATCATTTATGAAATTATAAATATTATTAATATTTTTCTATTAAATAATAACATTCGTAAAATTTTAAATATTATATTAAATCACATTCAATAAAAAGTAACCCTAATGTAAGACATTTCAAATCAATTTCCCTTCATTTTGGGATATTGAAATGTTATGCCCCAAAAAAATATACTATATATATATATCCTTTTAGATTAAATATAATGATTACTTAACAATTCATGATATTAAAAGTTGTAATTTGAATTATTTCATCAATAATGATTTTGAATTAAAATTTTCCATGTTGGAAAGCATTTTATAACTCAATTTCATTTTATTGGATTATATTACTTATTAATTTTATTTACATTATAAGATTTTGGGTTTAAATAATTTGATTTATATTAGTCTTTATTTTGACTTCTTTTAAGTGGATTTACATTTAAAACAAAAAATCAATTCTTTTATTAATCAAAACATCAATGTTATCATAATTGTAACAGTTTATTAAACAATCCCATTCTAATTGTTATTATTTATTATTTGATTATGGTAAAAATAATTCAATTTATATTTATACAAATCTGGTTAATGACTATTTTATAACTTTATATTTCCATTTTCCCACTTATTTACACTTCAAATGTTTTAGAAATTGATTTAAGAGTATCTAAATTCATATATATCTTCAATTGAAAATATATTTTCCACAACAACCATATTTTCTATAAAAATTAAAAAAATCCCTTTTAAATTTTGGTTGTTAAATAAATTCTTACACATTTTTACTTTTCACAAAAAATCATGGAATTATTCTTATCTTTTTTCAAAACAATTCATATTTCTATTTTACATAAAAATTGAATATAATCATAATATTACCACGTATAAAATGAACATAATTTCAAGATTTCATGACCACTCAAATATTTTAATGATTATTTTATATTTTTGATAGATTTAATTCAACGAAATTATATTAATAATTGGATGGTTTTAAAAAACATAATTTCAAAAAATTAAAATCATATTTTACTCAATAATATGTTAATGTTATGTTTTTTTATTTCTAAAATTCATCACCACAATCCTATATTCATACTAAATTGTTTATATTTTATACTAATACTATATTAATTCTTCACAATGATGGTTTATCATCATTTTTACCATGTAATGTATTTAAATTAACTTTCTGGATTCATTTTTTATTCAATAACAATCACATGAAATATTTACTTTCCTATGATCATTGAAAAATATATTTACCCTAAATATACATATTAGTTATCAATAATATGTTAATATATTGAACTATATATGATTTATAAATATGGTGTTCGGTTTTTTATTTTATTTTTTTATATAGGGAAATATAGATAAATATATATTCATTAATCAATATGGATAGTTGATGATGTAGAACATTTTTCATCTGTTAAATTTATTATTAGATATATTGGGAATTATTTTGATATAAAGACATGGGTGGGGCCTAGTTATATATATTTGACAGATGGATCTTTATTCTCTTTAGCTGAAACCTTATGGTAGCATATAATTGGTTGGCCAAAAAAGAAGAGTATGTACATAGTATTTTTAAACATTCTTTTGAAATTTCATGAAGTTATATGCATCATGATCTTGAGTTCATGATGACCAATAAAAATTAATTTCCTTTATTAGTAATTCATTTTTTATTATCCATTAAATTTTCAAATTTATATTATTTCTAGATTGATTTAATTAATGGATTAAATAGACTGTGTTTTATTTTATTTATTAAACCATGTTGATTATACCTTATCTTATTATCCACGAAATTATTTTAATGATATTATATCTGTATTAAATTCATTACTTGTTTATTAATTAAATAGAATGGGATTTATATTATTTAAATTTTTTTGTTGACCATTCTTTATTAATTCATTATAGCTTCCACTTGACTAACAAATGCTGAGCATTTAATATCACCCTTATTATGTTTCAATTACCTATTATTCAATTCTCTTACTATGATTTATGTGAAATTATATTCTAGAAAGATTAATTTTATTCTCAAAAACAAATATATTTTAATTTTTTCGATTGTGATGAATTTATCAGGTATGTTTCATGTTTACCAAGACTACTATGTTATTTTGTCCTTATGGGTGTGATTCCTTGTATATTATAACAATTTAATATATTTGGAATAAGATATTGGCTTGTGGTTTTTGGGTCACAATGGTTAGAATGAGTGAAAACTTCGTAGAATCCTTAGAAACTAGATTTGGAATCCATTGGTTTGGAATCATAAACCAATTATAAACCTTGAAGATATTAATAAAAATATCCTTATTTCTTGATAAAGAATTAAATTTGGTTTCCCTATAAATAAATCTATATTTGGACATTAATAGTGGATGTATATTGGTTATAGTGTTAACTAGTGGGAATAATTCCACAATGGGAAAATATGGCTTGACCCAATTATCACCTTGTTTTTGACAACCTAACTTACTGTGAACATGGTTTTAAATGTTTAGCGGATATATTTAGGAAAATTAAGACTAATAATGGATTATATGGAATAATAATTGATGAATTATTTATATAATGTTGTATAAGAAATGATTTTATATAATTATTTATTTAAAAAAGGTATTTTAGTAATAAGAATTATGAATCATCAAAGTACTGGGTTAAATTTTAGAATTATATATTAAACCATTAACATAGGATATATGAATACCATAATGGTTTTATGAGTTTTTGAATTTTCAAAATATCAATGTCTTAAACACCCCTTTTTAGGTTTTATTTGAAGGGAGTCTACCATGATTATGGATATTTGGGGAGAAATTTATGAAATAAAACCCATTGGTTTACTATAGGTTTTAGTTAAAAATATATTTTTCAAATTTTATTATATTTTATAGACATAATATGAAATGTATTGATATTATTTAGTTTTGATAGGATAATTAATTACATTGTAATAATTGTAATATAATAATATAATACATTATAAAAAAATAGGTTGTATTGAAAACCATAGTAAAAAAGGGTATTTAATGTCTAATTTTATTTAAAGAATATCCATAATAATATTTTGGAATGTTATTCAAAAAATATTCATATAGTTTTAAAAAAATAACAACCCACATAATAGGTATTCACCCATCATATTCGATAATACTGTGGTTTTTGAACCCATGATCATAGAAAAATAAGGGTCAAATGACATCCACTAGCCTACGCGATGTCCTGGTTCATAAGGAATTTCATTTACTAAAAGTATTTAAACAGTAAATAGTAATGATTAACTAGTGGTATTACTTGTTAGGTATATTCATTCTTGTATTATATTGGATATCTAATTCTAACCATATTTGGTTTTGGAAAATAGTGAGAGATAGATGGAATGACATTCTAATATTTTATTGATCTTACGATTTGTTATAATTAAATTTTAGTACATTAGGAATAATGAAATAATTTTAGAATATTCGTATCATGGGGTAAGGGATGAATTGGAAATTGATCTATACATAACCGATGGATGAAATATTTATCATGAAATAGAAACATATCAAGTAGGTATATTTTTTAATATTATTATATATTGAAATAATTCATACACATTAGTAAAATGTTCTTGAAATTAATATTGCCATATTATATTCATATTGAATGAATCAGAATGCATTTTAAATCATCACTAATTTTTTGAATTTATTCTCTTAATATTCCATTTGTCTCTCACTTATGCAAGATAGATGACCTCAATAAATCTCTAAAATTATTTAAATTTTATTCTTCAATGTGCATATATTCACATGAATTAAATGATACCAATCATAGAAAAAAAAATTCATTCCCATATCAACTTTTTACATTCTTTTCCCTAATTTTTTGTGGATATTTTATTAACCATTTTATAATGTGCACTTCTTCACAAAGATTATTGTATATGTAAAACCTTTGAGTAATGATATCATGTTTAAATTATGAAACAAAAATATAATAATAAAATGGTGTATTCAAAAACACATGTGACATGAAAAACCTAGCTTATGAAACCTGTGAAAGACATTTATTTCAATTTAGTCTATTTTATAGCTTCTATATTAATCAACTCTAAGTCAATTTGAACCATAATACAGTATACCCAATTTTTAAATTGTTTTGAATGAATTTTATAATATAAATTATTAATTTTATTTTCATTTATATTTTTAAAATAAAATATTAAACATTTTAATGAAAAAAGAATTGTTTTTTGGGAAAATATATATTATTTCTAAAATGCGGTTTCATCGCGTATTTTTCATATAATATGAAATTTATTTTTACCATATTTTAAAATTATAATTTATTAAAATGAATTTAAATTTTAAAATCATAATATAAAAACTAGGTTAGTTTAAATTTTTAGTAATTTTATGAAATTTATCATTAATTTATAAATATTGAAAATACAAAATTTTAATTTAAAGAGTCATTTTAATATTAATTATTTACAAATATATGTTATGACCCATCCTTCAGGGCCCATGTCCTAACATCCCCTAAGCCTACCTCCCAATCGAAATGGGATGGCGTGTAACATTGAAGGCATCAACCTACAAGTGGGAGGAATTTTCTTTAGTACATGTATGCACACATAGACAGCCATAACCTATTTCTAGAAAGGTAAACATACATTCCACTAAACAACCATGGAGTAAAAGTTAAAAATCAAAGATCAAATGGTCTAGAATATAGACAGAACAAAAGATAAACTTAAAATAGTAAATTAAAAGGAAATTTTGAAATTCATCCACTAAAATACCAACCTGGTCGGTAAGTGTACAATATCTTCTTGGTGTTGTAGAAGTATGCCTCACATGCCTGGTCTCATTGGGAACCACTGGGTCCTGGGCCACTAAGTCCTCCATCAAAGCCCCAATCATCTGCACCAGACACAACACATACGATACAATACCATCCAGGGGTGAGTAACGTAATACTTAGGGGGGACCCCATACAAAAAAGGATATACTGCAAAGAAATCCAAAAAGAAAACCATGAAGCATGATCATGAAGTAGGATAGATCACAAAGGTATAATCTAATGTACTGAAACCAAGAGTATCAATCGTAACACAGAACACCATTGACTATTGAGGTACTCATCCCTAATGAGTATTGTGTGTATGAAGGGTCACACAGAGCCACTTGTAGATGTTCCATGCATGGTCCCTAGGTTTTTATCCAGATAGGGTCGACAGGTGATGATCCACATAGGGTTTCTTGGAGCTGATCCATGCAGGGTCACTAAGAGCTGATCCACATAGGGTCTCTAAAAGCTGGTCGACATAGGGTCTCTAGGAGATGATCAACACAGGGTCACTATGAGCTAATCCATATAGGGTCTCTAGGAGCTAATCCCCACAAGGTCGATATCCTTCAGGTCTCATCCAGCCGCAGGATTCTCGCATGAAGTGTGATTTATTCTGAGAGAATATATTCCTCAATGCCATTACTGTATTTCATCTTTTATGAATGTATCATGAGAGAATGGAAAAGAAATTCCTCATCATGAGGGTTCCAGTGTCGCAAACTGCTCATCAATCCGATACCTATTTGAATGTAATTCACGTTTGTTCTGAAAAGGGGCCAGTATGGTCTGGGTTCGGTCGGATCGACCTGACCCAACCTGGCCTGAGGTCCACCAACCTGACATAGGTCTGACTCGACGTGGGGCTAAACCGACCCGGATCTGACTCGACTCGTATTCGAACAGACTGGATTCTGACCCAACCCAGAATTGGCATGACTCGGGTCTGACCCAACCCCGATTTGGCATTACTCAGGACTGACCCAATCCAGATCCGGCCCCCCTTTGGGCGACCCCACTCTTAACTGCCCGGGATGTGGATGGAAGTCGCATACGACCCCTTGCCCCATAGATCGTCTGTAAGGCCACCTCCTATTCCGTTTTCCTATGAACATAGACTTTCCAAGGGCGATGTTGTGCAATGCCACATGCAATGCAGTGAGGTTTCATATGTGACCTAGTGTGGGGTCGCGTGTGACGTGGTGTGGTGCCTCATGCGATACGGGGCGGGGAAGAAAGTGATGCGGTGCACTGCCGCGTGAGACGCTCTGTGGGGCCACATGAAATGTCGTGCGAGGCAGTCTGGGATGTGGTGTGGGGATGTGTACAATGCGGTGTGGTGCTATGTGCGACGTGGTGTGGGGTTGCATTCATGTTTTGGTGTCACGTCTGCGGTGCAATGCCTCTGATGCAACAGGGTTTCCATGTCGGCCCTCCATAAGTCGTCCGCATGGAGACCTACACCTCATGTCGCACCACCACAACCAATTAAAGTCATGTTATTTCATCTAGCGGGACATCTTGGCACCCTAACACACACAAGAGGTTTCCACAAGAACCGGCACAATAGAAGCTACTTCCGTAGACCATAGAGTCCACCCTAGTGGTCCTTTCTTAACACTGCTTGCGCCTAAGGCCTTTGGTTGATTACATCTTCCCTACAACGAACCTAAATCCTCCTTTCCACAATTTCAATGATAGAACCACTAATAACTCACAAGGAAGAGGGGATCAAGCCTCATTCAGGTCGGAATGCACCATTTGCGCTGGAGGCTACGAAACATGGGATAAATATTTGATGTTATATCACAATTAATCAATCCTGATACACAAATCGCAAGAAAATTACCCTCCTACATGAAAGAGTGATCTTATGATCAACATGTTCATAGGTTGATCGACGTTCATAATTTTATATTAATGAATGGGGAATCATAAAGTAAAAACCCCTACCTTGGTCAGATCATTCATCGCGATGAACAATGTCGTTGTGTTCGTCATCCTATGATCCTCTATTTACTTTTGTTGCTCATTCATCATAAGTGAAAATACATTCTAGGGGGTGGGGGTGGGGGGTGGCATAGATTATCTCCATCAACCAGAGATTCAAAGTAGAACCAGGATTGTTCCAACAATCCTGCATTGTATTCTTATCCATTAAAGGACGAAAAGTGAATCAGTGTTTCTGTTACATTTATATTACGAAGACATCACGCTATTTCCTTTAATGAGAAAACATATTTAGTTTTTTTTGTTGGCATCCATTTGAGGTACAATTATTTGAAAATTAAGAAAAATTAATATCAAAAAAGTATATTTTGTTTTTAACATTTTATTTAAAAATTAAGAAAAATAACTTTATCCCTCGACATGCACAAGTGGAGGTTGTTACCATTCTGGGAAAATACCTTCGTTCTAAGTTCATCAGTGCCCTCATATTTTTGATATGATGACTAGTTTAAATGTTAGAATACCCCACATACAAATTTATTAAAAAGAACTAATAATGGTCAAAATCCTATTTCGGAATGACCATCCCTCAGAATCAGGTGTCGTCAAACCATATGGTCTCAAAATAATTCCAGAAAATTTAAAAAAAAATATTACATGGAATTTTAGGTACATTATGTTCTCCCCAAAATAGGGATTTACATCCTTGAAACAACAAACAAAGACTAAACAAACAAATTGGGGTACATCGCATAAATATGAGCCTCCAACCCCTATGTCCTCTCTTGGAGATTACCATGCTACCACAGAATGCACACAAGAAGAATTGATCACCCATCAAGGACCCACTATTTTCGGTCCACTATCTCTGTATAGAACCCCACAAAAATCACCCCATCACCAATGTCTCTCTCACCCCAATAGATTACATGTGATGGATCATGCACGTACCTCCTCTGTCATGACATGTGAAACCATCGTGCATCTAGTGCATCTATGGGGGTAGTTCTAGGCAGTACACCACCTCACCAACACTATTCGGAATATGAAAAGGTCTGATCAATTTATGAGATAACTTGTCACCTCATCCAAAACTCATTAATCCCCATCAGGATGAAACCGGAAGGAACACATGGTCTCCCTCATTGATCTACAAGGGTCTCCATCTCCAGTGAGTATGGGATTTCTTCTTGTTATGTGTATTCCTCATTCACTCTTGGATGATCTTCACCTTATTAGTGTTATCTCACACCAACTATAGACCCATGAAGGATGACTCCCCTAGGACTATCCATCATAGATCTGATCTACAAGGATACCTGTAAAACTCCTCGGATGGTGCCATGCCAATTGTAGAGTATTAGATATTGTTTTATGAAAACTCCACCAATGGTAGGTGGTCCTCCGAACTACCACAAAAAATCATGGATTCAATCATGATGCATGTCCTATATTGTTTGTATGGTATGTTCCATCTAACCATCAGTATGCTGGTGAAAAGAGTTTCTCAAGTGCAGCTGAGTCCCGAATGCCTCTAGTTATCCCTTCCATATCTAGGATGTGAGGTGAGCACCGTATTATGATATGATCATAAGCTTCACCCCATAAAGTCGCGCTATCTCTTATATGTAGAGGAATCTCAAGTACTCTACTGATACCTACTCACAGATGGATAGGAATTGAGCCCAACTTGGTGAGTGGGTCAGCGATCACCCAGATAGAATCCTGGCCCTTGGATGTGTATGGTAATCCAGTAACAAAGTCCATCGAGATACCACCCCACTTCCATTCTAGAACCTCAAGTGGTTTGTCAAAGTTTGTAATAAACTGATGCTCATCCATCACTTGCTGACACATATAGCACCCTGAAATAAACACGACCATAACTTTCTTCATCCTTGTCCACCAGTACTAACATTGGAGATCCTGGTACATATTTTCCAATCCTTGATGTATCACCAAGGGGTGGTATGGAACTCCCTCGGAATCACCTCTCGCAACGTCACTGGTACTATTGTGTGACATCTAAAAAGAATGATTTTCCCCCACCTATCGAAAATTTATAATGAACCTATCCTGAGGATAACTGATCACATCAGTCCTCACAGTCAACATCCAAAATTTGTGCCTACCTAGCTCACTATAAGAGTGGGGGAGTAAAATTCATACACTAATTGTAAGATATTCCATCATCATCCACGAAGGATATCTGAATTAAAGATACCTTCTCTATCACCTCACTTAGTAGTCGCAAACCGGATATCCTACTGAGGGAATCGGCCACCACGTTCCGCTTCCAAAGAGTATAGAAAATATCTAAGTCATACACTAGTAAGAGATCTATCCCTCAACATTGTGTCATTTTTAGGACATTCTGGGAGAATATACACCTAATAATATTTTGTTCATTGTAAATTGTAAATCGTTCACCCATCATGTAGTTACACCATAACTTCAAAGTAATGACCACGATTGTTAACTCCAATTCAGGGGTTGTGTAGTTTTTAACATTCTACCTCAACTATCATGAACTGTAGGTGATCACTACTCGCTCTTGTGTTAGGAAAAAACCTAGTCTGGTCCCTGATGAGTCTAGAAAACTACATATCCAATACCCTCCTCTGGTAGTGTCATGATGGGGGAACTCATCAATCTACTCCTCAGCTCCGAGAAACTCTGTTGGCCCTCCTCTATCCACACGAAGGGTTGTACATTATTTTTGAAATTCGTTAAGGATTTTACTACTTAGTAATAGTTGTGTACGAACATATGGTAGTATCAAGCCAACCCTTTGAAACTCCATAACTCTGTAACGCACCTATGTGGATACGAAGTAAGAACTACATCTATCTTCACTGGATCAATTGTAACTCCAGCCTACAAGATTACATTTCCCAGAATGTGGACCTCATGAATCCCAAACTAGAACATTGATTGATTCCAATAATATTGGTTCTCTATAAGTGTATCCATTACTATCTGAAGGTTTGTGGCCTCCCCCTACACTGATGCTAAGAACACCAAGATGTAATCAATTAAGACCACCATGATACAATTAAGGTAAGGTATGAAGATCATGTTCATGAGTCCCATGACCACTACTGGGGCATTGGTCACACCGAATATCATCAATAGGAAATCATAGTGTCCATACCGACATCTAAAGGATGCCTTAGATACGTCCATCTCTCGTACCCGATGCTGATGATAGTCAGACCCGAGGATGATCTTTCAGAACCACCTTACTCTCTTCAGTTGATCAAAGATATCATGAATCTTTGGGAGTGGATACTTGTTCATCACGGTCACCTGGTTTAGGTTTTGAAAGTCCACAAATAGCCTTAAGCTTTTTTTGGCCTTCTTGGTAATCAAAACTGGGACTTCCCATGGGGAAACACTGGGCCTCATAAAGCACTTCCCCTAGAAGTACTCTAGTTGTACGAGCAATTAATTATTCCTTGAAGGAGCCATCTTATATAATGATTTGTATATCGGTGCCGCCTGAGGTATAGATTGATACATAATTCTACCTCTATGTGAAGATGTAGTCCTAGAAAATCTTCAGAAATGATGTCCCCGTACTCATCAACCATTATAGGAAAACCTGAACTGCAGTCATCTACCACACTACGGGTGAGGCTATCCAACTTCTGAGTGATCAACTGCACCCTCTTTTGAGGAATTCAGTCATGTGCTGTAAAATTCCCCATCTCTTCAATGATGGAAATCTGGGCCCATCCTCGGGGACATGTCGTACATTCAACATAATACACTCCATTTAAGCATGGACTATGGATATATACTCTATATTGATGATGGCATCATAAGCCCTTAAAACCATTACTAGGTGATCCCATATGAATCTCTCTCCACCTTATGTAATCTCACACTGCCGACACCTATATGAAATTGTTGAATCTCGTCTTGTAGGAGTCTCTAATTGTATGGATCAAGACAACGACTCCACCCAAATCTCTGAAATGGTCTCATAGAATATCCTTAGAGTAGTGTGAGAGGTATATGAACCTTACAGAGTACTCATCCAATGAAATTCTTCCCTATTGTAGTTGAATCATCTTTTGTATTGACACCAAGAACAAGTTCACATGTAACAACTCCACTCAGAATATCTGGCTGAACTCATCCTTGGAGGGGGTTGCCTTATCTTGAGTGACGTTAAAAAAAATCCACCATATCCCTTGTGATCCCTAAAGAAGGCTCACAGCTATGACCGCCAACACGTCAAGTGGCATCCTCAGTAAGTAGAAGACCCGTGTCACCACCTCCATCTAGTCCTCAGTAGCCAAAGGGTATGTCTCTCCCCTAAACCTAGGAAGTCTCTTTCAATGAAACTCGTGTAGGGAACTGACTTTATATGCATGTGATACCAGTTACACTAGTAGTAAATTTTTACAAAAGGGTGGTGGTAACACTAGTGCACAACCCAGTGGGTTCTTCTCTAGCATTGGCCTTTGAAACAAGACCTCATCGCTATGAGGGATGTCTGCACGACCACGTTTCATAATCCTGGATGGTCGTCCACCTAGAGGCATCCTAAAATGGATCAAGATGGACCAAATTCAATAGATTATACCTAGTGAGATGACTCTTACTCAAGAAGAACATAACGAAACACAAAATTCTTATATGATTCATGAAACCATTTTTTATGGGTAGAGTTGAAAAATAGGATTCAAGGTACTTGTGTGTGGATACGTCGGTCGCGGAAGCTACACTAGACTACCCAAATTTGGAAGTCTACGTAGAAACATTTAACACTATTTCCCCAACACAAAACAAAAAAATTTTGGTCTTTGAGGTAGACTTGACCTCCATTAATACCAATTTCTCATGACCCATCCCATGGGGCCCATGCTATGACATCCCACAAGCCTACCTCCCAAAGGATAGGGGTTGGCGACTAGTGATGAAGGCCTGAACCTACAAGTGGGAGCCATTTTTCTTTGTACCAGTACATATGCACATACAACCTCGTCCCAAATCAGTGAAGGAAATCATGCATGACACTAAACAACTGTGGAGTAAAAGTGAAATATTTATGCCAAATGTACTAGAATACAAACCCAACAAAAGATGAGCTGAATATAGGAAAGTACAAGGAAACACTGATAGTCTTCCAATGAAAACCCCAGCGGATGGGTAAATATAGAGTAGCTGCTAGAATCCATAGAAGTACTCCCCACCGACATGGTATCACTCGGAACAACTTTTTCCTAGACCACCAAGTCCTCCATCATGGTGGCGGTCCACTACACAAGACACAAAACATGCAGGAAAATACCTTGAAGGGGTGAGTAACAAAATACTCATTAGTAACCCCAAACAATAAAGTAGAGACCATAAATAAATACACCAATAATACCACTAAGCATGATCATGAAGATATAAATCTAACATAAGTATAATCTAAAGTATGGAAAGTAAGACTCTCAGTCATAACAATGAACACATTGGACTGTTGAGGTTCTCATCCTAGATGAGTATCACAGAACTACTGTATCACACAAATCCACTTTTAGTTGATCCATAAAGTGTCACTAAGAGCTGATCCACGTTGGGATGTAGGGAGACGATCCACACAAGGTTTCTATAAGCTGATCTAAGTGGGGTTGGTAAGAGCTTATCCACCCAGGGTCGCTAGATTTTTATCCTCATTGGGTTGCTAGGAACTTATCCACATAGGGTCACTACAATCTGGTCCATAGAGGGTAGCTAAGAGATGATCTTCATAGGCTCGCTAGTCATCAGGTCTTAGCCTACTGTAGGATTCCCGCATGATGCGCACTTTAATACAGTAAAATCTAATCATCATTCCAATCATTGTATTTCAATATACATGAATGTATCCTTAGATAATGTCCAAAGAACCACCTCATAAAAAGGGTTCCAATGCCACAAAAGGCTCATCAATCAGACACACAGTTTGAATGTTATTGTTGTTATTGTGAAAAGGGGTCAGTCATGTCTGGGTCGGGTCTGACCAGAGGTCCACTGACCCGACCCGACACATATCAATCCTAGCGTAGATCTAACCCAGCCTGATGGGGTGACCCACACCCTGCCCGACCCAGCAAGGGCTGGCCAACTCTTACCTAGATGGAATAGAGCTAGAAGCCCTATCCTCCCCCTGCCATGTTGGTCATCCATTGGGCCACCTCCTCTTCCACTGTCATTTGACTGTGGCCTCTCCACGTGATACATGACATGGGGTTGCATCAATGGGCCTGGAGGTAGGCGGCTCCTTTCGCATCACTATGGCTTGATATGTCTGTGATTTTTCTTATAGCATGTCACAACCCACCCGTGACCACCATCACCATCCATTGCCCTTGATTACCATTTCTGGTGCACCAAAATCTCCTTCAATAGACCACCGAGTCTACTATGGTGTTTTGATCTTCATGTCACTTACACATAAAGCCTCTAGGTTATTCCATATTCTCTATGATGGCCACGAATCCTCCTTTCCTCCATTATGAAGATGAGACCATGAAAAATTAGAAAAAATTGCACAAGTCAGAGGCGCTCAGGCTTTGTTCATGTTGGCTCATGCCCTTTCTGTAATAGGATTAAAAACATGAGGTGTAGGTTTGATTTTCTATCAAAATTAATCAAACCGAATACACGAATCCTAAGAAAATACCCACCTACAACAACGAGTGATATTTGGATAAACCTGTTCGTGGGTTGATCAGTGTTTTCCATTTTTGAATAAAGAATGGGGAATCCTAAAATAAAAACAAACAATTACTTGGTTCAAATCATTTGTTGGCGATGAATGGTGTTGCTGAGTTCATCATTCCATGATCCTCTTTTTATGGTCGTCGGTCTATCGTCGTTAGTGATGATCTGTTCGGGGGGGGGGGATTCATCTTCATCACCCACCGGAGATTTAGAGAAACGCTAGGTTTATTCCAACAATCATGCATTTTCTTCATATCCATTAAAGGACAAAACATGAATTATCATTTTGGTTATGTTTCGATTACAAATTCATTACACTGTTTCATTAAATGAAACAGCATATTCAGTTTCACATGGATGAAAAACCTTTGAGCTTCAACAATTTGAAAATCCATAAAAATAATATAAAACGTGTTTATTTAATTTATTTAACTTTTTCATTAAAAAGTATGAAAATTTAATTTCTCCCTCAACCCACACCGGTCAAGGCAAGTTCTATTCTATGTGAATCCTACTATTCTAATTTTAATGGTGCCCTCATATTTTTGATTCGAGCTCCAGTTCAATAGATAATAAATCATATTCGTACTTTAATTTAAAAGTACAAAAAATGATCAAAATCCAATTTTGGGCTCACTATGGCTCATAATCAGGTATGTTCAGAGCATCAAGTCTCAAACAAATTCCACATAATTTAAAAAAAATTCAATTTACACAGAATTTCCCATAAATTACAATATAAATATAAATTTTATTTTTAAAAAAATAAAAAAATAAATCAAAATTATATTGATCCCATTTTTTTCATTTTAATAATATTCAAAATGAATTTTGATATAAAAAAATTGTAAATATTTGAATTTTTTTTTAAACCATCTTTCGCATCATGTCCATGTGATTAATTATATATTAAATTTTTCCACTAATTTGAGTTGAATTTTTTAAAAGGGAATCCTAATTTGGAGTCATAATATATTATTTTACATAATATGGTTGGATAAATTTTAATATGAAATAATTAGGGATAAGATTAAAAATTATTTATCGTGGTTAAGTTAATAATGGATTTACTAGGCATTAAAATAAATAAATAAAATTTAAAATTAAGTAACAATTGTTCTAAAATATATTATATGGCCATATATTCACACTATAATATCATGTTCTCTCTAATGGTACTTTTTGGATCCTTGTGGCATGTGAAAAACATGGGTACACAATCATCATTTAAATAATTTCTAGTGTACTTCTATACTCACTTATAAAAGTCCACCCACTCTCCTAACATATTCAAACCATTGAACCTATTTTTATAGTACAATAATAAGAAAATTCAATATAAATATTCCCTCATATCATCCTATAATACTTAGTGTGGGAATAAAACCAACCTAGGATGGATTTTTCGAAACCCAGGGAGGATACCTGAAGAAGAGGTAACATTCTTGAATGATAGTTTGTATTTTATTCCCCCTACACATCCTTCAATTATTAATAAACCATGAATTTATAAAACCCAAAGTATCTTACATGTACTAATATATACTTTATTTTATGTTCATGACCAAAAACCAGTCATACTTCCATCAAATAAGTTATGAAATCATAATTTGTATTTACAATCGAATACGTCCTCATGAATAAATGTCATTAATTTTTCAATTAACAAATGTCATACATGGGAATAACGGTGGATTGAAATAATATATTTGATAGTGATAACATAGTAATACCACTTCATTCATTATACCATATATAATTTTTTAAATTCCCAATCCTTAAAAGATATAATAACGTCACGTGTGTGTATAGTGGACTACCACCTCACAAAGAAGCGCGGTTTGTTTTTAAATAAATCATTACATGGAATCAAATAAGGATATGAATAATGTATATATGAGGTATAAATGAAATTATAATGATAATTATGAAATATTAAGCATTATTAAATTATAATTTATCATTTTATTTCTTAAATTTTAATTCACATAATTATGATAACATTGATCATGTAAATGTGAACTACTGCCTTCACGATGTAATGTGACTCTCTTTTCACCACCACCCCACAAAGACGAAAAATTAACAAACATATAAATATATATTTACACAAATATATATATAACTTTAACTATTTTATTAGTATCATTACAAAATGATAAAAATATTACTTTCCACCATTATATATTGACCAATTATAAGGGGAACATTACCCAATCATACGTACGGTCTACCGTCTCCATGACCGTAACATAATTAAATTTTAGAATATATATTTCATTATTTGTCTAATAATTATAATTGATGTATAAATATTATAATTATTTCCAGATTATTAATATAGGTATTATGAAACTGTATAATATGTGCAAGAACATGATCTTTCCTGATGAAATATGCATGATAAAACAAGATAATTAACACCAGGAACAATCAAAATAATGTAAGATAATTGATGAAAGGGTAATAATATATTATTAAAGAGTCATTATGATATTATAATTAAAAGTGTGTGTTTTAATAAAATAATAACATTATAAATACAATTATTATAGAGTTTAAATAATGTTTATCAAAGAGGAAGCACAAGATATGGGACTTCGTCTCAATTCCCCTTCATTGTTAAATATTATAATATCATGCATGAAATTTATTATATATGGTATATATTCTATCCATTTGACCTTTTATATCCTTATTCCTCAATATTTTATTTAATTTTATATTTTAATTTGAATTATATCTTCTAAAATGATTTTGATATAAATATTACCATATGGTAACTAATTTGTTAATTAAATTTCTTTTCATTATGTTATATTATTTATTCATAAATTATTTTAATATGTGTGTAAATAATGTTTACAGTATTATTTTGTATTGTCACTTTTTTGGATTTAAATTTGATACACATAATAACTTCATTAATTAACCTCACATAATCATTATGTTAATGGTATAGGTTTATTTCCCAATCCCATTCTAAACAAGAATTTTCATTATTTGATCATTATCGAATAAACCCATTTACTTTCCACCTTATGGATAGTTGTGATATTTTATGTAAATTGCACTATTTTACAATCATTAGTAAATAATTGTTTTTTGAAAATGTAATTCATAGAATCTAACATCATTTCAATATTTGGTTAAAATAATATTTCTACCAAAAAATTATTTTCTAAAAATGTTTTCAATTTTTTTAACCCCATTCAAAATGATTTATTAAAATAATTTTCCTCTATTTTTTCTTTATAAAAAAAATTTTCGTAGAATTTTCATATATTTTCAAAAAATAATTCCATGATGGGTTTTACCGAAAAGTGAATGGAATAATTTTTAATGTGTAGGGCATTAACAGAATTTATAGCCATCATGGCCAATCAATTATTTTAAATCACATTTTGTATGATTAATGGTTATTTTAAAATAAAATTAATTTCATAATGTTTCATGATATTTTATATTCAAAATTATTTTTCTATTAAGAAAAATATATTTTACTTAATAAATTTTTAATGATCTTTCATGGTATTATTATTCATGAAAGACAACAACCCTTTATTCATAATCCAATGTTTATATGTTATATTAATACCAAACTTAATCTTAATCAAGGTGGATTAATGACATTTTCAGTAGGGAATGTATTGAAATTTAATTTTTTGAATAATTTTTTATGTCATTAACTTCCCACTCAAGGATTCACCTTCCTGAAATCATTGATCATTAAATTTCCTCTAGATATACAAATTGATTATCATGGATATTTTAATTTCATAAACTATATATCGTTATAATGTATTGTGTTATGCATTGAATGTTATTTCATTATTCTGGTAAATAAATATATGTTCGTATTTATTACTCAATATGGATACTTGTTAATAAGGAACATTTTTTAATGAATAAAATAAATTATTTAATATTTATGGAATTATTTGGACATTTAGAGACAAGTGGGTTTCATTTATATATATTTTCATGATGAATCAAAAGTAATATGATTTTAATTTGTATGCTATCACAAAATCAACTGGCCAAAACAAATGGGATTTCATCCTATAGATTTAATGCATCTTATGAAAGTTTATAACTATAGATAAATCATAATCCTGATTTTAGGACATCAAATAATTAATAACTTCCTTAATTATAAATTTATTTATTATTATATATGAGATATTCATAATTATATTATCTCTAGTAGAATTTCATTCTAAGTATACATATTAAATGGTACGTGTCTTCGTTTATTTTCCTTCCTATATTAATTATTCGTTTTCACATTATCCATGATATTTTCATAATTATATTTTCTCAGGAATAATTTTATTCTCATTTTATTAATTAAATGTTTTTTTCATTTATTTACCTTTCTATATTGATTATTTAATTTTTATTCATGATAGCTTCAATTGTACGTGTTTGATTAATGATAAATTCTGTTGTTCTTAAAACATAATAATATTTTGAGATCACCCTTATTATGTTCTCTTTAAGAAAAATTCCCCGAATTATAGCATGATTACGATGTAAGGATATAATATAGAAAATAATAGAAATCTTGAAAAACATCATGTTGTAAATTGTGTTTTAATATGTGACGCAAGACACATGTATGTATATTTTTGACCAAAAAAAATAAAAATTAATTATATTTTGATTTTTTTTCTTATATATTATGCTAATATAAAATTGATGAAATGATATCTGAGCTACTGGTGTCGAGTTTTCTACATTACCCTTTCTCCGTATCTGCGCTCACACATTATTATGTTTCCCTTCCCCATGTTATAAACAATGGTTTTATGTAGAGTATTTCAATGAAATTTATTAAATGGTAAAATATTTTTTAGATATGTTTAACATATTTAATGAAATAATAATACTTTTTATCTAGAAATTAAATACACCAATACTTTATTGTCCTTGTTAGCGTAATAGTTAAATATATTGTATATAAATATTGAAAACTATGATTTATGTATAAATTGTATGGTTATTTACTCAACATGTTCTTGAAAATAGAGAATGTTACATTTTAAAATTTGAGATGAAAATATCAAGAGAATAATTAGAATGATGTTCCAAACTAGAACTCGAAATTTATTAAAGATGAGTAAGAAGTACCACATGGTTTTATCACTATAAATTTTTGAAATTATTTCTGTAGAGTAAGTTAAGGTATAGTCACACAAAATTCAAAAAAAATCACAAATTTTCGGCATGAATATTTAAGATAAAAACATATAACAATACTTAGTTCCTTGGTGTTTAGGAGTATTTAACTCTCTATTTTATTGTGGTTGTAAACCCCAAGAGTAGTGTTACTTATTTTAAACTATTAAAAAAGTGTTCGATATGTTTTATTACATCATTAAATTATCTCTATATAATCATTTATTATGAAAATATTGAGTGAAACAACTAAAACAATTATGTCTATCTTTTATCTTTCCTTTTCACTCACATCCTAGGAGATGAGGAAATTGTTCCTTATAATAATGGAATATTATTTTCAGAATCTGTGAAAATAAAATATCATCATAACCTCATTCAATACCACCTTTTAGTCAATATATTTTCATTTATAAAAAATAAGTGGCATAATATGATTGATTTTATGAAGATTATTTAGTTTCATGGGAAAAATGTTTTCTTATGGACGTCATCCAATAGTGGTCACCCTTTGAAAGAATCAATTTAAAATTTTATAGTGGTTCAGAAAAAGAATGTAACCATATAGACTTTATCCCAATGATTTAAATTGTATGGAGTTCCAATAGATGAAATTCAATAGGATTCAAAATAAATTATTTATCTGTATCCACATATACAAATTATTAGTTGTTTCATCAGAATATTATACAGTGTAATAGAATTTTCCCTTATTCAATTAGTGGATGGCCATGAATATATAAAGGTTTCACAATCATATTAGTAAATGAAGACATTTATCAATAATGTTTAGGGTCCATATGATATTGAAATATTTTTTCATTAAATATAATGTGATCTTTTTAATTTATTGACTCAAGCATTCAGAATTTTAGATTAAGTGAGAATTGTATTTTATATTTTATTAAGGAAAATATTTACATTTTTCCCCCTTGGATGTAGTATATATTTATATGATAAGTAATATTATTTATCCATTTATTTTTTTCATTTTTTTGTTGTTCCCAGAATGAGAATTTGTGGATAATAGGTTGGATCTCATCCCATTTCCCATGCATAGAAATGGAAAAAGGCAGTTATCAGATGAAACATTTTTTATTTTTCCAAGCGATGAATATTCAATGTTGTTTTTAACATTCCACTACATAGTTTAGGATGAATGAATTCATATATTTTTAGTTATTTAATTAGTTCTCATATTTGGCACGATTTTCTCATTCTATCTTTTTTATGAGTATTTAGAGTTATCATCATCTATTACATTACCTTATATGTGGTTTCCAAGGGATTTTTAAAGGTTATTAATTACATTTACATGTTTCATATCATTATTTTTTTGTTTTATTTATTTTGGATTTACTATTATTACAATAATTACTTCATAGAAAAGGATGTTGTGTATCAAAAAGTTTAATGGAATGGAATTTTCTTTCTATATGATAAAATAGGAAGGTATTTTAAAATAAAATGATCTGGAAACCCCATTTCCTAGTGAATGTATTAATATTGTGGAAAAGAAGTAATTGGAGTGGTTAAATAGTATGATATTATTATATATAAATATTTTGAATTATTGTATTATTTAATTTATTATTTGATAGATGAATAGCATTGAAATAATTTTGAATCCATTGCATTGGATGTTTGAGAAGACAACGACTCAATAATGTTTCCATGACTAGAATATTATTTCACATTGTTATTATTATATGAATAAATCATATTATATCTTGAGAATTAATTCAATATGATCCATGTTAATCGTGAATCTATGAAGGTAACATTAATGGGTGATTTATGGGATCTTTTTCCTTTATCTTCTCTTCCATAATGTTATGGGTCAATGGTAATAGTAATGAGAAAATAAAATGGAGGGACTATTATTATGTTTAATGATATTTTAAAATTGATATTGAATGAGGAGTTGAGATAGAAGGAAACATAATATCCATCTAGAAGATAACTTATAACGACTTGTTAAAAATGAGCACATAATGATAGGGTCATCAGAAGAAGATGCCTCAGGCTGATATGTACCAAAGAAGATGTCAAGGTAAATTAGTATGTACAGGTCTTAAAAGTATTAATTATTAGATGATTTGATATATACAAAATTATTATAAGAATTAAATTAATTCTAAAGCTTTTATACAGATGAACTTCATCAGTGCAATGGATAGAGGACACAGTTTATTAAAGAGTGTCAAAATTATAGATAAATCATGGGTTATTTTCATAGCTGAATTATTTCATTAAAATAGTTAGTGAGGGTGAATGGTTGATTATGTACAAGTATTCATGGGTATAGTACATTTAGATGATGATGTCTATCTTTATTTTTTTGGGAAATGATATAATAAAATTCAAATTAAAAATGGAATTTTCTTCAAAATTAATGATTTTAACCATATTATAGGTCTCTATGAGAACATCATATCAGATTTAGAAATTTTAGATATAGGTTTCAGAATGAATTTTTCTAACGGTGTTTTAAAAATAACAAGAGGGTCAATTTTTATTTATCGTGATGAAAAATTGAATTATTTACATTGATTGAATAATTTTTGAACATATAGATATTAGAAGTACATCATCATATGGTCTAAAAGAAGGGAACACTAGGTTTGGTCAACTATATTAAAATAAATTAGTAGACCTAATAACTGAAAATAATACATAAAATTTAATACATAGACCTTATATGTTATTATGTGTGTATGTTTTGGAAGAAAAAGAGAGTTTAAATTAATTTAGTTGGTAGAAATTCAACTAATCAGAAGGTGGAACATATTCATAATGATGTTTGGGGACATTCTATAATTCACTATAAATTATGATCACATTATAGTGTGAAATTTATTGATGATTCCACTCAAATGTTATGGGTTTTTTTCATATCTTTTAAATCTAATATTTTTATAAATTTTCTCTATGGATTTATTTGTTTGAACGCGAGTGTGAATAAATTATTATGTTGTTGATGATATAAAATTTTGGGGAGTACAATAAAAAAATTATATTTTTTTATATAAGGAAGGGAACAAGATATGAGAATTCAGTTCAAGTAACTCCATAAAAAAGAAGAGTATCTTAAATAATTAAGCCAAATACTTATCCATAAAATATTTATTTATCTTGATGATGGATTACAAAGAAATGGATCCCTTGGGTGAGGTAATTTTTTGGAACATCCTCATGAAATTCAATTTTATCAGATCATGGGTAAGGTACCACACACTTCCCCGGGAAAATCACACAGTGTGCACCATAATACCCTTGGATTCATACTATACAAACTATAATATCCCCTTGAAGAGACATTAAATCTCTTATATTTTTAATTTATGTGGGATTCCATGGTGTGGAACTCCTTTATATATTTATCATATATAAATTCATTGATTTTTTTGTATTATTAAATAATCACTAGTTTTTGTGAGTTGGTATATCTATATCTAAGAAGAATGGGTGAGATTTGATCCTAATAGTGGGCTTCTTGTGCATCTAGAAGGTAATGAATAAATCCTTCCATGTAGACAGAATTTTCTCTAGGTCCTGAATTTATTTTTCCGAAAAGAAAATCTCATAATTGTCATATCTCATTAACTTATGAATGGGGAAATTTTTACATCCCTCGGAAAACTACTATCTAGAATATATCATTATTAAATGAACCCCATGAATCTTAAAGAAAATGGATCCACTGAAATATATATATATATATATATATATATTATAAGGATGAATACTAATGGATCTTATATCATGAAAGTGTTTTGAGTTTGTTGAGTTATTTTCAATTCTAGGGGATTGGTTATTCATCTGATTTTTTTGACTATTTTAGAAGAGGGATGTCTCTTTTGGTTGAAGTTAATGTGATGTTAATAGTTCTATGATTATTAGTAATGAAAATATTGATCTTACATTAGATAATATAGATTTTGATAATATTGTCAGTTCACTACATAGGGATGTTCATGTTCGCCAATCTATACCCTATATCATCCATCTGTGATGGGGGCATATAAAGAACCACATGGATGTTCTATACATATGGTGAGAGTGTAATAAAGATCCGAAATTCCATTCATAGAGGTATAAACTCATGGAGGGTTGTACCTGTATTAATTGCTCGGGATCATTCACCTTGGCTGGTGTGAACCTAGTTAGTGTGCATTCCCTTAGTGTCCATTATTTTATACCCCTAAATTTTTCATTGGAAACATTTTTATTTCATTATTCTTCAGGAAAATTCTCCGTATTATAGAAAATAAATTAAAATAATTATTTTTATTGATTCTAATTTAATTTAGGATGGAGCACTAAATAAAAAATAATATTTAGTGAACAGAACTCTAGATTCAGATGCGCGACAAGAAATTCGTGAAGAAATGTATTCTAGTAAGGGACCATAGGTGAAATATCTGAATGTATTTGGATGTATCAGGTATGTTCATATGAGTACTAAATATTTTGATAAGTATGAGGAAAAATGTCATCTTTTCTTTCTCAACAGATATAGTGTTTTGGACATTGGATATTGTCCATGAGATGATGAAATATAATAGATCCTTTAGATAGGTTTTTTGTTTTCATGAAATAATTTATATATAAATATTATAACAAAGATAAAAATTAAGATACGATTAAAAGATCAAACATATGTTACTAGAAACACTCTATATCTAGAAAAATATAGGGAGAGTTTAGAACGTGGTTCTTTGATAGTCAGTCAACCAGATATGTAATGTTCAAAAATGCATGTACTATATAATGTATATTTTGATATACATATACAATACGAAGAATTTGGAGATGAATGGCTATGAGATAGATAGGTTTCATCAGAGGAAACTAAGGTTTCACTGAGAATATTGACTTATATTAGATACTAATTTAATTGGTTTAGGGTTGATATAAACATTCTACATAAAATAAATGGTAGATAACCAAAAATTTTATAAAAAGAATATACCCTAAAAAACTAAAAAAAATTGGAAATATTCATAGATGAAGAAATTAATTACACTAATTTGAATAATATATAGGTTTTTTCATGTCTACTATAAAGAAAATAGTCTATATAATGAAACTGGGTTTTCATTAGTAATGGAAAGCAGATATATGTATGTGAAAAAAAATGAAATGTTGGTTGTAATGAGTTTTTAAAAAAACATTAAGGGATTAAATTTTAGGAATATTTATAACTATTACTAAATTACCCCACAATTCATATATTTCTCAAAATTATTTCTTTTTATAATCTAGACATGAACAACATGGATATAAATACAACATTTCTTCATGGTGATTTTGAGGACTAAATTTAATTGATTCTACCCAAGGGTTATGAAGTTCAATAGATGAAGAAACATTTTTATGTTGAAATTAAATAATTATAGCTTAGAAAAATGGCCACATTAGTTAAATCAGAATATATAAGCATTTATTCTAGGGGAATTGTTTTCTAGATGTGATTTAAATCATTATAAGTATAAGAAGAAAGGTGATTATGAAAGATATATTTTAATGTTATGAATATGTTTACAGTAACTAGCTATATTTTTTATGTAGATATACTTATTTGGTTATAACCTAATGGAGGTTTTCAATTGAATCTTTTTAGATATATGAAGTGGAATAATCCCACCATCCAACATACGCTAGATGGATACCATCAAACTATATTATAATTGAATTCATTCATCAGTGTGGATACTCAATGATTTTGATGTATGCATGTATAGATGATATGAGAGATTTCACCATAAGGTGTAATAGTAAATCATAGGTCTTCCTTGGTCAATAATAGGGTTACCTTCAATATTGGGTGGTGGTTTATCTAGTTTACCGGATGATGACATATATGATTATATATGGTGGCCCAGCTGAGTTTTGAATAGTGTTCTTTTTGAGATTGTGATAGTTCATGATTTTATATTCTAATAAATCATAAATTGGTTTGCAATTAACTGATGATTTTTTTCCTTCATAATGAAATCATTTGAGTTTTCTCTAATGAAAATATGATTTTGGTACCAACTAAGATATTATGTTTTTATATTTATTTTCACTAAATTTCTAAAATGTGTTCTTTGGGTTTATATTATGATTGGTTGGGTAATTATTCTCATTCTTATTCACAGACTCGGGTGAAGGTGGTTTTCAGATGAACCATTTTCAGGTAGTTCCACTGGTGTCTACACAATGATATTTAGATTATTCTATTTCACACGCTATGATAATTGGATGGACTTCTATATGGTGATTTTATAGTAGTCATTCTAGTGTATGAATTTCTCATTTATGCATCGTATATTCATAAAGAGTGACCCTTATCCATTTTATCCCCTAAATAAAATCATATTATTCATTAATAAGACCTCTATATTTCAAATGATGTTAGAAATAATCAACCATAATGGGATTTTGATAATTGATGAAAATAACATTCAATTATGGAAGAACAGATGGTACACAATTTCTAATCATTTGGAATGGAATTCAGTACATATGATACTCACAGGATTTTGAAAATCATAGAAATTAAATAATTATTAAGTAAATATTAAAAATTGATTGATATTGACATCAAAGGGATAGAAATATTAGTAATATATTTTTTAAAAAAATTAAATGAAGCTGGTTCCATGTAAATTCTCACATTACATATGTAAAATAATTATGAACCTCTTTGAATATGATTAAAAGATATGTGAAGATAAATTTGAATTATTTTTGAATATGTATAAGGATTTAAAGATATACCAAAATTATTCTATTCATATCATTTTTAATCATGTTAATATTCTTTTAAAGGAAATGTTTCAACATATATAATCCCTTGATTACATTAGAATCGTCAATTCGATGCTGAGAATATTACTTCCATATTTTATCACATTTTTCATTATGATTAATGAAAAATACCAAATAAATGTGACTCTAGATAATCCTTATAATACAATATTTTCATAATAGATTAGGAATAATGAAAATAACTCCCTAATGAAGGATAATTTTGAGAAGTAGAAATATAAGAAATTGAGAAAGTAATTTCCAAATAAGATCATGATAGAAGGTAAATTTTTAGGTGAGGTATTTTCTAACCTCAATCAATAAATGATTAAATTAAAGATTAATAAAAATTCATCCAGTTATTTTATTTCAATTTGTAAAAGATGAAAATCTAGCAGAAATGGTCACAGATAAATTCAATGATTATTATGAGTAGGATGTACCCAAGAGTAAATCGTCTAAGTATATAAAAGGAAAATTATTTTATTTATTTCTGATCCTAAAATTAATTATTATTTTATTGAAATAATATTCTAGGTCAATATAAAATTGATTTGAATATATAAATGATATTAATGACCTCAATGGTGAAATTATTATTGAAATCATCAGAAACTCATTATTATAGGAAAAATATAATGAAGATGATTATTTTGAGGGATGATTCGACCTATAGGATTAGTTAAAAGCTACTCATAATGATATTTAATATCTTCAGGATAAATAAATACATAAAACATACATTTGTGTTCCTCCAAACCAAATATTATGATTTAAGAAGTTGAGAAATACACATTAAAGGCTATCATTAAATTCCCTATTGTAGTAAATTTTCAAATCTCACTGAAATAAATTGATATAAATATAAAATTTTATTACCTAACCCAAATTATTAATTTCTTGAACTACATGATGAAATATATGGTTATAAAAATAAATGATATATAAGATAAATGCATTAATATGTGATTAGAAATTATTTATCAAGAGAGGTTTCTAACTCTTGGAATGACATCATGGATTTTTAGTGAACAATATGGGAAAAATTTTAAGAAGGAAGATGTATAGTAATTTGAAAAATTCAATTCAATTATATAGTTTAAATATTTCAAATGTAATTAAATATCCTATTATGGGCCTATTTAAATGTGAAAATATATGGTGGTTGAGGTGAAACCATAAACGTTCACTCCCTATGTTATGGTTGAGTATCATGTCATGCAAAAGACCTGAAAATCTATAAATAGGGCAATAAAGGCATAAAATAATACACCAAAAATTAAGAGTTATTATTTTGTGTAGATGGGTTATAGTGACTCTATCCTTTTAAACATAATATAAAATGATTTTAAGAATAATTAACCATTAAATTAAAAACAGAGGATCATAATGTCTACTGTCTTTAGAAGACTTGGAACTTAACTAAACATCATGAAATAAAAATTATATAATTTAATATTCATAATTATCTCCTAACATCAATTAATCCCTTATATATTCTTTAGATTAAATGGGGAATACATTAAACAATGTATGATCTAAAAACCCCAATAAGTAAAGAAGCAAAAAATAAATCATAACACATGGGTTAAGAAAAAATATTATAGTGACATAAAAGGAAGGGTATATGAATAAACATAACTAATATTACCAAGTATAGAATGGGAATGTATTATCATAGAATTAGATGAATGTGGAAGCAACATATAACATGACATAAACATGAGTCAAGGATTACTACTAAGGCTATATAACATGGTGGACACAGTCCCATAAAGGAATCAGTCTCACTCCACTTCCCAACATGACATCCCATGAGACTAAAAATTACCCAATGCATTGGACAAATATCTGCGTGCACCCATCATAACATTATAATACATATATATTCCACATGAATAATAATATTTAATAAATCAAACATAACATAAGGGTTTCCTATATAAAGAAATGGGTATCTTAATCAAGTCATATGTCATTACAAATGTGAATATCATAAATGTGTAAAAAATGAATAGATTAGAAAACATACATGGAAATTCATAATGTAGGATAGGAATAAATCATGATAATTTTTTCTCAATATATTTGGAAACCTGTAATAATGTTTTTAAGAAACATTAGAAATGAAACTTTTTGGCATAGTTTAAGGAAAACAGTAAAGAGCATTAAAAAAAAGGGCATAAAATATCATATTAAACTAGAAGTGAACCAGGTCGGTTTTAATAATAAATTATTTATTTTATAAAAATAATTTTGGCATTAAATATATATTATAGAGTGCACATTATAATGGGTAATAATTAAAGATGATCCCTTTTACTGGCTTAGGTATCGAGAAGAATCAAGCTGGGAACCATTGATGAACATGCACATACCTAAAAAACAAGGAATAATTGTTCATGATAAATGAGTTTGTAACATATAATCATCATTTATAACAGGAAAAAATGATAAGATATGGTTTTATTTGGATAAAAAAGAATAAATCAATGAAATAATAGAGGATTGGGTAGAATCCATTACCTTATGTCTGAACCTGATCTTCACATGATCTTAATGTCTTGAATAATAAAATAAGATTATTTAATTAATAATTATAGAGACCTTAAAATCTTTAATTGATTTATATTTACTTTTTTATGTTCATTTATGGCCTTTTGATATTTTAATAGATTCAATTTCAGTGTTCTATAGCGTTACATTATCAAGGATTTCATGATCAATTTACTTGTGTGAGAGAAAGTAGAATCATGTAGAATGAGCATAGTTGACCAAAAATGAACTTATATGTTATTATTGTTCTTATATAATATTAAAATAACTATTTTTTTAAGTGATGATGATTCAATAGATAAATCATTAATGATAATTATTTAAATTATATTTGGGTTTTTGAGCACAACGAACACATTTTGTTTGGTAAGTTAATATCATGTATAGAAATTCATTCTATAACATTAAATATTGTGTAATACTTATAATATAATATATTTCAAACATACAAATGGATTCATGACTATTTTTATTATGGAATTGAATAATAAAAGCACATCATCCATAAAAGTGGTTAATCATCACCTCATAGACAATGTTTTCATTCATAATGTAAAAGAGAGATGAGAAGATATTTTTGGACGAATTATTCTATCAATATGATATAATTATATTATATGTAAGGTAATAGATTTTAAATTCAATTTGAATCCAGATAGGTCGTGATAGAAAGAGAAAAGAGAGGAAATGAAAAGAAATTAAATAAAAAGGAAGAGGGTTTTACATCTTTATTCCTTTTTATTGAGAGCCTACTTAGGGGATTGTATTTGGTATTATTGGATGACTAAAAGCTCATAAAAGTTAGGGAAATGATTTGAATAGTTATTAGACAAAACATATTGAAGTATAGAGGCTTGAGAGGTTTAAAGAGAATATGTGGTGAGGTGATTCATTTATAGTATATGAGGGGGTGTTTTATATTATGTAATTCATGAGTTTATTATTGTTTTGAAGACAAGAAATACTAGTGATTCTTGAGACTAAATATATTAACTATGTAATATGATTTCTAACCAATAATTATTATATCTACCATGACTCATTGAATATTGTATTTAATTTATAATGTATATATACTATAAATTACCATATTTTACAACTCACCAAAAATTCAATTATTCCATAAAAATCACAAATTTTTAACATAACCAATTTTTGACATGTAGAATCCGAAAATGAGCTCAATTTTAATTAAAAAATTTCTTAAATAACAAAATAAATTGTTTTATTTAAAATTACAACTTACTCAAAAAAATAAAAATGTTAAAATTATAATTGATTTTATATCACATTGATAAATTAGATATGTTATAAAAAATTATATTTTAATTATAAGACATAAAAATATTAAGTTATGAATATAATTTATGAAAAAAAAATTTCCTCTCAGTTATTAAATTAGTCATAGAATTATAATTAAATATTTATGATATAAAATAATACCAACACTTAATTTGCAATTTTTTAAAAAAATTATGTTCTTTTACTGTGATATAATTATATCATAGTGTCACTTATAATATGGATAAATTTTATTTATAATTTTATTGTTTAGGTTATTATTAAATTGGCTGGTCTACAATTCATAAGGTTCAGATTACTATTCAAAAGGTCAAGTTTGTATTATATATGTGCAGTTTAATTAACTTATAGAATCACTTATTATTTCATTCATTCAACATTTAAGAAGAATGTATTGTGTTATATTATATGTTTATAACAAATGAATTACATTAAAAAGTAAATTTTCATTGATAAAACATTGGGTCATTAAATGCTTCCCACGTTATGAAATATCACCCTCAAAATTTCCTTTTACATTCTACGTTTAAAACTGGTGTGGGTACATTTTATTCATCACTTCCTTAGTTTCCCATGTTGTCTCTTCGTACATATGGTTCCTCCATAGTACATTGAGTAGGTGAGTAGTCTTCTTGCATAAAACATTATCTCTATGATCCATTATATTCACTAGATTTTCAGAGAAAAAAAAAGATCATTCTCCAATTATACCAACTATGAAGATAGTAAATGTGAAGGATCCAATATGAACTTTCCCAAGAGGGATACATGGAACACATCTTATGCTTGAGGCTTGGTTAGTAAGAGTGTCAGTCAATATTATACAGCTCCATCATAATCAACAATATCGAATGAGCTGATGTACCTAGGACACAGCTTCCATTTTTCCTAAATCTCATTATCCTCTTCTAGGGATATATGTTGAGTAGTACTGTGTCTTGTACATTAAAATCGTAGTTTTGTTGATGATTTTCTATGTAACTATTTTATCTACTTTGGTCTTACATGATGTGCTACAGAATGTTTTTCACCTTCTCCACCATTTCATTAAAAATATCTGATCCTATTAGCTTATGCTCACTGACATCATCCAAACATGTTTGTGTTCAATATCTATAACCAAAAAGGGAATCATAGGGATCAATTTGGATTCTGGAGTTGAAACTATTGTTGGAAGAGAACTCAACAAGATTTATATATTGGACCAATCCTTTTTTATGACCATAGAACAAGATCTAATCATGTATTATAGTGATTTAATTGTTCCCTCTAATTGACCATCAATGTTTGGATGATTGAACTTACTAAATATCATCTTAGTGCATAGAGAATGTTGGAGACTTTTCCAAAACATTGATTTAAATCTCAGATCTCAATTAGATACAACAGATAGAGTCACTCAATTTATATTTACCAATTCATTTATGTACATTCATGCCAGTTTATTCAGTGGGAAGTATTCTCAAATTTAAATAATGTGATATGTAATTGTTAGAAGATGCACAATAACCCATATAATAGTGTTTCTTCTAGTTGAATTTATAAGTCTAATTGTAATGTCCTTAGTGATGTTTTCTCATTTACATGTTGGTATTGGTAATGGCTACATAATGAAATAATACTTTTTCCTTATAGTCTTCACAATATGACATCCTAGGCCATTTTATGTATATTCAATGAACTCTTTTTTCATATTATCCCACCAAACATTATCTTGGAGATCTATATACATTTTTCACATGCTTGGGAAAGTAGAGATTGTTGAGCTATGTGCATCATTCATAATCTATTCCATTATATCATGATTTTATGGTACACATAGCCATGAACCCAATCTTATGACTCCATCTTAAGAGATCTTGAACTCAAAGGATTTCCAATTTTAGATAGCTTCTTCCATTTTCTGAATTTTCACATCATTTCATGGAGCATCCATTATTTTCTCTAGGAGGGATAGTGGAGAAATAATTTGAGAAAGAATTGATGATGTTCATCTCTTAATGACTCCCATGTCCATCATCCCTTAGTCTATGAACATCGTATCCTTCTCAATTATCATCTTTGGTAAAGATGGAGGCTCTTTTCTAATTAGAGAATCCACCACCTTATTTCCCTTAGTAGGATGGTAGTGGATTGAACATTCATAATCCCTGATGAAATATAACCATTTTTTATGGAGAATATTAATCTCCTTCTATATGAATATATATTTTAGAACTTTTTGATTAGTATATATATAATTATTCACCCCATAAAGCTAATGCCTCCCGATTTTCAACACCAAAATAATATATTCTAATAGTAGATCATGAGTGGGGTAGTTTTTCCCATGGATTTTCAACTAACATGATACATAGGATATGACCTTATTATTTTTCATAAATACACATCCTATGACCTTTTTGGAAGCATCTCTGTACACCATAAAGAGTTTTTAATTTGTACGGAGTGTGAATATTTGCATAGTGATAATCTCTTTTTGAGTTTGGTAATTTATTCCTAAAATTATTAACACTACAGAAACAATAATCTTGTCAGTTTCAGCTTGGTTATTGGGACTGATAGTCGTTAGACGATCAGTAGAAATTTCGGTAATACTTTATTAGACCCCAAAATCTGCAAATATTTTTAATAGATGTTGACCTGGGCCACTCTTTGATTTCCTTTTTCATGGATTAGTCCATGGATATTTCTATTTTGGTGATGAAATTCCACAGGATTGATACTTCCACCTTTCATAACTCACAATTACTATACGTTGTATACTGTTTCTCCCTTTAAAAAGTCTTCAACAAAGAATTCAAATGCTCCTCATATTCCACCTTACTCTTGTGGTATATCATAATATCGTTGATAAAGACAACCAAAAAATTGTTAAGGTAAACAATAAAGACAATATTAATTAATTTCATTGATATTGTGGTAGTATTAGTGTGTCTAAAGGCTATCATTATGAATTCATAGTGTCCACGCCTCATTCTAAATGCTATGTTGGGAATATCTTCCTTCCTCACATTTAATTGGTGATAACCCAGCCAATGGTCCACCATATAGAAAAAATTTTACCCTTATAGTTGATTGAAAAAGTCATATATCCTAAGAAGCGGATACTTTTTCTTAATCGTTATATTATTTATCTCATGTTAATTAATGCATATGCTCATTAATACATCCATATTCATGACTAAGAGAAGTAGTGAACCCCATGGTGGAGCACTCCGGCTTATAAAACCCATCTTCAGATTCTCTTGTAACTACTTCGTCAGATTTTTCATCTCTATGATGGACATTATATAATGTGTTCTTGATATAGATAGAGATCACAGAATATGTTCATTTGAGAACTCAAACTCTCGATCAGGATGAATACCATGAAACTCTTCAATAAATACATCGTTCTAATCCATCATGATGATCATGTATTCGAGAAATATTTTCTCCTTTGTCTCAATAATTTAAGCTAAAAATTATTTCTCATAAGGTAACATTATCCACAATTGAGATGATGATTTTTAAAGAGATTCAACTTCTTCCTTACACATGTAAAATATTGGAGTATTATTTAGGATTTAAAGAGTGATCTCTTTTCCTTGACGGTTGATGTTGGCTTTATATAATGATATCGAATAAATTCTTAATATTGTATCAAACTCTATATAAGGGATAATGAAAATATTTTATGTGAGTTTCAGTCCATATTCATTAACTATATAGAAGTTATGTACTTTGGATTCAATAATTTTCCCATTTTATGATATCACAAATAAATCAACCTACAAATTTTGAGTTGGGGTTTTAATAATTCTAGTACACTAGAAATATAAGAATGAATGTGTAGAACTAGAATCAAATGGTAAGTTCTCTATTCATGAATGAATGACCACCGTATCTATCAAAACATCATTTCTGGGCTCCACCTCAGCTGTAGTGATATAATATTCCCTTCCTTGATTCCATCGAGAATTTTATAATTACATCAAAAAACCTAGGGATTATGGAACTAGTTTGAAAAATGACTTTGTTCCTTTCAATAGAAATACTGCACTACATGATAAATGTTGATCTAAACCTTCATTTCTTATCCCCAATTAGTGGGAATCATTATATCCTTTTAGCAGTTATTAGCCATATGACATTCACTTTCACATTTGAAGAATATATTGGTCCCCTTTAAGAAGTTTCTGGGAAGCTTCTTCCCACACAATTGACATGTGGGATGTTTGAACTTGTTTCCATTATTGGAATTTATCACCAAAATAAAACCCTATATTCGACTTTTTTCTCCATTGTAACAAAAAAAAGGATATTTTTCATCCAATATTTCAATATTATGGGAATAACAGACAATATCCTCAGAGCTATCAAAGATTATAATTGTAAAAACATTTCATATACTTGGCTATACTATGAAAAAGAAGCAATCCACCTTGTTTTCAACTTTAGTATAATTCAAGCCTTGTAATTTTTTCTTCAGATCCCCTAATAGACTCATCATACTTATGCTTAAATACAATGAACTATCACTTCATATTGAGTTGGAGGGTTCAAGGAAATTATTTATTAAAAATAATTTTCTAAAAGTCTTCACTTTCCCTATAATCAATTTTCTCTTTGTAAATTGTGTTCTTGATCAGTGTCCACAAATGATGAGCTTCCGCTTCAAAATGATAATCCTCTATCACAACATTCTATTATTCTATATGTTGGAGTAAAATGAATATATTCTCCAAGGATTTAATCCATTGTTCTACAAGGATGTTATCGGGAGATCCATTAAACATGGGAGGTCATTTCCTTATAAAGGATTTTATGGAATGTTTCTCTTTCATTGAAGAATAAGTGTGTTCCACCTGATTCGAGTTATTATTCAAAGAATGAGCTTGTTGAGAATGTAAAATCATAATTATTGGATCACTCTCTCCAATAATATCTGGTATATCATTAGGTAAATCCTCAGATTCCCTATCAAATGGATTTTTTGTATGTGTCAATATATTTCTCACCATAATCATAGAAAAAAAAATTTAGTTAGGGGGCTTGAATAGTTAGATAATAAGAATAATAAAAGATAACAGTGAAGATAAAGGGACAAAATTGTATGGAAAACTATCTCCTAAATTTCTATCTAATAGCTTTCAATCAAGGTTATCTATGATCAGTTTCATAAAAAATATTCTTTGGGAATTCTTTCCCATAATAATAGTTCACAATGAGATTATGTATTTACTAAATAATATCCCATGGGAGTGTCAAACCAAGTGCACAGTAAGGTCTGTTATCATTTTCTAGGATACCCTGAGTTTGGCATTGAACACCTTATCATTTATTTACTCATAAGCAAATCTATTACAGAAGCATGTCCACTTGTAATATCCAATAATGAATTTATTTTATTGATAAACAACATAATTTATACATACCAAATTTAGGGATTAATTCTTAGACATAGTCTAATAACTAATGTTATTAATAAAGTTATCAATTAGTAATCTTCAAAAATAACTTGATTTTCCTTTTATTCCATCAATAGAGACCCAATACATTTATAGATAGAGTAACGTTATTTTTAACCTAATTAACAATAAAATTAAAAACCATTGATTTTAAAGTCTTGATTTTTTGGAAGACAAGGTACATAATTATTCAAAATGAAATAAAATCATATTTTATTTAATATTCATAATTAGATATTAACTTCCATTAAGACCTAAAATGTACATATGATAACCTGGGGAATATAACAATAAAAGGGATGGGCTAAAAGGCCCAATACATAAATGAGAATATGAATAATTTACAACACATGGGTTTGAAGAAATATTATGGTGACATAAAAGGAAAGGTACATGAAAAAAATAAGGAAGAATAACATGTATATCATGTCAATATATAATTATGACATTATATGAATGTGGAAACAACATATATAAAGACATAAACCTAAGTCATGGAAAACTTCCATGACTATATAACATCATGGACAAAGTCCCATAATTGAATCAGGATCACTTCTTATACCAACATAACTTGTCAGAAGACTAAACATTACCCAATTATTTGGAGTGATATCTAGGAACACCAATACTAAAATTTTAATGAATATATGTGCAATATGATTAGTCATACATAATGAATAATTCATAACAAAAGGTTTACCAATGGAAGGAAATGGGTATTGTAATCATGTTATAATGAAATACAGATGTTCAAATCATAGATTTGTCCAAGAAATATTGAATTTTACAAAATACATGTAAATATATAATTTAATATAGAAAATTTAAGGATAATTTATATCCAATTCAAGTGTAAACATGTATACGGAGTGTTTAAGAATCATTAGAAATGAAACATGTTAATATGGTTTAAGGATAAAATAAAGAAAATTTAAAACAAATAAAAGGAATAATAATTCATATAAAACCATAAGAGGAATAAAAAGTTTTCAAAATTAAATGAGTGATTTTAGAATAATAATTTTGTCTTAAAAATATATTATATATAGAACTTGAGAATGGATAAGAATTCAGGATGTTCCATTAAAATAGGATTACTTAACAAAAATATTCAGGTTGGGAACCTTTTAAGAACATGTATATCTCTAAAAATAAGTACAAACAGATATTGATGCATGATTTTGGATTATATAAAAATATTTATAATAGATTAATAATTATAAAGAATATTTTGCTTAGAAAAAATAATAATAAGCTGAAGTAGTAATGGAGGTTTGGGTAGAATCCTTTACCTTTAGTCTGGACGTGTTGTTTAGTTTGTCTTAACATACTAAATAGAAACAATTATTAATTAATTAATCATTTAAAAAACATTTATACATATATTTGATATATTCTAACATTATTAAGTTCATTTATAGTCTTTTTTATAGGATAAGAGATTCAATTTCATCATTCGAGAGCATTACTTTTACTTGGTTGTCATGATTGATTGACTTGTATATGAGTATGGAGAATCATGTAGAATGAGGGTAGTTTTCTAAAAAAACATATATTTTATTAATGAAAATACAAAATATTAAAACAATAATTTTCTAATAATTTATTATGATTCATTGGATAAATGAATAATGATAATTATTTTGATTAATTTATCTTTTTTATCACAACGAACTCATTTTTGTTAATTAGTTAATATTATGTTTAAAAAATAATTCTAGAACATTAAATATGGTATAATGCATATAATATAATCTGTATCTACCATAAAAATGTTTCCATGAACATCCTAGAAGGATTAATTGAATGATGAAAGCCTGTCATCCATGTAGGTGGTAAATCAAGACCTCATGGACAATGTTTTCATTAGTAAAGTAAAATAGATAGGAGAATGTATTTGATGATGAATTATTCCATAGGGTTGTTAAAATATTATTATATTTAGGATTATATAGTTTTTATAACACTTGGATCTTGATATGTGAGAAGAAAATTAGAAAAGAACTGAACATGAAAATAAACTAAATGAAAGGGAATAGGGTTATACCTCTTAATTCCTTCTTCCTGAGATCCTACATAGGGGATTGCATTTTATATTTTGATAAGAAATAAAATCTCCCATAATTGGGGGAGATGTTTTTGAATAGTATTGGTAATAATTTAGATTAGTCTCATAGCATTATAGGTGTGAAGAGAAGTTATGGAGAGAGGTTGTATTTATAGTGGCAGGGGGTTTGTCATTATTTAATTAATTAGAATATTATTTTAATCAAGGTAAGAAATAGAGATGATTATTGAGACTAAATATATTAACTAGTTAATTATATTTATAAAAAATTGTTTTTACATCATTTATGACACAACTAATAGTGTATTTAACTTATAATGTATACATACTATAAATTTCCATATTTTACTATTCACCCAAAATTCATGTATTTTAGAAAAATCCCAAAAATTAACCCTAACCATTTATTAATGTGTAGAATCCAAAAATCACATAAATTTTATGAAAATAAATTTCTAAATATGAGAATTTTAATGTTTAAATAAAATACTAATTTAGTAAAAAAATTGCAGATTTTAAAATTATAACTAATTTTATATCACATTCAAAAATTAACTAACAAGTAAAAAATTTAATTTTAACCATAATATATAAAAATATTAATTTATGAACACATTTTATGAAAATAAATTTCCTTTAAAATTATTAAATTATTCTTAAAATTGTTATTAAATATTTATGACATACAAAAATATGAACCCGTAATTAGTAATTTCTAAAATATTTATTTACATATACTCTTATATAATTATATTATATTTTCACATATAAGATGGATAAATTTAATATATATATTCATTGGTGAGGTTACTATTCAATTGTTTGGTTTACTATTTTTAAGGGTCACATTACTATTCCAAAGTTCAAGAAAATATTTAATCGATGTAGGTTACTTATCTTCTAGAAACGATTCTTATTTATTTCTATCATCATTTAAAAAGATTTTATAGTGTTCTGTTATACGTTTATACAATACAAAATAACCATAAGAACTAAATTTTTCTTGATAAAAATTTATTCCATTACATGGTTTTTACACAGTATGTGCACTCCAAAGAAAAAAGGCCCTTCAAGACCCAAGTGAAAAAAAACCGATTGGAAACATTTCTGACACATAATACAGTTTGAATAACTATTTGTTTTAATGTTAAGGGTGTAATCCCAAATATGTGACTTAATAACTATAATTATAAAGATTTTTTTTCCAAATGAGATCCATAGTAGTATAACATAGTATATAGATGAATTATTAAGATAGTAAAAAACTTATAATGAATTTTTACATTACCAAGTTATTATTTGATTAGCAGTTTATCAACTGTAAAAATTTCATTCCCTAATATAGGAATTGATTGAGTGGGTATTGACCAAGAAACAATGGTGTAGAAGTAAAATATTATAAATATTTCCAGAAATTAATAAACTACAATGGTTTCAATATCCATGATAGTAGATTAACTTTACATATTAGGAAAACCAAAATCTCATTAAAATGATCCAATATAATAGACAATATATTTCTAGTTTTGGAAACCATTAATGGTTAAGGATAAAAAAATTTAGAAAAATAGAAAAATTGTGGAAACTAATTGAGGCACATTTAAATCGTAGTGGTTAAAGTCCTCAATCACAATTTTCTATGTGCAACCCAATGATATGTCTTGACACATGTGGTTAATTTTAACAAGGATATATGCTTCAAAAAAGGAATAATAATTTTAATTGTGATACAATGTAATAGAACAAAGTTTAATCTATACCACATTGGTTATGAAAAATATTTATTCATTTATTCCATTGAGGAAGATAATATGTTATCGAACAGAATAGTTATCCACTTCTCACAAAATTCAATAGAGGATTTTTCAAAAAAAAAGATCACGTGAAACCCCTAAGTTCTCATGAGATCACACTTATACATGGGAGACCAACCAAAAATAAAAAATCATTTGGATGACCTATAATATGAAGTAAAATATTCATTGTGACTTCTTTTTATGGAACATATTAATGTTCATGTTTTAATAAATCCCATATATATGGTTGGAAAGTGGAATGTTTTTCTGTTTTTTGTTAATTATATTAGGACATAATTGTTGATTATAATCTCTTCAAAATATTATGTATTCATATGTAGTACTTGTTATCCTAGATTGGTTGAAAAAGTTTTCTTCGTAAAAACATAGATGTTTATAACTCATAATGATCATAAATTTACAAATAATTAGGTGGAATAATATTTATTGAACCATGTGGTAAGGAAACTTGTTTTAGTGGACATGAATCCTCGTAAAAATGGGTTTTTTTAGAGTAGTAATCAAACCATCTATATATATTCCCAATAATTGATAATTGAGAAAAATATACTATATAAAAAATAGAATTAGTTAGGTATTACCTTAATATAAATTTAGAAAAATCATTATTTTAATATCTAGGTGAAGAGGATACACCCTATATTATTTGGTATGCGAAGAATAAAACATTGAAATACATACAAATTTATAAAATTAAATTCTTTATTCCCAAAAAATGATAAGAACTATAATACTATAGGTCATGGGTATGAAATAATTTTCCGTATATATTAACCAAAAATCATAGTATATAGGTTCTATTAAAGAATATTTGTAAAATAGTTCACCACTAAGACATCACTATTGATCATTCGAAGAATAATTCACAATTCAGTAAGCATATATTCCCATAAAAAAGGGATGAAACATCACAATCATGTGTGGTCAATGTGAGTCTCTAGGGGGAGAATTTCTGGGTGAAGAAAACTCAAAAACGACACTGATGATAATGAATTTTATGTTGAATTATTATATCTAAGGAATCCAATAGGAAGGGATAAAATCAATGAAACAAATATCCTTAGTGATATGACAACGTCGGTGTAGACACAGAGGATAAAGAATCTATAATAAACCAATCATTTATCACATGTACTGCCTAAATATTATTACAAGGATACCAAAAATATCAATTGATATAGGTAAATACATGAATAGAATGATCAATTTGAGAAGATGAAATCATGGGAGGCTATTCCGAGGAAGTAAAAAAATTGGATCAAAACAATGTGGGTTTTCCATAATAATCATAATAATGATGAAAAAATGAAAATTAATGTTCAATGTGTATCAAATTAACATTATATTAAAAATAATTAAAGGTTTCATTCTGAAGGAAATTTATATAAGTGAAATTAATGGAATTATTAAAGATATACATGGGTGAAAAGTGTGATGTTGAAATACTATGTTTTATGGAATGAGTTATGATCCAAAGGAATATTATTTTATGGTTGATAAATTTTTGAGAATGATTGAATTTAAATTTTGAGTTCATCAAAACATCTACATTAGGAATAATAATTATCAAATCTAACTGGTTTCTATTTATACAGACAATGGGATTTATAGGGATCATATGATGTAAAATATTTTTTATGTTAAATATATAAGGAGTTAGTTGAATATGTCTATGTTTATAGAGTAAAAATATTTCATTGGTCTATAAGTGACTCAGTGAATGCATTAAGAATTTATTTATAACTCTAAATATGATGAAGATATCCTAATTTATTCTTGAATAGTGTATTCTAGGGTGATAAAACCACTGATAGATAACCAAATGATTTTTCCAATATACAATATTAGTACAATGGTTTATGTAACAAAATGAAAAGACCCAGAATTTCTGGGGAAATATTTTTTTCTTAAATACAAGGAAATTTTACAAGTTTGAGAAATTAGATGGAGCATGATTCTGAGGCCCCATGTGCTGGGAATAAATTTTTCATTTTTTTCGGGTACGTTTAATAAATGTACGAGCAGGTTTTTATATCTTCGGAACTAGTGCTTGGAATTGAAATCTAATGTCACTGTTGAACTCGCAGTGTCGATATTCACATAAGAAGACTTTCACCTTGATGGTAGTTGGTCAAGAATAATGGTTAGTTTTTGGGTTTTTAGTGAATGAATTGAATAAAAATAAAGATGTGTAGCTTTATTTTTATTTGTTGGTTAAAACCACCACATGGAAGTTGGAAGTAGGATGTGTGGGGACCACCCGACCATAACCTCCCATGAGAGGTTATGGAGGTAGGACCTACTCTAACCTAACCTCATATGATAGGTTATGATGAGGGGACCACCCGAGACTAAATGCCCCTAATAACGGTGGGAGAGGAAAACCTCTCAACTCCCCTCATAAATGAGGGAGATTCTCTCAACCCCCCTCCTTTAATGTTCCAAATCCGCCTCTTTAATTTATTGTGCCAAAATAATGAATTAATTAAGTGGAGACAACTTAATTAATACACCCTTTTTGAATTCTTATGGCAATGATAGATTTTATAATCGAATACCTTGGATTCTTATTCTTTTGGTTGGAAAAGGATGGCAAAGGGGGATTAGTGCTTTTGAGAGAAAAGCTCTCACAAACGAAGAATGAAGAATGTTCCCAATGAATAATACCTTCGACTATAAAGAACGATATCCTTCGACCTTCATCCATGGACTCTTACTGACATGTGACGTCTTAGACCGACCTTCTCTCCTTATCATCGTCAATGAAATGACGCACAAGCTCGGGATTGGAAGTGTTCGGCGGATGCGAAAAATGACGAAAACTCTGTCTTCTTCATCGTGACTCCGTTGATGAACAAAGATCAAGGTAGGGGTTTGAGCATTGTTAATTGTTTCACATTCTTCATTTCCCTTCAAGGATTAAGAATCGGATCTGCATGCTATCACTCTAACACGGAAGTTGCGGGCCGAATGAACACGGCCCAACCCCCCTCATCCTTACTTTTTTGATGTTGATGCTAATCACGGTATGAGTTCGGGTTGAGATATTTTCATCAAATATGGATGTGGATTGAAGGTGATGTCCCGAGTAGTGCGCGACAACATCCAGAACGAGAATCGGGCCACCAAAACTCATCCGGTGACCCGTGGACGGTTCCCCGGTAGTCGGTACTGGTAAACGTCATCGGCGATGAAGGGAAGGGAGGTCGATACTTTGGACGGCCCACATGGATGGAAGTGGCACAACCACCCTGTCGGAGGAGTAGGCCTTGGCCGATGGGCCGTAGTGGTGTAGTGGCGGACAGCGCAATGCCTGCCGCGAGAAGATTCAGTGACCTGAGCCGCCAGGTTGACGGGGAAGGCGCGACACAGCACGCGCCACGTGGTGGACCAAGGGGTCACGGCCTTGGCCGTGGCGGAATGAGATGGGAGGTCGGCTCTGCCGACCGCCAGAGGAGGCGTGGCGCACCCACACCCCGTGGAAGGCGGCTCGCTTCTCGGCCATCCGGGAGGTGCGGGACCCACCACGGGGGTCCTGTGTGACATTGAAAGGCACCACATGGTGCCGGTTTGGAACCCCCCTGAATGGCTTAGCCATTCCGAGTTCCAGGGGTGTGGCCTCCACCCTGGACGCGACTCGGGTAGACCGTATGAGCCGCCAGCCATCAGTCAGACCCAGGGCGAGCAGGACCATGTGCGGGGCGGGTCACCCCCGCGGACTGGGTCGAACCCATGAACCGGGTCGGACCCAAGGACCTGGTCAAAACCCAGTCCGGACCCGGGTCGTGTAACACCCGAGATTTTTATGAGTAATATTTTGTTCAAAGGAATCTTTCACTACACACTTTCTTGGCTTACCTTACACGCAATCGCGACCTTCCTCGATAGCTTGCGTCGTACGCAATACCGAGTTTCACTAAACAACGATATGATATTAAAATATTATTAAAACTAGCCGTTACGAATAGTAATAACCACTTTTTGAAATTTTATAAATTTTATTTTTCAAAATGGACTTCATTTTTGGATTCTGAATACCGAAATTAGCCTAGGGTGAAATTTTGGTATTTTTCTGAAAACTTTCAATTTTTGATGAATAGTGAAACCACTAAGTGGCAGGTTAAAAACTGAATTTTGCATAAAACATAATTTTACCGCTTCTGTGAATGGAATTTCGAAAATCCGACAGACACAGTTGATAACAGTAAGTAAAATGTGGTTCAATGAGATAGAAATAATTTTTTGGTGAATAGTAACTTTTTACTTTTTTTACTGCGGTTAATAGTAAATAGGGTTACTAAGGGTAAATATGATATTACTATTACCCTAACACATGTCCTAATTCTATTGGATAAAGGTAATTCGACCAAAAACAACCTTATGAATAAAATATGACCATTTAGGCCCACTTGAGTTAGATTAGGACATTTATTATTAATTTATTTAAAGAAGTGTTAAAATAGTTAAAATCAAAGTTTAATAAGTAAATCATTTTTAATATGGGGTTATACATAAGATAAATTCGACAATAAATATTCATTAGAAAGCTAAAAATATTTCCTACATAATGGTATTTTATTTATAATTTTTATACATTAATTAATTTAATTTAATTATGACACAACGATGATGCAGAAATTATCTTATTTATGAAATATTGACATAATTGATGTTATAAACACCAAAACAAATGTAATTTGAGACTTTTTATGAATTACACTAATTTTCTAGGTTATTATGATATATTAGTGTTGATTTAATCAACTTGGTTCGAACATATAATTCTATTATGACTTTCACAAAAATCATATATCAAATAGTATCAAAATTGACACAAAATAGTTTTTAAATCAAATATTATATAGTTAATTGTTATTTTATTCCTAAAAATCTAAGGTTCGGCTAAATGACTTAGATAAGGATATATATATTAATAATAAACAATTTGGGGTTCGTTTGGCATGTTATAGTAAGTGTATTAACCATATAGTGAAAGAAAACAAAAAGACACGGTAAAAGTTAAATTATTTAACTTAGAGTTAAATCTAATTGATAAGGTTAAAATAATACCCTAAACTTGTCTAAATCCTATTGGTTGATAGGATTTCGACCCATCCCCACTTTAGCTTCTAATTAAGACCCTTTGGAACCATTATAAACCGATTTTGACTTTAATATAAAATAATATTTTGAGATATTCATAAGGTGCCCCTCTCCTCCCTTATAAAAGGGCACCTCCTCCCCCTCCTCCTCACACCAATTTGGGCACTCAAGCTCGGCCAACCCCTGCCATTTTCTCCTCTCCACTTCCCTAGAATAATCCTAGAGGTCCTGGTCTTCTTCAAAGACCAATCTTAGTTCCCTAAGTTGAGGATTCAGAGAGGCGTTCCAAAGAAGAGGAGCTTCGGACACGTACAAAGCAAATCGGACCTAAGGTAAGGGAAATATCACAATCTCATTTTTATCCGATATTGTTTATTCATAAGTATTTACTGGGGTGTATTTTATCATCCACATCCATGTTTCATCAATATGTAATATTATTTCCATCCACCTACAATTGTTTAAATCCATTTTTACCCTTTGGTGGGTTTTTAGTAATATGTATGAAAGGAATCTTTTGTCGTTTTTCGTACGGGGTACTTTTTGACTTTTCCGACAAAAGTACGAAGAATGTTTTTTTTAACTTATACAGAAAGAATGAATTTTTAAAACATTATTTCCAAGAATCTTCCTTTATAATTTTTCAAGTTTATTTTTAATCAACTTCTTTTAGTTTATAATTGTATGACATGTTAAGAAAAGAAAAGTGTTTTTGAAGTAGAAAGGATATTTTCCACAAGAATGGAGTTCAAATGTTTTATCAAAATTATTTTCCATCTAAGATAATATAGGGTTCTGTTTTTATCCATATTATTACATTTATTTGATTATGTTTTGAGGAAATTATTTTTATGATGTCATTTACCTTATATGATTTGTTTTATGATGTCATGATGTTTCAAGAATCCCATTTTTGTTACATGTGTTATGCGATGATGTATGATTTATGATTATGTGGCACACATAAGAAAGGATTCATTATAAGATGGGTGGGACCTATATCTCCCTCCAATGCATTGGGTAATGATTTTATATCTCATGAGATAGACATGGCTGGAATGGTAGGTTATACCGGTTCAGTGAAACAGGATTGGAATGAGGGTGACTCGGTTCAGAAAGGGACTTTGTCCACTAAGATAGTCTTGGCAATGAGTCATGACTAACAAAAAATGATTTTCCCTGATTATGTGTTCATGCCACAAAGTTTCATGTTTCATGTTATGATTATGGGGATCTCATTTTCACTTCTATGATTTGTTCCATGTTAAGATATTATGATCTCTTTTGCAGGTTATGATTTTCAAAAAGATATGATATGATTTTTATTTCCTTTATTTTCCCTTGCTGAGCATTTGAGGTCACCCTTTTATGTTTTCTTTTCCCCAGGTCAGGAAGATGGATATTAAGTAGAATATGCTAAAAGGGACCCTAGATATGATGAAATCAATGGGAGACACTGTAGAAGATTTATGAACCAGTTTTTTATGTTTCCCATTTTCTAAAGACACTATACCTATACGGTCCTTTGTGGTTTTGTCGTATGTTGTAATAAGTGTGCTTTAATTTTGAAGTATTAACAATGTATGTAAGGAATGGGTCATTATAGTTGGTATTAGAGGAAAGGTATAGTCAACCTTTGGAAACTAGGATGTGAAAGCCTTAGTAAGACCCTAAGGATAAGTCTAAGCATAGAACACAATCTTAGTGTTTTAGAAATGGCCATGAATACCCTATGATAAGACCTTAAGTGTGAAATTTTATCCTTGATTATGTGGTTTTCCTATTATAATTAGTTTTTCTCACACTATTCTTCTTAGTTTTAGTCAATGGCTGGAACCCGAAGGAACTGTGTTAATGCGGAATGCGATGGGCAATGCAATGATTGTCCCCCTGAGCAACCAAACGATATGGGAGCTGGAATGCAAAATCTTGTAGGCATGCTCACACAACTTTCTCAAGCTATGAATCATGCAAGACTTCCAAACGAGCAAAGGAATAAGCAACATTCTGTTGAATCCTTCATGAGGCAGCGTCCACCTTCTTTCAGTGGGTCTACTGATCCATTAGTTGCTGAACAATGGATTAGTACTACTGAAAAGATATTTTCAGTTCTTCAATGTTCTGAACATGATAAAGTCATCTTAGCAGTATATCGTTTGGAAGGTGAAGCTAATCAATGGTGGAATCTTATCAAGAATACGCGGAAAAGAGATGAAATTGAGTCTATGGAATGGGACGAGTTCAAGAACTTATTTTTTAATAAGTACTTCCCTCGTATTCTCCGAACAAAGATGGAGAAAGAGTTTCTTGAACTGAAGCAAAGGGATGATGAATCTGTTGGTACCTATGAAGCAAATTTTACAAGACATGCAAGGTACGCTTCTGGTATTATTATCCAACCTGAGAGTAATATCGATCGATTCTTTAGTGGCTTAAAACCAAGTATTCGAAGGGCGTTAGCCATAATGGACTTCAGTAGCTACGAGGAAATCATTCGATGTGCTCTCAAAGTCGACATGGAGATTGGAGTAACCCATCAGTCACATGGGTTTGATAAGAAGAGGAAGATGGAATTCAAAGGAAAATCTAAAGAGAACACTGAAAAGAAGATGAGCTTTCCCTTATGCTCAAAGTGCGGAAAGAAACATGGAGGGAGTTGTCTTAAAGGGACAAGTAAATGTTTCAAATGTGGAAAGGAAGGTCATCGGGCATTTGAATGCCGCGATAATGGGAAGAAGATGTCTAATGATGAAAACAAAGGAAGGGATACACAGAATGAACCTACTACACTTCAATGTTTCAAGTGCAAGGATATGGGGCATTATGCCAATCAATGCCCAAATCCAAGGGTTGATGATGATGTTCGACGTCAACAAAATCTTAAGGCTAAAGACAAAGGAAAGTCACATGCAATTTCTATCAGCGATGTGGAGTACGATAACGAAGTGGTGAAAGGTACACTTACCATCCACTCTGAAGTAGCAAATGTTTTATTTGATTCTGGATCCACCCACTCTTTTATTTCTGAAAAATTTTCTAAGGGTATCACCGTATTACCTCAACAATTAGATGTTGAGTTAGCTGTGACAACACCTAATGTCACAACAGTCGCATCAAAAGTTTATAATTCTTCTCCGATCGAAGTTTGGGGGAAAGTGCTTCCTGCAAATCTTGTGATCCTTCCATTATTGGAATTTTATGTGATTCTTGGCATGGATTGGCTTTCTCTACATGGAGCTCATATCAATTTCCAAAGAAGGGAAGTCACATTTCATATTCCAGATCAATCTACGATCATCTATCGATGTAAGGATGAATATAACCTTCCAGTGGAAATTCCTTCCATCTTATGGGTCTTGATTCCACTAAATGAAGGTTATTTATCTCAAATGGTTGGTGAGAAACTTACGATTAAGAATATTCCCATCGTACGGGAGTTTGATGATGTCTTTCCGGAGGAATTACCAGGTCTTCCACCAAATCGTGAAGTTGAGTTTTCAATAGAACTCGTACAGGGTGCTTTTCCTATTTCAAAGACACCTTATAGAATGGCCCCAATTGAGTTGCAGGAATTGAAGAAGCAACTCCAAGAGAATCTTGATAAGGGATTCATACGCCCTAGTGCGTCACCTTGGGGAGAACCTGTTCTATTTGTTAAGAAGAAAGATGGATCAATGAGACTCTGCATTGATTATCGAGAACTTAACAAGATCACTATCAAGAACAAATATCCTCTCCCACGCATTGATGACTTATTTGACCAACTACGTGGAGCTCAATACTTTTCCAAGATTGATCTTCGTTCAGGGTATCATCAATTAAGGGTCAAAAGGGAGGATATACCAAAGACGGCTTTCTGTACAAGGTATGGACACTATGAATTTATAGTGATGCCATTTGGTCTTACTAATTCCCCTGTTATCTTCATGGATCTAATGAATAGAGTCTTTAGAGACTATCTTGATCAATTTTTGGTAGTCTTTATAGATGATATTCTTGTCTATTCAAAGAGAAAGGAAGAGCATGAAGAGAACTTGAGAATTATATTGAAGACCCTGAGAAAGGAGAAGCTTTATGCCAAATTTACCAAGTGTGAATTTTGGCTTCAAAAAGTTGCATTTTTGGGTCACATAATCTCAAAAGAGGGGATATCTGTGGATCCAGCAAAAACAGAGGTTATCGAAAGATGGTCGAGACCAACAATAGTAACTGAGATCCGAAGTTTTCTTGGTTTGGCTGGATATTATAGACGTTTTGTAAAAGATTTTTCACGATTATCTAATCCACTCACCAAGTTGACTCGGAAAGGAGTTAAGTTTGTTTGGACAGAGGAATGTGAAGAGAATTTCAAGGAGTTGAAAAGAAGGTTATCCAGTTCACCTGTGCTCACACTTCCTTGTAGTGGATAAAGGTTTGTGACCTACAGTGATGCATACAATAAGGGATTGGGGTGTGTTCTTCTGCAAAATGATATGGTGATAGCTTATGCCTCACGACAGTTGAAAATCCATGAGCAAAATTACCCAACACATGATTTGGAGTTGGCTGCGGTAATCATTGCATTAAAGATTTGGAGGCATTACCTTTATGGTGAAAGGTGTGATATTTATACTGATCATAAAATTTTAAAGTATATTTTCACACAAAAGGAGTTGAATATGCGTCAAAGAAGATGGTTGGAGCTGATTAAGGATTACGACTGATCAATCCATTACCACCCTGGGAAAGAAAACAAGGTGGCAGATGCATTAAGTCGACAAGACCATGCTAGTTTATCCATGATGAGGATCACAAAAGATCCAATATTTATGGATTTACAAAGGATGGATCTTGAAATTATAATGGAAGTGGAAAAATATTGTCTTTCTCAAATGAATGTTCAACCATCTATACATGTGAAGATTAAAGAGGCACAAAAATAGATGTCGAGTTATAAAAAAAGGTGAGAAATGTTCCTGAATTTAACCTTGATTGTGATGGGATAATAAAGTTCAGGAATCGGGTTTGTGTTCCTCCCATCCCCGAATTAAAGAAGGAGCTGCTGGATGAGGCTCATAGTTCATCATTCTCTATTCATCCTGGAAGCACGAAGATGTATAGGGACCTGAAAGAGTACTTCTGGTGGGATGGCATGAAAAGAGATGTTGTTGAATATGTCTCTCGATGCTTGGTTTGTCAACAAGTTAAAGCTGAGAGACAGAAGTCTAATGGGATGTTACAACCATTACCCATACCCGAATGGAAATGGGAAAACATCACTATGGATTTGTCACAGGACTTCCTAAAACATCCAAAGGCAATAATGCTATTTGGGTCATAGTTGATCGTCTTACAAAGTCTGTACACTTCATTTCTATTAGAGAGGATTTCTCTCTAGATCAGCTTGCTAGGATATATGTAAAGAAAGTGGTAAGATTTCATGGAGTACCACTTTCTGTTATATCTGATCGGGATCCGAGATTTACCTCGAAGTTCTGGAGAAGTCTTCAGCATACTCTGGATACAAAGTTGAGTTTCAGCACTGCTTATCATCCCCAGACAGACGGTCAGTCTGAGAGAAAAATTCAAACCCTAGAAGATATGTTGAGAGCTTGCTCTATGGATTTCAAAGGAGGTTGGGATCAACACCTACCTTTGGTGGAATTTTCTTATAATAATAGCTTTCACTCCAGTATTCAGATGGCTCCTTATGAAGATCTCTATGGAAATAAATGCAGGACTCCAACTTGCTGGGATGAATTTGGGGAAAGAAATCTATTAGGACCTGATCTCATTGATGAAATCGCAGAAAAGGTCAGATCTATTCAACAACACATAAGAGCAGCTCAGAGTCGACAGAAAAGTTATGCCGACAACCGAAGAAAAGACCTAGAGTTTGAAGTGGGTGATAAAGTGTTCTTACGAATATCTCCCTGGAAGAGGGTTATGAGATTTGGAAAGAAGGGGAAGTTGAGCCCTAGATATATCGGTCCTTTCGAAATACTGGATCGTGTTGGAAAGGTTGCTTACCGATTGGCGCTTCCACCGAATCTCTCTCAAGTTCACGATGTGTTCCATGTATCTCTCCTAAGAAAGTACATACCTGATCCTTCACATGTACTCAACTCAGAAGTTGTACCGCTGGAGCAAGATCTTTCTTATGAAGAACAGCTGATAGAGATTCTGGATCGTAGCGAAAAAGTCCTACGAAACAAGACCACTCGATTGGTGAAAGTTTTATGGAGGAACCACCAATTAGAAGAAGCTACATGGGAGCTTGAGGATATGATGAGGGAGAAGTATCCTCATCTGTTTGTTACAAAGTGACGAATTTCGAGGGTGAAATTCTTTTTAAGGGGGGTAGAATGTAACACCCGATATTTTTATGAGTAATATTTTGTCCAAAGGAATCTTTCACTACACACTTTCTTGGCTTACTTTACACGCAATCGCGACCTTCCTCGATAGCTTGTGTCGTATGCAATACCGAGTTTCACTAAACAACGATATGCTATTAAAATATTATTAAAACTAGCCGTTATGAATAGTAATAACCACTTTTTGAAATTTTATAAATTTTATTTTTCAAAAGGGACTTCATTTTTGGATTCGGAATACCGAAATTAGCCTAGGGTGAAATTTTGGTATTTTTCTGAAAACTTTCAATTTTTGATGAATAGTGAAACCACAAAGTGGTAGGTTAAAAACTGAATTTTGCATAAAACATAATTTTACCGCTTCTGTGAATGGAATTTCGAAAATCCGACAGACACGGTTGATATCAGTAAGTAAAATGTGGTTCAATGAGATAAAAATAATTTTTTGGTGAATAGTAACTTTTTACTTTTTTTACTGCGGTTAATAGTAAATAGGGTAACTAAGGGTAAATATGATATTACTATTACCCTAACACATGTCCTAATTCTATTGGATAAGTGTAATTCGACCAAAAACAACCTTATGAATAAAATATGACCATTTAGGCCCACTTGAGTTAGATTAGGACATTTATTATTAATTTATTTAAAGAAGGGTTAAAATAGTTAAAATCAAAGTTTAATAAGTAAATCATTTTTAATATGGGGTTATACATAAGATAAATTCGACAATAAATATTCATTAGAAATCTAAAAAGCTTTCCTACATAATGGTATTTTATTTATAATTTTTATACACTAAATAATTTAATTTAATTATGACACAACGATGATGCAGAAATTATCTTATTTATGAAATATTGATATAATTGATGTTATAAACACCAAAATATATGTAATTTGAGACTTTTTATGAATTACACTAATTTTCTAGGTTACTATGATATATTAGTGTTGATTTAATCAACATGGTTCGAACATATAATTATGTTATGACTTTCACAAAAATCATATATCAAATAGTGTCAAAATTGACACAAAATAGTTTTTAAATAAAATATTATATTATTAATTGTTATTTTATTCCTAAAAATATAAGGTTCGGCCAAATGACTTAGATAAGGATATATATATTAATAATTAACAATTTGGGGTTCGTTTGGCATGTTATAGTAAGTGTATTAACCATATAGTGAAAGAAAACAAAAAGACACGGTAAAAGTTAAATTATTTAACATAGAGTTAAATCTAATTGATAAGGTTAAAATAATACCCTAAACTTGTCTAAATCCTATTGGTTGATAGGATTTAGACCCATCGCCACTTTAGATTCGAAATAAGACCCTTTGGAACCAATATAAACCGATTTTGACTTTAATATAAAATAATATTTTGAGATATTCCTAAGGTGCCCCTCTCCTCCCTTATAAAAGGGAACCTCCTCCCCCTCCTCCTCACACCAATTTGAGCACTCAAGCTCGGCCAACCCCTACCATTTTCTCCTCTACACTTCCCTAGAATAATCCTAGTGGTCCTGGTCTTCTTCAAAGACCAATCTTAGTTCCCTAAGTGGAGGATTCAAAGAGGCGTTCCAAAGAAGAGGAGCTTCGGACACGTACAAAGCAAATCGGACCTAAGGTAAGGGAAATATCACAATCTCATTTTTATCTGAGATTGTTTATTCGTAATTATTTACTGGGGTGTATTTTATCATCCTCATCCATGTTTCCTCAATATGTAATATTATTTCCATCCACGTACAATTGTTTAAATCCATTTTTACCCTTCGGTGAGTTTTTAGTAATATGTATGAAAGGAATCTTTTGTCGTTTTTCGTACGAGGTACTTTTTGACTTTTCCGACAAAAGTACGAAGAATGTTTTTTTAAACTTATATGGAAAGAATTGGTTTTTAAAACATTATTTCCAAGAATCTTCCTTTATAAGTTTTCATGTTTATTTTTAATCAACTTCTTTTAGTTTATAATTGTATGACATGTTAAGAAAAGAAAAGTGTTTTTGAAGTAGAAAGGATATTTTCCTCAAGAATGGAGTTCAAATGTTATATCAAAATTATTTTCCATCTAAGATAATATAGGGTTCTGTTTTTATCCCTATTATTACATTTATTTGATTAAGTTTTGAGGAAATTATTTTTATGAAGTCATTTACCTTATATGATTTGTTTTATGATGTCATGATGTTTCAAGAATCCCATTTTTGTTACATGTGTTATGCGATGATGTATGATTTATGATTATGGGGAACACATAAGAAAGGATTCATTATAATATGGGTGGGACCTATATCTCCCTCCAATGCATTGGGTAATGATTTTATATCTCATGAGATAGACATGGCTGGAACGGTAGGTTATACTGGTTCAGTGAAACATGAATGGAACGAGGGTGACTCGGTTCAGAAAGGGACTTTGTCCACTAAGATAGTCTTGGCAATGAGTCATGACTAACAAGAAATGATTTTCCATGATTATGTGTTCATGCCACAAATTTTCAAGTTTCATGTTATGATTATGGGGATCTCATTTTCACTTCTATGATTTGTTCCATGTTAAGATATTATGATCTCTTTTGCATGTTATGGTTTTCAAAAAGATATGATATGATTTTTATTTCCTTTATTTGCCCTTGTTGAGCATTTGAGCTCACTATTTTATGTTTTCTTTTCCCCAGGTCAGGAAGATGAATATTAAGTAGAATATGCTAAAAGGGACCCTAGATATGATGAAATAAATGGGAGACACTGTAGAAGATTTATGAACCAGTTTTTTATGTTTCCCAGTTTCTAAAGACACTATACCTATACGGTCCTTTGTGGTTTTGTCATATGTTGTAATAAGTGTGCTTCAATTTTGAATTATTAACAATGTATGTAAGGAATGGGTCATTATAGGTCGAGCTGGGTCAGTCCGACTAGGTCGGACCGGACCCAGACCCACTTGACCTGTTTCTACTCTTTTGCCTGTAACATGAGCTATGGGCGTCCGATTGATGAACTATCTACGAAGACATAAGCCTTGGAAGGGTACGGTTCTTTTTTTATACCTCACTTGAGTTTTGGACACAATTGGGGTATGGAAAGGTTGGATCGAACATTAATCCAATCAGGCCCTAGGAACGGAAATGCCTTTAACTCTCAGACCGGACGTCCGATTGACGCACCTTCTGTTGTGTTGGGATTCTTTTGGAAAGATGGATATTTTGGATACATCAACTTGGTAATTCGTCGAAATTTATGTGTAGGAACTTAGTTTGAGGAGAAGACCCTCCCAGAATCAAGCATTCTTTGTGCGGAACCCTGTGGCTGGCTATGCTCTGACTACTGTTCCTAGATCCTATTTTGGTTCGACAGCTCTGACTATTGTTCTTGGATCGTACGTGGGTTCGAGAACTCTGACTATTATTCTTGGATCTTATGTGGGTTCGACAACCCTGACTACTGTTCCTGGATACAGTGTGGTTTCATCAGCTCTGACTACAGTTCCTGGATCCTACATGGGTTCGACAGCTCTAACTATTGTTCATGGATCCTATGTGGAAACGATAGCTCTAACTATTGTTCCTGGATCCTGTGTGGATTCGACGGCTCTGACTACTGTTCCTGGATCTTGTATGGGTTCGAATGCTTGAACTATTGTTCCTGTATCTTACATGGGTTCGATAGAGTAGATGATTATGTGGCAACATCTAATCATCTCTAACTCTATACATAAGTTGTATACATGTGTGAGATGAGCCTGTAACTTTGGTGATTTCCTCATGTTTGAGATGGATAAATTGATAACATAGGTATAAGTATTTGCAAATACCTAAGGGGGTTTATATGTTGATTTCATACTTTGGGGTTTATCCATGTTGTATTTTGTGAGAACTTGAGTGTCTCAGGGGTCCCTACTGTGTATCGATATACTCACCCCTATACGGGTTATGCCCGCACCTCGTTGTGTTGGATACAAAAGATGGAAAATGATGACTGAGGCTGAGAGTACCAGCATTTTTATTTCCTTTCTCCAGTTCCTTGTTCATTACAGTTGGGCTTGTATTTCTGGCCCCTTTACTTTCAACACTCCTTTGTTATACAGATTAATTAGTGTTTTTTATCGAGTTGTGTGCTCTGTTGTGTGTGAATACAGGTTATAAAGGCAATACCTTCCCAGTTATAGGTAATTATGCCTTTTGTTCTAGTCACCAACCCTTGGAAAATGGAAGGCGGGCTTTGTGTAGTCATGGCATGGGCCTCGGGGGACGGTTCATGACCAATTGGTATTAGAGGTGGTCCGTTCGACCGCAGAACGTAGGACTATAATCATTCTTTTAACGGAAATAGTGTTAACTATAGTGAGTGTGGTTATCAGTTTAGAGAATCTAGTGTTGGTCTGGTGGAATACCTATCCATACACTAGGTACCTTCTAAATTTTGACTCAGTGAATGAAAACACTAATTGCATGTGTGTTTTCAAGAGACTTCGTTGTGAATTATTTGAGTTTTCTCACTAGGTATAACTTTTTGATTGTGGAACACCTATTTATATTCAGGTTGCCTCCACGTAGACAACCATCTAGGGTTCCAAGAGTAGTACGCACTGATAGCCCACCGAGCGATAAGGCCTCAGTGCAGGGCCCTTTTCCAGTGGAGGCATCAACGTTACCACTCCTTGTTGGGCCATCGACGCCACCATCCATAGTAGGAGAGAGTGCACGCCGCCAGAGCGTGTTGCACGAGTTCCAGTGCTAGAGGCCGCCCTGTTTTAAGGGTTAGATGGACCTTCATGCAGCTAAGGATTGGCTAGAGGCTGTGGGGAGAGTCTTCAGATTGGTAGGGACACCAGTCGAACTTATGGTGAGCCTTTCCATGAGTCTCCTTCAGGCAGTAGTAGACAGATATTGGAACTTGATGCTCTAGTTGCATGAAGAGGTGAAACTACTCTGGGGAGACATCAAGAGCCTGTTTCTAGCGGAGTTTGTCCCTGCCACACTATGTGAAGTGCAGATACAGGAGCTACTTCGTCTCTAGTAGGGTAGCATGACGGTGGAATAGTACTCAGCGAGGTTCACCGACCTCTCTCACTACTCCACAAGTATGGTTCAGGACACATTCTTCAGAGCCCAGACCATCGATAATGGGCTCAGGAGAGAGATTAGGGATTTGATAGTCTCCCTCAGCATCCCGACACAGGCAGGGATGTTGTATAAAGCCCTATTAGTAGAGTGATTCCTTACTGAGAAATCACTAGCAGCGAGACCCACCACCGGGCGACATGTAGCCGAGTCTTCCACAGCTGGCAGTAGACAGAACTCGCAGAGATCCAAGCGGACGAGACCATCTGGTAGACGACCTCAGGACACAGGTTTGGTTGTAAAAGGCACATGAGACAGAACTAGTCATATAAGGAACATGCAATGTTTCACATGCGGCAAGCAGGGTCACATGGCTTGTGACTGTCTGAACCGTTGTTCGGATGATCAACATACGGTCGAAGGATATCCCAGGAAGAGATAGAGAATCAATCGAGGTGGTCCATTGGGCGCAGGAGGACGTGTCAGAGGAGCTAGTCAAGTAAGTGGTGGTGGGCGACGTTTCGAGGTGTTACCTCCACCACCACTAGGAGTACTACCTCTACCACAGAGAGTCGGTGGACATGGGAGATCATAGCTTCAGGAAAATGAGGCATATGATCATGTCGCTCTGGGGATTATTTGAGGTATGGTCTGTGTATACTCCACATTAGTTGCAGTTCTTATATACACAAGTTCCAGTCACTCTTTCATTATCACTACCATCATTCAAATCTTGGAGATTTCGATGGAGCTGATGGATCGATCCTTATGGCTAGAGACTCCTACAAGAGCAGACATTATGATTATGCACTGGTGCTGGAAGTGCGAGCTTACTCTATGAGGCGAGATCTTTGGCTGGGATCCCCTAGAAGCAGTGTCGAGGCCTTATGACGTCATCTTGGGTATGGAATGGTTATCTACATTCCAGGCTCAGATCGACTATATTAGGCACAAAGTGTAGTGTGTCCGCATGGATGGGATCGGGTTCACCTTCACCGGATTGAAGGGAGCCTTTGCATCATAGGATGGAATTGCCCGTAGGAGAGTACAATCGATCACTTATATGTTGGCTTGCCTTACCCTCGTAGTAGTTGATGTGGAGATTCCAAGTTGTCCTATAGTGGTGGACAAGTACACAGATGTTTTTCTTGATTATGTCCCAGGTCAATCTCCTCGTAGAGAGGTGGAATTTTACATTGACTTGTACCCTGGGATGACACTGATATCTACACCAGTGTATTGGATGGCTCCCATGGAGCTTCGCAAGATGTTGGTATAGCTAGAGGACTTGAAGAGGAAGGGATTATTCTGGCCTAGTGTTTCTCCCTGGGCAGTCCCAATTCTGTTTTCCAAGAAGCCATATGGGAGCTTTAGGCTTTGTGTTGACTAACGATTCTTGAATTTGGTGACCATAAAGAACTAGTACCCACTCATGAGGATTGATTACCTCTTTGATCAGTTGAAGGGAGCACAGCGGTTCTCAAAGATAGAGCTCAGATCAGGCTATCACCAGCTCAGTGTTCGAGATGAGGATATGCAAAGGACGACCTTCAGATGTCGATACGGCCACTACGAGTTCTTGGTTATGCCATTAGGCATAACCAACCCTCCAACAGTGTCTATTGGACACATCAACATGATTTTCCAGCCATATCTAGATCGCTTTGTCGTAGTCTTTATCAACGACATTCTGATCTACTCATATACTAGGAGGATCATGCCTACCATTTCCAGGTAGTACTGGACAAACTTCGAGATCGCTAACATTATGGTAAGATCTCAAAGTTCCAGTTAAGGATCTGAGAGGTTCACTTTCTAAGACATGTCATATCATAGGTTGGAGTTTCATTGGATCCAGTGATGATTGAGGTGGTACTTGCTTGGGAGCCACCCAAGTGTGTGACTGAGGTACAGAGTTTCTTGGGTTTAGATGGATATTATCAGTGGTTTGTACCATACTTATCAAAAGTTGTAGCAAAACTATTAGCCTTGACGATGAAGGGGAAACCCATTGTGTGGTTGTAGATATGCCAACAGAGCTTTCTGGAGCTGACGTTGAGGCTGACTAGTGCCCCCATTTTGAAGCTACTGGAGGAAGGCATAGGGTATGTAATTTACTGTGACGTATCAGAGACTAGACTCGAGTGTGTCCTAATTCAAGAGCAGGAAGTAATCACATATGGTTCTCGGTAGATGATACAGCACGAGTAGAACTACTCTACCCATGACATGTAAATAGTAGTAGTGGTCTTCACTTTAAAGATGTGCTGACACTATCTGATGGGCGAGCGTTTTACTATGTACTATGATCACAAGAGTCTTAGGTATATCTTCTCTCAGAAGGAATGGAACCTTAGATAGTGATGTTGGCTTGAGTTCCTACATGACTATGACTTTGAGATATTATTTACTCCTAGGAATTGGAACGTTGTTGCAGATCCACTCAGCAATAGATCTGGTATATAGCTGCTAGGCGAGGTGACAGAGTAGTTGGATACTTTATAGATATCCGTAGTGGATATAGGTGGAGAAACCTTTCTTAAATATCATATAGTCGCTGCCCCACTTCTTCAGCGAGTCAGGGAGGTGCAGCATGATGACGCTGATAGTGAGACACGACGTGGTCAGATTTCCACCAGGCAGGCACCCGATGAATTTTATGAATTCGGGGAGCACATCATCCTCTTTAGAGGATGTACTATGGTGCCGGTGTCACATCAAGAGGATGTGTTGAGGGAGTTACACACATCCCCTCTAGAGGTACATCCAATAGTGGAAAATATGTACCAGGATAGCTGGCGATAGCACTGGTGGTCGGGAATGAAGAATGCAGTGACATATTTTATCTCTCGGTGCCTCACTTTTCATCAAGTGAAGGTAGAGTACCAGTTACCAACAGGATTTGTTCAGCCTTTAGAGGTTCCAGAGTGGAAGTGGGATGTAATATCCATGGAATTCATGATGATAATTCCACATACATCTAGAGTTCATGGCTTGATTTGGGTGATCATCGACCGACTCGCCAAGTCGGCACACTTCCTACCAATCAGAAAGTAGGGTTCAGTAGAGATCTTTGGATTCATCTACGTGAATGATATTGTGCAGTTACATGGAGTAAATTCGACGATTGTATCTGATCATGATGTATGTTTTACTTATCAAATATGGAAGGGGTTGGAGGAGGATTTCAGAACTCAACTTCATTTGATAACCAACTTCTATCCTCAGACAGATGGTCAGAATGAGTAGACCATTCAGACCCTCGAGGACATGCTGCGTCCTTATATCCTCAACATAAGTCGCAGCTGGGAGGATCACTTACCATTGGTGGAGTTTTCATAAAACAACATCTATAACTCCACCATTGGTATGGCACCTTTTGAGGTGTTATACGGGCGACCATGCACATCAACCTTGTGTTGGACTGACCCAAGGTAGTCAGTAATTGTGGGAACATAGATGGTATAAACTTCCACAGAAAAGGGGTAGATCATCCAGGAGTAGATTAAGACAGCACAGAGTAGGCAGAAGTCATATCCTAATAGGAGACTGAGGCCTCTAGAGTTCGAGGATGGCGAACACATCATTCTACAGGTCTCACCTCGATGAGGACTATGGAGATCTGGCCTAGGTGGCATGTTATCTCTGAGATTCATCGGACCTTTCCGGGTCCTCATTAGAGTTGGTGAGGTGGCTTACTGCTTAGCTCTTCCACCTCAGTTGCACCGGGTGCACGACGTCTTCCACGTATCCTAGCTGAGTAGATATTTTCATGATTCTTCTCATATCATCGATCGTGGAGATATGGAGGTCGAAGAAGGGGTGACTTTCACGGTGGTTACTGAAAATATTGAGGATCGACAGGATCGAGTCCTTCATGGATGGTCGATACCACTTGTGTCCATTTGTTGGTAGAATGGGAACCTCTAGGAGAGCACATGGGAGCGGGAGATCAAATGCGTGCTCAGTACCCCCACTTGTTCCCTTAGTTCGAGTTGTAGCATATGGGGACGTAAAGCCCTGAGGTGGGCAGAATTTAATGACCCATAATATCTATGGAATATTTTTTTCCCTTACATACATGGAGATTTTATGAGTCCGTGAAATATTACGGTGCTTGATTACGAGGCCCGGTGTGCCCAGAATCAATTTCTAAAGATTTGTTCGGGTACGTTCATAAAACGTATGAGTGTGTTTTTATATCATTTGAACTGGTGATCGTAATTGAAATTTGAGGGCACCGTTGAACTCGCAGCACCAATATTCTCTTAATAAGACTTTCACTTCGACAGTACATGGTCAATAATAAAGGTTAGTTTTTGGTTTTTTAGAGAATTAATTAAATAAAAATAATTTTGTGTAGCTTAATTTTTATTTCTTAGTTAAAACCTCCCCTTGGAAGTTGGAAGTTGGAAGTGTGGGGACCACCCGACGATAACCTACCATGAGAGGTTTTGGTGGTGGGGCCTACTTGAAACCATCCTCCCGCGATAGGTTACAATCTAGGGAACACCCGGGACTAAACCCCCTAATAATTGTGGGAGAAGAAAACCTTTGTAATCCCCTCATTAATGAGGGAGAGTTTCTCCACCCCCTCCTTTAATGTTCCAAATCCTCCTCTTTAATTTATTATGCCATCCTCATGAATTAATTAAGTGGAGCCAAATTAATTAATTCACCCTTTTTGAATTCTTATTCTAACACTATATTTTATAATATATTAAATTGGATTCCTATTATTTTCGTTGGAAACAGGTTGGAAAAAGAGGATTATAGATTTTGACAGAAAATCTCTCCCCTGTGAAGAATGAAGAATGCTCCCAACGAAGAATGCCTTCGACTACGAAGAATGATATCCTTCAACCATCATCCACTAAATCCTACCGAGATGGGACCTCTTCGACCAACCCTCACTCCTCATCGTCGTCAATGAACCGACGCATGAGCTCAGGATTGGAAGTGTGCGGTGGACGCGACGAATGACGATAACTCCGTCTTCCTCACCACGACTCCTTTGACGAACACCTATCAAGGTAGGGGTTCTAGATTTGTTAATTGTTTCATGTTCTTCATTCCCTTCATGAATTATGAATTTAAGACACATGTTATCACTCTAACACAGAAGGTGGGGGCCGAACGATCACGGCCCGATCCCCCTCCACCTTACATTATGGATTTTGATGCTATTCACGACACAAGTTCGAGTTGTGAAATTTTCATCAAAGATGGATGCAGATTGAAGGTGACATCCTGAGTAGTGCATGGAATCTTTCAAATCGAGAATTGGGCAACCAAAACACGTCTGGTGACCCGTGGAAGGTTCACTTCCAGTCGGAACTGTCGAACGTCACCAGCGACGAAGGGAAGGGCTGCCGACACTTCGGTCGACCACTTGGATGGTGGTGGTGTAACCATGCTGCTGGAGGAGTTCGTCGCGGCCGGTGGAAGGCTGGCCGCCAGAAGAACCGGTGGCCCAATCCGCCGGGTTTCCGGGGTAGGTGCGATGCAGCGCGCACCGCGCATTCAACCAAGGGGGGGCAGCCTTGGCCATGACGGCATGGGACGGGCGGCCAGGTTTTCCAGTCGCCGGAGGAGGCGCGGTGAAATAATGCCACGCGGAAGGCGGTCTTCCTCTTGGCCAGCTGAGAGGAGAGGCACCCACTATGTGGGTCCTACGTGACACTGACCGGCACCACGTGGTGCTATTTTTGAACCCCCACCCCCCCCCCCCCCCAAATGGCTTAGTCGTTCAAGATTTTGGGGGGGCAGCTAGGGGGACCCCCCGGGCCGCCAACCGTGGGCCTCACGCGGGCCTAGCCTAGCACGGGACGGGCCGCCCCCGCAGACCGGGTCAGACCTGTGAACCGACTTGGACCAGTGAACTGGGTCAAACCCCAGTCCAGACCCCGGTTGAGCTGGGTCGGGTGGGGTCGGTCTGACTGGGCCGGACCGGACACAGATCCGCTTGACATGTTTCCACTCTTTTTCCCGTAACATGTGTTACGGGCGTCTGATTGACGATTTGTCTGTGGAAATAGAAACCTTGGAGGGTGAAAATTATTTTCGTATACCCCACTTGACGATTGGACAAAGTTGGTAAACCTGATGTGGTATCCATTGATGTTAATGATTTTTTGAGGGACATTCTAGAGGAGCAAGAAATCTTTGAAGCTATTAAGTCGCTCAACTAGAATAGTTCACCTAGCCCTGATATTTTCCCCACATCTATCTATGTGGTCTCTTGGGAACTTATTAAAGAGGCTTTGATTGAATAAATCCCGTATTTTTTCCAAGGAGGGCCTCTTCCGAGGGTTGTCTGTGCTACCGTGATCATTCTGATTCCAAAATTGAAAGACCCAACATCATTCAATCATTTTTATACAATATGTATGTGTAATTTTTCTTATAGAATCCTAGATACTATTCTTAATAGGCGAGTGACAAGATTCCGGAATGATTGGGTGGCCAACAAACAACATGGCTTTATTAAAGGAATGTCCTCACAAGCAGCCATTGGTATTGCTCAGGAAATGCTTGTGCATATCAAAAAAAACTCATGGTTTGAACATGGATATTCATATTGATATGGATAAAGTGTATGATATGATGGAATGTGGGTATATTCTCAAGGTTATGTCTTGTATGGGTTTTTAAAATTGGGTGTGGGACTTATTTTTCAGATGCTTTAGCTCTCATTGGTTCCCAATGTCACTGATGGAGAAGAGAACTGAATTCTTCAAATCTATTAGGGGCCATAGACAATGCGATCTTCTTTCTCTTAGTATTATTATAATGGTATAGGACCCCCTAGGTAAACTCCAGGATAACAAGATCAGTAATGGCCACATTAAAACTTTTATATGCAGGAATCAGACCAATAGAATATCTCACTTGCTCTATGAGGATGACATGATCTCTTTCATTAAGGAGGATATAGATCAATTAGAAATCATAAAAAGGTTCTATAAGATTATAGTAAATGGAGTTGTGAGAAAATAAATTATGATAAGAGTAATCTGTATTTTCCACGATCATGTTCAAAAAGGCAGATAAAAAATGGAAGAAGTTCTGTGTATTAAGAGAAGGCAGTTTCCTTTGGAATATCTTGGAACTCCCTTATCTTCAGGCATATTGAGAATTAGACACTATGAAGTGATTTTTAATAAAATTATCTGTAATATCAAGAATTGGAAGAACCGTTTTCTATCTTTCGGTGGTCATATTACACTGGTTAATTGTGTTCTATCTTTAATCCCAATTCACATTATTCCAGTTCTCAATGTTAGTAATGTGGTTTTGAGAAATATGGAAAGGAATTTTACATCATTTATTTGGGATTCTCATGGGTAAGGAAGATACCACTGGGCGTCTTGGAAAACAATGGCTAGGTTGGTGAATAATGGGGGTATTAATCTCCATAGTGTGGAAGGGTCTATGCACTGTCTTCAAACTAAGTTGGTTTGGGATGTCCTTGAAGGTGATAACTTGTGGATTAAGTTTATTAGAATGAAATATGGGAAAAAACTAGATGTTTTGAGGGGTAATAAATCTTGGGTATGGAGGTTGCTTTGTGAGCATATTCTGACTCTCAATCTTCATTCTCGGTGGATCGTGGAAAGTAGTGATATCAATTTTGGGAAAAATAATTGGTCTGGATCGATCATCGGATTTCCTGCTTGTCCTACGCCTTATCTGACTTTTTCTCAAGAACGTCTTTACCCATATTTCATTCATGCCATTCTTAATTAGTAGCAACATGAAATTTTTGACAACATCGACCTTACTTTAAGTGGTGATCATCTGGTTTTGAGAAACTCTACTATGGGGGTCTTTTCGGTTAAGACTTACAGAATGAGTCAGAATGCTTTAAATAGTGGCAATAATGTCATGAATGAGTAATGGTGTAAAAATTTTCCTATCAAATAAAATTACCTTTTGTGGAGGATTTATAACAAATGTATTCTGATGGATGACATGATCTGTAAGAGGGGTGTTAAGATTGTATCAAAATACTGATTTTGTAGGTCCGTAAGTTCTAAAATGGTGGAACATTTATTTTTTGTGGGTCAATGGGTTACAATGGTGTGGAGCTTCCTATGTAGCATCATAGGTATTGATATTCATCATGAAGATGGTTTCGATTTCCTACTTAACTACTCTCTCGGTGTTGTCTTGAATGAGCATAAGTGAAAGGCCATGTATGTGCTAATATCTGTGGGTTATTGTACCTTATGGAGCACTAGGAACAAAGCCCTCCACGAAGGTAATCAGAGCTCCTTGGTTTCCATGCAGGTCCGGTTCAAATTTCTGGTAGTGGATTTGGGATCACTAATAAAGAAAGGGAACGAAAGTAAAATCCTAACAATGTTTAGCACTGCTTCTAGAAGATCCTCTTCTGCTCCAGAAGTTCATGGTAGACGGTAGCCTGGAAAATGGGTAAGTTGGAACCCACCTACCAATGGATATAAGCTAATTGTTGATGGATCATGTGTTCATGGTGTGATGCATGGAGGGGGAGACATCTGAGATAACAATGGTTCTATTATCACTGCTTTTAGTAGATTCTTCAGTCAAGGAGACTCTATCAGAGCAGAGTCTAAGGCTCTTCTTGAGGGGCTGGAAATCTGTAGGTGCTTCAATTTAACTCTGTCTTTGATTGAAACAGACTCTACATTGATTTATAATTCTATACAGCTCAAGAAGAATACCCCATGGTCTATTGATTATTACATTTTATGATGTATCTGATACATTCCAAATGGTGCGGTTGTCCAAACATACATGGCGTGAAGGCAATAAAGTGGTAGATTTTTTTTCCTCCAAGGGTGGTAAAAATGATCCCTAGATTATTTTCTCTAATATGGAATGTCTTCCTTCAGAATGTTTTGATCTTGTTCGGTCGGATGCTCTTGGTTTGCACTATTTCAGACCTCCCTAGCTCCCTTGCTTTCAGAATTATTTATGTTTTTTTTGTGTGACCTTGCTCATACATTTTCATTAAATAAAAATTGTTGTAGTTCTTATTGATGTATAGGAACTTTTCTTGAGGAGAAAACACTTCCAGAATCAAGCATGTTTTTTGTGGAACCCTATTGCTGGTTGCGCTCTGACTACTCTTCCTGGATCCTGTGGGGGTTTGACAGCTGTAACTATTGTTCCTAGATCCTACGTGGGTTCGATAGCTTTGATTACTAGTCATGGATACTATGTGGGTTCGACAACTCTGACTACTGTTCCTAGATCCTACGTGGGTTCGACAGCGCTGACTTCTATTCCTGGATCATATGTGGGTTCGACAACTCGGACTACTATTCCTAGATCTTGTGTGGGTTGGAAAGCTCTAACTACTATTATTGGATCATGTGTGTGTTTGAAAGCTCTAACTATTGTTCTTGGATTCTTTTCGGGATTGACATAGTAGATGATTTAGTGGCAACATCTAATCATCTCTAACTCTCTACATAAGTTGTAAACATGTGTGAGATGAGTCAGTAAATTTTTTGTTATCCTCGTGTTTGAGATGGTTTTCATGAAAACATAGGTATATGTATGGGAAAATACCTAAGTGGGGTTATCTGTTGATTTCATACTTTCTAATTTATACCTGTTGTATTTTGAGAGAACTTGAGCATCTTAGGGTCCCTACTAATTATCTTTATACTCACCCCTACACAGACTATGCATGCACCTCGTTGTGTTGGATGCAGACAACAGACAACACTGACCGAGGCTGAGAGTGCCATGACTTGACAGTACCCGTAGGTGGACAATACGATGTGATGGTACACGGAGGAGACGAACAGACATGGATTGCTATGGAGATTATTTGTACCTACCCTTCATGTAGGAATCTCAGAGGATGACCCAACAACTATATCTCTATTCTAAGGTTCCTTGTTCATTACAGTTGGACTTGTATTTCCGGCCCCTTTACTTTCAGCACTCCTTTGTTATATAGTTTACTTAGTGTTTTGTATCCATTTGTGTGCTCTGTTGTGTGATATTACTATTTATAAAGGCAATGAATTCCCATTTGTAGGTAGTTACACCTTTGGTTCTAGTCTCTAGCCCCTGGCATATGGAAGGCGTGTTTGGGGTAGTCACGGCACGGGCTGCGGGGGATGGGTCGTGACACAAAATATAGAAAAATTTTTGAGCGTATTATTCCAAATAAATAATCGATGCCACATTGTGTTATAAAAGTATAATGATAATGTAATATTTATTCTAGTATTGAAAATTATTTACTATTACTTCAATAAAATCTTTTATTTTGGGCTATTTTATATTTAAACATCATAATATGATTTTTGGGATACACTAATAATGATTTGGAAGGTTCAATAGATGTTTAAATATTGACATTGGGATGATATTTACTTCTTGGAGTATTATATATTTCCTAGTTGAGAAATAAGAAATAATGAATTTCAATAGGTACTCTAAAAGTGTATTAAGTTGTGGAAACTCAATATTTAAATTAATTATTATTAATGAAGCAAAAACATATGGAAATTTGAGTTTCTATGTAATATATTATTTTAATTAGACATGATAACCCTAGTTCTATCAGTCAATATTAAAATAAAATCAACCACAATAGAGAAAATAAAATATAAATATAATATCCTTTCATCAAGTTTAATTTTGAGAATGTGACGATGAATTTCGAGTATCTTTTGTGAATGAATTAGGTGGAACATTTCATCAAAAATGACACAAACACTAATAATTTCGAGAGATAATTTTTTGATATTTAATTTCAACTATCTATAATCAACCGGATAGATTGGACAAGGTATCCCTACTCCACCATGAGATTTCATATTAATATAATGGAATAAGGAGTCACTGTTATAAACTGTTTGGATTTGGTAAACATTCTCATGAAAATTAAATCAAGTGATCGTCGGAATAGTTGATAGAGGGAGAGAGACTGACAATGATATAATGTCGATAATTTCTCCATTACATGAAATTTATACATCTAGAAGAGTTCCATATTATTGAAAAATAATATTAAAATATGGACAATTTGGAATTTGGGCGAGAACTATATTGTTTAATTAATGACATATGATGGTTTGGACATTGTTAGGATCATGAAGATTGCTAAAATTATTCAAGAGTAAATTTTCATTTATATTTTGTTTTTCAAGAAAATATTTATAGGTTCGGGAATATATTTGATGATAAGTAAGTTATTGATATATAATTTGATGTTAAAAGGGTTTAGTTCTATATTTTCATCGGTTTCTATTAGTTTTAATTAAGATATATTGAAAAAAAATTTGATAGAGTAAGGGGTTTTTTATAAACCCTAATTCGGAGATTGTTATAAAAAATGACAATGAAGCGGTTGTTGGGTATTAAGTGTTGACAAGAATGTGCAAGGAATAGAAAATGAAGATTAAATTTCATGAAGATGTCTTGTATATTATTCTTTTCTATTGGAGGAGACCTATCTGTAAAAAAAACTCAAACCATGACTACTATGGTGACATCATGATTTGGCTAGCCGATTGGTGAGTGTAACACTCATAGATTATAATTTTGTTTTCACATGTAATGATTAAATTATATTTTATATATTTAATTAAAATTATATAACTTAAATGAAATATGATGTATTTTAAAGATAAAAAATTTTAAAATAAAAAATAAAAATTAATAGATAATGATAATACAATATTAAACAAAATTTAAAAAGATATAAGAGGAATGAAACCACATTTAAATAAAAATAAAATGTATACGAAATCATTATCCACGTGATTTTTCATCAAGTTCATATCTTTGATTATAACTATAGAAAGAACTATAAACATTAGAATTATAATAAAAAATTTAGATTGATATAAATTAATAGTATGAATGATTACATATATTTATATGAATCTGTATATAGTAATGAAATATAAGCATCAAACATATGGTTCTTGAAAATATTGTCATTTGATATATATTTCTTGGATATACATATATTATACATGTACAATGATGTTGTATAATTTTTACTGACAAATTATAAATAATTTAATTAATAAATAATATAAAATTATGAAATGAAATAAAAAGATAAACATAAATTAATATATATAATTATTTTTAATCATTAAATATTATTCTTATTATTGGTATTGTTATTAAATTAATGATTTTATGTGTTTAAAAATTATATTAAATATTATAGTTGAAATGAATATATTATCTTTAATGGTTAGATGACATGAAATTAAACTCAAGGGTGCCTTCTGATGTTTTTGACGGGGTTCCTTGCCTTGCATGTTAATGCTCACTGGATTGAATTTCTTCCCACATTCCCACATTCCTATGGTTGGTGGATATAATCACATTCAAATCAAATGAATACTCCTTGATCGAAGTTATACGATGAGATGTGAGTTCCTCTTTCCCTAGTTTCCTCTTTGGTACAAGTCATCGTGTCTTCTTATCCTTCATAGAGTTATGTCATGTTCGTGGAACTCAATCCTGGTGTCATATTTTTGCGAAAACCATTTAATTAAACTACTTCTATTGGGAGATTGTTTCCGTTTGGGAATGGTAGAAACCTTCAATGAGGAGAAGTAGTCATGTTGGGTATCTATACCATGTATGGATTCTAGGATCAATGGTCACAAGTATTCATCCTCTATGGTGGTAATATCATTATGTTGTCTTAGTAATCATACCCAAGGAATTATGTGTCGATCATGATTTATCCAATGTTAGATTCATATAAAATCCAAGGCTTTGACCTTAGGCATCCCATGACTTCCATGATATGTGTTTATAGGATCGAATGATTTATTTATTATAGATACAAATTTGATCATGATTCCCAATAGAGATGGATCATTAAGGTGTTTCCCTAGAATGGATAATGTATCTCCATGATTTTTACCAATGGATGGATCCAAAAATCTTGTAGGATATGAGCAAGGAGGTGTGTCCTATAAAGTGAACATGTCACACAATGATGTTCGGTGAGAACACCCCATAGAGGAATGTACTAGATTGATGGATTTGAAAGTCCATGGTGGCAGATTTAGGAGGAATGTACCAAAAATGGAGTCATCACGTCGCGTAGGCTGATTGAAACTCTTATGGAGGTGGATAAGAAAGGTGAATACCTTGTAGGGGGTCATTGGTTTTGTATTGGTTGGGATGGAACCGTAGAGTGTCATCCTATGTACACTATTTAGAGAATAGAGATCAAAATCCATGATGTTTTTTGCCACAATTTATAGTCATGTGATATGAATTATCCTTCTAGTTTTACATCATATAGTAAGGACATTCGCACCATGAAGTGTTAGTTGAATATGGGTGGTGTGGGGCTTGCACTTGAATGCTACCCACTGAAATGGATTTTTAATCATTGTAGTGAGTAGGTATTATACATAGACCTTCCTGATTGACCTAGAAGAGGTGTTGTATCCCATGTGAATGTCACGATCTTACCTATTGTGTGTTCTAGAAAAGATCAGGGTGAATATAGATGTTGGGTTTGAACCATTGGGAGGATTCCTATTTATACATATTAGTTAGGAATCAAATCCCACATAGTTTAGAAGGGGTGGATCTTATACCGAAGGAGGAGGCTCATGGGATCTTTTGGTTGGAGAATTCCCATAAAAGAAACCCATAAATATGGATTTGGTTTTGATATATTCTTATAAGTGGCCCATATATATGGATATGGATTATTGGAAATACACTGAGGAGTATTCCCATTGTATTGGATACTAAATGGGGCTTATTCATAGGAGGGGACCATAGTGTAGGGGTTTGTTGTAGAATTCTCATTGGAGTATCCCATAGCGACGGTTGGGAATATTTCAAGGTCACTACAGCCCTATAGGCCCATTTTAATAATGATCAATGTGATAAACAAGAGGAAGTGGTAGATATAATTCTTGTGTTGTGAAATTTGTGGCAATGGGATATGGCATGGGGATTATTCATGGAAGCTTCCCTTGTAAAATGAATTATCTTAGTTGGAGTTATAGTGAGTCTTATGTAGGGATATACCAAAGGGACTTGGAGGATATGTGGTCTCCCATGTGAGTGGCATGATCTGACCATGGATGTGACCAATAGAAATATTGGATATATGTGGATGTGGGGTTTTGACCTCCAGGAGGATTCCTACGTATCCTATATGGTTGGGAATCAAATCTTACAAAGTTATGAATGGTTAGGTGCATACATTTAAGGATGAGGCCCACATAAGGTGACACAATTTTGGATTAAACCTGTGAGATGGTTTTTCTGGATATAGGTTGGTGATTATATATATAATGATAGTTGAAAATCTAAATATAGATGTTTTTGGTGCATACCCATAGATGCTTCCCATGGAGTGGGGACTGGATGATGTATATGAATGGAAGTGGCCAGAGGATTTCATGATTTTTGAGTATTACACTTAAGAGGATTTCTATTTGGATCGATGGGGTTTATTACATGGTCGCTACTATCTTGTAAACCCACATGAGTCATGATCGGTGTGAGAAACAATCAGAACAAGTAGACTAACACTCATGTGTTGAATGATTTTCCTATAGTCGGTAAGAGTGGGTAATATGAATTGAAATTACCAAATTATGATCTTATTCCATATTGGATTGATCTAATTCCATGTGTGGACGATCTCATCCACTATCTGGCTAGGTATTGTGAGTATCATCCCATTCCACTCACACATAGAGCATCTTGTGTTTATCGGACATGATAGTGACACTATTTAACATCATGTGTTGAAAAAATTAGTACTATGATGTTTTACATCATACAGTACATGCATGGGGGAATACCTCCTTATCCCATGGGATTACATGAACATAGATCATGCTCCTTTTGGAGGGGCATGGCTATAGTAATTCTAAGATACGGCGAATAGGGTGAGTTTCCATTCATTCGGTCCATGTTATTATTCCTATTATGAAAAAATGAATTATCATACCTATGAGAAGAAGAAAATGGTTTGGAAAATCAGGATATAGATTCATATGGGATCATTTGGGAGCATGAAATTTCCACATGCATTTTTGGATGTATTTGCACTAGGGGTTCATATAAGGCTACATATTTGCAAGAAAAAGGACACTCAAAATAGGTGGTTTTACACAAGAGAAGTCCATAGAGATTCAAAGAAGAGTTGATCTCAATAATTGAAGATGGTGTGCATGGTTAAACGTTTACAAAAGGGTACCCCTATGCAAACCTGACATGGTCATAAAAATTATGGAGTGGATGGAAATATTATGGTCCATGTAAATGTTGGACTCTCGGGGAACCTATCATTAATTAGTTTCAACCATTATTATTCCATGTATTCATGATATCGAAAAATATTGGTATTATATATAGCAGAGAAATGCATCAAATTATCGATGACCACCTAAATTTTGGGGGTGAGATTCTATTTACAGGTGATGTCTTCAATTATGGAGCACATTTTTTCAACAGTGAAAGAGGTATGACATGTAACTTCATTCTCTTCCATAATAATCCATCCACATAGGGTAACATTTTATGTTGACATTGGTGCACTATTAGTTTGTATTAGGACTAGTTATATTGAGCACTGAGGCTCAATGTTCTGTGCAATTTCAATGGTCATTCGAGTGGAATTCATGGAAGGAACTAGACATTTTATCACCTATGGTGCAAAGTATTCTTGTGCATAAATTTTGATATTACGTGAACAAAATAACGGTTATTGGAACCATACATTGTGTTTTTGGAGTTATTAATTTATTATAATGATGGATTCAGTTTTTCCAATGATGGTTGTGTGGTCCTTCAGGTTAAATTTTGGCACCAACAATTTCCCACATCTAAATATGATTTTAAAGGGGATAATGATGTTAGGTGTTAAGGGGAAAATGAAGAGAGGTATTCTCTCTTATTAGTGTGTGTAAAACTAGCAATATATTTTGTAATTCACTTCTTCATTCACAAAATACTAGATCCATTATAACAAATTAGCATAGGGGGAGTGCTATACTATTTTTTTATTTTTATTTTCATATGATTAATCACTCGCATGTGCAAAAGTTTTCCACTTTTTTAAAAAAACCATAAATAGACCACTTCTTTAGTATAGAATTACCTTCATTTGATCACCATAATCCATGACCAAGATGAAATATTGTGTTCCAAAGCTCACCTATTGTGTGAACCATCCTTTAAATTTTTAGACATTCAAAAAATGGTTGATCAACAGTATCCCACTATGATTGAATAAGAATATGCTGCTCAGAGTTATGATATTACTAGAAATACTCAGACCAACTTATCTTTGAGGGTAATGTTAGAAAATCTAATATGTGTGGTATTATATCATAGCACATAATATTTTTCCTCTGATAGACTTTCATCTGTGGTGGAATGTTGTATTGATGTACAATGTTACCATCCCACCCTTTAGGGTTGATGCACAATGATCGTTGTTCCCATGTGAATATTTTATCTATCATTAGAAAATAATTCCTCCCTATTATACTTCCAAAGGTCGGGTAGATATTGACTTATATTACTAAATCGGTGGACCTAGATGGTCAGAGTTGAGAATTATGAGGTAGATGAATACCCCACAGATTATGTAACAATTTTCCATATCGGTAGAAGGGGAAACGATATAGGATGGCACATTGATTTGGAGATGATGGTTAATGGAAATTTTTCACTAAATGGGAATGGGTGTATTCTATACATTATATGTTCCAGTAGTACGAGATAGACATGTCTATATCGTATTGTATGAGGCTTCATGGATGTCACAGTTCCAATTTCACCATCAACAGGATTTGGTTAATTTGCTTGTCTACTAATGGTCCCAAGATACAAAGAGGTTCCTTCTTAATCAAAAGTGTGTGAACATCATATTATGGAAAATCTAATACATTGATATAATTCAAATAGAAGGATTATATTATGAAGAGTTATATCCCTCAAAAATCACCTCTAATGATAGATACAATACCACTCTCCCTATTCTAATTCATTTGAAGGCATTGAAGGAGAAGTTGGGACATGATCCCATCATTGACATGGAAATTATGTTCAAGTTCTGATTTTATATGTTTCTCAATAAATAATATAATGTGAGTATGTTGGTTTACATAAAATAATTTCTAATGTTATCAAATAGGAGGAAGTCGGGATCATAATGGTTGATCATAGATGGGGTGATGTATCAAGAATGGGGGTACATAATTGTGGGAGGCTAGGATCCATTTTTTTTAAACACCACATTACTCACCACATTCCTGAGTAGTTTACTACTTTTAGTGAGCATTTTTTGGATGTTAATGTGCCTAGGGATGTCAGGGATGGAGGTTATTCTAGCATCAAACAACAGAGTCATTTCGGAGGAACCCATCCTAGCTAGACACTATAGAATACTATTTCATGTTGTGAAGGGAATAATTATTAAAAGGATATGCAGTATGATACACTTATTTCATGCCTTGATCATATCTCACTTTGATATTTATTAATTCCCACAAACCATCATCCCTCTAAATTCTGGTGTACAGCCATCTCTACTAAACATTTATTCTGTTCAGCTAGTGAAGCTCTATGAGGCCATGATCAAATTTTAGCACATAAACCTTGAAAATTACAGATAAGTTTCTTCTATGATTAGGTTTCTCGAATGGTATGGAATTTAAATATTAGAGGAGTATGTAAAGTTTTTCAAATATCTAGTGATGCTAGCTTAGATGGATAACCACATCTACAAAAATCTATACACGCCATCCTACTTCACCAGGTAGTTTGATTTCCATAAACGAGATATGAAGAGATCCTACATGTGGGTCTTTCAAGAGATACATCCATGTATCATTCATTATCAATGGTACATGTTGAATATTTTAGGAAATGGGGATCCCATTGAATTTCACCAAATCAAGGTCAACACTGGAATGGTGAAATGTTGTTCATGTAACTGGGTGGAACCATATCTAATATCAATTAGTTGGATGTGAATTGAGGTGGATGAATAGGAAAGAGTTTATCCAAAGGAACAAGGAAGAAGGAAGCTTCCCCATGAGGGGTGAGACAGATATCTCAGTTAGATCAATCTAGAACAATGTTGGTGATGACTAAAGGTGTAGTTGAACCCCCCACCCGCTAGAGGGTAATGGTCTCATAATGGATCTAAGGCGAAAACTAAAGAGGATACAAGAAATATCCCAAGGTTACTCATATATCAGGAGGCTTATTCTTTATTTCCCACTATATAGATGACATGGTGGATAATATAAACATCTTTGTCTATAGAACACCTATGGTGGAGGATAAAGTGAGATGTGTTTGAGATTTCCAATGTTTGAAGATTTTGAATAATTAGAAAATTGATCGTTCACCATTGAGAATGTATATGAGAATGATGGACACCTATATGTGTTAGAATGGGGAGTATGAACAACCGTCCAACCTAGAGCTGCTATTTTTTGGGGACAAGACGGATTGGGGGGAGTCTCCAACTATTTTCATTTAATTGTCTATTTAAAAACTGACCAACAATGGAGAACACAAATTTAGTTATGGAGAATCCTCTGTGATGGATTCCCATCTAGGGGGTCCCTAGTAATGTGGTTATGTTATGGACATTGAGGAAGGATTTGATGAGTTCTATAAGGTAATATTTAACTCAATTTCAGCAAAAATTGATTACTCCCTTTTACTATCTAGATTCACTAACAAAAACTGGTATTATGTAGGATAATATCCATAATGGGAAAGGGTACACTACTGAAGGGTGTGATGGTGTAGCAACAGAAGAAGATGAGAACATTCAGGTGCATACGTTTGAGGATGAAGAGGCAGTTCGGCTATCCAAGGTCAATAATGTTAGGCTAACAACTTCAAAAGCATTATCCCTCCCTATTATCTATGGGGAGTGTGGGAATGGGGGATGATAGTCCCTGGGATTCAAATGGTAGTGCCAATTGATTAATAAGTGGTATTGGTCCCGAGAGAGATCATCATTTAAATTCTTCTACCTAAGGTAAGAGAATATCTCTAGAAATTGCATCATAATTAAAATCCCATAGAGAATTAAAGATTAAATTGTTTTAGGTTCAATGTATCTCCCCCTCATACAATGAATGGGGGTCCATTTTTGACTGTTGAAAAACATACAAATTCTGAAGGGTCTTTTATGGTGGAAGTACCCTCTATGAATTTGAAGAAAATGTGTCAATACATATCTCCTTTGAGTCTATTCATTCAAAAAATCCATACTTATCATATTTTATCCAATTTATTGATGTGTTCTAATTCCAATATATACATGAATAGTAGACTTCCCATTAAGAGGATCAGATCAGGACATCAGGGAGACATTACAGAATATCTACACATGTTCAGGAGTAATCGATCATCCAAGTTGATCTGGACATGGTCCAAGATATATAGTCAACTGAAGCCTTGTGTGAAGAAATTAGTGGTGTGGAACTCGAGGCTTGGGGGAGTATATAAATGGAAATATTCAACTGAGTATAACGAAATTTAGGATCTGGATCACACCCTGCTAGATAGGATGCTGAAGAAAGATCATGAATCCAATATTCTTATGGCTTTTCTTGAATATGATCCTATGGAAACTAATGATTTGTATGACTCTAATCCTGATGTAAAAAAATTAATTTGATAATCTAGTTCAGGGAATTGAATATTATAAAATTATTCCTCAAAATTACATTGGAACCACAACCAGTAGGTCGGATGGGGTCTCCTTTCCATTGGATGTGAAATACGTGTAGTATATGGGTATATTTTTGTGGTTAATGCATGATGGTTTGCGACTTCCTCACAAAGAGGGTGAGATAAGAATTTCAAAATCTAAATGTTTCACAAAATAAGATTAGTTTAACACCATTATAAATAACATAGAAGTCAATTAAAAATCTACCTTCTGGTTGAAATAATGGACAAGCACACTACTTTCCCCAAACTCAATCTGGGACCATCAATAGACTGAGGGCTCACCTGGTGGAGGCTATGAAGATGTTGAATAATGTAACATCTCATAGTACTAATTTACATGCAATGAGGGACTGAGAATAGATCAATAATGGAGAGATTATTCTTTTAGAAGATGAGGAGGAAACAGAACATACGAGGTCGTAGTAGATCTTGGATTCCATATGAATGATGTTGGTAGAGCTACATCGCTCAGTCACTAGAGAAAACCAATATGGGAAATTTTTTCAACGCTCTTGAGAGTCTTCATCATGGGGATGACCCTTTATAGTATCAGATGTTGTTGTTTTTTATTCTTTTCTACATGAATGGAAATATTTCTTTTCCGGGATTAATCATTGAACATATATCATATTTTTAAGGCCCCAATGAAAAATCACTTAGCCTAAATGGGTTAATCCTAGTGTGAGATACAATATATTTCTATATGATTTCATTTCATATGATAATTTTATATTATCATAAAAACACGTGCTAAAAAAATAATTCACTTATCATTGATATTGGTCATCCTATGAATGGTTTTTTCTGAAGAATAGGGCTCCCAGAATAGTTGAATTGATTTTCCAAAATGAAATATTGCAAGAACAAGATAACTCTAGGGGAATCAAATTTGACACTAACATAGGGGAATGATAAATGTGAATCAGAAATCCCAAAATATAGAACATAAGGATTTTAGTTTGGTGATATAGGATTACTAATGTCCATGTTCTAAGCATATAATTTATACAATTAGTTTGAAATGTGTAAAAACAAAGGATGGTCGACCACTAACCATGTCTGAAAAATAGAACAAGTTACCAAATGCCATCTGATGTATTTCATGATGTTGTCGTAGGATGCTAGGTGGTCCAAAAAGTCACCAGACCGAGCCATTAGCAGGTCCGTAAATAAGTTGAAGAAGATGATGAGCCAAATAAGATGCATGTGATGCATGTGAATGAAGTGACTGAATATTCTAATAGATCCAACACACCCAGAATTAGTCCACAATGGATTAGAGAACACTGGTAAACAAGTATTGATATGAGAAAATATCAATCACATTTTCCATGGTTGTGTTATCTCTAATGTTGAGTGAGGTCTCAAGGAATAATATTAATGAGGTAGAGGAATTATGCCGATGTTAGGGGTCTCACGAAAGGGTCTAAAAAACAATAAAATTTCATGCTGTGAAAAAATAATGATAAATATGGTGTTTTACATCATATGGTGAGGAATTTAGACACACATTTTAACATCATACAGTAAGGAAATAGAAATTTCTTGTTTAATTATGTGTGATCAAGATGCACCTCACCTTTTAACATCATGTGAATGAGAGGTTTCACATAGTTTATGGTCATATTGTCCATACCATGGTATAATATCCCAAACTGTCATTTTTATTGTGACATAGAAAAACACCCAACACGAATTAGGGAGAATGGGGACCTAAAACTACACTAAATATCCCTAGGAATATAACTCACATATTGTTTAAACTCGTGATTGTTGGGATCAAAACCTTATTTTAAGTTCTATGAGTTTAGACTGAGGGACCCTTTGTGCATCTTGGCCACATCAGTACAAACCCTACCTGAACCACTAATACCAAGTTACTCATGCTTGGTATCAGAAAACATTTATGGTAAGGGGGTTCCTTGAACTTTTTGATGTGCACATTATGGGTAATGATAAGTGTATTAAAATTCCCTTATTGTCCTAGAAAGAGAAAAAGAGGAAATCAGACACTTCCATGATATTGATCAGTGGTGAATGATCACAAGGGATCAACTGTTTAGCAAATTTGAAACACATTAATCTCCACCCCACTAGACATTATTGATGTGTGAAAAATAAATATTTACTATTCGTCATGTTTGAAATAACATGAAAAATAAATTTTTAAAGAGATCCATCAGGGTGTGGAACCTAAAGAGATGTATGGATTTTTCAAAGACTCTCTCTATTTGGGGGTCATTCTGGGTTTCAAAGACAATGGGAATTCGAACTGAGAAAGAATTGATAAGTAGAATGTGGTGTTTCAAAAATATGGATCTAAACATGGGTTCTAATAATATTATCAGTTCATATTGCACAAACCAAAACATGGACTATGGTAAAAACATGATTGATGAATTTGTAGCTAAAACAGAGAAAAACTTTATGGGAATCACGACATATTCCATAAGGATGTGAAAAAGCATAAAATAGTAATAGAACACAATACAGTATAAAACCAATACATGTAAGGGAAATTACTCTCTAATGATGGAATTTGATACATCCCTTGGTTATCATTAGGTATCTCATATTAATATCATGGGGTGGATTTTTTTGAGAATTCCACACAAATATCGGTGGGATTTCTGGTTTTTAAAAGAGGGATAATTGAAACATAATATCATATGATAAATATACTAGTCTCTGAAATTTAAATTTATACAAATTGTATTAAATGTGATGTAACTAGTTAATAATAATAATGCTTGAACCCACTATTACCATTTTTAAAGTCATGATTCATGGAATCAATGTAAATAGTTTAAGATTATGTTGCACATAACCTCATCTCTTTATTTATAATCATATATAATGGACTGTGGGTAATGGGCTTCATAGAATGATTATGTTGGAGCTATGGAGTGACAAAACTAGAATGAATGAGGGCCTAGTCGGCCCATAACAAGAAAACATGTTCAGTGAGGACTCACATATAGTATAGATTCGTCACTATTAGATTGTACGCTCCCAATTTATGGTTATCGAGTTTGGGCCAAAGTGGAGTGTCTAAAGAGGAAATGTGTAGTATAGTGTCATAATAAACATATTGTGATTGAGGGACCAAGGATACCCCATACCATAAAACCCATTCTTATTAATAAGAACATATAGATTATATTTATGATTATTTGAAATTTTGTGAATTGTTTAAGGTTCATTCATGGAACATAATGAGGGCCTTTGGGAATAATGATGACAAATTTGTAGCAGGAACTGAATAAAATTATTTTAAGAATCTATAAGTATTCCATAAAAGTAGGAATCAAGACACATGTTATTTTGTAGGTGGATTCACACTACACGTGTGATATCATATTGACTATGGTAAAACAATGAATTAATGTATTTTAATGATGAAAAAAAGATAGAACCTAGTGTGAATGATCCAAGGAGGCTATGAATCACGTGAAGGGATCTAGAAACCAGCAACGCATAGAGTATGGTAAAATATTCTATACCATGAAAAGTGGGGAATTAAATTATGTTAGTGTGTAATAATAGTAAAAACCTGATATGAATTAGTCAAAGAGAATCTTCCCCACCTGAAGTGATCCTGACACAAGTTGTGTAATGTTTGAGGTTATAATGTTTAGACCAAATGGGTTATCAGTTTTATGTCATGACATATGGACAAATAAAGTACAATTTATTTGGAATCTATGTGGTGAATGGAAGGAATAATTCTATGTGAATGAAACAAAGGAGGCTCACACACCACACACCAACCTTCAAATAGACTACATTTAGTTCAAGGTCGAAATTCTTGTACCTTAACTAAGGAAAATGGGCTGAAAGATTGATGAAATTTTCTTTGGTCAAGAATATAAAATTCTTTGTCATCATAATCTATCCAATATGTAAGGGAATAAAGTAACACATAGTTTGGTAAGCACATCTTTCTACAAAATTCTAACCCATACAGAGGGAGGGGGAATTTTTTCGGGGTTTGTTGGATTCTTATGTAAAATCAAGGAATCATTAAATATCCTATGATGATTGGAATCGATTTATATGTAGTTAATGAATATGAAATTATAAATGAATGATGTTGAGGGTGGTTTCCTCTCCAGATAGAACATGATGGTGCTATATATATTCTATTCATATAGGTTTGATGATAGTTGTTATGATGTTTAACATCATGTAGTTCGAATGTTGGTTGTTACACAATTTAACATCATGCATCTAGGATGTTGGCATAATGAATTTTATCATCATGTGATAAGATTACAACTCCATTATTTAAGTCATGTATATAACTAGTCTCTAAAGTTCAATGACATGTGGTAAGGACCTAGTTATATCCTCATGTGATGTATTTATTATGTAAAAAGGTGTTAATGGGAGGATTAATGTGATCTTCATATATAGTGACCTAATATTATGAGCCATCAGGATAGTCCTTGTGAAAAATACAGCATCATTCCAACTTGGGATGCAACATTTTTCGATTCCTTCTGGGTATCATTGAAATTTGAGAGAACAACACCATATCACCATGTAGTATGCAGTGGAGGAAAAAATTATTATTGAATAATCATTCAATACTATTTTTCGTACCAATATAGATTATTAATGACCCTGATAAAGTTCTCTTAATGGGATTCCAACTCAGCTAGGTAGACTTATACCATTCATTCTAGCATATTTTGATCATGGACAGCTGTTTGGGTGATGGAAACTGAATCTCGATGTGATGGATGACCTGTGTTTCATACACTGGGGAATATAGTGTCACATGGGTGAAATTTTGATTCGTCATTTGAGAAGATAAGATATTATCAGTGAGCATTCCTGGATAACACCTCTTGTTTTGTCCCACCATCTTCTACAGAATATTAGAGTGTGTCTTTTTAACTCAACAATATTTCTATTTTCTTCTTCATAATAGTGGTAAAAATAGCTGGATCATATGACTTACATATTATAGAATTTATTCATCTCAACTTCCCGAATGTTTTTTTTGTCTATTATAATGGTGTGAGGTAGTATGAATAGATGGATGATGTGTGAGGTTGTGAATTCGAACATGAGATAGGACATGAAATACATATGATAAACTATTTTTTCACATGGGGAATAAATCTTTCATGGTCAAAATAAACTAGCTTCTCTGATCATTCATGTCACGACCCATCCTCAGGGCCCGTGCCATGACTACCCCAATCCCGCCTTTCATAGTCCTGGGGCTGGCGACTAGGACCAAATGCGTAAATCCCGATAAACTGGGTAGGAATTTCCTTTATAAAGGTAAAAAAACACCACAGAGTACAATTGGAAGTAAATCACTATGTACAAAAAGTAAGTACTGAAAAGAACAGGGCTAGAATACAAACCCATCTGAAAAGTATAGCTACAACTGAAAGGAAGTACAACAGAAAAGACAAACAGCTGGACGAAAAGTAGCAGCTCCTGGGTCGTCCACCTCGGATCCTACCTGAAGGGTAGGTACCAGTATCACAGCTCTTGGATCATCCATCACGGATTCTACCTGAAGGGTAGGTATAGATAGCATCCTCAACTCTCTTTCCCATCAACCTCCTCCAAGTATCGTCTCGTCGTGAAGTCCACCATCGGGTACCATTCAGTCCTCGAACACTCGGCCACTGTCAGCGCTGCCCGTCATCTGCAACCAACACAACGAGGTGCGGGCATATCCCATGCAGAGGTGAGTATACGATACTCAGTAGGGACCCCAAGACCCTCGAGGTCTCACTAAATCCAACAAGTGTAACCACAAAGAAGGATCTCAACAGATAACCCTTACTTAGGTATAAGCTCATACTTATACCTAAGTTATCAAGTAACCCATCTCAATCATGAGGAAACACAAATGTTATGAAATCAACGGATAACAACTACTTAGGTATATGCCCATACATATACATATATTATCAAGTGACCCATCTCAATCATGTGGTAAACACAAAGGTCATTTACTTAGCTCAAACCAGGATTTTCATTATCGAAACTGTAACTACTGAAGAGCTCCATCTCTGGAAAGTATAGGGATCTTGTCACAACTCCGAGGTACTTCTCACTAACCTAAAACTACTGAGGTACTCCTCCTATTGTGTACCGCGGGTCTTCCACCTCACATAGTAGTGCTCCTCCACCATGGGTCTACCACCTCACAAAGTAGTGCTCCCCCTCATAGCCTACAGAGGTACTCCTCCTGTTGACTACCGCAGGTCTGCCACCTCATAAAGTAGTGCTCCTCCACCAAGGTTCTTCCACCTCCCAAAGTAGTGCTCCCTACTTGGCTATGATAGTCACTCTGAATCGAATCGGACAAGAAGTCATCAGGTCTCAGCCAGCTACATGGTCTTTGTACTCCGTACGCTCGTCTCTGGGAGTGTCCGCTCCATGAGCTAAAGTTCAATACTCCAAGTATCACAAATTCCCACAAATAAGTATCTTAAAGGACTGCCTCGTCATATGGGTCTCAACGCAACAGACGGCGCGTCAAACAGTCGTCTGGTCTATGAGTTATTAGCCTTTTCGTCACAGGGGCCTGGTTGGTTTCATGTGCGAACCAACCCAGGCATATCTCAACTGTACCCCGAACACTAATAGGGCATACTCATAGGGACTGTTTCTCAACGAGATCACCAACGCCGCTGACGGTTCGTCAAACGGACGTCCGGTCTAAAAGTTATCAGTTTTTCCATTCTAGGGGCCCGGTTGAATTTCGGGTACAATCCAACCCAGCCACTAACCAACTACATCGAAAACTTAGGAGAAGCATGCCAAAAGTTCCATCTCATCAAAAGGAATCCAAAAAAGTCAACGGCATGTCAATCGAACATCTAGAGCTCGAGATATAAGCGTTTCCGCTCCGAGGGCCCGGTTGGTTTCGTGATGGAACCAACCCGGCCATACCCAAAGTTCTCTGAAACCCTGAGTGTAATATACCAAAATAACTGTCTCAATCCAAAGATATCATCTCAACTGATGGTGCATCGATCGGAGGTCTGTAGCCCCCCGATATGGGTGTTTGAACAAAATCTGCCCGAGAAAAGGGGGTTCGGCCCCGGACCGACCCGGCCTGAGACCCACTGGGCCGGCCAGATCTGGGTCGACCAGAACCGGGTCCAGGTCCGGCCCAGCCCGGCCTTGGCGGCCCGGCCCGGCGCTCTGGCGCGGTCTTCTGGCCAGCTCGGCATGACCGAGCTGGGCGGACAAGGGGGGCACGCTGCCCCCCTGTATAATAAAACGTGGCCCCCACGTGGGGGCGGCTCCTCCTTTCCAGTCGAGGGTTACGGACCCCCGGTTTCTCCTCTGACCAGCCGGCCCACTCTGGCAGGCCGGCTACTGCCACCACGGGACCGGCGCGGTCCCGTCCTCCTTCTTCGACACCGGCGGCGGGAAGCCAGACGTCGCCCCCTGCTCCGCCGCGACCTTGGTCCGACCGGCGTGGTGCGACGGCGCTGTGCCCCTCCGTCGCGGCCCCGCTTCAGCCGCGGTGTTTTCGTGATTCTCCAGCACGATGCGATGGTGCCGCGACCTTGTTCGACTTCAACGGCACGATGCGACAGTGCCACACATCCTTGCCGCATGATCCCGCGCGGTGCCATTGCACCGCGCCATCTCCGTTCCAAACCACAACAAAGTCAACAACAGAATTAAGGGAGGAGGGTCAGCCGTGTTTGTGCGGTCCGGCCCCTCCCGTTAATCGATAGAAAGCGGCTAAGATTATGAAGAATGCTCGAATATTCACAAACAAATATTCAAACCCCTACCATGCAAAGACGGCACACGTCGTCGACCCGCGGAAAGAGCCAAGCGTCGTGATGATCGGACGTCGCGGAAGATCGGTGCTGATTCTATTGATGCTGGAGGGTGGGTCATCGTTAATGGCGACATTCCCCATGGTGGTGTCTCCTCCCTTGATGCGGAGGAAGAAGAGGAGAAGGCACATCGTCGTTGTTCGCCCGATGAAGAATGTGGTGTCTCGCTTCCTTCAATATGGAGAGAAGATGCAAGATGAGAAGGCGTTCTTCATCGAAGCTTCGGTGTTCTTCACGTTCTTCAACAAATTATATGAAGCGTTCTTCTTCGAAGGAAAATGTTCTTCAAAACTCAAGAGCTCTCTTCCCTTTCTCATAACACCACAATTCCAACTAAAACAAAATAAGGCTCCACCTTATTTTATTTACCCATGCCATGCATTCAAATTACAAAATTCAAATCCAATTCACTTAATTAATTAAACCATGAGTTGTTTAATTTATTAAGAGGTAGGTTGGAAAATTTAAATGGAAGTGGAAGAGTTACTTAAAAAAATAAGTTCACAATATTAAAGGGGAAGAGTTATGGGGGGTTAGAGAATTTGAAGGGGTGGAGTTCATGTAGGCCCTACCAACCTCTTAACCTCTCATGGGTAGTTCCCCAGCTTCCACTCAAAGGATATAGCCACTTAAAAAGAAATAAAATTGTAGCTCAATTTTATTTTTACCTTCCCCAATTTTTAACATCTCCTCCCGAGAAAACACAACCCCGGAGAAGGTGTTTTTATGCAATTATCGGCACTTCAGTTTCATCGGTGCCCTCAAATTTCAATTCCGAGCACCGGATCAAAATTTAGGAAAACCCGCTCGTTCGTTCACTGAATGTACCCGAGATAAACTTCGTAAAATTATTCCGGGCACACCGGGCCTCGGAATGAGGCGCCATCAGAAACCGTGTTCTTGTAAAATCCAAAAAAAATTAAGAAAAAAATTTCCTTGAAATTTCTGGGTCTTTACATTACTCCCACCTCAGGGATTTACGTCCCCGTAAAGCTTTAACACAAACTAGGGATACAAATGCAATACTGAGCATGCATCTGAGCCTTCTGCTCCTAGGTGCTCCCCTGGAGGTTCATGTGCTTCTAGTGAAAGCGCACCTAAGGAATCGACCGTTCACGTACGACCCGCTCCTTTTGATCCTCGATCTCCACTGGAATCTCTGCACATGTCGCCCTGTCTTCGACTTCCAACTCCCTAAGGTCGATGATGTGTGAAGGATCATGCACGTATCTCCTCAGCTAAGGTACATGGATGATTTCATGCACCCAGTGTAACTAAGGTGGAATGGTCATGTGGTAAACCACCTCGCCTACCTTGCTGAGGACCTTGAAGTGTCCGATGAAGCGTGGAGATAACTTTCCGCCTCAGCAAAAATTTCGTAATTCCACATCGAGGTGAGACCCGTAAGAAAACGTGGTCACCATACCCGAACTCTAGTGGTCTCTGCCTCTTGTCGGCATAAGGCTTTTGTCAGTTCTGAGCTGTCCTCATCTGCTCTTGGTTGACCTGAACCTTCTCTGTCGTGGCCTGGACCATCTCTGGTCCCACAAGAGCTGCTATGATTTCATCATTTTCGATAATAGAAATCTAGTCTCATCCCCTGGATGAACCACGTTCTTTGCCTAATACAATAAATCCGGACATGAATGATGTATTCATTCCATGGACGACATCGTAAGGCCTCGACGTTACTACCAAGTGATCCAACCATCACTCTCGCCTCTACGGGTTGAGTCACACTGTCAGCATCAGCATGAGGTAACTGGGTCTCCTCCAGTAGGAATCTCGAAAGTGAGGGTCAAGTCAACAGTTTAAACTAGAACCACATAGTAAACAAAAAGGAAGGAAGCAAATGTCACAAAGGTAAGTGTCTTTTTATTGTTGCAACTCATATTACAAAGAAGAAAATGTAACAACAACATGGAACTAGAAGTACAAAGAACAAAAGGAAACCACTAGTTCTGCTCCTGTCCACTTGCTTCCGGAGCTCCGTAGTTGTATGCTTCTGTAGCCTGAAGCTGAGCTCTCACATGTTCACCTGTTCCCTGCGGTCGGGGTGGACCTCCTGGTGGTGGTGGTGGAAACACCTCGAAGCGTCGTCCACCTCCAGCTACACGGCCATCTCCCCTCCCTCGGCCTTCTTCTCCTAGCGGTCCACCTCGATCGAACCTCTACCTCTACCTGGGAGGTTCTTCATTTAACTATTGGTCATCTGCATGGCGGGTTGGATAGTCACGTTCCATGTGACCACTCCCTCCGTAGGAGTAACGTTGCATGGCAGGTCTGGATCTGTCATTCCCCTTGGTGCTTCGCACTACCAACCCTGAGTCATACGGTCGACCACCTGTAGGTCTGGTCCTCTTGGACATCTGCATCATATGTCTATTGCCTGCTACAGAATACTCTGCCGCATTCCATCTAGTGGTGGGTCCTGCTACTAGAGACTGCTCAGTAAGGAAACTCTCCACTAAGAGGGCTCACTCCAACACCCATGTCTACGTCAGGATGCTGTGAGAAACAAGAGAAGCTCTAATCTCTCACCTGAGCCCTTGCTCGAAGGTTCGGGCCCTGAAGAACGGGTCTCGTACCATATTTGTGGAGTAGCGCGAGAGGTATGTAAACCTCGTTGAGTACTGCGCCACCATCATGCCACCCTACTGTAGATGCAGTAGCTCCTGCATATGCACTGCTCGAAGGGTGGCTGGTACAAACTCTGCCTGGAATAGGATCTCGAAGTTTTCCCACATAAGTGTCGCCTCGTCATGCATCTGGAGCATCAGGCTCCACCATCTGCTTGCTGCTGCCTGAAGAAGGCTGGCAACAAGGATCACCATGAAGTCTGCTGGTGTCCCCACTAGCAAGAAGACTCTCACCACAGTCTCCATCCAATCCTCAGTCACCTTCAGGTCCGTATCTCCCCTGAACCTAGGTGGCCTCTAGCGCTAGAACTCGTGCAGTGCGCTCAAGCGACGTGCACCCTCTGCTGGTGCCTCAATTGGGATAGGGCCCTATACTGAGGCCACATCGCACGGAGGGATGTCAGTATGTAAAAAATCTCGGAGCTCTAGCTGGTCATCCGCGGGGAGGCATACTAAAAGAAACAAACATGACACGGTCAAACGATTTATACCTAGTGAGATGACATGGTTTGAGCTGACTTTTAAAACTTTTGAAAACACACATGCAATCAGTGTTTTCATGTAAAAAGTCAGAAATCTATTTTCAGGGTCCTGGATTATGGATACGTCGGCCTCCCGGAACAACACTGGACTCCATGTATTGAAAACCACACTCGGTACCCTTAGCACTACTGCTTCACAGAAAAGAAATGTCAGAGTTACAAGTTCTGTGGTAGAACCGACTCCTCTGATACTAATTTGTCACGACCTGTACTCAGGGCCCGTGTCGTGACTACCCCCAAGCCCGCCTTCCATAGGCCAGGGGCTGGATACTAGCACCAAAGGCGTAAATACCAATAAACTGGGAAGGAATTGCCTTTTTAAAGGTAAACAAAACACCACAGAGTACAAGAGGAAGTAAAACACTAAGTACAAAAAGGAAGTACTGAAAAGAAGTGGGCCAGAATACAAACCCATCTGAAATGTATAGCTACAACTGAAAGGAAGTACAACAGAAAAGACAAACAGTTGGAAGAAAAGTAGCAGCTCATGGGTCATCCTCCTCGGATCCTACCTGAAGGGTAGGTACAAATAGCACAGCTACTGGATCGTGCACCACAGATCCTTTCTGAAGGGTAGGTAGAGATAGCCTCCTCAATGCTCTCGCCCGTCAACCTCCTCCAAGTATCGTATCGTCGTGAAGTCCACCACCGGGTACCGTTCAGACCTCGAACACTCGGCCTCCGTCAGCACTTCCCGTCATCTACAACCAACACAACGAGGTGCGGGCATATCCCGTGCAGGGGTGAGTAAATGATACTAAGTAGGGACCCCGAGACCCTTGAGGTCTCACTAAATCCAACAAGGGTAACCATAAAAAGGATCTCAACAGATAACCCTTACTTAGGTATAAGCTCATAATTATACCTATGTTATCATGTAACCCATCTCAATCATGAGGAAACACAAATGTTATGAAATCAACGGATAACCACTACTTAGGTATATTCCCATACATATACCTAAGTAATCGAGTGACCCATCTCAATCATGTGGTAAACACAAAGGTCATTGACTCAGCTCAAACCAGGATTTTCATTATCGAAACCGTAACTGTTGAAGAGCTCCTTCTTTGGAAAGTATAGTGATATTGTCACAACTCTGAGGTACTACTCACTAACCTAAGACTGCTGAGGTGCTCCTATTGTCGAGTACTGTGGGTCTGCCACCTCACATAGTAGTGCTCCCCCTCATAGCCTACAGAGGTACTCCTCGTATCGAGTACCTCAGGTTTTCCACCACACAAAATAGTGCTCCTCCACCATGGGTCTTCCACCTCACAAAGTAGTGCTCCCCACTAGGCTATGAAGTCACTCTGAATCGAATCGGACAAGCAGTCATCAGGTCTCAGCCTGCTACACGGTCTCCATACTCTGTATGCTCATCTCTAGGAGGGTCCACTCCATGAGCTATAGGTCGATACTCCAAGTATCACAAATTCCCACGAAGAAGTATCTCAAAGGACCGCCTCGTCATAGGGGTCTCAATGCAACAAACGGTGCGTCAAACAGTCATCTGATCTCTGAGTTATTAGCCTTTTTGTCCCAGGGGCCCGGTTGGTTTCGTGTGCGAACCAACCCGGCTGTATCTCAAATGTACCCAAAACTCTCATAGAGTATACTCATTGGGACTGTTTCTCAATGAGATCTCCAACGCCGCTGACAGTTCGTCAAACGAGCGTCTGGTCTGAAAGTTATCAGTTTTTCCATTCTTGGGTCCCGGTTGGATTTTGGGTACAATCCAACCCGGACACTAACCAACTGCATCCAAAACTCAGGCGAATTATGCAAAAAATTTCGTCTCATCAAGAGGAATCAAACAAAGTTTACGGCACGTCAATTGGATGTCTGGAGCTCGAGATATAAGTGTTTCTGCTCCGAGGGCCCGGTTGGTTTTGTGATGGAACCAACCCAGTTGTACCCAAAGTTCTTCAAAACCCTGAGTGTAATATACCAAAACAACCGTCTCAATACAAGGATCACATCGCAACTGACGGTGCATCGACCAGAGGTCTGTATCCCAAGATATGGGTGTTTGAACAAAATATTCCCAAGAAGAGGGGGTTCGGCCCCGGACCGACCCGACCTGAGACCCCCTGGGTCGGCCCAAACTGGGTCGACCTGAATGGGGTTCGGGTCCGGCCTGCTTGGGCGCGGCCCGGCCCGGCGCGCTGGCACGGTCCGCTAGCCAGCTCGGCGTGACCGAGCTGGGGGACAGGGGGGCGCTGCCCCCTGTTTAATAAAACACAGCCCCCACGTGGGGGGATGCTCCTCTCTTCCAGCCGGGGGTTACGAACACCCGGTTTCTCCCCTGGACGGCTGGCCCGCTCTGGCCGGCCGGCTGCTGGCACCACAGGACCAGTGTTGTCTCGTCCCCCTGCTCCGACGCCAGCGGCTGGAAGCCGGTTGCCGCTCCCTACTCCGCCGCAGCCTTAGGCCGCGGCCTTGGACCAACCGGCGCGACGCGACGGCGCCGCGCCCCTCCGCCGCGGCCTCGCTCCAGCTGCGGTGTTTTCGTGATTCTCCGGTGTGGCGCGACGGCGCCGCGACCTTGTTTGACTTCAAAAGTGTGGCGTGACAGCGCCGCGCATCCTTGCTGCATGATCACGCGCAGTGTGATGGCACCACGCCATCTCTGTTCCAAACCACAATAAGGTCAACAACAGAATTAAGGGAGGAGGGTCGGCCGTGTTTGTGCAGTCCGACCCCCTCCTGTTAATTGATAGAAAGCGGCTAATATTATGAAGAACGCTCGAATATTCATGAACATATATTCAAACCCCTACCTTGAAAAGACGTCACACGTCATCGAGCCGCATAAAGAGGCAAGCGTCGCGATGATCGGACGTCGCGGAAGATCGGTGCTGATTCCATTGACGTCGGAGGGTGACTCGTCATCAATGGTGACGTTCCCATCGTTGGTGTCTCCTCCCTTGACATGGAGGAAGAAGAGGAGAAGGCATGTCGTTGGTGTTTTCCCGATGAAGAATGTGGTGTCTCGCTTCCTTCGACGTGGAGAGAAGATGTAAGATGAGACGGCATTCTTCGTCGAAGCTTCGGTGTTCTTCACGTTCTTCAGCAAAGGAGATGAAGCGTTCTTCTTCGGAGGAAGAAGTTCTTCAAAACTCAATAGATCTCTTCCCTTTCTCTTAACACCACAATTCCAACCAAAATAAAATAAGCCTCCACCTTATTTTATTTACCCATGGCATGCATTCAAATTAATAAATTCAAATCCAATTCCCTTAATTAATTAATCCATGAGTTGTTTAATTAATTAAGATGTTGGTTGGAAAATTTAAAAGGAAGTGGAAGAGTTACTAAAAAAGGAGTTAACATGTTTAAAGGGGAAGAGTTATGGGGGGTTAGAGAATTTGAACGGTTGGTGTTCGTGTGGGACCCACCACCCTATTAACCTCTCATGGGTAGTTCCCCAACATCCACTCAAAGGATATAACCACTTAAAAAGAAATTAAATTGTAGCTCAATTTTATTTTTACCTTCCACAATTTTTGACATCTCCTCCAGAGCAAACGCAACCCCAGAAAAGGTGTTCTTAAGTAATTACTGGCGCTGCGGTTTCATTGGTGCCCTCAGATTTGAATTCCGAGCGCCGGATCAAAAGTTAGGAAAACCCGCTCGTTCGTTCATTGAATATACCCGAGCTAAACTTTGGAAAATGATTTCAGGCACACCGGGCCTCAGAATCAGGCGCCGTCAGAAAATTAGTTCTTGTAAAATCCCAATGAAAATTAAGAAAAGATCTTCCTTGAAATTTTTGGGTCTTTAAAATTCATCAGTGAATAGGTAATTACAACATTGATTCCCCATACAGATATTGTACATGAATTATTGTGGGTGTGGAGGGGATTTGGAGGCTGATGCACAATGTTTGGATGAATCTAACACACCTCTCAGTGATGTCGATGAAGTCTCAGACCATGTTGGGAATAAGTAACTCATCTTATGTATCTTCTGGTATAGCATTATGCTTGTTCGATGAACACTTTAAGAACTGACATGAACATCCTACTTGACCCGAGTTATCTCATCTTTTTGTGTGAAATAGGGGAAACTTTCATCAAACCATCATATATTGAATATCTTCTCAATATTAGTCCCACTCATGAGGATGAACTACATTGTGTACCAATGATTTAGTTCACACATAGCTTGATCTAGTGGGAGAGCTCATAACTGGAAATACATGATGATGCAGATTGTTTAATTGGTGGAATTATCTGTTGAAGGGTGATCAAGAGGTCCCAATGTGGATTCACTAACAGTTGGTTGGTTTACCTTCCATCTATAATAATCATATAGGATTAAGAGAGTTATGTCTTACTAGTGTTCCACATTAATTAACATGTCATTCTATTCAGGATCTATAAGAAAGGATGATGGGTCAACTAATGCTTCATCTCAACCATTCAGTGAATGGAAAACATGAGTCACCCTTAACTGAATATTGATGAGATCTATCAATAGGAGAGATCCCTCTAGAAAGGGAATGATATCTGTTTTTATTAAGATATAACCACCGTTTATATTCTTCATGACTGATTCGGAGTATCCCTTCTCATGAAATCAATGAACATCAATCAAGAGGGCCAACATGACACTAGTAATGAGTGATTGATACTCTTACGTGTTTTTGGCGAATCGTTCAATTAGCAGGAAAGAGTAGGGCAACAAACCTATTCAAGAGTGTTGAGGATAGTCCCTAGGACTACTCTATTGATAATGGGATCGTTGAGAATTCTACAAATTGGGCTCTGGGAGGCACCATAAAAATTAATATTCTATCCTGGCATAACCAAGTCCACTGGGAGGATTGAATCATTTGTGAAATCAACTTCTAGATGTAATTATTCAGGATTCAAATGTCTGGGTAGAATATATACCCATTCTTGACCCTTGATGGATTTATATTGAATAACCCTGATGTCAAACTATTTAAAGATAAATAACAAGAAAGTTTGACATCATGTTAAAATTGGATGGGTTAGGACATACTATTGTGGATCCACATGAGATACTAGTTGTATCTCATGAAGATGCATATAATTCCAAAATATCCAAATTGTGGAAGAAAGAGTGAGGTATCTCTTCCAAATATGGAAGTATCTGATATCTGGGTCAAGGAGCATGTGAATGAGATAGTTAAAAATTTCCCTATCCCTTCATTATTTATTTGGGAGAGAAGGAAACTGAGGGATCATTTCGGGGTGGTCATGTAGAGGTGCTTATGTTTTCATAAAGAAAAGTGCAATAAAAACTGGACATTTTAGAAGATACTTCTTAATTTCAATGAAAGCATCATGAAACTCTTCAACCCACTAGTAAATGGTTGCTTTCATCATGATCCATGACAAGGGATATTTTCTTCCAAATTTGATATAAATCCGAATATATACCCTAACTAGCCTTGGAGACCTCAAACATCTGGGATTTCACTCGGAGGATTCATATGGATAGTGACCTTGATATTATTTAGAATGATCCTAATACCTATATATTAGATTATGAAATAGAGAAACTTTCCATAGGTAACCCAAAACACACACATCAAGGTGATCATATGAAAATATTAAAATTCAATGACTCTGAACACATTATCAATATATATGTGATGGTCTTGATGTTGGTGGGATTTGAACAAAAAATTTCCCACATAGAATTCCACATGCATTCTAATAATTGGATTGATTATGTGGTGCATTGATCGCTAAAATGTAGCCCCTTTATTCATCATACTAAAAGAAATTACATTACAGAAAAAGGTTCCTTAAAGTTAATTAATAAGGTATACGACACATCTTCTCGAGCCATCCAAATTTTATTGTAATCAGAATACCCATCCATGAAGAAGAGCTCCTAGAACTTAGATGGGGCATTGATAAAAATCTCTATCATAGGAATGGGAAAATCATCCTTTAGACTATAGAGTAATAAATCGAGGATGTTTATACATACATAGATATTCCATATATTTTTCCTGACCATAATGATGTTTTCAAGCCACATGGGGTACAAACCATCACTAGAGAATATGGATTTGATAAACATATCAACTATGGCCTTGACCAGGGATTTATGGGAAGGGTTAATTTACCTGGTAGAAAGCATGATCCCATAATGACTCACTAGAAACCAATATGGTGGAAATAGAAATGAGGGTCATATCATAGAATCTTATCTTCGCACTAGGTAAATACATATTGATGTTTCTTTAGGAAGGCCAAACACAACTATTGTTCCTTTGGAGGATTTTCAACACTGATTAGTGTCAATCGAGCTTCTACTTCAGTTTTGACATTTAAAAAACAAAGTCATTGAAATTGGTGGATACAACCTCTTTAAAGTGTTAGTAGTATCTTCCAAATTAAATTCACCATATGGGTTATGGGAATCAATGTGAGGAGACAGTTCACCTATTCCAACTGATTCTAGGGGACACTAGTTAGTGCTTGGGAAGATACCAAATCCTTTCTAGGGGGACATTGGATCTAATGATACCATGGAAACAGAGGATGTTGTTATAATCCCATTAGGTCAATAACTGTATTGTCCATGCATGATACCAAATAATTTTTGTCGGTTTAGATTATTTCTCTTCAACCCATCCTGATAGAACATGGGATTATGAAATACAATGGTAGCCATAGGGTGAACATCTCTATTCGATAGTGGGGTATAGGTTCTGTTATCTCCTAATCTTGGTATGTGTATGTGTATTATGGAATCATCCAGTGTTCATTATACGTAGTGATGTGGATCCCTTTCCTCCAAAAAATGATAATTAAATTTCCCATGTTTGGTGTCAAGAATTAAAATCGGTGAATCCAGAGGAAGAAAGAATTTTGAAAATCATTCCACGTGTTGGATTAAATTGTGGTGTGATCAACCTCATTTCACTTAAAATTATTATTTATATCTTATAATAGAAAGAATCCAGGTAGAGGGACTCATAAGTATCGAAGGGGGATGTGTCTCTTTGATGAATGCCTAAAAGAACATTGAGTGAATACATGAGGCGTTGGTGATATGAGGGGACTTCTCCATAGAGATGAATCTAGGGCCTACCCATCAATGCTTTGTAGGTCTTATCCTATGAGATAGCCACAGAATCAGTACATAGTATAATGCCTCTAATCTAGGTCTTCAATCGGATTCCAAGACATGGTATATTCTTGATTCTTTCATATCCAGAAATATTTTGGTAAGAGGTACTAAATTAATCTATGGAGTGTTCTAGCTTATAGAGTGGTCTTATGGGATGATATTGATTCAGGAACCCATGTCCAAAATTGATTGAATGGGTCCCCATTCCAGTGAAAAGGACACTTAATTATATTGGTAAAATTTTCCACTACACAAGGGAGACCTTATATTCACCTAATAAAGAAATGATGGCTTGAAAATCCAATCAACCAAACAACTCTCTATACTAGGCCTCTACAGCTAGTACATTTGTTTTATAATAGATAGGTATCTTGATGGATTATTTCATGTCCTCACACAACACTTCTACTATGTGGAGGGTAGCAAGTACTAATAGCATTGATGGTATGCTAGTGAGGTTCTTTAGAACATCATACTTCGATGCTAAATGCACACCTCTACCTCTAAGGTCCCTCTACATGGATGGAGGCATGAGGGGTGTTTTTGGATGTATAGATAGATTTTATATTATATTTTCAATGTCCTATATTACATTATAATACATAACTAGAACTGATACAAATTGGTTGATGGCTAGATGAGGCCATGAATTTGCTGGATGTGGCTGATTGAGATGTGGTTGAAGTTGTTCTTCATTTTAAATTAACACGAATAGTTGTGGTGGATTATCAAATGGAGTAGGATGATAAGACTATTTCTAGTTATTTGTACACATAACCAGTTGTCTAGTATCATTATCATACACATATTTCCTTAAATAACTATCTGGAGCCTTCTGACAGCTGACACACCCTAAATAATACATTCGATGACATCAACTGAAGGAAATATGAGGTCCTATCTAATCTTACATATCCTTGGGATCGTGAAGGGATCTACCAACATAATTATTTTCATGGGGGAACACTTATAATCCTCATCAAATGAATCTTTCCATGTTGGTTGGACCATGAAGTCTATTCCCATCACTAGAGGCATGAATTCACTAAGCGTATAAGATGGATTTAGCACCATAGAGGGACTCTGATTAATCGTTCACTATTAGTGACTACTATATTGAGGCATATAAGGAAGGGATTTGGATGAGGAGGCTCCAATTAGAGGGGAGGGGTGATTTCAACATATTCGAACCAACCTAATATGGAACATATGATATTGTACACAAGTACAGGCATTACGAGTTTACTGTAATGCGTTTTGGATTGACTAATGCACCCATTGACTTTATGGATATAATGAATAGAGTTTACAACGAATATCTTGATGACTTTGTAGTGGTATTTGTTGATGATATTTTGGTATACTCAAAAAGCTACGATGATCATGAAAATCACTTGTGCATTATCCTAAAAACTATTAGAAGAAATGAATTATATGGGCAGTTTAGCAAGTGTGAATTTGGATTCAAGAGATTTCATTTATTGGTCACATTGTTTCTAAGGATGGAATCTCTGTTGATCCTTATAAGACAATGGAAATCCTAGAATGGCCAGCACTAATGAGTATAACTGAGGTACATAGTTTTATTAGTTTTGTAGGTTATTATCGGTGTTGTGTCCATAATTTTGCATGATTGGCATACCCATTAACCAAGCACACACGTAAAGGGGTTAAATTTTTTGGGACAAAATATTGTTAAGAATATTTCGAAGAACTGAAGATAATATTAGTCAATGATCCATATTGACTCTACCATCGGGGAATGATGGGTTTTTTATTTATAGTGATGCTTTAATAAAAGGAATTGGTTGTTTCCTTTTGCAGAATGATAGAGTTATTTCCTATACATCACAACAGCTAAAAATTCATGAGCAAAACTATCTTACTCATGACCTTGAGTTAGTAGCTATAATCGTTGTTTTTCAAATACAGAGACATTGTCTATATGGTAAAAAATGCGATATTTATACTGATCACAAGAGTTTGCAGTATATTTTCTCATAGAAATTACTTAACATGGGGAAAAGAAAATGGCTTGAACTACTCAAGGATTATTATTTCACTATACACTATAACCTGTGGAAGGTAAATAATGTGGCATATGCTCTGAGTAGAAAAGATCATGTTGTTTTGAACAAGATAAGAGTTTAAAGGGATCCTATTTTCATGGATCTAGTAAAGATTGATATGGGAATAACCATGGAAGGAGAAACATCAAAAAAAATTCAAATGTTTTCCAAACCATCTTTTCTAGAAAGGATAAAGGGTTCTCAGACTGGTGATGAGGAGTTTCAAAATAAGATTAAAGCTGTGAATGATGGGAGATTGAGTGAAATCATATATGAAGATGTAATTTTGAAATTAGGGTAGAGACATTGAGTTCCTAACATACCTGATCTAAAAAGGGAATCGTTGGATGATTCACATATCTCCAATTTCTCTATACACCCTAGGAGCACCAAGATGTATAGATATTTGAAATAATATTTTTGGTGAGACAACATGAAGTGGGAGATTTCTGATTTTGTGTCCAGATGTATGGTTTTTCAGCATCAGAAAGCTGGAAGGCAACAACGTGGAAGATTCATGCATCCTTTTCCAATACCTCAGTGTAAATGGGATAATATTACGATGGACTTTATCATGGGGCTACCAAAGACTCCTTGAAGGAATGAAGCAATATGGGTCATTGTTTATCTTCTAACCAAGTCAGCACATTTTCTTGCTATAAGAGAAGATTTTCCACTTGAACGTCTGGAAAGACAATATATTAATGAAGTTGTAAGACTCCATGGTGTATCTCTATCGATTGTTTCTGATCGTGATCCCTGTTTTACATGAAGATTCTGGAACAATATTTAGAAAGCCCTAAATACTGAACTTCATTTCAGTATTGCCTACCACCTTCAAAACGATAGGAAATCAGAATGGATTATTCAAACCTTAAAAGACATGTTGATATCTAGCTTACTTGAATTTCAAGGTATCTGGGATCAATATTTACCTCTGGTAGAATTTTCTATTAGCAATAGCTTACATTTAAGTATTCAGATGCCACAATATGAAGCATTATATGGAAAGAGATGTCACACACCAACTAGTTGGGATGATGTTAGTGAAAGAAAACTCATAGGCCTAGAACTTGTTGAGGAAACAATGGAAAAGGTGAAGGTTATCCAAACCCACATCAAAGTAGCTCAAACTAGGACGAATATCTATGCCGATAACTAAAAGAAGGATTTTGAATTTCAGGTAAGAGATCATGTTTTCTTGAAGGTATATCCATGTAAGGGAGTTATACAATTTGGCAAGAAGGGTAAATTAATTCCTAGTTACATCATGACTTTTTAAATTATGGAAAAAATTGGGTATGTACCTTACCGTTTGGAAATGCCGCCAAGTTTCTCCAAAGTTCACGATGTGTTCCACGTATCACTGATGAGAAAATAAATGCCTGACCCAAAGCATGTACTCTCCTATAAGGAAATTGATCTGGAACCAGATATGTCTTATTGTGAAGAGCCTGTCAAGATTTCGGATAGAAGAGAACATGTGCTAAGAAATCAGAAAACTCGTTTGGTAAAAGTTCTATGGAGAAACCATAAGATGGAAGAGACAATAGGGAAATCCAAGGAACTTATAATGAAGAACCACCCAAATATTTTTATGTAGTAATATTCTAGAAATTTTGAGGACAAAATTATTTTAATTAGGGTACAATGTGACACCCCAAGCTTCCACGATACATTCCCCTTTGAATAATACAATAACTTCTGTTGTACGCAACTTCAAGTTCAAACACTCTCCAACCAATCAAACTAGCCATTATAAATAGTAATACACAGTTTTTTAAATTTTATAAATTTTATCATTTAAAATGGGATTCATTTTTGGATTTAGAATATCGAAATTATCTCACGGTGAATTTTTTGTATTTTTTTGAAAACATTCAATTTTTGATGAATAGTGAAAAACACTCGGTTATTATTTAACACCGACTTTTTATTTAAATAATTATCAATTTTATTTAAATTTATTTTAGGTCAAGATGGATACATAATATCAATATTATTAAAATTTAATTTATTGGAGTCGTTTTTTAATAAGTTTAGTTATATAAAAATTTTATCGAACTTTTACTGTCTTTTACCAACCTCCTAGGAGCACTTTCAAATTTGCATAAAACATAATTTTACAGCTTCATTGAGTTGAATTTCAAAACTCTGAGAGATAACGTTTATATCATAATGTTAAATTTGGTTCAATAAGATGAAAATATTTTTTGGTGAATAGTAACTTTTGACTTTTATTTACCATGGTTAAAAGTAATTAGGGTAATTAAGGGTAAAACTGAAATCATAATTACCCTAACACATGTCCCAATTCCATTTGATAAGTATAATTTGACCCAAAAACCCATAGGAATAAAATATGATCCTCTTTGGTCCACTTGTATTAGATTAGGATATTTATTATTATTTTATTTATAGACAAGTTAAAAGAGTTAAATTCAATGTTTAATAACTAAAATCATTTTTAATATAGGGTTACTCATGATATAAATTTGACTATAAATATTTATTAGAAAACTAATAATATTTCTTAAATAATGGTATTTTATTTATAATTTTTAGACATTAAATAATTTAACTTATTTATGACACAATGATGATGCAGTCATTACCTTGTTAATGATATATTAAAATAATTGATGTTATAAATATCCAAGAAAATGAAAATTGAGACTTCTGATGAATTCCACTAATTTTCATAGTTAATAAGACATTTTAGAGTTTTTTGAATAAATTTTATTCGAAGTGATAATGTTTTTATGACATTCAAAAAAATCATTTAATAAATATTGTAAAAATTGACATAATTGAGTTTTTAAAACAAATATTATATTATTAATTGATATAATATTCTTAAAAATCTACGGTTTTGAAAAAAAATGGATAAGGTTATATATATTAATAATGAACCACCTAGGTTTCTTTTGGAATGTTATAGTATGTTTATTAACCATATAATAAAAATATATAAAGAGACATGGTAAATGTCAAACTATTTAACTAAGAGTTAAATCTAAAAGATACGGTTAATATGATGACCTAAACCTGTTTAAAACATATTGGTTGAGAGGTTTTTGACCCACCCCACCTTTTCCTATAAATAATTCATTTTTAAGACATTATAAACCAAATATTATTTTATTATAAAATAATATTTCGAGGTTTTCCTAAAATGACCCTCACCTCTCTTATAAAAGGGAACATCACCTTATCTTAATTTCACTCCTCCAAATCCATTTGGATCGGCCATAACCTAACCAAAGATCCTCCCAACTTTCCTAAATTCAACTTTGATTCCTTACATTGATAATAAAACCAACCTTTGGAGCCCTTTTGATCAACTAAAAAGGAAACACCAGATGTTGAAGTAATAATTTCACCACCCTCTTTCAAGTTCTTTTCTTCTGCCACTTCCTCTTTCTTTGTTGTTTCCATACCAAAGTAATAAATCTCGTACCTTCTACATACTGTGATGTTATTCTAAATATGGTACAACCATATTCGTTAATCTATCCATCCTACAAATGACAAAGTCACCATACGTGCGTATGTATGGATTACCGTCTCCACATCGTGGTGTTGTTTGTTATTCAAACACTTCATTATTTGGATGGGTATAAAAATAGGTAAAACTGATGTAAATAATAAATATAACATTATAATGATTCTATATATATGATATACCATCCAATTACATATGATATCACCATCAATATAATGATATTGTCACTTGTGCATACATACGGAATACTGTCTCCATGAACACGATGAGATTCATTAACCATCGTTATCATTAAAGAATAATTTTCATTTTATGTTTAAAAATAATGTTTAGGAAGATAATATCATTCAGTATATGAATCAAATACATCCTATTCATAATAAACACGGCTTACGTAACCAAGCATATAAAGGAAAAAGAATCAATTAACACCCAAAACAATGATATTACGAAAATATTATAAAGTAAGTAATATTAGAAGATCATATATGATATCATATTTACATATATGGTTCCTGTATAATTTAATAACAATGATTTATCTATTATATAGGAGGTTATCTTACCCTTGACCAAGGAAAATTACAAGGTAAGGGTTAATTTCATAATCTCTTTATTATCTGAGGTTGTTTTTAACATAAGTATCTACTGAGACCTCTTTATCATCAACATCCATGTTTTTTAAAAATGTGTTTCAAAACATTTTAACTATTTACTAGACAATGGGTTAAAGTCATTTATACCATTATTTTACCTTATATGTTTTGAAAGGAATCTTTCCGTTGTTTTCCAATCAAGGTACTTTATGACCTTTTTGACTAAATTAAGGTATAACTGTATTCTTAACTTATACGAAGGGTGTAGCTATTTTCCGCCATTATAACATTGTCGAAGCTTCTCTTACTAGCTTGTAAAAATATTTTCGAAATAAATTTTTTCATTTATAATTATATGACTTCTAAATTATTTCAAAATAGAAATATATATTTCTATAAAAATGTTTTTATTTCATCTATGTCAACATACTTTTGATGGATTTTAAGCTTGTTTGAAGTTGACTTATTATGATACAAATCTCCAATATTTTATTGAAGGTTTTGTGATATGTTTGACTGTGGATGTGATATTTTTATACCATTCACAGTTTATGGATAAAGTATTGACATTTCGTATGCTACTTTTAATACGAATGTTTATTTATGTTAAAACCTTTTCATATGAGGAATGCATGGGACATAGTAAGTGACCGGTGGAGCCCGATATAGCTCCTCGATGCATCGGTAGGTCTCATGAGTCAAACTAGTGTATTGGAAAAATTCCTTTGCAAAATCTTATTTATATTCTTGGCACAAGGCCATGACTAGTGGTTATAATGTATGGAATTATGCATTCCATCGTTATAAAATTGGATATTGAAATTGCATGTGATTATTTGACATGTAAAATATCAATTTAAATAGGTAAATGGAGTTATTTAATTTTATCTTTGCCATATTATGCTGAATTTTAAGTTTAAATATATTTTTTTAGTATTATAAATTGCCTTAAATTTTTATTCTTATTTATGAAAGTTTCGACTATATTGTTATTTTTACTGAGAATCTATGCTCACCAATTTATATGTTTTATTTTTTCCAATATGTGAATAAGTATTTAATGGTTAACTTGTAGGGATAGACTAAGGATATAAATGTTTTCAATGAGGAAAAAATGTTTTTGATGTTTTTATTTCATGATGTAATGTAAACTTATGAATGTATCCAGTACATCCAAGGCTACTAAACTAATCAGTATTTCGGGACATGATTCCCTGTATCATTCCAATGTTTTGTAATAATTCACCGACTCTAGGTAACTGGGGTCGGGGAATTACATCAACTTCCGAGACCCGTATGCAAAAATTCTTTCCCCCTGCATAGGAACTGCTCCTAACCTAATACCCAGTGTGTCAAAGTAAAAAGTGTATCTCGTGCCTGGCTATGAAAAAATCAGTATCAGTGTTGATATCAATCTCCCTTTCATCTACTAAATATATAAATTGAATCAATATTTCCACAAGTACTTTTTTCCCTTCTTAGTATTTCCCATCAGTGGAACTACTAAGCATGAAAATACCTATATAAAACATTTTTAATAAACAGCCATCCCCAGAAAACTCTATACCTCAAAGGCATTCTTTGTATTCTCCAAGGAAACTAATTCTCTCACATTCTATGGTTCGAATGAAACTCGTGTATCTCAGATAACATGACCCATGAAGTGAATTTGGTCCATATTAAAGTTTAATTTTGAGAACTTATCATATAACTAATAATCACATAGTGTACTCAAAACGATCTTAAGATGGGTGGCATGGTGTTTTCGAGTGTGAGATTACAACAAGATGTCGTCCATAAAGACTACCACAAAATGTATCCTTGTTAGGATGGAACACTCGGTTCATCGGCTCCATGAGAACTGTTGGTGAGTTTGTGAGACCGAAAAACATAACCAAATACTCATATATACCATTTATGATCTAAAAGGCTATGAAAGAAATATCTGATGGTTTAACACGCATCTAATGATAACCAGATCACAAGTAAATCTTCAAAAACACACTAGATCTTGGAATATGATCAATGAGATCATCAATCCTCAATAAGGGATAGTAGTTTTTAACCATCAATTGGTTGAGATACTGATAATCCACAGAAAGTACAAGGGCAATGTCCATATTTTTCACGAAAAGGATAGGCAAACCCGAAGGAGAAGTACTGGGTCGGATGAAACCCTTTTCTTGTAACTCTTCTAACTTCTTATTGAGCACCTGAAACTCTGGTGTAGCCATCCTATAAAGAGTAATGGACACCGGTGCCGCTCCTAGAACATGCTCAATAGAGAAATCTACCACTCTCCCTCAAGGTAAACCTAAAACATTTTATAGAATGGCATATCTTAAATGATCCACCATTGGAGGAAGGTACATCAATTATGTCCCCTAGATATCCAGATAGAAATTGGAAATCTAGGATTTAATTTCTCCCAGCCCATGATTCTATAGTCCAACTCTACTTGCTGGGACATCCAATTCACTGTAGTGCAGAAAATAGTTTCCCTTGGTGACGTGAAACTCACCCTACAACGATTACAGTTAACAATGACCTGGAAAGAGACCAACCAGTCCATTCTGATAATGAAATAGAATCTTGTCATCTCAAAGACATATAAGTCATATAAGAAGTGACACCCAAGAACCTCAAGAGGGAACTCATTGCACTGTCGTATACTAGTCATTCTAAGACCAAGCAGAGTTTCTAGCATCAGATCAACCTCATAAGTGAAGATACAAAGGCCTAGTATCTATACAAAGGAAAAAAAATATTAAAAAATGGGAAGCCCCTGTATCAAAAGAAAATAATGTAAAACTGATGACACTATAACCATACATCTAACTATATAGGGTCTGGGATCCTTCTCAGGATGAGTCTGCTCCACGAAAAATGTCTAACCTACAACGCGGCCCTGTGGCCTACCTAACATCCCTGAGCAGGTCCACCCTACTATCTCTGAAAGCCTGTCGACTGGCTGCCATGACCATGACCTCCACCTTGGACTGAATGGAAGGAAGAACTCCAGTTCCTAGACTGGTGAGAAAAATATCAGAAACAAGACCACACAATGAAACACACCTCCAATAATGATGGAAATTTTTTGAAATTATAAAAGGGAAATCTATTAAAATTTATATTGTCAATGTGTAAAAAATCCTTCACCACTACAAATAAGGGAAAATTACTATAATATACATCTACTACAATGGTATTAACATTCAAATAGAAATGTTCCTTCAAACTGAGCCCATAGATGTATCACACTCTATTAAATGGGATGGGTTCCTTCTAAAATGGTCTACTAGGATCCAAGACACATACATGAAAGAATATGTCAAAACCATTTCATGTTACAAAATAATTAACTGATATAGAAGGTCTTTGGAGCTACCAAGAATGATTAATTTTTTACATGACTTGTCACATTGATGAGACACCATGGTCCAATTCCTATAAGAAACTCCTGAAACATCTAATAGACTCTAAATTCCATGACAAACACCACAATATTTAGGTTTCTAATCAATTTAATTATCAAGATTACAGTCACTTATTATAAGGAATGAGGAATAATTGATTGTGTAGACCATCCCTACTAATATATCTTTGACTCATATAATGTTCCTCATCACATAAAAAAATTAGGTTAGTCCAAACATTGACACCTTCATGTACAGATCATTGTGAAGCTGGTTCTCAAAATGTTGAGCCTTTAGAGAATCCACCTTAGCCATCATCAGATGATAAAGAACTAGATCCTCAAAATGATAAATGTATTCCAACATCGATCCTTCGCATTTTTTTAGACAACACATTTCCATCCCTATCTCACCTTCCCAAAATATGGACAATATTGTTGGACAAATTAATCCTTGAATAATTACATGGATAGGTATTTCCAACGCTTGTATATAATAACCTACATATATCACATCCAACATAGTCATTTAAAAATAAATTTATGGAAATTTACGCTTAAAAATTAATTAACCTTTTGGAATCCAAATATCCTTCCTATTTGTTTATCCACTAATCATCATGTAAGTGATCTAGTTGACCACAAATGGGAGGAGGATTAAAATTATGAAACTCATGATGAAATTATTTATATTGGTATACTAGATGGTTTGTTAATGGTTATCCACCAGTGTTCTCAACTCAAACATCCATAAAATCATTTATGAGAGAATACACTTAGAAACATGAAAACCAAAAACTCAATAAAAACCAATTCACCAATATGAACACAAAATCAATACACAACATCTACTACAATTACAAATAAAAAAAATTCACAAAAGAACCCTCGTATTAAAATATCATAAATTACCTCTTAAGAAAGTTTTTGAAAAAAAATAATAATCTTGGAATGGTTCACCATCACCAATGTTATTATGTGGGCCTCACCCAAATACATTCCCATTATAACTCAAGCACCCATTCAATTATTCCATCAATTATCGACATCCTCAACAAAATAAATGAATGTGATCCCCCATGAGAATACTAAATTTCAAAATAAAACATATCCTCTTTAAAAAAATATCAACAAATGTTTCATGTTTTCAATCTACACAGCATTTTAAATTTATCAAATTTTATTGGAAATTTCCAAAATCATTTTTCTGAAAACCCTACCATTTAAATTTTAATTTCCTCTTTCCAAAAATCAATTTCAAAAAACCAATTTATTTTTTACAAAAAATCACAAAAGTAAAAATCCATTTTATAGGGCCTTATTTGAAATAATTTTAAAAACTCACATTAAATATTCCAATATCCAAAACATTACTTCTTGAAATATTTTTTCAAAAAAAATGTTACAAAATGAAAATCAATATTTTGAATAATTGAATAAATATGATGAAGGGGGAAACTATTGTTGGTGGGTGAATTATTCACATAGATAGTAGCCAATTGATAATCAAACCCCTTTCATAAATATTCCTTTAGATAATTGTTCCTGTCACTATGTGGAATTATTGGCCATGTGTGTTCAATGAGGCCACTATCTATTTTCTTGATTCATTTTCACAAAAAAACAGCCCAATTTAATCAAACAAACAAAAACTGTACCAAAATCACATTGTAACCTATGTTTTGGAATTAAAATGGTGATCATACATTTCCTCAAACATAAACTCCTTGTATCATCAATATGGCTCCATCTACCTTTACATATCTGATAAAAAAGATGTTATCAATGAAATTTTCTCTAAAGAAACTATTTTATAACACCATTGTGTCAGAAAACAACCTTGGGTGACCCCATACCATTCACCAGATTCATCACAATATAAGGAATGATAGGTTCTCCATATCATCCCTAGAAAGCAACAAGAACCAAGTACTTTATTGAGAACCAACGGAAAAATTTTGGACAATATAAACAAATAGATGCTCTTGAAATAAATATAAAATATAAGTACAATAAAAAACAATTAAAATACATTTATTACATTAAATTGAAATACAATAAGCATAAAAAAAACCCAAACTGAACATGAAAACCAATAATACATGGTGACCTTTAGGGTCACTCTCAGATTCCAAAACCCAAAATATTTCACTGTGATCAATTCCAATTTGTAACCTGTAGTATAAGTAAAAAAATTAAAAATAATTTATATTATTTATTATTAAAACTCATTATTAATTCGTGAAAAAATATATTCCAAATTCAACTCCTTTTAAAAAAAATAGTCAACTCATCCTTTTAATGAATATATATATATATACTATGATTTCAAGCATTTTCCACTTTATTATAAATAATGGTCTATTTCCATTATTTTATTTTAAAGTAGATTCATTTCCAAGGAGGAGAATAAAAAATTTTAGAGAAGAAGGATGGAATATTTTACTAAAAAGGAAGAATGAAAATGTAAATAATTTTTTAAACCTTTTTCCTATAAAATATTAAAGAAACACATCCCTTTAAGAAAATAATAAAAACACACAAGAGATAATAAGTAATGATCATATAACAAGGGAAATGGAATATAGAACATATGCATAACCAACCAAACAAGTCATCTCAATCATCCTCCACTGACAAGTATGTTCCCAAGAACAAAAGAGAAAACATTAGCTATATAGATAATATAATACATACTATATCTTGAATCATCCAATATGCATGCATCACCTGATGTCATAAATTCATCAACATACTCAATCATACCATACTAGGTCTATCTGAGGGGTATAATCCCAATGTATATTATGTTACATACTAGGGGTCACTAGCGAGAGAAAATCCTAAGATAGTGACAAAATAGTTCTTGAAATATCTATAAGAAATTCTAGGTTCTAATTTCAAGACTATAGTGGTTGTGATCTATCACATTCAAATAGGAATGAAATCACACACACTTACATCACACACAATCAACAGACACAAGAATTTACCTCGATCCAACCCATGAAACAATCCATTTCCTTTCAAGAATTCTTCAAGAGGGATACCCACAACAAGAATCTCCCATACCATTAAACGTAACTATGGTAATAGGATTATACACTAGGATTTTTGAAGAGAAATAATTTTGTAAAAGTTCCAAATAGTATTCAAAAATCATCTAGGAACCCCCCCCCCCCCCATTTTGAAAAGGGGTCAAACAAATCATTTCATTCTGAAATAATGTAGAAATCCAATTAATAAACTCCAAACCACCATTTGAGAATCCAAATAAATTTACCAAGTTAAAAACATTCCTTATAAATCATAAATCCATATAAAAATTAAAACCATTCATTTTATCAAACAGTTGGTCTTCATTGCTTGAGAAATCAATTCAATAAATGTTAATTCAATATGTACACAACATCATTTAACATAAAATAAATTATTCTAAAAACAATCTATCACCAATTAATATCTAATGGATTTTTGAGTATCATTTTAGAAATATATTCTTAAATTTCATGAGAAAATGAAAAGGGATCCAACATCAAACTAGTAGAACTTCAAAAACACAAACCCAAAACAACTCCATCAGAGTCTAAATAAGATTTAAATTCAATAGGTAATCATATTAGCAAAAAAACCAAAACATAAACTCAATGAATCATGATCCATATATCCACAACACTATGGAATAATTATAAATCAATTGAAAATGTAATAACAAAAAAGAGGAATAAGAGAAGAGGAGATTACCTTGAACATTTGACCAAAAATCATGAACAAATAGCTTGGTTACACCCATTTAAGGGAAGAAGAGTCATTAAGGAGAAGGCTGGAGCTCCCCTATATGTCGCATGTTCCAATAGAGGGAAGAAATGTGAATTTACGTTTTTAGAACATATATGAACATTGAATGGTTAGGATGCATGGTTTACCAAACCGTGGGCCAATAGTGTGATATGGTTTTCTTGAACTTTTCCTACTGATGTGCATGTCACCTATAGGGTTAGGATAACCACACTAATTCCAAGCGCCCTTGACCAATGAAACCTAAGGACCCACATGGTTTCTAATTAAATCTACATGGTTTGAATAAAATAATGATGATGACATAAAACTAAAAATATGACCCATCAAACTAAATTGAAAAGATACCCAACATCAAGAGGCCACATGGTTGCCCCATTAATGTGATTTTAAATCATGAAATGTATGAAAACATCCCGAAACATAGAATCTAAATCTGGAATACCTGAATCACAATATAGAAACTAAGAAAAAGATATAATAAGGACAAAAATCATGGTGAATCATGGGGGACTCACTCTTTACCCCTTAGTCTTAAATGATAATAGTTCACCCATCAGTCGTGGGTGAAATAGATTTAGAAATGGCAGTATATGATGAATGGGTGGAGTGGTTAGTCTCAAGATCCATATTTTGGATCCTATGAGGAGAATAAAAAAATAATTACCTTGCCTATGATGAGAAGAAAAAGGTATAGAAACACATTCAGAAGAGTCATATGATACATCTCATTAGAGACCATGATATTGCTAAATTCAATCATTGAGGATTTTGCGTAACAGGTGTGAAGAAAGTTGATGGTCTTCATAAAAGGGTTCTAAAAATAGGGATTTGACGTAAGGGGAATCCATGGGGAATAAAATAATGGATCTACGGAAGAATGGTGGATGGATAAAAAGGTCACAGCTTCATGAATGATGAGCCCTATGATCCCCCATGTTTCTCTAAAAATGGATGGGTTAGGATTACAGAATTTTGGTCTAGTATTGTGTGGAACTGCAGGGAACTAGGAACAAATGATTTTCTACCTTGAGTATTCTATGATTTTGTGATGTCAGAGAAGATTTTTCTTACATGTAGTAGATATAATCTTTATCTTCTGGATGATAATCAAAAATGGAACTATACTTATATTTACAGTCAATGTCTTAGGAGATGGCACACAAGTTTGTTTCCACCAAAGATGTCATCTGCCTAGATTCATCCTATATTGAGGTGACCATCTATGGAATACATCATTTAATTTTTCTTTTGGAGCATAAGGGTTTTGCTATTGAATTGGGTATGTTCCTTCTAGATCTATATTATTACATGAGGTTTCTTAATCTATATGAGTGGCCTTCATGGAAGGAATAATAAATGACACCACCTTTGGAATGAAATAATATTGTTCATATATTATAATCATTCACACAAAATATCATACATGAACACACATTACATTATGTTCTCAAAATTCTGCATCGAGAAAGTTGATGGATTCGGTTTTCCCAAATTTGGTTGTGTACGACTTCACGAGTAATATCAGCACCATCAAAGGGGATGCAGTTAAAATAATTTAATTTTAAATAGTGTATATTCAATTAATGGTTTATTTTTATATGTGTTCAGTAATTTTATATCAATAAATTATATTTATCAATTTTGTAGTATGTTTATAATAGAAATATTCAATCAATAAAAATATACATTAAAACTCATTTAAATTTTAATTGATATTGAATAAGATTAAGAAAACATAATGTTTAAAAAGTAATTACCTTATAAAAATTAGTTTTTTTATAATTAACGTATTTATTTAAAAGATGAATTTCTCATATATAAAATTAAATTGTATTTATTATAGTATAAAATTTAAAACATCATACTGAAATTTTTCACAAATCTCAATTTTGTTTTTAGAGATAAAAATAATGTGGTTATGCAAAATTTGAGTTACCATAATAAAGGTAGAATGGGGTAAATTATTTTAACATAGAATAAAGAAATAATAACTTTATATATAAATTTAATTATATCTAAATAGTTTATCTAATTGGATATATGAACCATATCTATTATTTTTTCACTTTTGATCCACTATTATTGAAAAACGACCAGATTACTCATATGATATTGAAAATTAATATAAATTCCAATAAAAATTCTCATATAAGTGGACCCTGCCCACACCATGTACAAGAATATATTTAACTTCAATTATATCCTATACCCTATCCCATTTTCATCTCCTAAATCATTATTAATCTTTTTATTATCCGGCTCCAAAGAAGGAATCCTAAATCCTTTATTCTGATAGTTCCCGTTTTGTGATGTAGCGAATTAATTAGGGAAAAATCAATGATTTTATTGATTATTATGAATCCTAATTTCATATAAACTGTTAATAAATTTAATTATCCACAATAATTATGTTATATTAATATTATTTTTATTTTATGAAAATGGTTTTGCATTTATATAACTCTGAACTCTTAATCATTCATTAGTATACTATGCACTAGTTTTGGTTGGTTCATCCACCTATATAAATAATAGTATAAAAGCCATAATTTTCACAATGAATATATATTAATACCTATATAATTTTAATATATTATATCATATAAGAATATATTTCATTTATGTGGTTCTTTTGGTGTGACACATAAATTGGGGATCATTATAAAGTAACTTGGGGTTATCGGTATATAACCCAAACAATGTTCATAAAAGATCCCTTTATTCTGAACCAAAACAATAATTAATTAAAATTAAAATATGTCCTCTTGAACCATTGAAAAAGATTTATTCCATTACCTCAAATAGTCAATAAATGAATTACTTGGTATCAATAAATAATGATCAATAGTACTATTATGATATTATTGTAAATAATCATTATTATTGGCATATTATGATGAAAATAAAACATAACTAAGTAATATATGTGTAATGAATGATTATAATATATTCCTTTATGAGGTAATATATAAGAATTTTTTTTAAATAACTAATTAAGGTAGTTAAATTTATTATATGGGAACTAAAATCACCATCATTATGTCATGAATAAATGTATGTTATTTTTTACCATCCTCGTTTTGTAATTTAAATTTTTTATTGAACATAAATCATGGGAAATTTTATCTTCATTCACTCAAAAACTAAATTTTTATTCATTTCTTCTTGTAATTTCGGAAATTTAAATTTATTGTAACCATTTACCTCACTATTATTCACAATTCAATAGAAATAATATTTATAAATGTCACCCACATTACCTATTATTTTTTATCATAAATATTTTTCATCTATGTCCATATTCATTATATTTTATTCTAAATTTCATTGTAATATGTTATATGACATTAAGGTCATTTTATATTAACCATGAAATTATTTAAAATAATTAAAGGTAATATTTGTAAATATTTCCCTCATTATCAATGTTCTATTATCTTGATTTTTTGTAGAAATGTGATGAATGAATATTATTTTTGAAACACATTATAAGAGAAATAATTTTCCAACAATCTTGTTAAATTATAAATATGAATATTCTATTAAATTTTTTATTATTTTAGAAAATTAAAATATATTTCCATTGTTTGATAATTTTTTAAATAAAGATACTAAAAATGTAAACTATATATCATATTATTTCCCAAATTAATTTTTATTTATCATTAAAATGTTTTTTAAATCTATATAAATATAATTTAATAATTACTAAGAATCAATTTATATATTCTTTATTAAAACCGTCCACCCCATTTAAATGGATTCCATATTATTATTTTTTAAATCATTAGGAAACTGATTTTATCTCACAATTGATTAATATGTTAGGATATTGTTATGATTTTTTAGGTTCAGAAGGCACAAATATGTATTCACTATTATTATAGTATTCATGGGTCTAATATATACATAAAATTTATTAGGTAACGTTTTATATCACATGATATCAGTATGTGATATGGTTACTCATCCCAACCATAATAAGGATGTGGGACATAAAAGGTTATCCCATTTATACCATGTAATGGTAATGTGGTTTGTCTAGTTCATTATCAAATGATAGTCATGGTGGTTAACATTGACATATGTTATGATTTATATTATTATGTTTGTTCCACATTATAATGTTATGAAATTTTCATATTCTTTCTTCTCATGGATCATTATTATTAACTAATGTAAACAAAATTAATGGAATCATGTTTAATGTAATGTCAAAATCCATATTCATGAATCAAATTTTATGATATATTTTTATATAGAATGATTCTGCTATTTTATTTCTATGTATCATGATTTTATTATCATACCAACATGATCACCTTATGCTCATTAATTATATTTAATTGACATATCATACGATAACCCCTTACTAATCATTTGAGCTCACCATTTCACAAGTTTTTTCAATCTTCTAGGATTTGAATAATATTATAAAATATGATAATTATATTAGTTTATCAATGTGAATAGTATTTGTGTGAAATATTTAATAATGGTTTTAAAACTTGTTTATTATGTATCCAATCCCAAAATAAACTAAAATTATAGGTACTATGTTGTAATTTACTGTGAGAGGTAATAAATAATAATGTAAAATTATACTATATATTTATATATGTAATGAATAGGTCACATTATTTTGTAGGATATAGTGGTTCAACTAATTTTTATGAAAATTATTTGATAAATAATTGGATAGAAACCAAAACAATATGTGTATCACTAAAAATGATGTTGGATGAACCCACAATTTCAGTGACTAAAATAAAGGTCTCATTATTATGGAACAATTATAATTGATTTTCCATATAATTCGACATCATAATGTTATTATTACTAGTAGATAATCACATGCTAATTTTTCCATGAAAATGGGTAGAAACAAGAGGAATCATGTTATCCATTATTTTGATGGATGATGAAATGATAATCCAAATGATAAATCATATTGTATGGGAGATATAGTGAAAAAATCACATGGATGTGGTTACCCAACTCTATCAAGATATGATCAGTAAAAAATTCATACCAATCTATAAAACATGATATGTATGGAATAACTCTCTCTTGACTCTTTCATTTGAAAATATCCATAGTCCTATAGTGGGTCATCCAATCCATTAATTTTAGAGAAACAGATAAATATAACCAAAATATTTTGTATATAGTGATCAAAGGATGGTTTTTTTAAAATATTGATCATTTTGAAGGAGAAGTGGATCAATGGTAGACTCTCATTATAATATGAGTAATGAGGAAGAAATATAGTTCAGGAAATGTGAATTGTAGAAAAATAATTTTTCAATAAATATTATCCATGGTTTCTTAAAAATAAAATTTCACGAACCAATCCATGTCGACCATGAACTGATCACTCGATCTGGTCTACGACTTGTCCTGAAGGGCTTTTCTGATCCCCATGATCTTGCGATAAGTGTCGGGTATCATTAGAGTATACAAGGGAATGGTTTCTACCATAAATAAATCATAAACAAGAGTGGTAAGAAACCAAAAAACCCACTATATATATAAAAAATGAAAAAACTTTTATACACAATCTAATAATTTACAACAACTGCACAAAACAACTAACCATAAAAAAGGAAAAAAATATCTTCACTGGACCTCACAGGTTACACTCCAACACAATGACCACACTTCACTCAAGGCTATTGAACTAAAGATGAAACTAACACAAGGGATAAAAACAAAAATGATCTATAGGCATGCGTATTAAAACTGGTTAGGCTAGCCTGATAATATATTCCAAAACCACATCCTTTAATGAAAAATAAAAATAAATATCAATTTTAGGTTTGTACTGAAATATATTAAATTCTTGTTTCCTTTTAATTTTATATAATAACCAAGTACAAATCATTTTCCTTATCCATTTATAGGCTAGTTTAAATTAATTAGAGATAGGATATCATTTTAATGGTTAAAGTGATGTTTTTATTTTCATCTTTCATAAAGAGTTAAAACACATTTCTTTTCATAATCATTTTTATAACTAACACATCACGTTCCAAGAATTTTTTTTACAAGAATGCATTATTGTAATCAAACAACAAGGGAAATTTAAATATGCATACAATTATCATATTCATCACTGCATGAAACTAAAATCAAATATACATGTGTGAACCAAGGAGATAAATAATAATACGAAAGTCACCAATTACTTATAATCCATCTATGTTAGCATTCCACTCACGATTAAATCAAATGTCTCTATACACTTTGACATCCATCCTTAGGACACATCAAGGGATCATCACATAGCAAAAAACCTAATATATCCACATATTATGGGCCACTCGTCAGTACCGAGACCTACTAGTGCAACAATCATTATTACAAAATTCTCTCAATATGCTAGGTTCCCATGTATTAAGTATTAAATGTTGGTTAACCAATTGATTCCATCTAATAATCTAATCAAAAAATATATATATATATAATAAAAATTCACAATGACAATCACTCTTAGTCACTCAAAGGACTGATCTCATGCTAGAGAATAAATATTGCACAGGAGTCCAACCTGAGGCACTCTAATAATAGATCAAAATGATTATATAGAGAGGTAATACCATCCATTATATACTTAGATAGGGTATGAGAAACATAAAAAGGTTGTTTTCATAATAAACAGTTTCAACAATTACAAAAATATGTCAAATAGGCCTTTAAACCCTACTCACAAAACCAACGTTTTTGCACTAAAAAAACAACATTCTTCTAAAGAGACATAAACAAACCATTTCTCACATAAAAACTTTTATAAATTAAATCAAAATCTTCATATAATATATCCAAGGAATAACAATTTCTATAAAAACACCAAAGAATTCATTTATCATAAACACATTCCAAAACCCATTAAAACCAATACATCTTCTTTTTGAACCCCAAAACCACTTTTCAAACCCATGAACTGCCATAAAAAGGTCATTTATCTTTCTAAGAATACATTAATAAATTCAATAAAACCATTTCATATCACATGTAGCATATAAAATCCAACCTAGCACTATATCGGAAACAAGGAATGTAATCTTTAAGAAAACAACTTCAATTTAACACTCAAATTGGTATAAAACCAAATTTTCATGCCATAAATTTATTTAAATTTCTAAAACAGTTTCTAAAAATCAAAAACCACTATGAAAACTATCATAACATTTTAAAAAGTACTTGGTGTTCCTATTTTTACCAAAATAACACGATTTATCAAGGAATAAGGCATGGACAGAATTTTTCACACCATATAAATTATCCAAATGTTGAAAAATAATAATTATCATTTATATAAGGTGAGAAAAAGAATAAAATTATGAATCTCAAATTAAAAAGGCTGGTGAAAAGGGAGACCTACCAAAAATTCGCGGAGGAATGGAAAAACACACCTGAAAACCATCAATGATTGTTTCAAAACCCTAAACCTACCAAGATGAACCCTAAAAGAACATAATCCCCAACATAAACAAGATGAAAAAACCCATAGTTCTACCTAACCATGGGAGAAGTGTAACTAAAGAAGAAATTATAGGAAAAAGGAAGAGTGTAGAGTAAGGATAATGATTTAATGAAGAAATTAAGAACAACTACTGAACTTTGGTGAACAACCACCCATAAAATGGACCATGTGAAGGATAATGAAGGGTGGGAGCCATGTGGTCAATAGACAACACATATGACCTAAAATGGGAGGTGGAAGCACTAAAATTGAATTTTTAGGTTAATTATTTTTAAGAACATAATGGGATACATGATTTTGATGCACATTTTTTAAAAATGTTCTCAAACCATACGAATGCTACTGGAACAATTATACAACATTTAGGTTTAGGTTGCATGGTTTGGGAAAACCATGCTCAAACTGTGTGACCCCAAAAATAGGTCCAAAACCCTCTAATGACACCCCAAACACAAGGGACACCCACCCAAATATCCCTGAATGATTTAAACACAATATAATGTCATTGTGGGTGTCACAAACTTTCCACCATGCAACATTCCTCCAACTCGAACCAAGTATCAACCATGAGTGAAAGAATAAAAAAATAAAACACTTCAAAAATCAATGCCAAACACACTTGGATCCTAATAAAAAACCGGGATTCCCACATAACTAGAACATAAACTAAAACATGAAATACCAGGTGTGATAATTCTCCCCACCATTAACGCTTTCTGCCCTTAGAAAGCCACGGTACATTCTATCTGATTTACCATTGCCCAGGTATTCTACATCAAAATGATCGAGATGCTAAGAGGAAAATCACAGGGATGATAAACTGTAATCAAGATGATAAAACACCATCACTAAAACTATAAATAAACGAAAATATCCAATCTCCATGCACCCCTGATATTCCTAACTTCATGAATGCCTCCCTTTGGGACCTTTGGATGGATCTTGGATGTAGGAAGCATCCACTGCGTCGCAGTCAGGAGCTGTTAATCCCTAACCAGAACCTCTTATTCTAGTTCCACATGAAGCCACACAACATAACCAAATAGGGATAAAAGATCATGGAGCATCTAGGTACTTACTTTCTCAAACAACACCCTCTATCAAAACAAGGACTTCTAGATTTACAACACTGTTCTCCATCACTCCGAACAAGGAGTAGAATGGACAGGGAACATGATGAAACACCACAAGTATAACCGATCACAACCTTTAAAACTAAGATAAACAACATAACAGAATGTCACTTTAAATCGAGTACAAATTACTCACTATTTTAACAAATGGGATGATGCGTCATTCAAAGAGTTTGATTTAACTTTTGAATCGAACCCTTAAATTTATAAACTGAAATTAATCCTAATGGAGAACCACCCATAGTCACATATCTATGAGAGATAATTTAAGGCGTTATAAAAATGTGCAACTCTATCCAAAATAGCTCCAAACCCCAAAACTCCACATAGAACAAACACCAACATATAGGTAAACTGGCTATAAATTTCAAAATTACTTTCTAAAAACTTCATGAGCACTGCTCGAAAACAAATCCTCTAATAAGATTCAGACTCAGGACGTGACCCGAGTACCACTTCCAAATCACAAGGAAGAATACAGAATATCAACACTTCTATATCATAGGAAATACAATTCAGTCATCCAATAGATTTAAAAGACCCAAAAAATTTCTAGAATTAGAAATTTTTGAAAAATAGAAAATTCATGCTCAATTTTCTCATTCACCAATGGATCTTCATCGAGTCCCACTCACTCCCATATTTTCATTACCTATAGGCAACCAAATTTTCTTAAACATTCAAATCAAGAACCATCCAAATGCATAATAATCACCAAATAAAAAAATTATATTCCACCCAAAAAAACCATCTTACCACACATAAAAAAATAAACCCCTATATTCCAATGAAAATCCTCTTTATTTTATTATATTATTTTCTATAAATTCTAAAATCCCATTTCACTAAAAATAAATTGGTTAAGAACAAATTCCTTCTTTGTTCAAATAAAATTTAAAGTCAAACATATTTTATCCATAAATAAATTTTCAAAATCCCCAATATTTTATTCTAAAATTGATACTTCACTAAATCATTTATTTCCACACCAAAAATTTCACATTATAAAAATCCATTTTTCCATGGACTTTTATTAGTCAAATTATAAAAATACCATCTTCTTACATTCAAATATCCAACCATTACATTAAATTGATGTTTTCAAAATTATCATACATGGGTTCTCAAAATAGTTTTTAAATTTCTAATAATACCCAAGGAAATTCACAAGGGGTACTAGTTCTGGTGGGTGATTTGACCATGTGGCTGAAAACCATATTCCAAACATACCACAAACATAGAGAGCTTTATAGGACCACACCCCCAACTCCACAAGGCCTGAAATTCCCTATTACCTCATAGAGACCATTGTACCAACTCCCCTTATAGTATCCCAATCTCTAAACAATTCCAATGGACTAATGAAACTAATAAAATCATACTTCCCATAAAAACAAATGGATCTGAATGAGAAAGAAATCACGATGCTCTTCCCATACCTACCTATCGAGTCTCAAAAAACCGACTCCATATACCCCAAAATCCCAAAATCACAATGGCCAATATAAAAAGAAAATTCATATTAAATACATCCTGGACCTATTACAATTTTTTACTCTACCTGCGTAGGTCAACATTTGAACGGTCATCAAGCAGGTCTTTGATAATACCCGAGTGGCATTTCTGATCCTCCCAGTCTGGTGAAAAGCACAAAGGGAATAAATATTGCCAGAGGGAATTATTTTTCTAAATAAATAAACCATAAAAATAGTGAAAAGAAAACAACCAATCCAATATTTATATAAATAAGATAAACAACATTTATACACAATCTGAAAATTTACAACAACCAACTAGACAAATGGAAATATCTATCTCCATGTTACCTTACTGGTCACTCTCCAACACAATGACCGCCCTTCACTCATGGTGATAAAATGTAATATGAATCCTGTATAAGGGATAAATATCGTAAATAGCTATATGAATGAGTATTAATACTCAGTAGGCTAGCCTGACAATATATTTCCAATGCACATTCTTTAAAATAAAAGAAACATCAATTTCAAGTTCAAACTATAATATATAAATGTATTGTGTTTTATCCATTTTACTTAAAAAGAATCTACAAATCATTTCCCTTATTAGTTTTCATGGCCAGGTTCGATTAATTAGAGGCACCATAAAATTTTCAAGGGGAATATCATGTTTTTATTTTCATATTTCATAATGTGGAAAATGAAATTTCTTTTCATAAAATTTTTTAAAATCAATGCATAGACTTCCATGAAACAAAATTTACAATAATGAACTATAGTAAGAACACACTAAGGGAAATGTAAATATACATACAAGTATCACATTGATCATTCCAAGAAACTAATATCCAATATAAATGGTTGAACCATTGATATCAAGAACAATCCAAAAAACACTAATACCTGAGACCCCATCTATGACATCATTCCACATTCGATGAAATCAAAATGCTCAATATTATCAGCCATCCATTCTCAGGGCATGAAGAGTGAAAATCCCATTGTAATTAACCCACTGTATCCACCTGCTATGGGCCACTGGTAAGAACCATGAACTACCAACACCTCAAAAATTCATAAAAAATTTCATCAATATGACCGGTTCCCATGAATCAACTATTTAATGATGGGTTCCAAATGATGTCAGCCAAGCATCCAATAACAACATATATATAATAAAAATTCACAACAATAATCACCCTAAGTCACTCCAATGACCAATCTCATGCCAAAGAATAAATATAACACAAGATTCCAACACGAGGCACCTGTATAATAGATCACCAGGACTGGATAGTGGGACATATAACTCACTAGATACATATAAAACGCATGATAAACTTACAATATAGGTTTTTGTAAAAAACACATTCAAAATTTACATAAATAATTCAAATGGTCCTTTAAAATCTATTCACAAATCCATTATTTGTCACTAAAATAAAATCCTCATTACTTAAAAGAGGTTTAAACACACCATTTTCAACATGAAAACAATGATAAATTGTTTAAAAATAATCATATTATAGATCCAAGAAATATCAATTTCAATCAATATTCCAAACAGGCTATTTATCGACAACACATGACAATACACCTCAAAACCAATTCATCTTATTTATGAAATCCAAAACAGCTGTCAAACCCATCCAATGAACTCAAAATTTCATTTTCGATGCTCCAAAAACATTATAAAAGTCAAAAAAATTATTATATATCACATTTTTCACAAAAAAATCCAACTAGGAACTTTACTCGAAACAAGGCATGCATTCTTTAACTAAACAAATTCAATTTAACACTCAAATGGGTATCGAAAAAAAATTTCAAGCCATAAATTTATTTATATTTATAAAAAGGGTTTAAACACCACAATCCACTTGTGAAAACAAATGTTACACATTAAGAAGTACTTTGGGTGCCTATTTAAACCAAAATAACATGATTCATCATGGAATAAGGCATAAACACCACTTTGCAAAACAAATAAATTATCTAATGGTTTCACAACAATAATTAGCCTATATTTACGGATCTAACAGCAATAAAATAATGAAACTAAAATTATAATGTAATGTGGAATGGGAGACATTACTTAAATCCATGAAATAATTGAAACACACTCCCAAAAACCATCCACAAGGGTTTCAAAACCCTAAAACTACCAAGATAAACCCTAAAAGAACAAAACCCCCCAACACAATCTAGGGGAAAACAAAGCCCTAGGTCCATATGACCATGGTAGAATACCACTGGAAAAATTCTGCAACATGCAGGTTTAGGTTTCCCAAATTGGGAAATCCATTATCAATTTGTGTGACCCTAGAAATTTCTCATAAATCTTCAAATTTCACCTCATCAAAAATTTATACCACCCAAAGAACCATGGATAATTTAAACACAATTTAGTGACCCTATATGTTTCACAAACTCTCCACCATGCGACTTTCTCCCAAGATAAACCATGGATCAACCAATAGGTAAAGACTATAAAATAAAACAATTGAAAACTCAACACGCAAAAAACCTAGAACCCATAAAAATATTAATATTACCATCAAACCGGAACATAACGAAAAACATGAAAAATTTGGTGTCACAATTATCCTCGCCATTAATGCTTTCTGCCCCCAGAAATCTATTACAAATTCAGGATGATTGATCAATACCAAAGGATTCCACATCAACATGATCCTACTTCCCCAACCATGAACATCTCACTCACAAAAAATTGAACTCAAGCCTCTTGTCTAAAACAAAACCAAAATTCGCAATAACTACCTGAGAATCAATGGATGGATCATGCAACCACATCCACAGCCAATCCTAGAACTAGACCATTGGGCCTTCTCCCAATAAACCCAACACTCAACCAAACCGAAAAGGAAATTATGAATGAAAAACATTAAAAGAAATTTTCATCTACCCAAAAAACATTAAAAATAACCCATAAATAGATCACCATGAGAGTGGATGCCAGAATGGACTCCCCACTATTATAAAACAACAAACATTCTAAAAATTCATAGAAGAAAACTCAACGAGATTCACAGTGGGTCTCCACAACATTAAAAACCAATTATTTATGATCAAACGATAAATTCACTATGAGCCAAACTGTTGACCTTTCCAGACAGGTTAACCAAAAAATACCTTACAAAACCTACCAATCCAAGATAATAGGAAGACAATAAGAATATTTAAACCATCCACTCCTGAATGGAGGGGATAAGAACTGAGCCAAAACATCTCACATGGATCAAAAACAACCACCACTTGTAGAGGGGATGGAATGGGCCTAGGGATTATACCTCTAAAACCATAACCAAAAACCTCCCACCACTATTCACCTATGGATGAATAAAACCCAAGACTGCACCCGATTCACATGGGTGGTTTATACAATAACACTGACAGGACACTCGCATCCAAGAATGTGTAATCATAGAAACAACATAAGTGGTAAGTCCACCACATTCATTCTAATAATGGTAATATCACTAGGAAAAGAAAGCATAATGAAGGAGCTAGAACTCCCTCTACATGATGGTAATGTCATAAGAATATCAAAACACCATAAACCCTAGGTATTCATGACTATACACAAGCTTTTCCCTGGGATAAATGTCTAGGTCACCAATGTATGAAGCATTAAATGCCTTGTTGTTATGACCTACTAATCCCTAACCAAAACTACTTATTCAAGTTCCATATGAAGCCACATAGCACACCCAAACCAGAAAAAAGTATAACGGCACATCCATGCACTTTCTTCCTCCAACAGCAACCTTTATCCAAAAATGGACTTAAATATTTAACACTCCATTCTCCCTCACTCCACACATGGAGCAGAATAGACTAGAAACATGAAAAACACTTCAAGAATCACTGATAAAAACCAACACAACTGAGAGAAAGAACATAACTGGAAGTAACTTTAAATCGAGCTAAAATTGTTCTATATTCTAACAAACTCGTAGATGAATCATTCAAAGAGGTGGATTTCAGTTTTGAAACGAACCCTTAGGCTGCTCAACTCGAATGATTCCCTTTGAGAAAACACAAATTTTAGCATCTCTAAGAGAGATGATATTGTTTATTAAATAAATAAAATGATCTATAAAAATAATCTCATGCACCCCAAACACTACATAGAACAAACAACAACTCAGAGGGAAACCAGATCAATGATTCTAAATACCTTTCTAAAAACTCCCTAACCACTAATCCAAAACTGTGTCACTGACAAGATTCCAAATAAGAAAACAAAGAGAGTACCACTTTCGAATTCCAAGGAATCATACTAAATAACAAAACCTCAATATAATAGGAAAATCGTATCACTCATCCAATAGTTTCAAAAAACACTGTAATTTTCCAGTATTAAACACTTTTGAAAAGAAAACAAAACATAGATAATTTTCACATTCTCAAATGGTGCTTCATATAGTCCCACTCAAATGCATATTTTTTACCCCTATGAATCTCTAAATTTTTTCATATGGGGAGCCCATATACACTTCCACATACCAATATTCATGTGAGCGCCCCTAAACACAGCAATGGCTAAACTAAAAAACATCATTTTCCAAAAAACCCATTTTCCCCATTTTCAAATCTTGAACCTTCCAAAGGAACACTAACCACCAAATAAAAAATCATTTTCATATTCCACACAAAAAAACATCTTACCACACATATAAAATAAAAACCCTCATATTCTTTGAAAATTGAGTTTATTTCATTCAAAAAAATTTCTAGATATTCTACATTCACATTTCATTAATAATCATTTGGTTAAGAACCAATTTCTTCTTTATTCAAAGAATATTTCAAGTCAAACACACCCAATTCACATATAAATTTCCATAAACACCATCCTTTGATTGTAAAATTCCAAATACACTAAATCATTTCAATTCCTCTCAAAATGACTAATTTATAAAAATCCATTTTTGAATGGTCTTTCAAAAGATAAATTCATAAAATACCATCTTCTTATTTTCAAATATCCAACTATTCCATTAAAACTCCATTTTCCCAATTCCAATAGAGCAGTTCTAAAAATCATTTTAAAATTTCAAAAAAATACCCAAAGAGACTCATAAGGGGTATTAGTTTTAGTGGAAGATTTGATTATATGGATAGAAGACATATTCCAAACAGACCACCAAAACAGATTGAATTATAGGACCATGCTCCAGGCTATACATGCCCTTCCAGGCCCTGAGATCTCATGGAGACTATTGGCCCAACTCCCATTTTTATATCCCAGTCACCAAAAAATCCCCAAGGACCAAAGAATCTAATAAAACAGGACCCCCTATGAAAACCCATGGATCATAACGAGGAAGTGTTCACGATGTTCTTCCCAAACCTACATCTCATGTCTCGACAATACTACTCCATCTACCTTGACATCCCCAAATCACAAAGGGTGATCTGAAAATCATGGTCCTCTGGGAGACAACGTGGCATTGATAAAATTTAGTCACAAACTAGCCCTGGTCAACCCAGACCTGATCACACGGACCACTCTGCGGAAAGGCCCGAGAGGCAGTCCCGATCCTCTCATGCTAGCAACAAGAAACAAGGGCATCAATATAGTCCATGAAAATTATTTCAAACAAAAAAACCATAACCAATAATAGACCAAAAACCCCACTATATATATATATATTTAGCTGAAAATCATTTATACACAATCTAAAAAATTACAAAAACTACACAAACAACCAACCATATTAAATTAAGACATTATCTCCATGTGAACTTGATAGTCAATCTCCAACAAAATGACCACAATTTTCTCAAGGCGATCTAACTCATGAATAATCCAACATAATGACTAAAATCATAAAAGGGTTATCATTGTGAGTATTAAAACTCAGTAGCCTATCCCAATAATCTATTCCCATTGAACATCCTTTATAATAAAAGAAACATCATTTTCATGTCTGAACTACAATATATAAAAACTTTCTTTTCTATTAATTTTACATTAAAATAAATTACAAGTCATTTACCTTATTTATTTAAAGGCTAATATTCATTTATTGGATCTACGATATCATTTTCAAGGGGAAAGTGATGTTTTTTTCAACATTGAAAAAAATTGACAAAAAAACATTTTTAAAACATTTTTAAAATATATACATGAAATTGCAAGAAAAAAATTTCACATGAAGTAACTATAGTAATAACACAACAAGAGAAATGTAAATAAACATACAAGTGTTACATTCATCACTACAAGAAACTAAAATAATATAGGCAGTGGTGACCCTAGGAGATCAAGAATAATCTATAAGACACCAATACTTAAGACCACATCTATGGTAGAATTCCACATATGAAGAAATCAAAATTCTAAATATGATCATACTCCCTTTCTCAGGGATGGTTGAGGGAATGTCCCATAGCAATAAACCCAATATACCCAACTTCTATGGGCCACTAGTCATTACCGTGACCTACCGACACAACAATCATTCTTTGAAAAATATATCAATATGTCAGGTTCCCATTTCTTTTGTATTTAGTGTGGGTGATCCAACTAATTCCAACTAATTATCCAATCACAACATATATATATATATATATATAATCATTCACAAACAACATCACATGATTTACTCCAATGGCCAATCTTATGAGAGAGAATAAATATAACATAAGAGTCGAACCCGAGGCACTCTTATAATAGATCACAAGAATTACAAAAAGAGGACATCCCATTTATTAAATATGCAGACAAATCATAAGGAACTTCCAAAAGAATGATATAATTAAAAACACTTTTAACATTTATACAAATATTCCAAACAAGCATTTAAACACTATTCACAAAACCATCATTTTTCATTAACACAAAATCCACAATCTTTTAAAGTGGTATAAACAATCCCTTTTCCACATAAAAATAATTATAAATTTATTCATAATATTCATATTACAAATCCAAGTCATAACCATTTCTATATAAATTCCAAATGGGCCATTTATCAGCAATACGTGCCAATGCACCTTAAAATCCAACACAACTTCTTTATATAAACCAAAACCACATTTGAAAACCATAAAAGGCCCCAAAATTTAATTTCACATGCTGAAAACACTTTTTAAAATTCAAAAAAGTCATTTGGTATTACATTTATCATCTAAATGCCCACATGTAACTTTACTTGACACAAAGAATTCAATCATTAAAAAAATAACAATTATATGACCCTAAAAATGGTATCAACCAAAATTTTCATGCCATAAATTTAGTTAAATTGATAAAAGAGGTTATAAACATAAAAATAACTTGTGAAAACTAATATAACATTTTAACATGTTTTTGGTGTGCCTATTTTATCCAAACATAACACTATTCATCAACGAGTGAGGCATAAACACCATTTTACACACCAAATAAATTCAAAAAATGGTTTAATTGCAATAATTATCATATATATAATGTGATAATAGAAATAAAATGATTAAAATAAAATTATAACGGAATGTGAAATGGTATAACTTCCTCAAATCCAAGGTGGAAAAGAAACACACACCCAAAAACCATCCACAAGTGTTTAAAAAACCTAAACCTACCAAGATGAACCCTAAATGGGAAAAACCCTCAACATAAAAAAGTGGAAAAAAACTGGGTCTACCTAACCATGGGAGAATAGAAAATCAAAATAAATGAGAGGAGAGTTACGAGGTAAGTGGAAGGAGAAAGATTTTATTAAGAAATTAAGAATATCCTCTAATGTTTGGTGAAAAATTACCAAACAAATTTCCCCAAAAAGAAGGAGAATGAAAGGGGGAACCCTCTGGTCAACATCCAACACATATGAAATCAAATGGGAGGCAGAATTACTCAAATTACGAATTTTAGGATAAAATTTATATAGACCATAATGGGATGCATGGTTTTTCTACATAGTTTTGTAAACCATTCACAAACCATGCGAATGCTACTTGAAAAATTCTTCCACTTGAATGATTAGGTTGCACGGTCTGGGAAAACAATGCTCAAACCATGTGACCCCAATAATTAGCCTAAAACCCTAAAATGGATCCCAAACACTAGGGCTACTTACCCAAAGATCCTTGAATGATTTAAACACAATATAGTGAAATTTGTGGTGTAAAAAACACTCCACCATGCAACTTCTTTCCAACACAAACCAGGGATCAACCATGAAGGAAAGAGTAGACAAATTAAACACTTCAAAACTCAACACTTTTCACACCTAGAACCCGAGAAATGACTAGTATTCCCATCAAATCGAAACATAAACCAAAACATGAAAAACCAGGTGCGACATAGAATGAATATATAATTACTTGAGATGAAATAAAAGGATGATGAATCCCATATTAAAAAATAATATATAATTCTCAAGGAACACTTTTATATTTTCTCATTAAAATTGAATTTAAAATTGATCATTTCATTAGTTACTTAAAATCATGTATATGAATGGAATTATCAATATAAGTCATTGGTAGCTATGAAGATATCAATGAAGATTATCTCAGGTTGGAAATATAACCTATATACATCATTCAATCTAATTAGTATTATGATAATAAAAGTAAAATAGATATTAGTGGAAACTCATGTGAAAAAATCCACGATAGAAATAATATTAATCTTCTTTGTTTACATATATTTGGGGAATATAATTGGAAGTTGTATACATTTAATGGGAAAATGACTAATATTTGGGAAATAAGATAATAGTGAAAATGAATATTTTGTGGATTTTAAGTGTAACAATAATTATCAACATAAAACACCACCCACAATCTAATGATTCAATTTTATGGAGTATAAATATTATTCCAACAAGTTTCTCAATCCAATGGTCAATTATAAGAATAAATGATAATAAACAGACAAGGAAATAGTGAAAAAAGAAATAATATGTAATTAGAAATACTCAATCAGACATTAAAATGAATTCATGAAAGGTACACACATTATCCACTCTAGAACTACAAAAATCTAATTTGGTTATGGATATAACCACCTATCCATTTTTAGGATATTTTATAGTCTTATAAAATCACAACCTCAATAATTATATATTAAACATGTAATAAAAACATAGTCGTATTATGATTTAATCCAATGTATATAAATACCCAATCATACATTATTTTTGGTATGTTCTTCTTTCATGTCCTATTATCCCCCCTTTAGTGAAATTTATGTGGGTTTTTTTCGAATGGATTTTATTTCTATAGAGGTATATCATATTAATTACTAGGATTAGGAGGTCACATTTCATATACCAATAACCTTATTGCCATATCTTAGTGAAAGGATTTCCTAGATCATTCTAGAGAAATTTGTTCCATTTTAAAGGTCATAATAAATAATGATGATATGTACAAAGATCAAATTGTGAGGGAAACCCTGATGTGGAGGATATTCATAATTTTAATAAATATTTCACTAAATTTCAATGGGTATACTAATCTCCCCCCCCCCCCACAAATAATGAGGTTGAGGATTTAGTAAAGGTCATAGAAAGTGATATTTTCTTATCAAATTATTCTTATAGAATGTCCTCTGTTTAATTGGATGATTCAAAGATGTAACGCCATGTAAAACTATATAGAGGTTGCTTCGTGAGCATATTCCGACTCTCAATCTTCATTCTCTGTGGATCGTAGAAAGTGGTGATATCAATTTTGGGTAAAATAATTGGTCTGGTTCGATCATCAAATTACATTCTTGTCCGACGCCTTATCTGACTTTTTTCCAAGTAAGACTTTACCCATATTTCATTCATGCCGTTCTTAATCAGCAACAACATGAAAGTTTTTACAGCAACGACCCTACATTAAGTGATGATCATCTAGTTTTTACAAACTCTACTTTGGGGGTCTTTTCAGCTAAGAGTTACAGAATGAGTCAGACTACTTTAAATAGTGGAAACAATGTCATGAATGAGTAATGTTGTAAAAAGTTTCCTATCAAATAAAATTTCCTTTTGTGGAGGATTTATAACAAATATATTCTGATGGATGACCTATTCTATAAGAGGGGTGTTCAGATTGTGTCGAAATACTGATGTTTTATGTCCGTAATTTCTGAAATGGTGGAACATTTATTTTTTGTGGGTCAATGGGTTACAATGGTGTGGAGCTTCCGGGGTAGCATCATATGTATTGATTTTTATAATGAAGATGGTTTCGAATTCCTACTTAACAACTCTCTCTGTGTTGTATTGAATGAGCATGAGAGAAAGGACCTATATGTTCTAATGTCTGCAGGTTACTGTACTTTATAGAGCACTGGGAATAAAGCCCACCATGAAGGTAATCTGTGCTCCTTTGTTTCCATGCACGTCCGGTTCAAATGTATGGTAGTGGAGTTGGGATCACTAATAAAGAAAGGGAACGAAGGTAAAATCCTGACAATATTTAGCACTGCTTCTAGAAGATCCTCTTCTACTCCAGAAGTTCATGGTAGACGGTAGCCTGGAAAATGGGTAAGTTGGAACCCACCTACCAGTGGATATAAGCTAAATGTTGATGGATCATGTATTCATGGTGTGATGCAAGGAGGGGGAGTCATATGAGATAACAACTGTTCTGTTATCACTGCTTTCAGTAGATTCTTCGGTCAAGGAGACTCTATCAGAATAGAGTCTAAGGATCTTCTTGTGGGGATGGAAATATGAAGGTGCTTCAATTTATCTCCGTCTTTTATTGAAATAGACTCTACAGTGATTTATAATTCTATACAGTGCAATACAAATACCCCATGTTCTATTGATTATTAAATTCTATTATGTATCTGATACATTCCAAATGGTGTGGTTATCCAAACATACATGGCATGAAGCCAAAAAAGTGGTAGATTTTTTAGCATCCAAGGGTGATACAAATGATCCTCAGATTATTTTCTCTAATATAGAAAGTCTTCCTTTAGAATGTTTTGATCTTTTCCGGGAGGATGCTCTTGGTTTGCACTATTTCAGACCTCCCTAGTTCACTTTCTTTCAGGATTCTTTCTGTTTTTTTTCTATGTGACCTTGCTCCTACATTTTCATTAAATAAAAATTGTTGTTGTTCTTGTGGATGTATAGGAACTTTTCTTGAGGAGAAAACACTTCCGGATTCAAGCATTCTTTATGCGGAACCCTGTGGCTGGCTGCGCTCTAACTACTCTTCTTGGATCCTGTGGGGGTTTGACAGCTCTAACTATTGTTCCTAGATCCTACGTGGGTTTGATAGCTTTGACTACTAGTCCTGGATACTATGTGGGTTTAACAACTCTGACTACTATTACTAGATCCTATGTGGGTTCGATAGCTCTGACTACTGTTCCTGGATTATATGTGGGTTCGACAACTCGGACTACTATTCCTAGATCTTGTGTGGGTTTGAAATCTCTAACTACTATTATTGGATCATGTGTGTTTTTAAAAGACCTAACTAGCGTTCTTGGATCCTATTCAGGTTTGACAGAGTAGATGACTTAGTGGAAACATCTAATCATCTCTAACTGTCTACATAAGTTGTAAACATGTGTGAGTTGAGTCAGTAACTTTTTTGTTATCCTCATGTTTGAGATGGTTTACATGAAAACATAGGTATATGTATGGGAAAATACCTAAGTGGGGTTATCTGTTGATTTCAAAAAATTTAATTTATCCCTGTTGTATTTTGAGAGACCTTGAGCATCTCAGGGTCCCTACTAAGTATATTTATACTCACCCCTGCACAGACTATGCATGCACCTCGTTGTGTTGGATGCAGACGACAGACAACACTGACCAAGGCTGAGAGTACCAGGACTAGACAGTACCCGGAGGTGGACCATACGGTGTGATGGTACACGGAGGAGACAAACAGATGTGGATTTCTATGGAGACTAATTGTACCTACCCTTCATGTAGGAATCCCAGAGGATGACCCAAAAACTATATCTCAATTCTAAAGTTCCTTGTTCATTATAGTTGGACATGTATTTCTGGCCCCTTTACTTTTAGCACTCCTTTGATATATAGTTTACATAGTGTTTTGTATCCATCTGTGTGCTCTATTGTGTTTGATTACTATTTATAAAGGCACTAACCTCCCAGTTGTAGGGAATTACACCTTTGGTGCTAGTCTCTAGCCCCGGGTCTATGGAAGGCGGTATAGGGGTAGTCACGGCACGGGCTGCGGGGGATGGGTCATGACACATAATATAGAAAATTTTGTGAGCGTATTATTCCTAATAAATAATCGATGCCACATGGTGTTATACAAATATAATGATAATGTAATATGTATTCTAGTATTGAAAATTATTTACTATTACTTCAAAAAAAAAATATTTTGGGCTATTTTATATTGAAACATCATAATATGTTTTTTGGGATACACTAATAATGATTTTGAAGGTTCAATAGATGTTTGAATATTGACATTGGGATGATATTTATTTCTTGGAGTATTATATATTTCCAAGTTGAGAAGTAAGAAATAATGAATTTCAATAGGTACTCTAAAAGTTTATTAGTTGTGGAAACTCAATATTTAAATTAATTATTATTAATGAAGAAAAAACATATGGAAATTTGAGTGGATATGTAATATATTATTTTAATTAGACATGATAACTCTAGTTCTATCAGTAAATATTAAAATAAAATCAACCACAATAGGAAAAATAAAATATAAACATAATATCCTTTCTCCAAGTTTAATTTTTAGAATGTGACGATGAATTTAGAGTATCTTTTTTGAATGAATTAGGTGGAACATTTCATCAAAAAGGATAGACACTGATAATTTTGAGAGATAATTTTTTGATATTTGATTTCAACTATCTATAATTTACCATATAGATTGGACAAGGTAACCCTACTCCCCCATGAGATTTTATATTAATATAATGGAATAAGGAGTCACTGGTATAAACTGTTTGGATTTGGTACACATTCTCATGAAAATTAAATCAAGTGATCGTCGGAATAGTTGATAGAGGGAGAGAGACTGAAAATGATATAATGTAGATAATTTTTCCATTACATGAAATTAATACATCTTGAAAAGATCCATATTATTGAAAAATAATATTAAAATATGGACAATTTGGAATTTGGGAGAGAACTATAATGTTTAATCAATGACATGTGACGGTTTGGACATTGTTAGGATCATGAAGATTGCAAAAATTATTCAAGAGTCAATTTGCATTTATATTTTGTTTTTGAAGAAAATATTTACAGGTTTGGGAATATATTTGATGATAAGTAAGTTATTGATATATAATATGATGTTCAAAGGGTTTAATTTTATATTTTCATCAGTTTCTATATTTTTTAATTAAGTTATCTTGAAATTGTTTTTGATAGAGTAAGGGGTTTTTTATAAACCCTAATGCAGAGATTGTTATAAAAAATGACAATGAAGTGGTTGTTTGGTATTAAGTGTTGAAAAGAATGTGGAAGGAATAGAAAATGAAGATTAAATGTCATGAAGATTTCTTGTATGTTATTCTTTTCTATTGGAGGAGACCTATCTGTAAAAAACTCAAACCATGACTGCTATGGTGACATCATGATTTGGCTAGCCGATTGGTGAGTGTAACACTCATAGATTTTAATTTTTTTTCACATGTAATGATTAAATTATATTTTATATATTTAATTAAAAATATATAACTTAAATGAAATTTGATGTATTTTAAAGATAAAAAATTTTAGAGTAAAAAATAAAAATTAATATATAATGATAATACCATATTAACCAAAATTTAAAAAGATATAAGAGGAATGAAACCACAATTAAATAAAAATAAAATGTATTAGAAATCATTATCCACATGATTTTTCATCAAGTTCATATCTTTGATTATAACTATAGAAAGAACTATAAACATTAGAATTATAAGAAAAAATTTATATTGATATAAATTAATAGTATGAATGATTACATATATTTATATGAATCTATATACATTAATGAAATATAAGCATCAAACATATGGTTCTTGAAACTATTTTCATTTGAAATATATTTCTTGGATATAAATATATTATACATGTACAATGATGTTGTATAATTTTTAGTGCAAAATTATAAATAATTTAATTAATAAATAATATAAAATTCTGAAATGAAATAAAAAGATAAACATAAATTAATATATATAATTATTTTTATTCATTAAATATTATTCTTATTATTGGTATTGTTATTAAATGAATGATTTTATGTGTTTAAAAATTATATTAAATGTTTTAGCTGAAATGAATTGATTATCATTAATGGTTAGATGACAAGAAATTAAACTCAAGGGTGTCTTCTAATGTTTTTGACAGGGTTCCTTGCCTTTCATGTTAATGTTCACTGGCTTTCATTTCTTCCCACATTCCCACATTCCTCTGGATGGTGGATATAATCACATTCAATTCAAATGAATGCTCCTTGATCGAAATGATACGATGAGATGTGAGTTCATTTTTCCCTAGTTTCCTCTTTGGTACAAGTCATCGTGTCTTCTTATCCTTCGTAGAGTTGTGTCATGTTTGTGGAACTCAATCCTGGTGTCATCTTTTTGTGGAAACCATTTAATTAAACTGCTTCTATTGGGAGATTGTTTCTGTTTGGGAATGGTATAAACCTTCAATGACGAGAAGTAGTCATGTTGGGTATTTGTACCATGTAGGGATTCTAGGATCAATGGTCACATGTATTCATCCTCTATGGTGGTAATATCATTATGTTATCTTAGTAATCAGACCCAAGGAATTATGTGTCTATCATGATTTATCCAATGTTAGATACATATAAAATCCAAGGCTTTCACCTTAGGCCTCCCATGACTTCCATGATATGTGTTTATAGGTTCTAATTATTTATTTATTGTAGATACAAATTTGATCATGATTCCCAATAGATATGGATCATTAAGTTATGTACCTAGAACGGATGATGTATCTCCAAGATGTTTACCAATGGATGGATCAGATCATCTTGTAGGAGATGAGCAAGGAGGTGTGTCATATAAAGTGAACATGTCACACAATGAAGGTTGGTGAGAACACCTCATAGAAGAATTTACTAGATTGATGGATTAGAAAGTCCATGGTGGAAGATTTAGGAGGAATTTACCAAAAAGGGAGTTATCACGTCGCGTAGGCTGATTGAAACTCTTATGGAGGTGGATAAGAAAGGTTAATCCCTTGTAGGGGGTCCTTGGTTTTGTATTGGTTGGGATGGAACCACAGAGTGTCATCCTATGTACACTATTTAGATAATAGAGATCAAAATCCATTATGTTTTTTCCACAATTTATAGTCATGTGATATGAATGATCCTTCTAGTTTTACATCATATAGTAAGGACAATCTCACCATAAAGTGTTAGTTGAATATGGATGGTGTGGGGATTTCACTTTAATGCTACCCTCTGAAATGGATTTTTAATCATTGTAGTGAGTACGTATTATACATAGACCTTACTGATTGACCTAGAAGAGGTGTTGTATCCCATGTGAATGGCATGATCATAACGATTGTGTGTTCTAGAAAAGCTCAGGGTGAATATAGATGTTGGGTTTGAACCATTGGGAGGATTCCTATTTATAGATATTAGTTAGGAATCAAATCCCACATAGTTTAGAAGGGATGGATCTTATACCGAAGGAGGAGGCTCATGGGATCTTTTGGTTGGAGAAATCCCATAAAAGAAACCCATAAATATGGATTTGGTTTTGATATATTCATATAAGTGGCCCATATATATGGATATGGATTATAGGAAATACAATGAGGAGTATTCCCATAATGTTGGATACTAAATGGGGCTTATTCATATGAGGGGACCATAATGTGGAGGTTTGTTTTGGAATTCTTATTGGAGTAGCCCATGGTGATGGTTGGGAATATTTCAAGGTCACTATAGCCCTATAGGCCCATTTTAATAATGATCAATGTGATAAACAAGAGGAAGTGGTAGATATAATTCTTGTGTTGTGAAATATGTGGCAATGGGATATGGCATGGGTATTATGCATGGATGCTTCCCTTGTAAAATGAATTCTCTTAGTTGGAGTTATAGTGAGGCTTATGTAGGGATATACCAAATGGACTTGGAGGATATGTGGTCTCCCATGTGAGTGGCATGATCTGACCATGGATGTGACCAAGTGAAATATTGGATATATGTGGATGTGGGGTTTTGACCTCCAGGAGGATTCCTACATATACTATATGGTTGGGAATCAAATCTTACAAAGTTATGAATGGTTAGGTTTATACATGTAAGGATGAGGCCCACATAAGGTGACACGATTTTGGAATAAACTATGAGCTGGTCTGTATGGATATAGGTTAGTGATTATATATATAATGATTGTTGAAAAGCTAAATATAGATGTTTTTGGTGCATACCCATATATGCTTCCGATGCAGTGGGGACTGGATGATGTCTATGAATGGAAGTGACCAGAGGATTTCATGGTTTTTGTGTATTACACTTAGGAGGATTACCATTTGGATGGATGGGGTTGATTACATGGTCGCTACTAGCTTGTAACCCCACATGAGTCATGATCAGTGTGAGAAACAATCAGAAGAAGTAGAACTAACACTCATGTGTTGAATGTTTTTCTTATAGTTGGTAAGAGTGGGGAATATGCATTGAAATTACCAAATTAGGATCTTATTCCATATTGGATTGATCTAATTCCATGTGTGGACGATCTCATCCACTATCTGGCTAGTTATTGTGATTATCATCCCATTCCACTCACACATAGAGCGTCTTGTGTTTATCGGACATGATAGTGACACTATTTAACATCATGGGTTGAAGACATTAGTACTATGATGTTTTACATCATACAGTACATTCATGGGGGAATAACTCCTTATCCCATGGGATTACATGAACATAGATCATTAACCTTTTGGAGGGGCATGGCTATAGTAATTCTAAGATACAATTAATAGGGAGAGTTTCCATTCATCAGGTCCATATTATTATTCCTATTATGAAAAAAATGAATTATCATACCTATGAGAAGAAGAAAATGTTTTGGAAAATCAGGATATAGATTCATATGGGCTCATAAGGGAGCATGAAATTTCAACATGCATTTTTGGAAGTATTCGCACTTGGGTTGCATATAAGGCTACATAGTTTCAAGAAAAGAACACTCAAAATAGGTGGTATTACACAAGAGAAGTCCATAGAGATTCAAAGAAGCGTTGATCTCAATAATTGAAGATGGTTTGCATAGTTAAACATTTACAAAAGGGTACCCCTACGCAAACCTGACATGGTCATAAAAATTATGGAGTGGATGGAAAAACTATGGGCCATATAAATGGTGGACTCTCAGGGAACCTATTAGTAATTAGTTTCAACCATTATTATTCCATGTATTTGTGATGTCGCAAAATATTGGTATTACATATTGTAGAGAAATGCATCAACTTCTGGAGGACCACCCAGATTTTGGGGGTGAGATTCTATTTACAGGTGATGTCTTCAATTAAGGAGCACATTTTTTCAACAGCGAAAGAGGTCTGACATGTAGCTTCATTCTCTTCCATAATAATCCATCCACATAGGTTAACAATTTATGTTGACATTGGTGAACTATTAGTTTGTATTAGGACTAGTTATATTGAGCACTGGGGCTCAATGTTCTGTGCAATTTCCATGGTCATTGGAGTGGAATTCGTCGAAGGAACTAGACATTTTATCACCTATGGCGCAAAGTATTCTTGTGCATAAATTTTGATATTACGTGAACAAAATAAAGGTTATTGGAACCATCATTGTGTTCTTGGAATTATTCATTTATTATAATTATGGATTCATTTTTTCCAATGATGGTTGTGTGGGCCTTCTGGTTAAATTTTGGCACCAACAATTTCCCACATCTAAATATGATTTGAAAGGGGAAAATGATGTTAGGTGCTAAGGGGAAAAATGAATAGAGGTATTATCTCTTATTGGTGTGTGTAAAACTAGCAATATATTTTGTAATTCACTTCTTCATTCACAAAATACTAGATCCATTATAACAAATTAGAATAGGGGGTGTGCTATATTGTATTTGTATTTTTATTTTTATATGAATAATCGCTCTCATGTGCATAAGTTTTCCACTTTTTTAATAAAACCATAAATAGACCACTTATTTAGTCTAGAATTACCTTCATTTGATCACCATAATCCATGAACAAGATGAAATCTTGTGTGCCAAAGCTCACCTATTGTGTGAACCATCCTTTAGCTTTTTAGACTTTCAAAAAATGGATGATCAATAGTATCCCACTATGATTGAATAAGAATATGCTACTCAGAGTTATGATATGACTAGAAATACTCAGACCAACTTATCTATGAGGTTAATGTTAGAAAATCTAATATGTGTGGTATTATATCATAGCACATAATATTTTTCCTCTGATAGACTTTCATCTATGGTGGAATTTTCGATTGATGTACAATGTTACCATCCCACCCTTCAGGGTTGATGCACAATGATCGTTGTTCCCATGTGAATATTTTATCTATCATTTGAAAATCATTTCTCCCTATTATCCTTCCAAAGTTCAAGTAGATATTGAATTATATTACTAAATCGGTGGACCTAGATGGTCATAGTTGAGAATTATGAGGTATATGAATACCCCACAGATTATGTAACAATTTTCCATATCGGTAGAAGGGGCAATGACAAAGGCTGGCACATTGATTGGGAGATGATGGTCAGTGAAAATTTTACACTAAATGGGCATGGGTGTATTTTATACATTATATGTTCCAGTAGTACGAGATAGATATGTCCATATTGTGTTGTATGAGTTTTCATGGATGTCGCAGTTCCAATTTCACCATTAACAGGATTTGGTTAATTTTCTTGCCCACTAATGGTCCCAAGATAAAAAGAGGTTCTTTCTTAATCAAAAGTATGTGAACATCATATTATGGAAATTCTAATACATTGATAGAATTCAAATAGAAGGATTCTATTATGAAGAGTTCTATCCCTCAGAAAACACCTCTAATGATAGATACAAGACCACTCTCCCTATTCTAATTCATTTGAAGGCATTTAAGGAGAAGCTTGGGCATGATCCCATCATTGACATGGAAATTATGTACAAGATCTGATTTTATATGTTTCTCAATAAATAATATAATGTGAGTATGTTGGGTTAGATAAAATAATTTCTGATATTACCAAAGAGCATGATGTCGAGATCATAATGGTTGATCCTAGAAGGGGTGATGTATCAAAAATGGGGGTACATAATTTTGGGAGGCTGGGATCCATTTTTTTAAACATCGCATTACTCACCACATTCCTGAGCAGTTTACTACTTCTAGTGAGCATTTTTTGGATGTTAATATGCCTAGGGATGTCAGGGATGGAGGTGATTCTAGCATCAAACAACAGAGTCATTTCAGGGGAACCCATCCTAGCTAGACACTACAAAATACTAGGTCATTTTGTGAGGGGAATAATTATTAAAAGGATATGCAGTATGTTACACTTATTTCATGCCTTGATCATCTCTCACTTTGATATTTATTAATTCCCACAAACCATCATCCCTCCAAATTCTGGTGTACAACCATCTCTGCTAAACATTTATAGTGTTCATCCAGTGAAGCTCTATGAGTCCATGATCAAATTTTAGCACATCAACCTTGAAAATTACACATAAGTTTCTTCTATTATCAGGTTTATCCAATGGTATGGAATTTAAATATTAGAGGAGTATGTAAAATTTTTCAAAGCTCTAGTGATGCTGGCTCGGAGGGATGAACACATCTACAACAATCTGTACACGCCATCCTACTTCACCAGGTAGTTCGATTCCCATAAACGAGATTTGAAGAGAGCCTACATGTGGGTCTTTCACGAGATACATCCATGTATCATTCATTATCAATGTTACATGTTGAAGATTGTGGGATATGGGGATCCCATTGAATTTCACAAAATCATGGTCTACACTGGCATGGTGAAAAACTGTTCATGTAACTGGGTGGAACCATATCTAATAGCAATTAGTTGGATGTGAATTGAGGTGGATGAATAAGAAAGAGTTTATCCAAAGGAATAAGGAACAAGGAAGCTGCCTCATGAGGGGTGAGACAGATATCTCGGTTAGATCAAGCTAGAACAATGTTGGTGATGACTAAAGGTGTAGTTGAACCCCCCACCTGCTAGAGGGTAATGGTCTTAGAATTTATCTAAGGTGAAAACAAAAGAGGATACAAGAAATAACCCAAGGTTACTCATATATCAGGAGGCTTATTCTTTATTTCCCAGTATATAGATGACATGGTGGATAATATAAACATATTTTTCAATATAACATCTATGGTGGAGGATAAAGTGACATGTGTTTGAGATTTCCAATTTTTGAAAATTTTGAATAATTAGAAAAGTGATCGTTCACCATTGAGAATGTATATGAGAATGATGGACATCTATATCTGTTAGAATGGGGTGTATGAACAATCGTCCACCCTAGAGCTGCTGTTGTTTGGGGATGAGCCGGATTGGGGGGAGTCTCCAACTATTTCCATTTCAATGTCTATTTAAAAACTGGCCAACAATGGAGAACACAAATTTTGTTAGGGAGACTTATCTATAATGGCTTCCCATCTAGGGGTCCCTAGTAATGTGGTTATGTTATGGACATTGAAGAAGGATTTGATGAGTTCTATAAGGTAATCTTTAACTCAATTTCATCAAAAATTGATTACTCCATTTTACTATCTAGATTACCTAACAAAAACTGGTATTATGTAGGATAATATCCGTAATGGAGAAGGGTACACTACTGAAGGGTGTGATGGTGAAGCAAGAGAAGAAGATGAGAACATTCAGGTTCATACGTTTGAGGATGAAGAGGTAGTTCGGCTAGCCAAGGTCAATAATGTTAGGCTGACAACTTCAAAAGCATTATCCCTCCCTATTATCTATGGGGGGTGTGGGAATGGTGGATGATAGTCCCTGGGATTCAATTGGTAGTTCCAATTGATTAATAAGTGGTATTGGTCCCGAGAGAGATCATCATTTAAATTCTTCTACCTAAGTTAAGAGAATATCTCTAGTAATTGCATCATAATTAAAATCCCATAGAGAATTAAAGATTAAATTGTTTTAGGTTCAATGTATCTCCCCCTCATACAATGAATGGGGGTCCATTTTTGACTGTTGAAATCATACCAATTCTGAAGGTTCTTTTATGGTGGAATTAACATCTATGAATTTGACGTAAATGTGTCAATACATATCTCCTTTGAGTCTATTCATTCAAAAAATCCATACTTATCATATTTTATCCAATTTATTTATGTGTTCTAAATCCAATATATACATGAATAATAGAGTTCCCATCAAGAGGATGAGATCAGGACATCAGGGAGACATTACAGAATATCTACACATGTTCACGAGTAATCGATCATCCATGTTGATCTGGACATGGTCCAAGATAAATAGTCAACTGTATCCTTGAGTGATGAAATTAGTGGTGTGGAACTCGTGGCTTGGGGGGAGTATATAAATGGAAATATTCAACTGAGTATAACCAAATTCATGATCTGGATCACATCCTGCTAGATAGGATGATAAAGAAAGATCATGAATCAAATATTCTTATGGATTTTCCTGAATATGATCCTATGGAAACTAATGATTTGTATGACTCTGATCCTAATGTAAAAAAATTAATTTGATAATCTTGTTTAGAGAATTGAATATTATAAAATTAATCCTCAAAATTACATTGGAACCACAACCAGTAGGCCGGATGGGGTCTCCTTGCCATTGGATGTGAAATACATGTAGTATATGGGTATATTATTGTGGTTAATTCATGACGGTTTGTGACTTCCTCACAAAGAGGGTGAGTGACTAATTTCAAAATCTAAATTTTTCACAAAATAAGACTAGTTTAACACCATTATAAATAACATAGAAGTCAATTAAAAATCTACCTTCTGGTGGAAATAATGGACAAGCACACTACTTTCCCCATACTAAAATTGGGACCATCAATAGACTGAGGGCTCACCTGGTGGAGGCTAAGAAGATATTGAATAATGTAACATCTCATAGTACTAATTTACATGCAATGAGGGACTGAGAATAGATCAATAATGGCGAGATTATTCCTTTAGAAGATGAGGAGGAAACAGAACATACGAGGTCGTAGTAGATCTTGGATTCCTTATGAATGATGTTGGCGAAGCTACATCGCTCGGTCACCAGAGAAAACCAATATGGGAAATTTTTCAAGACTCTTGAGAGTCTTCATCATGGGGATGACCCTTTATAGTATTAGATGTTGTTGTTTTTTTATTCTTTTCTACATGAATGGAAATATTTCTTTTCCAGGATTAATCATTGAACATATATTATATTTTTGAGGCCCCAATGGAAAATCACTTAGCTTAAATGGGTTAATCCTAGTGTCAGAAACAATATATGTCTATATGATTTCATTTCATATGATAATTTTATATTATCATAAAAACACGTGCTGAAAAAAATAATTCACTGATCATTGATATTGGTCATGCTATGAATGGTTTTTTCTGAAGAATAGGGCTCCCAGAATAGTTGAATTGATTTTCCAAAATGAAATAGTGTATGAACAAGATAACTCTAGGGGCATCAAATTTGACACTAACATAGGGTATTGATGGATGTGAATCAGAAATCCCAAAATATAGAACATAAGGATTTTCGTTTGGTGATATAGGATTACTAATGACCATGTTCGAAGCATATAATTTATACAATTAGTTTGAAATGTTTAAAAACAATGGATGGTAGACCACTCACCATGTCTGAAAAATAGAACAAGTTTCCAAATGTCATCTGAAGTATTTCATGATGTTGTCGTAGGATGGTAGGTGGTCTAAAAAGTCACCAGACCGAGCCATTAGTAGGTCCCTATATAAGTTGAAGAAGATGATGAGCCAAATAAGATGCCTTTGATGCATGTGAATGAAGTGATGGAATATTCTAATGGATCTAACACACCCAGAATTAGGCCATAATGGATTAGAGAACACTGGTAAAAGGGTATTGATATGAGAAAATATCAATCCCATTTTCCAATGGTGTGTTATCTCTAATTTTGTGTGAGGACTCAAGGAATAATATCAATGAGGTAGAGGAATTATGCCGATGTTATGGGTCTCAAGAAAGGGTCTAAAAACAATAAAATTTCATGTTGTGAAAAAATTATGATAAATATGGTGTTTTACATCATATGGTGAAGAATTTAGACACACATTTTAACATCATACAGTAATGAAATAGAAATTTATTGTTTAATGATGTGTGATCAAGATGCACCTCACATTTTAATGTCATGTGAATGAGAGGTTTCACATAGTTTATTGTCATATTGTCCATACCATGGTATAATATCCCAAACAGACATTTTTGTTGTGACATAGAAAAACACCCAACATGAATTAGGGAGAATGGGGACCTAAAACTACACTAAATATCTATAGGAATATAACTCAAATATTGTTTAAACTCATGATTCTTTGGATCAAAACCTTGTTTTAAGGTCTAGGAGTTTAGACTGAGGGACCCTTTGTGCATCTTGGTCACATCGGTACAAACCCTACCGGAACCACTAATACCAAGTTACTCATGCTTGGTGTCAGAAAACATTTATGGTAAGGGGGTTCCTTGAACTTTTTGAAGTTCACATTATGGGTAAAGATAAGGGTATTCAAATGCCTGTATTGTCCTGGAAAGAGAAAATGAGGAAATCAGACACTTCCATGATATAGATCAGTGGTGAATGATCACAAGGGATCAAATATTTACCAAATTTGAAACACATTAATCTCCACCCCACGAGACATTATTGATGTCTGAAAAATAAATATTTACTATTTTTCATGTTTGAAATAACATGAAAAATAAATTTTTATAGAGATCCATCAGGGTGTGGAAACTGAAGATATGTAGGGATTTTCCAAAGACTCACTCTATTTGGGGGGTCATTCTTGGTTTCATAGACAATGAGAATTCAAAATGAGAAATAATTGATATGTTGAATGTGGTGTTTCATAAATACGGATCCAAAAATTACTTTTGAGAATATTTTCAGTTCATATTGCACAAACCAAAACATGGACTATGGTAAAAACATGATTGATGAATTTGTAGCTAAAATAAAGAAAAATGTATGGGAATCACTACATATTCCATAAGGATGTGAAAAAGAAGCAAACAGAAATATAACACAATACAATATAAAACCAATACATGTAAGGGAAATTACTCTCTAATGAAAGAATTAGTTACATACCTTGGTTATCATGAGGTATCTCATATTAATATCATGGGGTGGATTTTTTTGAGAATTCCACACAAATATCGTGAGGATTTCCAGTTTTAAAAGGATGGATAATTGACACATAATATCATATGATAAAGATACTAGTCTCTGAAATTTAAATTTATACAAATTGTATTAAATGTGGTGTAACTAGTTAATGATCATAATGCTTGAACCCACTGTAACCATTTTTAAAGTCATGATTCCTGGAATCAAAGTAAATAGTTTAAGATTATGTTGCACATAACCTCATCTCTTTATTTATAATCATATATACTAGACTGTGGGTAAGGGGCTTCATAGAATGATTATGGTGGAGCTATGGAGTGAAAAAACTAGAATGAATGAGGGCCTAGTGGGCCCATCACAACACAACATGTTCAGTGAGGACTCACATATAGTTTAGAGTCATCAATATTAGATTGTACGCTCCCAATTTAAGGTTATTGAGTTTGGGACAAATTGGAGTGTCTAAAGAGGAAATGTGTAGTATAGTGTCATAATAAACATAATGTGAATGAGGGACCAAGGTTACCCCATACCATAAAACCCATTCTTATTAATAAGAACATATAGATTATAGTAATGATTATTTGAAATTCTGTGAATTGTTTAAGGTTCATTCATGGAACATAATGAGGGCCTTTGGGAATAAAGATGACAAATTTGTAGTAGGAACTGAATAAAATTATTTTAAGAATCTATAAGTATTCCATAAAAGTAGGAATCAAGACACACGTTATTTTGTAGGTAGATTCACACTACACATGTGATATCATATTGACTATGGTAAAAAAATGAATTAATGTATTTTCATGATGAATAAAATATAGAACCCAATGTGAATGTTCCAAGGAGGTTCTGCATCATGTGAAGGGATCTAGAAACCAACAATGCATAAAGTATGGTAAAATATTCTATACCATGTAAAATGGAGAATTAAATTATGTTAGTGTGGAATAATAGTAAAAACATGATATGGATTAGTCAAAGAGAATTTTCCCCACCTGAAGTGATCCTAACACAAGTTGTGTAATGTTTGAGGTCATAATGTCTAGACCAAATGGGTTATCAGTTTTATGTCATGGCATATGGACAACTAAAGGACAATTTATTTGGAATCTATGTGGTGAATGGAAGGAATAATGCTATGTGAATGAAACAAAGGAGGCTCACACACCACATACCAACCTCAAAATAGACTACATGTAGTTCAAGGTTGAAATTCTTGTACCTTAACTAAGGAAAATGGGCTGAAAGATTGATGCAATTTTCATTGGTCTAGAATATAAAATTCTTTTTCATCATAATCTATCCAATATGTAAGGGAATAAAGTAACACATAGTTTGGGAAGTACATCTTTCTACATAATTCTAACCCATATAGAGGGAGGGGGAATTTTTTTGGGGGTTGTTGGATTCTGATGTAAAATCAAGGAATCATTAAATATCCTATGATGAATGGAATCGATTTATACGTAGTTAATCAATATGAAATTATAAATGAATGATGTTGATGGTGGTTTCCTCTCCAGATAGAACATGATGGTGCTATATATATTCTATTCATATAGGTATGATGATAGTTGTTATGATGTTTAACATCATGTAGTTAGAATGTTGGTTGTCACACAATTTTACATCATGCATCTAGGATGTTGGCATAATGAATTTTATCATCATGCGATAAGATTACAACTCTATTATTTATTTTGTGTCATATAACTAGTCTCTAAAGTTCAATGAAATATGGTAAGGACCTAGTTATATCCTCATGTGATGTATTGATTATGTAAAAAGGTGTTAAATGGAGGATTAATCTGATCTTCATATATAGTGACCTAATATCTTGAGCCATCAGGATAGTCCTTGTGAAAAATACAGCGTCATTCCATCTTGGGATCCAAAAATTTTCGATTCCTTCTGGGTATCATTTAATTTTGTGAGAACAACACCATATCACCATGTAGGATGGAGTGGAGGAAAAAATTATTATTGAATAATCATTCAATACTATTTTTCGTACCAATCTATATTATTAATGACCTTGATAAAGTTCTCTTAGTGGGATTCCAACTCAGCTAGGTAGACTTATACCATTCATTCTAGCATATTTGGATCATGGACAGCTATTTAGGTGATGGAAACTGAATCTCGATGTGATGGATGACCTATGTTTCATACACTAGGGAATATAGAGTCACATTGGTTAAATTTTGATTCATCATTTGATAAGATAAGAGATTATCAGTGAGCATTCCTGGATAACACCTCTTGTTTTGGCCCACCATCTTCTACAAAATATTAGAGTGTGTCTTTTTAACTCAACAATATTTCTATTTTTTTCTTCATAATAGTGGTAAAAATATTTGGATCATATGACTTACATATTATAGAATTTATTCATCTCAACTTCCTGAATTTTTTTTTGTCGATTATAATGGTGTGAGGTAGTATGAATATATGGATGATGTGTGAGTTTGTGAATTCGAACATGAGTTAGGCCATGAAATACTTATGATAAACTATTTTTTCACATGGGGAATAAATATTTCATGGTCAAAATGAACTACCTTCCGTGATCATTCATTTCATGACCCGTCCTCGGGGCCCGTGTCGTGACTACCCCAAGCCCGCCTTCCATAGGCCAGGGGTTGGCGGCTAGCACGAAAGGCATAAATCCAGATAAACTGGGAAGGCATTGCCTTTATAAAGGTAAAAACACCATAGAGTACAAGAGGAAGTAAAACACGAAGTACAAAAAGTAAGTACTGAAAAGAACTGGGCCAGAATACAAACCCATCTAAAAAGTACAGCTACAACTGAAAGGAAGTACAACAGAAAAGACAAACAGCTGGAAGAGAAGTAGCAGCTCATGGGTCGTCCACCTCGGATCCTACCTGAATGGTAGGTATAGATATCGCAGCTCCTAGATCAACTACCACAGATCCTACCTGAAGGGTAGGTACAGATAGCCTCCTCAACGCTCTTTCCTGTCTACCTCCTCGAAGTATCGTCTCGTCGTGAAGTCCACCACCAGGTACCATTCAGTCCTCGAACACTTCGCCTCCGTCAGCGCTGCCCGTCATCTGCAACCAACACAATGAGTTGCGGGCATAGCCCATGCAGATGTGAGTATACGATACTCAGTAGGGACCCCAAGACCCTTGAGGTCTCACTAAATCCAACGAGGGTAACCACAAAGAAGGATCTCAACATATAACCCTTACTTAGGTATAAGCGCATACTTATACCTAAGTTATCAAGTAACCCATCTCATTCACGAGGAAACACAAATGTTATGAAATCAACGGATAACCACAACTTAGGTATATGCCCATACATATACTTATGTTATCAAGTGACCCATCTCAATCACGTGGTAAACACAAAGGTCATTGACTCAGCTCAAACTAGGATTTTCATTATCGAAACTGTAACTGTTGAAGAGCTCTGTCTATGGAAAGTACAGTGATCTTGTCACAACTCTGAGGTACTACTCACTAACCTAAGACTGATGAGGTACTCCTCCTGTCGAGTACCGCGGGTCTGCCACCTCACACAGTAGTGCTCCTCCGCCATGGGTCTTCCACCTCACACAGTAGTGCTCCCCCTCAGAGCCTACAAAGGTACTCCTCCTGTCGAGTAACGCGGGTCTGCCACCTCACAAAGTAGTGGTCCTCCACCATGGTTCTGCCACCTCACAAAGTAGTACTCCCCACTAGTCTATGCTAGTCACTCCGAATCGAATCGGAAAAGCAGTCTACAGGACTCAGCCAGCTACACGGTCTCCGTACTCCGTACGCTCGTCTCCGAGAGGGTCCACTCCACGAGCTAAAGGTCGATACTCCAAGTATCACAAATTCCCAATAATATGTATCTCAAAGGACCGCCTCGTCATAGGGGTCTCAATCCAATAGACGGCGCGTCAAACAGTCTCTCGGTCTGTGAGTTATTAACCTTTTCATCCCAGGGGCCTGGTTGGTTTCGTGTGCGAACCAACCCGCCCATATCTCAACTGTAACCCAAACTCTCATAGGGTATACTCATCAGAACTGTTTCTCAATGAGATCACCAACGCCGCTAACGGTTCGTCAAACGGACGTTCAGTCTGAAAGTTGTCAGCTTTTCCATTCCATGGGCCTGGTTGGATTTCAGGTACAATCCAACCCGGCCACTAACCAACTGCATCGAAAACTCAGGCGAAGTATGCCAAAAGTTGTGTCTCATCAAGAGGAATCCAACAAAGTCGATGGAATGTCAATCGAACGTCCGGAGCTCGAGATATAAGCGTTTCCGCTCCGAGGGCCCAGTTGGTTTTGTGATTGAACCAACCCGGCCGTACACAAAGCTCTCCCAAACCATGAGAGTAGTATACCGAAATGACTACCTCGATCCAAGGATCACATCACAACTGAGGGTCCATCGATCAGAGGTCTATAGCCCATGATATGGGTGTTTGAAAAAAATCTTCCCGAGAAAAGGGGGTTCGGCCCCGGACCGACCCAACCCGAGACCCCCTGGGCCGGCCCGAACCGGGTCGACCCGAACCGGGTCCGGGTCTAGGCCGACCCGGCCTGGGCGGCCCGGCCTGGTGCACTGGCACGGTCTGCTGGCCAGCTCGGCGTGACCGAGCTGGGCGGACAAGGGGGGGCACGCTGCCCCCCTGTTTAATAAAATGTGACCCCCACGTGGGGGGCGGCTCCTCCCTTCCAGCCGGGGGTTACGTACCCCCGGTTTCTCCCCTGACTGGCCGGCCCGCTATGGTCGGCCGGGTGCTGCCACCATGGGACCAGCGCGGTCCCATCCCCTTGCTTCGACGCCGGTGGCTGGAAGCCAACCGCCGCTCCCTGCTCCGCCGCGGCCTTGGTCCGACTAGCGCGGTGCGACGGCGCCACGCCCCTCCGCCGAGGCCCCGCTCCGGCCGTGGTGTTTTCGTGATTCTACGGCGCGACGCGACGGCACCGCGACCTTGTTTGACTTCAACGGCACAGCGTGATGGCGCCACGCATCCTTGCCACATGATCCCGCGTGGTGCCATCGCACCGCGACATCTCCGTTCCAAACCACAACAAGGTCAACAACAGAATTAAGGGCGGAGGGTTGGCCGTGTTTGTGTAGTCTGGCCCCCTCCCGTTAATCGATAGCAAGCGGCTAAGATTACGAATAACACTCAAATATTCACGAACATATATTCAAACCCCTACCTTGCAAAGATGTCACACGTCGTCGAGCCACGGAAGAGGAAAGCGTCGCGATGATCGGACGTCGCGGAAGATCGTTGCCGATTCCGTTGACGTCGGAGGGTGAGTCGTCGTCAATGGCGACGTTCCCCATGGTGGTGTATCCTCCCTTGATGCGGAGGAAGAAGTGGAGAAGGCACATCGTCGGTGTTCGCCTGATGATGAGTGCGGCGTCTCGCTTTTTTCGACATGGAGAGAAGATGCAAGATGAGACGGCATTCTTCATCGAATCTTCGGTGTTCTTCACGTTCTTCTACAAAGGATATGAAGCATTCTTCTTCGGAGGAAGATGTTATTCAAAACTCAAGAGCTCTCTTCCCTTTCTCATAACACCACAATTACAACCAAAATAAAATAAGCTCCACCTTATTTTATTTACCCATGCCATGCATTCAAATTACAAAATTCAAATCCAATTCACTTAATTAATTAAACCATGAGTTTTTTAAATAATTAAGAGGTAGGTTGGAAAATTTAAAAGGAAGTGGAAGAGTTACTTAAAAAAAGGAATTAACAAGTTTAAAGGGGAAGAGTTATGGGGGGTTAGATAATTTGAAGGGGTGGAGTTCATGTGGGCCCCACCAACCTCTTAACCTCTCATGGGTAGTTACCCAACTTCCACTCAAAGGATATAACCACTTTAAAAAATGCAGCTCAATTTTATTTTTACCTTCCACAATTTTTAATATCTCTTCTCGAGCAAACACAACCCCAGAAAAGTTGTTCTTAAGAAATTATCAGCACTGCGGTTTCATCAGTGCCATCAGATTTCAATTCTGAGCACCGGATCAAAAGTTATGAAAACCCACTCGTTCGTTCACTGAACGTACCTGAGCTAAACTTCGGAAAATGATTCTGGGCACACCGGGCCTCAGAATCAGGCGCCGTCAGAAACTGTGTTCTTGTAAAATCACATAGAAAATTTAGAAAAAATTTTTATTGAAATTTCCAGGTTTTTACATTACTCTCACCTCCAGGCTTTACTTCCCAATAAATCTTTAACACAAAATAGGGATACAAATGCAATACTGAGCATGCATCTGAGCCTTCCGCTCCTAGGTGCTCCTGTGGAGGTTCTTGTGCTTCCAGTGAAAGCGTACCTGGGGAATTGATCATTCAGGTAGGACTTTCTTCTGTCGATCCTCGATCTCCACTGGAATCTACGTGCATGTCTCCCTGTCATCGACGTCCAACTCCCTGAGGTCCATTATGTGTGAAAGATCATGCACGTATCTCGTCAGCTGAGGTACGTGGATGATTTCATGCACCTGATGTAACTGAGGTGGAAAGGTCAAGCGGTAAACCACCTCGCCTACCCTGCTGAGGAACTTGAAGGGTCCGATGAAGTTTGGAGATAACTTGCCACCTCATCCAATTCTCTGTAATTCCACATCGAGGTGAGACCCGTAAGAAAACATGGTCTCCATCCCCGAACTCTAGTGGTCTCTGCCTCTTGTCAGAATAAGGCTTCTGTCGGTTCTGAGCTATCCTCATCTGCTCTTGGATGACCTGGACCTTCTTTGTCGTGGCCTGGACCATCTCTGGTCCCACAAGAGCTGCTGTGATTTCTTCTTTTCCGATAAGAGAAATCGAGTCTCATCCCCTGGATGAACCACGTTCTTTGACTAATACAGTCAATCCAGACATGAATGATGTATTCATGCCACGGACGACGTCGTAAGGTCTCGACGTTACTACCAAGTGATCCAACCGTCACTCTCACCTCTAATGCTCGAGTCACACTGTCGGCATCAGCGTGAGGTAACTGGGTCTCCTCTAGTAGGAATCTCGAAAGTGAGGGTCAAGTCAACTGTTTAAACCAGAACCTCATAGTACACAAAAAGGAAGGAAGAAAATGTCACAAAGGTAAGTGTCTTTTTATTATTGCAGATCATAGTACAAAGAAACAAATGTAACAACAAAATGGAACTAGAAGTACGAAGAACAAAAGGAAACCACTAGTTCTGCTCGTTTCCACTTGATTCTGAAGCTCCGTAGTCGTATGCTTCTGCAGCCTGAAGCTGAGCTCTCCCATGTCCACCTGTTCCCTACGGTCGGGATGGACCTCCTGGTGGTGGTGGTGGAAACACATCGAAGTGTCGTCCACCTCCATCTGCAGGGCCAGCTCCCCTCCATCGGCCTTCTTCTCCTACCGTTCTGCCTTAATTGAACCTCTGCCTCTTCCTGGGAGGTTCTTTATTTAACTTCTGGTCATCTGCATGGCGGGTCGGACAGTCACATGCCATGTGACCAATCCCATCGTAGGATTAACACTCCATGGAAGTTCTGGATCTGTCATTCCCCTTGGTGCCTCGCACTACCAACCCTGAGTCATATGGTCCACCACCTGTAGGTCTGGTCCTCTTGGACCTCTGTGTCATCTGTCTACTTCCTGCTACAGAAGACTCTGCCATATGTCATCTAGTGGTGGGTCCTGCTACTGGAGACTGCTCATCTAGGAAGCTCTCCACTAAGATGGCTCTCTCTAACACCCATGTCTGCGTCAGTATGCTGTGATAAACAACATAAGCTATAATCTCTCGCCTGAGCCCCTGCTCGAAGGTTCAGGACCTGAAGAATGGGTCTCGTACCATATCTGTGGAGTAGCGTGAGAGGTCTGTAAAGCTCGATGAGTACTGCGCCACCATCACACTACCCTACTGTAGATGCAGCATCTCCTGTATACGCACTGCTCGAAGGGTGGCTGGTACAAACTCTGCCTGGAACAGGATCTCGAAGTCTGCCCACAGAAGTGTCGCCTCGTCATGCATCTTGAGCATCAGGCTCCACCATCTGCTTGATGCTGCCTGAAGAAGGCTGGAAGCAAGGATCACCATGAAGTCTACTGGTGTCCCCACTAGCCTGAAGACTCTCACCACAGCCTCCAGCCAATCCTCAGCCGCCTGCGGGTCCGTCTCTTCCCTGACCCTAGGTGGCCTCTGGCGCTAGAACTCGTGCAGTGCGCTCAAGCGACGTGCACCCTCTGCTGCTGGGGCTGGTGGCATCGGAGGACCAACGAATAGTAATACCAATGGTGCCTCTACTGGTGCCTCAACTGGGACAGGGCCCTGTACTGAGGCCACGTCGCTCGGCGGGCTATTAGTACGTACAACTCTCGGGGCTCTAGCTGGTCGTCCGTGGGGAGGCATCCTGAAAGAAAAAACATGACACAGTCAAATGATTTATACCTGGTGAGCTTACCTAGTTTGAGCTGACATTCAAAACTTTTGAAAACACACAAGCAATCAGTGTTTTCGTGCATGAAGTCAGAAATCTGTTGTCAGGGTCCTGGTGTATGGATACGTCGGCCACCTGCAGCAACACTGGACTCCCTGAACTGAAAACCACACTCAGTACCCTTAGCACTACTGCTTCACAGAAAAGAAATATCAGAGTTACAAGTTCTCCGGTAGAACCAACTCCTCTGATACTAATTTGTCACGACCTGTCCTCGGGGCTCGTGCTGTGACTACTGCAAGCCCGCCTTCCATAGGCTAGGGGCTGGCGACTAGCACCAAAGGCGTAAATACTGATAAAATGGGAAGGCATTGCCTTTATAAAGGTAAAAAAACACCACAATGTACAATCATAAGTAAAACACTAAGTAATAAAAGGAAGTACTGCAAAGAAGTGGGCCAGAATACAAACCCATATGAAAAGTACAGCTACAACTGAAAGGAAGTACAATAGAAAAGACAAACTGGAAGAAAAGTAGCAGCTCATGGGTCGTCCACCACGGATCCTACCTGAAGGGTAGGTACAGATAGCCTCCTCAATTCTCTCGCCCGTCAACCTCCACTGAGTATCGTCTCATCGTGAATTCCACCACCGGGTAACGTTCAGTCCGCGAACACTCTGCCTCCATCAGTGCTGCCCATCGTCTGCAACCAACACAATGAGGTGTGGGCATAGCCCGTGCAGAGGTGAGTATACGATACTCAGTAGGGACCCCGAGACCCTTGAGGTCTCACTAAATCCAACAAGGGTAACCATAAAAATGATCTCAACAGATAATCCTTACTTAGGTATAAGCTCATACTTATACCTAAGTTATCAAGTAACCCATTTCAATCATGAGGAAACACAAATGTTATGAAATCAACGGATAACCACTACTTAGGTATATGCTCATACGTATACCTAAGTTATCGAGTGACCCATCTCAATCATGTGGTAAACACAAAGGTCATTGACTCAGGTCAAACCAGGATTTTCATTATCGAAATTGTAACTGTTGAAGAGCTCAGTCTCTTGAAAGTATAGTGATCTTTTCATGACTCTGAGGTAATGCTCACTAACCTAAGACTGCTGAGGTACTCCTCCTATCGAGTACCGTGGGTCTGCCTCCGCACATAGTAGTGCTCCTCCGCCATGGTTCTTCCACCTCACACAGTAGTGCTCCCCCTCATAGCCTACAGAGGTACTCCTCCTGTCGAGTAGCACGGGTCTCCCACCTCACAAAGTAGTGATCCTCCACCATGGGTCTGCCACCTCACAAAGTAGTGCTCCCCACTGGGCTATTCTAGTCACTCTGAATCGAATCTAACAAGCAGTCATCAGGTCTCAGCCTGCTACACGGTCTCCGTACTCCGTACTCTCGTCTCCGGGAGGGTCCACTCCAAGAGCTACAAGCCGATACTCCATGTATCACAAAGTCCCACGAAGAAGTATCTCAAAGGACCACCTCGTCATAGGGGTCTCAATGAAACAGACGGTGAGTCAAACAGTCGCGCGGTCTGTGATTTATTAGCATTTTCGTCCCAGGGGCCCAGTTGGTTTCATGTGCGAACCAACCCGGTCATATCTCAACTCTACCCCGAACTCTCATAGGGTATACTCATTGGGTCCCTTTCTCAACGAGATCACCAACTTCGCTGACAGTTTGTCAAACGGACGTCTGGTCTGAAAGTTATCAGTTTTTCCGCTCTTGGGGCACGGTTGGATTTCAGGTACAATCCAACCCGGCCAAAAACAAACTGCATCCAAAACTCAGGAGAAGTATTCCAAAAGTTTCGTCTCATCAAGAGGAATCAAAAAAGTCGACGAAACGTCAATCGGATGTCCGGAGCTCGAGATATAAGTGTTTCTGCTCTGAGGGCCCGGTTGGTTTTGTGATTGAACCAACCCGGCCATACCCAAAGTTCTATGAAACCCTGAGTGTAATATACCGAAACGACTGGCTCAATCCAAGGATCGCATCGCACATGATGGTGCGTCGATCAGAGGTCTGTAGCCCAAGATATGGGTATTTGAACAAAATATGCCCGAGAAGAGGGGGTTCAGCCCCGGACCGACCCGACCTGAGACCCCCTGGGTCAGCACGAACCGGGTCGACCCGAACCGGGTCCGGGTCCGGACCACTTGGGCGCGGCCCGGCCCGGCACGCTGGCGCGGCCTGCTGGCCAGCTCTGCATGACCGAGTTGGGCGGACAAGGGGGGGGGGGGGCGCTGCCCCTTGTATAATAAAACACGACCCCCATGTGGGGGGCCACTCCTCCCTTCCAGACGGGGGTTACGAACCCCCGGCTTCTACCCAAACTGGTCGGCCTGCTCTGGCCAGCCGACTGCTGTCACCACGGGACTGGTGAGGTCCCCTCCCCCTGCTCCGACGCCGGCGGCCGGAAGCCGGCCCCCACTCCCTGCTCCGCCACGACCCCGCTCCGGCTGCGGTGTTTTCATGATTCTCTGGCGCGGTGCGACGGTGCCGCGACCTTTTTCGACTTCAAAGGCGTGACACGACGGCACCGCGCATCCTTGATGCATGATCCCGAGCGGTGCGACGGCACCACGCCATCTCTGTTCCAAACCACAACAAGGTCAACAACATAATTAAGGGTGGAGGGTCACCCGTGTTTATGTGGTCCGGCCCCCTCCTGTTAATCGATAGCAATTGGCTAAGATTACAAAGAATGCTTGAATATTCACGAACATATATTCAAACCCCTACCTTACAATGATGTCACACGTTGTCGAGCCACAGAAAGAGGCAAGCGTCTCGATGATCGGACGTCGCGGAAGATCAGTGTAGATTCTGTTGACGTCGGAGGGTGAGTCGCCGTCAATGGAGACGTTCCCTATGGTGGTGTCTCCTCCCTTGACACGGAGGAAGAAGAGGAGAAGGAACGTCGTCGGTGTTCGCCTGTTGAATAATGTGGCGTCTTGCTTCCTTAGACATGGAGAGAAGATGCAAGATGAGACGACATTCTCTGTCAAAGCTTCTGTGTTCTTCACGTTCTTCAGCAAAGGAGATGAAGCGTTCTTCTTCGGAGGAAGAAGTTCTTCAAAACTCAAGAGCTCTCTTGCCTTTCTCTTAACACTACAATTCCAACCAAAATAAAATAAGGCTCCACCTTATTTTATTTACCCATGCCATGCATTCAAATTACAAAATTAAAATCCAATTCAATTAATTAATTAAACCATGAGTGGTTTAATTAATTAATAGGTAAGTTGTAAAATTTAAAAGGAAGTGTAAGAGTTACTAAAAAATGAGTTAACAAGTTTAAAGGGGAAAAGTTATGGGGGGTTAGAGAATTTGAAGGGGTGGAGTTCGTGTGGGGCCCACCACCCTTTTAATGTAACACCCGAGATTTTTATGAGTAATATTTTGTTTTTATATATATCATCAAAGGAAACTTTCACTACATACTAGCTTGGCTTACTTTACCCGCAATCGCGACCTTCCTCGATAGCTTGCGTCGTACACAATACCGAGTTTCACTAAACAACGATATGCTATTAAAATATTATTAAAACTAGCTGTTATGAATAGTAATAACCACTTTTTGAAATTTTATAAATTTTATTTTTCAAAATGGACTTCATTTTTGGATTTGGAATACCGAAATTAGCCTAGGGTGAAATTTTGGTATTTTTCTGAAAACTTTCAATTTTTGATGAATAGTGAAACCACTAAGTGGTTGGTTAAAAATTGAATTTTGCATAAAACTTAATTTTACCGCTTCTGTGAATGGAATTTCGAAAATCCGACAGACACGGTTGATATCAGTAAGTAAAATGTGGTTCAATGAGATAAAAATAATTTTTTGGTGAATAGTAACTTTTTACTTTTTTTACCGCGGTTAATAGTAAATAGGGGTAAATATGATATTACTATTACCCTAACACATGTCCTAATTCTATTGGATAAGTGTAATTCGACCAAAAACAATCTTATGAATAAAATATGACCATTTGGGCCCACTTGGGTTAGATTAGGACATTTATTATTAATTTATTTAAAGAAGGGTTAAAATAGTTAAAATCAAAGTTTAATAAGTAAATCATTTTTAATATGGGGTTATACATAAGATAAATTAAACTATAAATATTCATTAGAAATATAAAAAGATTTCCTACATAATGGTATTTTATTTATAATTTTTAAACATTAAATAATTTAATTTATTTAAGACACAATGATGATGCAATAATTATCTTATTTATGAAATATTGACATAATTGATGTTATAAACACCAAAATAAATGTAATTTGAGACTTTTTATGAATTACACTAATTTTCTAGGTTACTATGATATATTATTGTTGATTTAATCAACTTTTTTCGAACATATAATTCTGTTATGACTTTCACAAAAATCATATATCAAATAGTGTCAAAATTGACACAAAATAGTTTTTAAATAAAATATTATATTATTAATTGTTATTTTATTCCTAAAAATCTAAGGTTCGGCCAAATGACTTAGATAAGGTTATATATATTAATAATAAATAATTTGGGGTTCGTTTGGCATATTATAGTAAGTGTATTAACCATATAGTGAAAGAAAACAAAAAGACACGGTAAAAGTTAAATTATTTAACTTAGAGTTAAATCTAATTGATAAGGTTAAAATAATACCCTAAACTTGTCTAAATCCTATTGGATGATAGGATTTGGACCCATCCCCACTTTAGCTTCGAAATAAGACCCTTTGTAACCATTATAAACCGATTTTGACTTTAATATAAAATAATATTTTGAGATATTCCTAAGGTGCCCCTCTCCTCCCTTATAAAAGGGAACCTCCTCCCCCTCCTCCTCACACCAATTTGAGCACACAAGCTCGGACAACCCCTGCCATTTTATCCTCTACACTTCCCTAGAATAATCCTAGAGGTCCTGGTCTTCTTCAAAGACCAATCTTAGTTCCCTTAGTGGAGGATTCAAAGAAGCGTTCTAAAGAAGAGGTAATATCCATTACCGATCTTTTCAATTTCTTTCTTCTTCAACTTCTTCTTATTTAGTTGTTTCATGATAAAGTAAAAACATCAGTATTACTTACATACTGATATGTTATTATAAATATGAAACAACCCTAATTCACCTTCTATCCATCCTATGGAAAAATGAAATCACTGCGCGTGCGTACTTACAGAATATCGTCTCCACGCTGTGGTGTAATCTATTTTCCACCATCACCTTACAAGGATGGGTATAATGGTGTAATGAGTAACTATTTATGATTATTATAATGTAATACTTATACTGAAATAATATATATATACTCCAATACAATTCCACAATCATAGGAACGATATCATCACTCGTGCGTACGTACGGAATATCATCTCCACGATGTGAAGCGACTCGTTCTACATGATCATCATTACATAGTAATTATATAAATGATTTGAATGAATAAATATGATATATGTTACACTAATACCATTGTGGATATAAGGTATATATAACCTTAAAATAAGAATAAGAATTTATTCGGCAAAACATGCATAAGAACAAAAGGCAATAAAGACCCGAGTAACAAGTAACAATAAAATATTACTAACTAGAAGATAAGAATATGACCATATATGATATCATATCAATATGTATGATTTTGGAATAAGTCAATAACATTATTTAAACCATTATACAGGAGCTTCGGACACGTACAAAGCAAATCGGACCTAAGGTAAGGGAAATATCACAATCTCATTTTTATCCGAGATTGTTTATTCGTAAGTATTTACTGGGGTGTATTGTATCATCCACATCCATGTTCCCTCAATATGTAATATTGTTTCCATCCACTTACAATAGTTTAAATCCAATTTTTCCCTTTCAGTGGGTTTTTAGTAAAGAATATGAAAGGAATCTTTTGTCCTTTTTTCGTAAGAGGTACTTTTTAACTTTTCCGACAAAAGTAAGAAGAATGTTTTTTTAACTTATACGGAAACAATGGATTTTAAAAACATTATTTCCAAGAATAATACTTTATAATTTTTCAATTTTATTTTTAATAAACTTCTTTTAGTTTATAATTGTATGACATGTTAAGAAAAGAAAAGTGTTTTTGAAGAAGAAAGGATATTTTCCTCAAGAATGGAGTTCAAGCGTTTTATCAAAATTATTTTCCATATAAGATAATAAAGGGTTATGTTTTATCCCTATTATTACATTGATTTGATTATGTTTTGAGGGAATTATTTTTATGAAGTCATTTACCTTATATGATTTGTTTTATGATGTCATGATGTTTCAAGAATCCCATTTTTGTTACATGTGTTATGTGATGATGTATGATTTATGATTATGTGGCACACATAAGAAAGGATTCATTATAAGATGGGTGGGACCTATATCTCCCTCCAGTGCATTGGGTAAAGAATTATATCTCATGAGATAGGCATGGCTGGAACGGTAGGTTATACCAGTTCAGTGAAACAGAACTGGAACGAGGGTGACTCGGTTCAGAAAGGGACTTTTTCCACTAAGATAGTCTTGGCAATGAGTCATGACTAACAAGAAATGATTTTCCATGATTATGTGTGCATGCCAAAAAGTTTCAAGTTTCATGTTATGATTATGGGGATCTCATTTTCACTTCTATGATTTATTTCATGTTAAGATATTATGATCTCTTTTGCAGGATATGATTTTCAAAAAGATATGATATGATTTTTATTTCCTTTATTTGCCCTTGCTGAGCATTTGAGCTCACCCTTTTATGTTTTCTTTTCCCCATGTCAGGAAGATGGATATTAAGTGGAATATGCTAAAAGGGACCCTAGATATGATGAAATAAATGGGAGACACTATAGAAGATTTATGAACCAGTTGTTTATGTTTCCCAGTTTCTAAAGACACTATACCTATACGGTCCTTTGTGGTTTTGTCATATGTTGTAATAAGTGTGATTCAATTTTGAAGTATTAACAATGTATGTAAAGTATGGGTCGTTATAGTTGGTATCAGAGGAAAGGTATAGTCAACCTTTGGAAACTAGTATGTGAAAGCCTTAGTAAGAACCCTAAGGATAAGTCTAAGCATAGAACACAATCTTAGTGTTTTAGAAATGGCCATGAATACCCTAGGATAAGACCTTAAGTGTGAAATTTTATCCTTGATTATGTGGTTTTCCTATTATAATTAGTGTTGCTCACACTATTCTTCTTGGTTTTAGTCAATGGCTGGAACCCGAAGGAACCGTGTTAATGCGGAATGCGATGGGCAATGCAATGATTGTCCCCCTGAGCAAAAACATGATATGGGAGATGGAATGCAAAATCTTGTAGCCTTGCTCACACAACTTTCTCAAGCTATGAATCATGCAGGACTTCCAAACGAGCAAAGGAAGGAGCAACATTCTATTGAATCCTTCATGAGGCGGCGTCCACCTTCTTTCAGTGGGTCTACTGATCCATTAGTTTCTGAACAATGGATTAGTACTACTGAAAAGATATTTTCAGTTCTTCAATGTTATGAACATGATAAAGTCATCCTAGCAGTGTATCGTTTGGAAGGAGATGCTGATCAATGGTGGAATCTTATTAAGAATACGAGGCAAAGGGATGAAATTGAGTCTATGGAATGGGACGAGTTCAAGAACTTTTTTTTAATAAGTACTTCCCTTGTATTCTCCGAACAAAGATGGAGAAAGAGTTTCTTGAACTGAAGCAAAGGGATGATGAATTTGTTGGTACCTATGAAGCAAATTTTACAAGACTTGCAAGGTACGCTTCAGGTATTTTTATCCAACCTGAGAGTAAGATCGATCGATTCTTTAGTGGCTTAAAACCAAGTCTTAGAAGGGCGTTAGCCATAAGGGACTTCAATAGCTACGAGGAAATCGTTCGATGTGCTCTCAAAGTCGAGATGGATATTGGAGTAACCCATCAGTCACATGGGTTTGATAAGAAGTGGAAGATGGAATTCAAAGGAAAATCTAAAGAGAACACTGAAAAGAAGATGAGCTTTCCCTTATGCTCAAAGTGTGGAAAGAAACATGGAGGGAGTTGTCTTAAAGGGTCAAGTAAATATTTCAAATGTGGAAAGGAAGGTCATTGGGCATTTGAATGCTGCAATAATGGGAAGAAGATGTCTAATGATGCAAACAAAGGAAGGGATACACAGAATGAACCTACTACACTTCAATGTTTCAAGTGCAAGGAGATGGGGCATTATGCCAATCAATGCCCAAATCCAAGGGTTGATGATGATGGTCGACATCAACAAAATCTTAAGTCTAAAGACAAAGGAAAGTCACATGAAATTTCTATCAGCGATGTGGAGTACGATAACGAAGTGGTGAAAGGTACACTTACCATCCACTCTAAAGTAGGAAATGCTTTATTTGATTCTGGATCCACCCACTCTTTTATTTTTAAAGAATTTTCGAAGGGTATCACCGTATTACCTCAACAATTAGATGTTGAGTTAGCTGTGACAACACCTAATGGCACAACAGTCGCATCAAAAGTTTATAATTCTTCTCCGATCGAAGTTTGTGGGAAAGTGCTTCCTGCAAATCTTGTGATCCTTCATATAGTGGAATTTGATGTGATTCTTGGCATGGATTTTCTTTCTCTACATGGAGCTCATATCAATTGCCAAAGAAGGGAAGTCACATTTCATATTCCAGATCAATCTACGATCGTCTATCGATGCAAGGATGAATATAACCTTCCAGTGGAAATTCCTTCCATCTTATGGGTCTTGATTCCACTAAATGAAGGATATTTATCTCAAATGGTTGGTGAGAAACTTACGATTAAGAATATTCCCATCGTACGGGAGTTTGATGATGTATTTCCGGAGGAATTACCGGGTCTTCCACCAAATCGTGAATTTGAGTTTTCAATAGAACTCGTACCGGGTGCTTTGCCTATTTCAAAGACACCTTATAGAATGGCCCTAATTGAGTTGCAGGAATTGAAGAAGCAAGTCCAAGAAAATCTTGATAAGGGATTCATATGCCCTAGTGCGTCACCTTGGGGAGCACCTGTTCTATTTGTTAAGAAGAAAGATGGATCAATGAGACTCTGCATTGATTATCCAGAACTTAACAATATCACTATCAAGAACAAATATCCTCTCCCACGCATTGATGACTTATTTGACCAACTACGCGGAGCTCAATACTTTTCCAAGATTGATCTTCGTTCAGGGTATCATCAATTAAGGGTCAAAAGGGAGGATATACCAAAGACGGCTTTCCGTACAAGGTATGGACACTATGAATTTATAGTGATGCCGTTTGGTCTTACTAATGCCCCTGATATCTTCATGGATCTAATGAATAGAGTCTTTAGAGACTATCTTGATCAATTTGTGGTAGTCTTTATAGACGATATTCTTGTCTATTCAAAGAGAAAGGAAGAGCATGATGATCACTTGAGAATTATATTTAAGACCCTGAGAAAGGAGAAGCTTTATGCCAAATTTACCAAGTGTGAATTTTGGCTTCAAAAAGATGCACTTTTGGGTCACATAATCTCAAAAGAGGGGATATCTGTGGATCCAGCAAAAACAGAGGTTATCGAAAGATGGTCAACACCAACAACAGTAACTGAGATCCGAAGTTTTCTTGGTTTGGATGGATATTATTGACGTTTTGTAAAATATTTTTTAAGATTATCTAATCCACTCACCAAGTTGACTCGGAAAGGAGTTAAGTTTGTTTGGATAGAGGAATGTGAAGAGAATTTCAAGGAGTTGAAAAGAAGGTTATCCAGTGCACCTGTGCTCACATTACCTTGTAGTGGAGAAAGGTTTGTGATCTACAGTGATGCATCCAAGAAGGGATTGGGGTGTGTTCTTATGCAAAATGATATGGTGATAGCTGATGCCTCACAACAGTTGAAAATCCATGAGGAAAATTACCCAACACATGATTTGGAGTTGGCTGCGGTAATATTTGCATTCAAGATTTGGAGGCATTACCTTTATGGTGAAAGGTGTGATATTTATACTGATCATAAAAGTTTAAAGTATATTTTCACACAAAAGGAGCTGAATATGCGTCAAGGAAGATGGTTGGAGCTGATTAAGGATTATGACTGCTCAATCCATTACCACCCTGGGAAAGCAAACAAGGTGGAAGATGCATTAAGTCGACAAGAAAATGATAGTTTATCCATGATGAGGATCACAAAAGATCCAATATTTATGGATTTACAAAGGATGGATCTTGGAATTATAATGGAAGGGGAAAAATATTATCTTTCTCAAATGAATGTTCGACCATCTATACATGTGAAGACTATAGAGGCACAGAAAGAAGATGTCGAGTTACAAAATAAGGTGAGAAATGTTCCTGAATTTAACCTTGATTGTGATGGGATAATAAAGTTCAGGAATCGGGTTTGTGTTCCTCCCATCCCCGAATTAAAGAAGGTGCTAATGGATGAGGCTCATAGTTCATCATTCTCTATTCATCCTGGAAGCATGAAGATGTATAGGGACCTGAAAGAGTACTTCTGGTGGGATGGCATGAAAAGAGATGTTGCTGAATATGTCTCTCGATGTTTGGTTTGTCAACAAGTTAAAGCTGAGAGACAGATGTCTAAGGGGATGTTACAACCATTACCCATACCCGAATGGAAATGGGAAAACATCACTATGGACTTTGTCACAGGACTTCCTAAAACATCCAAAGGCAATAATTCTATTTGGGTCATAGTTGATCGTCTTACAAAGTCTGCACACTTCATTGCTATTAGAGAGGATTTCTCTCTAGATCAGCTTGCCAGGATATATGTAAAGGAAGTGGTAAGATTGCATGGAGTGCCACTTTCTATTATATCTGATCGGGATCCGATATTTACCTCGAATTTCTGGCGAAGTCTTCAGCATACTTTGGATACAGAGTTGAGTTTCAGCACTGCTTATAATCCCCAGACAGATGGTCAGTCTGAGAGAACAATTCAAACCCTAGAAGATATGTTGAGAGCTTGCTCTATGGATTCCAAAGGAGGTTGGGATCAACACCTACCTTTGGTGGAATTTTCTTATAATAATAGCTTTCACTCCAGTATTCAGATGGCTCCTTATGAAGCTCTCTATGGAAAGAAATGCAGGACTCCAACTTGCTGGGATGAAGTTGGGGAAAGAAAGCTATTAGGACCTGATCTCATTGATGAAATGGCAGAAAAGGTCAGATCTATTCAACAACACATAAGAGCAGCTCAGAGTCGACAGAAAAGTTATGCCGACAACCGAAGAAAAGACCTAGTGTTTGAAGTGGGTGATAAAGTGTTCTTACGAATATCTCCCTGGAAGAGGGTTATGAGATTTGGAAAGAAGGGGAAGTTGAGCCCTAGATATATCGGTCCTTTCGAAATACTAGATCTTGTTGGAAAGGTAGCTTACCGATTGGCGCTTCCACCGAATCTCTCTCAAGTTCACGATGTGTTCCATGTATCTCTCCTGAGAAACTACATACCTGATCCTTCACATGTACTCAACTCAGAAGTTGTACCGCTGGAGCAAGATCTTTCTTATGAAGAACAACCGATAGAGATTCTGGATCATAGCGAAAAAGTCCTACGAAACAAGACCACTCGATTGGTGAAAATTTTATGGAGGAACCACCAACTTGAATAAGCAACATGGGAGCTTGAGGATATGATGAGGGAGAAGTATCCTCATCTGTTTGTTACAAAGTGACGAATTTCGAGGGCGAAATTCTTTTTAAGGGGGTTAGAATGTAACACCCGAGATTTTTATGAGTAATATTTTGTTTTTATATATATCATAAAAGGAAACTTTCACTACATACTAGCTTGGCTTACTTTACACGCAATCGCGACCTTCCTCGATAGCTTGCGTCGTACGCAATACCGAGTTTCACTAAACAACGATATGCTATTAAAATATTATTAAAACTAGCCGTTATGAATAGTAATAACCACTTTTTGAAATTTTATAAATTTTATTTTTCAAAATGGACTTCATTTTTGGATTCGGAATACTGAAATTAGCCTAGGGTGAAATTTTGGTATTTTTCTGAAAACTTTCAATTTTTGATGAATAGTGAAACCACAAAGTGGTAGGTTAAAAACTGAATTTTGCATAAAACTTAATTTTACCGCTTCTGTGAATGGAATTTTGAAAATCCGACAGACACGGTTGATATCAGTAAGTAAAATGTGGTTCAATGAGATAAAAATAATTTTTTGGTGAATAGTAACTTTTTACTTTTTTTACTGCGGTTAATAGTAAATAGGGGTAAATATGATATTACTATTACCCTAACACATGTCCTAATTCTATTGGATAAGTGTAATTCGACCAAAAACAACCTTATGAATAAAATATGACCATTTAGGCCCACTTGGGTTAGATTAGGACATTTATTATTAATTTATTTAAAGAAGGGTTAAAATAGTTAAATTCAAAGTTTAATAAGTAAATCATTTTTAATATGGGGTTATACATAAGATAAATTCGACTATAAATATTCATTAGAAATCTAAAAAGATTTCCTACATAATGGTATTTTATTTATAATTTTTAAACATTAAATAAATTTATTTATTTATGACACAATAATGATGCAGTAATTATCTTATTTATGAAATATTGACATAATTGATGTTATAAACACCAAAATAAATGTAATTTGAGTCTTTTTATGAATTCCACTAATTTTCTAGGATACTATGATATATTATTGTTGATTTAATCAACTTGGTTTGAACATATAATTCTGTTATGACTTTCACAAAAATCATATATCAAATAGTGTCAAAATTGACACAAAATAGTTTTTAAATAAAATATTATATTATTAATTGTTATTTTATTCCTAAAAATCTATGGTTCGTCCAAATGATTTATATAAGGATATATATATTAATAATAAATAATTTGGGGTTCGTTTGGAATATTATAGTAAGTGTATTAACCATATAGTGAAAGAAAACAAAAAGACACGGTAAAAGTTAAATTATTTAACTTAGAGTTAAATCTAATTGATAAGGTTAAAATAATACCCTAAACTTGTATAAATCCTATTGGTTGATAGGATTTCGATCCATCCCCACTTTAGCTTCGAAATAAGACCCTTTGGAACCATTATAAACCGATTTTGACTCTAATATAAAATAATATTTTGAGATATTCCTAAGGTGCCCCTCTCCTCCCTTATAAAAGGGAACCTCCTCCCCCTCCTCCCCACACCAATTTGAGCACTCAAGCTCGGCCAACCCCTGCCATTTTCTCCTCTCCACTTCCCTAGAATAATCCTAGAGGTCCTGGTCTTCTTAAAAGACCAATCTTAGTTTCCAAAGTGGAGGATTCAAAGAAGCGTTCCAAAGAAGAGGTAATATCCATTACCGATCTTTTCAATTTCTTTCTTCTTCAACTTCTTCTTCTTTAGTTGTTTCATGATAAAGTGATAACATCAGTATTACTTACATACTTATATTTTATTATAAATATGAAACAACACTAATTCACCTTCTATCCATCCTACGGAAAAATGAAATCACCGTGCGTGCGTACGCACGGAATACCGTCTGCACGCCGTGGTGTAATCTATTTTCCACCATCACCTTACAAGGATGGGTATAATGGTGTAATGAGTAACTATTTATGATTATTATAAAGATATCTATACTTAAATAATATATATATACTCCAATACAATTACACGATCATAAGAACGATATCATCACTCGTGCGTACGTACGGAATACCGTCTCCACGATGTGAAGCGACTCGTTCTACATGATCATCATTAAATAGTAATTATATAAATGAATTGAATGAATAAATATGATATATGTTACACTAATACCATTCTGGATATAAGGTATCTATAACCTTAAAAGAAGAATAAGAATTTATTCGGCAAAACACGCATAAGAACAAAAGGCAATAAAGACCCGATTAACAAGTAACAATAAAATATGACTAACAAGAAGCTAAGAATATGACCATATATGATATCATATCAATATGTATGATTCTGGAATAAGTCAATAACATTATTTAAACCATTATACAGGAGCTTCGTACACGTACAAAGAAAATCGGACATAAGGTAAGGGAAATATCACAATCTCATTTTTATCCGAGATTGTTTATTCGTAAGTATATACTAGGGTGTATTGTATCATACACATCCATGTTTCCTCAATATGTAATATTGTTTCCATCCACTTACAATAGTTTAAATCCAATTTTACCCTTCGGTGAGTTTTTAGTAAAGAATATGAAAGGAATATTTTGTCGTTTTTTCGTACGAGGTACTTTTTGACTTTTCCGACAAAAGTACGAAAATGTTTTTTTAACTTATACGGAAAGAATGGATTTTTAAAAAATTATTTCCATGAATCATCCTTTATAAGTTTTCAATTTTATTTTTAATCAACGTCTTTTAGTTTATAATTGTATGACATGTTAAGAAAAGAAAAGTGTTTTTGAAGAAGAAAGGATATTTTCCTCAAGAATGGAGTTCAAGTATTTTATCAAAATTATTTTCCATCTAAGATAATAAAGGGTTCTATTTTATCCCTATTATTACATTTATTTGATTATTTTTTGAGGGAATTATTTTTATGAAGTCATTTACCTTATATGATTTGTTTTATGATGTCATGATGTTTCAAGAATCCCATTTTTGTTACATGTGTTATGTGATGATGTTTGATTTATGATTATGTGGAACACATAAGAAAGGATTCATTATAAGATTTGTGGGACCTATATCTCCCTCCAATGCATTGGGTAAAGATTTATATCTCATGAGATAGACATGGCTGGAACAGTAGGTTATACCGGTTCAGTGAAACAGGACTGGAACGAGGGTGACTCGGTTCAGAAAGGGACTGTGTCCACTAAGATAGTCTCGGCAATGAGTCATGACTAACAAGAAATGATTTTCCATGATTATGTGTGCATGCCACAAATTTTCAAGTTTCATGTTATTATTATGGGGATCTCATTTTCACTTCTATGATTTATTCCATGTTAAGATATTATGATCTCTTTTGCAGGATATGATTTTCAAAAAGATATGATATGATTTTTATTTCCTTTATTTGCCCTTGCTGAGCATTTGAGCTCACCCTTTTATGTTTTCTTTTCCCCAGGTCAGGAAGATGGATTTTAAGTAGAAAATTCTAAAAGGGACCCTAGATATGATGAAATAAATGGGAGACACTGTAGAAGATTTATGAACTAGTTGTTTATGTTTCCCAGTTTCTAAAGACACTATACCTATACGGTCCTTTGTGGTTTTGTCATATGTTGTAATAAGTGTGATTCAATTTTGAAGTATTAACAATTTATGTAAAGTATGGGTCGTTATATTTAACTTCTCATGGGTAGTTCCCCAACTTCCACTCAAAGGATATAACTACTTAAAAAGAAATAAAATTGTAGCTCATTTTTATTTTTAACTTCAACAATTTTTAACATCTCCTCCCGAGAAAACGCAACCCCAGAAAAGGTGTTCTTAAGTAATTATCGGTGATGCGGTTTCATCGGTGCCCTCGAATTTCAATTCTGAGAAACAGATAAAAAGTTAGGAAAATCCGCTTGTTCGTTCACTAAACGTACCCGAGCTAAACTTCGGAAAATGATTCCAGGCACACCGGGCCTCAGAATCAGGCGCCGTTAGAAACTGCATTCTGGTAAAATCCCAAAGAAAATTAAGACAAAAATTCCCTTGAAAATTTTAGGTCTTTATAATTCATCAGTGAATAGGTAATTACAACATTGATTCCACATACTAATATTGTACATGAATTATTGTGGGTGTGGAGGGGATTTGGTGGCTGATGCACAATGTTTGGATGAATCTAACACACCTCTTAGTGATGTCGATGAAGTCTCCGACCATGTTGAGAATAAGTAACTCATCTTATGTATCTTCTGGTATAGAATTAAGCTTGTTCGATGAACACTTTAAGAACTGACATGAACTTCCTACTTGACCCGAGTTATCTCATCTTTTTGTGTGAAATAGGGGAAATTTTCATCAAACCATCATATATTGACTGTCTTCTCAAAATTAGTCCCACTCATGACGATGAACTACATTGTGTACCAATGATTTAGTTCACACATAGCTTGATCTAGTGGGAGAGCTCATAATTGGAGATACATGATTATGCAGATTGTCTAATTGGAGGAATTATGTGTTGAAGGGTGATCAGGAGGTCCCAATGTGGATTCACTAACAGTTGGTTGGTTTACCTTCCATCTATAATAATAATATAGGATTAATAGAGTTATGTCTTACTAGTGTTCCACATGAATTAACATGTCATCCTATTCAGGATCTACAGGAGAGGATGATGGGTCATCTAATGCTTTATCTCAACCATTCAGTGAATGGAAAACATGTGTCACCTCTAACTAAATATTGATCAGATATATCAATAGGAGAGATCCCTCAAGAAAGGGAATGATATCTGTGTTTATTAAGATATAACCACTATTTATATTCTTCATGACTGATTCGGAGTCTCCCTTCTCATGAAATCGAAGAACATCAATCAAGAGGGCCAACATGACACTAGTAATTAGTGTTTGATACTCTTACGCGTTTTTGGTGAATCATTCAATTAGTAGGAAGGAGTAGGGAAACAAACCTATTCAAGAGTGTTGAGTATAGTCCCAAGGACTACTCTATTGATAATGGTATCGTTGAGAATTCTACAAATTGGGCTCTGGGAGGCACCATCAAAATTAATATTCCATCCTGGCATAACCAAGTCCACTGGGAGGATTGAATCATTTATGAAATCAACTTCTAGATGTAATTATTCAGGATTCAAATGTGTGGGTAGAATATATACCCATTCTTGACCCATGATGGATTTATATTGAATAACCCTAATGTCAAACTATTTAATGATAACTAACAAGAAAGTTTGACATCATGTTAAAATTGGATGGGTTAGGACATACTATTGTGGATCCACATGAGATACTAGTTGTATCTCATTAAGATGCATATAATTACAAAACATCCAAACTGTGGAAGAAAGAGTGAGTTATCTCTTCCCAATATGGAAGTATCTGATATCTGTGTCAAGGAGCATGTGAATGAGATAGTTAAAAATTTCCCTATTTCTTCATTATTTATTTGGGAGAGAAGGAAACTGAGGGATCATTCCAGAGTGGTCATGTAGAGGTTCTTATGTTTTCATAAAGAAAAGTGCAATACAAACTGTACATTTTAGAAGATACTTCTTAATTTCAATGAAAGAATCCTGAGACTCTTTACCCCACTAGTATGTGGTACCTTTCATCATGAACCATGACTAGGGATATTTTCTTCCAAATTTGATATAAATCCGAATATGTAGCCTAACTTGCCTTGGAGACCTCAGACATCTAGGATTTTACTCGAAGGATTCATATGGATGGTGACCTTGATATTATTTATAATGATCTTAATACCTCTATATTAGATGATAAAATAGAGAAACTTCCCATAGGTAACCCCAAACACACACATCAAGGTGATCATATGAAAATATTAGAATTCAAAGATTCTGAACACTTTATCAATATATATGTGATGGTCTTTATGTTGGTGGGATTTGAACAAAAAATTGCCCACATAGAATACCATATGCATGCTAATAATTGGATTGATTATGTGGTGCATTGATCGCTAAAATGTAGCCCCTTTATTCATCATACTAAAAGGAATTACATTACAGAAAAAGGTTCCTTAAAGTTAATTAATAAGTTATATGACACATCTTCTAGGGCCATCCAAATTTTATTGTAATCAGAATACCCATCCATGAAGAAGAGCGCCTAGAACTTAGATGGGGCATTGATAAAAATCTCTATCATAGGAATGGGAAAATCATCCTTTAGACTATAGAGTAAAAAATCGAGGATGTTTATACATACATAGATATTCCATATATGTTTCCTGACCATAATGATGTTTTCAAGCCACATGGGGTTCAAACCATCACTAGAGAATATATATTTGATAAACATATCAACTATGGCCATCACCAGGGATTTATGGGAAGGGTGAATTTACCTGGTAGAATGCAAGATCCTATGATGACTCACTAGAAACGAAGACGGTGGACATAGAATTGAGGGTTATGACATAGAATCTTTTCTCCACACTAGGTAAATACATCTTGATGTTTCTTTAGGAAGGCCAAACACAACTGTTGTTCCATTGGAGGATTTTCAACACTGATTAGTGTTAATCGGGCATCTACATCAGTATTGACATTTAAAAAACCAAAGTCGTTGAAATTGGTGGATACAACCTCTTTAAAGGTGTTAGTAGTATCTTCCAAATTAAATTCACCATCTGGGTTATGGGAATCAATGTGAGGAGACAGTTCACCTATACCAACTGATTTTAGGGGACACTAGTTAGTGCTTGGGAAGATACAAAATCCTTTCTGGGGGACATTGGATCTAATGAAACCATGGAAACATAGGATGTAGTTACAAACCCATTAGGCCAATAATTGTACTGTCCATGCATGATACCAAATAATTTGTCTCGGTTTAGATTATTTCACTTCAACTCATCCTGAGAGAACGTGGGATTATGAAATACAATGGTAGCCATAGGGTGAACATCTCTATTCGATAGTGGGGTAAAGGTTCTGTTATCTCCTAATCTTGGTATGTGTATGTGTATTATGGAATCATCCAGTGTTCATTATACGTAGTGATGTGTATCCCTTTCCTCCAAAAAAATGATAATTAAATTTCCCATGTTTGGTGTCAAGAATTCAAATCAGTGAATCCAGAGGAATAAATAATTGTGCGAATCATTCCACATGTTCGATTAAATTGTGGTGTGTCCAAACTCATTTCACTTAAAATTATTATCTTATATCTTGTAATAGAAAGAATCCATGTAGAGGGATTCATAAGTATCAAATGGGGATGTGTCTCTTTAGTGAATGCCTACAAGAACATTGAGTGAATACATGAGGCGTTGGTGATATGAGGAGGGGACTTCTCCATGGAGATGAATCTAGGGCATACCCATCAATGCATCGTAGGTCTTATCCTATGAGATAGCCACAGACTCAGAACATAGTATAATGCCTCTAATCTAGGTCTTCAATCGGATTCCAAGACATGGTATATTCTTGATTCTTTCATATCGAGAAATATTTTGGTAAGAGGTACTGAATTCATCTGTGGAGAGTTCTAGCTTATAGAGTGGTCGTATGGGATGATATTGATTCAGGAACCCATGTCCAAAATTGATTGAATGGGTCCCCATTCTAGTAAAAAGGACACTTAATTATATTGGTAAAATTTTCCCCTACACGAGGGAGACCTTATACTAACCTAATAAAGAAATTATGGCTTGAAAATCCAATCAACCAAACACCTCTCTATACTAGGCCTCTACAACTAGTACATTTGTTTTATACTAGATAGGTATCTTGATGGATTATTTGATGTCCTCACACAACACTTCTACTATGTGGAGGGTAGCAAGTACTAATAGAATTGATGGTATACTAGTGAGGTGCTTTAGAACATCATACTTCGATGCTAAATGCACACCTCTACCTCTAAGGTCCCTCTACATGGATGGAGGCATGAGGGGTGATTTTGGATATACAGATAGATTTTATATTATATTTTCCATGTCCAACATTTCATTATAATACTTAACTAGAACTAATACATATTCGTTGATGGCTAGATGAGGCCAGGAATTTGCTGGATGTGGCTGATCGAGATGTGGTTGATGTTTTTCTTCATTTTCAATTAACATGAATAGTTATGGTGGCGTATCAAATGGAGTAGGATGATAAGACTATTTCTTGTTATTTGTACACATAACCAGTTTTCTAGTATCTTTATCATACACATATTTCCTTAAATAACTATCTGGATCCTTCTGACAGCTGACGCACCCTAAACAATACATTCGATGACATCAACTGAAGGAAATATGAGGTCTTATCTAATCTTACTTATCATTGGGATCATTAAGGGATCTACCAACATAATTATTTTCATGGGGGAACACTTCTAATCCTCATAAAATGAATCTTTCAATATTGGTTGGACCCTGTAGGCTATTCCCATCACTAGAGGCATGAAATCACTAAGTGTATAAGATGGATTTAGCACCATAGCAGGACTCTAATTTCTTGTTCACTATTAGTGCCTAATATATTGAGGCATATAAGGAAGTGATTTGGATGAGGAGGCACCAATTAGAGGGGACGGGTTGATTTCAACATATTTGATCCAACCTAATATGGAACATATGATACTGTACACACATGAAAAATATTTTTGATATAACTAGAATTCTTAATTAATAGACTTGAAGTTAGAATCATGCTTCCATTCACCATCAATGATTGTATTAGGATTTATAGTGAAATTTTCCAACTGTTCATAATATTTACCAACATAACTAGACTATTTTCCACTTGGTCCTTATATCAATCCTGAAACCCATAACACTATTTGTTGGTATGTCCAGGATCTTATTTTAAATGAAATTTTCAGGGATATCAGTACTCTCACCTTCTTTAGGATTCTTGCAAAATAGAGGCTTCAAAATCCTTTTTTCCAGGGCACTAAGAAATTACTAGGAACCATGTAATCCAGGAACTAGTAGCTATAGTTTCTCTTATATGGAAAGGAGATACTCAAAACCAAACGTTTTCAGGGTATGGATACTGATAAGGGGTTGATACCACATTATCTCTTCTAGTTGAATGTGCATGGTGAGGTAGTTCCTGCTAATTCATCACTAAGAGAGTCTGTGGTTGACGAGGTTATTATACTTTGAATGGATCTGTATGAAGATGAGTAAACAAATAATGTGGCTCTGGAGTCTCTACCTGTACTATTGTTACTATATCATCATTGGAGGATCTTCTTGTTATATCAAGAAGTGAAAATAAAAATTCATTTTTGTCCTACTGCAAGGATTCCTTGAGGTGTTGGACCGTGTCAAAGAAATCACAGAACCCACCTAGGCTATTTAGAGTGATAAGGATATGGACTATATCAGTCTTGATATTCCCCCATACATAACATCCATGGATATTATTTAGTCATCAACTTGTCTAATGAATACATGTGTCTCTTTTACCAAGCGATGTTGTTTGCAACACAATAAAAAAGAATCTGTTAAAACTCGACTATGTCTAAAATGATTTTCAAGAATTTGGTGGAGCTGAAATATTAGATAAAATTCATGTGTAGGTCTTCCCAATCAGTGATTGACCTAATGCAAAAAATGTTTCACCAGATTAATGTATTCCTAAACAATTTTTGAATGAATCATTGGTGCTCCGTGGCCTCATGCAGCTCTCGAGTTCTGAAAATTGGACCACTACATTAGATTTAGTTGGTTGGATTATACAGTTGGTCACCCATCACATTTAATGGGGAAATATGGGGTTCCCCAAAAATGGGGTAGCTCACTTTTCATCAACCCATGTTGGATGGAGCATTCCATCAGGTGGTATCTACACTTATCATATATCAATGTATTTGAGGAAAATGGTAATAGGAGCTGTCAAATAATCATGGAGGGGTTCTAAACTTGTTAAGGATCTCCAACAACCACTGCATTTCCAGAATCATTAACATAGAAGATAGGATCAATGGATCATGGACCGACCCGATCTAGGTTATGATAAATGTGATTATGCTACTTAAGAGGATTCATCAACTCATATCTCGCTCACACTCCACGAACTCCTGCCTCTAATTTATTGATATGTGTGGGATAACTTTGATCAACTAAGAAAAACTATCCAAGGAGGAATTGAGGCTTCCCCTTCTTACCCAATGGGAGAGGAATAATATCCCCTTAGGGGTGCCATAATACAATACCCTTTCAACAAGAATATAGTTGATGATCCAATTCTGATCTGAAACATTTTAAAGAAAGGTATAGATTGTATTATTGAGCTCAATAATCTACAAGGTATCATAAGTTTCATTAGTCTCAAGAGTTACCATGTCATTTATGAAATTCTAACTAAAAGGGAATGATGTTTAGTGATCTTTGAGACTGAGTGTATTCTTTTTCTATGGGGTATATACACGTGTATGTGGGTCTACATGATATTGTATTTCCCCATGGTGGGGTTTTTCTCCAACAGACCACACATCAATGGACTCATCATTGGATATCTTGAACACAAGAATATTCACCATAATGATACACAGATGAAAATACACAATATCAATTCATTGGCCTAATTTAAAAAGGATAGGATTTAAGTTTAGTTCATTGTACTATACCCATACTAGGATATTCACATGTGGAGACACCCCTTATTAGTTTTTATAGCACTATGAGGCTCTTGATTAGCCTTATTTATAAGGTCTAGTTGAATATAGTGAAGCATGATATTGATCCACTAACAGTACAGCTAACCCAACCATGTAGCAATGCAGATCATGATCGCTGAAGTGCTCTAGACTTCAGGGGTTGAATAACTGATAATCATGGAGGTGATGAAGCATCATATATATAGTATGGAAGATGCAAGATAAATTACCATCAGTAAGGGACTTAAGTATATCATTGTTGGATGTTTCATTGGGATAAAATAAAACTAACCAAAAAATTAGAAGAGATAATCTCTCATAGGACGTCTTATTCAGATGCATGAACATTCCTATGATTGTGCCAAGGATTGATCATTGCTATAAAATAGATAGGTGTTGGGACTATGATAGATCAATGCAGTAAGTGGCCATCCTTTAGAGAAGTCATTATGTCACTCTTCACATTTTTTTATTCTATTTCATCTCTCGAGGGAGGTACCAACAAAATCATCACAGAATTAAATGATATGGTGCTCATCATGGAATAATGTTTGAGGTTAGTGTAGCTCTTTCGCGGATCAATTATATTCTCATCAACTAACCCATTCCACAATAGTTCTCTAGGATCATGAGTATAGGTGGAGAGGGAATCTTTTTAGGATAGAGTAGACTTTACAATGATCCCCTGGAAGGGAGCCATGACTTCCACTACTTGCAAGAACCTGTAGAGGGACTCAGTGATCCTTTGAATCTCACCTTATAGAATGATGAACTTCTCTTACTTGATTCCTCCTGAGACTTTGATTCTCATAGCATTGGCGATGGATCCATCTTTTGATCTCACTCATCATTGAATTTTAGAAGCGAACATGATTAGAAAAGACTTGGTGCCTCATAAACTACTTCTGTATGTGGAGACAGTTATCCCTTCTACCTTAGGATGGTTCTTTAGGGAAGGGAGGATCTTTTCGATTAGGGGGGGGACTCTATGATGGTGGGTGGTATTTCAAGTAGGAACTCCACTTTTATGGGTTGGGATATAGGGAAGGTCTCATTATCATATTTGGTTTGAGCGAGGAGGACCTCCATTTAGGCTTTTGTTTCAGTGTGGAGGATGTCCACATTGGTTATTGACAATGTAGGGAGTATTTATTATTTGCATAATATGAACATGGGTAGGACCTCTTTGTTGACTATTGTAATGGAACATGGATAACCTACATATTTTCTTGCTAAAACATGAGGATATCTATCACATTTATTGATGGTGGATTGAGGAGGACTTCTTATTTGATAGGTAGAAACATGGGGAGGGCTTGTATGTCAACTATTGAAGGAGATCAGATGGCCTCCAATCTCTGTGGTTGTGGCATGTGGATGACCTCAATACTAGGAAGCTGCAATGTCCTGGTTCCGAGTGCCTCCCAAAGGTGACCCGTACCTGGTTGGACACTAGGCCTCAAGTGCATTTCCCCAAACTCCAGAGGCTGCAAACTACCAGTGAGGGCCTTTGGTGTGATATTGGGAAAACAATTCCCTTTTAGGTAGAGTAACACAGTAGAAACAAATAGTATACAATAGCAGAAGTAGTAATACAATAAAACAATGTGCACAGTTGAAGATTGATAGTATGAAAAACTACAACATATATATAAATAACTATGCACTTCACAAGAATATAGGAAATAATATGAACAATTCAAAATGGGGGATATACAATACTAAAAACAAAGTACTGAAAATAGTAAATAACTCCAACAGTATCACAAGCCTCAGCATGGTCACATTCTCTGCAACTCTAACAACAATCAAGTGCCTTATGTAGAAGGGCTCTTGACCTTATCCATACATGCAATAATATAATATGTTTGGCCTCAAAATAATGACCCATACAGGGTGTGAGATGAATCCCAGTAGGACACCACCAAAATATCTATGCCTAACAGTGAGTGAATTTATATAGCAGGAAATATACCAAATGAAGAAATTAAACAATTACTCAAAAGTATACAATCCTACAGTTTCTGATTACATTATTTTTCATTTATTAATTATTCAAACTGATGAATAATGATACCTCAGGATATAGCATAAGCTTTGTATACCCTATGTATTAAAAAACCAGAAGTCTCAAAAGACCATCTAACAAACATGTAAGATCGAGTCCAAGCTTGTTCTTTGGCTTGGTAGAACCTTCAAAATCAATCAATCACTCAAATGAAACACTCTAGTAAATATCTCACAGTCTGACCCCTATAGTTCATCATATCATTAATTCATTATAGATATAACATCCCTATGGGAATGATCACACATTATAACCCAATTGGTCCAACAAAACAATGACTCCCTGAGGAATCACTCACCGTTAATTCCCCATGTGGTCTTTTAATTATAAAATAAAGACTCGATGAGGATGCAATCAATGTAAATTCCCCTTTTGGTATCGTAACGTTATACAATAGACTCTCTGAGGGAGAACTCGCCATCAATCCCCCTTATCGTCTCATAACAAAAATATAACAGAAACTCTATGGAAGCCCTCAACGTCAATTACCCCTATGGTCTAACTACACTAGGTTCTCACAGCCCTGTGTAATATAATCATGCCCAAACAATATCCAGAAACCCAAGTAATCTCAATTATTACAAGGAAAAGAAACTAAAATTCATAACACTGGCATTTAACAATCAGAAATTTAGTAATCAATTACAACATAACAAGAATGGAAAGGAATCATTATCTTCCTCATAGGAAAGTTGGACCAAAAGAATATAATCATAGAACAAGGAAACACACCCATGGGTGTCCCCTAAAAATGAAATTAAGAATAATATCTCAATGAAAACCATAATCAATCAATCAATATAAGTCAGATGATAACATGGTTCAATTACTTAACACGAAATACCCAAAACATGGGTAAATGGTACTTAGACATATATAACTCAAATACAAACTCTGAAAGGCAACAAAACACCTACCTCGACATTGAACGATGACAAATATTGAATTTCAACCATTTAATCGACCTAGAACGTGGTAGATCTTCCAAAATTTCTAATTTATTCAATCTTAAATAACTCGAGAAATAAAAGAAATCAGGAAAAGAGGCTTTAGGGGAAGAGATAAGTCACCAGGGGGAATCCAACGCATCTGTAGGCACCTCAATCAGAGCTCGGATGGAGGAATGGGAGGTGCTTGAAGATAATCAGCTATATGTCACTCTCCTATATGAGACATGGGGAGAAGAAGAATGTTATGGAGATGAGACACAACCCTAGTCAAATTAATCAAATAAAAAGAAAAGTACATGACATGTTAATTTAATGTAAACTCCATGTACATGCCTCCACCAGCCCCCGCATTAGTTGGTCCACATGACCATGTACATGGCTGTTACAGTGCCAATACATGGCTACCCTATGGAAATTGAGTAAACGGTGTGTACCCCAGACTACACGACATGTTCTTAAAATGTTTCCAAAATCATCCTTTTTCCTAAAAAACACCCAAAATCAAAATTCATACCATAAATGATGATCAAGGTACTGAAAAACATCCCTCATTAAAGAAATTCATCCCCATATTTCCTTTCTAAGGGAGACGAAAAAGAATCTTCCAAAAACTAAGGCTGCTATGATTGTATGTCAGACTCCCTCTACCAGGTCTCATTATGTGATCGCCTGTGATGCCATGTGACACATACCTGATGAATAGACTTAAAATAGAGAACCTTCATGCGATGAACAAAAATATGAATAGGGTGCTCCTCAAAGGATGAATCCACCTCCTTCTCAACCTCCTTAGGTTAAAAAACATGAGATGATTCTGAATTGAAATGTTGTAGGTGAGAAACATGGAAGACATCATGCATAGCCCAGTACCTATGAGGTAACTGCAACCGATAGGAAACTGGTCGGACTCTCTTCAAAACATACAATGGTTCAAAGTTTCTTTGTGAAATCTTTCCCTACCTCCTAATCCTCTTGTGTCCCAGCCTCGGTGTGAAACACAAGAAAACATGATCTCTGACCCCGAACTCCAGAGGTCATCTCCGTCGATCTATATATGATTTATGGAGATATTTTGTAGTATGCATCCTCTTTAGAATCATCTCTACCTTCCTAGTGGTCTCCTGGACTAGATGAGGTCCCAGCATAGCTGCCTCTCCTGCCTCCATCCAACATAAGGGTGATCAGTATGGCCTACCATACAAAGCCTCAAATGGTTCCATCTGAACTATGACCTAAAAATAGTTATTGTAGGAAAACACTATTATGGGTATATTTATCTCCCAAGAGCCACCAAAATCTAGGATGAATTATCATAGCATGCCCTCCAAAACCTGAATTGTGCACTCATACTGGCCATATGTTTGGGGATGGTACGTTGTACATAGAAGTACTTGTGTACCCAAATCCCTCTGTATTCCCTGATAGACATGAGAAGTAATCCAGGCTTCCCTATCTAAAATGATATTGTGTGGAATCCAATTCAACCGTACAATATCTCTGATGTTAAACCTTTCAAGATCATCAATACTGATGGACTCCTTGATCTGTATGAAGTAAGAACTCTTTGTGGGTCTTATAATGACAACCCAAACTATATAATTACCTTGAGGTGACCTCAGTAAACCCTGCATGAAATCCATTGCAAAATAATTCCACTTTCAATCGATAATGGGTAACTACTCTAAAATCCATGCTAGTCATTGATGCTCCTCCTTCACCTGTTGACCGATAAAACATCTCATAACAAAGCCAACAACATCTCTCTTCATACCTAGCCACCAATAATGACAATGTAAATATCGACACATCTTAGTGACTCCCGGATGAATGACCAAAGCTGAGGAATGAAAATATCATATCAACTCCTCACATATGTCTGCTGAAACCCATATGATCCCAAGAAAACGCAAGATCTAATCCTCATATATGATCTACTTAGGAATAGGTTCCTTGTCTGACACACTCTGTCATAGGACTAGGCATTCAGAGTATAATAACTACCTCATTCACAATCGATCTATAAGGTTATAAGTAACAACTACAAGAAAAATAAAATCCTTCCCCTGTCTTTCATTCATCTCAAAATGTATCTCTGAGAACCGAGCCATAAGCTACCTCTCACTATCGGCCTCTTGATCTTTCTGTATTTGAGACCTCATAATCAATGTATCAACCATTGAATTTCATTTCCATAGAATGTATGCATGATCAATGTAAAAATACTGAAGGTACTCAGCCCACCTTCTCAGCCTCAAATTCAGATTATGCTAAGTAAAGATATACATCAGACTTGTACGGGCAGTGAGACCACAAAATGCTCTCCCAAAAGATAATCTCTCAAACAGTAAAAATCATGCACAAATACAGCTAACTAGAGAACATGTGTTGGGTAATTCCTCCCATGTGGCCTAAACTATAACACCCCAAGATTCCATGGTATGTTTCCCTTTTAATAATACAATAACTTCTGTGGTACGCAACTTCATGTTCAAACACACCACAACCAATCAAAATATCTATTATGAATAGTAATATCCACTTTTTGAAATTTTATAAATTTTATCGTTCAAAATGAACTTCATTTTTGGATTTGGAATATCAAAATTAGCTTATAGTGAATTTTTGTTATTTTTCAAAAAACATGAAATTTTTTATTAATAGTGAAAAACACTTGGTTATTATTTAAAACCGACTTTTTTTAAAAATAATTTTTTATTCTATTTAAATTTATTTTAGGTCAATATAGATACATAATACCTATATAAATTCAATGTAATTCATTGGAGTCATTTAATAATAAGTTTAGATATATAAAAATTTCATCGAACTTTTTACCGTCTTTTACCCACCTCCAAGGAGCATTTGCAAATTTGCAAAAAAAAACATAATTTTACCGCTTCTATGAGTTGAATTTAAAAAATCTGGGAGACGTGGTTAATATCAGTAAGTAAAATTTTATTCAATAAGATGAAAATATTTTTTGTTGAATAGTATGTTTTAACTTTTATTTACCACGGTTAACAGTAAATACGGTAATTAATGGTAAAAATTATATCAAAATAACCCTAAAACATGTTCTAATTCTATTCTAATAAGTATAATTCAACAAAAAATAACCTTATAAATAAAATATGAACCTCTTTAGTCCACTTGGATTATATTAGGACATCTATTATTATTTTATTTTAAGAAGAGTTAAAAGAGTAAAATTCAATGTTTAATTACCAAACCATTTTTAATATAGGGTTACACATAATATAAATTCGACTATAAATAGTCATTAAAAAGCTAAATTTATGTCATAATGGTATTTTATTTATAATTTTTAGACATTAAATAATTTAAGTTATTTATGACACAATGATGATGCAATAATTACATTATTAATGAAATATTAAAATAATTGATATTATAAATAACCAAATAAATGTAAATTGAGACTTATTAGGAATTACACTAATTTTATAGATCAATATGACATGTTAGGGTTCGTTAAATAAACTCTATTCGAAGTGATAATGTTTTTATGGCTTTCAAAAAAATCAAACACTAAATAGTGTCAAAAATGTCATAATTGATTTTTTAAAACAAATACTATATTATTAATTGATATAATATTCTAAAATATATAAGGATCATCCAAAGGACATAGATAAGGTAATATATATTAATAATTTACCATATGAGTATTTATTTTCTTGTTATAGTAAGTGTATTAACCATCTAATATAAAAATACAAAGAAACACGGTAAATGTCAAACTATTTAACTAAGAAATAAATCTACAATATACGGTTGATATGATGACCTAAGCCTCTCTAAAAACGATTGTTTTAAAGGTTTTCGACCCATCCCCACCATAATATCTAAATAATTTATTTTTGAGCCATTAGAAACCGAAAATATTCTTATTATAAAATAACATTTCAAACTTTTCTTAAAGTAACCTTCACCTCTCTTGTAAAAGGGAACTTCCCCTTCTCTTAATTTCACACCACCAAATCCATTTGGATCGGCCAAACCCTACCAAAATATCCTCCAAACATCCCTCAATTCAATATAGAGGCCTTAATTTGATAATTATTCCATCATAAGGAGCCATTTTGATCAACTCAAAAAGAAACACCCGAAGTAGATGTAATACTTTTACCACCCTCTTTCATGTTATTTTCTTCTTCCACTTCCTCATTATTTGTTTTTTCCATACCACAATAATAATTCCAGTAAATTCTACATAATGGGATGTTATTTTAAATATGGTAAAACCATATTTGTTATTCTAACCATCCTACAAATGACAAAGTCAGCATACGTGCGTACGTACGGCTTACCGTCTCCACGTCATGGGGTAGTTTGTTATTCAAAAAATTAATTATTTGGATGGGTATAATAATGAGTATAACTGATTTAAATAATTAATATAACATGTTAATGATTCTATATATATGATATACCATCCAGTTACAAACAATTTCACCATCAATATAATCATATTGTCGCTCGTGTGTAAATAAATATTTCCATCTCCACGAACGTGATGAGATTCATTCCCCATCGTAATCATTCAAGAATAATTTTCATTTTATGATTCAAAATAATTTTTATGAACATAATATCATTCATTATATGAATCAAATACATCCTATTCATAACAAACATGGCTTATGTAACCAAGATTATAAAGGAAAAAGAATCTGTTAAAACCCAAAACAATGATACTATTAAAATATTATTAACAAATAAATATTAGAAGACCATATATGACATCATATTTAAATATATGGTTCTTTTATAATTTAATAAAAATGATTTAATTATTATATAGGAGGTTAAAATACCCTCAACCAAGGGAAAGTACAAGGTAAGGGTCAATTTCACAATCTATTTATTATTTGAGGCTGTTTTTACATAAGTAACTACTGAGACCTCTTTCTCATCCACATCCATGTTTTCATAAAAATTTAATTCAAAACATTTTTACTATTTACTAAAAAAATGTGTTAATTTCATTTATACCCTTTTTTAACCTTATATGTTTTTTAAAGGAATCTTTCTGTCGTTTTCCCAAAAAGGTACTTTAAGACCATTTCGACAAAATTATGTTCAGAATGTTTTTTTAACTTATACAACAGTTGTGACTATATTCCTTCATTATAACATCGTTGAAGCTTCCCTTAAAAGCTTATAGAAATATTTTCAAAATAAATTTTTTCTTTTATACTTATATGACTTTTAAATTATTTCAAAATAGAAAGAGATATTTCTCTTAAATTTTTTTTTATTTCATCTATGTCAACGTCATTTTGATGGATTTTAATCTTGTTTGTATTTGATTTATTATGATAAAAATAATCCATATTTTATTGAAGGTTGTGTGATATGTTTGACTGTGTATTTGTAATTTTTATACCATTCACGGTTTATGGATAAATTATTGACATTTCATATGCTAGTTTTAATATGAACGTTTATGTAATGTTTAATCTTTTTCCTATGAGGAATGCATTTGATTAAGTAAGTGACGGGTGGATCCTGCTATAACTCCTTGATGGATCGGTCGCGATCATGAAACAATCTAGTGTCATGGAGTAAGGCCTTGGAAAAATCTTATTTATAGTCTTGGCACAAGGCCTTGACTATGTGGTTATGAAGTCTGGCATTATGCATTCCATCATTATGAAGTTGGATATTGAAATATCATGTGATTATTCAACTAGTAGAATATCTAGGTGAATAAGTAAATGGAATTATTTTATTTTATCTTTTCCATATTATTCTGATTTTACATTTAAAAGGCGTTTATTTTAGTCTTATACATTTCCTTAAATATTTATTCTTATTTACGAAATTTTCTGAAATATTGTTATCCATACTGAGCATCTGAGCTCACCCCTTTCTATGTATTATTATCCCTAGGATGTGAATATTTATTTAATTGTTGACCTGCAGGGATAGGCTATGGATATAATTGTTTTCAAAGGGGAAAAAATGTTATTGATGTTTTTATTTCATGATGTAATGTAAAACTTATGAATGTATCTAGTAATTCCAAGGCTACTAATCTAATCGGTCTATCGGGACATGATTCCTTGTATCATGCCAACATTATGTAATAATACACTGACCTTAGATAACTTGGGTCGGGGCATTATAGTTGGTATAGGAGAATGTTTAGTAAAAATCTTAAAACTAAATTTAGAAAAACTCTGATTAGAGAACAATACCCTAAGATAGACATTGAGGATTAGTATAGAATATCTTCCAAGAATTTTGGTAGTGTAGAGATTTTCTGAGTTTTCCAAGAAATGCATCCTTGTATAGATACGAGCTGGTAGAGGCCGCTCTGGAATAGATTCACCTTGTGGTAAAACCCAAAAAAACCACATGGAGCTACACTCGAACAAGAATGGGTGCACGAAAACAGGCCTTGCTGCACTCTTGGGTACAAAACTCACGGGGGATAGGCTTAGGATAATTTAAATTTTCTTTACAAACCATTAAAATGTATTTGTAATTATATAATTCCTCAAAGAAATTTTTTTATGATTATGTATTATATACATAATCTTTTCAATTTATATTAAGGGTTTTACATGTTCGGAATTATATATTGTAGTTTATAAACTAATCTACTGTATGCCATTTTTTATAAATGGAACCTTGTGGAAGGAATGGAAACTGTATCAATGCATGTAATTCATGTAGGGATTTTCCTCCTACTCAAGATAATTATATTGGTGCTGGTGATGCAACTGGTTCTGATAATCTTATCACCATACTCAGACAACTCACACAGGTTATGAATATTAACCTTACCCATATGGAGCACCCTAATCCACAATGTGGAGGATCAATGTTAGACCGACCCATGAGGAAACAACCACCGTAATTAAATGGGTCTAAAAATCCATTTGTATCTAAGAAATGGATAAATTCCATAGAGGAATTATTTCATTCTTTGGGGGGTAGTGAAATGGTAAATGATTTCATGGCAGTTTATCACCTCACGATAGATGCAAATCAATGGTGGTCATAGATTCAAAACACAAAGGAAGTTGATGAAGTCTAAAATATGGAATATATGGATTTTAAAGTTATTTTAATAGAAAAATATTTTTATCATGACCACCAATCAGATATAGAAATGAAATTTTTGAGTCTGAGACAAAAGGAGGATAATAATGTCGCAAAATATGAGGCTAACTTTACAAGGATACCAGGGCATGCTAGAGATTATATACATAACCTAAGGATTAATATTTATCAATTCTTTGATGGGTTAAAACCATTTATTTGGTTAGCATTCGTCTCAAAAACCTTCTTCTCATACGAATATATTGTCTCATGTGCTATAATGATAGGAAAATAATTCGCAATGACTTATGACTTAAAAGAAAAATAGGAGAAGAAGAGATCTATTGAACACTCTGGAAATGGAAATAATGGGAAAAGGGAAAAGTTTAATATCCATCCTATGGTAAATGTGGGAAAAACACCCAGGTACATGCCCAAAAGGAATGAGAGACTGAAACAAGTGTGGTGAAAAAGGCCACCAAGCTCGTGATTGCAAGGGGAAGAAAGTAGATTCCATTATTGAATGCTATAGTTTTAGAGAAAAGGGGCATTATAAAAATTAATATCCTAAGTGCCAAAGAAACATACCCTAGAAAATGCCAAGGGAGAATGGCCAAGCTTATGCGATCAATACTATTGAGGTTGAAGATCTGAAAGATATGGTGGTAGGTAATTTAATCTTTCCCTCAAGATTAGCCAAATGATTTATTTGATTCTAGATCATTAAATTGTTTCATATCTTTCATGTTTTCTAAAAAAAATGATATTTAAAAATTGATTTAACAAGTGAGTTTTTAGTCAAAACTCCTATGGGAAGTATCATTGCAATAATGTTTTGTGAATTAGTTCCCATTAGGGAATATAAATATTCTTTATCTGTTGATCTCTCATCATACCCATGATTGAATATGTTATAATCCTTAGTATAGATTTGATTTCATACCATGATAATAAAATTTATTGTAAAAAAATGATGTTACAATTATTGAGGATGATAAGGAGAACCTTATCTTTAGAGAAGAAATTTCACCACTGTATTCTTATGTAGATCCACCCCCAGTAGGTTAAATAAATTAAATTATTGGTGAGGAATAGAATGAAATAACTATGGGTGAGGAAAGGAATGTTCAAATAAATGATATACCTATTGTTCAAGAATATGTTGATGTGTTTCCAGAGGATTTACCTGGACATCCTCCAGAATGAGAAATTAAGTTTTCCATTGAAATAATTTCGGGTTCAAGGCCCATATCGAAGACCCCTTATAGAATGGCCACTTTGGAATTAGTGAAACTAAAGAGACAACTAGAGGAATTGAGTAATAATGGATTTATTCATCCATGTTTTTCTACATGGGGAGGCCCTATTATTTTCTTCAAGAAGAATGAAGGATCAACGAGGTTGTGCATTGACTACAGGGAGATAAATGCTATAACCAAAAAGAACAAGTATCCCCTCCCTCGCATTGATGATTTGTTCGATCAATTTCATGGAGCTCAATATTTTTCAACGCTTGACCTTCAATCTGGATATCACTAGTTGTGTGATAAGATGGGAGACTTTCCAGAAATAACATTTTAAACCAAGTACGGGCATTACGAGTTTACTGTAATGCCTTTTGGATTGACTAATGAACCCTTTGTCTTCATGGATATAATGAATATAGTTTCAATGAATATCTTGATGACTTTGTAGTGGTATTTGTTGATGATATTTTGGTATACTCAAAAATCTATGATGATCATGAAAATCACTTGTGCATTATCCTAAAAACTCTTAAAAGAAATTAATTATATGGGAAGTTTATCAAGTGTGAATTTGGATTCAAGAGATTTCATTTATTGGCCACATTATTTCTAAGGATGGAATCTCTGTTGATCCTTCTAAGACAATGGAAATCCAAGAATGGCCAGCATCGATGAGTATAACTGAGGTACGTAGTTTTATTGGTTTAGTAGGTTATTATCAGTGTTGTGTCCATAATTTTTCCTGATTGGCATACCCATTAACCAAGAGCACACGTAAAGGGGTTAAATTTGTTTGGAAAAAAGAGTGTTAAAAATATTTCGAAGAACTGAAGATAATATTAGTCAATTATCCATATTGACTCTACCATCGGGGAATGATGGGTTTTTTATTTATAGTGATGCTTCAATAAAAGGAATTGGTTGTTTCCTTTTGCAGAATGATAGAGTTATTTCCTATGCATCACAACAGTTAAAAATCTATGAGAAAAACTATCTTACTCATGACCTTGAGTTAGTAGCTATAATCTTTGTTTTGAAAATACAGAGACACTGTCTCTATGGTAAAAAATGTGAGATTTATACTGATCACAAGAGTTTTTAGTATATTTTTTCATAGAAATAACTCAACATGAAGAAAAAAACAATGTCTTGAACTACTCAAGGATTATTATTTCACTATACACTATAACCTGTGGAAGGTAAATAAGGTGGCAGATGCTCTGAGTAGAAAATATCATGTTTTTTTGAACAAGATAAGAGTTTAAAGGGATCCTATTTTCATGGATCTAGTAAAGATTGATATGGGAATAACCATGGAAGGAGAAACATAAAAAAAATTCAAATGGTTTCCAAACCATATTTTCTAGAAAGGATAAAGGGTTCTCAGACTGGTGATGAGGAGTTTCAAAATAAGATTAAAGCTGTGAATGATGGGAGATTGAGTGACATCATATATGAAGATGTAATTTTGAAATTTGGGTAGAGGATTTGTGTTCCTAACATAACTGATCTAAAAAGGGAATTTTTGGATGATGCACATATCTCCAATTTCTCTATACACCCTAGGAGCACCAAGATGTATAGATATTTGAAAGAACATTTTTGGTGGGACAACATGAAGAGGGAGATTTCTGATTTTGTGTCCAGATGTATGGTTTTCAGCATATGAAAGATGGAAGGCAACAACGTGGAAGATTCATGCAACCTTTTCCCATACCTGAGTGTAAATGGGATAATATTACGATGAAATTTATCATGGGGCTACCAAAGACTCCTACAAGGAATGAAGCAATAAGGTTCATTATTTATCTTCTAACCAAGTCAGCACATTTTCTTGCTATAAGAGAATATTTTCCACTTGAACGTCTGGAAAGACAATATATTAATGAAGTTGTAAGACTCCATGGTGTACCTCTATCGATTGTTTTTTATCGTGATCCCTATTTTACATCAAGATTCTGGAACAGTCTTTAGAAATCCCTAGATACTAAACTTCATTTCAGTACTTCCTACCACCCTCAAAATGATAGGAAATCAGAATGGATTATTCAAACCTTAAAAGACATGTTGAGATCTAGCTCACTTGAATTTCAAGGTATCTGGGATCAATATTTACCTCTGGTAGAGTTTTCCATTAACAATAGCTTACATTTAAGTATTCAGATGCCACAATATGAAGCGTTATATGGAAAGATATGTCACACACCCACTAATTGGGATGATGTTAGTAAAAGAAAACTCATAGGCCCAGAACCTATTGAGGAAACAATGGAAAATGTGAAGGTTATCCATACCCACATCAAAGCAGCTCAAAGTAGGACGAAGATCTATGCCGATAACTGAAAGAAGGATTTTCAATTTCAGGTAAGAGATCATGTTTTCTTGAAGGTATATCCATGGAAGGGAGTTATAAGATTCGGTAAGAAGGGTAAATTAAGTCCTAGTTACATCACGACTTTTTAAATTCTGGAAAAAATTGGGTCTGTAGCTTTCCATTTGGAAATGCCGCCAAGTTTCTCCAAAGTTCACGATGTGTTCCACGTATCACTGTTGAGAAAATAAATGCCTAACCCAAAGCATGTACTCTCCTATGAGGAAATTGATCTGGAACCAGATATGTCTTATTGTGAAGAGCCTGTCAAGATTTCGGATACAAGAGAACATGTGCTGAGAAATCAGACGACTCGTTTGGTAAAAGTTCTATGGAGAAACCATAAGATATAAGAGACAATGTGGGAATCTGAGGAACTTATAATGAAGAACCACCCAAATATTTTTATTTAGTAATATTCTAGAAATTTTTAGGAAAAAATTATTTTAATTAGGGTAGAATGTAACACCCCAAACTTCCATGATATATTCCCCTTTGAATAATACAATAACTTCTGTTGTACGCAACTTCAAGTTCAAACACTCCGCAACCAATCAAACTAGCCATTATGAATAGTAATACACAGTTTTTTAAATTTTATAAATTTTATCATTTAAAATGAACTTCATTTTTTGATTTAGAATATCAAAATTATCTGAGGGTGGATTTTTTGTATTTTTTTGAAAACATTAAATTTTTTATGAATAGTGAAAAACACTCGGTTATTGTTTAAAACCGACTTTTTATTTAAATAATTTCCAATTTTATTTAAATTTATTTTAGGTCAAGATGGATACATAATATCAATATTATTTAAATGTAATTTATTGGAATCATTTTTTAAAACATTTAGTTATATAAAAATTTTATCGGACTTTTACTTTCTTTTACCAACCTCCTAGGAGCATTTTAAAATTTGCATAAAACATAATTTTAAAGCTTCTTTGAGTTGAATTTCAAAACTCTGAGAGATAATGTTTACATCAGAATGTAAAATTTGGTTCAATAAGATGAAAATATTTTTTTGTGAATAGTAACTTTTGACTTTTATTTACCACGGTTATAAGTAATTATGGTAATTAAGGGTAAAACTGAAATCATAATTACCCTAACACATGTCCTAATTCTATTGGATAAGTATAATTTGACTCAAAAACCCATAAGAAAAACATATGATCCTACTTGGTCCACTTGGATTATATTAGGATATTTATTATTATTTTATTTATAGATGAGTTAAAAGAGTTAAATTAAATGTTTAATAACTAAAATCATTTTTAATATAGGGTTACTCACGATATAAATTTGACTATAAATATTTATTAGAAAACTAAAAATATTTCTTACATAATGGTATTTTATTTATAATTTTTAGACATTAAATAATATAATTTATTTATGACGCAATGATGATGCAGTCATTACCTTATTAATGATATATTAAAATAATTGATATTATAAATATCCAAGAAAATGAAAATTGAGACTTCTAATGAATTCCAATAATTTTCATGGTTAATAGGAAATTTTAGAGTTGGTTAAATAAATTTTATTCGAAGTGATAATGTTTTTATGGCTTTCAAAAAGAATCAATTAATAAATATTGTAAAAATTGACATAATTGAGTTTTTAAAACAAATACTATATTATTAATTGATATAATATTCCTAAAAATCTATGGTTCGAAAAAAAACATAGATAATGTTATATATATTAATAATGAACCACATGGGGTTATTTCGACATGTTATAGTATGTTTATTAACCATATAATAAAAATATATAAAGAGACATGGTAAATGTCAAACTATTTAACTAAGAGTTAAGTCTAAAAGATAAGGTTAGTATGATGACCTAAACCTGTCTAAAACATATTGGTTGAGAGTTTTTCGACCCACCCCACATTTTCCTATAAATAACTCATTTTTAAGCCATTAGAAACCAAAAATTATTTTATTATAAAATAATATTTTGAGGTTTTCCTAAAATGACCCTCACCTCTCTTATAAAAGGGAACTTCCCCTTATCATAATTTCACTCCTCCAAATCCATTTGGATCAGCCATAAACTGCCCAAATATCCTCCCAACTTTCCTCACTTCAACTTAGATTCCTTAATTTGATAATAAATCCAACCTTTGGAGCACTTTTGATCAACTAAAAAGGAAACACTGTATGTAGAAGTAATAATTTCACCACCCTCTTTCATGTTCTTTTCTTCTCCCATTTTTTCTTTCTTTGTTGCTTCCATACCAAAATAATAAATATCATACCTTCTACAAACTATGATGTTATTCCCAATATGTTACAACCATATTCGTTAATCTATCCATCCTACAAATGACAAATTCACCATATGTGTGTATGTACGGCTTACCGTCTGCACATCATGGTGTAGTTTGTTATTCAAACACTTCATTATTTGGATGGGTATAAAAATGAGTATAACTAATGTAAATAATAAATATAACATGATAATGATTCTGTATATATGATATACCATCCAATTACATATGATTTCACCATCAATATAATGATATTGTAACTTGTGCGTACATACGGAATACCATCTCCACGAACATGATGAGATTCATTACCCATCGTTATCATTAAAGAATAATTTTTATTTTATGTTTAAAAATAATTTTTAGGAACATAATATCATTCAGTATATGAATCAAATACATCATATTCATAACAAACACGGCTTACGTAACCAAGCATATAAAGGAAAAAGAATCAATTAACACCCAATACAATGATATTACTAAAATATTATAAACTAAGTAATATTAGAAGATCATATATGATATCATATTTACATATATGTTTCCTGTATAATTTAATAACAACGATTTATCTATTATACAGGAGGTTATCTTACCCTCGACCAAGGAAAATTACAAGGTAAGGGTTAATTTCACAATCTCTTTATTATCCGAGGTTGTTTTTACGTAAGTATCAACTGAGACCTCTTTATCATCAACATCCATGTTTTCTTAAAAATGTGTTTCAAAAATTTTTAACTATTTACTAGATAATGGGTTAAAGTCATTTGTACCCTTATTTTACCTTATATGTTTTGAAAGGAATCTTTCAATTGTTTTCCAATCAAGGTACTTTATGAACTTTTCGACAAAATTAAGGCATAACTGTTTTTTTAACTTATACGAAGGGTGTAGCTATTTTCTGCCATTATAACATTGTCGAACCTTCTCTTACTAGCCTGTAAGAATATTTTCTAAATAAATTTTTTCATTTATAATTATATGACTTCTAAATTATTTCAAAATAGAAATAGTCATTTCTCTAATAAAATGTTTTTATTTCATCTATATCAACATCCTTTTGATGGATTTTAAGCTTGTTTGAAGTTGACTTATTATGATACAAATCTCCCATATTGTATTGAAGGTTTTGTGATATGTTTGACTATGGATGTGATATTTTTATACCATTAATGGTTTATGGATAAAGTATTGACATTTTGAATGATACTTTTAATACGAATGTTTATTTATGTTAAAACCTTTTCATATGAGGAATTCATGGGACATAGTAAGTGACGGGTGGAGCCCGCTATAGCTCCTCGATGTATCAGTAGGTCTAATGAGTCAAACTAGTGTCTTGGAAAAAGTCCTTTGGAAAATATTATTTATAGTATTGGCACAAGGACATGACTATGTGTATATGATGTATGGAATTATGCATTCCATCATTATGAAATTTGATATTGAAATTGCATGTGATTATTTGAAAAGTGAAATATCAATTTGAATAGGTAAATGGAGTTATTTAATTTTATTTTTTCCATATTATGCTTAATTTTAAGTTTAAATGTATTTTTTAGTCTTATAAATTGCCTTAAATGTTTATGCTTATTTATGAAAGTTTCCGCTATATTGTTATTTTTACTGAGAATCTATGCTCACCCATTTATATGTTTTATTTCTTCCAAGATGTGAAGAAGTATTTAATCATTAACCTGCAGGGATAGGCTAAGGATATAGTGTTTTAAAAGAGGAAAAAATGTTTTTGATGTTTTTATTTCATGATGTAATGTAAAACTTATGAATATATCCAGTACATCCAAGGCTACTAAACTAATCAGTATTTCAGGACATGATTCCTTGTATCATTCCAATGTTATGTAATAATTCACCGACTTTAGGTAACTGGGGTCGGGGAATTACATCAACTGCCGAGAATCGTATGCAACAATTCCTTCCCCCTGCATAAGAACTGCTCCTAACCTAATACCTAACTTGTCACAGTAAACAGTGTATCTCGTTCCTGGCTATGAAAAAATCAGTATTGGTTTTGATATCAATCTCTCTTTCATCTAATAAATATCTAAATTGAAGGAATATTTCCAAAATTACTTTTTACCCTTCTTAGTATTTCCCATCATTGGAACAACTAAGCATGAAAAGTCCTATATAAAACATCTGTAATAAACAACCTGCCCCAGAAAACTCTATACCTCAAAGGCATTCTTTGTATTCTCCTAGGAAACTAATTCTCTCACATTTTATGGGTCGAATAAAAATCATGTATCTAAGATAACATGACCCATTAAGTGAATTTGGTCCATCTAAAAGTTGCATTTTGAGAACTTATCATATAACTAATAATCTCTTAGTGTAAAAAAAACTATCTCAAGATGGGTGGCATGGTGTTTTCGAGTGTGAAAGTACACCAAGATGTCGTCTACAAAGACTACCACAAAAAATAATCCTTGTTACGATGGAACACTTGATTCATCGGCGCCATGAAAACTGTTGGTGAGTTTGTGAGACTGAACAACATAACCAAATACTCATATATACCATTTATGCTCTAAAAGGCTATGAAAGAAATATCTGATGGTTTAACATGCATCTAATGATAACCAGATCACAAGTCAATCTTCAAAAACACAGTAGATCTTAGAAGATGATCAATGAGATCATCAATCATCGATAAGGGATGTAGTTTTTAACCGTTAATTGGTTGAGCTACTGATAATCCACAGAATGTACAAGGGTAATGGCCGCCTTTTTCACGAAAAGGATAGGCGAACCTGAAGGATATGTACTGGGTCAGATGAAACCCTTTTCTTGTAACTCCTCTAACTTCTTATTGAGCACATGTAACTCTGGTGTAGCCATCCTATAAGGATTAATGGACACCGGTGCTACTCCTGGCACATGGTCAATAGAGAAATATACCACTCTCCCTCAAGGTAAAACTAAAACATTTTCTAGAAGGAAATTTCTTAAATGATCCAGCATTGGAGGAAGTTACATCAATTATTTCCCCTAGTTATCCAGATAGAAACTGGAAATATAGGATTTAATTTCTCCCAGCCCATGATTCTATAGTCCAACTCTACTTGCTGGGACATCCAATTCACTGTAGTGTAGAAAATAGCTGCCCTTTGGTGACCTGAAACTCACCATACAACGAATGCAGTTAACAATGTCCTGGGAAGAGACCAACCAGTCCATTCTGACAATGAAATAGAATCATGTCATCTCAAAGACATATAAGTCCAATAAGAAGTGACACCCACGAACCGCAAGAGGGAACTCATTTCACTGTCATATACTAGTCATTCTAATCCCAAGTAGAGTTTCTATCATCAGATCAACCTCATAAGTGAAGATACAGAGGCCGAGGATCTCTACAAAGGAAAAAAATATTAAAAAATGGGAAGCCCCTGTATCAAAAGAGAAGAATGTAAAACTGAGGACACTATAATCATACCTCTAACTATAGAGGGTCTTGGATCATTCTCAGGATGAGTCTGCTCCATGAAAAATGTCTAACCTACAACGCAGCCATGTGGCCTACCTAAAATCCCTGAGCAGGTCCACCCTACTATCTCTGAAAGCCTGTCGACTGGCTACCATGACCATGACCACCACCTTGGACTGAATGGCAGGAAGAACTCCAGTTCCCAGACTGGTGAGAAAAATATCTGGAACAAGACCACACAATGAAACACACATCCAATAATGATGGAAATTTTTTGACATTATAAAAGGGACATCTATTAAAATAGATATTCTCAATGTGTAAAACATCCTACACCACTAATAATAAGGGAAAATTACTACAATATTCATCTACTACAATGTTATTTACATTCAAATAGAAATGAGCCTTCAAACTTAACCCATAGAAGTATCACACTCTATTAAATGGGATGGGTTCCTTCAAAAGGGGTCTACTGGGCTCCAAGCCACATACATGAAAGAATATGTCAAAACCATTTCATGTTACAAAATAATTCACTGATATAGAAGGTCTTTTGAGCTACCACGAATGATTAATTTTTTACTTGACTTGTCACATTGATGACACACCATGGTCCAATTCCTAGAATAAACTTCGGAAACATCTAATAGACTCTACATTCCATGACCAACACCACAATATTTAGGTTTCTTATCAATTTAATTACCGAGATTACAGTCACTTTTTATAAGGAATGAGGAATAATTGATTGTGTAGACCATCCCTACTAATATATCTTCGACTCATATAACTTTCCTCTTCTGATCGAAAAATGAGGATAGTCCAAACATTGACACCTTTATGTATAGATCTGTGTGAAGCTGGATCTCAAAATGTTGAGCCTTTAGAGAATCCACCTTAGCCATCATCAGATGATAAAGAACTAGATCATCAAAATGATAAATGTATTCCAACATCGATCCTTCACAATTTTTTAGACAACACATTTCCATCCCTTTCTCACCTTCCCAACATATGGACAATATTGTTGGACAAATTAAGCCTTGAATAATTACATGGATAGGTATTTCCAAGGATTGTATATAATAACCAACATACATCACTTCCAACTTAGACATATAAAAATAAATTTATTGAGATTTACCCTTAAAAATTAATTAACCTTTTGGAATGAAAATATCCTTCCTATTTTTTCATCCACTAATCGACATGTACGCGATCTAGTTGACCACAAATGGGAGAAGGATTAAAATTATGAAACTCATGATGAAATTATTTATATTGGTATACTAGATGGTTTTTAATGGTTATCCACTAGTGTTCTCAACTCAAACATCCATAAAATCATTTATGGGAGAATACACTTAGAAACATGAAAACCAAAAACTCAATAAAAACCAATTCACCAATATGAACACAAAATCAATACACAACATATACTACAATTCCAAATAAAAAAAATTCACAACAGAACCCTCATATTAAAATTTCACAAATTACCTCTTAAGAAAATTTTTGAAACAAATAATAATCTTGGAATGTTTCACCATCACCAATGTTATTATGTGGGCCTCACCCAAATACATTCACATTCCAACTCAAACACCCATTCAATTATTCCATAAATTATCGACATCCTCAATGAAATCATTGAATGTGATCCCCCATGAGAATACTAAATTTCCAAATAGAAAATATCCACTTAAAAAAAATATCAACAAATGTTTCATGTTTTCAATCTACACCGCATTTTAAATTTATCAAATTTTATTGGAAATTTCCTAAATCTTTTTTGTGAAAACCCTACCATTTAAACTTTAATTTCCTCTTTCCAAAATTCAATTTCAAAAAACCAATTTATTTTTTACAAAAAATCACAAAATTAAAAATCCATTTTATAGGGCCTTATTTGAAATAATTTTAAAAACTCACATTAAATATTCCGATATCCAAAACACTACTTCTTGAAATATGTTTTCAAAAAAATGTTACAAAATGAAAATCAATATTTTGAATAATTGAAGAAATATGATGAAGGGGGAAACTATTGTTGTTGGGTTAATTATACACATAGATGGTAGCCAATTGATAATCAAACCCCTTTCATGGATATTCCTTTAAGTAATTGTTCCTGTCACCATTGGAATTATTGGCCAAGTGTGTTAAATGAGGCCACTATATAGTTTCTTGATTCATTTTCACAAAAAAACAGCCCAACTGAATCAAACAAACAAAAACTGTACCAATATCACATTGTAACCTATGTTTTGGCATTAAAATGTTGATCATACACTTCCTCAAACATACACTCCATGTATCATCAATATGACTCCATCTACCTTTACATATCTGATAAAAAGGGTGTTATCAAATAAATTTTCTCTAAAGAAACTATTTTATGACACCATTTTGTTAGAAACCAACCTTGGATGACCCCATACCATTCAGCAGATTCATCACAATATAAGGAATGATAGGTTTTTCATATCATCCCTAGAAAGAAACAAGAACCAAAGACTTTATTGAGAACCAACAGAAAAATTTTAGACAATATAAACAAACAGATGCTCTTGAAATAAATATAAAATATAAGTACAATAAAAAACAATTAAAATAGATTTATTACATTAAATTGAAATACAATAATCTTTAAAAAACCCAAACTGGACATGAAAACCAATAATACATGGTGACCTTTAGGGTCACTCTCAGATTCCAAAACCCAAAATATTTCATTGTGATCAATACCAATTTCGAACCAGTAGTATAAGTAAAAAAACTAAAAATAATTTATAGTATTTATTTTTAAAACTAATTAGTCATTCCTGAAAAAATATATTCCAAATTCAACTCCTTTTAAAAAAATAGTCAATTCATCCTTTTAATGAATATATTTATATACTATGATTTCAAGCATTTTCCACTTTATTATAAACAATTGTCTGTTTTTATTATTTGATTTTAAACCAGATTCATTTCCAAGGAGGAGAATCTAAAATTTTAGAGAAGAAGGATAGAATATTTTACTAAAAAGGATGAATGAATGTGTAAATAATTTTTTAAACCTTTTCCCTAAAAAATATTAAAGAAATACATCCCTTTAAAGAAATAATAAGAACACACAAGAGATAATAAGTAATGATCATATAACAAGGGAAATGGAATATAGAACATATGCATAACCAACCAAACAAGTCATCTCAATCATCCTCCACTGACAAGTATGTTCCAAAGAACAAAAGAGAAAACATTAGCTATATGGATAATATAATACATACTATATCTTGAATCATCCAATATGCATGCATCACCTGATGTCATAAATTCATCAACATACCCAATCATACCATAATAGGTCTATCTGAGGGGTATAATACCAATGTATATTATGATCCATACTAGGGGTCACTAGCTAGAGAAAATCCTAATATAGTGACAATATTGTTCCTGAAATATCTATAAGAAATTCTAGGTTATAATGTTAATACTATAGTGGTTGTTATCCATCACACTCTAATATGAATGAAATCACACACACATACATCACACACAATCAATAGACACAAGAATTTACCTCGATCCAACCCATGAAACAATCCATTTTCTTTCAAGCATTATTCAAGATGGATACCCACAACAAGAATCTCCCATACCATTAAACACAAATATGGTAATAGGATTATACAATAGGATTTTTAAAGAGAAATAATTTTGTAAAAGTTCCAAATAGTATTAAAAAATCATCTAGGAACCCCCCATTTCAAAAAGGGGTCAAAAAAATCATTTCAGTCTGAAATAATGTAGAAATCCAATTAATAAACTCAAAACCACCATTTGAGAACCCAAATAAACTTACCAAGTTAAAAACATTCTTTATAAATCATAAATCCATATAAAAAATTACAACCATTCATTTTATCAAACACTTGGTGTTCATTTCTTAAGAAATCAATTCAATAAACGTTAATTCAATATTTACACAACATCATTTAACATAAAATAAATTATTCTAAAAACAATCTATCACCAATTAATATCTAATGGATTTTTGAGTATCATTTTATAAATATATTCTTAAATTTCATGAGAAAATGAAAAGGGATCCAACATCAAACCATTAGAAATTCAAAAACACAAACCCAAAACAACTCCATCAGAGTCTAAATAAGATTTAAATTCTACAGGTAATCATATTAGAAAAAAAACAAAAACATAAACTCAATGAATCATGATCACTATATCCACAACACTATGGAATAATTATAAATAAATTGAAAATGTTATAACAAAAAATATGAATAATAGAAGAGGAGATTACCTTGAACATTTGACCAAAAATCATGAACAAATAACTTGGTTACACCCTTGTAATGGAAGAAGAGTCTTTAAGGAGAAGGCTGGAGCTCCCATATAGGTCGTATGTTCCAATAGAGGGAAGAAATGTGAATTTACGTTTTTATAACATATATGAACATTGAATGGTTAAGATACATGGTTTACCAAACCATGGGCCAACCATGTGATATGGTTTTGTTGAAATTTTCATAGTGATGTGCATGTCACTTATAGGGTTTGGATAACCACACTAACTCCAAGCACCCTTGACCAATGACACCTAAGTACCCACATGGTTTCTAATTAAAGCTACATGGTTTGAATAAAATAATGATGAAGACATAAAACTAAAACTATGAACCATCAAACTAAATTGAAAAGATACCCAACATCAGGAGGCCACATGGTTACCCCATTAATGTGATTTTAAATCACGAAATGTATGAAAACATCCCAAAACATATAATATAAATCTGGAATACCCTAAGAACAATATAGAAACTAAGAAAAAGATATAATAAGGACAAAAATCATGGTGTAACATGGGGGACTCACTCCTTACCTCTTAGTCTTAAATGATAATAGTTCACCCATCAATCGTGGGTGAAATTGATTTAGAAATCACAGTATATGATGAATGGGTGGAGTGGTTAGTCTCAAGATCCATATTTTGGATCCTATGAGGAGAGGAAAAAATAATTACCTTGCCTATGATGATAAGAAAAAGGTATGTAAACAAATTCAGAAGAGGTATATGAGACATCTTATTAGAGACCATGATATTTATACATTCAATCATTGAGGATTTTGCGTAAGAGGTGTGCAGAAAGTTGGTGTTCTTCATAAAAGGTTTCTAAAAAAAGTGATTTGACGTAAGGGGAATCCATGGGGAATAAAATATTAGATCTAGGGAAGAATGGTGGATGTATAAAAAGGTCATAGCTTAATGAAAGATGAGCCCTTTGATCCCCCATGTTTCTCTGAAAATCGATGGGTGAGGATTACACAATTTTGGTCTAGTAATGTGTGAAACTGCAGGGAACTAGGAACAAATGATTTTATACCTTGAGCATTCTTTGCTTTTGTGATGTCAGATAAGGTTTTTCTTACATGTAGTAGATATAATCTTCATCTTCTGGAGGATAATAAAAAATGGAACTATACTTATATTTATAGTCAAAGTCTTAGGATATGTCACACAAGTTTGTTTCCACCAAAGATGTCTTCTGCCTAGATTCATCCTATATTGAGGTGACCATCTATGGAATACATCATTTGATTTTTCTTTTGGAGAATAAAGGGTTTTCTAATGAATTGGGTATGTTCCTTCTAGATCTAGACTATTACATGAGGTTCCTTAATCTATATGAGTGGCCTTCATGGAAAAAATAAGAAATTACACCACCTTTGGCATGAAATAATATTGTTCATATATTCTAATCTTTCACACAAAATATAATACATGAACACAAATTACATTATGTTCTCAAAATTCTGCATCGAGAAAGTTGATGGATTCAGTTTTCCAAAATTTGGTTGTGTACGACTTCAAGAGTAATATCAGCACCATCGAAGGGGATGCAGTTAAAATAATTCAATTTTAAATAGTGGATATTCAATTAATGGTTTATTTTTATATGTGTTAAGTAATTTTAAATCAATAAATTATATTTATCAATTTTGGAGTATGTTTATAATAGAAATATTCAATGAATAAAAATATATTTTAAAACTCATTTAAATTTTAATTGATATTAAATAAGATTAAGAAAACATAATGTTTCAAAAGTAATTTATTTATAAAAATTATTTTTTTATAATTAATGTGTTTATTTAAAATATGAATTTCTCATATATAAAATTAAATTGTATTTATTATAGTATAAAATTTAAAACATCATACTGAAATTTTTCACAAATCTCAATTTTTTTTAGAGATAAAAATAATGTAGTTATGTAAAATTTGTGTTACCATAATAAAGGTAGAATAGGGTAAATTATTTTAACATATTATAAAGACATAATATCATTATATATAAATGTAATTATATCTAAATAGTTTATCTAATGGGATATATGAACCATATCTATTATTTTTCCACTTTGGATCCACTATCATTGAAAAATGACCAGATTACTCATATGATATTGAGAATTAATAGAAATTCCAATAAAAATTCTCATATAAGTGGACTCCGCCCCACCATGTACAAGAATATATTTAACTTAAATTATATACTATACCCTATCCCATTTTCATCTCCTAAATCATTATTAATCTTTTCATCATCCAGCTCCAAAGAAGGAATCCTAAATCCTTTATTCTGATTGTTCCTGTTTTGAGCTGTAGTGAATTAATTAGGGTAAAATCAATGATTTTATCGATTATTATGAATTTTAATTTCATATAAACTATTTATAAATTTAATTATCCACAATAATTATGTTATATTAATATTATTTTTATTTTACGAAAATGGGTTTACATTTATATAACTCTGAACTATTAATCATTCCTTAGTATACTATGCACTAGTTTTGGTAGGTTCATCCACCTATATAAATAATAGTATAAAAACCATAATTTTCACAATGAATATATATTAATACCTATATAATTTTAATATATTATATAATATAAGAATATATTTAATTTATGTGGTTCTTTTGGTAAGACACATAGATTGGGGATCATTATAAAGTAACTTGGGGTTATTGGTATATAACCCAATCAATGTTCATAAAGGATCCCTTTATTCTGAACCAAAACAATAATTAATTAAAATTAAAATAGGGCCTCTTGAACCATTGAAAAATATTTATTCCATTACCTCAAATAATCAAACAATGAATTACTTGGTATCAATAAATAATGATCAATAGTACTATTATGATAATATTGTAAATAATCATTATTATTGGCATATTATGATAAAAATAAAACATAACTAAGTAATATATGTGTAATAAATGATTATAATATATTCCTTTAAGAGGAAATATATAAAAATTTTGTGTTTAAATAACTAATTAAGGTATTTAAATTTATTATATTGGAACTAAAGTCACCATCATTATGCCACAAATAAATGTATGTTATTTTTTACCATCCTCTTTTTGAAATTTAAATTTTTATTGAACATAAATCATGGTAAATTTTATCTTCATTCACTCAAAAACTATATTTATATTCATTTCTTCTTGTAATTTCAGCAATTTATATTTATTGTAACCATTTAACTCACTATTATTCACAATCCAATAGAAATAATATTTATAAATTTCACCCACCTTATCTATTATTTTTTATCATAAATATTTTTCATCGATGTCCATATTCATTATAGTTTCTTCTAAATTTCATTGTAATAGGTTATATGAAATTATAGTCATTTTATATTAACCATTAAATTATTTAAAATAATTAAAGTAATATTTGTAAATATTTCCCTCATTATCAATTTTCTATTATCTTGATTTTTTGTAGAAATGTGATGAATGAATATTATTTTTTAAACACATTATAAGAGAAATAATTTTCCCACAGTCTTGTTAAATTTTAAATATGAATATTCTATTAAATTTTTTATTATTTTAGAAAATTAAAATATATTTCCATTGTTTGATAATTTTTTAAATAAAGATACTAAAAATGTAAACTATATATCACATTATTTCCCAAATTAATTTTTATTTATCATTAAAATGTTTTTTAAATCTATATAAATATAATTTAATAATTATTAAGAATCAATTTATATATTCTTTATTAAAACCATCCACCCCATTTCAATGGATTCCATATTATTATTTTTTAAATCATTAGGAAACTGATTTTATCTCACAATTGATTAATATGTTAGGATATTGTTATAATTTTTTTAGGTTCAGAAGGCACAAATATGTATTCACTATTATTATAGTATTCAGGGGTCTAATATATACATAAAATTTATTAGGTAATGTTTTATATCTCATGATATCAGTATGGGATTGGTTACTCATCCCAACCATAATAAGGACATGGGACATAAAAGGTTATCCCACGAATACCATGTTATGGTAATGTGGTTTTTCTAGTTCATTATCAAATGATAGTCATGGTGGTTAACATTGACATATGTTATGATTTATATTATTATGTTTGTTCCACATTATAATTTTATGAAATTTTCATATGCTTTCTTATCATGGATCATTATTATTAACTAATTTATACAAAATGAATGGAATCATGTTTAATGTAATATCAAAATCCATATTCATGAGTCAAATTTTATGATATATTTTTATATAGAATGATTCCCCTATTTTATTTCTATGTATCATGATTTTATTATCATACCAACATGATCACCTTATGCTCATTAATTATATTTAATTGATATATCATACGATAATCCCTTACTGATAATTTGAGCTCACCATTTCACATGTTTTTTCATTCTTCTAGGATTTGAATTATATTATAAAATATGATAATTATATTAGTTTATAAATGTGAATAGTATTTGTGTGAAATATTTAATAATGGTTTTAAAACATGTTTATTATGTATCCAATCCCAAAATAAACTAATATTATAGGTACTGTGTTGTAATTTACTATAAGAGGTAATAAAGAATCATGTAAAATTATACTATATATTTATACATGTAATGATTAGGTAACATTATTTTGTAGGATATAGTGGTTAAAATAATTTTTATGAAAATTACATGATAAATAATTGGATAGAAACCAAAACAATATGTGAATCACCAAAACTGATGTTGGATGAACCCACAATTTTAGAGACTAAAATAAAGGTCTCATTATTAGGGAAAAATTTTAATTGATTTTCCATATAATTCGACATCATAATGTTATTATTACTATTAGATAATCACAAGCCAATTTTTCCGTGAAAATGGGTGGAAACAAGAGGAATCTTGTTATCCACTATTGTCATGGATGATGAAATGATAATCCAAATGATAAATCAAATTGTATGGGAGATATAGTGAAAAATCACATGGATGTGGTTACCCAACTCTATCAAGATATGATCAATAAAAAATTCATACCAATCTATAAAACATGATATGGATGGAATAACTCTCTATTGATTCATTCATTTGAAAATATACATAGTCCTATAGTGGGTCATCCAATCCATTACTTTTATAGAAACAGATAAATATAATCAAAAATATTTTGTATATAGTGATCAAAGGATTATTTTTTTAAAATATTGATCATTTTGAAGGAGAAGTGGATCAATGGTAGACTCTAATTATAATATTAGTATTGACAAAGAAATATAGTTCAGGAAATGTGAATTGTAGAAAAAGTATTTTTCAATAAATATTATCCCTAATGTCTTAAAAATAAAATGCCACGAACCAATCCATGTCGACCGTGAACTGATCACTCGATCCAGTCTACGACATGTCCTGAAGGGCTTTTCTGATCCCCATGATCTTGCAACAAGTGTCGGGTATCATTAGAGTATACAAGGGAATGGTTACTACCATAAATAAATCATAAACAAGAGTGGTATGAAACCAAAAAACCCACTATATATAAAAAAGGGAAAAAAACTATACACAATCTAATAATTTACAACAACTACACAAAACAACTAACCATAAAAAAAGAAAAAAATATCTTCACTGGACCTCACAGGTTACACTCCAACACAATGACCACACTTCACTCAAGGCTATTGAAGTAAAGATGAAACTAACAAAAGGGATAAAAACAAAAAAGATCTATAGGCATGAGTATTAAAACAGGTTTGGCTAGCCTGATAATATATTCCAAAATCACATCCTTTAATGAAAAATAAAAATAAATAACAATTTTAGGTTTGAACTAAAATATATAAAATTATTGTTTCCTTTTAATTATACATAATAACCAAGTACAAATCATTTTCCTTATCCATTTGTATGCTAGTTTAAATTAATTAGAGCTAGGATATCATTTTCATGGTTAAAGTGATGTTTCTATTTTCATCTTTCACAAAGAGGAAAAACACATTTATTTTCATAATAATTTTTATAACTAACACATCACGTTCCAAGAAAACTTTTTATGAGAATGTATTATTGTAATCAAACAACAAGGGAAATTTAAATATGCATACAATTATCATATTCATCACTGCATGAAACTAAAATCCAATATACATGTGTGAACCAATGAGATAAATAATAATACAAAAGTCACCAATTCATTAGAATCCATCTATATTAGAATTCCACTCACGATTAAATCAAATGTCTCTATAAGCTTTGACATCCATCCTTTGGACAATTCAAGGGATCATCCTATAACAATAAACCTAATATATCCACATATTATGGGCCACTCGTCAGTACCGGGACCTACTAGTGCAAAAATCATTATTACAAAACTCTCTCAATATGCTAGGTTCCCATGTATCAAGTATTTAATGTGGGTGAACCAATTGATTCCATATATGAATCTAATCAAAACATATATATATATATATATAATAAAAATTCACAATGACAATCACTCTTAGTCACTCAGAGGATTGATCTCATGCTAGAGAATAAATATTTCACAAGAGTCCAACCTGAGGCACTATAATAATAGACCACAATGATTATATAGAGAGGTAATCTCATCCATTATATACTTAGACTGGGTATGAGAAACATAAAAAGGATATTTTCATAATAAACAGTTTCAACAATTACAAAAAGATGTCAAATAGGCCTTTAAACCCAATTCACAAAACCAACGTTTTTTCACAAAAAAACAACATTCTTCTAAAGAGGCATAAACAAACCATTTCCCACATAAAAAAATTTATAAATTAAATCCAAATCTTCATATTAGAGATCCAAGGAATAACAATTTTATAAAAACACCAATAAATTCATTTATCGAAAACACATTCCAAAACACATTAAAACCAATACGTCTTCTTTTTGAACCCCAAAACCACTTTTCAAACCCATGAACTGCCATAAAAATGTCATTTATATTTCTAAGAATACATTAATGAATTCAATAAAACCATTTCATATCAAATGTAGCATATAAAATCCAACCTGGAAACAAGGCATGTAATATTTAAGAAAACAACTTCAATTTAACTCTCAAATCAGTATAAAACCAAATTTTCATGCCATACATTTATTTAAATTTCTAAACCAGTTTCTAAACATCAAAAACCACTATGAAAACTATCATAACATTTTAAAAAGTACTTGGTGTTCCTATTTTGACCAAAATAACACGATTTATCAAGGAATGAGGCATTGACGCCATTTTTCACACCAAATAAATTATCCAAATGTTGAAAAATAATAATTATCATTTATATAAGGTGAAAACAAGAATAAAATTATGAATCTCAAATTAAAAAGGCTGGTGAAATGGGAGACCTACCAAAAATTAATGGAGGAATGGAAAAACACACCTGAAAACCATCAATGATTGTTTCAAAACCCTAAACCTACCAAGATGAACCCTAAAAGAAAATAATCACCAACATAAACAAGATGAAAAAAACCATAGTTCTACATGAGCGTGGGAGAAGTGTAACTAAAGAAGAAATTATAGGAAAAAGGAAGAGTGAAGAGGAAGGAGAATGATTTAATGAATAAATTAAGAAAAACTATTGATCTTTGGTGAAAAACCATCCATAAAGTGGACCATGTGAAGGATAATGAAGGGTGGGAGCCCTATGGTCAATAGACAACACATATGACCTGAATTGGGAGGTGGAATCACTAAAATTGAATTTTTAGGTTAATTTTTTTTAAGAACATAATGGGATACATGCTTTTGATGCACATTTTTTAAAACTGTTCTCAAACCTTACGAATGCTACTAGAACAATTATACAACATTCAGGTTTAGGTTGCATGGTTTGGGAAAACCATGCTCAAACTGTGTGACCCTAAAAATAGGTCCAAAACCCTCTAATGACACCCCAAACACTAGGGACACCCACCCAAATATCCTTGAATGATTTAAACACAATATAATGTCATTGTGTGTGTCACAAACTTTCCACTATGCAATATTCTTCTAACTCGAACCAAGGATAAACCATGAGTGAAAGAATAAAAAAATAAAACACTTCAAAAATCAATTCCAAACACACTTGGATCCTAATAAAAAACTAGGATTCCCATATAACTAGAACATAAACTAAAACATGAAATAATGGGTGTGATAATTCTCCCCACCATTAACGCTTTATGACCTTAGAAAGCCACAATACATTCTATCTAATTTATCATTTCCCAGGTATTCTACATCAAAATGATCAAGATACTAAGAGGAAAATCACAGGGATGATAAACTGTAATCAAGACGATAAAACACCATCACTAAAACTATAAGAAATGAACATATATAAACTCTCTGCACCCCTGATATTCCCAACTACATGAATGCTTCACTTTGGGACCTATGGATGGAGCTTGGATGTAGGAAGCATCCACTGCGTCGTAGTCAGGAGCTGTTAATCCCTAACCAGAACCTCTTCTTCTAGTTCCACATGAAGCCACACAACATAACCAAAGAGGGACAAAGGATCATGGAGCATCTAGGGACTTACTTTCTCAAACAACACCCTCTATCAAAACAGGGACTTCTAGATTTACAACACTATTCTCCATCACTCCGAACAAGGAGTAGAATAGACAGGGAACATGATGAAACACCTCAAGTATAACCAATCACAACCGCCAAAACTAAGATAAACTACATAACCGAATGAAACATTAAATCGAGTACAAATTACTCACTATTTTAACAAATGGGATGATGTGTCATTCAAAGAGTTTGATTTTACTTTTGAATCGAACCCTTAAACTGATAAACTGAAATGAATCCTAATGGGGAACCACCCATAGTCACATATCTATGAGAGATAATTTAAGGCATTAGGAAAATGTGAAACTCTATCCAAACCAGCTCCAAACCCCAAAACGCCACATAGAACAAACACCAACTTAGAGGTAAACTGGCTACAAATTTCAAAATTCCTTTCTAAAAACTCCCTGAACACTGCTCGAAAGCCAATCCACTAATAAGATTCAGACTCAGGACGTGACCCAAGTACCACTTCCATATCACAAGGAAGAATACAGAATATCAACACTTCTATATTGTAGGAAATACAAGTCAGTCATCCAATTGATTTTAAAGACCCAAAAAATTTCTAGCATTGGACATTTTTGAAAAATAAAAAAATTCATGCTCAATTTTCTCATTCACCAATGGATCTTCATCGAGTCCCACTCACACCCATATTTTCATTACCTATAGGCAACCAACTTTTCTGCAATTTTCAAATCATGAACCATCCAAATGCACAATAATCACCAAATAAAAAAATCATATTCCACCCAAAAAAACCATCTTACCACACATAAAAAAATAAACCCCCATATTCCAATGAAAATCCTCTTTATTTTATTATATTATTTTCTATAAATTCTAAAATCCCATTTCACTAAAAATAAATTGGTTAAGAACAAATTCCTTCTATATTCAAATAAAATTTATAGTCAAACATATTTTCTCCATAAATAAATTTTCAAAATCCCAAATATTTATTATAAAATTGATACTTCACTAAATCATTTAATTCCACTCCAAAAATTTCACATTATAAAAATCCATTTTTCCATGGACTTTTATTAGTCAAATTATAAAAATACCATCTTCTTACATTCAAATATCCAACCATTACATTAAATCCATGTTTTCAAAATTATCATACATGGGTTCTCAAAATAGTTTTTAAATTTCAAATAAGACCCAAAGATAGTCACAAGGGGTACTAGTGCCGGTGGGTGATTTGACTATTTGGCTGACAACCATATTCCAAACATACCACAAACATAGATAGAATTATAGGACCACACCCACAACTCCACAAGGCCTTCAATTCCCTATGACCTCATAGAGACCATTGTACCAACTCCCCTTATAGTATCCCAATCTCTAAAAAATTCCAATGGTCTAATGAAACTAATAAAATCATACTTCCCATAAAACAAATGGATCTGAATGAGGAAGAGATCATGATGCTCTTCCCATACCTACATATCGAGTCTCAAAAATCTGACTCCATATACCCCAAAATCCCAAAATCACAATTGCCAATCTAAAAAGTGAGGTCATATTAAATCCATCATGGACCTATTACCATTTTTTATTCTACCAGCCTAGGTCAACATTTGAAGGGTCATCAGGAAGGTCTTTGATAAGACCCGAGTGGCATTCGTTATCCTCCCAGTCTGGTGAAAAGTGCAAAGAGAATCAATATTGCCAGAGGGAATTATTTTTCTAAATAAATAGACCATACAAAATAGTTAAAAGAAACCAACCAAACCAATATTTATATAAATAATATGAACAAAATTTATACACAATCTGAAAATTTACCACAACCAACTAGACAAATGGAAATATCTATCTCCATGTTACCTTACAGGTCAATCTCCAACACAATGACCACCCTTCACTCATGGTGATAAAACTCAATATGAATCCTGCATAAGGGATAAATATAGTAAATAGCTATATGAATGAGTATTAATACTCAGTAGGGTATCCTGACAATATATTTCCAATGAACATTATTTAAATTAAAAGAAACATCAATTTCAAGTTTGAACTATAATATATAAATGTATTATTTTTTATCCATTTAACATAAAAATAATATACAACTCATTTCCCTTATTATTTTTCATGGCCAGGTTCGATTCATTAGAGGTACTATAAAATTTTCAAGGGGAATATCATGTTATTATTTTCATCTTTCATAATGAGGAAAATGAAATTTCTTTTCATAATCATTTTTAAAATCAATGCATAGACTTCCATGAAACAAAATTCACAATAATGAACTATAGTAAGCACACACTAAGGGAAATGTAAATATACATACAAGTATCACATTGAGCGTTCCAAGAAACTAATATCTAATATAAATGGTCGAACCTTTGATATCATGAATAATCCAAAAAACTATAATACCTGAGACCCCATCTACGACATCATTCCACATTCGTTGAAATCAAAATGATCAATATTATCAGCCACCCATTCTCAGGGCATGAAGAGGGAAAGTCCCATTGTAATTAACCCACTATATCCACCTACTATGGGCTACTGGTAAGAACCATGAACTACCAGCACCTCAAAAATTCTTAAAAAATTCCCTCAATATGAATGGTTCCCATGAATCAACTATTTAATGATGGGTTCCAAATGATGCCAGCCAAGCATCCAATAACAACATATATATAATAAAAATTCACAACAATAATCACCCTAAGTCACTCCAATGACCGATCTCATGCCAAAGAAGAAATATAAAACAAGATTCCAACCTGAGGCACTCGTATAATAGATCACCAGGACTGGATAGTGGGACATATAATTCACTAGATACATATAAAATGCATTATAAACATACAAAGTAGGTTTTTGTAAAAAACACATTCAAAATTTACATAAAGAATCCAAATGGGCCTTTAAAATCAATTCATAAATCCATTATTTGTTACTAAAATAAAATCCTCATTATTTAAAAAAGGTGTAAACACATCATTTTCTACATGAAAACATTTAGAAATTGTTTAAAAATAATCATATTATAGATCCAAGGAATATCAATTTTGATAAATATTCCAAACTGGCTATTTATCGACAACACATGACAATACACCACAAAACCAATTCATCTTATTTATGAAATCCGAAACAACTATCCAACCCATACAATGAACTCAAAATTCCATTTCTCATGCTTCAAAAACATTATAAAAGTCAAAAAAATTATTATATATCACATTTTTCACATAAAATCCAACTGGTCACTTTACTCGAAACAAGGCATGCATTCTTTAACTAAACAAATTCTATTTAACACTCAAATGGGTATCGACAAAAACTTTCAAGCCATAAATTTATTTATATTTATAAAAAGGGTTTAAACACCACAATCCACTTGTGAAAACAAATGTTACACATTAATAAGTACTTTGGGTGCTAATTTTAACCAAAATAACTTCATTCATCATGGAATAAGGCATAAACACCACTTTGAAAAACAAATAAATTATCTAATGGTTTCAAAACAATAATTAGCCTATATTTACGGCTCTAACAACAATAAAATAATGAAACTAAAATTATAAGGTCAAGTGGAATGGGAGACATTACTTAAATCCATGTAATAATTGAAACACACTCCCAAAAACCATCCACAATGGTTTCAAAACCCTCAAACTACAAAGATAAACCCTAAAATAACAAAACCCCCAACACAATCCAGGGGAAAACAAAACCCCTATTACACATGACCATGGTAGAAGTGGTTCTCATGAATAAATGAAATTAGAAGGAATAAGGTAGAGTAAGGATAAAGATTTGATGAAGAAATTAATAAGGACCACCAACCTTTGGTGAGAAATCACCCAACACGTGGCCCAAAATAAGGATAATTAAGGGGGAGAACTCTGCAAAATATCCAACACATATGGAATCAAATGTGTTGTCAAATCACTAAATTGGTTTTATTTGGGTAAATGTTATAATGACTCTAATAGGTTTCAAATTTCTGTTGCACGGTTTTGTACACGTTGCGAAAACTGTTAGAATACTACTGGAAAAATTCTTCAACTTGCAGGTTTAGGTTTCCCAAATTGGGAAATCCATTATCAATTTGTGTGACCCCAGAAATTGCTCAAAAATCTTCAAATTACACCCCAAAAAAAATTTATACCACCCAAATAACCTTGGATAATTTAAACACAATTTAGTGACACTATATGTTTCAAAAACTCTCCACCATGCGACTTTCTCCAAAGATAAACCATGGATCAAACAATAGGGAAATAATATAAAATAAAATACTTGAAAACTCAACACGTGAAAAACCTATAACCCATAAAAATATTAGTATTACCATCAAACCGGAACATAAAGAAAAACATGAAAAATTAGGTGTCATAATTATCCTTGCCATTAATGCTTTCTGCCCCCAGAAATCCGTTACACATTCAGGCTGATTGATCAATACCAAAGGATTCCACATCAACATGATCCTACTTCCCCAACCATGAACATCTGACTCACAAAAAATTGAACTCAATCCTCTTGTCCAAAACAAAACCAAAATTCACAATAACTACCTGAGAATCAATGGATGGATCATGCCACCACATCCACAACCAATCCTAGAACTTGACCATTGGGCCTTCTCCCAATAAACCCAACACTCAACCAAACCAAAAAGGAAATCATGAATAAAAAACATTAAAATAAAAAATCATCTACCCAAAAAACATTAAAAACAACCCCTAAATAGATCACCTTGAGAGTGGATGCCATAATGGACTCCCCACTATTATAAAACAACTAACATTCTAGAAAATTCATAGAAGAAAACTCAATGAGATTCACAGTGGGTCTCTATAGCATTAAAACCAATTATTGATGATCAAACGATAAATTCACTATCAGCCAAAATGTTGACCTTTCCACACAGGTTAACCAAAAAATCCCTTACAAAACCTACCAATCCAAGATAATAGGAAGACAATAAGAATATTTAAACCACCCACTCCTGAATGGAGGGGATAAGAACTGAGCCAAAACATCCCACATGGATAAAAAACAACCTCCACTTGGGGAGGGGATTTAATGGGCCTAGGGATTATACCTCTAAAACCATAACAAAAAACCTCCCACCACTCTTCACCTATGGATGAATAAAACCCAAGACTGCACCCGATTCACATGGGTGGTTTATATAATAACACTGACTGGACACTCGCATCCAAGAATGCGTAATCATAGAAACAACATAAGTGGTAATTCCACCACATTCATTCTAATAAAGGGATTATCACTAGGAAGAGAAAGCAGAATGAAGGAGCTAGAACTCCCTCTACATGATGGTAATGTCATAAGAATATCAAAACACCCTAAACCCTAGGTATTCATGACTATACACAAGCTTTTCTCTGGGACAAATGTCTAGAGCACTAATGTATGAAGCATTAAATGACTTGTTGTTAGGACCTACTAATCCCTAACTGAAACTGCTTATTCAAGTTCCATATGAAGCCACATAGCGCACCAAAACCAGAAAAAAGTATAATGGCACACCCATGGACTTTCTTCCTCCAACAGTAACCATTATCCAAAAATGGACTTAATGATTTAACATTCCATTCTCCCTCACTCCAAACATGGATCAGAATAGACTAGAAATATGAAAAACACTTCAAGAATCACTAATAAAAACCAACACAACTGAGAGAAAGAGCATAACTGGAAGTAACTTTCAATCGAGCTAAAATTGATCTATAATCTAAAAAACTCGTAGTTGAATCATTCGAAGAGGTGGATTTCTCTTTTGAAACGAACACTTAGGCTGCTCAACTGGAATGATTCCCTTTGAGAAAACACCAATATTATCATCTCTAAGAGGGATGATATTGTTTATTAAGGAAATAAAATGATCTATCAAAATAATCTCATGCACCCAAAACACTACATAGAAAAAACAGCAACTCGGAGGGAAACTGGATCCATGATTCTAAATACCATTCTAAAAACTCCCTAACCACTAATCCAAAACTGTGTCGCTGACAAGATTCCAAATAAGAAAAAAAAGAGTACCTCTTCCGAATTCTGAGGAATCATACTAAATAACCAAACATCAAGATAATAGGAAAATCATATAACTCATCTAATAGTTTCAAAAAATCACCATAATTTTCCAGTATTAAACACTAATGAAAAGCAAACCAAACTTAGTTAATTTTCATATTCTCAAATGGTGCTTCATCTAGTCCCACTCACATGCATATTTTTTACCCCTATGAATCTCTCACTATTTTCATATGGGGAACTCATATACACTTCCACATACCACTACTCATGTGAGAACCCCTAAACACACCAGTGGCTAAACTAAAAAACATCATTTTCCAAAAAAAACCATTTTCCCCATTTTCAAATCCTGAACCTTCCAAAGGATCACTATCCACCAAATAAAAAATCATTTTCTTATTCCACACAAAAAAAACATCCTACAACACATATAAAATAAAAACTATCATATTCTTTGAAAATTTAGTTTATTTCACTCAAAAAAATTTCTAGATATTCTACAATCACATTTTATTAATAATCATTTGGTTAATAACCAATTTCTTCTTTATTCAAAGAATATTTCAATTCAAACATACCCACTTCACACATAAATTTCCATAAACACCAACCTTTGATTGTAAAATTCCAAATACACTAAATCATTTTAATTCCTCTCAAAATGACTAATTTATAAAAATCCATTTTTGAATGGTCTTTCGAAAGATAAATTCTTAAAATACCATCTTCTTATTTTCAAATATCCAACTATTCCCTTAAAACTCAATTTTCCCAATTCCAATAGAGCGGTTCTAGAAATCATTTTCAAATTTAAAAAAAATACCCAAAGATACTCATAAGGGGTATTAGTTTTAGTGGAAGATTTGATTATATGGATGGAAGACATATTCCAAATAGACCACCAAAACAGATTGAATTATAGGACCATGCTCCAGGCTATACATGCCCTTCCAGGCCCTGAGATCTCATAGAGACCATTGGCCCAACTCCCATTATCATATCCCAGTCACCAAAAAATCCCTAAGGACCAAAGAATCTATTAAAACAGGACCTCCTATGAAAACCCATGGATCAGAATGAGGAAGAGTTCACGTTGTTCTTCCCAAACCTACATCTCATGTCTCTACAATACTACTCCATCTACCTTGACATTCCCAAATCACAAAGGGTGATCTGAAAATCATGGTCCTCTGGGAGACAACGTGGCACTGATAAAATTTAGTCACGAACCAACCCAGGTCAACCCAGACCCGATCAGAGGGACAACTCTATGGCAAGGCCTGAGAGGTAGTCTCGATCCTCTCATGGTAGCAACAAGAAACAAGGGCATCAATATAGTCCATGAAGATTATTTCAAATAAAAAAAACCATAACCAGTAATAGACCAAAAACCCCAGAATATATATAAAAATAAGCTGAAAAACATTTATATGCAATCTAAAAATTTACAAAAACTACACAAATGACCAACCATATTAAATAAAGACATTATCTCCATGTGAACTTGCTGGTAATATCCAACATAATGACCACAGTTTTCTCAAGGCGATATAAATCATGAATAATCCAACATAATGACTAAAATCATAAAAGGGCTATCAGTGTGAGTATTAAAACTCAGTAGCCTATCCCAATAATCTATTCCCATTGAACTTCCTTGATAATAAAAGAAACATCATTTTCATGTTTGAACTATAATATATAAAAATTTTATTTTCTATTAATTTTACTTTAAAATAAATTACAACTCATTTACCTTATTCATTTAAAGGCTAATATTCATTTATTGGAGCTACGATATCATTTTCAAGGGTAAAGTGATATTTTTTTCAACATTGAAAAAAATTGACAAAAAAACATTTCGAAAACATTTTTAAAATATATGCATCAAATTGAAAGAACAAAATTTCACATGAAGTAACTATAGTAATAACACAACAAGAGAAATGTAAATAAAAATACAAGTGTTACATTCATCACTACAAGAAACTAAAATCATATATGAAGGGGTGACCCTAGGAGATCAAGAATAATCTAGAAGACACCAATACTTAAGACAACATCTATGGTAGCATTCCACATATGAAGAAATAAAAATTCTAAATATTCTCATCCTCCTTTTCACAGGGATGGTTGAGGGAATGTCCCATAACAATACACCCAATATACCCAAATTCTATGGGCTACTAGTCATTACTGTGACCTACTGACACAATAATCATTCTTTGAAAAATATCGCAATATGATAGTTTCTTATTTCTATTGTATTTAGTGGTGGTGATCCAACTAATTCCAACTAATTATCCAATCACAACATATATATATATATAATCATTCACAAACAACATCACATGATTCACTCCAATGACCGATCTTGTGAGAGAGAATAAATATAACATAATATTTGAACCTGAGGCACTCTTATAATAGATCACAAGAATTCCAAAGAGAGGACATTGTTGGATCTGAATCTACGGATTACACACAAGAGGGGGGGTGAATTGTGTCTTTTCAAAATTATTACAATCTCTTCAATTTAGACAAATTCTGTCCACTATGCTTTTGCTCAATTAAATATGCAGCGGAAAAAGTAAAAGCATGAACACACGGATGTATAGTGGTTCGGGGAACAGAAGGCCCCTAGTCCACTCCACCAACGCTCAAATCCACGAGCTTGGCGATTTTCACTATCTGGTCCTCGTTTCCACAGACCTGTCCACAACTGAGTACAGGCAGTTGACACCTTTACAAATTTCAGGCAAACACATCCTTCCTGGTTCAAACATGAACCCACACAGCTTAGAACGAGAAGCTGATCACTCAAAAATAAAAAGGGTTTCGATAAAGAAAACACTTCTCCAGTTGTTCTTCACAATTGCAACAGAAAGCAATTGACAGTAGATAGATCGTTGTCTTCAGAAAATAAAGATCTGTAATCAAAACAGTTCTGAGTCGATCCAGTTGCAATAGATATTACCAGAAACTTCACAACTTCAGCAGCAATAGATTCACAACAGATAGTCGATGTAGAACACGTGAATCTGCTATCAAGATCTTCCTTCGGTAATAAAGGTTTTACACTTCTTCTCGATCACCAGAAAAGAACGCCTTTTCTCAGTCTCTTTTTTTTGCTCGTTAAAAGATCAATCTATATATATCACACACTTTCCTGTGTATATATATATATAATCTGAAGTTTCCAAGATAGAACATATATATTCAAATCTGAGAAAATTCTTACGCATAAATAGATCCATAAAAATCTCCTTTAGATTCGCGATATTAAATGAAATAACAGAGCCGTTGTAACTCCCCTGAAGAATCGGCACAAAAAGCTCCGTTTAAATCAATCATTAATCCGTTGTAAATCGTTTTTGATTCAGTCAAAGTCGTACTTAAGAATCGGCTCTAAATCCGCTTAATAAACCGCTTGTTTGACCAATGCAAAAGGAAACATCGTCTGTCAAAAATATCCCGACACCAAACGTAGGGTTGATGACGTGGCTCCAAACGTTGGGTTCACAAACGTAAGGTTCACAAACGTAAGGTTCACAAACGTAAGGTTGAACATACATACTTTCTCTTCAGCATTCAAACGTAGGGTTGATCATCCATACTTTGTCTCGCTTCAACTCTCCAAAGAACGTACAGTTGACTATAAAAGTAAGGTTGATGATCCATACTTTTGAGAAACAAACTCAACACTGAAAACTAACGTACGGTTTCTCTTCCATACTTGTCCAACAACGAAAACGTAAGGTTCCTTCCAAACGTAATGTTCTTCTTCATTACTTTTCAACAACGTAAGGTTCATTTACCATACGTTTCAAAATAACATAAAAGGTAAACTTTTCATCCATACGTTACGTTCATCAACGTAGGGTATGAACAGTGATTCCAGTACGCGCTAAAATTGATCTCGTGCTACAGTGATTCCAGAACACGCTAAAATTGATCTTGCGCTACAGTGATTCCAGAACACGCTAAAATTGATCTCGGAATAAATGAAGTATGAAATCTCGTTGTATGAAATAAATAAATAAAATAGATTCCTGCAAAATACTCAACGAAATAATTAGTAAATAATTAAGGGTATTTGTGAGCATCAAAATCATCATAAAGAGACAGAGTATTATTTAAAATAATCTCCCCCTTTAAAAAACATTATTTTTAATTGTTTGAAAACAATACATTGCTCAACAATCTCCCCCTTTTTGATGATCACAAAACCCATAAAATAATAGAACTAATTTAATTGCAATCTTTATTGAAAAAATTAGTTTTATAAAATTTTAGAATTCTGAAAGGATTAAAACAATATTTAACTATAATAAAATTTCTCCCCCATAAAAATAAATTTTCAACTATCCAAATTTCTTCATAGGAAACAAATGAATTTAAAAATGTTGTGTTTATCCAAATTCTCCCCCTTTTTGTGATATCAAAAAGAATGAAAAATTACGGATTTGAACACATTCAATATTGCACTGAACTATAAGTAAATTCTATAATTAACTGTGTATGAATAAGTGAATTTGTTATACTGGCTAACTTAGTCATAAATCAATAAATAACAACAAAACAAAAACAAAAGAAGAGAATTTTCATTCACAAGCTGTTATATATATAAACGATTGTGATATACAGAGGAATCAAGGTTCATGGATAAGACAGAAAAAAAAGGGTGTCTATCTCCTTTGAATCACGGTCTTGATCTCTGTAAACTGTTCTCTGAGCCTCTTCATCATCCCATCTCCTAACTTGATGATAAGATCTCTGTTCTCTTGAGTCATATGAATATCTTCAATCAAATTAACTCTGAAAAACTCATGCATTCTTTCTTCTTTTTCAACAAAAAGAGCCAGCTTTTCTGATAACTGATTCAAAAGAATCCTAATCGGTTGCTCTCCAGATGTCAACTGATCCACTAAAAATTTCTGATTATCTAGAAAAACTGACAAAGGGGCACTATTACACTGAAGATCATGTAATCTGTCACTCATATTGCTTAGTGCTCCTGTAATTTCTTGAAATCTCCGAATCAAATCAGGTGAAGAGCCTGATCCACTCACAGCATTGCTTGCAACAGACTCAAATTTATTCTCCATGTAAATCTACAACTCAGACATATCATCTTTCTTTACCATTGCTGATTTTAACTGATCAACAGCATGCAGCATATTAGTCTTAAACAAATCTACTTCCTGTCTTGAAACAGTAGATTCTTTCAGCTTTTGAAACTTCAACTGCTCTAAGTTCAGAGAATTTCTGAGACTAACATTCTCAGATTCTAATTGAGAGATACGCTTATACAACTCAACAACTTCTTCTTTTCTCGAATCAGGGGCACCTTGTGCTCTATTCTCATGTCCAGAAATAGGTTGATGAGGCAGGGCAAGTGGTAAAGAATCTGCATCTGACTGTTCTTTGTCCTTGTCCTGACAAGGTTGATCCACTGAACTAGCTTTTGAAGCCTGAAACTCTTCCACTGAAAAATCTTCCTGAAGTACCTCTGTATTAACTTCAGAAGTATTTTCATCACGAACAGTAGTCTCTCTGACTTCTACTGAATGGTCAAGAACAATATTTTCTTGTAAATCTTGAGGTCGGGCCACTTCTTCACCAGGCACTGCCTCCATAGGTTGTTCTTGTTGTATTACATTTTCAACAGCCACAACAGCTGATTGAGGTTCTTTTTGGATTTCCGGTTGAGCTACTAGTTCCTCTATCGGTGCAGTCTGCTCCACAACAGCTTCTCTCACAAATGAATAAGAAATTACCGGTTCAGAGGATTTCAAGGCAGGAGAGATAATTTCTTCATCAATTGACCTCTTCCTTCTAGATTGAAGTCCTTCTTGACTTCTCTCTTCCTCAACTTCCTCCATCTCAAAACGAATTCTCCTTGCCACTGTACTAACTCTTGATTCTGCTTGTCCCTCCTTGGACTTAGCCGGTTGAGCCTGAGCACTCTCTGAGTCTTCCTCAGCTCCAACAGGTAAGAGTTTTCCTTTAATTGTGCTCCAGAAGTATCCTACTTTCCTCAAAGTTCCAGCATTAAAAACATTACTGTGGTGACATTTCACCCCAGCATCTACCAATCTGATCATTCCTCTTTTAAACAAAAACAAAGAAATGAACCTTCCATAAGGGAAAAAGGTCATTCTTGCTTCACTCTGACAGCAGTAATTCAAATATCTTATCATAAACCGAGGAAAATTAAACTTAATATCACACATCAGAAGATACATTATGTACATGTCAGGGTATAGGATTTTCTCCATCTCAGCCATCCTTGGTGCTAAACCAGTCTGAACAAATTTTACCAAGATTTTCTGATCGGGCTCCAAATCTTTAATAAACATTTTCTTTATCACTCTGGTTCCAAACAGAAAAGACATAATTTCTTCAGACTTATGTACAGAATCTCCAATATTCCGTAAATCGAAATGAAAAACTCCTTCATGAGGGCAGTTAAGAATTTGACTTATCTCTACAGATGATATGGAAAAGTCCTTATCCTCTATTTGAGCCAATAAACTATCCTCCGTATCTCCAAGGCTAAACTGAACAGTTCTAAAGAAATGTCTCATTTCTGCCTCATATAGAAACTCAGAGTTTTCACTATTAAAAGCTTGCTCAAGGCTTTGAAACGACAACGCTTGCTTCAACAGTAAATTAGTTTCAAACAGCCATTCTAAATCGATGACTTTACCTTGCAGTATTTTTCGACCAACTACTTTAGGTTTCTTTGCAGCACTGCTCTCAGCTTCATCTGGACGCTTAGTCTTTGCCATGTCAACAACGATTTCTGAAGGTTCGAAAGTTTAGGGTTTGAAGATTCAGAAAAGGGTTTTGGAGCAGATGTGCGGTTTTAGGTTTTCAAAAGGGTTTCCGAAAAAGGTGAAACAGTTTAGAAGGTGAAACGGTTCTGACAGCCTTGATTCCCGTGTAATCACTAATCATTACTTTTATTTAAAACAAAATAAAATTACTTATAGCGGGAAACAGAAATTAAGCAGAATTCGAAAACAGAATAAGATTTAAAAAAAAATTATTTAAAATTAAATAAACCTAACTCCCCTATAATAAATTCAAACCTTGCCGTGGGAAGTGGTTTAGTAAAAATATCTGCTAATTGATTTTCTGTATTTACAAATTCTAAAAATATATCCTTTTTAAACACATGATCTCTTAAAAAGTGATGTCTTATATCAATGTGCTTAGTTCTAGAATGACTAATAGGATTTTTTGAAATATTAATTGCACTAGTATTATCACATAAAATAGGTGTATTATTGAAATTTAATCCAACGTCCATAAGAGTGTTTTTCATCCACAACACCTGTGCACAACAACTACCTGCAGACACATATTCTACCTCGGCTGTTGACAGGGCAACTGAGTGTTGTTTCTTACTAGACCATGTTACTAAAGACTTTCCTAAAAAGTGACATGTTCCTGAAGTACTCTTCCTATCTAATCTACAGCTTCCAAAGTCAGCATCTGAATATGAAATTAAATTAAAATCAGAGGTTTTTGGATAAAGCAGAGATTGATAAATAGTACCTTTTAAATATCTAAAAATTCTTTTAACAGCAGTTAAATGGGATTCTTTGGGATTTGATTGAAATCGAGCACAAAGACATATTGAATACATTATATCTGGTCTACTAGCAGTAAGATATAACAAACTACCAATCATACCTCTATATAACTTGTTGTCCACTGATTTTCCAGTTTCATCCAAATCAAGTTTTATATTAGTACACATAGGAGTTGTAAATGTCTTGCTGTTTTCAAGTCCAAATTTCTTAAGTAAATCAGTAATGTATTTGCATTGATTTAAAACATTTCCAAAATCTTTTTGAAATATTTGAAGACCCAAAAAGAAATTTAATTCTCCCATCATACTCATTTCAAATTCTTTTTTCATTAATTCTGAAAATTCATGACAAAGAATTTTATTGGTCGATCCAAAAATTACATCATCAACATAAATTTGAACTAACAAAACATTATTTTTCACAGTTTTCTTAAAGAGTGTTGGATCTGCTAGTCCAACAGTAAAATCATTTTTCAAAAGAAAAGAACTTAGTCTTTCATACCAAGCTCTAGGTGCTTGTTTAAGGCCATAAAGAGCTTTAGTAAGTTTGAAAACAGAATCTGGTTTTTGAGAATTTTCAAAACCAGGAGGTTGCTCAACATAAACTTCCTCCATTAAATAACCATTTAAAAAGGCAGATTTAACATCCATCTGAAATAATTTAAAATTCATATAAGATGCATAGGCTAAAAGAATTCTAATGGCTTCTAACCTGGCTACAGGTGCAAAGGTCTCATCATAATCTATTCCTTCTTCTTGATTATATCCTTTAGCTACTAATCTTGCTTTATTTCTAGTTATTATCCCTTGATCATCCTGTTTATTCCTAAAGACCCATTTAGTTCCTATTACTGGATAATCATGTGGTCTTTCAACTAATTCCCAAACCTTATTTCTCTTGAACTGGTTCAATTCATCCTGCATTGCTATTACCCAGCTCTCATCATCTAAGGCTTCTTCTATGGTCTTAGGTTCTTGTTGGGATAGGAAAGCAGAGAATTCAACTATGTTTCCAAAGTTTCTTCTAGTTTGAATACCAGTCTCTAAGTCACCTATCACAGATTCTAAAGGGTGATTCTTTAAGGTTCTAGACTATCTAGGCATTACATTCAAAGGTTCTTCAGTGTCATGTTCTTCTGAACTGGACTGAATTTCTTTTATATCATTTTCAAAATCATTCTTTAAATTCTCAAGTCTCATGTTTTCATTAGAATCAGATTCATCTATTTGTTCTATCCTTTTCTCAAAAGGATCAGATTCATCAAATTTCACATGAACTGATTCTTCAACAATCCTTGACTTTTTATTATAGACTCTATAAGCTTTAGAGGTTGCAGAATATCCTAAGAAAATACCTTTATCATATTTTGGATCAAATTTACCAAGATTATCTTTGGTATTCAAGATGTAAACCGTGCATCCAAAAACTTTAAAGTAATTTACTTTAGGTTTTCTGTTATTCCATAGTTCATAGGGTGTCTTTTTCAAAATAGGTCTTATTAAAATTCTATTAATTATATAACAAGCTGTATTAACAGCTTCTGCCCAGAAATATATAGGTAGGCTATATTCATTTAACATAGTTCTAGCCATTTCTTGAATAGTTCTATTTCTTCTTTCTACAATCCCATTCTGTTGAGGTGTTCTTGGAGCAGAGAAGGTGTGTTTAATACCCATGTTTGAGCAAAAGGAATTAAATTCCTGGTTCTCAAATTCTCCACCATGATCAATTCTCAATGAGATTATATTAAAACCTTTTTCATTTTGAATAGATTTACAAAAACCTTCAAATAAACTAAAAGCTTCACTTTTATATTTCAAAAAGAAAATCCAAGTAAATCTAGAATAATCATCAACTAATACATAAACATATAATTTACCAGCTAAACTTGCTACTCTTGAAGGTCCAAACAAATCCATATGGATAAGTTCTAGAGGTTTAGTTGTAGAAACTTTATTAACAGATTTGAATGATGATTTGTGTTGCTTGCCAAGCTGACATGCATCACAGAATCTGTCATTTTCAAATTTGAGACTAGGCAAATCAGAAACTAGATGTTTCTTAGATAATTTATGTAAAGCATATATATTGCAATGACCAAGTCTTCTATGCCAGATCCAGGATTCACTTATATTAGCAGTTAAGCAGTTTACTTGTTGTTTACACAAGGAATACAAATCCAAAGTATAAACATTATCAGTTCTGGGTGCTCTAAACTTAAACAGTTTATCTTTAGAAACAGTACAACTATTGTTAGTAAAATCAACAGTGTATCCATCATCACAGAGTTGAGAGATACTTATCAGATTGTGTTTTAACCCTTGTACATAAAGTACTTTGTTGATTGAGACTATCTCTGGATCTCCAACTGTTCCAATACCAATAATCTTTCCTTTGGCATTGTCACCAAAGGTGACAAGTCCTCCTTCCTTTCGAGTAAGAGAAGGGAAATTAGCTGAAGTTCCACTCATGTGTCTTGAGAAGCCACTGTCCATATACCATATTTCTTTCTTTCTTTGGTGACCTGCTACCTGCAAAGACATTTAAACAAATTTCTTTGGTACTCATATTTTGTTGGGTCCAGGAGTGTTAGCAAGCAGTGATCTGGGTATCCAGATTTGCTTTGTTTTCTTAAAATTGATTGAATCATATAGATCGTTGGAAATATAAGCTTTCTTAATTCCACATATTTGAGGTTGTCTTAGAAAACAGTTTTTAGCTATATGACCTTTTGTTCCATAGAAATTACAAATAACCTGTTTAGTGCTAGGAACAAAATAATTTTTGTATAACTTAGGTTTTTCTCCTTTACTTCCAATTCCAAACCTTTCCTTTTTAATTACAGTTTTTCCAAGTATCTCATTTAAGACGTTTTCTCCTTTTGTAAAAACTAATGCAGCCTTTTTATAAGATTCTACTTCATCCTGTAGAGTTTTTATTTTTGATACGAAATTAATTTTATTTGAGTCAGCAGAGTTGTATTTGTCGATTAATTCCTTATGTTGTTTTAGCAAAGTATTTCTCTCATCTGAAATATCTTTGTGCAAGTTCTTTATAGATTTATATTTTTTAAATAATGAGTCATACCTTTCTTCAAGCATATTGCAGTAAGCTGCAAGTTTTTTATTTGAGAAGCTTGTTTCAGAGTTTGATTCATTATTTGAGTCAGAGGAGTAGTATGAGTGTACCTCATCAGTTTCAGCCATGAAACACATATTTGCTTTTAAATTGGCTTCCTCCTTCTCTGAGCTTGATTCAGAAGAATTACTTGAGTCTTCAGAAACACTCCAAGTAGCTTTCATAGCTTTCTTGTCTTTCTGCTCATAATCATCTCTTTTGAAGAATTTCTTCTTCTTTGCATCTTTCAATTTTGGGCAATCCGGTCTGATATGTCCCATCTTTTTGCATCCATAACATCTCACTTCCTTGCTATCCTTTTTGAAGGATTTCTTGAAGTCTTTCTTCTTACTATAGAACTTTCTGAATTTTCTGGCTAGCTGAGCCAGTTATTCATCCGAATTTGAAGAATCAGAGCTTTCTGATTTAGCACTTACTTCTCTGTTCTTCATCTTTCTATCCTTTTGTTGAGAAGTCACTTTCAAAGCAGTATTTTCCCTTTTTATGTAGACTTTATGCTCATTTACCTCATCTTTCATTTCAGCTTCGTACATCATCAATGTACCAATCAGTTCTCTCATAGTTAGATCTTTAACAGAAGTTGATTGTCTGATTGCTGCAGAGATTCCATTCCATCGAGTAGGAAGTACTCTCAGTACCTTCAACGCTTGATCAGCCTGCTTGATTGGTTCTCCTAGAGCTGTTATATTATTAACAATTTCTGTCAATCTTCCATTCATCTGAGTGATGCTCTCTCCTTCAATCATTCTGAAAGTATCGAATTTTAACTTAGCAGTTGCATATCTCATCTGTCTTACATTATCTGTTCCTTCATAAGCAACAGCTATTGTTTGCCACATTTCATATGCAGTCGGGCATTGAGATACTCTGTTAAATTCATCTGGTCCTAGACCACAGATGATTGCATTCATAGCTTTTGAATTTATGTCATACTCAGCCTCTGTAGCAGCACTCCATGTATCGGGATTTTCAGGAATTTCATAGGGAGTCAAAATCTTTGAATAGACTTTGTAACCAAGATTTTTCAGATAAATAATCATACGTGATTTCCAGCAGCCATAATTATCTCCATTAAAGTAAGGTGCTCTGACCATTGACATTCCCTCTCTCATATCAGCCATGATACACTATGTATAATCTTTAAATACTTCTATCTTGATAAGACTTTAAAAAAATAAGAAGCTCCTCCTCTGATACCAATTGTTGGATCTGAATCTACGGATTACACACAAGAGGGGGGTGAATTGTGTCTTTTCAAAATTATTACAATCTCTTCAATTTAGACAAATTCTGTCCACTATGATTTTGCTCAATTAAATATGCAGCGGAAAAAGTAAAAGCATGAACACACGGATGTATAGTGGTTCGGGGAACAGAAGGCCCCTAGTCCACTCCACCCACGCTCAAATCCACGAGCTTGGCGATTTTCACTATCTGGTCCTCGTTTCCACAGACCTGTCCACAACTGAGTACAGGCAGTTGACACCTTTACAAATTTCAGGCAAAAACAGCCTTCCTGGTTCAAACACGAACCCACACAACTTAGAACGAGAAGCTGATCACTCAAAAATAAAAATGGTTTCGATAAAGAAAACACTTCTCCAGTTGTTCTTCACAATTGCAACAGAAAGCAATTGACAGTAGATAGATCGTTGTCTTCAGAAAATAAAGATCTGTAATCAAAACAGTTCTGAGTCGATCCAGTTGCAATAGATATTACCAGAAACTTCACAACTTCAGCAGCAATAGATTCACAACAGATAGTCGATGTAGAACACGTGAATCTGCTATCAAGATCTTCCTTCGGTAATAAAGGTTTTACTCTTCTTCTCGATCACCAGAAAAGAACGCCTTTTCTCAGTCTCTGTTTTTTGCTCGCTAAAAGATCAATCTATATATATCACACACTTTCCTGTGTATATATATATATAATCCGAAGTTTCCAAGATAGAACATATATATTCAAATCTGAGAAAATTCTTCCGCATAAATAGATCCATAAAAATCTCCTTTAGATTCGCGATATTAAATGAAATAACAGAGCCGTTGTAACTCCCCTGAAGAATCGGCACAAAAAGCTCTGTTTAAATCAATCATTAATCCATTGTAAATCGTTTTTGATTCAGTCAAAGTCGTACTTAAGAATCGGCTCGAAATCAGCTTAATAAACCGCTTGTTTGACCAATGCAAAAGGAAACATCGTCTGTCAAAAATATCCCAACGCCAAACGTAGGGTTGATGACGTGGCTCCAAACGTAGGGTTCACAAACGTAAGGTTCACAAACGTAAGGTTCACAAACGTAAGGTTGAACATACAAACTTTCTCTTCAGCATTCAAACGTAGGGTTGATCATCCATACTTTGTCTCGCTTCAACTCTCCAAAGAACGTACAGTTGATTATAAAAGTAAGGTTGATGATCCATACTTTTTGAGAAACAAACTCAACACTGAAAACTAACGTACGGTTTCTCTTCCATACTTGTCCAACAACGAAAACGTAAGGTTCCTTCCAAACGTAATGTTCTTCTTCAATACTTTTCAACAACATAAGGTTCATTAACCATACGTTTCAAAATAACATAAAAGGTAAACTTTTCATCCATACGTTACGTTCATCAACGTAGGGTATGAACAGTGATTCCAGTACGCGCTAAAATTGATCTCGCGCTACAGTGATTCCAGAACACGCTAAAATTGATCTTGCGCTACAGTGATTCCAGAACACGCTAAAATTGATCTCGGAATAAATGAAGTATGAAATCTTGTTGTATGAAATAAATAAATAAAATAGATTCCTGCAAAATACTCAACGAAATAATTAGTAAATAATTAAGGGTATTTGTGAGCATCAAAATCATCATAAAAAGACAGAGTATTATTTAAAATAATCTCCCCCTTTAAAAAACATTATTTTGAATTGTTTGAAAACAATACATTGCTCAACAGACATCCCATCTATTAAATATGTAGAAAAATCATAAGGAACTTCCAAAAGAAGGATATAATTTAAAACACTTTTAACATTTATACAAAGATTCCAAACAAGCCATTAAACACTATTCACAAAACCATCATTTTTCATTAACACAAAATCCACATTCTTTTAAAGTGGCATAAACAATCCATTTTCCACATAAAAATAATTATAAATTTATACATAAGATTCATATTAAAAATCCAAGTCATAACTATTTCTATATAAATTCCAAATGGGCCATTTATCAGAAATACATGCTAATACACCTTAAAATCCAACATAACTTCTTTATGAAAACCAAAACCACATTTAAAAACCATAAAAGGCCCCAAAATTTAATTTCACATGCTAAAAAAAATTTAAAATTCAAAATAGTCATTTGGTATTACATTTATCACCTAAAATCCCACATGGAACTTTACTTGACACAAAGAATTCAATCATTAAAAAAACAACATTTATATGACCCTAAAAAGGGTATGTACCAAAATTTTCATGCCATAAATTTAGTTAATTTGTTAAAATAGGTTATAAACATAAAACATCACTTGTGAAAACTAATAGAACATTTTAACAAGTTTTTGGTGTGCCTATTTTATCCAAACATAACACTATTCATCAACGAGTGAGGCATAAACACCATTTTACACACCAAATAAATTATGAAAATGGTTTAATTACAATAATTATCATATATAGAATGTGATAACTGAAATAAAATTATTAAAATAAAATTATAAAGGCATGTGAAATGTTATAACTTCCTAAAATCCATGGTGGAAAAGAAACACATGCCCAAAAACCATCCACATGTGTTTAAAAAACCTAAACCTACCAAGATGAACCCCAAATGGGAAAAGCCCTTAACATAAAAAAGTAGAAAAAAAACTGGGTCTACCAAACCATGGGAGAAGAGAAAATCAAAATAAATGATAGGATATGTATGAGGTAAGTGGAAGGAGAAATATTTTATTAAGAAATTAAGAGGATCTTCTAATGTTTGGTGAAAAATAACCAAACAAATTGGCCCAAAAAGATGGAGAATGAAGGGGGGGACCCTATGGTCAACATCCAACACATATGAAATCAAATGGGAGGCAGAATTACTCAAATTATGAATTTTAGTGTAAAATTTATATAGCCTGTAATGGGATGCATGGTTTTTCTACATAGTTTTGTAAACCATTCACAAACCATGCGAATGCTACTTGAAAAATTCTTCCACCTGTAGGATTAGGTTGCACGGTCTGGGAAAACAATTCTCAAACCATGTGACACCAATAATTAGCCTAAAACCCTCAAATGGATCCCAAACACTAGGACTGCTTACCAAAAGATCCATGAATGATTTAAACACAATATAGTGAAATTTTTGGTGTAAAAAACACTCCACCATGCAACTTCTTTCCAACACAAACTAGGGATTAACCATAAAAGAAAGAGTAGACAAATTAAACACTTGAAAACTCAACACTTGTCACACCTAGAACCCGAGAAATGACTAGTATTCCCATCAAATCGAAACATAAACCGAAACATGAAATACCAGGTGCAACATAAAATGAATATATAATTACTTGAGATGAAATAAAAGGATGATGAATCCCATATTAAAAAAATAATATATAATTCTCAAGGAACACTTTTATATTTTCTCATTAAAATTGAATGTAAAATTGATCATTTCATTAGTTACTTAAAATCATTTATATGAATGGAATTATCAATATAAGTCATTGGTAGCTATGAAGATATCAATGAAGATTATCTCAGGTTGGAAATATAACCTATATACATCTTTCAATATAATGAGTATTATGATAATAAAAGTGAAATAGATATTAGTGGAAACTCATGTGAAAAAATCCACGATAGAAATAATATTAATCTTCTTTGTTTACATATATTTGGGGAATATAATGGAAAGTTGTATACATTTAATGGGAAAATGAATAATATTTGGGAAATAAGATAATAGTGAAAATGAATTTTTTGTGGATTTTAAGTGTAACAAGAATTATCAACAAAAAACACCACCCACAATCTAATGATTCAATTTTATGGAGTATACATATTATGCCAACAAGTTCCTCAATCCAAGGGTCAATTATAAGAATAAATGATAATAAACAGACAAGGAAATAGAGAAAAAAGAAATAATATGTAATTAGAAATACTCAGTCGGACATTAAAATGAATTCAAGAAAGGTACACACATTATCCACTCTAGAACTTAAAAAATCTCATTTGGTTATGGATATAACCACCGATCCATATTTAGGATATTTTATAATCTTATAAAATCACCACCTCAATATTTATATATTAAACATGTAATAAAAAAACATAGTGGTATTATTATTTAATCCAATGTCTATAAATACCCAATCATACATTATTTTTGGTATGTTCTTCTTTCAAGTCTTATTATCCCCCCTTTAGTGAAATTTATGGGGGTTTTTTTGGAAAGGATTGTATTTCTATACAGATATATCATATTAATTACTAGGATTAGGAGGTCACATTTCATATACCAATAACCTTATTACCATATCTTAGTGAAAGGATTTCCTAGATCATTCTAGAGAAATTTGTTCCATTTTAAAGGTCGTAATAAACAATAATGAGATATACATAGCTCAAATTGTGAGGGAAAACCTGATGTGGAGGATATTCAGAATTTTAAGAAATATTTCAATAAATGTCAATGAGTTTACTAATCCCCCACCCCCCCCCCACCCCCCACAAATTATTAGGTTGAGGATTTATTAAATCTCATACCATGTGATATTTTCTTATCAAAGGATTCTTATAGAATATCCTGTATATAATTGGATGATTTAAAGATGTAACTCCACGTAAAACTATATAAGGGGTTTATACACTCATTTTCTTCAACATGTTCTGAACCAACCATATTTTTTAAAAAATATTTATATATTGATGGTTATATGTTTTAAATTTAATAAACATAACAAGATTGTGATAGAGGAAAAGTATTCTCAACCTTATTTTGATGAAAAGTTTGAAAAAAAATGAAGCCTAAGAATTTAAAAATGAATAAACATCAATTAGGATATCATAAATTTGGGTCATGATATAGGATATACCATGAAAAATTTTCATAAATGATATGGAAACTATGATATCATATTGACCCCGAAAACCCCTAAAAATTCCTCTTTTATCTTCATTGATTTAATGAATAGTGTTTCTGTAGATTACCTTGAACAACTTATGATAATATTGATAGATGATATATTCATTGATTCCAATGTAGAATAATAGATGTAGGATTATTTTGAGGATTTTTTTGGACACATTGAGATGAAACATACCACATTCAAAAAATAGTAACTGTTAATTCCATCTATAAAATTATCATTTTGGGTTGAATGATTTCTATAAAGACCAATCACAAGAGATTAAATACATATAAATTTATAAATAGTTGAACATGAACCAAAGGGTAATTTTAAAGTATATTAAGGTTTATTAATATATAATACAATACCACCCTGGGATGGAAAACATTGTAGTTGTTGTTCTGTGCAGGAAGGATCATGCTAACTTATCCATGGTGTGGATTGATGTTGGCCTAATACTCCTGGATATTGAAGGATATACTAGGGAATGATTAGGTAATTGGAGGTATCTTATCATTCACAAATAACTACTTGGACATCCATGTATGAGATGTTTAAGGAACTTAAATAATAGGATAAAGAGCTTAAGGAGAATGTCTGTAATGTACCAAAGATCATCTTTGGAAGTGATGGAATTGTATGATTCAAAATTGAAATATGTGTTCCATTAATACCAAAAAGGGAGAAGTTTTTTATGGTTGATATGAATAGATCTCCTTTTTATAGGAATATGTGAATTACAATGATGTATTGAGTTCTCATAAATAATTTTCTGTTGTATAATATGAAGATAGAGGATGTAGTATATAAATATTAATATAATTTACAACAACATAACCTAAATTATAGATGTATTAATGAATGATATAAAAATTACCCTTACTTTTCTGAAAATGGGAGATCGTGATAATATATTTCATTTTAGGAATTTCTAAGAACTCAAATATCCATAATTCTATTTGTATTGTAGTTTATTAGCACATAATGCTAACACATCTCATTACAATTTAATTCGATTTCTCAAATGATCGACATTCCAAGATATATACATGTTATTTTTCAATGTTAAATAACGTTAAAGAGAAAATTTAATTTTATTGATATTTAATTTTTAAAAAGAAAAACTATATTATTCATCAACAATTATTGGATACATAGAAAATAATGAGCACTACTTATCATGTTTTTGCAAAATTTTCGCCTGAAAGGACTATTAAAAATAAAAATATATATGATGATCTTGTTTACGATATTTCAAATAATGTTGGGATCAATACTATCCCATGGTAGAGTTCTTCTATTAAAAAAATATCAATTATAGAATTAATATGGACCCTTATTAAAAAATTTATTGGATTCAACCCATAAATCTGATTTTTTTTTATAAGAATTTGGACAATGTATGTTATTGGGACAAGATTGTGCTCCTGAAATATTGTGGATGTTTCAATGAAATTCCTTGAACTAGTAGTCACTAAAACTAGTTCCATATGATATACTACCACATGACCATTAGGGAACCACCCCATTAACCAGACACTATGAACTAGCCACACGGGTCTATAGTAGATCAATGTGGAGGCTACACCATATTATTAGATTAAAATAAGAAAATTTATATCAAATGTTAAAAAACAAATATAAATGGAAAAATTAATAAAAATTTAATTTTTACCCTAATATACAAAGGAAAACATAATCAATCAATGATATATATACTCTACATTTCATTAAGTCATATAGTAAAGACCCAAAATTCCAAAACTATGAAAAACCCTAAGCATGGTATTGATTCCAACTCGATCCAGACATCCCAAGATCTAACCCATTAGCACCTGTATAAACTAAACATTATGTCACTATCCTATACATGTACTAAAAAATATGTAGTATCTGTATGGGTACCCATGTTCCATGGATTTATGAGAAGGGTGTGAATAAAACTTAGTAGGACACCACATATAGTGTTTAAAATAATTACAAGTTTATATAACACTATATTTAGAAGATCATTATGTAATATATAAATAAGGAAACAAATGAATCATGCTACACATTTAAACAAAGATTAATTAAAAAATTATTTTTTAAGATCAATCATACAATCCATCCAACATAACCCTCTTTAGCAACATTTCCTGCCAATGTCTTAGTATAATTGGGTTATATACATTCCATCAGAATGGGTGAGTTCCCAAATCAATTAAATTTATCCATGTTCTTTAGAGAATCAGTCCAGTAAACCATAACATGTTTATACATTGGAAATATAGATCCCCAATCAGACATCCCAACCCATGAAAATATTTAGTGGGGCCTATAGAATCAGTCTAGCCAAACTGTGATGTACCAGACTAGGATACCAATTAATAGGTGCCCCGATCCAGATGGGAGACAATGCCTCAAGGGAATATCCCTAAATTCAAGTGGTTGTTGACTAGTAGCAAGGGCCTTGGTTATGTCAGTGTGGAGACTATTTTCTCAATACCAGAGGCTAGTAAATTAGATAAATATAAAAAATGAAATTTGTGTAAGAAATATATGTAACCTTGAGGCATGAAGAAAATACCAAAAACAATAACAATAAATAAATTACTAGAATAACATATGACAAATGACGATGATATGTCTTGTATCTAAAAAACATGAAAACACAAATACAAGAAAGAATACATAAAATGATCCATAAAATTATAATGGAAATAAAAAACATTCTCAAGAATCCTGATCTCTAGCTCTACAATATTCAACCAAGAACCATATTAAATAGGAATTAATCATGTGTTCGAATCCATAAACTTCACTTTATAAACACATTCATTCTTGTAATCTACCCTAATTACCAAACAACGCTCAGAGATGGTGTGAGATAAATCTCATTGGGCCACCACTGATGGTGTATCTAATCTTCGTTCCATATAATGGAATTGTAACCACGTTTAATTATGAATATATAACAGTACAATGTAACTAAAAACAATGTACCTCCATCTTCCCTTGGTAGGTGTCTAAACCTGTGACTGATTCATTATTTAATGGTTACTAGTTTATAAATAGGGAACATGTTAATAATATTGAAGGTTTCAATATGTAACAAGGAAACCTATAATTTCATTTAATAATTATGTCTCAAGTTAATAACCGTGGAAACATAGACCTCGTGGGTTTCTAAACTCAATAATCATTTTATCCTATCTAAGGGGTAAGAGTGTAAACTGAGGAGAATAATCGATTGAATTCCACAATACAACTCCTACCAAGTCCAAGAACTTTACCGAAGGTTAAATGTGGCTATGAAATGACTTGGACATATAGGATTGAACCATGGAACCTAATTTTCAATGATACATGCAATGAGTGTATCCAAGGAATCATATAGTACTACAAGGGATATCTTACGATGTCATACGGGGCATACAAAGTTAGATAAGAATTGGGTTCTAGGTGGATCATAACCTAAGAAAGTGGTATCCTTGAGTTTGGAAAGGATTACTTGAGTGGTCAAGTCATTCCCTTAGGAATCAAAGGTAAGAACGAGTCACACCACTACTATTTGATATTCAAGTCGAATAACATTTCATTAGGTTAAATCCTTTCCTTTCATTAGAGTTATAAGGCCAAGTAGCATGAAACCATTTAATCAATTCATAATTTTCCGATAAGTCCATTTGGTTCAATCCTTACCTTAAATTAGTGTGCAAGGACAATTATCATGATACCATTGTTAAATACATTTATGTTATGTTGGATAATTAAGGATCACTATTTTACCTTCCAACAACCTGGTAAGGGGTACTACGGATATTAAACCTATTATTCTTTCAAATTTAATCTAGTAAATTAATTTAAGTAATATATGTACAAATTTATATCTCAAATTTAATTATCAAATTTGATGAAATTACATTAGGCTATTAAATTTGAAATGAAATGGTACTTTCAATTCACCAAATCATGATACATTGTCCATTTATTATAAATAGGCCTACCATAAGTGTGGTTAAGATCAAGAACATATGAATGATTGCTCAAAAGTTTGAGAATGCAAAAAACTAACCTATGGAATATCATCCTAAATGGAATGTTAGAAGTTATGGGCTTAACCACCAATGAGTAGTCACATATTTGGAAATATTATGACCCCACAGTTCAAATGATTATAAGAAAGACATATAAATTGTAATAATGGAACTCAAGGAAATCAGTTTCCCCACACAACAATTCCAAAATCAACAAACATGGGGATTATTAAAAAACACCCACCTTATGGTCATACAACTATCCTCCTCTAGTATTAGAAAATTATTTTCATGGATTTGAGTTGATCTATGAAAAATGAAAAAATAATCACACCTCGATAACTAGGATGAGAGTATGTGAGTAGAATAATTGATAAAAATGATTCATGTACATACCATTTTCCATAAAATATGATGATGGAACACTCGATTGGATCCTTGATGAAGGATATCATTGATCCATACCTTAGGCCTTCAAAATTATCCAAAATGAGGTGAAATTAGGATGATCTCATAGGAATTTAGATTAGGAGGAAGGGGGAGGATTAATTTGATAATTAAGTAAAAAATAGTAAAATTAACCCAAAAATAGACTATTCTCGGTTGGTCGTGATAGTTTGAAAACCCGTGTGCAGACCATGCATGATCCCCTAGGAAAAGAGGAACTCATATTGTTAGGCTGCATGGTTTGGGAAACCATACGACAATTACATGGTAATGCTCTATCCAAAAAGGAACCACCCACATAGTTTGATCTAATCGTGCGGACTTCCCATATAGTTTACTACAAACAATGAACCATGACTATTTTTTTCAAAAAAATCTATGTTTCGAGACCTGAACAAGACCTGAACACCCTTATAATCTTCACTAACTCATTAAAATCCCAATTAAGTTGAAAATAGAGAATTAGAAAAAAATTTGAAGAATCCATACGAGAGTGAAAAATATGATTCTTACAGTCTTCTCCCCTTATATAAACCAGTCCCCGAGTTCACCTTCCATGGGTGGAGGAACAGAGTCTAAGAACAACTATGGACACTGGCCACAAACATCGGCATCCTTCTTCGATGTCTCATCGTACAGATGGCCATGATACCATTACACATCTACTAGAGGGACGGACCGGCCATAGAGATATTTCATGCTCTGATGAATGATGCATACTGGATACTCCTCAATGGTAGCATCGAAATCTAACTCAACTTCCTTAGGATCAAAGGTATGAGATGGGTCAAAATGATACCGGTGAAGCTCTAAGACATGAAAGATTTTGTGTATGGAATGGTACATCTAAGTTAGTAGAAACTAATAGCCTACAATCCTTACTATATCTAGAATATCAAATTTCTCAACATAACGAGAATATATCATCCCTTTCTTTTGTAACCACCTATGTCCGAGCCTGGGTGGTACCCTATTGAAAAAATGTTCCCGGCCCTCAAAAACTTGATGTCATCATTGGCGATCAACATATGATTTATGACTAGACTGAGTAGTAGCCATACACTTTATTATTAGTAGAACTAGCTCTCTTGTCTCCAGAATGATATGAGGATCGTGTAGTGAAACCTCACCTACCCCTAGCCAGAACAAGATTGAATAAGACGAACTACCATACAAGGCTTCAAAAGGATCCCTCTAAATTTTCCCTTAATAATTATTAATATATGTGAACTCAATGAGAGGTATATGATTCTCCCAATAACTTATGAAATCAAGAACACATGCACATATCATATCCTCAATATCTTTTATTGTTCATTTTAATTGTCCATCATTCTGATAAGGAAATTCTATGCATAGAAGCACCTATATTCATATATCCTTCTACAATCCATACTAGAACTATGATGTGCAATGACTATCCCTATCTGAAATTATATATGTGGGACCCCCGTAGTCATATGACTTGAAAGACCTAGAGTCTTTTGATCTTATCAAGTAAGAAAGACACTTGAATAGGAATGAAGTTGGATGATTTCATTATAAGGTTAATAACTACCCATATAGCATCTCTATCCCTCACTGGCCTTGGTAAGACAACTATTAAATCCATAAAAATGTCATTCCATTTCCACTTTTGGACTGAATGTGGCTTTAAAAAGCCTTCCAGTCTCGGGTGACCCTCTTTCACTTCCTCACACGTGGAACACCTTGTGCTAAAGCCTAAAATCTAACATTTCATCCCAGCACACCAATATCGGGCAGTATAAAACCATTTAGTAATACACACATAGATGTGAGGCTCTATTCTCATTATTTGAAAAATTCATAGGTGAACCGCAAGAAGATGTATAGGGCTGTATAAAACCTTTTTCCTCTAAATATTTTATTTTCCTCTTGATCTTCTGAAGACCTATAGTTGGAATTTAGTATGCAGGAATGGACATTGGAGAGTCTCTTGGAACATGATTTATTTTATGCTTTACCACTCTCTGAAAAGGTAAGCAAGAAAAATCATTGGGAAAGACGTCCATGAAAAAAACCACTATTGGATGAAAATAGACATAATATATACCCTAATTGTCCATGAAGAGATTTTCAATATAGGAAGTCACTCCACATATCCCATGATTCTATGGTCCCTCCATACCTACCTCCATATCCCACTCACCCTTATTTATATAATTGCTACCCTATGGTGATGTAAACAATACCCTACAGTAATAACACTTTACAAATGTGTTATAATGAACCAAAAAATCCATCCCAAAAATGATATTGAACCCTGTGATATAAAGAACAAATAGGACCCATAGTAATTGTAACTTCCTAACTCAAGGGTACAATTCCTACAGTGGCATATTACCTCTGTTCGTAACCCATATTGGCATATCTAGGGTCATTACACTATAATAATGATGTATATATGATCTGTGACTTTCCAATATAGATACAGAGATAAAAGAGTTTGAATAACATGTATCAAATAAATTAGATACCAATGTAGATTCCACCAGAATAGTACATCATACTTTAGGTGCTCTCATTGCACGATCTTGTGGTATCAACTATATTTCATGAAATTTTCTTGATAGATGGCCTTATGAAATAGATGAACCACAACATTCATAAATGATATGTTGGCATTGCTGGTGATCAGGGGTCTGGCTACCACAGTCACGACCAACCCCATGGCCAGACCTTCCGGTGCTATTCCCACTCCACCCATGATGCGGTGCAAAAGAACCTCCTCATGAAGATAAAGATGCCATAGATTCTCCCATTGTCTAAATAGATGTCACACCACGATGTTATAAAAACTGTTTCTATGGTTGTCACTACCCTAATGAGAAACCACAAGAGAACACTTCCTACCACATGAAGAACTATTGGCCTATCATGGCAGTGTTCCTCTATGTCTAGTAACATTTTTGTCCCTCTGGATATTCTTAGTGAGAATATCCTAATTGCCTATTCGAGAAAAAATATGCAGGTAAAAGAAATTAAACTATGTATGGATGGTGTACACAATCCTATCATCGAATTTTCTAGCCCACAACAACCAATCACTATCTGGAAGTGATGAAAATACTTGTAAATCAGTGAAACACAATAAAAAAATCCATAACTAACATAGATCCCTACTAGAGATTCATTAACTCTCTAGCTCTATCATCTCCTAGAATCTACAGAAACAATTGATCATATAAAAATTTCTTTAAATCAAACAATGCCAGGACATGATGATGATCGAAATAGGTAACCCATTCACACCAACACTAGCATAAATCTCAAAGCATGTGTATAACGAGATTTACCTTCTACTCTGGAGGCATTTCTAGATGTGAAAAGATAGAAAGGATTTCCTTTATCCATGACTCTGCATCCTTTGGACTTCCATGCCCTAAAAAGGTAGGAGGATGATACTTATGGAACTCAAGAGTCAGATTGGCCATCCTAGGTAAAGTCCATGGAGCACCCTTCATGTACTACCTGAAATGTTGGAAAATATAAAAAACATGGGAATTAGTAGTGAATTAAGGTACAATATTCGGTGCCTCACATGGCACACTTAGGGGTAAGAGTGGCAGCTGAAGGCCTACTACTTCTAGAGCATGTTTATCACCACCATCCTATCATACAATATGAGTATTCAATGGTAGAATTTGTCTACAAATTCCAATAACACACCTTAGAAAAAGCATAATAAGAAAGATATCATCAATAGAAGATGATGAATGTATGAAAAGTCACTACCCATGTAACATTATCCCAACTAAACACATAGACAACCATGTATTTTTAAGTGCCCAATTATATGTTTCATTTCATTTTGCAATTTATTTATAGGTTCACACTTTTAACTTTCATAAACCTGAAAAGGTAGGATAAGGATGTGCGGTCAAATTAATTTAAGATTTTAGGATTTACTATATACTAGATATACATTCCCAGAGAATCTGATCCCGTACTCATTATCACTGAAAACAACACCCTTTTATTTATATCATGATGGATTGACTTGGTAAATTACTCATCCTAACCCATGATGTCCCATACACATCCTGAATTAAGATACACCATCACTGAATCGCAACCAAAACTAATATATGTTAAATATTTTTATCATAATATCACCCAATAATAATAGGCAAATCAGGCAATGAAAATCATTGAAATTCACCTAAATGGAATGAAAATATACATGACATGTGAATTCTATGTTCTTATTGTGATGCATTTATCAATGAACCTTTCCCTCATATAATAAGTCCAAAGATGAAATGAAATCCTAAATCGGAATAATAATAAATAATATGACACAACAAATGAATCACCCATTGGTGACATAATGTCAATGTTAATGGGAAAAGATGAGAGGAAATTATATTTGGGGTAACATGGAATTTACCCTGAACCTGTGTTCATGACGCCCAAGCACAGCATATGAAAATTTCCCAAAAATTACTAATCTTCTGAAAATTATCTTAATATCATAAATAAATATAGGAAAACTCCTTTAATACCACTTTGGTACATCCTAGAAATGAATGCCACTTAATAGGTGCAATTATCACAGTGTGCCACATGTCTAGAAGATCATATACCTAAACTCTAGTGGATTTTGACTTGTATTGAGGGACAAGGTTCTATCTGTGGGGGGAATATTTCTTCATAAGCACAGTGTACCATAAAAGAAAAATACAAACAAAGGTGAATAGAAAAAGAAATATAAGTAAGAATAAAGCATAACTGAAATAGAGAAAACAATAACAAAAACGGAATAATTGGAATAGCTTATAGAAACTTATGATGATATTTCATGTATCTAGATAACTAGAAAACATTGATACATGATAGCAGTCATAACATGATCCAAAATAGTATAAGGGTAATAAAAATACTATCCCAAGCATCCCATTCTCCAAATCGGTCATCTTCTATCAAGATCCATCCTAAAATATTAGCAATAACGGGTTCAATGTAGTACGCTTCCCTTTATCAACACCTATATTCATGTAATCTTAACCAGTTACCAAACAATTCCTAGAGAGGGTGTCAGATAAGTCATAGTGGGAAACCACCAATGGTGTCTACATGCTTCGGATCATGTAATGGAAATGTAATAGTGTGAAAGCTTGTATATATAAAGTAAATCATTACAATTTAACTAAATACCACAATACATGTTTCAACCCTTGGCTGGTGTACGAATATGTAACCAATTCATTATTTATTGTTTACTTGATTATAAATAAGTCAAATGTAAATAATAGTGAAGGTTCCAAGATATAACAAAGAAACCAATAATGTTATTTATTAATGAATTTCCTATGTAATAACAAAAGAAAAATAAAAAACAATGGTCCTAAACTTAGTAATGAATTTACCCTAGCTAAGGGGTAAGAGTCATATCTGAGGATCATAGTCTAAGGAATTCCAAATTATGATGCATATTGTGTCCAACGAGATCATCCAAGGTAAAACTATGTTAATCAATGATTCGGCCTCATGGGCTTTAACCATAGACCATACTTGTCAATGCTTGATCAAAGGAGTGTATCGAGGGCATCTTATAGTACAACATGAGGGATACTCAGGGGTCATACTAGGCATCTATTTTTAGAAAAGAAACAGGCTATAGGTTTTTCTCAACCTAAGCAATCCAAATTCTTGAATTTAGAATGGGGTCCTCGAGTGCTCAAAGCATTCCCTCGGGGATCCATTGAGAGTTTGGGTCAGGACATTCCTCTATGATTATAATGACATATAATATTTCATTTGATTCAATCCCTTCCATTAATTATCATGATATGGACAAGTATCATGAAACTCTTTAATTAATTCATTATCTCTCAATATTCCCAATCGGTTCAAGATTTTCCTTTCATTAGTGTGACACGGCTGAGTAGCATGAAACAATTATTAAAATCATTTATAGAATATTTGATAGTTAAGGTTTACACTGCTACCTTCCAACAACATGGTCAGGGGTGATATAGACATGAAACCAATAATGTCTTCACATTTAATCAAGTCAAGTAATATACATTGAATAATTTCAAAAATCCCTTTCACATTAAATTGTCAATTTTTAATGAACTTACCTTAGGTAGTTCAAGTAGAAGTCACATGTCACACACCATTCTACATTTCATGATAAAATGATAATTTATTATAATGATGCCAACCATTAATGTTTTCAAGATCGAGCACATTTGAACGTTTTCTCAAAAGTGTTAAAACACTAAAAACTCATCTATGGAATATCATACTAGATGGGATTTTATGAATTGTGGGAATAACCACCAATGAGAAATCACATATTTGGAGAGATCATAAACATGAGGTTCTAATCATCACAATAATGAAATATAAATTCTATTAATGGTGTAAGATGAAATTACTGGGGGCCATATGAGAATTCCAAAATCAGTGAACATGAGGGATGAGTTATAAACTACCCACCTTAGGCTCATATTACTCTTATCCTCTAGTAGTAGCCTCAGAATTTGTCTTGGATCATAGTAGATCTAAGAAAAAGGAAAAACAATCACAACATGATATCATGGTCAAGATTAAGAGAGGATAAGAATAGTTAAAAATGACTCGAGTACTTACATTTGTGCATCCAATGTGATAAACTGATACTCGATCAGATCTCAGACAATGGAGATATCTTAATCCCTACCTTAGGCTTTCAAAATGATACAAAATGATAGGAAAATATTTTAATTCCATAGGAATTCAGATTAGTATGATGGATGAGGGATAATTATATCAATAAGGGGAATATAATAAAATTACCTATAAAATATCGTAGGCACATATTTTTTGCTCAGCTTGGAAAACCATGTAAAAAACCTACAGAACTACATGGAAAAAGGGCCACCCACAAGGTTAGGCCACACAGTTAGGGAAACAATGCCCCAACCATGTGGAAAGGCCCTATCAAGAAAGGCACCACCCAGGTTGATCTAACCATGAAACCTTCCAACATGTTTTACTAAAATTGTGATCCATGCCTACTTTTCCCAAAAAAAATATGTGTTTTGGGCATCCAACAATCCCTGGAAGCCCTGAAAACCTTCACTAACTCATTAATAATCTATATAATTCTCAAAATATAATAATAAAACGAAATTTAATGGATCAATACTTGTGTGAAAAATAGGTTTTTTACAGAAACCCAGGATGTGGAGCCTTAGTACATTACTAAAGTCATATAATAAGTTGATGGGTAAAAGAGCATCAATCCAGACTAACCAATGAGATTAGGTCTGAAGTTCAATACCCCAGTCATACTGTTTACCAAATTGACAAGATTATATAATTGGGTATCAAATTTACCCATTACATTCCATAATATATTTACATATTCATATTAATCCAACAAAACAACTTATAACATTATTCATTTCCCTCTTATTTATTTGGTCATGAAATAGATAGACCAACTACAATTTAAATTCATCTCAAATTCACACATTATGAAATGGGTCTTCAATATAAATCAAAACAAGTTCTAATAACATAATTTCCAACAAATCATTTCAAAATATCCCCTTGGGAATTTTTACCCATATAAACCGCACACTAATTTCAAATAAACCATTTAAACACATTTAAATACCCATTTAAAAATGACATGATGTCAACACCTAATATTAATTCATAAACCCATTTTAAAACCTCATTTTATTTATAAAAAATCCCAACTTAATCATATTCCTAAACACATAATTTAATCCATTTAATTTCCCCTTAGTAATTTGTAATAATACTACATAATATCATTTCAAAAACCCTTTTAAGCATTGTAATTTACTATGTACCAACATTTACCCATTCATGTGATGTCCTGGAGTAGGTTCACTAAGAATTAACAAAACCATATTAGAAACATGTTTATCTACTTCTCCCAATATTCCAAAGCATATTGTGTAGATATGAGGGTCAAAAATTGAATATTGGAGAGTCAGTAACCTCGGGATCAGAGCGTAGAACAAAAGTATAAACAAATCAATCAATATAAGAATAATACCGAATAACTGTGTAGAAAAGCATCAAACAATCATCATATAACAACCTATTCATCTCATCCAATTATTTCATATACAAATTATGGTCATGGAATTACATAAAAATGAATACTAATACATTGTAACATGTATATTGTACAATACATGTACCAAAATTACATAATAGAACCAAATTAAATTGTCCCATATATCCTCGTGATCAATGGACTGATCTCATGCTCATGTTATCTTATGTAAAAATCAATTATGAAATAAAAATAGAGCACTTTCCCTTATACTTAACAACATTCATGAATTCTTTCTTGATACCTTACATCAGGCCAAACTATGTGTGATATAGCACTCTGTAGGCCACCACCAATGTTATCTCTAACAAGTACATCATATTCATATAAGCTAACGTGCTATTTTGTTATAATTCATACAACAATGATAAAATTAAAAGATATATTGGAGAGCCTTTCAAGGATCAATAGGATCTAGTATCCATATCACAAGGACAAACTATAAAAAATGAAATCATCACCAACGACCTAAACTGAGTAATAATGTATCAATATAACATTGGACTTGATCTAATGTGTGTAAGGGTCAAAGGAGTCTATGTATGAAGGATACATGGTGTATAAATTTCCATGGAATCTATGTATAGTATAGATACTCGGAAAACCAATTCCCAGGATTTGAAATTTCCAAGGCATCCTATAAATTAAATTAAAAATGTAAATAATATCCAAGGAGGTGAAAATTCCAAGGACCCCTAATATTATATTTAGAAACAAGAATTAGAAATTTCTAGGGCATTTTAAAGTTTATTTCAAATCCAAGGAGTAGAACAATCAATGGAATCCTAATGTGATTTTGAGATTAAGGATTAAAAATATCTATGGCATCTAAATATGTATATGAGGTCCAAGAATTATATATTTCCATGGATACATAACCATTTAATTCACCATATCATAAACCATTCATTTAATCATTTCAGTTATCCCTTAATAATGGATTTTAATACAAGTGATTACTCTATTGATATCATTCATCTATAAATGACATGGTTCTACAAGGTTCTTACAACCATTAAAAACTATCTTATTTACAAAACATGATTCTTAATTTAAAAACAATGATCTAAACATATAAAAAGGTTTGTATAATCATTGAAAAAAGTATAAACACACCACCTTGGTGGTTAAATTTGTAGTAAAAAACCTCCAACATTGATGAAATAATCCAGGGAATTTCATTAAAATGAATTTAAATTTTAACTAACGAGTTAATTCATTCAAAAAGATTATCCTACAATGTCCGGTGTGAGGAACAATAGAAATTAAGTATTTACTACTATAATTTTTGGTAAATGTTATAGACACCCATCCATTTCTTGGTAGAGGGACACTCATCATGTCTTGGCCATCGATCTAGTCCATATCAAAATGAAATGGAATAATGGTGGAATTCCTTGAAAATACGGCATATTAGCATTCGCCAAAATAGAATCATTGATATAAAGGGAAAAAATTGATCATGCATAATGAATAATTAACCCATGTTTATCTAATGAGATGAATGTCTTTTTAATTTGAGATCGGATGAAGAAACATGATCACTGATTTTGGATGAGAGTGGTGGAGCTCCCCACACTGATTGGAATCTTATGGGGAACTAAAATAAAAAATGGGTTGAGAATCATTATATGATCCAATTTAAAAAAATATAGTCATTTGACCATGTTTTAAATGGATACCAATATGATGGCACTAATGGAAAACCCATGCACCAACTATGCTCATGAAAATTCCCAATAGGCGTATAAAACATTTTTGGGAATAGCATGGTATTCAAAACCATGCAATATCCATGCACCACCCTCTACATAAGTTTAAAAAACATTAGGGGAGGCATCAATGGATAGAAAAAACATGTGCAGTATTTCTTCTCCCATATTTGGATCCCTATAGAAACTCACAATGTTGTTCAAAACTGTGCAGCCACTTGTGCATGACATAGTCAAACAAAGAAACTACCCATTTCTTCTATAACTCTGAGATATGCATTGAAAAATCCCTAAAAAACATTATTCATTAATTAAGTGAATACACATTATTTATGGATAAATCATATGGTTCAAACTGATTTTCAAAATATTAATACCTCATAGAAAATCCTTGTTCATTAAATCTCCACCCCATAATGAAATTCTTCATAATTTTTGCATCCATGGGTGGTGAAGTGTCATCTGAGAATAACTCCAACCACTGGGCACATACATCAACCTCTATCTCCCAAGTCTTGAATCATACATGGTCATGCTAGCATAACACCCATACCAGAGGAACAAGTCTACCTTTAATAACCAGTATTCCGTATTCAAAAAATACAGATATGATGAAACTCAAAGGAGACTTATCATCAATTCAAAATAGAAGGGTTGAAGAAATTGTAATGTATTCGAATTGTCTTGTAATTGACGATATACATTGAATAATTCATTCCAGGCCTAATACCATTGAGGAAACTAAAACCAATATTATACCAGGCTGACTCGTTCGAGAATATCAAAGGGACTGATGTAATGTCTCATTATCTATATTAATTTTAGAATCTGTCTCCTTTCTATTCAAGGTGAAACATTAAATACAACCCAAATACCCACATGAATCATTAATAGTTTTTGATAAATATTTGTTTATGGATTAAGTCTAGATTGAGCTGTAGATGTCTACATACAAATAATTTTTATTTGACCCATTCTCTCCTTAATGATACAAGGACTGAGTATCTCTACCAATTCGACCTCTAACATGAACATGAGTGAAAATAATTCCCTACCATATATGGACTAACATGGATACATCTATATTATATCTTATTATATGTTATTATAATTGAACTTTATGTGAGTTAATTGGTTATACCAAGAACCTCCAACATGAAGGATGCATTCTTGGATAATTTCATCCAAAATTATTATCTTTCGCTCAGATTGAACATCTGTTTGTGGGAGATAGACTATACTCAATAGTAACTATGAACCTAGTGCCTCTGAAACACTATTACGACCATGAAGTGAAATGGCTATATCATTCTGATATAATATAATTTTGAAACATATAGAGTTGTATGATCACATGAAAGTAGATCCTTGTGATCTCATCCAATGAATGATTCTACTGAATAGGTAGAAATTTGGAATCCTTTCTCAAAATGTCTATGATAACCCATATATCAAAACTATGGAGAGGTGATCTATTCCTTTGCATCATGATATCTATGGTAAAATCATCCCATATCCAGTTAGAATTTTGTGACATGTGTTAAATACCCATGGGTAACTAATGTTCATCTTTATCATGGTAATATGTTCAACAATGAATAATTAACCCAAACATCTCTCGCTTCCTCTTAGGACACTAGTACTGAGGACTTAAGTCATGATGTATCTTTGTATGAATGGGATTCATAGACCATATCATGGAATGTGACACTCTCATTAACTCCTCCATGATTCCATGAGGAACCCAGACACATCTGCAGATGAGAAAGATCTCATCATTATCAATGATCCAACAGGGAGGTTGGTCAACACCTATAACACTCTCTTGTATGACAAAACCCTCATAATATGATATCTTCCTCATCATCACTCTCTCTAGAAGTGAACAGTTCACTAATAACAATACATGTTGGTCTTGAACCTTTATATGTTTCTTAGAAAACTAGTCCATAAGCAACCACTCGTCACTAGCCTTCAGAATTTTATCTGTTTGATTCCACTTGGTCAGATCATCAGAAACTACATGACCCATTTCAGGAATATAATAAATATCTATGTTGAAAGAAATATATTAAACACACCTTAATTCGTTGTATTCAATCCACATTGTGTAATATTTTCCATGATGATTTTATGTTTAGGTACACCACAAAATTCTATTGCAGTAAAGAAGACCTCCAACATAACAGGCCATGCAAAACAACACCTAACTCGAGATTGTTCATCTGGTAGTTCATCTCATGTGGCCTCAACTAGTGAAACCCACACATTGTGACATTCCACTCTTACTTGTTAACTACTCCTTTCCTGATTCCTGATGTATCATAATATAATAAGTATGTTTTTCTTTTCTTTTGAAGAAACAAGATTGGTGATGAAGTTAGTTTCTCTTTTTTCACCTACAAGTATATATCACATGTTTTGAAATAAATTATGTTCGCACCCATATTTTAAAGAATCTAAAAGGTACATCAATCTGTGATATTTTATGTACTTAATTATTATAATATCCATATATACCTATGAATTGTTTTATATCAATGATTTTCAACGGATTATCCTAAGAAACTACAACACTCACTTTCTATGGGTCAATTTATAATCCTCTCTATAAGAAAATATGTCGTTAAAATTGAGTCTAATATATCCACAAGAGTCATATTGTGATATTAATGTATAACTAATTCTCTCTCTGTGTGTGTATCAAATATGATATCAATATTTTTGGAATGGTCTTCTTGAGTTTGAGAATACAACAAGATATCAACCATGAAAACCACCTCAAAAGAATATATACATGGAAAAAACATAGTTCATTAGATAAATGAAAAAAATATAATGTTTGTATGATTGAATGGAATAACCGTGTAGTTATAATGATAATTATTTCTAAAAAATGATGTAATATATACGTAGGATATTCAAACATGCACCTAATGATGACATAATATCAAATAAATCATTTATTACAATTGATATCATTAGAGATGGTCCAACAGATCATCTATTTGCATAAATAGATAGTGGTTCTAAACCATAAACATATTCTATTTCTTTTAATCCACACATAAATGAAAGGTTCCATCCACATTCATATAAAAAAGGATAGGAAAAACCCTTATATAAGTAATCGGTTGTAAGAACCACATTACTTCCAAAATGTATATATACCTCTTTATATCTGGAATCTCGTTATGATCCATTATGTTAAAAGGAATGGATACTATATTTTCTCCATGAAATGGATCAATGGAAAATATTAAATCCCTCATATGAGTTATTCCTAAAATTTATTCTAGAAAACATTCCATATATGATAAAAAACTAGAGGAAATTATTCATGACTCATTCTCGGATCATCCTAATAAAACCTATAGTTATATACCATCATCCTATCTAGCCAATAATTCTTGGGTCTGTCTTGGATTTCATAGAAATATCATTCAACCTTGTGAATATAAAATTTTTCTTTGGGTGATGTTAAAGTATCCCTACATTAATAGTATTCAACGCATGCACAATTGGGAACCTAACAATAAATCCTGAAAATTATGTGAAAAACTATCATCTTGAGATAAAAGTGGTCCCATATCATGTGAAATTTGCTTCCATAATGGGTAACTCCGCATACTATAATAAACTATATGATCATGCGAACAACAGAGCATCAAGGGTCATTATGATATAAGAAAATTGAACATCAAGATGAAGAATTCCTCAATAGATAGAGATATCAAAGAATGTAAAGAACATGTATATAAAATATCAGTTAGTAATGTTGATTCTACTAGAATTGTACCTCTCAGAGTTAATTGTTCTGCACTCATATCCTTAGGTATCTTCTATAGTATATATAACATGATAGAATTACATCCCTGAGATACAACATGAATACCCTATGTGGATCAACTCTGCTATCAATGTATGTCCACTGTTCAGTTTCCTAGACCATTACCACCACCTTGCCCAGATCGTATAGTCTCCTTATTTCTCCTTATCTAATTAGAAACTGTAGACCCCACTCTTGATCTTGGAGTCAGTTCATACCATCTCTCAATGGATTCAATATGAATGGTCCTATGATAATTTTTTAGATACCCCATCCTACCAAATGATCTTCAATTAACTAGTTTCATATCACATTATATTTTTATGTGTCCCTAACTCCCATGCTGATGATAGGAAAAAGATCTACTAGAAATCAAGCTTTCCCTAGATCTTTCCATATAAGAGACCTCAAAACATAATTTCCTTCTACCTGACACTGTGCTACTAGGTCTTAAAGATGAACATCTGTAATATGTTCCCCAAAATTCCATTATGTTTTACTCATTGATATGAACCTGTTTGACTATATAATTTTTTGAGTATTTTTAAAATACATTCACTTTCTCTCATATGTCATACCGGAGACTATCCCTGAGTCTTCTAGATTTAGATAACTCATAACCTTACATGATATATGTGAAGAAAAATGAGTTTTATAAAATGTCTATAATTGTTATAGACTGTCAGAACACACTTCTCGCATGCCTAAACCTCTAGAATCTATCAACACTCAACATCCTGGGATGGACATAATTATTGAGGTATTCCGGGAAATCCTTCCAAGACATGTCCTAAATATGATTTATCTACAAATTACCATACCACAATATCTTATAATAAACCCATAACATATACATAGAAGGAATCAATCACTCATCAATAGGTAGCTTGATATACTCTAAAATAAATAAAATAGCCTCCACCCATGATTGTTTAGTTTGTGGTTCACTAGCCCTTAAAAAATTGAGTCAATTCTACTATTCAAAGTCATGAATCCACTCTACCATTGTTAGAGAAGGTTTTGGGGCTCCTCGAACATTATATATATATTGTGTGATCCTTTCTTTTAAATTTTCATCAACACCCATATCAAGAATGTTATGACGAGGTGAAAAAGGAACTATTATATGTTTTACATGTGGCCATGTGCCCACTAACCTTAGAGAATAATCGTTATAACTATCCTTTCACACAACTGGAGGTTTCCATAGTGAGATATCCAAATAAATTAGATGTGCATGCCACATTCCATGTTTGATTCTTAACGGATCATAAGTATAAAATAATGAAAAGAAAAATTAATCCCTAACTATATTCGCACCCCTTTTTCTTCTCTTAAATGTAGGTTTGGGGGACATAAAAGTCATATGAATGTTAGATAAAGTACCTACTTATCAATAATAAGGTCAGTTATGTGTTATACTCTCTACAATATGTCAGGGGTTCTAGTACACAATGTGTCATTTACATAATGTTGAGATAAATACCCTTTATATTGAAATTTGAATCCCCATGTAATAGAAACCTTTATTTTTTGAATTCAATTTTATTTAAACTCATTCTCATTTATGTTACCATTATCATTAAATGTTTGAATGATAAGGTCAACTTTCCAAATATATAAGGGCCATACACCATATGAATTTATGTTTATCCTCTATTATATTCCAACAACCCATTTATCAAATACCATCATGTAATGATATCACAATTTCATTGACCATGAAATAATAGAACCAAAACACTATGCAAGTATTATCGTTGTAATATAAACATGGCATGGCATAATTAAAGACATATAAATCCAGAAGTGCGGACATATATTTTGTATGCAATATTTTGTTGACATAACATGCCATGGGTACTAATCTATAATCATAAGAAACATCAATAATCATGTGTGCCAAAAATGGTGAATTCAAATCAACTACAATAAGCACAATCAAGAACATCATGTCCAATAATATGATTTTTTTTACTTTGTTTATTTACTAGCATGAACATATCATTACCAAATTATTGAAAATTAAAAATATACTTTATAATATTAAAAAATGATAAAACATGATAATATACTATCTCTGATACAACATTGTATTTTTCCAACCTAGTTTACTCAATAGTAATAGAACCTAGTTGGCCACATAGCCTCAAGATCTCCTCCCTATATCTGACATGATTTTAACTAGTTGCAAGGGTAAATGGTGTAAGTGTAGGGATACTATACCATCATGATCATTGTCTTACATTGTGGTATTAAAAATCAATAAATAATTGAAAAAACTAAAATAACTGAGAAGATGAAGAAAAAAATCCATGGTAAAATAACAAAATCATCTCATCCAAAAATTTCATATTCAAATTATTATCATGTAATGATAAAAGAATTATGTAAAACATGTAAACATGCATATAGTACAAAACATGTATCAATTGAAGAAAATTATCAAAAATAAACTATCCCTATATAGCATCACGAGCCATAGAACGGTCTAATGCTCCCCTAATCTTATGAAAAAATAAATCAAGAATCATTAAGATATATATTTTTCATATCCCTACCTATATACATGAAATATATCTGAGTACCCAATGGTGTGCTGAATAGGGTGTGAGACAACACATAATAGGCCACCACTAACGAGGTCTATAACAAGTCTAAACAATGCATATAAGATAATGAAGGGTGACGATGTAACATAAATATAACTGATAAATATAAATTGATTATTATATATCTAATAAATTATCGCTTTCATTAAGTATACATATCACAATGTCTAACTATAAATTGTGAAAAAATCATCAATGTCTTAAATCAATTAATCAAGTTTCTACTCACGTGGTCCAGGTTCTAATGAGTATAAATTTCCAATGAATCCAATTAAGAAATATGCATGGAGTATAAATGTCCATTGAATCTTTTTATCATATTAAAAATAGGTAAACTTGATCCATATAGTATAAATGTCCATTGAATACTGATATGTCATGTAAACATGGTAAATTATGACTAATGAGTATAATTCGGTAAGGTATCCTAATATGGTCATTAGATCCAAGAAGCATAAATGTACATGGTAGACTAATGTGGTTTTCGGATTGAAGGAGTATTAATTTCAAAGGAATCCTAATGTGGTTGTTATATCTAAGGAGTAGAACTGTCAAAATAAATCTTAATTTGGTAACCAGTTCAATGGACTTGAATTTTCCAAGGCATTCGAACCAAATCAAGTACAATATTTTAAAATTTTCATTTATTCATTTCATTAATCCCTTCATAATGACATGCAAGAATTGGTATTACTCAGATTATAACTTTCATCAACAATTGAAATGGTTTTATATGGTTCTTACAATAATAAAAACATATTTTAATTACCATATTCAATTCAAAATTTCAAAAAATGTGTTCAACACACCCCAAGGGTTGAATAATATCATCCCATGGGTGTTTTAGGTTGACGTCAACAACATCCAATGTTGTATAAAAGTTCCTTGACATGTCTTTATCATGAAATTATCATTTAACTCATCAATTAATTAATTTAAAAGCATAAAACAGAATATCTTGTGTTCATAATAATGAAAAATATCTATAAAATTCATTCAATTTATGGAAGATTTATTGGACAAGTATCTTATATTTTTAGAGGAACACTCTTCTATTCATGGCCTCTAATTCTGATTATGTTAGAATAAAATAGAAAAAAATTCTATTAAAATAAGTCATATTATCTTTTACCAAAATAGCAGTATCTATTTAATGAATATTGATGGAAGGGACTTAATTAATAACAAAATAACCAGTGAATATAAAATGAGATGAACCACTCTTGAATCAGAGAAAAAATGATGAAACTAGTATAAGACTATAGAGGTTGGTGGAGGAGCCCCTCACACATGTGTGGAGGCTTCTAGAGAAGTGAAATGAAAATGTGGGTAAGCCACAAAAAAATTAATATTTCACCCATGTTTTTATAGGATCATAGTTTGGTCAAATGTTTTACCATACCATATGCCTACCATTCACCTGCCACTATTGTCGAGGTCTATAGTACCCTGAGATTTTTTAAATTATTATTTTTTAAATTAATTTAAACATTATGGTATTTAGATATTCACAAAACTCTAGAAATATTTTTTATATTATATAAATATGGTATAGTTTTCCTCTAAGATACACTAAGTTAATATTTCTCTATACATATCATAAACTTGGCTTACATTACACAAAACACTGATTAGGTGTACATTTCATGCAACAATGAGTTTCTCTGGAATGTCATTTTATTATTATAACAACAAAAAAGATATAATTATAATCTAACCCCTAAAAATGTAATATAAATAGTAATAAATAAATTTACAATATTATTTTTTGTGGTATTATATAAATAAAATTTAATATTAGTGATGAATATAATTTTAAGTAAGGTCTTTCTACATTTAAAAATAATATTTTTCTCTAATGAACTTATTTTCATGTAAATTTATAAAAAAAATAAAATTAACATAAGGCACATTTTGAAATTTAATTTTAGAAAATAAATTAAAATTTTTAATTCATAATATTAGTATTATAGTAGGGTTATGTTTTAATATTTTTCTAAGAAACTTCATTTTTTGATGAATAGTGAAAAATTCTAAATGCAAATTCAAAACAGCTTCTTCATCTGATTTGTTAATATAGTTAAATTATATTTTAATTTAGTTTTAATGTATAATTATGTAATAAATAAATATTTTAATCCAATTTATGTCATTTATACCAATTTCAAATAAAATTTGGATATAAAAACATAGTATTCTTTTGATAATTTTTACTTTATAACACTGTAGTGTTGTCCTATAAGTGAGATTAATATTAAATTAGTTTCTTCCACTTCTATTTTTTTAATTTAGAAAAATGGATTTCGTATCTTTAATCATAAATATTCATAATCTTAATAATAACGTATTACTTTTTTACCAAATATATTAGTGAAATTGATTTACATTAATTTGCAACAATTAAGAGAAGAATTATCTTAAAAAAGGACTAAACCATAATAAAAAACCTTAAAAACCTAAAACCCTTTTCATAATACATTACATGTACCAATATATAACCATAAATCTTTTTTGGCTTAAATTATTGATTATTAGATCCACAAGTCATGGGAATTTCATGGGTGGAATTCTTTGTCAAACAAATTACAAGAGTGTCAATTCTGCTCTACTCTAAAAAGTCCTCCTCTCCTCCAACTTATTAAAACCTCCTAAAAACATATTTTTGAACAATATATGCCAAATTAATTTCCCAATAACCCTCCCATTATCCTTGAGGCCTCCCTTTGTGGATAATTTCATCCATGGAATGCATTCTAGAAAACCAGAAGGGGTTATCCAAAGAAGAGGTAACATTATTCCTCAAGCTCATTTCATTTATTTTCAATCCCCAACACATAAAATCACTATATTAAATATTTATATAATATAATCTGAAACATCAATTTAATGATCTATTTCAATATTATGTTTTTTACCTACACTTTTAGAAACTTTTTTCTAATTGGTAAGGAACTTATAGTTCTTTTATGGGGCGAACTACCACCTCAGGATATAATGTTGTTCATTTTAGCTTTACCATATATTATTTTTTTGAATTATGAGGGGAAATATGTTTTTATATTATATATATTATTTTATTGATTTCTTTATACATTTTTATTTGTTATATAAATCCTAACTTTATTCTTTACTTTTTTTTAATATAAAAACGTTATTTGTGGAACAATGTATTATCACCTTCTCAAACCAATGTAATTTCATACCATGTTAAATGAAATGATTTAATAATTGGTTTAGTAAAAACAATATATGTATATATATATATATTAAATAATAATTATACTTTAATGATATTATATTTACATACAAGTCATTTATTTTCTTTCTTCCTATACGACAAGTAGATGGAAACATCATTCATGCGTATGTACGACCAATAGTCGCCAGGAATGTTGTATTTCCATAAATAAGTATATATTTTGAATATTATTATATATTTTTATATAATGAATATATATTATATATATTTAATGTTTTAAACTATTTAATTATTAAATCAGTATCTATTTAATATAATCAAGAATAATATGTTAAAACATTCAAAAGAAAATGGTAGATGTTACGAAAAGAATGAAATTATTAACAAGGGGGTCATATAAAGTCATTATAAAATAATATATGGATTTATTAATAAACATAAGGTTATATAAAATGTATAAAATTAAATTAAATTTATTATACTTGTTCTTTTTTGTATTATGAGAGTCAAGACATAAGATAAGTTAATTTCAGACTACTTTTATCTATCAGATAAATACAATACAGACCACTCATTTCACTTTTTTTGTATATATACATAATGTTAATGTATTATATGAATATTATACATAAATTATTTAGTATTTTCAAATCAATTTTATAATATTTCTCTCATGGTATTTATTTTTCAAATTTTACCAAGTCATTATATTAATTTCGTCTCAATTTTCCTTTTGGGGACACGTTCCATGTTATGTACATATATTTTTATATTTGGGTTATATACTATAATTGATATCTTATATCAGGAAAGTTATTATTTTAATCATATCTTATTATTCAAGTAATTTTATTTAATTACATGGGGAGTATAATTCAATGTTCCCAAGTTGTAAGAGTTTATTGAAAAAATATCACAGTTTATTGATATTGTTTATGGTTAAGCATTTATTGGTGAAATAATATGATAAATATTTAAATATAACTAATTAGTATTATCATCCCATATATATATTTAGGATATCATCATATATTGGTACCATTTTCCACTCATCGGTACATAAGATAATTTAGAATGTAATTTTATTAAAATCCAACTTTATCCCCCTCTTCAGTCAGAAATATCTTTTCAATAAAAATCCATTTTATGTAAAAAAGGTTTTAAAAATAATTAGGTTCAAATTATTTTAAAAACGAATTCAAGTATTCATTATAACATTTCATTTTTTTTAATGAATTTTTTTTAAAAATGTTTTCAATAATTTTTTATATGTTATCAAAGTGTTTGAAAAGTAAATCAGTTTTAAAAAATTTTGAAGCTTCTTTTGTAATTTTTGAAAGAAATTATACTTATAAATATTTTAAATATTATTTTATAATATTAAAAGAATTTTTTTTACCCAAATTATATCAATACATCTTTCTATGTTTATAAATAATTTCTTTCAAATAATTTGTTTTTAAAGGATTTCAGTTTTAAAAATAGGTCTTCAAAGAAGAATGAATATTTTTACCATGATGTTTTTTTGAAAGATATTTGAAAATTAACTTCCATATAAGATTTCATACGTTGATGTTATTCATAAATTTGAAGAAAATTGTGTATTGGTTATATTCATATACTTTAACTTAACAGTTTATATATTTATGGAATGATCTTTAGGAAACTCATTTATCTTTCATGGGTAATATGAACCCGCTAATTTTTATGGGTTATGATTTGATGAAATGATTATAAATCCTTTCTCTTTTCAATTGTTTTAGATAAGATTACATGATTGTGATACCAATTTCATTTCATGGGTTATGCTATGGTTTTTTGTTTTTTATTTCATGTCACACATATGTATGGTTTCATTCTGTGATTGGTGAGACCTATATCTCCCCCCAATGAATTGGGTAATGATTTATATCGCATAAGATAAACTAAGATAGTATTCGGAGTGAACTATATCTACTGAGATGACCATGTGAGTGATCTATGATGGCCGATATTGTATGGGGAGTGAAATCATACTACTATTATGTCTAAGGGAGTAAACCATGACTACAATGATGGTAATGGGAGTGATCAATTTCAATTATGTCGGCAGTAGAAGTGATACCTTCAATACAATGGAAATAATTGTATAATTTTATGTGTCGGCCAATATTCAATGTATTATTCCTATGTTATGATTCCATATCTAATAATATTTAATCCCTTATTATTCTTGTATTATGAAATGAAAATATATATTCCATTATTAATGTTTATTGTATTTATATGCAGGGTATGGTCTTTTATTTTCATGAACATGTTCTCATACTCTTATAATCGTTATTAAGTTTACATATCTCCCCAATTTACCCATACTATGAATATGATATCACCCCTTTTTATGTTTCCATTAAACCAAGTTATAGATAAATTAATTATTTTTTATTTTTCTGATATGGGTGATGGTAATGAAGAACTTATTAAGAGATAATGTATCTCACTCATGAACCATTTTTTATGTATCGATGTTTCCATTGGAACAAAACTAATATGGTCTTTGGGCATCTATTTGTGTATTTTATTAATTATTACCAAATTGTGATGTAATAGTACTATATGAAAAGAAATGATCTATAAATTTGGTATCAGAGGAAAGTTTTAGTAAAACTTTTTAAACTTGTTTTTTAATACATTATTGACATCCCATGGAATTTTCCTCTGGATTTTTTTGGGTATCTCTAAATGGATAAGATTAAGGACAAGTTTAATTATAAGAAAATGTCTTGTAATTTTCGTATAGGATAACGTGAGTGGTTTCATATAAATACAACCCTTTATGGATATTATACATTGATGTGGATTTTGCATTGATATACATAGGGGTAAAAACAATAAAAAGGTGTGTCTGGATTGACTCAAGCATAACTAGGTACGCTACAATGGGCCTTGTTGCAATCCCAGTTTCTCACTCACAGGGATATGATTTGGGAATTAAAAAACTCTTCATGAACCATCAATGAGGATTTAAGATTATGTGGTCTAAGAATAACCCAGAATAAACCTAAGTTGTTATATAATAATGAATTATTCAGGATTAAGTCATCCTATAAGTAAATATTTTTCATGAGAATGTGGGTTTTGAAAATGATAAGTGTTTCTCACAGAATGCTTTCCAGTTATAGTCCATTGCACGAACCATAAAGAACTTGGTTAATATTGAAAGTGACTGAAAATTTGTTGATGAGCAGTCAAATGGGATAATCACATGAGTAAATGATTTTATTACCATTCTAAATTAGTTTTGAAAAAACATGATAAACAGTGTATAACTTAACAAAAACATTATCTCACCAAGCAAGGGAAGGAAAAATTTCACTAATAGTTTGGTTAATAGAGACCATGGTGGAAAATTATTTAGTTTCCTTTCTGACAAAAATGTGGAAAGAATCACCAAAGTGAGTGTCTTATAAGAATATGAATATGTCTCTACTATGCAAAATAAATACACAAATCAAGTTTCTACAAAGGAAAATTAAGGGTTTACTTATAAAAATGGATGTGAATATTAGCCTCCCTACGACATCCTCAAAGGTATGATGATTTATGTTTGTAATGAATGGTAATTCTAAAAATTGATGTCCTCTGTGGAATTATCCCAAATAGAACAAACAAGGTTGTATGAATTATGGTTATATTGTATATGATGATGAGAATAGAGATGAAATGTGAAAGGAAATAGGTATGGTGTAATGGGATGAGGTAGCCTTATTAATGTATTAAGGATGAAGTGGAATAATTGATGTTTTTATATATTTGAATTCAATAATTATGTTATATAAATTTTGAAATACTAAAAAATTCATCAATTTATGTTATTCATTATGAATTTAGAAGATTATGTTGAATTTTTTTGATTAACTAAAAAATATATTTAATGAAAACGTGTTATTTTGACAAAGGGAAGATAATCCTTACAATCTTCCTTTTGTCATGATATTTTTAGTTGGATAATGATATTTTGTATATGAATAACTAAATAGGATAGTAATGATTACTTTATAACTAATTAATCCCTTTTTGACATGTGGTTTGTTCTATAATTGATGAAGTTTACAACAAACTTGGATATAAGGAATAGATCCAATATACATTGTAATAAAAAAACATGCATGTTTTAAATAAGGATTTAGGTTAATTCATTTCATTAACATGTTTCAAGGGTATACATGATGAATTAATTCACCTATTGTAAATTTTAAAACCAAGAGAAACTTTGGGGTGTATGGGGGTCAATGTAGTGATTATTTTGTGACTTTATTTCTATAGATTTTTATTTTTGTCATTCAGAAGTTTTATAAGGATAATAATTAATGTAATTTTTATGTTAATAATTGGATGATGTTTATGATGTTAATGTATTATGTCACTTCATGAGGATTCATGTATATTATATGAAGTGTTTTACCCTCATTGCATTGATGGTAGATAAAGATAAATGGGATGAATTATCATTGATATTATGATCTCTTAATTATTTATTACTGAAAAATTCATATTCATTTAATGGAAATATAGTTTAATTTGATTTTTATCAGAACACAACAAATGGTATGGTTTTCTTGAAATCATGTAAGTATATAGTTTAAATAAAATACATGAACAATAGTTAAAAAATATCTTAATAATAAAAATTATATCCAAGGACCTTGGTTTCTGATGAATCAAATAGACCCATAGATAATGTAACACCCCAAACATATATAATTTTTAATAATAATATTTCGATTACTATTATTATTATTATTATTATTTATTTAAAAATGGTGCACCAAAAATAAAATCTTTTTTGATATAAATAAATACATGTTTCATTCAATATAAATGTGGAACCCTTACAATGCCATGAAGCGAAAAGAACATCACTAACCTAGAATGATTATTATGAGACCCATCAAGATCACTGAGGGATCCCCAAACACCACAAACAGACCATGAAAATAGTGAGAGTTCTACAGGTCTATAACAATGAAGAACATTATCGAAAGAGCTATGACAACTGTACTAAGCATCAACGGTATATAGGGAACCATTTTGACATGGTTGCATTTAATGTTTGGAATACCCAAAAAAGCCTATTTATAAGGCCTTTGTTACCATTAGTATACATTGTGGTCTTTAGATAACAGTTGGGTTTTATAACGGTTATAAAATTTTATAACCATTAAATATTTTAAGTATGTTGATAATTTTATATATACTATGTTTTAGTATTTAGATTATTTTAGTATTCTAAGTATATAGGTATTTTTAGTATTAGTAATAATTTAAGTAACTTTATTATTTTAAAAACCTAATGGTTTTCAATGTTTGAAATTAATATTTTAGATGATATAAATATGTCTTCAAATAAAGCAAATGTTTTGGAAGAATACCCCTCTATGTATTAAAAGATTATTCATATTTACCTTTTTGAAAAAAATGAAATGTTACCAATTATTTTATGATGAAATATATATGTATCAAATGTTTTAAAATGTTTTAAATATTTTCATGTTATATCATATGTTAAATAATAACATAATTTTAATTATGGGTATACTTTTTTAAACTATTATAAACATGATGTTTATCTTAAAATGAATGAAATCAAGGAGGTTGTATTCGGAACTAATAATTTTTTAAAGTATAAATGAATTTGAAATCATGAATTTTTAATTTTAATGAAAACACAAATAAAAGTACATATGTTTACATCAAAAAATTTAAAGAGAAGTACCAATATTTTTTTGATAAAAACTACATATTTGAAATCATGCTTTTATGTACTCTTAATAATTAGAAGTTATTTTTTTGGTTATGTGATGATATGGTATAATTCATAAGTTGGTTTTTTTATTAAAATGTTTCAATGATTAAAATAAATATGAAATCATGTTTAGGCAAATAAAATTAATGATTTTTTTAATGAAATTAAATATTTAAAGCATCATGTTTAAGTTCATTGGTTTTAAATGAAGGTGTATGGTTTATATTGTTTTTAAAAGAATTAATCAAGGGTTTATAAAAAAATGAGACCCTTTAAGGCCATCCATTTAGCTCTATCTAAGGGAGGAAACTCAAACCACTCTTTAAGGAGTTGGTTGTATATCCTTTTCCCCCCATCAAACACAAGATGGTGGTATGGGTTTCTAGGAATGCACACAGGGGCACATGGAAGAACCTAGGTTGTGCGCCACGATGGAGGGTGTCCTTGTGGTAGAGAGTGTAAGTAGTGGATGCCTTCAGGGGAGAATAAGTATGAGGCGATACCAAGTAGGCGGAGATGGAGTGAATTACTAAGACCTGGATCACATATTCTTTTAACGAAGTCTTGGAATCACCTCTGTTTTGATGTGGGGTGGGATTTTAGAATGAGGATCTCATCGTGGCTGTTCAATCTCATCGTGTGAGATCTGGACCACACGATCCAGTCACGGTTTTGAATCCTACCATCGTGACCTATTCCTCTATGTTTTCATATACTATATAATCTTTCCATGGGAGCCCTCAGATGTCTATCTATTTTGAAAACAACTGTATTTCCATAGACATTCGATCAATCAGTGAGTTGATCACAACCATCCATCTTTTTTTATAAACGTGGAATCATCCATAGTCGTCCGATGATCTCCGATCGAACCTAGCCATTCAATATTTTCCATGTTTTTCCATTCGATTTTCTTCTTCCTCGTGTCGCACCATTGCACTAGTACCAGTAACCATCTTCTCTCCATTGTGCTTCCCATACCCATGATTCCTTATATCCCTCTCCATGGACCAATCGTCGCTCTTTCATCATTTCGTAGTTCTTTGCGGGCGTTTATTTTAATATAACCTGAATTTTTTTCATGAAAATTCTCCATATTATATATATATATATATGTAATTATACAATATCAAACAATCAATATACTTAATATTTTCATTGATTGGGTATTTTTTCCCTTCTACTTGAGTCTTTTTTGAGACTTTGTTTATGTTTTTGAACTGAAGGTTTTGTAAATATATACATACATAGTTTATATAAACATAATTTTCACCCATAAAACATATGAGTTATTCTCCTCCAACTCCTATCCATCCTCTTGTTGACTCCACCGAGCCTTTGAGTTCAAGTAAGGGATTAATTTTTATTCACGTTATTTTTGAAATATCCTTATTTATATTTTTTTCTATTATTGTTATATATATAAATATATATAGTTTTGTATAACATTCAATCCCAAACAACTTTTGGTCTTTTATATGATGTTTTCTAGAATCTAATTTATGTATATGATGTGTATATCTTTTTTAAGGGATTATATTGTTTTTTGAATTAATTTAATACATATACATACTTATATGTGTATATATGATTCATTATAAAAAAAACTATACTGGTTTTTATGATTTTAGAATGATGAACATTAGTTTTTGAAAGACGTACTTTAATTCATGAAAATAATGTAAGAATTAAATTTTGTTTTGTCTAATTGGATAATATAAAGATATATGTGGGTATAAAATTATATGTATATATACATATATGTTTAATTATAATCTGAATTATGTTTTCATAAAATATATTTTAGTAATTTAATTATGTTTTTGTAGTGTAAAGTATTTAAAAATATTTATCAAACCATGTTTTGATTATGAAAATACCATGTATACACATTGGGTATATGTGGTTTTATATAATTTTCAAACCCACACACATATATATATAAGAACCACAATCAAATATATGCTTGTATACCATTATTAAAAATGTTTTAATGATGTTAAACTGCTGATGATTTTCCACAATACACATGATGCAAAAAATTTTTGGAAAACAATAAAAAAAATATGTTTTTTATTGTGTGCTTAAAAATTTTAATATAAGGAATCACCTTGTTAATGCATTTGACATTACATGAACACATTTACAATTTATATATTATAGGGCATAGGGTTGGATTAATCTTTTGATTACACAAAAATATGTATATACATGCATAAGCACATGTTGTGAAATCTGTTTGATCATTTTCTTATCCATTGATACTTCACCCGAAATAATTGTTTAATAACTATACTTATTGTATTTCAATTTCGTTATGAATTTTCACAAATGAAATGTGTAAGATTATTCTTTAATATTTTTGACACTTCAACTTATCAGTGTATGGTTTGAACATGAATGATGTCTATATTGAATGAAAAAAATGAGTTTTAATACATTTAATGTTTACATTCATGGAACAAGGTTTCTATGTATTATTTTCAACATATTATTAATATATCACTTATGATAACATAAGGATTAAGAGACCAATTATTTTAAGTTTTATGGGACACTTCAAATAAAATACAAAAATTTATTACTTGAAGTTGTATTGGACACATCAAATAAAAGAACTAAATTAATTATTTTATGTTGTATGGCACACTTCAAATAAATGACATAAAATGATAAATTAAAGTGGTATGAGACACATTTATTTAAATTAAATTAGATATATGAATAATTAGTTAGACGTATTATGTGATGGGTAAGTCATGCTATACCCTCTCGATGTATCAGCAGGTATCATGAGACAAAACAGGTCCTGGCATGAGGCAATGAAAAAATAACTATGTATGTTCTTTGAACAAGTCCTTGATAGAATGATGTTATTGTCCAACAGTATGTATTTTCTCAATAAGTGATTAAAATTTAACCAACCATGGGATTTTTCTATTATTAGAATATACCTTTTTTTAAGCCTCGTCCTTAATATATTACATAATATTGAATTATGTTAATAATACAAAGTGAGGATCTTTTCAAGTTTAGAGCATTAGAGAATTAGGTCATAACATATACGTAACAACTTGAATATTACATGTAGGAACTTCTACTCAGTATACATTTTATTCATAAAATAAAAACTCTTAAAAAAGAATCATTTTTAGTTCCATGTTATAGACAACAAGACTTTTCCTTGATCCCATCCTTTACCATATTCATCTTTAAGTCCTATGGAAAACATTTCAAAAACATGGAATGATCATAAAAAGATCCATAAGGAATATTAAATAAGGAAAGAAAATATTTTTCAGTGAATACGTACAAATCAATAAAATCATTCTTTTCAATCTTAATACATAATCTTTTAAACATACGTCACAAAATCATAAGATTTATGAATAACACAATAAAATCATAAATCATAAAAGTAACATTTTCCATCCATATCACACTTACATTGAATATTTCAAAGCTATATAGGGAGTTACGTATGGAATACCCATCACATTATATTCACTAAGTCTCTTAGGAGAAACATTAATGTTAACCTCTACTATGTTACCCAATGCATTGGAGAGCTATCTCGGGCTCACCCACCATAGTTTTATCACGAAAACACCCATATACATAAAATATTCCCAAGAACCATAACATAATCATAACACATGAAGAAGAATAAAGAAAAGATAAAATTTCCACATTATAATAACTATATAATATTTAAATATATTGAAATAATCAATCCATTCTCAAAAAAAAATTCAATACAAAAATACGTATAAATAGTAAATGGTATTTTTTTTCCTTTTAAAAAACATTACGGCTTGTTAAAGAAGCCAACTATCAAATAATGCTCGTGGTGGCAGAAACATCATTGGCACCACGTATGGTAAAAAGAAACATTATTTTTCTCTTTTATTAAGTCAATTTATAGGGAAAATATTCCATTTTAATGAAATATAATTTCAGAGGGTTTTATACATTCTATAAAGGAATGTCATGTATAAATCAAATTATGCCTCCAGGAATGGATATTGAGACGAAGTCCCTCACAATGATCTTTTTCAAAATAAGATAGATAACTTGGTATATTAAAAATAATAACAAATAAATAAAGTATAAATTAATTATAATAAATAAAAATTCTTTTCTCACATAATCAAATAACGACATAAAGAAGAAATAGAAGATCAACCCAAATAATGGAAATTGGGTTAAGAAGTTCCCTTATAAAAATTAGTAGCTTAGCAGCGCCACTCAAAAATTAAAAAAATGAGTTGTTGAGAGAAAAAGGATCTATCATCACATTGACATAAAATTTACGGTAATAAATATATTGATGAACATATCCCAACATATGAAAATGGAAATTGAATGACATATCAAAGAATTCATTGACTAAAAGAGGAGGGTGAAAGGTTCCCTTACCTCGAGTTTGACTTGTCCCATTTGTTCCCTATTCTTACAGAATAATAAACATAAATTAGTTTCTACATGATTAAGAACCATTTTAAAGTTTATTATATTTTATATCACTTAATACTTTTCTAAAACAATTAGTTAATTATTTGAGTTCATATCATAAATTTTGTCGATGTTTGGAACTTGATTAAAAAATGAACGTATTATAATTACAAATTGGTCACGTCATCAAAATTACAATATCTTCATAATTATATTAAATATTTGTATATCATATATATCATATATATCTAGAACATATGTATTTATAATTTTCCATATCATTTGGATATATGAAAATTAAATGCTATGTTCATGGAGACGGTAAGTCATACGTACGCATGAACACTACATTCATTACTTTTTTTAAAATTTTAATGTATTGAAAACCAAATGATACAAAGGTATATTATAATTATAGTATAATATCATATTTTATATAAATTACATAAGTTCATTAACACCATCCTTTATAAGTTCCATGTATGGAATGTACGAGTCATATCACTTTTAGGGGCGGTAGTCTATAGTTCCTCAATTGAAATTATCATATATATACATCATGAAATGGATAAAGGTATGTTTTAAATGAGAATTAATGAATAATTATGATAAAATAAATATCATGTGTATCATATATAATTTTTTTCCCCTAATAATGGCCACCATGATACACAATAAAAAATAATATAACAATCATCATTTCGTGAGGCAGTAGTTCATCATCCACAAAAACAGTATGATCGTGTCCATTAGATAGAGGTGTGTGGAAGTGTAATTCAAATCCATCTTATAAAAAACCTATAATTTTCCAGATACTTTTTTTATGTAAATAAATAATAAGAAGATTATAGGAAGTGGATAAGGAAAATAAAAGAAAATAATTTGAGAGAAGAGGTTCCTTTTAAATCGAGTAACTCCTTTTAGTTCGAACCAAAAGGCTTTATTTAATTGCCTTCTAACTAGGTTAAGGAATTTAGGAATAATATTGGGATTTAGGGATCTTATTGGATATGATTATGGACTATCCAAGATAATTGATATTTTTTAGTAATGGGTTACTAGTGATGGAATTTTATAAGGGGGAGGACAGGCTCTTTTGGAAAGTTTAAAAATATTTTATATTATAAACAGAATTTCGATTTCAAAAGTTCCCCAAAACATTTATTTCAAAGATTAAATGATTATTGTTTGAAATAATCTCATCCAATTGGTTTTATACAAGTTTAGGGCATAAAATTAACATTATCTATTAGTTTTAACCCTTCATTAACAAATTTAACTTTTCCCATATCCTCTTGTATATTCATACAATATGGTTAATATATTTACAATAAAGTTTCAAGCGACCCAAAATTGACATTTAATGAAAATTTTAACATCATATATGTATGCTGGTGGAATCATATATTTTTATGTTTATTTTATCATTTAATAAAATATTAATTGTTTTTAAAACTTCTTTATTTCAATTTTTAAAATATTCATATCAAGACATTTAAAAAAATCCAAAACAACATGATTGTTTTGAAAAAACATAAATAATTAAAAAATAATAATTCATTCATATCCCTAAAATCATTGGATGACATAGAATCATTCAAAATAATTTTATTTTAATATTTATATTCACATTTTTTAAACATTCCTTAAAAAGGCAATCACTACATCATTATTATATCATAAACAAATTTATTTATTTGATATCGAGAAAATTATAAATAAAATACCATGATGTATAAAATAATTATATATTTCTAATTACTATTTATAGTTTAAAATATCACTTATATAATCACATATAAAAATTGTTTTACTAAAAGATATATGTTTATGTTACATTTTCCTTAACTTTTAAATTAATTTATATAAAATACCAGGTTCTCTTACAAGTGGCTCCATGGGGTCCCAAAGTTGACACAAGGATGGACATGATTGGTCATGTATAATCCAATAGGGTTAGAACAAGTTTTAGGGTAGTTTAATATTATTATAATATTATTTTTACCTATATTTACTAGATTTACCCATTAACCATGGTAACTAAAATATTTACTAATGATACTATTAATAATGTCTAAAAATAAAATTTTCCTATTTAAAAAATTATGAACTCCGGATTATTTATATGAAATCCATTTTTACAAAATCAAAACAAATAAGTTTTAGAAATTAATTTAAAATTAATTCTTGTTGTAAAAACCAAAAAGTGTGTTTTTAAGAAATAATAACCATCAAAATATTGACATGTGTTTATGTCAAATTAAAATGTGAAATTGCATAAAATGAAAAAAAATGGATTAAATAGTAAAAATATAATGTAATTAAACTTTAAAACAAATTAAAAAGATATTCTATTCATATAAATAAATTACATTAATAGGTAGTTTTGAATTAAAATTCAATATTTTAACGATTCGTCAAAAAATGAACATTATCAAAAAAAATAACAAAATTTTACCCAAAGTAAATTTTGATGTCCTTATTCTAAAGAAGAGTTTTATTTTGTCAAGTGGAACATATAAAATTTAAAGAAACCAGATATAAAAAGGGTTCTCTTTTAAAAGGTGGTAAACCAGCCTTATAAATAATATTAGAGTATTTCTTGATTAACATCAGATTCATTCTTATTTAAAGCCTTTAAAATTTATTTGGAAAAAGTAAAAACATTTAACAAACATGTGTAATCATATTTTAGTTATATCTGTTCATTCCCACCAATAAAATGGATAGTCTTTGACTAACATTTAAAATAATAATATTATTATAGTATTTCTCGGTATAACTCATTATTGTGTGCAACATAAGATATCAAAGAAACCTATTATTTCGTGTTGAGTACACTATCGAATAAAGTGTCCACTTTATAATAACATCAATATCTTAATCATAAATATTAATATATATGAAAAAGTATTATTCTATAAATACCTAGGTCATTATATCCTTCCCCCTTTTTGAAATTGTGTCCTTATAAATTTAAAATTGGTCTTGGAAACATCATTGAATGTCCCATATCGAAAAAAGTCAATAAAACTATAACTTTTAAATTGAGAAAGAGAAGTATCAAGGTCACCCGATATAACACACACATGGATTCCATTAAAACATGGATATGGAGGAGAAACTAATTGTTATGGTCTGATGGATATTGATATAAAATGTGATTAGGAGAATGTTAACCACTAGAAAGCCACAAACATCTGATAAGCTAAACAGTCTTTGATTCCCATGTATGAAAACTAAATGGAAAAAGATTTTTGTTTTAGGTTCCCTTTCATAAATTTGAGGAATTATTTAATGAGATTGACTAATAATATAAGGAAATATAGTTAAATTTCATGTAGAGTTTCCTCCTTTAGTAAATTTCAACCACAAACAAATCTTTTCACCAAACTATGAGAATTCAAGTTGAATTAGTAACACCTAAAGAACTACAATCAACTTCTATAGAATGAAATAATCAAAAAAAAGATGAACTATATATTTCCCTTTTCAATAAATATTAACCAAAATCAAAATGTTTAGTACATGATCAGATGATCCCCAAAGATGATAATCCTTTATAGAAAGAAATACTACTCTTAATCTCCAAAATTCAACAAATAAAACTCCAAGTTCAAAAAAGACAATTCAATAATAAATTGATCTTAAAATTCTTCGAAGTAATCCAAACTAATATTGAAACCCAAAACAAAGAAGGATTTGATCATATAGTATTCCATGGTAAATCTTATCGTTTATCTACAAATAACATTAACTACTCTTAGAGTCTCATACTGAAAAGTAATTAACATAATCACATATTCTCCAATATAGTTAATAATTTCCATAACTAATCCAAATCACTATATGTCCACAATAAAAACATTTATTCTTCCAAAATAATATTTGAACCATTACTCCACAAATGAAATCCCACTGTACTCTATTTTCCTCAAGTATATAGAGTTCCCAAAAGAGAAAAAATATTTTAAAATAACATATATCAAATAATCGTCAAATAATTTTCTTATACTAGGTATATCCATTTGATACAACATAAGATCCCAAATAAACTTATTCTTGATCAATACAATCATTTAAGAAAAACAAATAAGTCATAGTAACCAGTGACTTCATGTTGGTGATTATTAGTTGATGCCCCCTTGTCATCCTTCGGTTGTGGTTTCGATACCTAGGGCCTTACCAGATGTGACATGTTGTCACCCATCTAACAGGTTGTCCATTTTCAAAAACCATATCATTCGGATAACATTTTCAAAAATAATAGAATTTCCTCAAAAATAACCATAACCTATTTTATCCTCAATTTTTTTTAATACCATTCATTTGGGATCCCAAAATATAATAACCATTTATCACCTAAAAACAAAGGGTCATATCAACCCCTAAGGTTACCTTTTATATCCACACAAGAATAGATAATTCTTTCTTGAATAAAATTTTCACGTTGTCTTTTACTGTTTTTTTCGGGGGACACATCTGTCTGTCGTTGATGTGCTATTTGTTGACCTTCATTCCCACTTTCCAGAGGTGGGTGGTATCTATCTCTTATTCAGGGACGTTTACTCCTTGATCAAAATGTGATAATGGGATGTCGGTTCCTCCTTCTATGGATTCTTCCTCGGAACTCGTTACCTAGCCTGGGTCTCCCTTATAGATTAAAATATTGTTCATGAAACTCTTCATAGTGCCATGTATTCATGGATATTGGTTAATTACAATTCTTCTATTAGGACATTCTATGGGGTCTGGTCAGGATAGTAACCTTCAGATGGGGGGGTAGTCATGTTAGACATCACTGGCAAGTCTGGACACTAGAACACTGGCATGTCAGGGTTTCTTCCCCTTATGATAGGGCTTCTCGAAGGAACGGAAGATCGAGGAATCCCACATCGAATGCGGGGAATTTTATGCCATAGGTATGTCTCTAAAGTCTTCCTCAGCTTCGCATGTGTTACACATGGTATATCACGAGTTTAACATCTAGCAGAGACGGATTAGATTGATTAGAACACTAGATAGAGTGGATCATATGGGTGAAACCACTAGAGAGAACACTGATATTGGGACTAACACATGGTTAGTTACCTGGTTACTGTTATGATTAGTGAAGAGGTGAATTGGCATGATCTCACCGGGATGTGGCAGCTCAGGTAAGAATCGGGATGGATGATGGATAGATGAATGAAGTGTAGGGGGTGGGATGGAGCTTATGCGAGGGTGATAGTGATGTTGGGCTTGAGCCTCTAAGGACTTCATACGTATCCTTGTGGCAGTGAATCAATATCTTCGTGGTTCGGTGGGGATATGGGACACCAAAAGAGATGACCCGTATGAAGGGTACCTGTAGAATGTGGAACCCATGGGTTTGGGAATGACCATCCCAAAATGCATTGGTTCGAGGGATATACCAGGATGAGACATAGGTGATGGGATTAAACCTCTGGGAGGATTCCTACATGCCTTGCCTTGGCACGGATCAAAGTCCACATAGTTCAGAAGTGTGTTGGTGAACCAATGTGAAGTGGTTGAGACCAATGGTTAATGGGATTGAACCTTAGTGAGGCTTCATACGTACCTTTCATTGGCAAGGATCCATGTACACATAGTTTAGAAGTGCATGGTGAACTCATATGAAAGGGTTCAAAACAAATGGTTGTTGGGATTCATCCTCTAGGTTGTGTCCAACGTACCTTGCCTTAGAAAGTATCAAAGTCCACGTAGTTCAGATGTGATTGGTGAACTGATGTGAAAGGGCTCAGAACAAATGGTTGTTGGGCATAAACCTCAGGGATTTGTTTTACGCACCTTGCCATGGCAGGGTTCAATGTCCACATAGTTCAGAAGTGTTTGGTGAACTGACATGAAAAGGGTCATAACTTGTGGTTGTTGGGATTGAACCTCATGGAGGTGTCCAATGTACATTTCCTTTTCAAGGATCAAAGTCCACTTAGTTAGGAAGTGATGTGAGGCTCACACTCTAGGATTCCTAGAAAGTATGTCAAGTTCATCGTTTACTCTAATCTCACATGAGTCATGCTCAATGTGGGAAAAAGCAGGCAAGAAAGTCCTGATGATAACGTCGTAAAAGGTTCTTCTGTGGGAAGTGGAATGGGTATTACATGTGGTTAGCGGCCCAAAAAGAAATGAGGGGCTTACACATGGTTCACAGCCCATGGAGACGGAGAATGGAACTTACTCTAAGATGGAGGCCCGAATAGTGACAAAGCCTAATGGGAGAGGGATTTGGCACAAAACAGAGGAGGGTTCCAGTGCCCGTCTCCCCCTTCGGTCCTTGGCCAAGAAGAATATAGGAGGACATGGATGTAGTCTCCCACATGAAGGGCTAAGGGATTACACTAAGGTGGATTCCCTTTTCCCTATGGATAGAAGACACAATAACAAAGAGGATCTCATTCCATGTGAGGAAGATTTCACTCTCATGGAGGCTAATAGACGTGGAGAATGCCCGAGATGGGGGCACCCCATGTATGATTCATGGGGTGAGGTCACAATTTAATGTCATGTGATGAGGATGATGGAACATGGTAGTTTAATGTCCTGCATCTCGGACAAGGTTGGTTCACTCTGCACTCCCTAGGACTTACATAACTAATACGCTCCCACCCTTTGGGAAGGCAAGGAATCAGCAATGTTGTGGTGTTGGGGTGTTATGGAGTGATCCATTGAGGGGTCCATGTTAGTGTGGATATGCAAGGAATCAATATACATTATCGTACCTATGCGGAGAAAAATGAGGCAAAGCAACAAAATGGGAACTACCACCCAAAGGATTTTTAGGTTGCATCATATGAACAAAGAGGGTTGTACAAGAGAAGGGTGTGTAACATAGATATTTTGGGAATATGAAGTGCTCAAAGATGATTCCTGGAAGAGGGACATCAAACACATGAAAAAGATCTCCCACAATGAAGGCTTGTTGCATGAAAATGGATCAGCTGCACGGAGAAGGCCAATTGAGCGGAAAGGAAGGTTTGTGGTCGATAGAGGGGATTTGGGTGCAATAGGAGCGCAACTGGAGTAGTTATGCACAAAAGTAGGATAAGGTATTGCATGCATGTTTAGGGGCTTTCACACAATAGGCCCAATATGTGAGGACTTGGTAGAGGGTCAAACCATAGTGTTTAGGCACAAAGGTGGACCCCTGGAAGACCTGTCGCAGAAAATCCCAAACCTGGAAGTCATCTTTTTCAGGCAGAAGAGGTGAATTCCACATAGAGGACATGGTTCAGATTATTCAGCTGTCAAAAGGGGAAGTGGATGACTTTTATTTATAGGCTCATGGGGTCATCAGGTCCACGCAGAAGTCGACCGGTGCAGAAAACCCAATCCCGGTGTTGTCAGTGTAAATGATTCCATGCCCGCACATCAAACTCCTTCTGGTCCCACTGTCATCTATGAAAGAAGTTTCTACACCCACATGTAAATCTCAATCTGGTCTAGCTATTTTTTTCATGGGGGAAAATGTTTTTCTTGTACCACTTGGTTTTTTTCACACAGCCCTTCGGTTCCTCCAAGAATTGGTCTCTAAGTTGAAATATGCCGTCGTTGTATCCAAGGATTCCCTCTTTATGAATTAAAAGAATTTCAGTGTCTACAATTGCCCCCCCCCCCCCTTCGAAATAAGATCTTCAAGGGGACACCAAGTTTGAATTCCGAGGGAATTGTTGAGACACCCAATCTACTAAGGGTGTTGCACGTAAAACCCTTATGTCACATGTAAATCATTTTTGGTGCACATAGAAACCTATCTATATTCCAATATAAGCCCTCGAGGGTCCCATAGACCGTACAAGTTTTCTCACTTGATAATATCAGAGCTCTCATTCACGGAAAATCTCTCTTTCGTTTGGGAAAAATCTGACCTCCATTGCACGCAATCCCCAGAATTTGGTCATGATTTTACATGTGGGGTCGTTTTTTCACACATATTCCACGGTTTTTTGGCAACTATTTCTGATGTTTTGCATGCCACATCGGCCTTTTCACACAGGATCCTTTGGGCTTTACTAATAGAAGATGGCTAATAATTGGGGTGATGCTGATAGAGAAATTTCATATGCCACTTGATGGGACGAGGTGGTCGCAAACCCTAAGGATTATAGTTCCCAGAAAGTTGTACCAAAAAACTAAACTTTCTTCAACATGTTGATCCAAGACCAGAAGGATTATGTGCTATCTGACAACCTATTGATATAGGACATCAGTATTTTAGAGGAGGTACCTATGCCAGGATTCAAAGTTGATACACTACAGTCATGGGTGACCTATAAGGATGATCTCCCCTGATATAACATCACTAATAATGGCCATCCTTCTAGAGAAACCATTCACATGGATGTTAATGTCCTGAACCCCAGGACCAGAATGATATTGGGAAATGATCCACTCACCGAAGATTCTTCAAACCATTATGCTAGTATATTTCGACATAGTATAAACGATGAGACTAAAGGACTGTTACAGGACCGATACTTGAGGTATAGAGGATATTTTACAAGTGAGTGGGCATAGGTATATTGTGCACTCTAATCGTGTGATTAGTTTGGGGCTGAATGATGACACATCAGGATGTTCGAGGTGGTGGGGATGTCGCAGTTCCATTTCTACCACCAGAAAGAACTTGGACCTGAGCTATTTCCCTGGTGCTCCCCTGATACAAAAACCTTCTATGTCAATCATGGGGTGGTTGGAATCATTCTTTTGGATGTTCATTGTATTAGGGGTATCCTTTTGGGCGGGCCCTAGTACATTGAATTTCTTCCGACAGGGAACATCTAGGGAGACAGGTCACAAACTCCCATCCTAATATGGAACCTGCTGGAGCTGGCCAAGGAAAGTCTAGGGATCAAGGAAATTTTGGAGGACATTTCCTACTCAATATGGTTCATATTTTTTCTGAAGAACTGAATATCAAGATGTTAGGCAAAGAAGATGGTGTTAGACCGTTGAATAGAGGAGAAAAGGTGGATCATACGAGAGGATCCTGGAGGCATGGGAATATCAATCCTGGGGCTTTAGTGTGTATGAGATCCGGGACCCGAACATTTGATATTCCATATTTCTTGCAAACTTTAGGATTGCGTGGATTCTTCCCATGAGATACATAAGGATGGGAGTTCATCTAGAAACATTAGTGATGGATGGAATTATTCCCATTAATCAGAGGTTTAACTGGGGGGGTCCCTATGTTAGTCTGTCTCTAGGCCATACTAAGGTGTATTTAGAGAGGGGGTTCACTAATGAGGATCTATGGCCCTTTCCAAATCCCTTATGTCTATATCGCACCTCACTGTGGTTGGTACACCTTCTGAAACACCATTCGTCCCCCAGGTAATGGTATAAAACCTTCCTTATTGAACATTGTTGGGGTCATGATATTGATGATCAAAAAAGAGGAGATAAGGAGCAAGATTTGAAATCACACCAATTTTTCCTTTACTCCATTTTCGACACCGAATGGCTAGATTATAGACAATAGGAAAGGCTCATTAGTTCAAAGGGAAGAGTTCCAGAGAATCACAGGTTGGGAGCTTGTTGCTCGTGTCGATGGAAGGTTTATGTGTGAGCCTTATGTTCCATTGTGATTAGCTGGGATGATTGGATGCCTCTAGAATATGCTGAATAAAGTGTATATAGATGTCTGGGAGGGGAGGCATCCCTACGTTCTTTGCCAAATCTAGAAGATGTTTACAAATTACGGCTCTAGAGAAGTCATTACCTTTCTCCCCACCAGAGTTAATGGATGATTTTTTATAAAATATTCCAAACATTGGGTTGTGGAATACCCTAAAGGGATCTAGTGGAAATGATTCTGGTAGCTCATGGTGGATAGTATAAAACCTGGGTGGTGAGAGAGTAGAAAATGTGTTGCCAGGGAGGAAAGGCCGGTAGAAAATTTGGAAATTAGGCCACCACAAGCCAGGTCTACAGTAGCAGGAAGGTCATAAGGAGTGTTCATTACCTTGTCATCAGGGGGAGAGGGGATCCTGAACAACCACATGGAGCTATCAGGGAGCTTCCCAGGAAGCAGATAAGTTATCTGCTTCAACCTTCTGATGATGCAATCTTCCCTGCGATGTGGTCAACTTGGTTAACCCTACGGCAGTCAATGGGCATCGAAGACCTTTGGAAAAATATTATACGAGATGGAATCCAGTTGCAAAATGTCAGACACATTCAGATTGATGGAAAGGTGTACATCCATCCTCAGCAAGTGTATTTGATGGTCATGGATGCATATGCACACAAGTGGGGTCGGCATGAGGAACCACCTCTCCTGGTGAAGGTAATTCTCAGCTACGGTCATGATCTAGAAAGAATGTGGTTTGAGGTTGACGACAGTGATAAGGAGCTAGAGGGTAGTGAGTTAGGAGAAGAATATGGGGAATAAAGGGAACTAGAAATATGGGAAGATGAATTGGATCTTGGAGGTGGGGGTCTTAGGAGATAGGACACACATGGAGTCCTCAAGAGAGTGGGGAGATTGTTGGCTCTGACATAGAAATAGCTGAGCTATTTGTGGTATGCCTCAATCCTTATCATATCCTTTCCTATATTCATCATTCACTATCATCAATCAGATCTTTTTTATCCTTCTCAGAAACATATTGGTGATGGCCAAGAAGCTCCCTTCAGAGGGGGGAGGACGTGCTGATAGAAAATGGTGGGGTGCTGACACCCATCATTATACTAACAAGCGATGAAATATCTCCTACAGGGATGGATACTATATCAACTGAAACACCGGAGGTAGATTGGTTGAGGTCTTGTATGTTTCATCTATTAGATGCATCTATTTGTCATCAAATAGATCAACAGATCAGGGAATTAATTTTTTTGTGTAGTAATCACGGAATTGGAGGCTCGACAGGCCACTGAATTCAGACCATCCATGGATGACTCGATGGAAGACCCACCGACCCACTCTGGAAAAGCTACTCAAACTGTGTCGGCCTGAGATATTGGTGAGAAAAGGGCTATGTACACTTGGAATATCAACGCCGGTGTGGGGTCTGAGGTTGGCTCAGGAAAAATTATTGAGTCTGAGAAGAGAGAGGAAGGATGTCCACAAGTTGAGGAGCTTAATCCCTTGTGAGGAATACCAAAAGGAGACCCCATCATTGATATTTTGGCTACTTTCCCTGACTATCGACATGCAGACCTGGAGGAAATGAAGATATCTGATTCAAAAGTAGCTGATGAGAGCTGGATGATGTGGCATAAAGGGTGGAAGTGTATCAAACTATTCCTCTATCAACCACATGAAGAATGGATAAAACAGATGGGATCACTCCGCACCTGGTTGGGCATTCTCTTCGCTGGAGGGGTTGATGCTCACCATGTTTTTCTAACAATCAGTGACTACATGGATGAGAAGATATGAGAGAGAAACAGATGCTCCAAGATTGAGTGGTTCCCGAAAGAGTTAGGGAATACCCAGGAATTCCAGAAGTTGGAGTAGGAGGTCCGATGACATGTATAGAAAATGAAATAAATCGACTAATTCATTGTAAACTACTCCGAGCTCGTTGATAAATTGAGGGGCCAGCTAGAAGATGCCCAAGAGTAGATAGTGGAGGCAATTTACTAAATGACTAAGCTTCAAATGGAATAGGAATGAGTACATTTTAGGGCCAATGAGTTTTTCTCAATGATCTCTGATGATGAGAAGGATATCAAGGGGAAAGAAGCAATGAGGGTGGACACAAACCAGAGGGTGGAAACATAGGCGCAATTCATCTAAAATGATAATCCTTAAGGGAAATGTTTTGGACAAACTCAAAAACATATTTTTCTTTACTGCCGCTTGTTCGGATCTGTAGGTATGAATAGATTATTCACTTGTTTTTTTCATTTTAATGCATTCCAACCGCAATCAAGAAATAATTATTAATACAACTCTAAGCTCATGTGAGTCATGAAAAATGTGAGAAACAAAGAATGGTTTCCTCATCACATGTTTTTATTGTGGGAATGGAAACCAAATATTAGGAATCTGGGTTAAAAAAGACCCATCTAGGCTCCCAAGATTAAAGGGGGAGGCCTGACTGGAGAATGAAGCCCTCAAAACAGTCAAATTATCACATTCACAATGTACTCTAGTGCAGGAGCAGGGTAACACCAGGGGCGTTGGAACCGATCCAAACATAATGGAGTGGAAAGTGTGAATCACGATACCCAAAATTCAGAACATTGTAGGGATGGCATGACAATGAAGGATAACTGTTTACCGTGATCGACACACAGTATTCTTATCGTGTTATCCTGAAATGGGGATAAAAAATGAGGGCCAATCTCTGACCATTTTCAAACCATGGGGCCTGACTCGAAATATTAGTCATTAGTCATCCATAAAAAATTCCCAGGATAGTAGGTGAGCCATAGGACGATCATACATACTTCTAGGGGGTTCATTTATATATTAAAAATGACGATGGTCCAAATAAAGGGAACGGATAATGTGGAGGGTGGAATAATGGTTTGTTTGAATAGAGTCCAACACTCCTGAAATTGCACCACCATGGTGAAGACCCATTAGGTGGGTGCATTGGTCTGATCAAGGATAAACCTACATTCGAACTGCACATCTATTGTAAGAACCTGGAATGCCTTGTCATTTTATTTCATTCTAATAAAGACGATAAAAATGTATTTTAAACGTCATACAGTGAGGATAGTGCACAAAAGTTAAAGTTCATACGTCCTAGACAAAGATCTTGGATGAGGGGCTATAAGGGTTAATGTCCTTGAGGCAAGCCCCATGGCCAATTTCTAGGGCGTCACTATGTACCCCATGCGAATGATAATCAATCCAAATGTAGTTCTTTAGCACGACCTGGCTAGATCCCAATGATAATAGGGAAATTATTATCTGGTGTGGAAGCTGATGCATCCCATTGTAATCATGGGCCATCCTGAACATTCTTAGGGTAGAACGTCAGTTTAATGTCATGTATCAAGGAAATATGGGCTCATGGAGTTTACCGTCATACAATAGTTTGAGGAGTGAAAGGGGAGATTCCAAGAATGGAGTATGTGATGCAGTATCGATAAACCCAACACATATGAGGACATAAAGAGTTTTCACCACACTACATATCCTCAAAGGATGTTTTTTAGGTCAAGGGGCCAAAATTGAATGTTAGGTTCGGTCCAAAGCAAAGTGGTCGGGAATTCCTATGTACCCCAGGAGGATGGAAATCAAGTCGTACGTAGTTTTGAAAGCATAGTTTAAGGTAATGTGGGACGATGTGGCATGGTGGTGCTAGTACACGTCCTACAAAAGCTACTAATCCCACGTGACTCCTACTCAATGTTCGAAACCAGCAGTAGTGATAGGACATTCCTAGTACTGGGAGGTAGACATTAGTCAAAATTGGTTGCTAGTTTAGTGACATCCCCATAATGAGGGCCCACCTACTTAACGCTCTTAGATTTTCATAGGGGTAAAGTCGAGTACGTTGGAATTCCACATGAACATATGGAAGTGAAAAAAATTGAATCATGGTGCTTGACATCTAGACCACAATGATAGTGGCATGATGACAGGGGATAACTGTTGACTATGTTCAAAACAGAGCATCCAGATCATGTTATCCTAAAATCAGGATAGAAAAATGGGGGTCAGCTGTAGACCATGTTCAAGACACTGGTCCCTATATTAATTTTTAGTATGATCTCCTTAGGGATGTTTTCCCAATATAGTAGGTAAGTCAATGTGGCATGAGACCAGGCTATAAAGGGGGTCCCTTTAAACGTGTAAGAGAATGAGGATCCAAATAACTAGCTCATAGTGCTTGGAAATGAAATGACGAGAATTTCCCTATGAAAATTACACACTTCGAGATCTTTTTCACAATGCAGCTTAATACGATGAAACGACGTATCAGATTGACGGAGGTGAGTCCCTTTCCAGGGACAATGTTCATGGGGTTCGCATGCTTCTAGCTTAAGGTCGTAGGATGGGCCATTAAGGGGGGGCTTGATTTGATGGACTGTGCACAAGGCAGTGAAGTTGCCAAACCCGATGCATAGTACCCCTAGGGAGATATTAGTTTAGGGTCATAGAACTCAGACTATATTGGGAAAAGACAAGGGAGGCACATGCTGTGGCTATTGAGAAACCCGATATTAATGAAAATGCAAGAGGTACTCTCCACACCACATATTCCCAAAAGTGTTTGGGATAAGGGGATAAAAATAGGGAAGAAAGACTTTAGATTATTGGGTATGGACCTAAAGACATGATTCCTAGGTGTTCCTACTTATCCCATGAGGATGGGAATCAATCCATACATAGTTCTGGAATATGTCATGTAGTTTAACGTCTTGCGGCAAGGATGTAGAGTGGTCTTAGTTTATGGTCATAGAGCTCGGACCATATATGGAACTAAATGAGGGAGACACATGGTGAATTAATTATTAAACTCGATGTGAATGAGGATAGCAAGAGTTTGTATCACCACAATGTTCTCCCCTGGAAACTTCTTGGGAAAGGACCAAAAGTGAATGTTAGGCTGCGCCCGAGGCAAGTTCCCAGGCGTTCCTACATTCCCCAAGAGAATGGGAATCTAGCCATACATAGTTTTGAATGTGGAATGGTATGTTACTAGTGTAAGGGATAATAAGGTCGTGCAGGTCTGCCCTCTGCACTAAAAGAAGTGGCATTTAATATATCTTGTTTTTCCTTTAGGATGAATGTGTGTTTTTTTGTCAAACGATGGACATAGGATGGAATGTCCTTGCATTGCCAGCAGAATCAAGCCACATATAGGAATTGAAAAATGTTATGGTGGGTGACTGATACCAAACATTATTTCCCCTTGAGTGAGGAAATCCCAACATAGCGTCGTCTCTCATTGTGCGACCAGGACGATAATTTCACAGTTTAGGGTCATGTGATAGGACCTGCCCCTTCACTTTAATGTCTCTCAGTACAAACACAATAGTTTAAAGTCATGTGGTACTAGGAAACATAGTTTAAGGTTATTTGGATCAGACGTATATATTAGAAATGTGGTTCAATAGGGGATGTGCATGATGTGTTAAAGCATACCTATTGTAAATGAAGACATAAGTCAGTATCACACTGCACATGATTCTAGGAATGAAACATCGGGGCGAGTGGTTGGAAAAGGTTAGAGGATATAGGGAAGGAGAGACTAGCACTCAGAAGGGTAGTATATGGTTCATCTCTTGCAAACCCGATGTGAATGAAGACATAAGTATATACCACAGAACACAATCATAGAAGAGAACTTCATCAATGGGGCCGAAAAGGGTTGAGGGGCCTGGGACAAGGGTGTTCCATCCAACCATAGACACATGACCCTTTACGTAGTTAATGTCATACCAAAGATCCTAAGCCCACATGACAAATTCTCAATGTGGGTAATAAGGAATATGATCAGGCTCTACCTAACATATAAGAGTTTTGAAATGAGGGATGAAGATCAGGCAAGGTCTGTCCCGACCATACCAATACTCCTTTCCGAGGTGGATGGATGATTGAAGTGGTATTATGGAAAAACGAAATCACTAAACCAAACATTTGAAACTTATATGGGTGGTGATAGTGATGAAGTACGGATCTTGACCATATTTGGAACACAACATCCATATCATGTGACGTGAAATGGGAATGACAAAAGAGCATCGACCGCTGACCATGTTTGCAATGTGGGAATTGTATCAATTTTTCGTTTGAAATCATCGAGGACGTTGTCCTGAAATGGTAGGAGATCCCATGGGCTAAAAACCCATGCCATTCGAAGATCCATTCAGATGTGAAGGGTGATGGATACCCAAAATGGAGAAAATGAGCAATTTATGAATATGCATGTGCAGTTTTACATCATGCAGGATGAGACTCAAGGGGAGACCTTGGAGTTTGGGGTTGGGCCTACAGAAAAAATTTCTGGGTGGTCCTACGTATCCCATGAGGATTGGAATCAAGCCATATGTACTTATAAAATGTCCATATAGTTTAACATAATGTTTTAAGGATGTGGTATGATAGAAGAATGAGGAGGGTCACACGGTGTGACCTTCATAATCTTTTCATGGGTGGGGACAAAGAAACCTAGGCTGCACCACATGGGATCCTAAAAAGAGAAATACACCCATGAGGGGTAGTCAAATGAGAAGAGCATGGGGATGGACTTTGGACGAGGCATCTGAGTGTTCCTACATATCCCATGAGGATGGGACTCAATCTATATGTTGTTCTTGAGATGCAGTTTAACATCTTGTAGGATGAGATAGATTAAGGTCATGTAGGACCCTATAGTTTAAGGTCGTGTACGACGAGATAGTTTAGGGTCGTGTTAGACCATAATGCAGTTTAGGGATGTGTAGGAACATAATGTTTTAAGTCATGTGGGACAATAAAACTCAGGAAAAGTATTTCTTGAAGAACTTGGAATTGGTGGGAGGAGTTATACGCTCACCATCTGTGGTAACCAGGGAGTATGCACCATTGGAGTAAACCTTGTGAATGATGTAATGTTTTCCCCATTTGGTTTCCAAATTGGGTGGTTTCATACCAGGTATCATTAGTGTTCATATGGCCAACACTATGTCACCTTGGAAGAAAGAGAGGAGGAAAAAAATCTTGTTTAAAGCTCTAGATATCATGTTCTGATGCCTTTCCAGATTGTGCAGGGCATGAAACATGTTCTCATCGAGCGCATCCAATTCAGCCAGATGGACTTTAACCACTTTATCTAGTGCTTTCTGTTCATAAATAGTTGTGTGTAATGAAGGAAACTGAATCTTGATGGGATGAATGACCTATGTTCTGTACACTAGGGAGTATGGGGTCACCTGTGTGGAATTATGAGTCGTAATCCGATAATCCCAAATCACATTGGAGATCTTGTTCAACTAACTCTTCATGTTCTAACCCACTATTTTCTGTGGAATGTTAGAGAGGGGTTTTTTAATGCCTTAATCTATCCATTTTTTGCGCATGATAATGGGAGGTATGATTAAAAAAGATGTTGTACTTAGTGTAATAATTCATCGACTCTGTTGCCCAGAAGTTGGTTCCGTTATAGATGAGGAGGGTGTGGGGGACTCAAAATTGTTAGATGATTTTGGATATCACAATTTCAACAATTTAATGGGCCTTGACCTCCTTGAGAGAGAATAAAACTACCCACATGGAGATGAAATCTATAGTAGTCAAGATGAACCTGCACTAGTGAGCTGTCGCCGGTGGATATGGTCCCATGACATCGAGTCCCTAGACCGCAAAGGGCCAAGAGTACTTGGTAGTGTGGAGAGGCTATGGTGGTCGATGCATAAAAGTGGCATGAATTTGGAACACATGGAACCTTTTGGTGAACTCAATGCAGTCATGGATCATGGAGGCCCCAAAAAAGCCCAGTCTCCAAATCTGGTGAGATAGTTTCGACCATATCCGATGAGCACCGCAGGAACCGGCATGAACCTCTTGAATGACTTGAGAAATCTCAACTCCTTTACTGCAATGGAGGAGAACCCCTTCAAAACTACAATTATAGAGGATCTACTCACAATGAGGATTGTCCTGGAGGGTAAATTTTAACACGCAATGTCAGATTCGCTCAAGCTTAACCTGATCCACCTAGAGATTACTGTTTTGGTGATACTCAACAAAAAAGGTTATCTAGTCTAGAGTCACCTCAATCATTGCATCCAGGGGATCTAGGGTTCTTGACATGGAGGAGCAGGTGGTAAAGTTTCTCACCTGTGGGTTGTCATCATGATCTGGAGTGATGGGAGTGACGACTCTCTAGTGTGCCACATGGGTAGTCAAATCATCCTGTTCGGGCTCCACAAGTGGTTCAACTAGGCTGGCCAAGGCGTTAGATCGACTATTATAGGATTGAGGGTCATGAGTATCTTCTGGCCAATATGGGAACTATGTGTAATGACTCGGACCTCTCCAGTCCATTACTTTGTGAAAATGAGGTGTTAGAGTCATTCTGAGAGGTCAAGGTAACTTATCCCCAATGCTTTGCCAAAATCTTCCTTTTCGATGAACTGTTTCAATGGTAGACAGTTGTGAACTGTAACATCATGTTACGTCTTAATGTAATTTTGATGTTTTCAACTACCCTTGTTTTGGAGTAGTGATTTGGGGGTGCGTTGGGTGAATCTTTAAGGAAAACTAAAGGGCAGTAGCTTTCAGAAGGGTTGTGCACAGTTTGTCTAATTCGTGATGTCATACCATGCGTAGTTAATATTGGTGGCAGTGGCTAACACACGGTTGAAGCACGATTTATCTAACCATGTGGCCTAACCATGTGAGGAGTATTTGACGAGGCATTAGCGACCACATGGTTAGCACAAATTTTTTATAACCGTGCGAGCAAACCATGCGGGCACTAAAACTAGATCCTAAAATTGTGGATCTCAACCGTTTTGCCTCTAACTTGCTCGTTTAAGCTCCTAAGTGGCCATAACTTGGGATTACCCTCCCTTGAAGGTAGTACAACCTCTCCCAAGCATTTTGGAGGCGATCTAAAGGCTTATCTTGGTGAATCAATGCTGGTTTCTTGAGGTATATGATCGTTCTTATTCATTCTTCTTCGTTCTTTATTGTTTTCCTAGATCCACTTGGATCTACTTCCCCTCCTCTCTTGGTTTCTTATATCTATTTCTATTATGGGTAGATCTAAGTGTGTCGATGCCAAATATGATGAGTTATGGTCTTGTATGTGTTATGAGAAGAGATCTTAGGAGGATTCATGGAGAATCAACCCGGATTTATTGTGCATTCTTCGTTTGTTGGGGTTTTCGTCAAAAACCCTTGAGGTAGGAGATTTGTTTCTTCTCTTCCTTTTACGTGAAACTATTTTTTTAGCATGTTTAATCCCCTTGGATGATAATGGAATTGACATAATAAATATTTTGAACTGAATCAAGAAATTGTTATCGATCGTATGTTATTGCCGCTTGTTTTTCTAGATAGTGTGATATCTATGATTGCTTTTCTTAGCTATTTGTTCTTCATGGAAATTGATAAAGAACGTAAACTGGGATTAATTGATAATTTTTTGTCTAACGATAAATAGGCATGAAAGTGAATCTGGTTTTTGCTGTAATTTGATGTTAATCAAATTGGCGTAGTAAGCATGTTTAATCTTTTGTGATAGCTTACTGGTTAGGTTTCCTGATGTTGGAACCAACGGATTATAAATCTTTTCATTCAAGATGGATTAAATAATTTGATTGTTTGATAATTCCTTGAAGGGTTCTGAGTTACCCTCTTGATTGTTAATGGGTCATAGCCCAATTGATGTGATGTTTTTTTCCTACTGCTTGGGTTGTGACGTGATCCTGGAGGGGTGTTATGATATGTGGGGGCATAGAGGCCTTTTGGTTGTGGTATAAAATTATGCCTATAGTGGTGAAATGCATCGGTTTATGCATGTGGGTGCCAGGGAGGACACTTGGGTTGATGGAATGGGATTAATGTCATTGTTGGATTCTTTCTGGTTCTTTTGTTGTTTATCTACTTTACTTTTCACCACTGCTCAAGGAATCTGGTCTTCCTTACCCTTCTTCCGAAAGAGCCAAAGACATGAGTGGTATTCCACTTTCTTTTTGTGTTTATCTTCTCAAGGGGGAATGGGTCTATGCTCTTACTATAGGCGGCAAAGACTCGACGGATAGTACATCTACTCACCGTGTTGATCTCCTTGTGTTAGTAGCATAGAATGCTTTTCTAGAATGCCTAGGAATATGGGAAAGTGTTTATGTAATGATTTTTTGAATAAATGGTGTTAACCCATGGGGTTGGAGTTCGCTGGAACATAATGATGAGGCTATAATTTTAAAGGGGCAGTGGACTTTTGGTGTGATTCTAATGAAGTCTAATGTGGAATTGTTCATTGTTAATTAATGTTTAATGAATTAATTGATGTAAAGTGGAACTGAAAAGAAAAAGGGATTGTACTAATATAATAAAGTTCTTTAAATGGTTTTATCCTTATAGAATACCTATTCTTAGAAGTAGCAGCCTGGAGTCTGAGAGATGTTAGCTATAGTGGTGTCTAATACTAGTTTATGCCTATAGTGTGGTTGTGAGATATAGTATATTATGTATTTTTTGAGTTTCTATACACTACTCCACCCGGTCAGTAAGGGAAACTGAAACCCCGGGGATTCTGAGCCCTGGGGGTGTTTTCCCCAACATTCTGGGGGGAGAATGAATGTCTGACTACCCCCTTTGGCCCCGTTCTCTTATCTTGGTAGTTACTTGTGCTGGCAGGTACAATGTTTAGTTTCCCCATATATGTGTGTAGAGGGATGTAATGGCTTGTGGTTATTCACACACATATATTCCGGATATAGTTTTCTATGGACTACTGTAGGTGTAACGTGTATAGGCTGTGATGGCTTGAGGATCCTTACTCGGTGTATGGGATGTAATGGCTTGAGGTATAATACCTGATGTATAATACACATTATGCGAGCTTTGGTGGCTCTCGGAAACTACCTGGTTACTTTTGGTTGTGAGGATGGTGTAGTGCTTTGCCTAGGTGTCTACGGGAAAGACTTTGTGTTACACGAGGTGCACATTGTGGTGCTTCACCCAGGTGTCTGCGGGAAAGCCTTTTTGGAGAGATATGCTCAGGACGTGCGACGTTAGGGAAAAGTGGAAAACTAGTGGGGAAGTAGTAGTAGGGTACACTTATTATTCTTTATTATATGATATATTCTTTTGTGTGTTACTTGGTGAGAGTAGCCATGGTGAGGTTGGGGACATAGTATACCTGTTTAGGTGACAAGTTAGTTTCACTTGTTGTTCACTTTGCTTTAGCATGATTTCTTTAATTTTTCACGAGAGGATTTTGGGAGGATCCAACTAATTATACTTTTATACTCACCCAATGTATATATAAATTTCATTTCAGGTCACTTGGAGCTGGTTAGAGATCAAGATAGTTTCTACTATCTTGGGGTTGCAGGAGATGTTTGGGTTTGTGGTTGCAGCTGTTTTCATTCTCTTTTGAGTACTTTCCATTTTTCTCTTCCAGTTTGTTGGGAAAAAATCCCTCAAGGTAACAATGAAGTATTTTTGGGTTGGTTGTGTTTGTTGACAAAGAAGGTTTCCATGGATATTTGTCGAGTTCCCAAGAATTTGTTGACAATCCTTGTTGACAAAGAACGATGACAAAGGAAAGGACGATCTGGAGGCGGTACAAAAAGAGCAGTACAAGGTGGCGCCATTTTCCAGTGTTTGCCAAATTTTTTGGGTCCAAAATTTGGAGTTTGGTGAGCATCGCGAAAAGTGGATTTCCATGAAGATCATAATGTAATATGGCAAAGGCGTGAATTTCGTGAAGATAGGATGCATGGTTTGGAAATCGCGAAGACTAGAAGAATGGAGGCGGTGATGCTTCGCGATTACGTCAAGCTTCGTGAATGGAAGAGGCTGAATCGCATTGCGGCGGTGAAGGGATTTGCGAGAGAGCTTCGCGGCGAAGGCGCGAAGGAATGTTGGGCTTCACGAGGGAGCTTCGCGGAGAAGTCGCGAAGGTATGTTGATGGTGATTCTTCGCGACTACATCAAGCTTCGTGAACGGCAAAGTGCCGTGGTGCTTCGCGATTTGGACAGAATTTTGGCGGAAACTTTGGAGCTTCGCGATTTGAGATGACGTGGCGTTGACTTCGCGCGGAAGGGTCGAGGTTCGGTGGAATCGCCTATAAATAGAGTCCGACCCCCTCGAGAGAAGTAGAGAGCATTTTATAGAAGATCATTTTCTCTCGTTTTGCGAAGGTAGTTCGCGGAGCCAGTGTGCTTCACGAAAGAGGAGCTTCGCGGCGGCTATTGTTGCTCCGCGAAAGTTGTGTGCTCCGCGTTGGCTCAGTGAGCTTCGCGAGAGAAGTTGCTTTGCAATGATTTGAGCTTCATGGGAGTTCTTCGTGAGAGAGCTTCGCGAGAGAGCTTTGCGAAAAGGCAGGAGCTTCGCAAAGGCTTCTTGAGCTTCGCAAAATTGGGAGCCTAGCGAAGTTGAGTGCTTTTCGGAGGTCTTTCCAATGGTAGTTTGCCCAGTGTTCAGAGGCAAAGAGGTATTAATCTACGGATGAAAGTTGAACTTCAACAGAGCATCTACATACAGAGAAAGATGCATTCCTTAATGGAAATGAAGAGACCTGCAGGTCGATAAACTGTGATTGGATTCCCTTCCAAGAGTAGTGAGCTTAGGAAGAGGAAGAAGGTGATCCTCTCCACTGGCAATGATCCAGAGAGAGAGAAATAGGGAGTGACCCTTGGGAAAGCAGTGAGCTGACCCTAAACATTGTATAGGAAGTGAGCCTGGGCATAGAAGTGATCTAGCTTGAACATTGTAATCCACAGCTAGTGAAGTTTAGTGGACTTGGTACGACCGGCAACCTGTCGGCATATGCTCCTTGGACGTAGCCCTTATCAGTGAACCAAGTAAAATTGATGTGTCATGTGCTTGCTTTACTTTCTATTTATATTGTGTAGCAGGAAAGAGAGAGAAGAGTGTTTTGATTAATAGTGAAACAAGATCAGAACAGGATTTAATTTTTAATTAGTCATACCCTGATTCACCCCCCCCCCTATCAGGGTATTCAGCCCAGTGGACCTAACACAGTTGAAGTACTTTTACATGGAATTACATATGTGAACATGAGTTTCTTTGATATTTCAGTTCTGAATTGGATTTGGCTGGTTTGTATCTTATCTCTCTCTTCATCATGAGTTCTCTAAAATGTTAATGCCTCAAACTTTTGTGTTTATTATACCCTCGGTTCTAGTCGTCAACCCGGGGCCTACTAGAGGCAGGACTTGGGGGTTACTATCTACCTTATCACATTATCGCCCTAGGAGGGGTACACTTTGTGGGGAGGGGGTCGTGACACAGTGGTATCAGAGGTTTGGTTGAGGGATAGGATGGAGTTTGGAGTTAGGAACACGCGATGATGCATGGGTTAGTAGGGCAACGATGTCATTCATTTTTAGCAAGTGAGGAAAACACTGGAGACTAGCTGAGACATATGCATTTAGGGCCCCCTATGAGCTGATGTACAGACCTTTAAGTTTACAATGGATACTAAACAAGGTGATACTAGTTGCAGGGTAGAGACCTAGGAAAGTAGCATGCATCATTCTTCATTGTGCTTGTGTTTGAATGGGTAGACCTTGGGATAGGATAACCTAAAATGAATAAAAGAAAAAAATTAATTAATTAATGTTGAGTCTTCCATATTCCAGGTTTAGGAACTCTAACGGTTGTTATTTTATAGGTATGGCTCCAGGTCGACGTCCTCACCAGGTTTGCACAGAAAATGTCCAGCAGGCTGTTCCAGCATATCGCCATAGGGTAGTGGTTGATAACAACGACACTTGGAGGAAGACTCTCCGAGAGTTTTAGTGCTAGAGTCTATAGAAGTACAAGGGCTATGATTCAGATGCAGTTACGGAAGATTGGTTATAGGAGGTCGAGATCTTCTTCAGTTCGATTCATGCTCGGAAGGATTACTAGGTGTCCTTGGTTGTGATGATTCTACTTGGAGTAGAGAGGTAGTGGTGGTTCTTGTTCCTCAGGGATCGTGAGGAGTTAGGAATCTCTTGGGAGGAGTTCCAAGATAAGTTTAGAGTCGAGTTTCTATCTTCGACTTTGAAGGCGTCCAGTCGCCATTTGGTTCTTACCCTTCGACAGTGGAGCTCCAGTGTTAGAGATTTTGGAATCTGTTTCAGGAAAATATTACGATATGCTTCAGACCTATTACCAGATGAGGAGGCCAGGGCCAGTCATTTTGGGGAGGATTTTCATCCAGAGATCCAGCGCCAGGTCACCCCATTTATGCTGAAGACATATCTTGAGGTTCGGGCGAGGGAAGGGGTTTTCGAGAAGACATTGTCTAGGACCGGATCATCACGAGAGGGGAATTGGAATGATTCCTCATGAAGAAGAGTTGTGGTCCAGGGTTCCCAGTTTTCATGGAAGAAGAGTTTCCATTCATCAGGGGGTAGGCCCCATCCCTTCACATCTTGTTTCTCCAGAAGCAGCAACTCGCAGGTCTATGTCAAGGGATCAGTTGCTTTTTTTTCATGTAGTGGTCATGGTCATCAACAGCAGGAGTGACCGACCTTTCAGAGCGTCCATCGTGCACCAGGTGCTACGCCCCAGGTTTCTCCATTGAGACAGTTCCAGTTGAGGCAGAAGCAGCCGGTTGCACTATCTTTAGATCACTAGAGGGTAGATGGGGCAGGCAGAGGATACTTCCATGACGCTCTCTATCCTCAGAGATCATAGCGCGATCATTGTGGTGGTCGTCATCAGGGTCAGAGAGGCTGTGGAGGAGGTCATGGTCAGCTTTATGCTCTAGTGTTTCCAGCTCCAGGTGAGCCAGATGTCGTTCAAGGTACCCTTTGCTTGTTTTCTAACTTTTTGTATGCCTTGTTTGATTCAGGATCCACACACTCTTTCATATCAACCACCCTTGTCAATGCATTGGGACTTGAGGTAGATAGGATTCCAGTTCCCTTGGCATTGACTACGCTAGTTGTAGGTCAAGCTGACTTGTTTGAAGTATATAGAGACTGTGAGCTAGTGTTGGGGAAACACCTCTCTTGGGGAGATTTCTTATGTTTACGATTACAACCATATGATGTCATCCTTGGCATGTATTGGTTGTATTCGGTGCAGGCTATCGTGGATTGCTTCAAGAAAAAGGTTGTTTTCATTGGTGTGGATGGAGAGCCAGTGGTGTTTGTTGGTGAGATAGATCCTTGTATGGCTCATAGGCACATTCCATCCTTATCATCCATGATGTATGAAATGATGTTGAGTTATTCAGAGGTTAAGCAGTTGGGGTTTCCTATGGTCGTAGAGGAGTACCCCGATGTCTTTCCAAAAGAGGTTGTAGAATTACCCCCTCGATGAGAGATCAAGTTTGGGATCAAACTACAGCAAGGAGAATCTCTTATCTCTATGTAACCATATATGATGGCTGCTTCTGAGTTGCGGGAGCTATATATATAGCTTGATGGTCTGTTAAAGTGCGGTTTTGTTCGGCCAAGTGTGTCACCATGGGGTGCACCAGTTTTGTTCATGATGAAGGCCAACGACAGTTTGCGGTTGTGCGTTGTGCGTTGATTATCATCGCATAAATAAAGTGACAATAAAGAATCGCTATCCACTCCCATGGATTGATGACTTCTTTGATCAACTGAATGGTGCATGTTGTTTCTCAAAGATCGACTTGCGGTCAGGATATCATCATATGCGTGTGAAGGATGAGGATATCCCGAAGACTGCTTTCTGTTGTCTTCATGGGAATTATGAGTTCGTGGAAATGTCATTTGGTGTGACGAATGCTCCAGCTATATTCATGGGATTGATGAATGTTGTGTTCCGTGAGTTCTTGGAGAAGTTCGTGGTAGTTTTCATCTAAGACATCCTTCTGTACTCCACGCCTGAAGAGGAGCATGCAGAGCATCTACGAGTTGTTTTGGGAGTTCTTCGCCAACATCAGGTATTTGGGAAGTTGTCGAAGTGTGAGTTTTGGGCTCGAGAAGTTTGTTTTGTGGGGAATGTTGTGTCCCAATAGAAAGTAGTTGTGGATCCATCGAAGATAGAAGTAGTTGTTTCTCGGGCATCCCCCAAGATAGTGTCAGAGGTGCAAAGTTTCCTTGGTCTCGCAGGCTACTATATGAGGTTCATATCCAATTTCTCACGAGTTGCGACTCCACTGACATCTTTGACTATGAAGGATTAGGCATTCATATGGACTAATCAGTGTCCAATAGATTTCAAGTATCTAAAGGAGAAGTTAGTAAGTGCTCCAGTCCTTTTTCTTCCAGCTGAGGGAGTTCAGTTTGATTTTTTCTGCGATGCATCACATATGGGGTTAGGCTATGTTCTCATGCAGTAGAGGTCAGGTTTTTCTTATGGGTATTAGTAGTTACATTCCCATGAGTGGAACTATGCCACCCATGATCTTGAGTTGGAAGCTGTGGTATTTTCTCTAAAGTTGTGGAGACATTACCTCATTTGTGAGTGCTTTGTGGTTTTCACCGATCATAAGAGTTTTAAGTATGTTTTCTCCCATCATGACCTGAACTTATGACAGCATTGGTGGATGGAGTTCTTATAGGAATATGACTTTGAAATATCATATACACCTGGAAAAGGGAATATTGTAGCTGATGCACTGAGCCGAAAGTCACGTAGTGATGTTGTGCATGAATCTGGTGATTCCTGGAGAGTAATGGAAGAACATTCAGCATTACATCTTGATATGGGAGAAGTTGGGGGTAAAGGCTATCTTTTTTAGATGACGGTACAGTCATCCCTGATGCAGAATGTAGAAGAGTCCCAGTTGGGAGATCTAGAGGTGGAGGTCTGGAGAGACCGAGTTGTTTGTGGTGAGGCCCCTGATGGTTGGACTGAAGATGAACAACACTGAGTGTTCTATCATGGAAGGATTTTTTTCCCTTGGTGATGTGTGAGATGGTTTTTAGAGATTCCCACAGTTTGCCTTTAGCAGTACATCCTGGTGTGACAAAGATGTACTGATCCTTGATGAGTTAATTTTTGTGTCCTAGGCTGAAGCATGCAGCTGCAGAGTTTGTGTCTTGATGTTTAGTCTGCCAGAAGGTGATGGCTGAACACCGTGTTCCTGGTGGTCTTCTCCAACCATTAGATATTCCTTAGTGGAAGTGGGAGGATATCTTAATGGACTTTGTTACTGGTCTACCTCGAGCACTGGGAGGAAATGATGCTATTTTGGTGGTAGTGGATCGTTTAACAAAATCATCCCACTTCATAGTAGTCAAAAAGTCAATCTCAGTGGAAGTTTTGTCGAGGAAATATCTAGAGGAGGTGGTGAGACTCCATGGAGTCCCAAGGATGATCATTTTTGATCGAGATCCTCGTTTTACCTCCACTATGTGAAGAGGTCTCCAACATTCTTTCAGTTCTCAACTATGCCTTAGCACTGCTTTTCATCCTCAAATGGATGGTCAGATAGAGCAAACCATCTAGACACTTGAAGAAATGTTACGATCTTGTGTACTTGATTTTGGAGGTTCATGGATGAAGTGCTTACCCTTGCTGAAGTTCACTTACAATAATAGTTTTTACTCCACCATCGGTATGGTGCTGTTTGAAGCCTTGTATGGTCACCTTGCCGTTCTCCATTGTTCCGGACTGGGGTAGGAGAGTCAGAAATTCATGGATCGGAACTAGAGCAGAATACAATAGAGAAGGTTCAAGTGATTCATGAGAGGATGAAGACAGTGCAAGATCGCCAAAAATCATATGTTGATCAAAGAAGGAGACCCTTAGAGTTTAATTTTGGGGATCATGTGTTTCTAAAGGTGACTCCCCATCGTGGGCAGTGAAGGTTTGGTCGTGGAAGTAATATTTCTCCCCGGTTTTTTGGGCCTTTCGAGGTGTTAGCTCGTGTTTAAGCTGTGTCATATCGAGTAGCACTTCCCCCAACAGTTGATTCAGATACATGATGTTTTCCATGTATCATAGCTTTGTCGTTATCTTCATGACAACTCTCACATCATCTATTGGGGAGAGATCAATGCTGATGGTGATGCAACCTTTGAGGAGCGACCTGTGGAGATCCAAGACCGCAAGGACAAGGTGTTGTGCGGGCATTCAATTCCATTAGTTCGTGTCTTTTCGTGACACGGTGGCTTGGAGGACAGTACCTAAGAACGTGAGTCACAGATACATGCTCAGTACCCAGAGTTTTTTGATGTCTAACTCTCTTCATGTATCGATGTAACTTGTGTGGTTATGAAACATTCATGTCTATGAGATGGTTTCATTTTTTCTTTTGTGTCTCGTTCTCTTTTGAGAGGTATCTCGAGGGGTGGTCATTCAGACCCTGTTTCATTTTCACTTTAGGTGGTTTTTGGGTTCTCGAGGATGAAAATGTTTTGAGAGGTATCTAATGTAATGGATCGGACCTATACAGTCGATTACATTTTGAAAATGCAGTGTTAGTGGCGTTTTGGGAGGTCAGGGTAACTTATCCCCAACACCTTTCCGAAATCTTCCTTTTTGATGAACCGTTTCAATGGTAGACAGTTGTGAACTGTAACATCATGTTACGTCTTCAGGTGCTTTTGATGTTTCTAACTACCATTGTTTTGGAGTAGTGATTTGGGGGTGCGTTGGGTGAATCTTTATGGAAAACTAAAGTGCAGTAGATTTTTCACGGGCTGTGCACAGGTTTTCTAAACCGTGCAGCCATACTGTGCGTAGTTAATGTTGGAGGTAGTGGCTGACGCACGGTTAGTGCACGGTTTGGCTAACTGTGTGGCCTAACCATGTGGGGAGTGTTTGATGAGGTAGTAGAAACTTTATGGTTAGCGCACGGTTTGCCTAACCATGCGAGAAAACCATGCGAACACTTAAACTAGATCCTAAAATTCTCGATCTCAACCGTTTTGCCTCTAACTTGCTCGTTTAGGATCCTAAGCGGCCATAACTCAGGATTGCCCTCCCTTGATGGTAGGAGAACCTCTCCAAAGCATTTTGGAGGTGATATGAAGGCTTATCTTGGAAAATCAATGCTGGTTTCTTGAGGTATGTGATCGTTCTTCTTCGTTCTTCTTCGTTCATGATCGGTTTCTTAGATCCACTTGGATATACTTCACCTCTTCTCTCGGTCTCTTAGATCTACATCCGTTATGGGTAGATCTAAGTGTTTTGACGCCAAATATTTTGTTTTTTGGTCTTGGTTATTTTAGGAGAAGAGATCTAAGAAGGGTTCTTGGAGAATCAACCCGTCTTTATTGTGCATTCTTCGTTTGTTGGGGTTTTCGTCAAAAACACTTGAGGTAGGGTATTCATTGCTTCTCTTTCATTCACGTGAAACTCTATTTTTAGCAGTTTTAATCCCCCTAAATGACAATGGAATTAACATAATAATTTTTTTGAACCGGATAAATAAATTGTTATCGATCGTATGTTATTGCCTCTTGTTTTGTTAGATACGGTGATATCTTTGCTTTCTTTTCTTAGTTATTTGTTCTTGATGGAAATTGGAAAAGAATGTAAACCATGATTAATTGATAATTTTTTGGCTAAAGATAAAGATTTATGAAAACGAATTTGGTTCTTGCTGTAATTTGATGTTAATAAAATTGGTGTAGTAAGCATGTTTAATATTTTGTGATATCTTACTGGTTAGGTTTCCCGATGTTGGAACCAATGAATTATAAATATGTTAATTCAAGATGGATTAAAGAATTTGATTTTTTGATAATTCCTTGAAGGGTTCTGAGTTACCCTCTTTATTATTAAACAGCCATAACCCAAATGACGTGTTGTTGTTTTTTCATGTTTTTTGTGTTGTGACGTGATCTTGGAGGGGTGTTGTGATATGTGGGGGCATAGAGGCCTTTTGGTTGTGGAAGTGGATGACACCTAGAGTGGTGAGATGCATCGTTTTATGCATGTGGGTGTCGGGGAGGACACCATGGTTGATGGAATGGGATGGATGTGATTGATGGATGCTTAATGGTTCTTTGGTTTTTTATATACTTTACATTTCCCCACTACTCAAGGTAGCCGGTCTTGCTTACCCTTCTTCCAAAAGAGGCTAAGACACACAGGGTATGCCACATGATTTCCGTGATTAGCTTCTCAAGGGGGAAAGGGTCTACGCTCTTTCTATAGGCAGTAAAGACTTGACGGGTAGTACATATACTCACCATGTTGATCCCCTTGTTTTAGTAGCTTAGAATACATTTCTAGAAGGCCTAGGAATATAGGAGAGTGTTTCTGTAATGAATGTTTGAATAAATGGTGTTAACCCATGGGGTTGGATTTCGCTGGAACATAATGAAGAGGCTATAATTTTAAAGGGACAGTGGACTTTGGGTGTGTTTCTAATGAAGTCTAATGTGGAATGGTTCATGGTTAATTAATGTTTAATGAATTAATTAACGTAAAGTGGAACTAAAAAGAAAAAGTGAATGAAGTAATCTAATAAAGGTCTTTAAATGGTTGTATGGTTATTGGATACCTAGTATTATAAGTAACAGCCTGAAGTTTGAGAGATGATACCTGTAGTGGTTTCTAATACTAGGTTATTCCCATAGTGTGGTTTTGAGATATAGTATATTCTACACTTTATGTGTTTCTATACGCTAATCCACCCTGTCAGTAAGGGAAACTAATACCCTAGCGATTCTGAGCCCTGGGGGTGTTTTCCCCAACATTCTGGTGGGAGGATTAATGGTTGACTACCCCCTTTGGCCCTGCCCTATTCTCTTGGTAGTTACTTGCTCTGGAAGGCACAATGGTTAGTTTTTCCCATATATGTGTGTAGAGGGCAGTAATGTCTTGTGGTTATTCACACACATATATTCTGGTTATAGTTTTCTATGGACTACTGTAGGTGTAATGTGTATATGTTGTGATGGCTTGAGGATCCTTACTCAGTGAATGGGCTATAATAGCTTGAGGTATAATACCCGATGTATGATACATGTTAGGAGAGATGTGGTGGATCCTAGAAAATACTTGGTTACTATTGGTTGTGAGGATGGTGTAGTTCTTCTCCCATGTGTCTACGAGCAAGCCTTTGTGTTGCACGAGGTAAACATTGTGGTGCTTCGCCCAGGTGTCTGCGAGCAAGCCTTTTTGTAGAGAGATGCTCAGGATGTGAGACCTTGTGGAAAAGTGGCAAAACAGTGGGGAAGTAGTAGAGGGGTACCCTTCTAATTATTTACTATATGATATATTATTGTATGTGTTACTTTATGAGAGTAGCCATGGTGAGGTTGGAAACATAGTATACCTATTTAGGTGACGAGTTAGTTTCACTTGTTGTTCACTGTGATTTAGCATGTTTTCTTTACTTTTGAACGAGAGGATTTGGGGACGATCCTACTAAGTATACTGTTATACTAACCCTATGAATATATATAGTGATTTTCATGTCACTTGGAGTAGGTTGGAGATCAAGCTGGTCTCTACTAGCTTGGGGTTGTAGGAGTTGTTCGGGTTTGTGGTTGCAACTATTTTTTCTCTTTTGGGTACTTGCTATTTTTCCCTTATAGTTTTAGTACTTTGGCATGGCATTATGTATGTGCACTTGGGTTTCTTTTATAATTCAGTTTTGAGTTGGAGTTTGTTGGTGTCTATATTATCTCTCTCTTCGGAAAGTATTATCTTAAAGGGTAATGCATCCCATTTGTGTGTTTATTATACCCTCAGTGCTAGTCACCAACCCGAGGCCTACTGGGGGTGGGACTCGGGGGGTCATTATCTCCCTTCTCACATTGCTGGCCCAAGAGGGGTACACATTGTGGGGAGAGGGTCATGACATTGTTCCATTAATTGGAGAGTGCGTTCCAATAACGGTACTAGTTATGGATTTTTTATGACATAGTCACCATTAATCTGCTTGATGACTAGTTCGGATTCCCCTTTCACATGAAAGTGGGGAACATAAATCTCATGGTCCAGCTCGAGGCCAGTAATGAGAGCCTGATACTCCGCCACATTTTTGGTGCAGCCTTTTGATGACACAAATGAATATGGAATAATGGATTGTAATGGGGTAATGAAGAAAATACCCATGCCTACTATATTGAGTCTGGGGTATTTGAGCTCAGTGGGGCTCCTAGAAGTACTATCGAAGTGAATTTTCCCAAATGGCAAGGGTTGGTCTACAGAGGGAATCACTTCATTGGGAAAATCGATGTCCAAGGACTGATCTGTAGGAGATGGATGGGCGAAAAATAAGTATTCTAATGATTTCCCCTTAATAGACTTCTGAGGAACGAACCTGATGTTGAACTACTAGATAATAACTTCCCATCAATCTAGATGGTCGGTTAACATCGGTCGGTTTAGGATGTACTTCAGTGGATCTACCCGGGTCACCAACTGTACCTCATGGTGTTGTAAGTAATGTCGCAACTTATGTACTACGAATACCAGTACAAGGGAGCTCTTCTCTATAGAAGAGTATCCTGTCTCTATACCGAGGAGCATGCGAATCAGAGAGTAAAGACTATTCTTTGTCCCCTCATTGTTCTTTTGGGCGAGAAGGGAACTGGGAAACCATTCCAGAGTGGTCACGTAAAGGACCAGCGACTTTCTGAAAAAAAATGGGGAATTAAGACTGGAGGATGGAGCAGGTACTGCATGATATCCTCTAATTCAGTCTGACATTCTTCATCCCACTCGTAGATAGTTACATTATTCATGAACTGGATTAAGGGATTACACTTTCTGACCAGATTCATGATGAATCGTCATATGTATTCTATGTGGCCTTTAAAACCTCGAAGCTCCTGAAGGTTGCTTGGGGGAGACATCTGGATAATGGCCTTGATCTTCTCTGGGTCGATCTCAATGCCCCTATATCTTACAAAGAAGCTGAGAAACTTTCCAGAGGTGACCCTAAAGGAACACTTCAATGGATTCATCTTCATGTAGTGGGAATGAAGGAATCCGAACACTTCCTCAAGGTCCTTGAGATGGGCCAAGTGCAAGAGATATTTTACCATCATATCATCCACATAATATTCCACTAGTGTCCCGAGGATCAACTTAAATATGTGATGCATAGCCCGTCGATAGGTGACACCGGGATTATTTAGACCAAAGGGCATGACTTGGTAACAAGAAATACCATGTGGTGTTCTGAAGGCTATATAATCCTCATCCTCAGGAGATATTTGGATCTGGGTATACCTGGATTACCCATCCATGAAGGGGATGTCTTGGAACCCAATTGTATCATTGATCAACAATTTCGTCACATGATGGGGAAAATCATCTTTTGGACACTGACATTTGAGATCTTGAAAGACGATGCAGACTCTGATCTATCTGTTCTTCTTTATGAATAGAACAATGTTGGGTATCCACTTTGGGTAATGATCCTCTTTAATGAAATTGGCTCTGATGATCTTATAAACTTTTTCCTCTACCACAGCACCGTGAGAAGGGTGAATCTTTCTGGGATGCCGCTTAAACCTACAGTGATTTGCTATGGGATTGGGGAGGAGGATGACTAAATGAGGATCTAGTCCTAGAATCATGTCACATCTCTAATATAATACATCATAGTGTGGTTTGAGGAAGTCCATGTACTACTGTTACTCCTTGAGGGGCATAGTGGCACTGATCAATGTGGGTTTCAGGTCTGGCCTGCTACTGAGGTTCATTGATACCAATTAATCGACTGTGTTGGAGAGGCCCTCTTCAAAGGCAGGGGAGAATCCTTTAAATATTATTCTTCACTTATAGAGGAGAGATCATAGGTGGTAGGAGTTTCCTCTCAGTAAACAGATCCTGATTGGAGACTAGTACCATCCTGAGCTGCGTCGGACACTACATCAGGGGACTTATGTACAACTGAAACCATAGCGATGAAACCTCTCAATCTGATATCATCCAGTCTTCAGCCCAAGGGTCCATGTATGATGATATAGAATAAATAAAAAAGTATTATCCTATGTCAGTTTATCCCATCCTAGTGAAAAAATAATGTATGAAATATTTTCATCGCCATGGGGTGGACATCCCGATACCTTGTAGGAGTAGATGGCTCCAGGATTACCCAAGCCTAATTCATGTAGGAGTATGATGTGATCTTCCTATGTCTCATAGACTTTGGAATGTGCTCCACCCTCATTCCAAAAACAACAAATCATAGTCCCATATTCGAGGTTGTATCCTCCAATCGGTGGATTGGAAAGATATAGGCATCATCCGGATCTGTCCACGGGTCGGTCGCAGCCGTAGCATACTCAACCTTGTTAGCCTAAATCTTCTTGTCCTTGCTCTTATAATAGTCATCATCGAGGAAGTTGGCTTCAAAAGTGGAAAATGGATATGAGTCCCCATGTACTATGCCAAATTGACCATTAAGGGAGTACTTGAGGCACTGGTGATATGATGAATGAACCACCACATGCAGGTGGAGCCATGGACTACCCATCAATGCATTGTACGCGGTGTCCTGGGAGACAACAATGAACTCTGTGAAGGCTACCAGACCACTGAATTAGGTTATTATGTGCTTCTTGCTAACTATTGTCTTTTTTTTTCCTATCGTAGCCATGGATTTTAAAGTCAGTGAGACTCAGGTCCTCCTCGGACAACCCCAGTTTTCAGAATGTCCTAGTTGGGATTAGGTTGATCTTGGGGCCTCTATCGACAAGACATCGTCAAACCTCCATGCCATTAAACATTTCAGTGATTTATAATGGGAAAATGTTCCCCTATATGGGAGTTTCTTCATCTCCCCTAGGGAATGAGATGATGTCCTGAAATTCATCATGCTCGACTGCCTTAGCCTGGAAGGCTTCTACGGCTGCTACCTCTGTCTTGAACTGGATGAGGATTCTTAAAGCCTCAGTGAGGGCTTCATTCATAACTACTAATATGGTAATGGATTCAAGGATGAATATCCTTCTTATAATACTATAAATATGTTTCGGGACACCATACTTCTGTACCAGGCATGAGATTCTTCTTACAGGAGTTCGCTCTATGACATGAGGTATGGTGGGCCCTACCGACTAGAACAGTGGTTGGTTGGTGCTGGGAATATCTCACTGATCACTTTTCAAAGCCTATGGAGTGACCACCAGATGAGGGCCTGATGACTGAGACCAGTCCATAGCAGAGCGCAGCTAATCACGACATGGTCAAGGTGGATGTGCCTAATCAAGCAGCACAAACGGTAGCGAAGGCAGGCCTGATGACAAAAGATGAGAAGATTACACATGTTGAGCTATACATTGGGTATGCTCTCTAGTTCTGGTAAAATGCACATCCTGGCTGGGAATACTGACTGAGGAACTCCGACAACTCTTATTGTTGCGGCTCCATCAACACTGGCGACGGCTGGGAACCTTGGGAGGATTCTCTTGTCACTCCTCGTCGTGACAAATCATATAGGGGTTTACCAGCTCTATGATGTTAACCGAGGCATACCATTGACTGTCACATGAATATTCATCCACTACTGGATAGATCCTATGAGGAATCATATTCTCTGGGGAATAAAATCTTTTAGTGTACGAGATGACGATGACATTTGGAAGGGGCTTTGTTTTTTCCTACGCCGCCGATGATTGCTCTTCTGAAAAGAGGATGGCTGAGTCGTTGACACAAAAGTTCTGGGAGTGGTGGAGGGGCGTCTTTTGAAGGTTCCGATCGATTCAGACATGCATGAATAATACCATGGGCATGAGCGACTATCTTACGAGCCATCCAATTGTCATAATTCTGTGACCCATGGTTAGAAACTTGATGCCACTCACCTTTGTTGTCACTACAGCTATCTAGCTTCATGAAGACACATGCCACCTGTGTTGAAGATGAGCCTAAATGGTCTATGTTTTTATCTACCTTGTCTTGAAGCTAATATTTAAACACATGGCATTGTTTGGGGGTGTGCCCCAGGATCCGGTGATTGGGATAGTAATTAGGGCGATCAGTGAGGTTCGCCTCTTCTATCCTCCTACATTCAGGAAAACATACAATTCCCAATTCCATGGAACATTGGGAATAACAGGGGACCTAATCCTTGTGGAATGAGTAGGTCTAGATCCTAGTATCTAGGAAGGGGACTATGGGAGCCTGGCCCTGACAAGGGGATAGAGGATCCTATCATGGAGGGGGAGCCTGATTATCTCTCCTGGGTAGTTTTAGCGCTTTGGGCGGGGGTGCCTTCCAGTTCTGAGGTGGGCATTGCTAGGCCGGAGGTTGCACTTGAGGTGGAGGGTCTCTGCAAAGCTATGGAGGTGGATCCACTGGGAACAACCCATATTTCCCGGGGTCCTCTATTTGAGCCACCACTGTGGGCTCGGTCCTGAAGGCCCTTCTCGCAGGGATTATAGGAGGCAACAGACGTTCCTGGCGGGCATGATGCAAGGCTTCTTCTAGGCGCTGGGCCTTATCAAAGAAATATCAGAATCCCCTGGGGTAATTATGAGTAATAAGGGTGGGGGAACGTTTTGTCTTGACATTTCAGACACACATCTTCAGAAGTTTCTCCTAAGTCAATGGCATGTAAATGTAGTATGTGAGCCCTTTCCATCGGGCGACAAAGTCTGCGACGCACTTATCAGGTCTTTGTTTGCACTTAGATAGGTATGGAATACTTGTCTTCTGACTGGTGGAACTGAACTGGTAGAGAAATTTCCTACATAGGTCTTCCAAGTCAGCTACTGATCTGATGGGTAGTTGGATGTACCAGAAAAATGCATTCCCTTCCAATGTCTGCACAAAACACCGATGTTTGGCGGCCTCCTACTGCGTCGGAGTTTCCAACATGGGTCCACACCTTGAGATGAAGTTGGTTAGATGCTACAGTGGGTCTGTTGTCCCACTAAATGGGGAAAAGTGTGATTTCCCGAACCTGTGGGTGCTGGAATATAATCAAATCACGCAAGATATGGCTTTCCATCAAGAGGGATGACCACCTGTCGCATTTCCAGTTCCTTGAGGCAGGAAATGAGGGATTCTATGGGATCATCTAGCCAGGGATTTATGACTTGATGGGTATCTCTGACCACCAGTGCGTTGGTAGGTTCTTTGAAGAGATAAGAAGGACCAACGACTCATGGAGCGGATAATGGAATGACCTGTGGAGCAGCTTGGGAAACCTGATCCAGGTCCCAAGTACTGTCACACTGCTTGGGTGGATTGGGCAACACATTCCACACCATATTTCAAAAATTTCTAGCCTTAACCCTATCTGCATTGGAAATATGGTCTTGGTCACCTGGTGGTAATTCGTTGGGGGGAAGTTGTGTCTTCCCTTACTACCCCGGTCAAGGATCACCATAGTTTTGTTGTCACTCCGCAACGTGTTCAGCAAGGAGGTCATCGACCATATTATTGTGTTCAGTGAGTTGCTAACTCAGTGTGGCTTTTTTGGTATTGTCTTTTGTCTTCTAGTCTAATAACGATGGGTCAAAGGGTTTGACGGCTATATGGTTCTACTTACCATTTTTGGGATTTCAGCTGAGGACTAATGCCACAGTGGGCACGAGAAGACCCAATAGATTTCTCAGTTGACGAGTAATCCTTCTGATTAGATCCAATAGTATTTATACTCCCTTGTGGTGTAACACCCCATGAATCCATGGTATTCTTCTCTTTGAATAATACAGTAGCAGGTGTTGTACGCAACTTCAAGTTCTAACACAACACAACCAATCAAACTAGCCATTATCAATAGTAATACCCACTTTTTGAAATTTTATAAATTTATCTTTCAAAATGGACTTCATTTTTGGATTCGGTATATCAGAGTTATCTTAGCACAAAATTTTGGTATTTTTCTACAAACTTGCAATTTTTGATGAATAGTGAAAAACACCGAGTGATTATTTAAAAAAGACATTTTATTTAAATAATAATTTATTTTATTTAAATTTATTTTAGGTCAAAATAGATACATAATACCTATATATATTCAATTTAATTGATTGGAGTTAGTTTATAATAATTTTAGATATATAAAAAATTTATTGAACTTTTTTCCATCTTTTACCTACCTCTTATGAGTATTTGAAAATTTACATAAAACTAAATTTTACTACTTCTGTGAGTTTAATTTTTAAAATAAAAGAGACAAGGTTAATATCAAGGAGTAAAATGTGGTTCAATAGGATAAAAATAGTTTTTGGTTAATAGTAACTTTTTACTTTTATTTACCATGGTTAAAAGTAAACAGGGTAATTAAGGTCAAAAATTTTATTATTATTACCCTAACACATGTCCTAATTCTATTGGATAAGTATTATTTGAGGAAAAACAACCTTACGAATAAAATATGAACCTCTTTGGTCCACTTGGATTAGATTAAGACATTTATTATTTTTTAATTCAAAAAAGAGTTAAAAGAGTTAAAATCAATGTTTAATAACAAAACCATTTTTAATATAGGGTTACACATGAGATAAATTAGACTATAAATATTCATTAGAAAGATAAAAATATTTCCTACATAATGGTATTTTATTTATATTTTTTAGAAATTAAATAATTTTATTTATTTATGACACAATGATGATGCAGTAATTACCAAATTAATGAAATATTAAAATAATTGATATTATAAATATCCATATAAATGTAATTTGAAACTTTTTATGAATTACCCTAATTATATAGGTTAAAATGACATATTCAGGGTGGTTAAATGAATTTTTTTTAAGTAATGATGCTGTTATGAATTTATAAAAAACAAAATACCAAATAGTGTCAAAATTGACATAAAAGAGTTTTTAAAACAAATATTATATTATTAATTGGTATTATATTCCTAAAAATCAAAGGTTTGGAAAAAAAACTTATATAATGATAGGTCTATCATTAATAAACCGCTTTGAGTTCTCTTGGAAGTATATAGTAAGTTTATTAACCATATAATATATAGATACAAAGAGACATGGTAAATGTCAAACTATTTAACTAAGAGTTAAATCTAAATGATAAGGTTAATATAGTGACCAAACACTGTCTAAAACCGATTGGTTGAGTGTTTTAGACCCATCCCCACCTTATCCTTTAACTAATCCACTTTTGAGCCATTAGAAACCGAAAATTAATTTATTATAAAATAATATTTCTAGATTTTCATAAGGTGCCCCTCACCCCTCTTATAAAAGGACACTCCCCCTTATCTCTAATTCGCACCTTCAAAGTCATTTGACTCATCCAAACTCTGCCGAAATAACCTCTCAACAATCCTCCCTTCATCCTATATTCCTTCCATTAATCATAAATCCAACCTTATGAACCTTTTGATCAAATCAAAAGGAAGAACCCGAATAAGAGGTAAATATTTCATCACATCTTTCAAGTTCCTTTCTTCTTACACTTCCTTTTCCTTTGTTGTTTCCATTATAAAATAATAAATCCAGTATCTTATATATAATTTTATGATATTATATATATGGTATAACCAAATTCATTTTTCTATCCTTTCTTTGTATGACATGTCACCATACGTGCGTACGTACAGATTACTGTCTCCACGTCGTGGTGTAATTATTATTCAATAAATTATTATTTAGATGGTTATAATAATGATGTGAAATTGATGTAAATAATAAATATAACTTGATAATTATTCTGTATATATGATATAACATCCAATTATATATTATTTTAATATCAAAATAATGATATTGTCACTCGTGCGTACGTACGGATTACCGTCTCCAAGAACGCGATGAGATTCATTCCCCATCATATCCATTCAAGACTAATTTTTATTTGATGATTAAAACTAATGTTTAAAGACTTGATATAATTTTGTATATGAATAATATAAATCCCATCCATAACAAATATCACTCACATAACAATGAATATAAAGGAAAATGAATCCATTAACACCCTAAATGACGATAATACTAAGATATTATTAACAAAGCAATGTTAAAATATCATATATGATATCATATTAATGTATATGATTCTTTAATAATTTAATAACAATTATTTTACCATTATATAGGAAGTTTACCCACCCTCAACCAAGTAAAAGTACAAGGTAAGGGTTAATTTCACAATCTCTTTATTATCCGATGTTGTTTTCACGTAAATATCTACTGGGACCTCATTATCATCCACATCCATGTTTCTTAAAAATGTATTTCAAAAAATTCTTATTATTTTATAGACTATGGGTTAAAGTCATTTATACCCTTGTTTGAATTTTTATAATATTTTTATAAAGGAATCTTTCTGTCGTTTTCCAAATAAGGTCCTTTATAACCTTTTCGAAACAATTAAGGTAAGAATGTTTTTAAAATTATACGGTGGGTGCAGCTATTTTATGTCTTTATTACATCATCAAAGCTTCCCTTACTAGATTATAATAATTTTTTCAAAATGAATGTTTTCTTAAATTATTTCAAAACAGAAAAATATATTTCTCCAAAAATGGTTTTATTTCATCTTTGTAAACATCCTTTGATGATTTTAAGATTTTTGAAGTTTATTTATTATGATACAAAACTTCCATATTGTATTGAAGGTTTTGTGATATGTTTGACTATGGATGGGTTTTTTTACACCATTCATGGTTTATGGATAATGTATTGACATTTTGTATTCTAGTTTTAATACGAATGTTTATGTTATGTTTAACCCTTTTCATATGAAGAATGCATTGGACTTAGTATGTGACAGGTGGAGCCAACTATAGATCCTCGATGCATTGGTAGGTCTCATGAGACAAATTAGTGTCTTAGAACAAGGCCTCGACAAAATATTATTTGTAGTCTTGGCACAAGGCCTTGACTATGTGGTTATGAAAGTCTGGCATTATGAATTCCATCATTATGAAAGTGGATACTGATATTGCATGTGATTATTTGACTAGTAGAATATCCATGTGAGTGAGTAAATGGCATTATTTTGATTTTATCTTTGCCATATTATGCTGAAGTTCAAGTTCAAAAGGCTTTTGTTTTAGTTTTATACATTTCTTTAAATGTTTATGCTTATTTATGAATGTTTCTGCTATATTGTTATCCTTACTGACCATCTGAGCTCACCCCTTTCTAGGTTTTATTTTTCCCAGGATGTGAAGAAATATATTATGATTGACCTGCAGGGATAGTCTATGGGATCTCAGTGTTGTCTATGGAAACAATGTTCTTGTATTTTTTTCATTTATGATGTAATGTAAACCTTATGAATGTATCTATTACTTCCAAGGATACTAAACTAATCGATCTTTCGAGACATGATCTTTTGTGATCATGATAATGTTATGTAATAATCCACCAACTCTGGATAATTGGGGTCAAGGCATTACAGTTGGTATCATAGAAGTTTAGTACAAGCCTTGGAATCTAGAATTAGATAATCTCTGATTAGAGCACATTACCCTAAGATAGATTTTTAGAGTTAGCATTGAAGAACTTCCTGGAATTTTGGTATTGTAGAGATTTTGTGAGTTTTCCAAGAAATAAATCCATGTCTGGATACGAGAAGGTATAGGAAACTCTGGCACAAATGTACCTTGGGGTAAAACATGAAAACACCTCTTTGAGCAAGACTCGAAATGGAACTGGTGCACGATAATGGGCCTTGTTGCACTCTTGGTTACGATACTCTCTTGGGATATGCTTAGGATAATTCTTATTTTCTTTAAAAACCATTATGGAGGGTTTATGAGTATATACTTTATCAGAGAATTTTATTTATGATTATGGATTATATCCATAAACTATTCAATTTATGTTAAGTGTTTTACAAGTTTGGATTTATGTATTGGGATTCATAAACTAATCTAGGTTATGCCATTGTTTAGAAATGGAGCCTAGAGGACGGAATGGAAACTATGTCAATGCACGCACTCCATGTTAGGATTTCTCACTAACTCAAGACAGTTATAGTGGAGTTGGTGATGCAACTGGTGATGATCAGCTAATCACCATACTGGGACAAGTCACTCAGGTTATGAATAATTACCTTACCCGTATGGAGCACCCTGATCCGTAGTGTGGAGGGTCAATGTTAGACCTCTTCATGAGGCAATAACCACCAACATTCAATGGGGGTACAAATCCACTAGTATCTGACCAGCGAATAAATTCCATAGAGAAAATAATTCATGCATTGCGGAGTAGTGAAAGGTAAAAAGTTTTCATGTCAGTTTATTTCCTCATTCGAGATGATGATCAATGGTGGTCATTGATTGAAAACACAAAGGAAGATGATGAAGTATAAATTATGGAATGGAGGGAGTTTAAAGAGATTTTCTTAGAAAAATACTACCCTCATGACCATTGATCAGATATGGAAAGACAATTTCTGAGTCTGATGCTAAAGGAGGATGAGAATTTCGTGAAGAATGAAGATATCTTTACAAGGATAGTGAGGCATGATGCAGATTATATATGTAACCCAAGAAGTAAGATTGATCGTTTCTTTCATGGGATAAAACCATTTCTCCGTCGATAATTATTCTCACAATCCTTCTCATCGTATGAAGATATTGTCTCAAGTGCTATCAAGATAGAAATAGAATTCTCTATGTCTTATGACTTTAAAGTAAAGAAAGAGAAGAAGATATCTTCTGAACACTCTGTAAATAGAAATAAGGGGAATAAGGGAAAATTTGAATATCCATCCTGTGGTAAATGCGGGAAGAAACCCCATGGTACTTTCCTAAAGGGAATGGGAGTCTGTTACAAGTGTGGTGAAAAAGGCCACCAAGATTGTAATCACAAGGGGAAGAAAGAGGATGTCGATGTTGAATGCTACAATTATAGAGAAAGGGGGAATTATGTGAATGAATTTCCTAAGCGTCAGGGGATCTTACCTCATAAAAGGCCAAGGGATCAAGGATAATCTTATGTTATCAATAATGTTGAGGTAGAAGAACCCAAAGACGTGGTGTCAAGTAATTTAATGGTTTCATCATTTTTAGAAAATGATTTCTTTGATTCTAGATCATCGCATTGTTTCATATCATCACAGTTTTCTAAGAAAATTATATATTTCAAATTTGATTTAACAATTGAGTTGTCCATCAAAACTCCTAAGGGAAGTATCATTGCAACAATGTTTTGTGAATCTGTCCTCTGTATGGCATATAAATGTTCTTTATATGCTGATCTCATCGCCATACCCATGATTGAATTTGATATAATCCTTTCTATGGATTTGATTTCAGACCATGATGCAAAATTTATTGTAAGAAGAAGGAGTTTATTATTTTTGTTGATCATGATAAAGAACAACTTATCTTTACAGCAGAATTTTCACCACCTAATTTTTATCTAGATCCACCCCAAGTAGCTCAACTAAATTCAATTATTGGGGAGGAAGAGAATGAAATAACCGTGGGTGAGGAAAGGAATGGTCAAATAGAGGATGTGCCTATTGTGAAAAAATATGTTGATGTGTTTCAAGAAAATTTATCTAGAGATCCTCCAGAATGAGAAATTGAGTTTTCCATTGATTTAATTCTTGGTTCAAGGATCATATCGAATACCCCTAATAGAATGGCCACTGTGGAATTAGTGGAACTAAAGAAACAACAAGAGGAATTAAGTAATAAGGAATTTATTCACCCTATTTTTTCTCCACAGGGAGCCCCTGTTATTTTTGTTAAGAATAAAGATGGATCTATGAGGTTGTGCATTGACTACAGGGAGATCAATGCCATAACAATAAAGAAAAAGTATCCCTGATGTTGCATTGATGATTTATTCGACCAACTTCATGGCGCTCAATAATTTTAAAAAATTGACCTTTGATCTGGATATCATCAGTTGTGTGTGAAGAAGGAAGACATTCTGAAAAAATCATTATGAACCAGGTACGGGCATTACGAGTTTATAGTAATGCCTTTTGGATTGACTAATGCACCCTCTATCTTCATGGATCTAATGAATATAATTTTCAAAGAATATCTTTATGACTTTGTGGTGGTATTTATTGATGATATCATGGTATACTCCAAAAGCTACAAAGATCATGAAAATCACTTGTGCATTATCCTGAAGTCTTTTAGAAGATACGAATTATATGGAAAGTTTGGAAAGTGTGAATTATAGCTTCAGGATAATTCTTTTCTTGGGCATATTGTCTCCAAGGATGGAATCTTTGTTGATCCTTTTAAGAAAAAGGAAATAAAAAAATGTCTAGAACCAATGAGTATAACTGGGGTACGTAGTTTTATTGTTTTAGCAGGTTATTATCAACGTTTCATCCATAATGTTGCTCGGTTGGCTAACCCATTATCAAAGCTCACACAAAAAGGGGTTAATTTTTTTTGGACAAAAGAGTGTGAATTTTTTTGAAGAAATGAATAGAAGATTAGTCAATTATTTTATATTGACTCTACCATCAGGGAATGATAGGTTTTTTATTTATATTGATGCATCAAAGAAAGGACTTGGTTGTGTCCTTATGTAGAATGATAGGGTTATTGCCTATGCATCATGACAGCTGAAAATTCATGAGAAAAAGTATCCTACTCATGATCTTGAGTTAGCAGCTGTAATATTTTCTTTGAAGACATGGATACATTATTTATTTGGTAAAAAATGTGATATATATACCGATCACAAGAGTTTGAAGTATATTTTATCACAGAAATAACTCAACATGAGGCAAAGGAGATGGCTTGAACTACTCAAGGATTATGATTGCATGATACACTACCACCTGGGGAAGGAAAATAAGGTGGCAGATTCTTTGAGCAGAAGAGATCATGGGGTTTTGAACAAGATGAGAGTTGAAAAGGAGCTTATATACACGGATTTAGTAAAGATGGATACGGGAATAACCATGGAAGGTGAAACATCAATACATTTTCAAATGGTTTCCAAATCATCTTTACTAGAAATGATAAAGAGTTCTCATACTGGTGATGAAGAGTTTTAAAAAAAAATATTAAAGCTGTGAATGATAGGAGATTGAGTGACTTTGTATATAAAGATGGAATTTTGAAATTTGGACCAAGACTTTGTGTTCCCAATATACCTGATCTAAAAATAGAATTGTTGTATGATGCTCATATCTCCAATTTCCCTATACACCCTGGGAGAACCAAAATGTATAGAGATTTGAAGGAAAAATTTTGGTGGGAAAACATGAAAAGGGATATTGTTGATTTTGTGTCAAGATGTATGGTTTTTCAACAAGTGAAAGCTGGAAGGAAACTGCCTGGAGGAGTCATGCAACTTCTTCCCATACCTGAGTGGAAATGGGATAATATTACGATGGACTTTGTCATGGGACTACCAAAGACTCCTAGAAGGAACGATGAAATATGGTTCATTTTTGTCGTCTTACTAAGTCAACACATTTTCTTTCTATAAGGGATGATTTACCACTTGAACATTTAGCATTACTATATTTTAATGAAGTTTAAAGACTTCATGGAGTATCATTGTCGATTTTTTCTGATCGTGATCCATGTTTCACATCAGGATTCTGGAAAATTATTCAGAAATCCCTAGATACTGAACATCGTTTGAGCACTTCCTACCACCCTCATACTAATGGACAATAAGAATAGTCTATTAAAACCTTAGAAGACATGTTGAGATCATGCTCACTTGAATTTCAAGGTATGTGGGATCAATATTTACCTCTAGTAGAATTTTCCTATAACAATAGCTTCCATTCTAGTATTTGGATGACAGCATATGAAGCGTTATATTGAAAGAGATGTCTCACACCAACTTTTTGGGATGATGTTGGTGAAAGAAAACTCGTAGTCCCAGAACTAGTGGAGGAAAAGATGGAAAAGTTGAAGGTAATCCAAAACCACATCAAAGTAGGCATAAGAGCTATGCCGATAACTGAAGGAAGGATTTGGAATTTCATGTGGGAGATCATGTTTTCTTGAAGGTATCTCCATGGAAGGGTGTTATACATTTCAATAAGGAGGTAAAATTGAGTCCCAGGTACATCGGACCTTTCGAAATTCTAGAACGAATTAGTTTTGTAGCTTACTGGTTGGCAATGCCACCAAGTCTCTCCAAAGTCCACAATGTGTTCCACGTATCAATGTTGAGAAAATACATTCATGACACAACGCATGTACTCACCTATGAGTAAATAGAACTAGAACCCGATCTATCTTATTACGAAGAGCCTATCAAGATTCTTGATACAAGAGAACAAGTTCTGATAAACCGGACGACTTTCCTGGTAAAAGGTCTATGGAGAAACTATAATATGGAAGACGTAATGTGGAAACCTGAAGAAATTATGATAAAGAATCACTCGAGTCTTTTTACGCAGTAATACTCTATATATTTTGAGGAAGAAATTATTTGAAGGAGGGGAGAATGTAACACCAGAAGCTTCCACGGTACGCTTCACTTTTGAATAATAATGTAGCGTGTGTTGTATGAAACATTGAGTTCTAACACACCACAACCAATCAAACTAGCTGTTATGAATAGTAATACCCACTTTTTGAAATGTTATAAATTTTATCTCTCAAAATGGACTTCAAGTTTGGATTCATAATATCGGAATTAGCTTCGGGTGAATTTTTTGTATTTTTTGAAAACATTAGATTTGTAATGAATAGTGAAAATCATTGAGTAATTGTTTAAAACCGATTTTTTATTTAAAAAATTATTTATTTTATTTAAAATTATTTTAGGTCAAAATAGAGACATAATACCTATATATGTTCAATTTAATTCATTGGGGTTAGTTTATAATAATTTTAGATATATAAAAATTTTATTGATCTTTTAACCGTCTTTTACCTACCTCCTAGGAGTATTTGAAAATTTATATAAAACTTAATTTTACTACATCTCTGAGTTGAATTTCAAAAATCTGAGACACGCGGTTAATATCAAGGAGTAAAATGTGGTTCATTAAGGTAAAAATAATTTATGTTGAATAGTAACTTTTTACTTTTATTTACCATAGTTAACAGTAAATAGGGTAATTATGGGTGAAAAATTATATTATAATTATCCCAACATATGTCCTAATTTTATAGGATAAGTATAAATCGACCAAAAACAACCTTAGTAAAAAAATATGAACCTATTTGGTCCACTTGGATTAGATTATGACATTTATTATTCTTTAATTAAAAGATGAGTTAAAAGAGTTAAAATCAATGTTTAATAACTAAACCATATTTAATATAGGGTTACACATAAGATAAATTCTACTATAAATATTTATTAGAAAGATAAAAATATTTCCTAAATAATGGTATTTCATTTATATTTTTTAGACATTAAATAATTTAATTTATTTATGACACAATGATGATGCAGTAATTACCTAATTAATTGAATATTAAAATAATTGATATTATAAATATCAAAATAAATGTAATTTGAGAGTTTTTATGAATTAAACTAATTTTATAGGTTAATATTACATATTAGAGTTGGTTATAATAATTTATTTTGAAGTAATAATGCCGTTATGAATTTATAAAAAACAAAATACCAAATAGTGTCAAAATTGACATAAAAGAGTTTTTAAAACAAATATTATATTATTAATTGATATTCTATACCTTAAATTACAAGGTTCATCCAAAAAACTTATATAATGATAGGTGTATAATTAATTAACCACTTGGGGTTCACTTGGAAGTATATAGTATGTTTATTAACCATATAATATAAACATACAAAGAGACCTGGTAAATGTCAAACTATTTAACTAATAGTTAAATCTAAAAGATAAGGTTAATATACTGACAAAAACCTGTCTAAAACCTATTTTTTGAGTGGTTTTCGACCCATCCTCACATTATCCTTTTAATAATCCACATTTTATCCATTAGAAACCTAAAATTATATTATTATAAAATAATATTTCTATCGTTTCCTAAGGCACCCCTCACCCCTCTTATAAAAGGGCACTCCCCCTTCTCTCTAATTCACACCTTCAAAGCCATTTTTCTCAAAAAAAATCTTCCCAAATACTCTCCCAAATATCCTTCCTTAATCCTATATGCCTTTCTTTTGTCATAAATCTAACTTAAGTATCCCTTTTGATCAAATCAAAAGGAAGAACCTAAAGAAGAGGTAAATATTTGATCACCTCTTTCATGTTCCTTTCTTCTTCCACTTCCTTTTTCTTTTTTGTTTCCATTATAAAATAATAACTCCACTATATTATATATACTGTGATTTTATTATAAATATGGTACAACCAAATTCATTATTATATCCATCCTTTGAATGACATGTCACCATACGTGCGTATGTACAGCTTATCGTCTTCACGTCGTGATGTTATTGTTATTCAATACATTATTATTTGGATGGGTATAATAATGATGTGTAATTGATGTAAATAATAAATATAAAATTATAATGATTATGTATATATGATATAACATCCAATTATATATTATTTTAATATCAAAATAATGGTATTGTTGCTCGTGCATACGTACAGATTACCATCTCCACGAACGCGATGAGATTCATTCCCCATTGTATCCATTCAAGAAGAATTTTAATTTGATGATTAAAAATAATGTTTAAAGACTTGATATCATTATGGATATGAATAAGATACATCCCATACATAAAAAATATGACTCACATAACAAATAGTATAAAGGAAAACGAATCCATTAACAAACAAAATGTATATAATACTAGGATATTATTAACAAAGCATTGTTAAAAGATCATATATGATATCATATTAATGTATATGATTCTTATATAATTTAATAACAATTATTTAACCATTATAAAAGAGTTTAACCTACCCTCGACCAAGGAAAAGTACAAGGTAAGGTTTAATTTAACAATATTTTTATTATCTGAGGTTGTTTTCATGTAAGTATATACTAGGAGCTCTTTATCATCCACATCTAAGTTTCTTAATAATGTATTTCAAAACATTATTACTATTTTATAGAATATGTTTTGAATTCATGTATACCCTTGTTTGAATTTTTTATAATATGTTTATGAAGTAATCTTTCCATCGTTTTCCAAATAGGGTCCTTTATAACCTTTTTGAAAAAATTACGGTAAGAATGTTTTTTTAACTTATAGGGCGGGTGCGGCTATTTTTTGCCGTTATAACATCATAAAAGCTTCCATTACAATATTATATTACTATTTTCAAAATAAATTTTTTCTTAAATGATGTCAAAATAGAAAAATATATTTCTCGAAAAAAAAATTATTTCATATATGTCAACATCCTTTGATGGATTTTAATCGTATTTGAAGTTTAATTATTATGATACAAAACTTCCATATTGTATTGAATGTTTTGTGATATGTTTGACTATGTATGTTTTATTTGTTACACCATTCATGGTTTATGGATAAATTATTGACATTTCATAAGCTAGTTTTATTATGAATTTTTATGTTATGTTTAAACCATTTCATATGGGGAATGAATTGGACATTGTATGTGATGGGTGGAGCCCATTATTTCTCGTCGATGCATCGGTAGGTCTTATGAGACAAACTAGTGCCTTGACACAAGGCATTGACAAAATCATATTTGTAGTCTTGGCACAAGGCCTTGACTATGTGTATATGAAAGTTTGGCATTATGCATTCCATCATTATGAAAGTGGATATTCATATTGCATGTGATTATTCAACTTGTAGAATATCCATGTGAGTAAGTAAATGGAATTATTTTGATTTTATCTTTGCCTTATTATTATGATTTTCATGTTTAAAAGGATTTTGTTTTAGTTTTATACATTTCCTCAAATGTTTATGCTAATTTATGAAAGTTTCCAGTATATTGTTATCCTTATTGAGCATCTGAGATCACCACTTTCTATGTATTATTTTTCCCAATATGTAAAGAACTATATTATGACTGACCTGTAGGGATAGTCTATGGGATCACAGTGTTTTATATGGAAACAATTATGTTTTAGTCTTCCATTTATGATGTAATGTAAACCATAAGAGTGTATCTAGTACTTCCAAGGTTACTAAATTGATCGGTCTTTTGAGACATGATCTTTTTTTATCATGCCAATTATTGTAATAATGCAATGACTCTGGGTAACTGGGTTTGGGGAAATACATGGGGGGTACGTCCTCTCCAAGAAGCACTATCTCGTTCTGATCCCCCGGTAGGTCGTCCATGTTAACCAAAACCCTTCCCGAAGGCATATCCTTTATGTCGCTTGACAAATCAGGTTGGGTCCAAATACAACTAAAATGGAGGGCCACGTAATTTCCCATATACAATTATAAACATGGGGGGAAGCCTCCTAGATAATTATTAATAACACATTGAAGCTCTAAATGCCTATTTGTTTGAGGGTCCAATGGTGACCAGGTGAGTCATGGAATTGGGACATGGGAAGTGTGGCCAAATCGGCTGGACGACATATTTGGCCATTGTATTCAAAGTGTGTCTAACTCTTGGGGTATGCCACTCATCAACAACAAAGATGGAAATGAGTCATCCATAGGGTATGGCGAAAGCATCCAACCCCCTCCTGGACGAGTGCTTCTGGTGCCCTAAAATTCACTGCTGTAACTGGAAAAACATCTCTGAGAAATGGTCTATTGCGAGAATATCATACAAGATCCTTGGTCCAGACTCGGTGTATCGCCCTTCATTTCCCCACTCATCAACCATAGGTGGTTGGGGAACTTGTAGTGGTACTGAAGCATATCGCTGAGGTGGTAGGCTGGCTGGTGGAGAATACATCGAGCGAGCTGACAAACCACCACATATTGGGCTATCCTCTGAATATTGAAATGACTTGGGTACCACATCATAGTAATATGGGATGGTTAACACAGTTTCTATTATAGAGAATGGAGATACTAGAGATAGACCATGCTAATTCTCGTCTGCCATTGGTCCCCAGAATAGCTCTACATGATCTTTGGTCAAAGTAGAGAGTGCTTCTGCTGATAACGGTGGAGATTTCATGGTCGGACCATGGGGAGATGCCAAAACTTCGTCCTCATGAATGTATATTTTGGGGGAGGCAGGGATCTGTTGAACCTCTTATTCTAGAAGTATGAGGAAGAGACACCTTGTTCCTCCCTGACCATTAACACGGAGGATCGAGGTGCGGGATCCATCGCTGATTCGTATTTCACCTTAGAATTTGAGAAGCAGACTGGTTTAATCGTAGTCTAAATCTTCCCGACATTATTTTTATATTAGTGATGACCCACCTCCTACCCCAGGATGGTTCTTCAGGACAGGGTAGATTTCTGGCCTTAGTAGGACCTTAGGCCTTACTGGTGCTGAGGTGGAGGGGACTTCCCCTAAGTGAGCTAGAGTGCGATGAGCACCTGGAAAGATGTCAAAGGGAATAGGGGGACCTCTATTTCCACTAACTAATGTGAAAAGGGAATCTCGGCATAAAGTGCTGGAGAAGGTAGGACCTCTTCTAGATTAGTTAAGAGAATAGGTAGGACCTCTATTCTTATTTCCCCTAGTAGAGTAACAGCGAGGAGGGTCCTCATACTGGTCATGCCAAACACAGGTAGGACATCCATGATGGGTGGCAACAAATAATGTTGGCCTTCACTCCTCTGATTTTTGGGAAAATGAGGACCTTAACCGACTACTATAAGAACATGTGGGATCCTCAATGCTGAGAATTGATCTGATATGTGACATCCACACATAGGCGGCTTGTGGCAGGAGTAATGGATCCATACTCGATGTCATCACCATAGAAGAGGCTTCTGTACTGAGTGTCATATCCATGGGGAGGACCCTCATTAGGATTGAAGGTGTCACTGGGTAGAACTCTACATCAATCTTAGAATCAAGGAGGACTCTCTTTCTAAATGGTGCCGGTATGGGGAGGACCTATGTACTGGGAGGCGTTGTCGTGGGTCGGTCCGCAACGGGAGCTCCCTACACTGGCGACTAGGAGAGTCGACCCAGCCCGCCCGTGGGGCGGTTGAGGCCTTGATCCCGGGTGGGTGTATGAGGGCCCCTGCTCATCATATATATGGGGATGATGATATTTGTCAGTGGTGTCCCGAGCCACAGTAGTTTCTGATATTGATGCCCCTTGGCAGGCTGCCTCTTTGCCCCACACCCGACGCTGGCGTCGGGTCAGCTGAAATGGGTCCAGCGGTGCAGGCGCAAAGCTTAGTTACTCCTCGACCTGTGGGTCTGAGTGGAAGTGCTGGTGTAGCCTAGTGGGGGGCCTCATTGGGGGCCCCAAGAATGAGGTCCTGATAGGGTTGTCCCAGACATCCCCCACCTCATCGGTGTATGGGTTGGATTCATCAGAGTGTTTTAGGGAGAGGCTCCCGAAACGGTTGGGAATCGATGGGGGGGAGCAGTGGCTCCTTACATGGCCCTTGGGGGTAGTAGTGGGGATGAGGCACATATTCCCTTAATTCTTGGCTGGCATTATGAATTCCATCATTATGAAATTGGCTATTGATATTACATGTGATTATACGACTAGTAGAATATCCATGTGGATAAGTGAATGGAATTATTTGATTTATCTTTTCCATATTTTGGTGATGTTTATGTTTAAAAGGATTGTGTTCTAGTATTATACATTTACTTAAATGATTGTTCTTATTTATGACAGTTTCTTCTATATTCTTATCCTTACTGAGCATTAGAGCTCACCCCTTTCTTATGTTTTATTTTCCCTAGGATGCAAAGAAGTATATTACGATTAACCTGTAGGAATAGGCTAAGGGATATAAGAGTGTTCAAAGGGGACACAGTGTTGTTTTTTATATTAGGATGTAATGTAAAAATTATGTATGTATCTAGTATTTCCATGGCTATTAAATCGATTGGTCTTTTAGGACATGATTTCTGGGATCAGGCCAATGTTATATAATAATTCACCGATTCTGGGTAAGTGGGGTTCGGGTGTTACATTTTCTTTGATTGGGGTATGTGTTATCTTCTACATGAGTCTTTTTAGGGTCTTCGTTATGTTTTTTTTTGATAAAACTGAAGTGTTTATAAATATATACATACACAATATATATAAACTTACTTTGCACCCATAAAACCTATGTGTTCTTCTCCTCCAATTCCGCTCCAACTTCTCCCCAACTCCACTCAGCCCTTGATTTCATGTAAGGGATTATGATTTCTTTCTATTATTTATCAAAAACCCTAATTTACACTAGTGTTTATTATGATTATATATATAGGATTATATAAATATCAAGCCCAAACAACTTTAGATTTTTAATATGATTTTTTCCAGAATTTAATTTATCTATATGATGCGCATAACAATTGTAAGGTCTTATCTTGTTTTTTGAATGAAGGTAAAATATATATATATATACATATTTGTGTATATAATTTTCATTACAAAACTAACCTATACTAGTTTTTATGAATTTAGAATGATAGACATTTTATTTTGAATGATGTACTTAAATGCATTTAAATCTTTTAAGGATTCTATTTTGTTTTGTTTAATTGGATCATATAATCATATATGTGTATATACAATTATATGTATATATACATATGGGTTTTAATTATAATCTAAATTACGTTTTCATAAAACTAATTCTAGTAATTGAATTATGTTTTTGATGTTTACAATAATTATGAGGATTTATCAAACCTTGTTTTTATTGTGAAAATCCCATGTATACACAATGAGTATATGTGGATTTATATAATTTTTAAACCCATGTATATATATATATATGAACCAAAATCACATATATGAATGTCTTACTTTATTTAAATGTTTTTATGATTTTAACCTGGGGATGATTTTCTACAATACACATGATTCTATTTTATTGGAAAACAATAATAAAACCTTTCTTTGTTATTTTGTGGTTGAAAAATATAAAATAAGACCACACTTTGTTAATGTAATTGATAATACATGCATTCATTTCCAATTTATAAATTATAGGATTGAATGTTTAATAAATATTTTTATTACACACACACATACATATATATATACTTTCATAATCACATGCAGTGAAATGTGTTTAATCATTTTATTATGAATGAATACTTTAAAAGAAATAATTTTTTTATAGCTATCCTTATTTTATTTTAACTTCATGATGAATTTCCCCCATTAATTCTTTATGTTTATGCATTAATATATTTGGAACATCAATTTTTGAATGTATTTTTTGAATATGAATGATGTAAATCATGCATTCAAAACATGTGTTTTAATACATTGAATGTTTACATTCATGGAATAAAAGTTCTATGAATTATTTTAAATATATTATTCATATATCATTTATAATTATTTAATGATTAAGGATTTAATTATTTGAAGTGGTATAAGACACTTCAAATATAAGAAATAAATTTATTATTTTAAGTGATATGGGACACATTAAATAAAAGACATAAATTAATTATTTGAAGTGGTATGGGAAAATTCAAATAAAGGACATAAAATAATAAATCATAGTGGTATGATACAGTTTGATTTAAATACATTTAGACATATTTGGAATTCATTAGACGTATTATGTGATGGGTGAGGCCCATTATAGCCTCTCGATGCATTGATAGGTCTCATGAGAAAAACTAGGTCATGACACCAGTCCATGACAAAGTGATTATATAGGTTCTTGGAACAAGGCCTCTACTGAATGTTTTTATTTTATGAAATTATGCATTTCCTCAATATGTGATTAATATTCAAACAACCATGGGATTATTAGTCTAGTAGAATATTCCTTAGTTAAGAATTTTTCACTTATAATAATGGTGATAAATGCATATGTAAAAATAATGTATGTACCTGGCGTGTTTTTATAAGGAATGTGTTTCATCCATTATCATAATTTTGATACATAAGTTGGTATTACATCTTACATTTAATGAACATAATTTAACTGTAATGTGAGTCAGGATATTTTTACATATGAAATTATAAGAAATTATTATTTCATGTGGTTTTTTTATCAGCATCTCGGCATGTCACCATAAAGTATGTTTTATCAATTTATGGATTATGCAATATTCCATTCATTTTTCTATATATATACACACATTTATATATTTTTTATTTGTATCTTTCAAATTAATATACAATTCTTGTGTAACATATTTCCTAGAAATTTTTTCCAAGTGACCTTTGAAAACTATTGATGACGTTCTTCAATAAGTGTTGTTTTCATTATATGAAAATTAATTATAATTATTTCAAAGGGTGTCTTTTTTAAAAAGTAGTTTCGTTAATTTTTTTAACCCCTTACTGAGCGTTTTAAATGATCACCCTATGTTTTCATTTTATTTTTACACGGTTGGTAGATTTATTAAGATATGAGTACTCTTATGTGGTGGAAATAATATGAATTCCATCATTGTCATGTTTTTGAAGAAATTTATCAACTTTATCTGGTTTTCCATAACCTAAACAAAAAATATTTTCTTTGATGCAATGAGATGTGTAATTTTTATTAGCATTTTTTTATGAAAAAATTACACACCATGTTTCAGGCACAGACCCTGGGCTTCTGCGGTGTAGGTTGTCGCATATAATTGTTAATTTATGGATTTGGTATTGTTAAAATAATCCTCCTTATTTCTCTATAATAATTTATCAGAACAATATGGTTAGATTTCTCTTCCATGTAATTTTCTTTCACTTCACTCCTATTTTCACCTATGTGGGAAACTATATATATAAGTTACTTTGGGTGACCATTATGGTTCCAAATATTAAATTTTAAATAATGTTATTATATTCATTTTTATAATTTTGGTTTCAATGAATGCAATATCCAAGTATTAAACAATTTATAATTGAAATTATTTTTAGAAAAAAAAATCATTTTAATGGTTGTAGAATGTAACACCTTGATATTTTTTCAACTATATTTTTACAAATTAATTTTAAAAAAAATTGTGTTTAAAAATTATTGCAAGACTGGACATAGTTTTTTAATATTAATTAATTACTTAATACATTATTTATAAGATACAACTGGGAATGATTTCACTATATGGAAACCATCTTGGATTACGCTAAACACAATGCCGACTTGGTGAACATTTTATACAACACTGAGTTTCTATGAAACATCATTTTATTGTTATGATTATTTAATCTAGATAATTATAACCTATACATTAAGTGTAGTAATAATATTAACATTTAATTTTTAATCATTATTTATAATAATATTTTATAAATAAAAAGTAATGATAATCAAAAATATAAATTTTCATAAAGTATATATATATAGATGTGGTTAAAATTAATATTTTTTTTCAATTGAACTTTTTTTCATATCCCTATGTGAAACAAAATAAAAAAAAATTATAAAAAATTACAAAATTAATTTGATTAAATAAAATCCATTTTAGAATTTTTAATGTCAAAATTATCATAGGGTGAAATTTTGAGATTATTAAAAATAAAAAATTTATTTCAAGAATTATTTTTTATCTAAATTAATTATTTTGTTTTATTATATTTTATTTTAATTTTAATTTATAATAAGATAAAATATACATAAATTAATCCAAAATAGGTCAATGGGACAAATCTCACATTTAAATTGTGTATAAATAGTTAGCAATGTTTTGAACATTATTACATTAAATATACGCGGTGTCGTCCCACCTAGGGGATTAATTTTAAATTAATTTATACCACCTATGTCTTTGAAATTTGAAAAAATGAATTCCATATTTTTAATATTCATATTTTATAATTTATAATTCATTGAACATAGTTTTTTATGAAAAATATTACTGACGATGATTAAAAATATTTTCAATTATTTAGAGATAAAATAAATTAACAAATGATTAATCATTAAACTTATGACCCAAAATGACGTTAAAACATGTCCACATTCCATTTTAAATACATATGTATGCCCTATACACCTTTTCATATAATTCTTCCCATTATTAGATCCACATGACTTTGGAAAATGTTGGTGGATGTCCTTTTCATAAAAATTTACAAGAGTGTCACTCTTCTAACAATGTAAAAGGCCTCATATCATCCACTTTCTTCACACATGTCAATTAAATTATGTTTGTCTAGTATTTGAAAAAATCATTACCCAAAACCCTCCATTACTTCTTGTAGATTCTATTTGAGAAGAATTCCATCACAGGAATCCCTATTGTGTAAACAAAAATGAGTTATTGAAAGAAGATATAACATCCTTCCTCGGGCTCCTTTCATTTATTTTCATTTAGAAAAACCTAAAATATCATTATTACATGCATATATAATAACACCAATAACCTTGATATTCTGAAATGTCATTATATTATGGGTTCTTATAATAATTACACACACTTCCATATAATTTGGTCATGAACTTACTATTCTTATGTACACCAAACTACTAAATCACAAAACGCAGTTGTTTTTTTTAACATTACACTCTATTATGGTCGGGAATTATAATGGACAGTAAAAATTTATATAATATATATATATATATATGATATTTATTATTTATTTATACTTTAAAATTTATTATATAAATCATACCTTCATTCTATATTTACTGTGTAAATATGACAACTCCGTTAGTAGAAGTGTGGACTACCACCTACTCAAGGCTATGTGTTTCATTCACACATTACATGTAATGTACAAAGGGTGCGTTTAATAAAAATATATTATATATATGAAATAATTAGTATACAGTGATTATTTTATATTTACATAATTTTTATTTAATTTATTTCTATCTATCGTATTGGTAAACAGAAACAACATTCATGCGTACGTATGGCCTACCATCTCCATGAATTGTGTATTTTGTTTAGAATTTATATCTTTGAAAATTATTATAAATGTTAATATACTTATTATATATGATTTATAATTCATGGTTCAAATTATTTATTTTGCTAAATTCTCATATTAGTTAGATGGTCAAGATTAATTAGTCAAAATATGTACGAAAAACAAAGCGAATATTACATGAATCAAGGAATTATTAATAAGATGGTAATATAATTTCATAATAAAATTATATATGTTATTAGGTATTATAATATGATTCAATAAATTATGTATAGTAAACTTAATTTTATTATATAAAAGTTTGTTATGAGTATGACAAGATTCATGACATAAGGTAACGTAATTTCATCTAACATTTTATTTCCCTGAGATACATTCCTAATACCTAAATAATTTATTTTGTGTTCTATATACACTGACCAATAATATATTATATGAATATTAAACTAAAATTTATTTTAATTTTCATGCAAATTTTATGATATTTTTCTCATGGGGTTTATGTTTCAAAAGGTACCAAATCTGTAATATAATTTCATCTCAATTTTCCTTATTTTAGACACATTCTAGGTTATGCACCTATATTGTTCAATGAAAATTATATACTCCCTTTAATATGTTATCTCTACCACATCATTATTTTTATGTTATTTTATTCTTTGTTCAATTTAATTTTCTAACATGTTATGTCACATACATTACTTATTTTAAAGGTACATTTCATTTAATTTCCAATCATGATTTGTTTTGGGGGTTTCCCATGATTTTTTTGGAGGAAATAATGAGTTTTCATGATTTGAGCCAAACCATTAGTCCATTTCCAGATTTTTTTTAAAAAAATTATTTTATTAATCTTTCAATTTTTAACATTTTCACCCAATACACTTAAAAATGGCCTCCCCTCACCTTTTAAAATACCCATGTCCATTTGGACCCTTTAAGAATCCATAATCATGATGGATTAGGGTTTTTATATAAGGAATTAGGCCAGCACGGAAGACCATTTATATCTAAAAATATTATTTTTTAATTAATATCATATTCAATTTTTATTAATTTTCAGGGATTATAACTCTCACCAAAACACAATGACCCTTGGTGCACCCCCATTCTCTTTTACCCCTATTTGGAGGTCATATGTATTGTGAATTAGGGTAGAACATCTTAGGCTTTCTCAAATCGTCCAGATTTGAAGTGGTAAATTGTTTCCTTCATAAATCCTTCAATTTTTACTCGTTTCCCCCATTTCAAGTTCCCACATGACCTTATCAGCCTTATTCGAACATCACATTCATTTTTTGACTATTTGGAAATTTAGCTACTAGTGTATTTGGGGAGAATTCTTCAAGATACCTCAAGTAAGCGTGTCTCCATCCTCCCATTTTCATAGATTTTCTTCCATTTTCTTAGGTATTCATTCATTTATTCATTAAGTTCCTAATGTAAATAATTTTGGGGTTCTTAACCTAGGGTTTTATCTTGGGTTTCTTGGCCTATTCTTGTGGATATAGGCTTGATCTAGGTCCCCCGTGGTGAGGAAGTGGTGCTATTGAACTTTCGCAAAAAGATTAATGGATTTTGAGACTTGTGGTATGTGATTCAACATGTAAGAAATGGTAGATGGGTTAGATTTTCTAAATTTATATTTTTTTCACACATATCCTTCATTATCCTTACTGTGAAATTTGGTTTTTGTGATGTTTGTTAAGAAAATGATTTTTAGGTACCAATTTTGTGTCAAATTGTTTGTTTTAATTATTTATTCAATGTTATATCATTTGGGGTTATTTTATAACTCAGGTAATGGATTTATAAATATGTTTTTGTTCTAAAAATTCTATTTTCGTAAATATGGGTATTCACATAGTGTTCAAAGTGGAGTGTTTCAGAGATTTTGTTTGTAAAACATTGTTAAATTTTTTGAAGTTTCTGCATGGATGTTCTAAAGTTTTTATTGACTGATGTAAGTGGTGAAAAACATGTGATGATACTGTTTTGAGTTGATTATGGCCTTAAATTATGTTTTTATGTGCTAATGGATGTTGTTAACATGTGAAAATGTTTTGGGCACAAAGGGGGAAGCCCAGGTATATAAGAAGGTTGATATGTACTAGTACGCTACTGATCTAGAGGGATTTTATCCAATTTCACAGAGACAAATAGATAAATACAACACTAATAAAACTATATTTATGATGTTTGGGGGCCACAAGGTTATGGTTATATTCCCTACTAGTGGATCATGCACAGGAATGGATTTTCTATGGTTTCATTACAACGAGGAATGAGGTACATGGGGCCAGAGACTAACTATTCCTTGGGGGTATTCCAAAGAATATTTCCCATTGACTATGGTATCATTATAATTGTCATGTGGTGGTTCTGGCTAGAAAATAATGTAGCTTACATGTTTTATGGAAATGTTCTCACTCATAGAAAATTCTCTTTGAACACATTTTTCATTTAAAAGTTTTATTCTTTAGATATTATTTCCACCACTTTTTTCTTATCAAAACATTCATGATTTTAATCTTATATTTATTACTATATATAATATCTTGTTAGTATCCTATTGGGAATTGGCTCACACCCTACTTACACCCCTTGGGTGTAAGTATACTTGATCATGTTTGACACAGGTAAATGCATGGCCTTAGGTGATGGTAGTTTGGGTTTTTTATTCCCATCCATGGTGCGATGTTGTGGAGACAAATTTAGGGTGAAAAAACCCTATCATGTGGAGTCAATGGGGAAGTTTTTCTGATAATTTTATGTGGCTTTGGACATCTTGTTATAGGTTTGAAACTATGTATTCTGTTTTGGATTTTGTTTAATTCTTTTTTCACCTGAATTTTATGATTTGTTTTATTGATTGATTTGGATGTTTTATGTATCCATACTCAAGTAAATTGATCACAAACACAAATATATGATACCCAAGAATTTATGATAACCCGTAGAGACATGAAACTCTCTTTGGGTCTTGTCACAGTATGGGTTTAGGGATGGTTTGTTTGGTGACTAGATTCTGTTTGTGAAAAAATGGTATCAAATGAGGTTAATTTTTTGGGGTTATATTATAATTTTGGGATGAGTAGGGCTAGACATAATCCATGAATGTATGGGCTCAATGTTTTGGTCATGAGTAGGGTTCTTGTCCCATACCTCTCTTGGAAGACCTTGAGTCACCATGGGATATTGGAATTGGTTGTTTGACTTCACTTCTAGGTTAGGTGTGTGGGCTGTAAACTGCACATGGACATCAGGTGGGGTGGGGTAGTTATTTCTTTTATCATTATAATGTGTTTAGATTATTTATATTTGATGTATTTGATTAAATTTTCAGAATTTTTGTACTGATTTGTGTTCATGTGATGGTTGTCCTTTGTTGCGACATGCCTCCCCAGAAAGTTCTCATGCACCCACCGGAGGAAGCCGAAGAGAGTTCTCCCTCACTGCTTAGTCAGAGTCTAGTTTATGATGTGGTTCAGGATGTACAAGGTCTATGACATGGACCATATTATGTTATGGATACTATTATAATGGGTGATACTGGTCCTAGGAATTATATTCCCAAGAGTTCATGAAAAAATAATCTTCCTACTTTCTAAGGTTGCATAGAACCCTAGGAAGTAGGGGAATGGATCAAAAAGATCATGTGAATGTTCGAGTTCCTGGAAATACCTAAGGAGGTTAGGTTGAGGTGTGAATATTTTCTGTTGGAGGGTCTCATTTATAGGTGGTGGGAATCAGTACTTCAAACTATAATGAATGAGAAGGTGTGATGGGGATACTTCATGGTCGTCTTGAATGAACAATACTGCCCTGAAGTCCTGTCATATGATAGATCCTAAGAGTTCATGGATCTTGTTCATGGGGCCTTTATGAGATGGATTACACCAACCATTTCACAGATCTGCTTCAGTATGCTCTTGAAATCATCTATAATGAGCAAGAAAAGGCCCATAGGTTTTATAAAGGCTCACAAAAAGATATATACTCCCATGTTTTCTTATTTAGGCTGATGACCAATGCTGAGGACCTATGCTGAGGTGGTTAACCAGATGTGTATGGTGGATATTGGTAGAAAAGGGATGGATGGATTCTATAGGAAACAATAAGTGGTGGGCATTGGAAGTTATTCGGAGTTGAAAAGGAAGCAAGATGAGTAGGGGATAAAGGGACGTGACAGTTCAGGCCACTCATCTAGGTAGTTTTCATATGTGGCTTCTAATGCGATATCCATTATGTGCCACCAGTGTGGGAGGATATGGAACATTCGACCATCATGCCCATTTACTTTGAATCCCAATTATCAATGTGAAGGTATGGGTCGGTTTTAGCTCTTTTGCAGGGTGGCATGTCCACTTCAGAGTGGGGCATGATCAATGGATTCAAGAGGAGTGCCTGCTCATTCAGAACTGTCGAGGATAGGGCAATCTCGATTTGGTGGTAGCGGTGGTAGGGCTGGTTCATCATTTGGGATGATCTAGTCTAGGGAACTGCCACAGACTAGTGGTTGTCCCCAGGAAGATACCATACATCTCTATGTGGTGGACCATGAACTAGGAGGATCAGTGGTGGGACCATCAATAGTTTTAGGTACTGTTATGAGTGCATCTTCTATAGATACTACTTGTTTTGATACAGGTTACTTTGCTTCATTAATTTCATCCCATTTTGTTAATATGAAGAAATTTCCAACCGAGTTGTTTTTTTATTGAGATTGAGTTGGTGACATCAATGGGATAGAAGGAGCAGGGTCTCAGGTGCCCGTTGTATGCATTTTTTACATCCATAGCAGAGATGGAGTTAGTCCTATTGGTCTTAGATATAGATTTTTTTGACATAATACTGGGAATGTATTGGATAGTACTCTTCCAGGTGCACATCTATTGCTATAGTTGGTGAGTGTCTTTCACGACACCATAAGGGATTCATCTGTTTTTTCGTAGGGAATGGGATCCTCGGTCGAGTCATACGGGACTTCCCCTCCCATAGTTGGGAGATCTTGTATTCCAGTTAATGTTTCCCAAGATATAGTATGATGGTCCTGCAACTGATGGTGGACTACCTCATGTAGTGGAAGAGTTTTTAGATTTATTTCCGGATTATTTTTATGGTTTTTCCTCAGAGCAGGATGTGGAGTTCTTGATTGATATAGCAATGGGAACACCACCGATATCTCTTCCATCATATCGCATGTCCATCACTGGGATATGGTAATTAAATATAAATCACGACAACTTATAATCCAAAGTATTCATTCACCCGAGCATCCCTCCTTGTGATACATCTGTGTTGATTGCGAAGAAGGATGACAGATCCCTATGGTTGTGCATTGACTACTGAAATATGAATAAGGTAATAATCAAGAAAAAACATTCTTTGACTAGAACATATGACTTGTATGATCAATTGAATGGGGAATATGGTTCTTCTAAAATATAATTGAGTTAGGGATATCATCAACTCATGGTGAAAGAGGAAGACATCCCAAAGAAAACCTTCTGAAGTCGTTTCGGCTAGTTCGAGTACCTTTTCATGCCCTTCAGATTGACCAATGCTCCATCGTTCATTATTGAACTCGTGAACAGGGTGTTCCAACAGTATCACGATTATTTTTTCATGATATTTGTGGATTAAATCCTAGATTATTTGGGATCTGAGGAGGAACATGAGAATCAAATGTTGATAGTTCTGGGCAATTTGAAAGAGAATATTTTTTATGAAATGTTGTCAAAGTGTACATTCAGGATTGGGGATGTGAAATTTATGGGGCGTGTGATCTCAGATCAGGGAGTCTTAGTGGACCACAAGACAATCTTTGGGGTTATCTAATGTGAGTAGCTAAATAACGTTTTTGAGATCATGATTTTCCTAATCATGGATGGATATTACATGTGCATTGTTCATGATTTCTCTCGGTATGATTCATCTATGATAACACTCACATGAAAAGGGGTATAGTTTGTAAGGGCCCAAAATTTTTGGCATCCGTTGTGGAGCTGAAGAGGCAGTTGACTACCACCCTCGTTCTGATTTTTTTAGAGGTTGGAAATGGGTATGTGGGGATATTGTGATGCTTTGGGTATGGTTCTTGGGTGTCTGCTTATGCAGGATGATCATGTGGTGGCGTATGGCTCTCAGAAAATCTGACCACATGAAAATAATTACCCGAACCATGACATGGAGTTAGAAGGTGTGATCCATGCTTTGAAGACTTGGCATCATTACCTATTTTCGGAGAAGTTTTTGGTCTACTATAATTACAATATAATGGCCTATATCTTCTCACAAGAAGAACCTAAACATGAGGTTGAGTCATTTGATTGAGTACTTTTAGGGGTTCTGCATTGATATTGTCTATAACCTAGGAAAATGTTACATGGTGGCTGATGCCTTGAGCAGAAGAGTCCCATTTCATTCTTTGAGGAAGACTGGTGATGAGTGGAATCTGATGGCACTCTTTGCTCAGAAATCTATGGAGACCAAAGAGAAAAATAGGGGGGTCATGGAGTGAGATTAGTTGAATCATCCTCTAGTGAAGCCAATTCAGTGGGAAATACCTTATGGTGATCTTTTTCAGTTGTCAAAGTAGTTTCTTCATGGTGTGGAGACATATTCTAATTGGTCATCATATCTCAAGGTAATCTTGTGCTTCAAGGGTCATAAAGTAGTGTTTTTATCTCTATGGAATGGGGTGATATAGGATAGCCACCATTCTTTGTGGTTTATCCATGCAAGTGCCACCCGGATTTATTATGATGTATGTCGGTAGTTATGGTATTCTGGTATGAGATGAGACATCACGAACATTGTTTTGAGATTCTGTACATGCTAGTAGGTGAATTCCAAGCATCAAATTCCCACAAGTTTTCTCCAGCTATTACCCATTCCTACCTTGATGTGGGACAAAGTCCCCCATGGATTTCATTATTGGCTTGGCTCATACACCTCTGGGTAAGGATGCCATTTGGGTGGTGATTTATCGTTGAAAAAATCATCCCACTTCATTCTGATCATATATATAACTAAAGTGAATGAGTTAGGAAATTTTTATCTTTAGAAGGTGGTAAGGCTCCATGGTGTTTCGTTAGCAGTTGTCTTTGATAAAGACACATTTTTCACATCTCAATTCTTGGAAGTCCTTCAGAAGGCCTTGAGGTCTTGGATTAAGATGGGCATTGCATACCATCATCAAACGGATTCTCAAATAGAGCGGGTGAATCATATTTGGGAGGACATGTTATGTGCATGTGTTCTGGATATTGGAGGTTCTTGGGATATCAATTTTGGATTGGTTTAACTTCCATATAATAAAAGTTACCAATCCTTGATTCGAATTTCTCTTTTCTAGGTTCTCTATGGTCATCTGTGTTGGTCCCCACTGTGTTGGGTTGAGGAAGGTGAGACCTCACTACTGGGGCTGAGTCTGGTGTAGGATATGTCTGAGAAGGTCGATATGATCAGGCAGTTCTTACTGACAACTAAGTGTCGCCATAAATCATATGTTGACTAGAGGCATCGAGACCTATAGTTTTCTTTTGGTGACTGGGTATTCTTAAATGTTCCCCCTTGTCTAGGCCATCATTGATTGGGAAAGAAAGGGAAGATGATGCTACAATATGTCAGCTTTTTTTGAGATGACCAAGTGTATTGGAAAGGATGCATACAGGTTGGACTTCCCTACTTAGTTAACATCCATCCATCACGTCTTCTATGTCTCCCATTTGAAGAAATATAACCCAGATCCATCCCAAGTACTTAATTGGGTAGAGTTGGATATAGAGCATAATTCATCGGTTTTTAAGTGGCCGATGTGAATAGTTGATTCCCAAGAGAAGGTTCTTAGAGGGATGTTTATTCCACTAGTTTGGGTACTTGGGAATCATGGGAATGATTTGCATGAAACATGGGAGAGTATGTTGTGGGTGGAGAAGAAGTACACATTCTTGTTTTCTAATCAAGCTTCTAGTTGACTTTATGGGTCCAAAAGTCTTTCACGGGGGAGAGAATTGTCACATCCCTAACATATTTTAAAGGTAAATATAATTTAATTTTCATTCAGGCTTGGTATTGGGGGTTTCCCAAGCATTTTTGGAGGAAAGGGTGATATTTCATTATTTGGGCCAAATAGTGCAACCATTTCCAGATTTAAAAACCAATTGTGTTTCTATTATAACTCATTAATTTTCAACATTTTTCACCACTTACACATCCAAAATTTTCTCCCCTGACCTATTAACACCACCATATCATTTTGTAGCCTTTAGGAATTCATAATCATGGTGGATTTGGTTTTTCTATTAAGGAATTAAGCCATCCTGGAAGCCCATTTATAGTTTAAAAAAAATATTTTTTATTTAATATAATATTATTTATTTATTTATTTTCTAGGATTCAAAATAAAACCTTAGCCCACTAACCCTAGACACACCCCCATTATCATTTCCCCCTCTTTGGAGCTCATATGCATCCTAGATTAGGGAAGAACGTCTTAGACATTCTCAAGTCATCCAAATTTGAAAAGGTAACTTGCTTCCTTAATAACTCCTTCAATTTTTACCCTTCATCCCTCATGTCAGTTCTCACATGACCATATTAGAATCGCACATGCATTTTAGTTTGTTTGGAAATTCATCTACTTGTGTGTTTGTGGAGAATTCTTCAACATACCTCAAGTAAGTGGGTCTCCTTCCTTCTTCCTCCCATTTGATTACAGTTTCATCCATTTTCATAGGTTTCATCCATTTGTTCGTGATCTTCCTAATTTATAGAAAGTGTGTATTCAATCCTGGTGTTTTATCTTGGGTTTCATGGTCAATTCATAGGGTTATAATCTTGATATAATTCCCTCGTGGTGCGGAGGATGTGCGGTTGAACTTTCGAAAAATGATTTAAGAGATTTGACACTTGTGGTAGGTGATTCCATGTGTAAGAAATGGTAGATGAATTATCTTTGCATAATTTCCATTTTTTCACACTTCTCCTTCATTATACTTGCTGATAAATTTTTGTTTGGTAACATTTGTTATGAAAATGATTTTAAGGTACCAATCTTATGTCAAATTGGTTGTTTTTCATGTTTATTCTAATTTATTCCAATTGGGGTTATTTAATAACTCATGTAATGGATTTATAAAAATGTTTTACTACTGAAAATTCTATTTTGGTGGATATGGGTATGAAAATAGTGTTCAAACATGGGTTTTCATGGATTTTATTTGAAAACATTCTTAAATTTTGTGAATTTATTCAATTGTAGTTCTAAAGGTTTTACAGACTGGTGTAAGGGGTGAAAAACATGTTTAGCTATTTTTTTCAGTTAATTATGACATTAAATGATGTTTTTATGTTCTAATGGATTTTTGTAAAATTTTAAAATGGTTTTAGAACAAAGGGGGAAGCCTGTGTATCTAGGAGGGTGGATATGTACTAGTACGCTAGTGATCCAGAGGGGTTTTATCCCTATTTCACAGAGAAAATGGAAAATAAAAACATGGAAAAACTATATTGATTATTGTTGGGGACCACTATGTTGTGGGTGTCTTCCCAACTAGTGGATCGTGTAAAATAATGGATTTTTTATAGTTACTTTACTCTGAGGTAGAAGGTACATGGACCCCGAGTCTAACTAGTACTAAGGGGTATTCCCTAGATTAGCTCTCATTTACTCTGGTATATTTATCATTGACATATGGTGGTTTTAAATGGAAAATAAGGTAGATTAAATTTTAAATTTAAATTTTCTCACTCATGGAAAATTCTATTTGAATGCCTTTTTCATTTATAAGATTCATTCATTAGAAATTATTTCCATTACTTCTTTCTTATCAAAGCTGGCATGCATTTTATCTTGTATTGATTACTCAATGAAATCACTTAATGTTAAACTATTTTGTTAAACTCAAACCCTACTCACACCCCTTATGTGTAATTATACATGATCATGTTTGAAACGGGTAAAGGAAAGGCCTTGGGTGTTGGTGGTTCGGGATTTTAGTTCCCATCCATGGTGTGATGTTGTAGAGATGGATTGTGGGTGATGACCACTTATCGTGTGGAGTCATTAGGGTTGTTTTTCAGCTACTTTTATGTGTCTTTTGACATCTTTTTCTTTGTTTATTCTTATGAATTCAGTTCTGAAATTTTTTTAAATCCTGTTAGGCATGAATTTTTAGATTCGCTTAATTGATTGATTTTTATGTTTTATATATCCATACTTGGGAAAATCTTTCCCAAACCAAAATCTATTCTTCCAGGGTACTTGTGTCACCTGTGGGGATAGGGAATGACCTTCGGTCCTTGTCATGGTCTGGGTTTGGTGCCAATTTTTTTTTGCGACCAGATTTGATTCATGACATGGAAAGTACAATTTAATGTTACCAAGTGAGGATAGTTTATTGATCCAATCTCACCATCTATCAATAATGATTTGGAATATTGTTTAGTTGATGAAATATTATGATCCATATAGAAATTGAACTCATAAATATTATTTTAATATGTATATTAATTATATATTAATATATTGGTATCATATTTATTATCTTTGGTACTTACTACAATTTAGAAAGTGATTTTGAAAAAAATACAAAGTTGTCTCCCTCTTTTCTCAAAAATTCTTGTTCCATAAAAACCACGATTTACAAAAATGTTCAAAAATGATTTATTTTTAAATTAATTTCAAAAAAATCATTATTTATTTATATTTTTAAAAAAATTAATGAAAAAGGATTTTAAAATGTTGGGAAAAATTATTTTTTTGTTAGGGAAAATGATTTTCAAAATATTTTCAAGATTCTCTTATTTTTTTTGAAGGAAAACAATATTCAAAAAGTTTTCAAGATTGTTTTATAATATATCATGGAAAATGTTTTTCAAAATTATTTAAAATATTATTTATATGTATTCAAATAATTTTATTTTCAAATACATCCTTTTCAAACGGATTTATGATTTAAAAATAATTATTTAATGAGAAAATGGTTGTGACACCCCAGGTAAATAAAGAATATGACATTTTTATATTTATCCCTATTTGTGAAAAAAATGTCAATATTAATTTAAAGGGAATTCTATGCTCTATGGCTTACCCAATACGTAACAACGAGTTCCTTTGAAATCTTACGTTGCACTGTAATAATAAAATAATATTTTTTTAAATGGTAGTTAACACATAGTCGTTGTATTGGCGGGAATGAATATAAATAACTAAAATATGAATATATATGTTTGTTAAAGGTTTTACATTTATCCAATAAAGAATAATGGCTTAAAATATGAAGAGAATTCAATTTTAGGCTTATATACTCTAATATTCACTAAAGGTCCACTTATCGCCTTTTGATGGAAAACCATCATTAAATATAGTTTTGGTCACTCTTATACATTCTATTGGACCAAATTCAATTCTTCTTTAGAATAGGGACATCAAAATTTACTTTCTGTAAATTTTTGGTATTTTTCCGATAAAGATCATTGTTTTTAATGAATAGTGAAAGGTGTTGTATTTTAATTCAAAACTGCTTTTTAATCTAATTTATTTGTATAGTTAAATTATATTTTTAATTGGTTTTAAAGTGAAATTAGAATATATTTTTACCATTTAATCCAATAGTGGTCTTCAGAATTAATTTCACTTTGAAATAGGACATAAACTAGTGTCAATCTATTGATACATTTTGTTTCATAAAAACACACTATTTGTTTTGACAGAAGAAATTAATTATTAAATTAATTAATTCAACTTATATGTTTTTAATTTTTTAAAATAGAAATCATTTTTGAATTCAGAATATCAAATATTGCTTAGGGTGAAGTTTTGATATTTTTCTGAAAAACTTCAATTTTTGATGAATAGTGAAACCACTAAGTGGTACTTAAAAAAACTGATTTTTCATTTAAATGAAATTTTACCACCTCTATGTTTTTAATTTCAAAAAATCAGACATATGTGGTTGTCATTAATAAGTAAAATTTAGTTCAATGGGACTAAAATAATTTTTTGGTGAATAGTAACTTTTAAGTTTTTAATCGCGATTAGAGGTAATTAGTGTAATTTAAGATAAAAATAATGTTTTAATAATATGAAATGAACTTGACACATTTCCTACCCTTATTGGTTGTGTCATGGCCGACCACGACAACCCATGGGTCTATTTTGGGGAACCCATGGAGCCACTTTGGTAAGATAATTACATTAATGCCTTTTATTTAAAGTAAAAGTAAAAATGACACAAACATGAATTGTTTTACTAAAAAAAAATTTACATACGGTTATACAAGTAATATTTTTGACAATAAATATTAATTGGAAAGATAAAAAGATTTCCTAAATTATATTATTTTTTCTATAATTTTTAGACATTAAATATATTATATTATTTATGACATCATGATGATGTAGTGATTACCTCATTATTTAACGATTTAAATAAAATGAAACGATAATGTAAAATATAATAACTAAACTTGTCCAAAACCTATTTTATGGGTATATTTCGAACCCTTGTCACTTTATCCTCTAATTATATCAATGTGGGACCTTTTATATCTGAAACGCATTCTAAAATAAAGTAACATTTCCTTACTTTCCAAGAGTGCCCCTCCTCTCCTCTTATAAAAGGCCCCCACCTCTACCACCTTACACACACCTATCAAGCCTTTGGATCGGCCAAACCCTTCCCATTTCATCTCTACACATCCCTCTTTTAATCATTAGAGCCTCAAATTTTTCATAATCCTTTCCAAGGAAGCCTTTGATCTCAAATCAAAGAGAGTTACCTGATTTAAAGGTAGTGTCCTCTCTTGTGTTCTTATGTTTTATTTTGTTTCTCCAACCCTCTAAAATCTTTTTATTCATTTATTTTGTAACAACACCAGTATATTAAATATTCTAGGATGTTTTTATGTGATGGATTCTAGCTACAGTTACACACACCTTCGTCTAATGGTTAAAAAACAAACTATTTATGTGGATGGCGAATTTCTGCCTCACGAAACGATGATTGTTCAATCTTCTCTTAACACCTTTCATGGTGACCATTATGATGTCACTATATTTTATATATGATATATATGGTATTTTTTTTATAGGCTTCTTAATTTTATATTTAAAACATTCCTTTATGCTTTTCATGTTGTGCAAATGCGATAATTTCATACGAGGAAGTGTGGACTACCGCCCCCTCAAGTGATGTGACTCGTTCATGCAATACAAGGAATGTATAAAGAATTAAATTAATGAAATTATGTGACCTATATAACATATATATTATAATAAAATTATAATATGTATATCTCTCAATTATTGTTAATTACATTAATATGAAAAAGACATGAAAGTAGTGTTCATGTGTACGTACGGCCTACCGTCTCCATAAATAGTGAATTTCATTTATTTTTATCTCCAAATGTTATTGAGTAGTATAAAATGAATATTTACTGGATATATATGATATTTAAATCATTAATACTATTCTGGATATGATTTACTTATAACTACGTGGACAATCATTTTCAAACAAGTTCATTTTTGACTCATGTACCAAACATCGACAAAAACGTCCAATATGAACTCACATTATTAACCAATTATTATAACATTATAACATGTGATATGAAATGAATAATAATATTTAAAATATTTCCTTAAGAAATTATAAATTGACCAAAGTTTATTATTCAGGAATATAAAGAAACGAACAAGGCAAGTTGGACTTGAGGTAAGGGATCCTACCCCTCTCTTTCTTTTTAAGTACACACTTTTATATCATTCCTTTTAAGCTCATCTTTCTTATGATTGGGATGTTATTTTATATTACTCCTACATTAATTTTTATTTTCATATGATGAGAGACCCTATTTTTTTCACCAATCCATTTTGGAAGTTTTGAGTGGCGCTGTTAGGCTGCTGAATTTTCGTAAGAGATCTAACCTCTCTCTTTCTTTTTAAGTACTCTCCTTTATGTAACTTATTTTAAGATCCTATTTGTTATGATGGGGGATGTTATTTTATATTCCTCATACTTTAATTTTTATTTTAATATTATTATAGACCCTATTTGATCTTATAAATCCATTTTTGGATGTTCTAAGTGGCGTCGTTAGGCTGCCGAGTTTTCATAAGGGATTTTTCATCTCACTTTTATTCCCGTGACATTTATGCTATGTTTGCCACTATTTCCATTGAGTGGTGTATGTACTACCCATTATTATACACTTTTTGTAGTATAATTTCATTTATGGGTATTTACATCTTCATTTTATGACCCTTCCTCCATGGGGTGTACTTTTTGAAAGTTACCCAACTCGGTAAGGGGACCTTTCACCCTCCTCTTTTTAAAAGACTTCTTTTGTTATGTCTTTTAATTAACATACTATTATGTTGGGATATGTTCTTGTATATCATTATTTATGTAAATTGTATTTCCATGTGATGATATACCCTTTATCTCTCTCATCAACCCTTTTTTTAAAATTTTATGTGACGTCGTTAGGCTGTCGAATTTTACCAAGGGAACTTCTTAACCCAATTTTGATTTCTTTGGGTGCAACATGTAGTTATTGAATATGTCATCCTTTGAATATGTTTGAATGACCTTTGATTGTTTTACACTTAATATCCACTTATATTGGGTGTATTTATATTTTTCACACATAATTATGAGATTGATTTATCCTTAATTTAAGGATACATTCTTTATAATGGATTTCATCTCATTTTACATCTCTTTTGAGACTTCATTGTTGTTATGCAACAATTCACTCTTATATGGTGTGTATACTGTCCTTTGAAATATTATATCATGAATCCATTTATTCTCATGATATTATAAAGTTCGGATTAAATTTTATTCCGCAATTATTTGTATTCAAGAGTCTCTCATTTTGATAAAAACTCTTTAACAAAAATACCGTTTTAAATGTTGTAAAGATTTATTATTCTAAATATTTATCTTTAATATCAATTTTTTCAAAATGGTTTTCAGTATTTATTTATATGTACATAAATTTATTAAAATTATAATTCCAATAAAAGCTTCAAAGTGGTCTGGGACACTTTGATTCAAAAATCTCATTTAAATGGTTTTTGAAAATGGATTGATTGATTCAATATCTTTGAATTACCTATTGTGATTGAAAATGAAATGTTGTTATTGAAGTGTTTATATTTTCAATATTTTAAGTGTAATGATGGTACTTGGACATTTTACAGGTGGTTATGTGATAAACCATATGACGGGTGGTGTCGTGAATACCAGGACGGGTGGTTATGTTATAACCTCCAATGCATTGGGTATGGAAGTCGGTCGTATGGTTATTCCATTAAGTATGCATGGAAGTAGACCATATGGTTATTCCATTTAAGTATGTTTATGTCCCAAGTTAAATTTTTATGTTATGTGTTCTTTATATGGGTTTTATTGTAATCTTTTGGTTACAAAATGGTAAGTAATGATCTTTTATTCATTGAAGAGTTTTTTTACTACATCATAAAGGTGAAAATTTTTACATTGATACAGTATACATGGTTTACTTGTTGTTTTTCAAAACTAATAGTTTTCATTATTTGTGTATCCCTTACTAAGCTTTTTATGGTCACCCCATGTTTTTTTGAAATGTTTTTCACAGGACTTAATGTAGAATAGGGTCAAGGATGCGATCAAGGGAAAATCATGCTATCTAAAACATGGAACTAAACATGTTTCTTTTTAAGAGTTTTTATTTTATGGAAACTTAGTATAATTTTCTACTTTGTAACATTTTGAGATGTAATAGTTATGTCCTAATTCTCTAAAACTCTAAACCATGAAAAGATCCTCAATGTGAATTATTCATTTAATTAAATATTATGTAAGGTGTAAGGTTGGGCCTTATATTTGGTATCAGAGGTCGGTTTAGACAACTTTAGGGATTATGAGTTTTTGTTAGACACATGGTTAGTCCCTATATCTATTATTTCAGTTAAATCCTTGTTTTATAACTTTTCTCAGGTCAAGTAAAGTCAGGTTCGAATGGAAGGAGGAGGATCTCAAATGGAATTCCTATCTCTTCCTGATGACATGCTTGCAATAATTATTGCAAAGTCATGTTCGGATGATTGTGAAACTTTTTATAGCATACAACTCACTTTCAAGAAGTTGTTTGAGATATCAAAAACCTCCACTATACCTCTTTACCATCATGGATCATGGGTTGTATTTAGAAAAATACTATTTTCACAATATTCTCATATTTTAAAGAAAGGTAAATATTATCAAGGTATTTTCAAATATTTTACCTTATCATAAGAATTTGAAGCATATTATGATTTTAGAAATGGTGCTGAGGAAGGAGACCCTTGCGCAACCTATTTATATTTGCTTTTAAAATATAGTCTCACAGCACATACTTATGGTATTTTAAAAGGACCAATAACAGAAAGTTTCAACTCAATTTCGGTCAGACTATTTTATAGTAATAATGTTTTATCAGATGTTTTGGAATTATATGTCATACATGATTATTTTCCAAAACTATTTTTCTATGAACACCCATATGACCCATGTTGTACGAGGTGTATTTGGATGGAGGAAGAAAATGATTTTGAAGGATCTCTAAATCATTGTTGTAATGCATGGGACTTCTACCTACGCGAACAAGATGACGATGAAACCAAGTGGACGCCATGATCAAGGTATATTGTTATTCATTTTGGGAATCGTTTTATTTTATCTTATGGTGGTGAAATAAGACTTCAAAAATTAAGATTTTGAGATCATAATGAATTTGGATGAAAATGAGAGGTATAAGGAAACTATTGATGGTAAAACATGTTAGGGTTATTTTTGGAGTTTTATAAAAAGGACAACATGCAGACCGTGTGACAACCCATTGCGTCAGACAAAGCTACGGGAATCGAACCCACAACCAAAGTGCAACTGGTATTTATCGCCTACCACTGGACTACGTGAATTCCCCGGTTAGTATGACTTATTATTTTTAGTTTGGCAATTTTATGAATTAAGAGTAAATTTAATTTTGGTTTATCTATGGAAATTATTAACCTATCATGGAGGATATGTGATTAGGATAATTACTTTTCAATATGAGACATTAAGAGTAACTGATGTTATTTGAATATAAGTGTTAATTTGTACCTTGGAAGACTATGTGACTAAATCCTTCAAATATTTGGGTTTCAATATTAGTTTGGTTTACTTTGAAGAATTTTATGGACAATTTGTTTATTGAATGATCTTTGTGGAACTTTGGGTTTTGTTTGATAAATTTTGGAGATTAAGAATATATTTGTTTTTTTAAAGGATTTTCCTTTTTGGGTATTATCTGATCTTGTACTGACCCTTTTGGTTTTGGTTTTGGTTAAGGTATAAAGATATGGGAAGTATACAGTTCTGTTTTTTGGATTAGGTGATTCTCAAGAAGTTTATTATAGTACTCTTAATGTGAACAAGTCTTCCTAATTACTCATTATTTTGAGAAAGTATGAGTCTGTGTAAGAAATATAGTAAAAGTTGAAAGTCAACATGACAAGTAAGTATGTTTCCCTAGGATTTAGTTAATCTCAAAAATAAATTCCTCAATGAAAAGTAACTTAAATCAAATATGTTTTCTATTAAATCTTCCTACTGGGGAATCAAATACCATTTAACCCATCACCAGTTTGTGATTTTCTGGTGTTTAACTTTCTCCTAAGCATGTTTTCTATCACTCTCCCTCAGAACATGACCCTTTGTTTTTTCTTCCATATCCATATTTTCCTACTTGGAATCCCAGTATGGGTTAACTCTGGTGACCATTTTACTTCTCTCTCTTTCTTTTTAAGTGATTGTTTTACCGACTCTTGTTCTGATGTGGGACTTTCAATGATGTTTTCGAGCCCAATTTTGAAATTGTGAGGATGCAATTCCCAAAAGGGGGGAAGGATGTAACACCCCAGGTAAATAAAGAATATGACATTTTTATATTTATCTCTATTTGTGAATAAAATTTCAATATTAATTTAAAGGGAATGCTATGCTCGATGGCTTACCCAATACGCAACAACGAGTTCCTTTGAAATCTTACGTTGCACTCTAATAATAAAATAATATTATTTTAAATGGTAGTTAACACATAGTTGTTGTATTGGAGGGAATGAATATAAATAACTAAAATATGATTATATATGTTTGTTAAATGTTTTTACATTTATCCAATAAAGGATAAAGGCTTAAAATATGAAGAGAATTCAATTTTAGGCTTATATACACTAATTTTCACTAAAGGTCCTCTTATCGCCTTTTGATGGAGAACCATCATTAAATATAGTTTTGGTCACTCTTATACATTCTATTAGACCAAATAAAATTCTTCTTTAGAATTGGGATATAAAAATTTTCTTTCTGTAAATTTTTGGCATTTTTCCGATAAAGATCATTTTTTTAATGAATAGTGAAAAGTGTTGTATTTTAATTCAAAACCACTTTTTAATCTAATTTATTTATATAGTTAAATTATGTTTTTAATTGGTTTTAAAGTGAAATTAGAATATATTTTTACCATTTAATCCAATAGTGGTCGTTGGAATTAATTTCACTTTGAAATCGGACTTAAACTAGTGTCAATCTTTTGATACATTTTGTTTCATAAAAACACGCTATTTATTTTGACAGCGGGAATTAATTATTAAATTAATTAATGAAACTTATATGTTTTGAATTTTTTAAAATAGAAATCATTTTTGAATTCGGATTATCAAATATAGCTTAGGGTGATGTTTTGGTATTTTTTTGAAAAACTTCAATTTTTGATGAATTGTGAAACCACTAAGTGGTACTTAAAAAAATTGATTTTTCATTTAAATGAAATTTTACCACCTCTGTGTTTTTAATTTCAAAAATCCTACATACATGGTTTTCATTAAGAAGTAAAATTTAGTTCAATGGGATTAAAATAATTTTTTGGTGAATAGTAACTTTTATGTTTTTAATCGCGATTAGAGGTAATTAGTGTAATTTAAGATAAAAATAATGTTTTAATAATATTAAATGAACTTGAAACATGTTGTAAACTTATTTTTTGTGTCATGGCCGACCAATACAACCCATAGGTCTATTTTTGGGACCCCATGAATCCACTGGGGTAAGATAATGACATTAATGCCTTTTATTTAAAGTAAAAGTAAAAATGACACAAACATGTATTGTTTTACTAAAACACTTTTTACATAGGGTTATACAAGTCATATTTTTGACTAAAATATTCATTGTAAATATAAAAATATTTCCTAAATCATAGTATTTTTTCTATAATTTTTGAGACATTAAATAAATTAAATTATTTATGACATCATGATGATCCAGCGATTACCTCATTATTTAATGATTTAAATAAAATGAAAATATAATGTAAAATATAAGAACTAAACTTTTCCAAAAACTATTGGATGGGTATATTTCGAAACCCTATCAGCTTATCCACAAATTATATCAATGTGGGACCTTTTAAATCCGAAACTCATTCTAAAATAAAGTAACATTTCCTTACTTTCAAAGAGTGCCCCTCCTCTCCTCTTATAAAAGGCCCCCACCTCTACCACCTTACACACACCTCTCAAGCCTTTGGCTCAGCCAACCCCTGACCATTTAATCTCTCCACATACCTATATTAATCATTGAAGCCTCACTTTGGGCAGAATCATTTCCAAGGAAGCATTTGAGCTCAAATCAAAGAGAGTTACCCGATTTAAAGGTAGTGTCCTCTCTTGTGTTCTTATGTTTTATTTTGCTTATCCAACCCTCTAAACTCTTTTTATTACTTTATTTTGTAACAAACCCAGTATATACAATATACTAGGATGTTTTTATGTGAATTATTCTAGCTACACTTACACACACATTCATCTAATGGTTAAAGAACATACTGTTTCTGTGGATGGTGAATTTCTGCCTCACGAAATGATGATTGTTCAATCTTATCTTAACACCTTTCATGGTGGCCATTATGATTTCACTATATTTTATATATGATATATATGGTATTTATTTTTTCTATATGCTTCTGAATTGTATATTTAAAACATGCCTTTATGCTTTTCATGTTGTGCAAATGCGATAATTTCATACGAGGAAGTGTGGACTACCGCCCCCTCAAGTGATGTGACTCATTAATTCAATACATGGAATGTATAAAGAATGAAATTAATGAACATATGTGACCTATATAACATATATATTATACTAGAATTATAATATATATACCTATCAATTATTTTTCATTACATTAATATGACAAAGAAATGAAAGTAGCGTTCATGCATACGTACGGCCTACCGTCTCCATGAACGGTGCATTTCATTTCTTTTTATCTCCAAATGTTATGGAGTAGTATAAAATGAATATTTACTGGATATATATGATATTTAAATCATTAATACTATTTTGGAGATGATTTACTTATAACTACATGGACAATCATTTTCAAACAAGTTCATTTTTGACTCATGTACCAAACATCGTCAAAAACATCTGATATGAACTCACATTATTAACCAATTATTATAACATTATAACATGTGATATGAACTGAATAATAATAATTAAAATAGGTCCTTAAGAAATTATAAATTGACCAAAGTTTATTATTCAGGAATATAAAGAAACGAACAAGACAAGTTGGACTTGAGGTAAGGGATCCTACCCCTCTCTTTATTTTTAAGTACACTCTTTTATGTCATTCCTTTTAAGATCATATTTCTTATGATTGGGATGTTATTTTATATTACTCCTACTATACTTTTTATGTTCATATGATGATAGACCCTATTTTTTTCACCAATCCATTTTGGAAGTTTTGAGTGGCGCTGTTAGGCTGCCGAATTTTCGTAAGAGATCTAACCTCTCTCTTTCTTTTTAAGTACTCTCCTTTATGTAACTTCTTTTAAGATCCTATTTGTTATGCTGGGAGATGTTATTTTATATTCCTCATACTTTAATTTTTATGTTAATATTATTAGAGACCCTATTTGATCTCATAAATCCATTTTTGGAAGTTTTAAGTGGCGTTGTTAGGCTGCCGAGTTTTCATAAGGTATTTTTCATCTCACTTTTATTCCCGTGACATTTATGCTACGTTTGCCACTATTTCCTTTGATTGGTGTATGTACTGCCCATTATTATACACTTTTTTAGTATAATTTCATTTATGGGTATTTACATATTCATTGTATGACCCTTCTTCCATGGGGTGTACTTTTCGAGAGTTACCCAACTCGGTAAGGGGACCTTTCACCCTCCTCTTTTTAAAAGACTTCTTTTGTTATGTATTTTAATTCACATACTATTATGTTGGGATATGATCTTGTATATCCTTATTTATGTAAATTTTATGTCCAAGTGATGAGATACCCTTTATCTCTCTCATCAACCCTTTTTGTAAAATTTTATGTGATGCTGTTAGGCTGTCGAATTTTACCAAGGGAACTTCTTAACCCAATTTCGATTTCTTTGGGTTCAAAATGTAGTTATTGAATATGTCATCATTTGAATATGTGTGAATGACCTTTGATTGTTTTACACTTAATATCCACTTATATTGGGTGTATTTATATTTTTCACACATAATTATGAGATTGATTTATCCTTAATTTCAGGATACATTCTTTATAATGGATTTCATCTCATTTTACATTTCTTTTGAGACTTCATTGTTGTTATGAACCAATTCACTCTTATATGGTGTGTGTACTATCCTTTGACATATTATATCATGAATACATTTATTCTCATGATATTATAAAGTTCGGATTAAATGTTATTCTTCAATTATTTGTATTCAAGAGTCTCTCATTTTGTTAAAAACTCTTTAACAAAAATATCATTTTAAATGTTTTAAAGATTTATTATTCTAAATCTTTATCTTTAATGTCCATGTTTTCAAAATGGTTTTCAGTATTTATTTATATGGACATTAATGTTTTAAAATTATAATTGTAATAAAATCTACAAAGTGGTATGGGACACTTTGATTCAAAAATCTCTTTTAAATGGTTTTTGAAAATGGATTGATTGATTCAATATCTTGGAATTACCTATTATGATTGCAAATGAAATGTTGTTATTGAAATGTTTATATTTTCAATATTTTAAGTGTAATGATGGTACTTGGAAATTTTACGGGTGGTTATGTGATAAACCATATGACAGGTGGTGCCGTGAATACCAGGACGGGTGGTTACGTTATAACCTCCAATGCATTGGGTATGGAAGTCGCCCGTATGGATATTCCATTATGTATGCATGGAAGTCGACCGTATGGTTATTCCATTTAATTATGTTTATGTACCAAGTTACCTTTTTATGTTATGTGTTCTTTATATGGGTTTTATGGTAATCTTTTGGTTACAAAAGGGTAAGTAATGATCTTTTATTCATTGAAGAGTTTTTTTACTACTTCATAAAGGTGAAAATTATTACCTTGATAAAGTATACATGGTTTACTTGTTGTTTTGCAAAAGTAACAGTTTTCTTTCTCTGTGTATCCCTTACTGATCTTTTTATGCTCACCCCAAGTTTTTTTGAAATGTTTTTCATAGGACCTAATGTGGAATAGGGTCAAGGATGGGATCAAGGTAAAGTCAGGCTATCTAAAACATAGAACTAAACATGTTTCTTTTTAAGAGTTTTTATTTTATGGAAACTTAGTAGAAGTGTCTACTTTGTAATCTTTTGAGATGTAATAGTTATGTTCTAATTCTCTAAAACTCTAAACAATGAAATTATCCTCAATGTGAATTATTCATTTAATTAAATATTAAGTAAGGTGTAAGGCTAGGCCTTATAGTGATATTTTCCATAAGAAATTATTTTGAATGATATTTAAAAATTATGGTCCTTCTAAGATAAAATCTATTGGTGATACTTATATATTTTTAGATAAATATATAATGGTTTCCTTAATATAATTTTGTTGAATTTTTTTATTTTATTTTTATGGAATTGTGATTATGAAACTCATTTATCATTCAATGGTTATACAAATCTGCTTCTTTTCACGAGGTATGATTTGATGAAATGGTTATGAAACCTATCTATTTCAAATGCATAGGATAATATTAGAGGTATTTGATACCCATCTCATTTCATGGGTTATTTTAATATTAATTTTTATGATCTCATCAAACACAATTTTATGATTTAATTATGAGAGGGGTAGGACCTATACCACTCTTGAAAGCATAGTTTAATGATTTATATATCATGATATAGACTAATAAGGTAATGGATGTGAACCTTAACTACTAATATATACATGCGAGTGAACCATGACTACTAATATGGTTTTTTGAGTGAACTCATACTACTAATATTACCAGGGGAGTGAACCATGACTATTAGGATATTACGGGGAGTGAACCCATTATACTAAGATAGACATGGTAGTAATGACTTGACTCATATTGAAATAATTTTATATGATTATGTTTCTAAAAAAATTCAATGTATTATTCATAAGTAATTCCTTCATGTATTATTCTATTTATTACATTATTTTCCATGTCTTATGAGGTTAGAATCATTATTACATTATTAATGTTTAATCTTTTGATATGCATGGTATGACTATCTATTTCCATGATCATTTTCACATACCCTTGTGCTCATGATTCTGTTCACATATCTCCCCTACTTACCCATACTGAGCATATGACCTCACCTAATTTTATATTTTATTTTCACCTAGGTATTGAAGATATTTATTAAGTTTGATATGTGTGAGAAGGGTTCTAGTCATGAAGAACCCAATTGTAGATAATATAGGTCACTCATGTACCATTGTTTACATTTCCATGATTCAAAATGAACTAAACTAATATAGTCACTAGGTGAATATTTGTGTAATATATTCAGTTTTCTGAAAATGTAATGTAATGTTAATGTATGAAAATATAGGGTAGTTATAAAGAGTGCGCTACACAGTTAGGGGAGAATATTTTTCAAAATAGTTATGTAGCCCCATGCCCTCCTTTTATCTAGGTCCACACCCCACATGGGATGCAGAACATAGTTATTCAAATTGTGCATAGATCGTGTGATCCTCTTTATAGATCCTGATAGGAGCAGACATGGTGATTCATATTCATTCAGCCTCATGTTAATTTTTTGGTCAGATTGTGTACCTATACATTTCCTCCATAACTAAAAATCTATAATCTTAACAATCCAGAGACACTATTGATTACTAAATAATGATTGTAGACACAATATATTGTCAAAACATAACATTTAAACAGAAATTATTAACATTTTTTTCTATTAGGAATATGGGTTATTACAATTTAGTCTCATAATATTCCAATCTCAAAATTCACCATTTTTCCCATTTTAAAGGTTTCGACATACCCCATGGATATCCCTGAGTCTTCTCTTGAATAATAAGAAAAAAATGGTTTCATTGAACTTTTTCACACCTAAATTTAAAGACCAATTTATTTTCCATAGCCAGAATCATAGAAAGACTACATGGAAGAATCTAAGAAGTACTACATACACATATTATACATCAAGATTTAGTGTAAAATATTGCATACCCCATACATCAAGACCTTATAAAACCTCTCATACAATCATTAACTTTGATTTAATCAATAATTTAATTATAAAATAAAAAAAATCACCTTGGAAAACATGTTTTATACTCTCATATGGAATGTAAAAAAAACTAAGACACTTATAAATAGATGAAGAAAACTGAGTAAAAAAACATACCTGGAGCATTAATTCTCATCCAACGGCTTTCCAAAATCCTATGAAACAGGGTGATATCCAAGGGAGATAGAGGAGATCCTTGTTAATCCCCATTGTTATATTTGATTAAATGGGATTGAAAATATGTGGGAAAAAATATGGTTTGGAGGTAAAAAATAAATCCCCCAACATTTAAAATGCACTAGGTTTTACTGCATGGTTTTCCAAACTATGATCCCAATGTGTGGTTTCATCTATCCTTGTTGAATTTAAGCCACATGGGTTTCATGGAAACCTATATGGTTTGAAAAACTATGTTCTAGATGTTTGATTACCACATCCCTTGGGGAGTTCAATCTATATAGACCCCTAGTCCACTTTGCATGGTTTCACATATTCCGGATCCCTTTATGTTGGCACATTGTTCTGCTTCATTGTTATTACTAATAGTGTTCCAACTATGATATCAACACCAATTGAACCATTTAATTATTTCTTTTGTCCCAAACCCCTAGTTCACCCCCCAAAAAAGTTCCAGTCATGGGAATGATTCCATTAACCGTGAATTTACACCAGATAATCATTTATCTTCAGGTCATGATCTTAAAATATCCCAACATTATAAGAGATCATCCTTGAGTTACATTCCCAAACATCACCAATCCTCTAAGAAAAATGGTTATTACATATTTACCAAGTATCAAAATCCATTTCCCAGGAATCCTTATAAATATAAACATTTCATCACAATACTTAGATCAATGAAATATTCATACCCTAATGAATTTTTCCATTATGATCCACAACAAAAACCAGATGCTCCCAAAATGAGGCATCGAACTGAAATCAACATAATTGAAACTAATGAAATTGACTGCGTGGGGGAACCAGAGTAATACCATGGAATCATTGGTACAAGAAAAAATCAAGAAAGCACTAAACCATCTAAATTGATCAAATTGGTACTCTATATTTCTGATTCTCCCCAAAAATCTCAAAAAAGGAAAACACACCTAACATAACCCAAAAGAACATAGAATATGTCTATCCACATTTACTGACATACATAATTCCACGACTCAAGTACCAATGGACCCATTACTCTTTTTTACACAAGAAACACAAGAAAATAACAACCATTAACCCAATATTATCAACCAGTCAAAACTTGATACAACACATGTTTCCAAAAATGAAACACTATGATGACGATTAACCAAGTCCATCAATCATGTATCCCTGATCACATAATTAACAAACCAATTTCCTTTTTTATTCATCCCCGCTATATTCATTAGTTTAAAAGAACCATTTTACTATGTTTCACACTCCAATAATTTATAATAACCCCTAGAAAACCAAAATCAATTATACAAAACATACCAGACATGTTCTCAAACTCTCTATACCGAAACATCCATAAAATACTCAACCAACATCAATATATATACCTTCCTTCTAATACACCTCTAATAGATGTAAATCATTCATATGTACATGAAATAAATACAATGTGTCTTTTCCTAAAAAAAATTTCATTACAAATTGAAATACCCTTTTTAAAACATCAACAGAAGTTGTCTTACATGCCACCACATCCCTTATATTCACTAAACTATGCCATGCCATCCTTGAATGAATCATCCCCAAAACAACCATATTTAACTACTATCATGTGTCTACATTACATGGAACATGTTATTTTACACATAAATTCATTTATAGATCAACCAAATAGACCTACTGAAATCTATTACTAACTCTCGATAAGGTTTTAGAACCAAACCTCCCCTTCCAGACCTTTTTTCATGTCTCGATAATCCTATCAATGCGTCTAACACCAGAACATGGATTCTATTTAGAACTACCCCAAGACAAAATCCAAGGATCTTTTCAATTGACCAACACATCCAAGGCCTACTTGGCCTTCCCTATGGAATCCAATAATGTTCCTCATAGGTTACTTATTATACTCGTGATGCCTCCTCATCCAACTTGTGGTCTTCTCCTCACAACTATGAAAAACATATCACTCCCCACAATAAGATTATTGTTTTCACTTCCAATATCTGGAAAATCCAATCACTAAAATTCATGCTATAAAATTTCCAAACCATATAGGTATACATTAATTACCCACTCCCATAAACAAATTTCAATCCTCACCTTCCCCCAGATTCCTGGAGATACCTCTATAGAATTCTCTAACACCCAGTCCATCATGAGGACCCTACCTACCTACTAGTATTGGTGTACCTACCACCATGAGGATTTCCTGACACTGATTCGTAAACACAACCACCTAGAGGTTCTCCATTTGACCAAATGAAATACTGCAATTCAGATTGGCGTTGAGGCAATTCTGTCTCGGTGTAGCCAAAACTTTGTCAAGTTGTTGGTAATGATTATCCAAAATATGGAAGTACACTAATATTTTATTGATGAATACTATTACAACTAATTCATTTTCTATATAACCAACCACTATAGGGAAACCATAAACTGACAAAAGAAACATGCTTCATTGACTAAAACCATCACATAAACACTCGACCACCACCTCATATTTGGTATTTCCATCCAAGAGTCAACATTGCATCAAAACCATCTTCCAAGTACTAAGGACCCAAAATTACACTAGGAACTACTACCACCACCCCACCCTAGTTCTTCCTGCATGACCCAAATGCATCATAACAAAAAAACAATTATCCATCACACTTATCTAATGAAATGGAATCATACATAACTAAGGATTACAATTTTAAACCATGAAAAATGAAAGGATTTTTTCGTGAATTTCTCATTCACACATACCAAATAGCATTGTTCCATTATGTAAAATTCAAAACCTTTGGACTCATCATAACCCTTTAGGCTACACAAATGTCATATTACCATTCAATAAACTCGAATCTAGGATCTCTGAGACCTACATCACCTAGCACAAATTTCCACTCAGACAACTCACCATGCCTCCTGGTATTTCATCCTCATTAGACTCATGGAATTCTCAATTTTCGAATGTAGGAACAAAATATTTTTTCACATACAAACCCAACCACATTACCACCCCTTACCCCAAGTGATTCTTAGATATCAAAAGTGTAAATATAATGGTAACATCAATACTAGAATTTATGGATTCAAAACTAGTTGGTCCAGATACCTAAAGAATTCTTCCCTTCAAATCCAACCTTACAACCAACCATAAGAACTCATGTGATTATATTAGAAATGAAATAACTCATGGACATGATTTTTAACCAAAAATAAATAGTATGAACCATGAATTGATTTTAGTTATATTAAATCCACCCAATATTCACATTCCAATGCACCCACGACACTAGGCTATGCTCATTAGAGGTCACCATCAATTACACAAAACCAACCGCACATAACCACAAGTCGTGTAAAATCATAAAAAACCATTCATGATCCCTTTTATATCCCAAGGAAAATAATTAATAGGAAACACTCTCTATTTTCTACTGTTAGAGACCAAAATGTCCACATGTTCCAAAAAACCTATGGGAACTCACAACCAGTCCAACCCCTCTCACAGTTCACCCATCAAGGAAAATGATTTCTATCCACTAAATAGAAGCAATGACTAGAAATGGACACTTGATCTCCCTCTAATCCACATAAATAAAATACTATGAAATAACAGCCATGGGTTGAACTCCTTCCCCCATTAGGAAACTCATTGATTACAATGGACCCATGAAAGAATTTATTCATGGTATAGTAAACATACCTACATGACTACCATTAATAACACCACAAACCAAGATACTAGTCGATATGGTCCAACGTAAATCCTACATAATCATAACTAAAATTTCTACCACATCCACATTACAATAAACAATAACATTACCTTATGTTCAAAACCCTAATAAAGGTACAACAAGGACATGGCTTTAACAAAACATCAAAACCCACCATATTCTCATGACCCATAACCAAGGTCTCAATACCGGGGACTCTTAAGAACAAGTCACTCATCCAAATAACTTGTTTAAAAACAAAATGGGTACTCATTAACCACATCTCGAGGTTCCATCATTTCTTATTTCTAAATTTAACTAATCCTAACCATTTTAATATTAGAGGATTTTTATTTCAAAACAAATAATCTGTTACATATTCAAAATATCTAGGATTGAATTCAACTTAAAAAATTATTCACAGGTTACATACAAATGTTGTTTTCATCATATTCACATAGATTGATACATGAACCAAAAATTATCTCATTCTATGTTAGGACAAGGTAAAATCTCCATAATCCAATTGCATCGCATCAAAGTGCATCACTCAAGGATGAAGTATCAATCAACTATAATAGAAAAAAAATATAACTTCAATTACCACACCTAGAAGCTTCGATTTTACATCATACACGGGGATACATTCACATAGTCACATGCTCATTACTAAGCCGCAAAATGATCATCATCTCTTCTCTAATGTGTGCCAAATAGTAATACAAAATAAAACTATTTGGATACTACTTTATAATTCCCTAACCTAATAGACACAAAAATCAGTGTCCCATGTCATACTTACACACAATTTCATGCACACCTCCCTATACTCCCGAGGTTACTGAATAGTAGTTTAGGTATATGGATGTATAATGGGATGGATTTATATATAGATAAAAGAAAAAAAAATAGTACAAATTTTATCAAATAATATGAAAACATATATAAATTTAAAAATGAATAATAATCTACAGTGAAATTAATAACTAAAGGAAACATGATCCAGTAATTATATGTAAATTCTTTATGTTAGGAATTATTATAACAGAGAGAAAAAATTCAAAAATAATTAAAAACTCTGAACATGGAATTGATCCCACCTAGGAACTGTAATCCAACTCTAAAACCCATCATCCCATGAATAAACCAAAAACTTGGTCCCTATATTGATCCTCTACAAAAAAACTTGTAGTATCTACTCAAGTAAACAAGTGATATGGTGGCTAAATAATGTTTTTAGTATTAATATTCTTACCACCACTAACAGTGTCTAAAGATACTTATTGTTTATTCAGTGTTGTAAATAGATGATCAAGGTGAAATAAAAAAATTAGACAAAAAAAATAATATATTTTTCCATTCAAACAATTTGTATTTAACCATATTACCATGGATGATACATCATGAAATCCAACCAACCAAACCCACATTACACATGTTGGGATCCTAATACCTAGCATAAATGGGTTACATACATTATGTCATAATGTTGGTGTTCACTAATCAATTCAATATTCCCACTTACATCGAGGAATTTATCATGGTTACTATATCATATGGTTAGAATGGGAGCATAGAGCACTATCATTACACCCCAAACCATTGAAAACATTAGCAAGGACTATAGAATTAGTCCTGAAAAACCAAAGATGAGGATCCTATGTACAATACAACATTCATAAAATAAATCAGTGGGAACTATAACATTTTTCTATCACCAATAATCGGAGAAGATAATTTTTCTAATACCCCACTAATATTATTTACCACAATAACAGTCTCTCTTAACTACGTATAACATTTACCCATTACATTCCATAACTAATTTAACTATTCAAGTAATTCCAAAAAAACATTATATACCATTCAGTATTTTTCTCTTATTTATCATTTCATGAAAAACATATATCATTTATTATTTAAATACATATTGAATTCACACATTAAAACATGGGTCTACCTTATTTTCATAATCAAGACCCAAGACATCCCCTTATATCAAAACCATTCAAATGTTTACCTATGGAATTATTAAAAAAAGGAACCATACAGTCATTTAAAATAATCATATGAATTCTATTTAAAAATCCATTTAAAAACACATTTAAGTGAACAACGCATTTTAAATCATCATTCACTTTTCAAAAGAAACATTAAATTTTATGAAACTATAACGGAATCATAATGGATTATAGATCATTTAAAACATTTAAAATCCTCTTAGGTATTACACAAAATCTAATATATAAACATTCCATCCATCCCTTTAACAATTCCCACATAATAGTAAAAAATTATACCCATTCTCTCTCATTATATCTCAATATCAATGTTACCCTTTTTCTACATTTTCAAGGGTTTTTCAAACCTCATTTGTAGCCGTAGGTCGTCTCCCGAATCATCAATGAACAAAATGGGGTCTATGAAGGGTTTCACTGATAAATTCAAGGCCCAAATTAATATTATTTGTAAAATACATAAAAATACAACAACGAATCAACTATAAACTACTACATGCAAATATAATACATCAATATTTTTAAAAAATGGAATGTAGGACACCTACCTCATCATTATAGACAACCACTCAACCAATATTGACCCTTGATTCGAGAAAAAACTACCTCAAACCCCAAGACATACAAAACCCTATAAAACATGGTTTTATAGAATCATAAGGAGTTGAAAAAAACATTAAGCCTATTCCAAAAAATGGAAGGAAATAGTTTCATAGAGATACCTAGATAATCGATTCTCAACCAATGGCATTCCAAACCATTATTAAATATCAGAGAAATATACATGGAGGAGGGAGAGGTTCATGGTTAATCACCCTTTATATAAGGTGTATTAGGCTTGATAAAATATGTATATAAATACATATGATCATGATGGATAAAATAGAATTTACAATCTATTAAGAGGCACATGATTTGGCTGAGTAGTTTTCCTAATAGTGTGCCAACTATGTGGTTTCTTATGTCCAAGTTGAAATTGGGAAGAACTGCTTACCTGTCCACCTAAACATTAAAAAGCTATGTAGTGGTCATAAAGTCACTAAAATATAATGGGAACTGATGACCCAAACTACAATAGGCCACCCTATATGATTTCCCTAATTGTGAACCCCCTTACCAATGACACATGATTATGGAACATGGATACAACTAGCATTGTGAAAATCATGATCTAAAAACATATTGGAATTTTAACTTTTTTCCCATGTCCCAGATTCTATTGGAACCCTCTAGTCCCATATTACTCATGGTAAAAATTATTTTAGCTTAATTTATATAGAGACCTGCTTTATCTCATGGTCTAGATATTACATTAAAAATATTCAATGAGACTATAAAATAGCACAATGTATGCATGGGATTTATATTAATAATCATAAATGAGATATGGTGGTTTGTTTTAAAAATAAATTTATTTCATTTAATATCATTATATATGAGGGTTTTGATATTTTTATTGAAGGGGATGTTTATCACTAGACACATTATCCAATTTTAAATCATTTATCATTTGGATATTATAGAATATCATATGGAACTTTCACCAAACATGTTTTTAGATAATGATGTGTTCCATGTATCAATTTTGAGGAAATTGATCGATAAACCATCACATATAGTTTTTTTGGGGTATTAGAATCTGAACATGATCTACTTATGAGGAGAAACTAAAATAAATATTTGATTATAGTGACAAGGAACTATGAAATAAGATAACTAAATTGGTTAAATTTCATTGTATCAATCATATGTTTTGTGAATATTTAGGGGATGGTGAAGTTGTAATTAGGTACTTGCACACACATATTCATTCAATGAAATGAAATTTTAGTGTAAAATTATTTTAATTTTATTAAAGTGATAAACCATAAGAATCTATCATGCATGTACATTTTAATAAATATTGGGGTTTAAACATTATGTAATACATGAAACATTAAACCAATAAATACATATATAGATTTTATTAAGTTAAGTTATTATAATTAATGATAAATATTTATATATAATTATAATATAAGATGAATCATAATTAATAAAAATATAATATTAATGATATATTATGTAAATAAAAAAGTAAAAAAAACATGAAAAACATAATCCCATGATTTTCCTCCAATATTATACATCTAATTATAAATATGGAAATAATGTAATACATTATAAATACATTAAAAACTGTTTTAATGAATAAAATTAGTATTGTGAATGATTTTGGGGATGTATGTATGGTTATAAATAAGAATTAAATATGGAAATTATACATATGGATGTTAGAAATATGATTGATGGATATATGGTCATTGAATATGTGGGCCATGGGTATAGGTAGAAAAAATATGTAAATTGATTTGTTTTTAATTATAAGTTATAATTTTTACATAATAAAATTCTAAAATAATAAATAATTCTTCAATTAAATTAAAAGATAATATTTAAATAAAATATATTCATAGTTTATATGATACATATTCGGATTATTGTATAAAAGATTAGTTTTATGTATTTATAAAACTAAAAGTAACATTTAAAAACCCACATATTAAAAAAATTGAATCATTTGAAGATAAATAATTAATATAAAGGGATGTGATTAAAATAATTTAGTAATTAAAATATGGATATTTTTTAGTGGAATTATTTATTTAATTGTTTATTTTTGTCTTAAAAAATTGAAATTGAATATTTTAATGGATGACACTAAAAAATGTGTAATTATTTAAAATAAATATTAACTATAATATATTTAACAATATGAATGAAATTTTATTATTAAATATTAATTTAAAAAACTATATTATTCGATAAAAAAAATTATTTATAAATATTTTATATTAAAAGACTACATTCTTATATTTTGTATTTATTTTATATTAATTTTAGGTAGAATTTTTATAAAATGACTCTTATTCAGTTAAACATGAAAATTTAACTTTTATAGATAAAAATAATATATCGAGGTAAAAAATTGACTTACCATGGTAAAAATATATTGAGATAAATGGGTTTACAAGAGGTATATTCCTAAAATGCCGATAAAATTATCAATAATTGGCATGGATAGGAGAATTCCAGACCCATTACTATTAATTTTACACATTTCATCCATTTTCCATGAAAATTTCATCCTTACCCCTTTGATAATGATTAATTCTTGAAATAACACTCAAAACACACTTATAAATGGACTCATCCCAAATCACATCAAAAATATTATTTTACAAAGATTATCTCCAAAATATCTTCCCATTTTCCATATACTATAGATATATTTTTCTATTGATTACATATAATCCATGGAAGGATTACTGAATCCTTTATTTTGATAGAAATTGTTTTTAGAAGGAGAAATTTTGTCACGTAAATATCTATGTTCATCTCTATCATTTTCAAATAACTGATGAACTCAACATTTTTTATGGTTAATTTTATACTATAATAACACCATAATAAAATGTATAATATTATATTAAAAATTATATAACTATAAAAGGAATTTAAACTATTCATCCTTCATTAGTATTGAGTACACTTATTTTGGTAAGTTCGATCACCAACATGAACGATGATACTATAACATCATCATTTTATGCATGAATAAGTATAAATTCATCAATATTGATAATATATGAAATTAAATAGTATTATAAGTCATTAATATGGTCCTTTATGTATGACATAGAAATAAACAATTGTTATATTATAACTCATGGTTATTAGTAAATTACCTGAAACATGTTCATCATGGATTCCATTCTCCTGAAGAAGACCCATTACTTCCATCAAATAATTGTGACACTACATAAATAATTAAAAAATTATGATTTCACTAATTTAATAATATTGGAATGATTAACTTGGTATCAATGGATATGATTCTATTATACAATATTACAATGACTGGTCAACTACAAGAGGGGAATAATTATATAGAAAAAATAATATAAAATTTTACCACATGAATAGTTATAGAAAATAGATTGATGAAGTTATAATAAAACCATAAAATATATCATTGTAAATACCTACTTACTAAAAAATGAATATTTTTATAATTTTATGAACATCATACAAAATATGTTCATATAATAAATAACAAGAAAATTAAAACATATACGCACATCAAAATAAAAAAACATGGATTAATATTTTTAGAAATAAAATAGTATATAAAGGATATTTGAAAGTACACTTTAAACCTAAATAATAAGGGGAATCATAATTCCTATTTAAGGAAAATTATAAATTAATATATCAACAACACTTTCTTATAATATAATAGAATCCATCAACTATAATTATCAGAATCTATTAGTCTCAATCTATAAACTAGAAGATCAGATCCATTGCTCAATAAGAATACCAGATCAATATGATTAATTGTACACCCCAATTATAATAATTATAAGCTCAACTCTATCTTCATATATAAATATCTTGACCATACTTATATACTGTTTTCCCCAATTCAACAAACTAAAACATGAGATTTATCTTCCTAATATGGAATCCCATAATCACAATGTATTAGAAAAAAATTATTATAATTGAGAATGTAATATTATAATTAGAATGAAATCATCCACACATGACACCCAACTCATCTCTCAAAAATCACATAAATCAGAAAAAAAATATAAAAAACAAGACATTTAATCCTTTATAAGAATAGAATATTTATTAGTCTCTATATTTCATATAGTTTTTAATCATAGGTAGAGTCATATTTATAGTAATTTTTTTACATTAAGATTCCACATTTCATAGGATCATTTGTAACTACATCGAAATCATCTTTGTTATAATCTCATGAACTCATAAACACTTCAAATCTTCCAGGGAATATACTCTTGAACTGTTACAGTGTTCTAGAATATAGATAATGATGTTCGGAATTTAAAATTGGATTTATATTTTTTAAAACCAAAATTTAATATAAATAATGTAACAATATTCTTTTTTCTCGCATTAATAACACGTAAATATAAATATCTTATCAAAATTATTTTTTAGATTTCCATTTTATGATAATATAAAAAATTATAAAATGAATATTTTTTCATAATATCCACCATCTTAAAAAAAATGTACATTTTCTAAAATAACATCTCCCTTATAAGAAGGGTATGAAATGTTTTATTTTTTGAACATCCATTAAGATAATATTTACTTAGATACAATTTTTTAAATTTATATCCTCTTAAAACACAAAGTATGTTTTTCCCATTTATAAAAATATGAATATATTATTAAAAAATAATATACATTTTTATTTAAAATTTTAAAATATGTCCCCATTTGATATTTTTTTTAAAATGAAAAAAAGTAAATTAATGATTAAATATTTTAATGAAATATTCTCTTAAAATTAAAAATCCAAAAAAGTTAATGAAAAATAATATTTTAGAATGATATTGTCATTAATGATATTTCCCCTCTATTAATACTGAAAATGATATCCTAACATAGAAAACACATACACTTTTTTTATTAGTGGTTATTCATAGGGAAAATATCAATTTTAAAATAAGATGATATGCATTAAAATTTCAAAATATCAGTGAATGAGGAAAAAAATTAAAAAAAAATAAAATATAATAGTTATTGATTTTAGGAGACATAAATTCCATTAAAAGTAAACCATTAAATAAATAACATCACGTGTTGAAGGAGAATAATAATTAAAATTTATTTCCATAAATCGTCAAATATTATTAGAAATTTAACATGTATAAGAAATTTAAATTTTGGATTGTATTGAAATGTTTTTCAAGAACATGTTTCGGATTTTTTATATGATTATACTTCTAAATTGACTTATCTCATCTCTTGAAAACATTTTATTATGTTCAAAAGAATTCTTTTAATACACTTATATCTTCAAAATCTACAAACATAAGTAGATTTATTACACATCTATCTATCAGTTTTATTTTCTAATCAATACTTCATGTTCTATTTTTATTTGGATTTTTCCTAAATGTGGTCATTATATGTAATATATTGTTATTTTAGACCCTTAATGGAACAAGAAATAGTATAATTATTTTCTACTAGATCATTTATAATCATTTTGATCTCTGCTAATATCTTACAAAACAATTCAGAATCATGTTGTAGGGTAGTGACTGCTTCATCAATAAATATGAAAACATTATTTTTTGAAATAGATATATAAGTATTCCACATTCAGAAGGAAGGGATAAATTATCTTGTTAACATTATTGAGATCCCCTTCTACTTCAACAATAACATCAACTAGTTGCTTCTACGACTTTTCTATATGAGTTTTGATAATTTGATCTTGAATGAGATTCTTTCAATAAGTAACATCAAATTTTTATTATGATACAACCCATATTCTATATTAAATTAGATACATAATATTTTATATATTAATTTCATTAAGTTCTTGAAAAAGATGAATATTCAGACGAACTATCAAAATTTCATTTCTATATTCTAAAATTTGTATTCAAACATTTAGAGATTCTTCCCTACTGCATGAACATAAAAAATGGTCATATTCATCAAATTTGAAAACATTACTATAAATTTATAATTATATTTTTATTATTTTTCTACTTTCCTCACCTTCAAATTATCAGGATAATCAGGATATTATTTTTCAATTTTACTCTTCTTCCTATTAACTATTATTATCAATTGATTTTATTGTACATGATTCATAAAAATGAAATAAATGTTATTTTGGCTAGTGATACTCATAGATTCTTTTTAATCCTCAAATTCAAATTAATAAAAAACAACATCAAAACTATCTGATTTTTTCACCATTTCAATGTATTCTATAATTTAGGGAAATTTAGTAGGGGCACAATTGTTAAAGAAACTACTGGTGAACATTATTTTTCATTAACTTCAATAATTATTTCCACCCATTTTCCATCAATATACACCATCCTATAGTTAGGTGTATTTTTAACTATATATTCTTAAATTTTAATATAGTGTAAAGTGGATCTTTCTACTTAACAATATACAATATTATGAGAATATATATTCTTAATTTTATTATTGTTTAACTTGTCACAAGTCTTTTCCCTAAAAGCCACTTCATTTTCTTTATCCATAACAAAATAAATATTTCTATCATCCCTTTGTTCATTATTCTTCCTTATTTTTCATATTTGTTTCTAGTAATTTAAATAATAATCAATATTATTATTAACACTCTTATGTTCATGATTTATCTTTTTAGATTAATCTTACATATCATTCTTCTTATAGGGATATGAAAATTTAACAAAAAATCCCCCCATGATTTTTTTCTACTTTGATGTCTTCTTTACCTTTTTCACATTTATTATTAATAAGATTTTGGTAATATACTGTTGAAACATTAGATGAATTCATAAAAAAATATTTTTTGTTGATTTTATACATCTACCACACAAATGAAATAGGCTCAATCTACATCAGATTTTTCTTCTCCCATTCCAAAAAAGTTTCATTATCAAATTATATTAATCTTATTAGTTTCACTAAAATTATATTAATCACTTGGGGAAAAGTATTTATAATCACCATTACAAGGTTAATTCATCTTATATAACCCCATAATAACAATTAAATGATTAAATTATATGTGTTTGTAAGAAATATTTGTATATAGATATCTTAAATTTTCACACTTTTGTTACAACATATATTTGGAAATAAATAGGACTACCAAAATTAGAAGAAAAAAAATTCATACTTCTAGTCAAATGTTGGTTATTTCAAGAACATTCTATTTAAAGATGAATAAACTATACTCTTGAAAATAAATCCATATACCATAGGAATTTTCTTTAAAAAATAATATCTCCTCATCTAGTTGTACTACCAATAAATTAGTATACCTCTTTGAGGTTAAGATCATGGTTTCTCAATGATGGAAAATGATACACTCTTATCATAACTAGATTCATTAAATCATGTTGGTCCATATAAATAATGGTGTATTGTTCAAATATTAATCATCTTGTATTCTTTTTCTATAATAACATATTTCTATCCTTGAAACATAATAAAATTAATATATATAAACTCATGTGTCAAAAATATATTGCAATTTACTACCCATTACCAAAAAAATTATTCACAAGATTTATTTTAATGATTCCATTTTAGAAATAAAAATTAAAAAATAATCCCAAAATATGAAAAAAAAATCATATCTATTTTGAATTGAAATAATCTTACAAAGTCTTGGTTGATAACTTCATATATTTATATGATTAATCTCATAATAAAATTTGATAATATTTTTATTGAAATACTCTAATCACACCCCTCCAAAACATATGACAAAGTAAATTTCTTGAAAGGATTAAATGTATCAAATTCTAACCCTATTGTCCAAAACCATATATATAAATTAGAAAATTCCATTTAATGTTCAAAAAATCATAACATTGTAAAACTCAATTTAAATTCTAATAAATTTTATTCTAAAATTACGTAGATATGAAAATGAAAAAAAAAATAAAACCGTCTAGAAATTATCTTATGATAAACATATATGATATTATTTATTATAGACTTTTCCAAGATCTATTAATGAAATGAATAATGTGTTGGAAATAATAATTTCACTATATAAAAATTTAGATAAAAACATAAAACTATAAATCCCTTATATATAGAAATATATAAATCGTGGTATAAAATATTGTATAAAAAGATTCAAATCATAAAAATAAATTAAATAAAATATAATAAAGTTCCAAACCACATAATAACTAGTAGAATATACTAGAAATAGGTATTCAAGTGATGTTATGAAATGAAATTATTTGGTCACAAATTATTTTTTTAGATGATAAGACTTATTAGGTAAATATGTAATTTTAAAAATAAATATTATAACCCAGATTTTGTTTTGGATTTAGTGTTCATAAATGACATCCTCCTAAAAATTAAAGTTATTGTTCTTCTAAAACTTTTAATTTTTTTGGATATTAATTCATTATCTAATTTTCTACACACTTTAAAATTGATTAAAAGGTTTTGACATTGAAATAATTAATTTATTGGATACGCCAATCCTCTATGTTGATTTACATAAAACTAAAAAAAAAAAATTGTCTCATAGTAGATTGTACACCTTTCCAAATAATTTTCATTCAGTTGTAAAACATGTTATAAATATATTCAAATAATAAATTTATGAAGTAAATTTATTAATCATATATTTATAATTTGTATATTATCATTTCTTTTTTGTTTTTTTTTAATTTTGGATCATCACACATATATAGATTCTTTGATGCATTAACAAAACTTTTTTTCTTTTCTATAATTATTAAATTTAGAAAATTTGATCTTCTAATAATCTAACTAAAATATTGACTTATTCTTTCTACTATTAAGATTAACATATTCAGCTTATGTTCTAAAAATATTCGTTTAATTAAACAAACTAAATATTTAGTTCACTATAAATTTTCATAGATTTATAAATGTTATGTTTTACATTCCCACATTCATCATTTACACGTTTTCAATATTTTAATGAAATTATCTATAAAAAATCATTTTTTTCATTTATAGTATAATTAAAAGCATATCCATACTCATGGTGATCACATACATTATTCACAAAAAAATTATTTAAGAATATGAATCATAATAACATCACCAATCACTTTTATTTGAATCTTTTTTTGAATATTTTGTCATTTTCATAAAAACTACCTATATTCCTACTATGGTAACAATAACCCAATGAACTATCTTAAGAAACGCCAAATTCACAAGAAATCTATTTAGCTATCACTTTTATACCTTTTTTATCTTTTCTAATGGAAAATATTATTAAATATATCCTATCATTCCTTCTTAAATTATGGATAGATTAGTTCAGTATGCTATGGTTTTTTACATTAATATCATATAGGTTTAGATGATTCTTTTTTCTCATCAAATAAATTCATTTCATTAAATTTATATATCTAAAAAAATTTCTTTCCCATGTAATGAAACATTCTTAGTGAAAATTGGTAAATATCACCATCGCATAGCTCAGTACATCAAAATCAATTTGATATTCATGGATCATCCTTAAATGATAAAAAAAATTATAGCTCTATTCGATGTCTAATCGATAACATTGTTCACCAAATAATTGTTTATATCTCTCAATTTATTACGTTAAAACTTTATTATTTTTTATATCATATCATCAAGTCTTAAATTTTTAAAATTATTTGTATCATAAAAAATAGTCTGCCTAGAATCCCATTCCATCAGAATTCTTCAAATGACTCTTTGAAAAATATGATCAACCAATAATTATTTTTATCTATGGAATTTTAAAATTATCATTGTATCAATTAATCTATTATGAATTTAAGAATCATTTCCACAATGAATATAATAAAATTATTTACAGATAACTATATAAATTTATCACTATGTTTAAAAGACTAGGGGACATATAAAATGTTTAATATCACAATTTTTCAAAATTACACAACTACTTCTATAGAAAACAAATTTTCAATATATATTCATTTGAATTCAACTTAAATTGGAATTTAAAACAATAAAAATAAAATAAAAATCATGATTCTACTCTCTCAAAAAAAATTCATCATCTTTATTTGGAATTTTAAAACATCCATTCATTATAAGAACGTTTCCACACATGTATTTATTTAAAAATATTCCATATTATCTCATCAAAATTCACATAAATTTACAAAATATTCTACATCCTTATAAGTGTTAAAATAAATAAAAACAAAATATTAATACAATACCATAAATTATCAAACTAACGAAGTGGTAGTGTTAGTAATTAACATTGTAGAAATTTTATGACTGTTTAAAATAATAATTGAATAAGAAAATTATTAAAACAATATAAAAATATCAAAAAATATGGAATAAAATAGATCACATAGTAATTGTTAATAAACCAACAACATCTTATATGATATTATAAATAATTTTATAACCCATAGAATTAGTGGATTTCTAATCCTAATCCATAGAATCCTCAAATTTATCCTATCTATAGCATGGTCTACTAATCCACATGAATTACATTATTAACCCCATTAGATGGTATATGTCTAATTATACATATTTGAATGTCAGTGGTGTGGTCCCATAGGGAAGTCTTTATTGACATAACTAGTAGAATAAAAAACTTTTAATAAACATTATCTCAGCTATTTCTTCCTAAAAGAATCCATAAATTCACACGATTGGTAGTATACACCTATTTTACAAACTGGAAGCTCAGTTCTATCTTCCGAATAAAGAATCTATCAATCAAAATGTATCAAAAATAGAATGATATGAAAGGAAAAATTAAATGTTTGTAATATTGAAATCCTCAAATTGAAACTCTTATCATTAATGTCATAAATTATATGAAATTATAAGAACTAATAGAAAAAATAAATATATACTATAAATCGTGAATAAAAATCTTGTAGATTTTATACATTTCATTATTTTTAGTCCTTGAATATTAGTTAATGTTTATTGGGAATAATATGGAGATAATATTTCATATTAGTTGTGATTTTTTTGTAACATTATTAGATGTGTATTTAGCATCAATAGATAAAACCAATAATTATTAACATGTCTGAATGAATTTGGTCTTTCACTACTATAGTGCTCAATATTTTTTTAATTTAAAAATTAATCATAGGTTTCTAGATTTTCTTTATAGAATCTATTAAAAATAATGATAAAGTATTTTTGAATACAACAAATAAAATATAATAAAATAGAAAATCCATGATATAATCAACTAATCTACGAATGTAATGATATTTTTTAAAATAAATATAAAATTATTTTTGGAAATATTATCATTTACTTAACCAATACAAAACAGATATGGATTAATAATTTTCACTGAAATTTGATGAGGAAAATAAACAGTAAAAAACCAATATATTTGAAATTAATGATTATAATTAAAGTTTGTAAAAGTTAATATATATGAATAAATATCTAAAAAAATTATTAATATAGATATATTTATTATACCGGATGTTACAATACTTAATGGTAAGTCAACTGTGTATGTAAGGGTTTCATTAACTATCTCATTTTTAAATTGATATATTTATACTTGAAATTCTATCTTCAGAAATTGTATATTATTAATCCATAAAACACAATATATTTTCTTTTTTCTGGTAATTCCTATTTTTAATAAGAACAATTTCATTTTTACCTCCATTTCGATCAAAATTTTAAAAAACCAATTATCATAACTAGTACCGACCAAATATCTTATTTTCAGTAGGTAATTTTTAACTTGTATGTGGATAATAAATATAATATTCTATAAATTTCATTGTGTTCATTTCTATTATTTCTTTAGATATTCTCTATTAAATTTTTTTTTCATTACATATGTTTTAATGGAATTATTTTAACAATTTTCCTCATGGTTTATATAATATTATATTTAATTTCTTTAAAAATTAGTGTAAAGAATATTATTTTTTACTATCTTCTTCATTAATGTATTTTACCAATATATAATTTAATATAAATTATAAAGATGTTTTTAAATGTTTTCCAATGTAAATATTACATCCATTTTTTATAAAGTTTTTCCTTTTTAAATAAGGATATAAACAAATAAAAAGGTTATTTCTAATTATTTCTCAATATTATTATTACTGTTTAATAGATTTCATTTTCCATTTAAGTTAGAACACTTTAATATTTATTTTTATTCACATCATATATACTCTAATGAGACATTATATATCCTTTCAAAAAAAATTCATATGATATGTTTTATGTAAATATTCCGTAAATCTATATATTTGTCACTTGTTATCTAAGTTGTGATGATATTATGAATCTTTTTCATATTCATGGAAAAAAATTTGTTTTTTTATAAATATGTGATGGGTGGGATTGACATATCCCTCTAATGAATTATATTGGGTTTTATATTTCATGAGATAAAGATGGGAAAAATTTTGGTATCAAAATTCAAAAAAGTTTATGGGACATTGGGAATGTGGCATATGTGTAAAATATTATCGGAATCTGGTTTTCCTTGTCTGTTATGATATAATAGTTTTGGTCGTTAACCATGATATCTTCTAAGAATTCAATTATTATTTTTATGCCACAATATTATTTTATACAATTTACCCATGTTATGTTCCCATGGATCATGATTATTTACTCATGCTTCCACACTTCTATGGAACATGTATTAAGTTAAGATAATATCCAAATTCCATGACAAGCATTTTTTTAATATTTGATTCATTGTGTATGATTATTTTATGATTTTTCTATGCACAATTATTATGTTCTCATACCTATATGCTCACCTTTTGATCTTCTATGACCTTCAGTTAACATCTCTTATTTTCACAGCCTACTAGGCATTTGCACTCACCTTTTCTTATGTTCCAATTTTCACACATTTTGAGGAAGACTATTACATTTAATATGCCTATAAGGATATAAATATAACTAATATTGGAGGAAGATGTTGAATAATATTTTTATTAAAATTTGATTATTTTTATATTCTCTAATAACTATAGAACCCTAGGTTCTAACATGTACTTTAATGTGATATTTAATGGTCAATCATGTAAAATTTTGTACAACATATATATGTAATTCATGGGTAAGAAAATGCTTGATTTATTAGTAGGTAATTGGTTAGGTTGTGTTGGGAGGCCTGAATTTTATGCTCCAAGAAGTTTGATGTGAAATATTTTCATGTGGAAATAGATATCGTGTTTCACTATGTTAGTGAAATGTGAATGTTTGAAAATAAGATTTGGTAAATTTTTGAATGATGTGTAAAGGGATATTATATGATATGTAAGGATAATCCATGTAAAATATAATATTCATACATTTTCATTTGGTATTATGCTAAATTTTTTAACATTCCATGAAGTCTATGGTGGTTTCATGAATGAACTAAAAAATATTATCTCATTTAATGAAAATGAGAGCTATGTCATGAAGGGAATCCATCATAAATTCTCCAATAGAGTAGATGTGTGCATAAGAAGAAGTTGTTCCAATAATATAGTATTCATTATATGAGTCACAATATTATATGGAATGTATCATAAGATATGGTTCAAAATGTGGCCAATAAAATGGGGATAACATGCTTTGAAGATGACCTATAAAACACAGGGTCTAGGCAGATTTTACTGGTTTTCCCATTAAATGAGAAGGTTTTGATTTGACTACCTTAGGGATCAAAATAAATTGTATTGTCACTTTTTAAATTATGTTGTCACATTATAAAATTATATTTCTATATATGATGAGTGAATTGTAACAACTTTAAAATGATGGAGTTGATTTACCCAATTAAAATTCCTTTTATTAAAAAACGAAGCATGATAGTTTTCTGAAAAGATAATGAGAGGGTATTATTTCTAAAACTAAAAATAAAGGATCTTAAAAATTAATAGAATAGAAATTTATGATAAAAATGGGATTTAATTTCATGTACTATAAAATAAGGAAACATGAATTTCAAGATATGTGTAGTAATATATCATGTAAAGGATTAGATGGAATTAATATGCTAGTTCTAGAAAGATAAAGATGAATCCAAGGATGTTCATGGAGGATTTCTCCCTATAATTTGTTGTATTTTTCAATTGGAAGAACATAAAGAAGATAATTATACAATTTTATGTATAATATTACTTATAGATCATAATAAATTTTAATAATTATACTTAGAGGAGTTGTGAGGTCTCTAAGTGTTTGAGAGTAATGATTCATCTGTCCTATAATGGTTTTAAACCTAGGGTCATTATGGATACTCTGATTTCTAAAAATTATTGTCAATAATATTTCTGTAAATAAACACATTTTGGTTTTATGGTTCTTGGATTAACTCGATTTCAGTGAACCATGTTAAAATTCTATGTCCTTCTATTTTGTTATTTATCGCTTCACATCCTTAGAAAAAGAGATATTTTTACGTATTAAAATGAAAATGATCATTGAAAATATTAATTTCAATTATTTACATAACCTAAACCCAAATCTTATGGTTTTATCATTTTTTAGCTCCAAATTTTACCATATGAATTCAAGTGAATTGGAAACCATGAAATCTTACAACTATTTATATCTATAAAACAACTCTTAGGTGAAGATATAAATAATTTGGAGGAATAAAGAGATTTTAAATCATAATGCATACATTAAATAATCATTTATTCAGTCAGTGAGGGTAGTGTGGGTTAGTGACACAAACACAAACATTCCATTAACAACCTCACTAGTATGGGCATGAAATAGCCAATATTAATCAAAACATAGAGTGATTCTGTTATAATAGAATAGGGAACTAAAATAACATTTCCTTTAATGGGATTGGTTGTAGAACATTATTCAAACCATGATTCTTATAAAAAATTCTTTTATATTAACTCAAATGTTAATATAGAGGTAGTTTTCATGGTTTCTCATAATAGTTTCATGATCAATAGGTATACATTGTTATGTTTTGGTCGATTTAAATGTCCCATGAAATTATTTTCCACTATATAATAGGTGATATTTCTTGGGTATGAATCCATTTCTAGGATAATTTACATTATGACTGTTTAATAATCCTTACACACATAGACGACCACCACCAGCCCCATTGTTATAATACTTTTTGTTATAACACAAAACTGGGAGAATTAAAATACCACCAGTATCTATCTTAACATGAAATCCTAGTATATGTATATATAGGATGAAGATATTAAAATTCAAAAATTAGTGTCATTTTAGAGGATAATTTTTTATTATCTGTATTTTATGGAAATCCAAAAATACAATGAAATTTAAAAATATCAAAATTAATAAATATTATAAAATACCAAAACCCATAAATATAGTAAATACATATTTTGGATCACTTTTATTGATATCATTTATATTTTATAACTAGATTTAATTGATTTCACCTTATAGTTTTTAATAATTTTTTATTTTATTTATAGATTATGAATAACTTGTGGTTGAGTTATCAGCATGGTATTCCAAGTGATATTATTTCGTATAATAAAAACCTATTATAGATCATTATAGTATAGAGGTAGATAAAATATCAATACATTTATATTAGAAAAAACCATGAGTCAAGTTCATGATGATTGATGTTAGAGAAAACAAAATAAATCAAAACGGTCTAATCCTATTAGAAGCCTAATTGGAAAAAAATCGACGTAATATTCTATTCCAAAAATAAAAAAAAATTATTTTTATTATCATTTATCAAGAAATTAAAATTCAATAGGTATGATTAAATGTTTGGATCCTAGAATAACAAATGGAAGTATAGTAAAAATATGAACATGAGTTTGTCGAACTGATAGAGTGTAGACCACATCTGGATTATGGTGTCTATCGAGAAGTGTAGATAGATGAAGTCAGACAAGATGCAGCCATATTCTCTGTACAATAATAGATTCTTGATTAGTGCATCCCCACAAAAAGGCCACCATACATAAAGAAATATCAAATTTCATGTATACTGAAGGAAGTTGTATTTCTATTAATCATTAACGAAAAATGATAATAATATGGGATAATAAAACCTATTGCAATTGAGGTTGTACCCATAGTGTCACCATTATAAAACTTTTTTCATCATTAATAGGAGTGAAGAAACCCAAATGTGGTAGTTCATCCTATGGTGACAACACCACATAACTGATTGGGGATAGATTTAAATTATATCTTATAAAATAGTAACTAAATTGATGTACTCCTGGGATATATCTAAAAATATAATTTTTCATTTTTTTATTTCCTTTCATGTCACCTATTTTTTATTAGTTATTTTTAAAATTAAAATAAAAACACTATTTTTTTCTCACACCATTAATTTTTCTTGAAATGGTATCCCTTTTGAAGCTAAGGAAAAAAATCCCAACCCACATCCATAGGTGGAGTTGCAAAATAGGAGGGTAAAATAGAATTTAACCTAATTTTCGTATAGTATTTCATGAATTTAGTTTTATTATATAATTTTTTTCCACATCAATTTTTCTGAATTATATATATATATATATATATATATATCATTGGATATGTGTGTGTTGAGGGTATTTCTATGAATGGGTGACCCACATCAAATATATACAAAAAAACTATTCTGTGTCATGTTTCATTGAATGTATATTATTCCCTGAGTTACATGTTTTATTCTATGGGTATTAATTGAAAAGTGTACTATTTTTTAGTTTTATAATAAGTATTATATTTGAATGATAATGAAAATTTTTTTATGTTAATGAATATCTAGAAGTTAAACATTGAATGAAATTGTGTAAATTTGGAACAACCATGAGTATTACCTTGAGTTATTTAGACTTGATAAAAAAATTATGATTCCAAATAGGTATCTGTTGTGTCTGTGTAAAAGTATTGTTAAAAAAAATTAAAAAGTAATAGTTAATGGAAATATAAGTGTTTGTTGTCCAACAAAACTTATATTCCTTATCTATAAAAATATCTCCATTGTTTTCTTGCAGTTTGTAATTTATTAGATCTATATTATGTAGAACCACGTTGAATAAGATTTGATTGTAATAGAAATATCAACTATTGTTTCCATTCCCTGACTATCATAACTATTCTTGGAGGATGTTAGATGAGCCAAATGGTTTAGTAAAATATAATTAAAATACCTGATTAATAATTAAACTACATGTAATGGATTAAGAATATATAAAACGAGTGTTTTCTGTCATCTCAAAGCATAAAAGTTATTGGAGGATAAATAAGTTTCAATTATATAAAAATAATTGGATACCTACATATTTGATCGATATTTATGTATGGGTTTTTGGAGTGATATATATGGTAACAAATTGATTTATATTATTTGAGAATTGGTAGATTTAATGAATATTATTTAATGTTTTCAAAAAAACTAAAATTATAATTCAGTAAATTACAAGGAATTGAGACTTTCAACTTGTAAACATGTCATATACTTTATAATAATTTTATGGTTGATACTTTACGAATAATGATATAAATATGGGTGAGTGATTAGATGAAAGTATTTATTAATTATTTCAATTATTTCATGTTAATTTCAGTGAATTTAAACTCCAAATCCCATATACACAATATGTTTTACGTATTTTTTTATTTTTTGAATTTTCCTTTTTTGTAAAATACCATATTTATTCTCCATTTGGGTAAATTTTAGAACATATTTAAGAAACCATTTTTTACCATAATTCATTGGTACCCGGATACATTTTATTAATTAATTTGATCCTTTAACATATGTATTTTATGCTAATTCAATCATATATTTTATTGATTATTAAATTCATTTATTTATATATAATTTTAACCTACATATATAATTTTGTTTTTATAGTTTAAAATAATGTTAGGTATCCAATGCAGTATTTGATAGAACATGATATTACAGTTCCCACACAAGGTAGTATTATATAATTCTTGGATATTTATTTAATACAACATTGGGTCTATGAATATATCCATGAAGATGAATTACCAAGAAATTCCTACCTCATGTTATTAATTAATATTATTTCAAAAGGCTAATGTTTCCTTTTGTAATGACCTATGAAATATTTACTATGCCAACATTACCCCATTATAACCCAAAATAATATGTTGAAATGGTAACATAGTAATACATATTAACAACACTATATATAAGAAATATCATATCTTGGAAACCCCACAAAGATTATAATGTCAACTAAATACTCCCACCATCGTATTAATATGATATTTTTGAATTTTATAATCTATAATGATATATACTATAGAGAATAAAATTTATCTAAGTCATTGCCCCCATTATTATGTCCATCAACCAATGAATTATCGAGTCTCAACTTTTCTCAAATTTCAAGAAAAATTATATTGATAATAATCCATACATTTCATCAAATACCAAATAAATTCTCATATATATAATCAAGAATTCATTTTCATTACAACATAACGTGCATTGATAAAAAAAAATTCATAAAATTAAAAAAACACAATTTTACGGCTCCTAAATAACTATAAGGAAGAATAATATTATTGAAGATTAAGTTTAGCCGTAGAAGAGGAATAATTCTCATGACCCTTGATTTAAATTATTTTAAATGTATCATTCAGTTATAATCATTGGGGAGCAAAACAAAATTTCATTCTTTGACCCCAAACATACTAGCCATCTGTTGAAAAATCTATGAGAGATGGAGAATTAGTATATTATATCACCATTCACTAAAATAAATGATGAAGACTAATGCCAATACGGATGAAACTCTTGAAAATCCAATATTGTTTTGAATTCATATAAGTTCCTAAGGAAGAACACCAATGATAGATTCTTATTTATGGATGAATATGAAACTGATAAAGGGATTAGAAATGGGGGGAGAAATCAACCCTTAGAGGATATTTAATATGAACATGCAATAAGGAATGATTTTATATTCACCATATGAGATATAAGGTTGAAAGGAATGATATAGGATTGGATCATTAATGTAGAGAGATAGATAGATTCATCCCAATACCACAAATATTACTTCTTTATTTCTCATATATCTATATTTGAAAAAGTTTCTCTAGATCCATTCATAATAAATATGTGGGAATTGGTATTTTAAAGATTTCCCATTTTAAAATTTGTTGATAATGTTTCTTTTGTTGTACATTCAAACATCATTATAACTATACAGACTTATTTTTCATGGGTAACCCATATATATGAGTAAATGAGTGATAGTGGAACATCACAACCTATCTTGAGTATCTTAATAAAAATTATTATGTAGAGTTCCATGGACTTTGGGGAGAATTTTTTTTATTTAATCCATACCTGACATAGTGGGTAGATCTGTATTTGAATCAGTGATAGTAGTAAAGGGAGTGACACCACATGCATATGATTTTAATATACACTAGTAAGGTGTCAATAAATACAAGATGCACAAAAAATAAGAGGGATGGTCTTATACCTAAAAATTTATATGAAAACTCTTTTCACATAGTCAGGGGTGTTTTGAAACATTCGAAGACTTGAATTCTCATTAAAGAGGCATGTGTATTCACACAAAAGGGAATATTTTGTTAGTCAGTATTGTTTCTCATAATAGTTTAATGATTTTGGGTAGGTCTAGGGTAGATTTGTAAGTTTCCAACATACCCTTATACTATTTTCAACTCTATTATAGGTGCATATATCAGGTTATCAACTCCTTTCTCTGATATTTTCCATTTTTTCTTTCCAACATATCTTCAAACACTTACCCACCAAAATTATTTTATGTAATTTAATTATAAAACACAACCACGAGCAGTAGAGAACCACTTATCTGTTTTTTTGAACTATACTATCAATAAAACATTATGTGTGATAAAAAAATTCAACATACTATACTTCTAATTTTAATTACAATGTTATAAATGGTCTTACTGTTGGGATAATAAGTCATTAATTCCATTTCATAATAAAAATTCTTCAAGATCTTAGTCTTAATGGATTGTTTAATTAATAAATTTTGGATATAGTTATCATAATATAATTGTTTTTTTCATGAAATTTGGGATACAACATCAATATATTATACATTGAGTAACCTATAAGATAACGTTTTTATAATTTTATGTATGTTTTAAAAAAGGATTCCACAATTCATCTATTATTCAATGAAACATTTAATGATACATTTACCATTTGAATAAAATCATAGAGGGATAATACAGCTTCAGTAGATGTACTCATTTTAGAGAAATATATATATATAAATAAAAGATTATTTATTGTAAAAAATTATCATATGATGTGTCAATTTTAGACGCATACTCACGAGGGGGAATTTAAAATTTATGCACATATTATTTTCATTCATAATATTCCAAAAAACTAAATAATTAGTTCATAATAATTAAAATGTTAACAATGACAAATATTTTTGGATATCCTCATATAATTATCCATGCGATTGTTTAGGCAGTGAACATGAGTTTTTTACTTCAGATGAAGAACAATAAAGAGCTCATACATATTCCTTTCTTGATTAAAAATAAATTTCAAAATTCACACTATATGTTCCACTGTTACATGTTCTTTTCATTGTATTATCAAAAAAGTTGTTATATTGTTTATAACATATATTTTATAATATCTATACCAAAACAAATTTTAAAAAATCCCACATTTATATTGAATAATGTCACCAATATAATTTTGTTATCTATTTTTAAAGACATAAATATGAAATTTGGTAATAAAAACAAACATGAAATAAAGAGATCATATATTGTATTAATAATTGATTATTATTTTTTCCAATATCACAACTTGCAACTGAAATTAATAGTCATTAATGCTCATTAATTATTATACTATTAAATTAGATAAAATCCTATAGTTATTATGTGATTAATCTGTTTCTGATTTCTTATACATAAATATGATGATTCATGAAAAAAATTCATAATTATTTCTTTTTAGGAGGAAAACATTATTGTAGAATGTGATGTTTACTTTTGTGGTATAATGAATAAAATAATTGAGTTATCTTATCTAGGATATAAATATGTAATAAAGAATAAATATAGTTAGTTTTATTCAAATATAGGGTTGTACATTCATCATCATTATGCAATCATTAACAATAAGTATAAAATTCATGTTGTTGAAAATGTACTATTTATTTTGTAACAACAAGAAGAGTAATTTTATAATTAAAATTAACAAACACTAATGAGACATTCCCCTCATTAATGGGTTCTCATGGAAAAATATGGTGATACTTAGTTTATTAAAGTTGATAATGGTTTTTTAGAAATTCAAAATATTGTATTTTTTCAACACATATCGCAAAATACATATCATACTAAAAAATTAAAATAAAAAATATTTGAATAAGGGTATATGGTTTTTATATTGTGAATGATGTAACTATAAATAAATTTTAAATATTGAGAGATGCTTAATTTTATGATATTGTAAAAATTTATGATGCTAGGGAAGAATATGATGATTGTCGTGTTACATTCTACTTATAATCATGATGATTATAAATTGATTCTTTTTCATAAGAATTTAATTTTATATCAATTTGATTTATATATTAATATTATTTTAGGTTAATATTAATTTTCAATTATATTAAATTCTATGTTTTAGCTATCTCTAGAGTAGTTCAATAAATATATCTGTACATTGACAAAAGAAGAGCTAACTAGTTGTAAGGTTCATGTTCCATATTTTGAGCTATATAGTGGGGATAATACTTCAACGCAGACTAATAGGATGGGGTGGGACCTTGTCAAATTAATGATTTTTTATCATATTCGTAAGATGATTAAATCATTGAATTTAAATTATTTTTTTGGGGAATAAATTAAATTATGATTGTTTTTAATGTATCTTATTTAATAATTATTTTACTAAATTTTTTTATGTTTTTTTATATCATGTATGTTTCAAGGATAGTGCCATTCTATGGAATGTTTTATGTTCCATGTGTGACAAAGGATCAAATTCCATGAAACTTGAATCATCACATGTTTGACCATCGAAAAGTATTTCAAAAATGTATTTTATTTTTTCTTATTTTTAATTTATAATTAATTATGTTACTTAATTTATTATGGGTTTAGCATTAAATTTTGATAACAAAATGGGACCCTATATTTTGGAAACATGGGAGGCTTTATTACTTGTTTATTTTAATTGGTTTTTACAGAAACATTAAAAGAGGGATTTGGATAGAGCATATATGACTCTCTGTAATGAATTTTGTTTCGTTATTTACCCAACTATTTTACCACACGGTATTGGGAATGGTATTTCACCTTCTCGATAACGGATTCATTCAAGATGAGATAAAATTATATTTAATAAATAAGGGGATGTATGATACCACACATAATGTGGAGAGTCATTCTTTTAGTGTATAACATGTGTATTTTCTATGAAATATTATTTATTAATAAATATATAATGATAAAACTAAAATTATATGAAAAATTTATATAAACTATAGTTGATCATATTATAATGGAGATTCATTTGTATTATAGGATATACAGTAATTATATTAATAGATATAGTTCTGGTCAGAGACAAAGACATATCATGGTTTTGGTTTTTTTTTTGAGTTTCTAAATTATGATAATAATTTTTTTTATTTTTTTTATTTACACATTTTCATATTCATATGTGATTGTGACTTCTCACATATGACTGGGTCAAGTGGAGTTCGATGGTAGGTATTATGAGAACTAATTATAGTCATGTGTTGATGAGGTAACTTAGATTTAAGTAACAATGAGTATAATTGATAAATTTGATGTGGCCAATATTGGTTCATGTTTGATGAAGGATATTTTTTATGGTACTACTAAAACTTCATCATTTATCCAAAAGGGAGCACCTATGACATCACTGTATTTTTCTATTATCATGTATGAGTAGAGGATGAGATTGTGGTACATGACTATACGTAGATTAAACAATTAGTAGGATGTTTTGTTCCAAAAATTTGAAAATGAACATGGGTAATTGATAGATTTCCCGCAATGACATATACATATTTTAGGGATGCAGTTCCATTCTCTTGATTGAGTTGATCCCCCACTCATATATAATTTTTTTATATTTTTTTTATAAACCTAATTTTATTAAATGTAATTTAGTTTTGGTATATATTTTTCTTTAAAGTTACTATTTTATATAATTTTAAATTTTAAAATTTTTTATTATTTTGAGAATTTTATAAAGGAAATAGAAATCCATATAAAGTTATTTTTTCAATCAATTTCCATATCCATCCCATTATTTTGGTAGTAATTATTTATGATAGAAAATGTATCAATTTAAAATACTATTTGTGATGGATTTCTGTAACACCCAATAATTTTATGTTATATAAATCATCAAATGAATCTTTTTCTACAAAACACTTTCTTGGCTTTCTTTACACGAAATCGCGGCCTTCCTCGATAGCTTGCGTCGTACGCAATACCGAGTTTCACTAAACAATGATATGCTATTAAAATATTATTAAAACTAGCCGTTATGAATAGTAATAACCACTTTTTGAAATTTTATAAATTTTAATTTTCAAAATTGACTTCATTTTTGGATTCGGAATATCGAAATTAGCCTAGGGTGAAATTTTGGTATTTTTCTGAAAACTTTCAATTTTTGATGAATAGTGAAACCACTAAGTGGTAGTTAAAAAAAACTGAATTTTTCAAAAAAAACTTAATTTTACCGCTTCTGTGAGTGAAATTTTGAAAATCCGAGAGACACGGTTAATATCAAGGACTAAAATGTGGTTCAATGAGATGAAAATAATTTTTGGTGAATAGTAACTTTTTACTTTTTTTACCACGGTTAAAAGTAAATAGGGTAATTAAGGGTAAAGATGCTATTATTATTACCCTAAAACATGTCCTAATTCTATTGAATAAGTGTAATTCGACCAAAAACAAACTTAGGAATAAAATATGACCATTTGGGCCCACTTGGATTAGATTAGGACATTTAATATTAATTTATTTAAAGAAGGGTTAAAATAGTTAAAATCAAAGTTTAATAAGTAAATCATTTTTAATATAAGGTTATACATAAGATAAATTCGACTATAAATATTCATTAGAAATATAAAAATATTTCCTACATAATGACATTTTATTTTTAATTTTTAGACATTAAATAATTTAATTTATTTATGACACAATGATGATGTAGTAATTATCTTATTAATGAAATATTGACATAATTGATGTTATAAACACCAAAATAAATGTAATTTGAGACTTTTTATGAATTACACTAATTTTATAGACTAATATGACATGTTAGTAGTGATTTAATTAACTTTTTTTGAACTAATAATTCTGTTATGATTTTCACAAAAATCAATTACTAAATAGTGTAAAAATTGACATAAAATAGTTTTTAAAACAAATATTATATTAGTAATTGTTATTTTATTCCTAAAAATCTGAGGATCGGCCAAAGGACTTAGATAAGGTTATATATATTAATAATAAACAACTTGGGGTTCTTTTGGATTCTTATAGTAAGTTTATTAACCTTATAGTATAAGAACACAAGAAGACATGGTAAAAGTAAACTTATTTAACTTAATGTTAAATCTAAATGATAAGGTTAAAATAGGAACCTAAACTTGTCTAAATTCTATTTGATGAGAGGATTTCGACCCATACCCACCTTAGCTTCTAAATATATCAATTTGGAGCTATTTAAAACCGAACTTGACTTTATAATAAAATAATATTTTTAGTTTTCCCAAAGGTGCCCCTCTCCTCCCTTATAAAAGGGAACCTCCTCCTCCTCTTCCTCACACCACTTTGAGCCTTCAAGCTCGGCCAAACCCTGCCAATTCCTCCTCTCCACTTACCTAGAGACATCCTAGAGGTCATGTTCTTCTTCAAAGACCAATTTTAGTGCCCTAAAAGAAGGTCTCAAAGAAGCACTTCAAAGAAGAGGTATTGTCTGTTACCGATTATTTCATCTTTATTTCTTCTTCCACTTCTTCTTCTTTAGTTGTTTCATTATAAAGTAATAACATCAGTATCAATGATATACTGATATGTTATTATAAGTATGAAACAACCCTATTTAACCATCCATCCATCCTACGGAAAAGGAAATCACCGCGCGTGCGTACGTACGGAATACCGTCTCCACGCCGTGGTATAATCTATTTTCCACCACCACCTTACTTGGATGGGTATAATGGTGTAAATAAAGACTATATATGACTATTATAAAGTGATACTGATTCTGAAATAGTATACATACACTCCAATACAATTCCACGATCATAGGAACGATATCATCACTCGTGCGTACGTACAGAATACCGTCTCCACGATGTGATGTGACTCGTTCTACATGATCTTCATTTCATAATGATTACATAAATGAATTGAATGAATGAATATGATATATATTACACTAATACCATTCTGTAAATGAGGTATCTATAACCTAAAGATAAGAATAATAATTTATTTGACAAAACACGCATAAGAACAAAAAGTTATAAACACCCGAATAACAAGTAGCAATGAAATATTACTACTATGAAGCTAAGAATATGACCATATATGATATCATAAAAATAAGTATGATTCTGGAATAAGTCAATAACATTATTTAAATCATTATATAGGAGGTTCAGACACTTACGAAGCAAAACGGACTTAGGGTAAGGGAAATGTCACATTCTCAGTTTTATCCGAGATTGTTTATACTTTGGTATTTACTGGGGTGTATTTTATCATCCACATCCATGTTTCCCCAATATGTAATATTTATATCCTTCTAAAATATTTTATATCAAATTTTAACCTTTGGTGAGGTTTTTAGTAAAAGATATGAAAGGAATCTTTTGTCGTTTTTCGTACGAGGTATCTTTTTTGACTTTTCCGACAAAAGTACGAGAAGAATGTTTTTTTTAACTTATACGGCATGAATGTATTTTTAAAACATTATTTCCAAGAAGCTTCCTTTACAAGTTTTCGAGTTTATTTTAAATCAACTTCTTTTAGTTTAGAATTGTATGACATGTTATGAAAAGAAAAGTGTTTTTGAAGTAGAAAGGATATTTTCCTCAAGAATGGAGTTCAAGTGTTTTATCAAAATTATTTTCCATCTAAGATAATAAAGGGTTCTGTTTTTATCCCTATTATTACATTGATTTGATTATGTTGTGATGGAATTATTTTTATGAATTCCTTTATCTTATATGAATTGTTTTATGATGTCACGATGTTTAAGAATCCCATTTTTATTACATGGGTTATGCTATGATGTATGGTTTTATGATTTTTTGGCACACATAAGAATGGTATCATTATGAGATGGGTGGGAACTATATCTCCCTCCAATGCATTGGGTAAGGATTTTATATCTCATGAGGTAGACATGGATGGAATGGTAGGTTATACCGGTTCAGTGAAACGGGACTGAAACGAGGAATGAACTCGGTTCAGAAAGGGACTTTGTCCACTAAGATAGTCTTGGAAATGAGTCTTGACTAACAAGAAATGATTATCTATGATTATGTGTGTATGCCACAAAGTTTCATGTTTTATGTTATGATTATTGTGATTACATTTCACTGCCATGATTTATCCCATGTTATGAAATTATGATCTCTTTTGCAGGTTAAGATTTCCAAAAGTTATGTGCTTATGTATATGATGTGATTGATATTTCTTTTTTTTTACCCTTACTGAGAATTTGAGCTCACCCTTTTGTATGTTTTCTTTCCCCAGGTCAGGAAGAAGGTTATTAAGTAAGATATGGAAAAAGGGACTATAGATATGATGAAATAAATGGGAGACAGTGTAGATTCTTTATGAACCAGTTGTTTATGTTTCCCAGTTTCTAAAGACACTATACCTATACGGTCCTTTTGTGGTTTTGTTATATGTTGTAATAAGTATGCTTCAATTTTGAAGTATTAACAATGTATGTAAAGTATGGGTCGTTATAGTTGGTATCAGAGGAAAGGTATAGTCAACCTTTGGAAACTAGGATGTGAAAGCCTTAGTAAGAACCATAAGGATAAGTCTAAGCATAGAACACAATATTAGTGTTTTAGAAATGGCCATGAATAACCTAGGATAAGACCTTAAGTGTGAAATTTTATTCTTGATTATTTGGTTTTCCTATTATAAATAGTGTTGCTCACACTATTCTTCTTGGTTTTAGTCAATGGTTGGAACCCGAAGGAACCGTGTTAATGGGGAATGCGACGGGCAATGCAATGATTGTCCCCCTGAGCAACCAAACGTTATTGGAGCTGGAATGGAAAATCTTGTAGCCATGCTCACAAAACATTCTCAAGCTATGAATCATGCAGGACTTCCAAATGAGAAAAGGAAGGAGCAACATTCTGTTGAATCCTTCATGAGGCAGCGTCCACCTTCTTTCAGCGGGTCTACTGATCCATTAGTTGCTGAACAATGGATTAGTACTACTAAAAATATATTTTCAGGTCTTCAATGTTCTGAACATGATAAAGGCATCCTAGTAGTGTATCGTTTGGAAGGAGATGCTGATCAATGGTGGAATCTTATTAAGAATACGAGGCAAAGAGATGAAATTGAGTCCATGGAATGGGAAGAGTTCAGGAACTTATTTTTCAATAAGTACTTCCCTCATATTATCCGAACAAAGATGGAGAAAGAGTTTCTTTAACTAAAACAAAAGGATGATGAATTTGTTGGTACCTATGAAGCAAATTTTACAAGACATGCAAGGTACGCTTCTAGTATTATTATCCAACCTGAGAGTAAGATTAATCGATTCTTTAGTGGCTTAAAACCAAGTCTTCAAAGGGCGTTATCCATAAGGGACTTCAATAGCTACGAGGAAATAGTTCGATGTGCTCTCAAAGTCGAGATGGATATTGGAGTAACCCATCAGTCATATGGGTTTGATAAGAAGAGGAAAACGGAATTCAAAGGAAAATCTAAAGACCACACTGAAAAGAAGATGAGCTTTCCCTTATGCTCAAAGTGTGGAAAGAAACATGGAGGGAGTTGTCTTAAAGGGACAAGTAAATGTTTCAAATGTGTAAAGAAAGGTCATCGGGCATTTGAATGCTGCGATGATGGGAAGAATATGTCTAATGATGCAAACAAAGGAAGGGATACACAGAATGAACCTACTACACTTCAATGTTTCAAGTGCAAGGAGATGGGACATTATGCTAATAAATGCCCTAATCCAAGGGTTTATGATGATGGTCGACGTCAACAAACTCTTAAGGCTAAAGAAAAAGGAAAGTCACATGCAATTTCTATCAGCGATGTGGAATACGATAACGATGTAGTGAAAGGTACACTTACCATCCACTCTAAAGTATCAAATGTTTTATTTGATTCTGGATCCACACACTCTTTTATTTCTGAAGAATTTTCTAAGGGTATCACCGTATTACCTCAATAATTAGATGTTGAGTTAGCTGTGACAACACCTAATGGCACAACAGTCGCATCAGAAGTTTATAATTCTTCTCCGATCGAAGTTTGTGGGAAAGTGCTTCCTGCAAATCTTGTGATCCTTCCTATAGTGTGATTTTATGTGATTCTTGGCATGGATTTGCTTTCATTATATGGAGCTCATATCAATTGCCAAAGAAGGGAAGTCACATTTCATATTCCAGATCAATATATGATCGTCTATCAATGCAAGGATGAACATAACCTTCCAGTGGAAATTCCTTCTATCTTATGGGTATTGATTACATTAAATGAAGGTTATTTATCTCAAATGGTTGGTGAGAAACTCACGATTAAGAATATGCCCATTTTATGAGAGTTTGATGATGTCTTTCTGGAGGAATTACCTGGACTTCCACCAAATCGTGAAGTTGATTTCTCAATAGAACTCGTACCAGGTGCTTTGCCTATTTCGAAGACACCTTATAGAATGGCCCCAATTGAGTTGCAGGAATTGAAGAAGCAACTCTAAGAGAATCTTGATAAGGGATTCATACGCCCTAGTGCGTCACCTTGGGGAGCACCTATTCTATTTGTTAAGAAGAAAGGTGGATCAATGAGACTCTGCATTGATTATTGAGAACTTAACAAGATCACTATCAAGAACAAATATCCCCTCCCACGCATTGATGATTTATTTGACCAACTACAAGGAGCTCAATACTTTTCCAAGATTGATCTTTGTTCAGGGTATCATCAATTAAGGGTTAAAAGGGAGGATATACCAAAGACGGCTTTCCGTACAAGGTATGGACACTATGAATTTATAGTGATGCCATTTGGTCTTACTAATGCCCCTGCTATCTTCATGGATCTGATGAATAGAGTCTTTAGAGACTATCTTGATCAATTTCTGGTAGTCTTTATAGACGATATTCTTGTCTATTCAAAGAGCAGGGAAGAACATGAAGATCACTTGAGAATTATATTGAAGACCCTGAGAAAGGAGAAGCTTTATGCCAAATTTACCAAGTGTCAATTTTGGCTTCAAAAAGTTGCATTTTTGGGTCACATAATCTCAAAAGAGGGGATATCTATGGATCCAGCAAAAACAGAGGTTATCGAAAGATGGTCGAGACCAACAACAGTAGCTGAGATCCGAAGTTTTCTTGGTTTGGCTATATATTATCGATGTTTTGTGAAAGATTTTTCACGATTATCTAATACACTCACCAAGTTGACTCGGAAAGGAGTTAAGTTTGTATGGACGGAAGAATGTGAAGAGAATTTCATGGAGTTGAAAAGAAGGTTATCCAGTGCACCTATGCTCACACTGCCATGTAGTGGAGAAAGGTTTGTGATCTATAGTGATGCATCCAAGAAGGGATTGGGGTGTTTTCTTATGCAAAATGATATGGTGATAGCTTATGCCTCACGACAGTTGAAAATCCATGAGCAAAATTACCCAACACATGATTTGGAGTTAGCTGCGGTAATCTTTGCATTAATGATTTGGAGGCATTACCTTTATGGTGAAAGGTGTGATATTTATACTGATCATAAAAGTTTAAAGTATATTTTCACACAAAAGGAGCTGAATATGCGTCAAAGAAGATGGTTGGAGCTGATTAAGGATTACGACTGCTCAATCCATTACCACCCCGGGAAAGCAAACAAGGTGGCAGATGCATTAAGTCGACAAGACCATGCTAGTTTATCCATGATGAGGATCACAAAAGATCCAATATTTATGGATTTACAAAGGATGGATCTTGGAATTATAATATAATGGGAAAAATCTTATCTTTCTCAAATGAATGTTCAACCATCTATACATGTGAAGATTAAAGAGGCACAAAAAGAAGATGTCGAGTTACAAAAGAAGGTGAGAAACGTTCCTGAATTCAACCTTGATTGTGATGGGATAATAAAGTTCAGGAATCGGGTTTGTGTTCCTCCCATCCCCGAATTAAAGAAGGAGCTGTTGGATGAGGCTCATAGTTCTTCATTCTCTATTCATCCTGGAAGCATGAAGATGTATAAGGACCTGAAAGAGTACTTCTGGTGGGATGGCATGAAAAGAGATGTTGCTAAATTTTTCTCTCGATGCTTGGTTTGTCAACAAGTTAAAGCTGAGAGACAGAAGTCTAAGGGGATGTTACAACCATTACCCATACCCGAATGGAAATGGGAAAACATCACTATGGACTTTGTCACAGGACTTCCTAAAACATCCAAAGGCAATAATGCTATCTCGGTCATAGTTGATCGTCTTACAAAGTCTGCACACTTCATTGCTATTAGAGAGGATTTCCCTCTGGATCTTCTTGCCATGATATATGTAAAGGAAGTGGTAAGATTGCATGGAGTACCACTTTCTATTATATCCGATCGGGATTCGAGATTTACCTCGAAGTTCTGGCGAAGTCTTCAGCATACTCTGGATACAGAGTTGAGTTTCAGCACTGCTTATCATCCTCAGACAGACAGTCAGTCTGAGAGAACAATTCAAACCCTAAAAGATATGTTGAGAGCTTGCTCTATGGATTTCAAAGGTGGTTGGGATAAACACCTACCTTTGGAGGAATTTTCTTATAATAATAGATTTCACTCCAGTATTCATATGGCTCTTTATGAAGCTCTCTATGGAAAGAAATGTAGGACTCCAATGCTGGGATGAAGTTGAGGAAAGAAAGCTATTAGGACCTGATCTCGTTGATGAAATGGAAGAAAAGGTCAGATCTATTCAACAACACATAAGAGCGGCTCAGAGTCGATATAAAAGTTATGCCGACAACCGAAGAAAAGACCTAGAGTTTGAAGTGGGTGATAAAGTGTTCTTACGAATATCTCCCTGGAAGAGGGTCATGAGATTTGGAAAGAAGGGGAAGTTGAGACCTAGATATATCGGTCCTTTCGAAATACTGGATCGTGTTGGGAAGGTAGCTTACCGATTGGAGCTACCACCGAATCTCTCTCAAGTTCACGATGTGTTCCATGTATCTCTCCTGAGAAAGTACATACCTGATCCTTCACATGTACTTAGCTCAGAAGTTGTACCGCTGGAGCAAGATCTTTCTTATGAAGAACAACCGATAGAGATTCTGGATCGTAGCGAAAAAGTCCTACGAAACAAGACCACTAGATTGGTGAAGTTTTATGGAGGAACCACCAATTAGAAGAAGCTACATGGGAGCTTGAGGATATGATGAGGGAGAGGTATCCTCATCTGTTTGTTACAAAGTGATGAATTTCGAGGGTGAAATTCATTTTAAGGGGGGTAGAATGTAACACCCGAAACTTTTATGTTATATAAATCATCAAAGGAATATTTTTCTACACAACACTTTCTTGGCTTGCTTTACACGAAATCACGGCCTTCCTCGATAGCTTGCGTCGTACGCAATACCGAGTTTCACTAAACAACGATATGCTATTAAAATATTATCAAAACTTGACGTTATGAATAGTAATAACCACTTTTTGAAATTTTATAAATTTTATTTTTCAAAATGTACTTCATTTTTGGATTCGGGATATCGAAATTATCCTAGGGTGAAATTTTGTTATTTTTCTGAAAACTTTCAATTTTTGATGAATAGTGAAACCACTAAGTGGTAGTTAAAAAAAACTGAATTTTTCATAAAACTTAATTTTACCGCTTTTGTGAGTGAAATTTTGAAAATCCGAGAGACACGGTTAATATCAAGGACTAAAATGTGGTTCAATGAGATGAAAATAATTTTTGGTGAATAGTAACTTTTTACTTTTTTTACCACTGTTAAAATTAAATAGGGTAATTAAGGGTAAAGATGATATTATTATTACCCTAACACATGTCCTAATTCTATTGGATAAGTGTAATTAGACCAAATACAAACTTAGGAATAAAATATGACCATTTAGGCCCACTTGGATTAGATTAGGACATTTATTATTAATTTATTTAAAGAAGGGTTAAAATAGTTAAAATCAAAGTTTAATAAGTAAATAATTTTTATTGTAAGGTTATACATAAGATAAATTAGACTATAAATATTAATTATAAATCTAAAAATATTTCCTACATAATGATATTTTATTTGTAATTTTTAGACATTAAATAATTTAATTTATTTATGACACAATGATGATGCAGTAATTATCTTATTAATTAAATATTGACATAATTGATGTTATAAACACTAAAATAAATGTAATTTGAGATTTTTTATGAATTACACTAATTTTATAGGTTAATATGAAATGTTATTAGTGATTTAATTAACTTAGTTCGAACTAATAATTATGTTATGATTTTCACAAAAATCAATTACTAAATAGTGTCAAAATTGACATAAAATAGTTTTAAAAACAAATATTATATTAGTAATTGTTATTTTATTCCTAAAATTATAAGGTTCTTCCAAATGACTTATATAAGGTTATATATATTAATAATAAACAACTTGGGGTTCGTTTGGCTTCTTATAGTAAGTTTATTAACCTTATAGTATAAGAACACAAGAAGACACGGTAAAAGTAAACTTATTCAACTTAATGTTAAATCTAAATGATAAGGTTAAAATAGGAAACTAAATTGTCTAAATTCTATTTTATGAGAGGATTTAGACCCATCCCCACCTTAGCTTCGAAATATATCAATTTGGAGTTATTTAAAACCGAACTTGAATTTATAATAAAATAATATTTTTAGTTTTCCCAAAGGTGCCCCTCTCCTCCCTTATAAAAGGGCACCTCCTCCCCCTCTTCCTCACACCACTTTGAGCCTTCCAGCTCGGCCAACCCCTGCCAATTCCTCCTCTACACTTCCCTAGATACATCGTAGAGGTCCTGGTCTTCTTCAAAGACCAATTTTAGTGCCCTAAAAGAAGGTCTCAAAGAAGCACTTCAAAGAAGAGGTAATGTCCGTTACCGATTCTTTCATCTTTATTTCTTCTTCCACTTCTTATTCTTTAGTTGTTTCATTATGAAGTAATAACATCAGTATCACTCATATACTGATATGTTATTATAAGTATGAAACAACCCTATTTCACCATCTATCCATCCTACGGAAAAAGAAATCACCGTGCGTGCGTACGTACGGAATACCGTCTCCACGCTGTGGTGTAATCTATTTTCCACCACCACCTTACTTGGATGGGTATAATGGTGTAAATAATTACTATATATGAATATTATAAAGTGATACTGATTCTGGAATAGTATACATACACTCCAATACAATTCCACGATCATATGAACGATATCATCACTCGTGCGTACGTACGGAATACCGTCTCCACGATGTGATGCGACTCATTCTACATGATCTTCATTTCATAATGATTATTTAAATGAATTGAATGAATGAATATGATATATATTACACTAATACCATTCTATAAATGAGGTGTCTATAACCTAAAGATAAGAATAATAATTTATTCGACAAAACACGCATAAGAACAAAAAGTTATAAACACCCGAATAACAAGTAGCAATGAAATATTACTACTAAGAAGCTAAGAATATTACCATATATGATATCATAAAAATAAGTATGATTCTGGAATAAGTCAATAACATTATTTAAATCATTATACATGAGGTTCGGACACTTACGAAGCAAAACGGTCCTAAGGTAAGGGAAATGTCACAATCTCATTTTTATCCGAGATTGGTTATACTTTGGTATTTACTGGGGGTGTATTTTATCATCCACATCCATGTTTCCCCATTATGTAATATTTATATCCTTCTACAATAGTTTATATCAAATTTTACCCTTCGGTGAGTTTTTAGTAAAAGATATGAAAGGAATCTTTATTCGTTTTTCATACGAGGTATTTTTTTGACTTTTCCGACAAAAGTACGAGAAGAATATTTTTTTTAACTTATACGGCATGAATGGATTTTTAAAACATTATTTCCAAGAAGATTACTTTACAAGTTTTCAATTTTATTTTTATTAAACTTCTTTTAGTTTAGAATTGTATGACATGTTATGAAAAGAAAAGTGTTTTTGAAGTAGAAAGGATATTTTCCTCAATAATGGAGTTCAAGTGTTTTATCAAAATTATTTTCCATCTAAGATAATAAAGGGTTCTGTTTTTATCCCTATTATTACATTGATTTGATTATGTTGTGATGGAATTATTTTTATGAATTCCTTTATCTTATATGAATTGTTTTATGATGTCACGATGTTTAAGAATCCCATTTTTATTACATGGGTTATGTTATGATGTATGGTTTTATGATTTTGTGGCACACATAATAATGGTATCATTATGAGATGGGTAGGAAATATATCTCCCTCCAATGCATTGGGTAAAGATTATATATCTCATGAGATAGACATGGCTGGAACGGTAGGTTATAACGGTTCAGTGAAACAGGACTGAAACGAGGAATGAACTCGGTTCAGAAAGGGACTTTGTCCACTAAGATAGTCTTGGCAATGAGTCTTGACTAACAAGAAATGATTCTCTATGATTATGTGTGTATGCCACAAAGTTTCATGTTTTAATTTATGATTATTGTGATTACATTTCACTACCATGATTTATCCCATGTTATGAAATTATGATCTCTTTTGCAGGTTAAGATTTCCAAAAGTTATGTGATTATGTATATGATGTGATTGATATTTCTTTTGTTTACACTTACTAAGCATTTGAGCTCACCCTTTTGTATGTTTTCTTTCCCCAGTTCAAGAAGAAGGTTATTAAGTAAGATATGCCAGAAGGGACTATAGATATGATGAAATAAATGGGAGACAGTGTAGATGCTTTATGAACCAGTTGTTTATGTTTCCCAGTTTCTAAAGACACTATACCTATACGGTTCTTTTGTGGTTTTTTTATATGTTGTAATAATTATGCTTCAATTTTGAAGTATTAACAATTTATGTAAAGTATGGGTCGTTATAATTTCAACTTCCATAAAAATCCACACATCTCTTTAATTTTGATGACCATACAGAAATAAGATAAATTTTAATGATGTTTTCAGAAATAGAATATTTTTGATACAAATGTATGAAGTATTTCAATATGGGAATATGATACAATTATTGGAAATATATAGAAAAATACATGTGTTTGAGGGAGATCATGTTGGATCTCTTTATAGTTGATGGAAATTTTCCCTATAGTCTTATAAAAAATAGAGAGTTATTATATATTTTATTCAAAATAAAATATTCATTCATATAAGGGTATATTATTTAATTAAATATAACATTTTTAAAAAAGTAAAAATATTTATCACTTATTTAACTGGAATATTCTATAATTCAAAGAATCATTTATTAAGATAAAATAGTATAGGGGTATAGAATTAATATTGTGAATGCATTTAATGGAGAAAATATTTAATTATTTATTATGAAAGTAAGAGTAAATGATACATCCCATGGGGTTTACTTGTGGATTTATAATCCATTTCGAGGAAATAAATGTTCATTAATGGGTTCATTTTGATCCCCATGTATGGAAAGACCTCTGTATATTAGAAAAATTATCATCTTATTATTCCTTCGAATGTGATGGTTTGAGAATATAATGATAGAGATGAAAATCCTACACATTTGATAGATTAATCATATCATCCCATAGAAACTTTTTTTGTTGGGATACATAAGTTTTGAACTATGTGTTCTTTAACAAATTCATATGAATATAATGATGATGTAGTGTCATCTCTATGGAAGGGTAATCATTTCAATTATGTCATTAATTAATAGTATTTACCTTGGTTTTTATACTGTATTTTGAGTATGTTCCTTATATATGGGTATATAATTACATCTCTTATTTTTTATTTTTTAAAATACTTTAAAACCTTCATATAAGAACCTTATAAATGATTATTTTCTATATTTTCCTCCTTTCATACAATTAGCAGTGTAGAATTTGTAATTATAGTCAATGCTATATTGTTACATGGGGAAACACATTGTGGTTATGTGAATAAGGATTTTCCTTTTTGTACATTTTTTATAAAACATTGGATTCCACCCTAAAATTGGTTTAGGATTTCCATGATGAATTTGAGATATAATGTCACAATATTTACATATGTTGTAACATATTATGAAAATGTATGATTGGTTTTCCTGAAGGATTTTTGGAAGTTATCTAAAAGGAGTTTTGGATATGGTTTCAATCCTTGTTTATTATGATTTTATATAATGTAAATGTGTAAAATTCTATGAGGATTTTTTGAAAGTGAAATATTTATATATATATATATTAACTAAACTCAAATCATAAAAATTTTTGTATAAACCACACCATAGTTAAAAATAGTGTAATCATAACACATTGAGGGTTAATATTTCATGGTATAATGTGTATAATTGTACACATAATGTTAAAATGTGTGACTTGACCTCTATCTCCAAAAATAATAAATTATAATAATCTTTACAATCATGTCATGATGATTAAGTAAATTTTAATTTCTAAAATAATTGGGTATATATTAAATAATTAATGGAGAATTGAACCTCAAGGTAAATATTGATCAAGACATTTTATTAATGTTTCATCAATTGATTAATAACATTTTTAAAACCCAAGGGGAATATATGGTTGAAATAAAAGTAATATCATCCTTATATCAATATTTTACTTTAATTCATATAGAAATTAATATTTACATATAGTCGCTCAGTTATCTATTAACTAGAGTATTCAAATGACCCTCATGTTTCTAATATATTAACGGTTTCTTCAATGGATATTCAAAATTTTCCTCTATAACCAACAGAAACATATTTACGTCACACTTATCAGTGATTTCAAAAAGATTATTCTATTTAAAAATATGTTTTTGGAAATTTTGTGAGATAGGGGATCCTTAAACTAATAAATAGATCCATTATTTCCATAGTATAGCTCAATTAGTCCAATAATGGTCTGAACCACCCCATGATTAGTAATTATATTCATGATTAAAGTGACCTCATTCATAACATTTATGTTAGATATATACTATTTTTTTAGCCTTCCAAAATGTGTTTTTTAGAACTCTCGTAGTATATATATCCTCCATTTTTATCTATGAAATGAGGTTCAATCATAACTTGAATTATTTATTTCGATTTCCAACAGGTAGTGGATGAAACCATATTTAATAGAAACAAATAAAATTTAGATATTTCTAAAATACATTAACAAAATTTACTATTATACCATATAGTTAAGATGATACTTTCCTTGTTAACAGAGAATCACCGGGCCCATGGAAAACCTAGGGTTTTAGAGTTCATTAGATGAATCATAGTTATACCTATCATTTTCATGAATAAAAATAATAGGTAGATCTAATCATACTAGTAAATGTATACATCCATTATTTATTTTATTCAATTTAATATAAATATAAGCATACAATAGAAAATTAAGAATTGATATATTTCTTTTGCTATTTTGGTGAATAGTATCCAATACAAAATACTTTAAATTTATTGAGAAATAGGTAACCAAAAAACCCCTAGTAATCTTCCATATG